>WOAB01000485.1:9462500-10712500 GCA_027886185.1 Rheum nobile
AGTTTACATTACCAAGTTATTGATATTCACGAATGTTTTGTCGGTATGCAAGTTCGTAGTTTTGGTATGCACGATTCATGAATTCTATAACGGTATAGTTTGGTATGCAAATTCGTTGTTTTGGTATTCACGATTAAGTAGAAGTTATGAATGTACAAATTTGCATTACCAAGTTATTGATATGCAAGAATCTTATGTCGGTATGCAATATTTATGTTATGGTATTCACGACATATGAAGTGTATACCGAAATATTGGTGCATTTCGATGAAACAAGTTAAGTAGACTATATGAATGTATGAAATACGCAACCACGCAAACACGGAAAAAAAAATCACTACACCTTGATTGCCAAAACATACGATTGAATAACATCAATAAATTCATAAAACAAATGCCGAAATCCCAAATACATGGATATGAGTCGCTAATGAATATTGCACTAAATATTATGAATATCAAAACAATAATGTCGCATATTAGTAGACTAGACATTTTCTTTGTAATTTCTGCTATCATGTCCGGCATACTTGTTGCACCTTTTGCATTTCCTCATTCCTTTCTGTGCATTTTCGTCTACAACCTTCTTTTTCCGAGCTTCGGCTATAGACTTCTCCTTTCCATCTTTGTACCTCTTCCTGGTGCCTTTGTTCTTCGCTTGTGCTGGAGGTTGAACATAGACCTCATCCGACGCACTAATTCTCGCAAAGCTCTCTATCATTGATTCTCTTACTCCTTCTTCCCTGTTTTCAGAGTTATCGTCTACTTTGTATTCTGACTTCTTGTTCTTCAATGTTAACAGCAAATCATTTATCTTATCACCGTCTTCCTCCACAAGTCCAACACAAGAATATACCACTGACCATAATTCGTTCATCATAGCTTGTTTCTTTTCTATTCTTACACTCTGATCCCAGACGTCATTAGGAATACTACTCTTTGTCCTTGTTGCAGCACCTTTTCTCCATCTAGCTAGAATCAGTCGTTCAGGAACCTTTTCATAACCATAAGATTTCAAAGCGGTGAAGATATGACGACACGGTAAACCAACTTTGTTGAACATCATGCAGCTGCATGTAGTGATGTCATGACGCAGTGGATGATCTACTTGAAATAAATCTCCACTGCCATCCTTTACTGTATATGTCAATTGGTCCTCACCTGCGCATGAATACCATTTGGTAAAACAACGAATATCAATCATAGCTAACTGCATATCTCTTCACCAAATATGAATATCGGTGCATGTACTAGTGTATATCAATGCAACACTCATAAGTAAATAAATTGAATAACATGTTTGATATTCATAAATACAGTTATGCAAAAACTCCATGTCGATATTCACAACTTCAAGCATTGGTATGCACGATATGCACTTTGTAAGAATTCCATAAAAAGCAAATTGTAGTGATATCAAATAAAACTATTCCGATGCACATGTACTGCATATCAATATATTTAAAATGCATATCTCATTCATATAATTGAAAATCAGAACGCAATATTTGAATATCAGACCACATTGTAAATATCGTACCTGGTGTCTCATTAGTGACAGAACAATCGAAACACGCTGCGGTAATCTCTTCTTGAACCTAAGAAAAGATTTTTAGGGTATACACCTCAGAAGCATGCTTCTCAATCAACAATGGCGTTTTTAATACATGCATCCGTGTGTCTGATTCGATATCATTCCTCATCTGGTTATAACGTTGGGTTTCCCACTATCAAAGTGCATCAACATCTCAACAAGGCTAAAGTTCCTGTTTGAATAATTTCCAAAAAAACTATTCTGAGACTCCGATATCGATGTTGTGCGAACCAGACCACCAAGCACAATATCCTTAAAATACACTGGGATCCAATAGTGTCGTAGATCAAACATATCACCGAACCAAGGTTTCTTATCGAGCTCATACTCAACCACAAATTCTTTCCATCCATCCTCAAACTCTGAGATTGTATGTGTATCATCCCAAACCAACTTGCCCAACTTCTTTCTGAAATCCTTCGAGTTAATTTTTTTTGCACCAACCTTTTTCGACACCTTCTCCATGATGTGCCACATACATAAACGATGTCTGGTTTGGGGCAATACATTCTCAATAGCAATCTTCATTGCAGGATCCTGGTCTGTCACAAGGATCTTTGGTGCATGGCCCATTGCTTTCTGAAAGTGTACGAAAAGCCATTCGTACGATTCCACATCCTCCTTCATGACCAATCCTGTACCGAACGTAAGACTTTTCTTGTGATTATCAACCCCAGTGAATGGTGCGAATACCATATAGTACATGCATGCATATTATACATTAAAATAATTTGCATATCGAAATACAATAAATTTTTAAATCTCAAACTATCTACATAGAGTACCTGTTTGTTCTGTAGGTCGAGTCAAAGGAAACCACATCTCCAAAAGCAACGTAATTCCGGCGTGAGATCGGATCTGCCCAGAATAACCTCGTTAACTGTTGTTCATTGTCCACATCATACTCAAAGTAAAAGGCATCGCATTGCTCCTTCTTCTTTGCAAACCTATTAATCACCATTTGCGCATCAGCAGCTGTGATGTGCGACATCAGATCTCGTTTGAAATTCCGGAAGTCCCTTGACATCGCCCTAATGTTCCCATATCCACCAACCATCTCTTTTAAGAGATTAAAAGACCTTACATGCCCCAAGTTCGCCTTTGCACAGCTCATCATAAATTTTTGATGTCCAATGTCCATCTTCCTACTACTTTTGAGGAAATGCCGTGTGTATTCGGTATCATATCGTGGTTGTGTTTCTCTGTAAAGTTATCAACAACGTAGGCGATGCCATCATTACACTTCAGAGAGATTTTTGCACCACACCCTATCCTGTTAGATGTCGTCTTACGTTTGCCCGTATTATTAACTACATTCTTGAATCCAGCCCTATTGCACACAAAGTATTTGATCTTCACAACATCTGAGTGGTTGAACTTGTGCGAGGTGCTTGATCTAACATCAAAACCAGCTGTGGATGCATATTCACGATAGAATGCCTCTCCTGCATCCAGGGAATTGAAGCTTTTTCCAAGCACCGATTTCATGGAAAGGGGACATAGCGGAACCCAATGCTTTGTGTTGCTGTCGTCTGGGTCAATAACACACTCTGTGCCATACACGAAATCAACCTCTTCTTGTCTGACAACCCATCATCAGATATATCAACATCATTGCCTGATGAAGAGGACTGCATATCTACACAACAACATTGCATAACTCGTCAGTCTTTATGCATATCAGGATATATACGATATAGGTGGAGATGGAAACCCTAAATCCATAAACCTTTATAGGTATGCAGACGGTTAACTTTCCAGAGTTTATGAATATGATTATAACTGTTGAATATCATTGAACAAATACTGCATATCGTTTAACTGTTTATGAATATCAGTATAAATATGAACGACCATAATCACGATGATCACGTATATCTAATAACAGTGACATCAGAAAATGCTTTCGGATTGAATGCATATCAAAGATAAATCAAAGTCGTTGCAAGGGAAACCCGAAGTCTGCTGAATCATCCATTATTGTCAAAATCAGTATTCATAATAGTATCAAGAACTCAACGCTAAACCCTAAAATTTACAGCAAATACAAATCATTCATAAAATTCACAACGAATGATTTGAATATCATAGAACAACGGACTAATACGAACTAACCTTCTTCCATGTTCAATTCCGGCATTTGAGAACGACAATTTCCGCCTTTGTTTATGTTGAAGAAGACCGACAATGGAGTAGAGGAGGAAGCAGACGTAGAAGACGCAACTACCACCGTCGTTCAATGAGAAAGATTGCATCTTCTCTCTCCTATTTTAGATTTTCCTTTTTTTCTCATCCATTTTTTTATGGTAATTGATTCTTATGGGCCTTGTATTATGGAAACCCACCTACCATAAAATCCCTACAACCCCTCAATCCATCCCTCCATTTCCTTTAATCCAACGATCCTCATTTATGCACTCGTTTCACCGCAAGACTCGTTTTACCTGAGCTCCCCTCTGTGTGTATATATATATATATATATATATATATATATATATATTAACGATTTTTCTAACCTATGCCCTTAGGGCATAGGTTAAGATCTCATATATAGAAACTTTTATGTTTGTGTTAATTTTTTAGGATCTTTTAATTTTTTTTAAATGGGTTCACCTTTTAATCTATAGAGTTTATATTCATTAATAGGAATTCTTAACCTATGCCGTAAGGGCATATGTTAGACAAACCGATATCTAAAAGCTATTGAATTTCGAGCCACCAGAATGCTTTTGGCTCCACAAATGATACGAGTCATTTTGTTATTAATGCCCTTTTTTTTCTTAACGTTATATTTCAATTTGAATCACAATATCTAATCACACCTAGCTTCAATATATAAAAATTATATACAACTTTGTTGAATGATTATACATTTTTTATAAATTTTGATTTCTATAAATTGCAAAAAATAAGCTTATATATTTCCAACTAATATATGATAGAATTTCTACTAAACTTATATCTAAAATACATCTTATATTTATTTATGTAATTAGTAATATTATTTTTATGACTTTGCATATATAATTTGACATATATAAATTAATGGGCCAAAATCATACAATATATAGAATTTTCAACTCACAATTTATGTGCTTACATAATTCAACCCACTATATTATATTATTACACATACATATGTTATTAACAATTTAGTGTAATTTCAGACTAATGTATCTTAACAAAATTAATTTATATAATCTTGAGATTTTCTTCTAAACCTTTCAATTTTAACAACTCATCTTAACAACAATTATATCAAAATAATATAATACAACTTTTTATAAAATTTGAAGCAAAGGAATTTAGAGCTATATCTAGAGCAATAATATATCACAACAATAATATGAGCCATAAATTTAGTGAAATTATACAACAATATCTCAAGATTATATAAATTTTAACAACTCATCTTAACAATAATTATATCATATCACACTTTTAACGAATTCGGTATATTGTATGTTCCCATTTATTTGATTATATTTTTCTATAAAAAAAATACATGGTCTCCATTTTTCGATTTTACTAAATTTATACTATAAAAATCTTCAAAATTTCATCAAATAACTCATTTTTTTTTCTGTATGAATAGTACCTTTGAACTAATATAAACATTTTCTTTTATTTGGATATTAATTTTCACATTTATATTCTACGATAAAATTGTTATATAAATATTTTAACTTAATATAAGGGTCAAATATATTATCCATTGTGATTATATGCATGAAATTTTAAATTGAGCTTGCCTTTTATTTTATCTTTTTTGAGTAATTAAATTGAAAAATACTTTTCTAATAATCATTGAAATAAATATATTCAAAAATTTAGTTCCACCTTATTTTTCAATAATTATTTTTAATAAATATATTCAAATATTGATGTCACTTCTTTTCCATATGCATATGAGATATCTAAAACATAATATGTAAGGTTACGAAACCAGTATTTATCATAACAATTGCTATGATAAATATTGGTTTCGTAACCTTACATATATTATTATTTTCATGAATATTAAGAAATCATTGTTTTATATTGTGATTTTTACAAGTATCATTGAGGGTATAACAATAATTTCGGATCCCCATTGTTTAGCTATATGTATTTTCTTGAAAAACATAAATCTTATTTTAATATGATTTTTTTTTAAAAATTTACATTGGCCTTATTCATCAATTATACATATATGATTTTAATTTTTATAATTTTAAAATCTTCACCTCACTTTATTTTCACTTGACTTTTATCCATGTTTAACCAAAAACTTGGTTTAAGGTATAATATAGTAGTTAAGATTTGAAAATTTGATTATGAGTTGTTCAAATATCAAACTAAAAAAAACATAAAAAAATAAAGATTTTGTTATAATACTTAATATTCAGCATAAAGAGGATCATGTTCACGATTTTGTCAATTTTTTTTTCTTTAAAAAAATTTCTATTATAATTCAAACATGAGTTATACATATTATGAATATTTTTGGCTTTCTTATTCAAATGATATAATTACGAATCTAATAGTTTTTGTCAATGAACCACACATTAATCATTTGTTTGAAATCTGTTTAAATTGTTTAATAGACCATCTGTTTAGATTAATAATCATTATAATATTTCTATATTAACTATTCTGTAAATGAGTCTACGTAAATTCCTATATATCATAGCATATCATTTCCAATGATCCAGCGAGAACTATATTTTTCCAAAAAATACTTTGATATAACATTAATTTAATTCAATCATATTTTTTTTTTGATTTTCTCAAATTACATTCACCCGTACAAGGTACGGATTCTACACTAGTTTATTATAATTAGTGTTCAATTTTCATGTTTAGTTTTTGGGAAATTCCTGTTGGTACCCCTGAGTTTAGGGTTATTCCTGTTGGTGTCCCACGATTAAGTTTTTTCCTGTTGGTGGCCCTAAGGTTTGGGTTTGTTTGCTTCGTAACCAAACATTTTCATGTTTGTACCATTCTAGTTCAAATTGATTAAATCCAAGTCTACCATTGTGTTCCTCGCCCTAAAATTAGTAAGATTTGACTCCTAAAATACCCAAATCCATGTCCGAACCATGTCGATTTGAATTTCGAAGCAACAACCCGTTTTGACCTTAAGAATTCAAATCGGAATGGTTTGGGTATGGATTTGATTGTTTTAGGAGTCGAATCCTACTAAGTTGATGTCAATAAACATAATGATGAGCTTCGATTTGATCAATTTGAACCGAAATGATACGGATATGAAAAATTTTGGTTACAAAGCGAACAAACCAAAACCTTAGGGGTACCAACAGGAAAAAACTTAATCGTGGGACACCAACAGGAATAACCCTAAATTCAGGGGCACCAACAGGAATTTCCCTTAGTTTTTTAAAGTAAGAAACATAAAGTTATGTTTATTATATAGTTGTAATCAAATGAGGTTGTAGACTTCATGTATAAAGTTCAATCATGTACATTCATATCGATTTTGTAATTTTAAACAATTTGTTATTCATACACTTCAATATAACTTTCAAAGTTTGTACTATACTCCAGTGACTATATAATTTTTTTTAAAAGATATTCTATTTAAATAGTCTATTTTCAATAATATTTATATTTAGACATATTAATATAACATGATTTTTTTTGTTAAACCCGTATCAGATGCGGGGACTATACTAATGGAAGTTATAACAAGAAGTTTACGGCTGTACATATATATAGGATTAGCTTCATGTGAGGAGCATTCTTAGGGTGAAAAGTGATGAACATTTTAGGCTATTTATTTTAATATTATCATATACCCTACCACACCTAATTCTGGTCAACGATCAACATTGACCGGTCAACGTTGATCGACCGTTGACCGGTCAACGATCAACGTTGACCGACTGTTGACCAGTCGACATCCATATATAATATATATATTTTTTTTCTACATGTTTTCATTATAAACTATTGATGGAAAAAATTGAACAATTAGTTCTTAAAGTTGAACAATTATATGTTAAAAGTTGAACAATTAAAACTTGAACAATATTAAAGTTGAACAATCATATATGAAAAGTTGAACAATTGTATCTTAAAGTTGAACAATTTCATTTTTATAGTTAGACAATTGTGTTCGCTATGTATATAAATTTGAACAATTGTATCTTAATGTTGAACAATTTCATTTTTTTTATATTTTTTTTGGGCTGACCGTTTTTTTCGTCTTTACTATTCTTATTTTCCTACACATTTAGGATTTAGGGTTTATGTTTTGAACATTTTGAGTTGTATTATATTATAGTACATTATAAACAAAACTTCTAATTTATTGGACAATTGTTAAAATTTTAATGAAGTATTGTTCAATCTATCTTTTGTTATAAGTTTGAATTTTCATGCAATTTAAATTGTTCAACTTTTCTGGTTCATTTGTTCAACTTTATATATTGTTAAAAAAGTTGTTCAGCTTGTAAGATACAATTGTTCAAATTCAAGAGAGAATTGTTCAATTTTTTAGAAACAGTTTTATGAGGAAAACGTGTAGGAAAACAAGAATAAAAATATATATTTTATCCTCAAAAGAAAATTGGCCAAAAAAAAAAAACCGACCGTTGCATAGTGAAAACAGATGTCTAACTATAAAAATAAAATTGTTCAACTTTAAGATACAATTGTTCAACTTTTTTGGTCTAATTGTTCAACTTTATATATTGTTTAAAAAACATTGTTCAACTTTTAACATACAATTGTTCAAGTTTAATAGGAAATTTTTCAACTTTTTTAATTACAATTTTATGATAAAAACGTGTAAGAAAACAAGAAAAAAGAAAGAAAAAATTTGCCCGGGAAGAAAAAAATTGCTCGGAAAAAAAGAAAAAAACAAACAAACTAAAGTTTGCTTAGTGAAATAGTCGTCTAACTGTAAAAATGAAATTGTTCAACTTTAAGATATAATTGTTCAACTTTTTAGATACAATTGTTCAACTTTATGTATTGTTCAAAAAAATTTGTTCAAATTTTAATATACGATTGTTCAAATTTAATAGGAAATTGTTCATTTTTTTAGAAACACTTTTATGATGAAAATGTGTATAAAAACAAGAATAAAAAAGTGTATTTAATTAAAAAAAAGTCAGTTTGACTGGTCAACGGTCAACGTTGACCGTTGACTGTTGACCGGTCAATGGTCAGATATCGACCATAGGGTGTGATTGAGTGTGAGAGGGTATATGTTTGCTATGATGGTTCCATCATAGTCTTCCATTGTCTCCAAATGGTTGACTCTTATTCCTTCTCACGTTTCACCGTAAGCATCCGTTTCACCGGAATACATGGGTTTGTACACATTAAAGGGTATATGTTTGCTATGATGGTTCCATCATAGTCTTCCATTGTCTCCAAATGGTTGACTCTTATTCCTTCTCACGTTTCACCGTAAGCATCCGTTTCACCGGAATACATGGGTTTGTACACATTAAAGGGTATATGTTTGCTATGATGGTTCCATCATAGTCTTCCATTGTCTCCAAATGGTTGACTCTTATTCCTTCTCACGTTTCACCGTAAGCATCCGTTTCACCGGAATACATGGGTTTGTACACATTAAAGTACATATGCTGATATGCATGCATAATAACTCTAATATAAATTTGCTTTGATGGCCTAACTTGTCGATAGACCATCTAATTAATAGATGTGTCCGGGCACTTTTGATCTGCTGATCTTTTTTTTCTTTTTATTATGTGTATGTAAATATTGTATTAGATCGACTTCCAGTAAGAAAATAAATACAGTCGTTAGTAATCTATTTTTGTGGGTAAGGAACCAAGAATCTCTTTATAAATTAAGGTGAATTTATGCATAAAAACTGTAACTTGCGCACAATGTGCATAGAGTGATCGACATGGACAAAATTAGGAAGAAGCTGATGAATTGCTTTAGCAAAGATAATAGTAACCATCATATGTTGGGATGGGGGATTGATGTCGATGTAGTGATTGCATGCGGGGGCGGATTTGGGGGGCGACAACCCTCGCTTTTCTAAGTAAATTTCTTGAAATATATTGAGTATTTGGTTTAAGTCTTTTTTGATTTTTTTATATATACATAGAATGATAAATAAATTATAAAAAAAATACATTAATCTAGTAATTTTTGTCTTGAAACTTGTGTAAAAAAGACAAGAGGTTATGTGTTTAAATCTTCAATCCCTCCCGACTGTTCTTTTTATTATTATTATTTTTATTTAAAAATTTGGTCTTAATGACCTTATTAAAATCTATAAATTTATTAAATATGTTTAATTCTCTTTTATTTTTTTATTTTTCTTTCCATGTTTAATCTTTTTTATTGAAAATAAAATTCAAAATCTTATATTATTTAAATTTTTTTTTTTAAATGCAAAAAGATAGAGTTTGTATTATATAGTCAAATTTTAAAAGATAAATGTCATATTTTTTTGTAATTTTGAAATATTAATATAAATATCGACTCATAAACAAAAAAAAAAAAATCTAACTAAAATCGCCCATTTTATAAATTCCCGGATCCGCATTTACATGCCTTGAAATCAGTGAAGTATAATTTCTTGTGGGGGTGATCTTGACGTTAGTATAAGCAACCCCATCAAATTCTAAACTAGCTAGCTTCTTTTTATTTCATTTTTACTGTTAATATCAGAGGCCAGGCCGGGGTACTTTATATATAGAGAGAGCTGGCCGGGTTCAAGTGTTTTTTTTTTTATGAAGGGTTCAAGTGTTAAAAGGCTCTTAGCATGTGAAATAGAGATAACTAGTTCAGGCACGGATTTCTATATTATATATGTCGAATAAAAAATATTAATAATTATTAAAATTAATCTATAAAATTTTTTTAGATAATATTAATATTAAAATTAGATTCGAAACATAATTTTGTATATCAATCATTCATATAATTAAGAAATTTTGAATTTGTATATGATTAGGAAAATATGAAATTGTTTATAAATTAAAAAAAATTGAATTTGTAATCTTTGTGATTAACTTGTAATCTTTGTGATTGATTTGTATTTAAATTAAGAATAGATTAGTGATAGGTTTAGGATTAAGAATCTTTGATTTATAATTAAATTTATTTTTAAAAAGTGAAAAAAGCAGAAAATGACATGTTGCGAGTTTAATGAGGAAGTGCTATGTCGTGTAATTAGGTTCTAGTTTAATATATATATAGTAGATTATGGACTAGTAACATATAAAGAGAGCTGGCCAAGCTCAAGTGTTTAAAAGGCTCTTAGGGTATAAAACAAAGATAATAATGGACTATTAGATTAAGGGAAAAAGATGGCTAAGATTAAAGGGGTTTAAGTGACACAGTGATATTTTAATTATTTTACATTTTTATTTATTTATGAATGTAATGCGTTAATATCTCTAAGTTCACAAACATTATGCTAGATGTTCACAAACTTTATACTAGAGATTTACAAATTAACTTTATACAAGAGACCATAAACATTATGCTAGAGGTTCATAAACACTTATACTTAGGTTCACAACATGTTATTAAAATGCATGTTTAGTTTATTTATTAAATATGAACCTTTAGTATAATAAGTATGAACTTTTGATGTACTACATATGAACCTTTAGCGTAATAAAGATGCACCTCTATTGTACTAACTGTGAACCTCAAACATAATTTATAATCATTAGTCATTCACCTTTTTTACGTAGTATGCATGTTATCAAATGTGAGCATTTAGTATATATTAAATATGAACCTTTAGTGTACTAAATATGAACATTGATCTATGTAGTTCATAAATATAATTTTAAGTGTTTTGAAATTATTTTTCATTTGTTTATGGGGTTCAAATGTTATATGATAATGTTCATGTATAGTCATGTAATTAAGGTTGATATTTTTTCTTGTAATCATTTTATTTTCCACATTATGCACCATAAAAATAAACTAGAGTTCATATATTATCCTTTGAGTTTCGTATTTAATAACATCAATGTTCATATGAAGGAATTATGATGTTTAAAGACCAATTAATAATTATTTTGGACGAAATATTAAAATAGATAAAATTATAGTAAAAAATGTAATTATTTTGAACGAAAATTAGGAAATAAAAATACTTGTCCTTAAAATTGTACTCCCTCCATCCCATAATGTTCGTCCTGTTTTCGTTTTGGGCGTCCCCTTTTGTTTGTCCTACTTTCCTTTTTTATCTATATTTTCTTTCCAATATTATCCTTATTCATTCCATCTTTTATACCATTTTATCCCTCATCCAAAAACATCCAATCATTCACATCCAATCATTATCACCTACCATCTTCATCCATCTCAAACTCCATTAATATCCACCATTTTTATCCATAACCTAAAACTTAATAAACCATATTCCATTAATCTAATTAATCTAATTAATTAAAAATTTAATTAATTAATTAAACTAACAAAATTAACCAAACTACTCCTAAATCCATTAACTCAACCCAAATTATATTTTTAACCAAACTAACCCAAACCCAAACCCATATTTTAACCTAACCCAATATCCCTAACCCATAGTAACATACCCCTAATCTACCCATTTAACCCGGCCTAATCTACCCAGCCCAATTAACCGAAACCCTAATCTACCCATCCCAGCCCATTTCCCACCCTAACCCTAAATACCCTAATCTGAGCTCTCACCCCTCACTCTCTCGTCTCACTCTTCGCCGCTCTCTTCTCTTCTCCTCTCTCATTCTCTCTGAAACCCTAGATCTGAGCTCTCTCATCTCCTCTCTCGTCTGAGCTCTCTTCACCTCTAGTTCTCCTTTGTGCTCTCATCTGACCTCTCACTCTCCTTGAAGGTGCCTCTCCTTCTCTACTCTCTCTCTCTCTCTCTCTCTCTCTCTCTCTCTCTCTCTCTCTCTCTCTCTCTCTCTCGTCTGAGCTCTCTCTGAAACCCTAACTCATCAAAAATGATCTCGACCTGTTCCAGATCTGCTCGTCGGCGATTAATCTGCTCCGGCTGTCCCCAAAACACAGAAAAGGCTTGCTCCTCGTCTAGATCTACCCATATCTCCCAAAACCCGCCCAAAAAAACCCTAAATCTCAGAAATCGTTGCTTTGAAAACCCCGGTCCCCTGGGTTCCCTTCTCTGTTTGCATAAAAAATGGGTGATTCGGACCTATTTAAGTCCGATGGGTCCTGGACTTCTGATGCACTTTTTGTTGCTTGCTCTCAAGCTCCACAGTGCGAGTGGGGTGGCGATTGTGTTGGGGATCACAGCTTCACTCCTGTTGTCTCAAAGAAAACTGTGGAGGGGAAGCTGCGGGAAGAGCCCCCAGAGATCGTTGAGCTCCCTGCTACCCCTGAGTTCGTTGAGCTCTTTCCTACCCCTGAGATTGTCGTCCTCCCTGATTCCCCTGAGATTATCTTCATCCATGATTCCTCTGACGATGAAGCTGCGAGATGAATCGTCCCCGGTTATGGTGATGTTGCCTCTAATTCTGATTTTTAGCTAAGTCTCACTCTTTTTTAGTTGTTTACGCATGGGTACTTTTGCTGAGATTATTGCTCTGAATTATGCATGTTGTTGAATGAGTTTGTTGTGCTGTTGACTGAGACATTGGTATTCTGTTTTGTTGTTGATGTTCTGATGACTAAGACATTGGTATTCTGTTTAAGTTGATTCTCTGTTTTGGTGTGTTGGTGTTCTGTTTTGGTGTTGCTGTTCTGATGTTGGATTATGTTATATTGCCTCTGTGTTGTGATCGGTGATGATGCATGATAACTGAGATGCAAAACCTTTATGTTCACTGGACTTCTGATGTGCCATGGCAACACTGTGTCACATGTAATTGATTGATGCTTATGTGTATGTTAAGGTACTGTGATTGATATTGTATCTATGAGGGTTATGGAGTCATCCGAGATTATTTATGCATTTCAATGATGAAGTCTTGAAACTGAGATGCAATACCTTTAATGTCACTGCCTTAATGTGCCATAGGAACATTTTTACATGTGGTTGATTATTGCTTATGTGTATGTTGAGTCTTGTGATTGATCTTGTGTCTATTATGGCTATGGGGACATCTGAGATTATTTGTGCATTTCAATGATGAAGTCTTTTTGCTGAGATGCAAGACCTTAATATCACTGCCTTAATGTGCCATAGGAACACTTTCACATGTGATTGACTAATGCCTATGTGTATGTTAAGGTCTTGTGATTGGTCTTGTGTCTATGATGGCTATGGGGACATCTGAGATTATTTATGCATTTCCCTTGTCTATCCCGAAATATTTGTCCTAAAGTTCTAAAAGCTCTTGTGATTGGTGGTGTTATTCTCCTTGAGTCTATCTATGATGAAGTCTTGAAACTGAGATGCATTCCCTACATGTTCACTGTCTTAGTGTGCCATTGGAACACAGTCAAATGACTGATTGATGCTTATGTGTATGCTAAGGTATTGTGAATGGGTTTGTGTCTATGATGGTATTAGGGACATCTGAGAAATGCATTGTCATTGTTGTGCCATTACTTGTGCTTGTTTACAAAATTACAAAAGTTCTTGCTCTGTATACAAAATGTTCAATCTTTGCCATATATTGCTAAATAAACTGACTGTCTTCAAGTGCTTCTTCAGTGTCTTGATCTTCAACTTCTGTTGTCCCTTATTGACTCTGTTGACCTGCTATTGATGTTCCTGCTTGATCTGCTTGTTGTGCACCCCCATGCACTATGTCCCATGCTTCTATGATAGCCCACATAGGTGCCTTGATCTCTCTTGGTATATTTCCTTGAGCCATTAATTTCTTCTTGTTTACATGTGGCAAATCATACTCATTGCCTCCCTTGAATTTAAGTATTTCATTCATAACAAATTGTAGTATCATCCACACATCTCTTAGAGTTGTAGGGGCCAATTCAAAAAATGCTTCATGCACTGCTTCTATCATACGATCAATACTTTTTGGCATCTTATTGTGCATGAGTGACTGAATGCTTCTGAAAAATCCTAGATCTAAGATGTTTACATCTGGACTATTAGCTGGCTGTTGTATTAAGATGAAAGTGAATCCATCCTGAATGTATACATGTTGCCATTCTGGATCTCTTTGAGTTATATGGGCCTTTGCATTGTCTTGTTGTATGAATATAACTCTTTGAGCTCCATCTTGTGGCCAGTTTGTCTTGATTGCTGGAATGATTTGGTTTATCAACATGTTCCTTGTCACTTGCTTGTTGACTGATTCAACTAGCTTTGTAACTAGTGTCCCCTTCTCTTTGTTTTTGGATGACATTTTTGCTGCTTGTTGATATGTGAATGGAAAGATTCCTATCTTCCCATAAAAAATGCATTGTCCATCTGCATCAAATCTAGGCCTTGCTACAACTGCAGTGAACATAACTTTGGGAATGAATTTACAGCTCTGTACTTGCCCCTTTCATTCTGTGCTAGATATACTCTCTGTGATTTCTTTGATAGAAAAAACCACTTCTCATCCAAGTGTACAAAATCAAACATTGGATAATACACTGATTTTTCTTCTACTGTATCCCCACAAAGTAACTTCAGTACCCAATCCAACCTAGCCTTCTTATGTCCCTCACTCAAATCAGGATGGATTGGATTTGTATGTGGCTTTATTGTACCTTGCTTGACCATCCTATGCACTTTGGTCTTTGAAAGACTAAGCTTGCTAGCTAAGTCTCTAATGCATGACCTGTCTCCCATGCCCAGTGCTGTGATTGAATCCATCTCTACTTGAATTCCTTTTCTACCACAGTTGTGATATTTTGTGCTTAGATTGTACCTCTGCTGTGCATTATGTTGCTTCTTTGCTGTGTTCCAAAGTCTGCCTATGCACCTTGTTGACATTTTGAACTCTTCTGCAACTTTCTTTATTACACCATGTGGTAATTGTCCCTCTCTAGATATTGCTAGCAGAGCATTCAATATGTGCATTTTTTGATCACTGCTGAACCTGGTATTATGTGTTGGCTGATGATGTTGTGTTGTCTCTGTGTTGTGCTCTGCTTCTGATGACTGTCCCTCTTCATCTCCTGGTTCCTGGTTGAGATCAAAGCTATGTTCACTATCTTGTTCCATGTCCCCTGATGACTGTCCCTCTTCGAACTCTTCTCCATCATAAATGTACTGTTCATCTGGAAGTGGAGCTTCATTTAAGTCCCATAAAGCTGAGGCCATGACACCACCAGGCTGTGATACAGAGATTGTATTCTCTCCTTAATTTCTCTCTATGATTTACTGAAGCTTTGAATGTAAATTCTGTAAATTTAGATGAGAATGCTGTAATCTCCTTTTAGGTACTGTTTAGGGGCAATTTTGTCAGGGCAATTATGCCCTAAGTCCCCTTTTGTTTAGGGCAATTCTGTCCCCAAAATTTATAAGTGATCCGTGTGCCCCTAAAATCAGCCTTTCATTGGCTGAAATTTCATTTGTGGTAAATAACTACAGATTGCACTGTAGCAGGTCATGTCCCCTTCTGCCTCAATGTTAATTTTCACTGTAATAGGTCATGTCCCTAATTGTACTTTGTTAATTTTCTTAATCCAAGAGCTTTTTGTACTTTAGGACAAATATTTCGGGACAGAGAGTAATTATTTGACAATTGTGAAGGCAAGTGACCTTCTACTATACTGACATTCATTAAAGCTGACATGACATGTGTATCTTCCTCAACTTCTTCCTGTTCTGCTAAATATCTTCTTCAACTGCTCACTGCTCCACCACGATGGCACGATCTCTTTGCAACCACCAGACTTCTCCTGGAAAACTTACTCTCTTCCGTCACAATCTGTCTCTTCCTCTCGATGTTTACTCTTTGCAATCGGCTATTCTTCTCCAAGCGAAGTTGAAATATCCAATTCTCTGGTTTCTCAGGTCGATGTTGCTTCCGCTTCTTCGTCCGCTCTCGCCACCAATAAACCCTAGAAATTCTGCCGTTATATACTCTTGTAGTTCTCCCCAATTGGCCGCATCTTGGTTGCTTTATTAGAGGGAATTGCGTGAAAATCCTAATCGGGAAGACCATCACCCTCGAGGTCGAGAGTAACGATACTATCGACAATGTCAAGTCCAAGATTCAAGACAAGGAAGGTACTCAATGAATTCTTCGTTTTGTTTAATTCTTATTTTCTCGAATCTTTGCGAATTTGATTTTTATTGATGTTTGGGCATTTCCCCGGATCAACAACATTTGATATTCGCTGGAAACTTGCTTGAGAATGGCCGATTCCTAGCTGATCACAACATCCAGAATGGTTTTGCAAGCTTTTTCGCTTATTTTAATTTGATTGTCCAATCGTTGTTATATAAAAATCGATCCCCATATCTGAATCATGTTGTTTGATTGTAGAATGAGCTCTTCACCATGTTCTGAGGCTGAGAGGTGGAATCAATGTCTCTTCTAATCGTTCTATATTTTGCTGTTCTCTGAGTCCTCTTATGGAGAAATCGAACAGGATGAGCACAACTTCTCCGCCGGTTCCTAGGCTCATCTTCACTTCTTTGTCTCTCCTTTTGCATGAATTTTTCATTTGGTTAATGTGTTAGGGTTCGAATATAGGTCAAATTAGAAGCGGAGCAACCACAAAGAGACACTCAAACTTGCTTCTTTGTTCCATAATTTTTGCCTTCTTCTTTCATGTGCAATACAGGTTTTAAGAGGTTTTGCTGAAACTCATTCGATTTGGTTTCTCTGTTTGTTTTAGGGATATTCCAAGTCATTGGCCATGACTGTGCTGTCTGAGATTGGTGAAATAACCTTTCTTTCTGTTGCCATGAGTTCTTATACACATCAATTCTTCCTGATTATGTTCTTGAGTTCAGATTGCGTGTTGGGCTTTGTTGATTTCTTTCCAATTTTGTTGAATTACGATTTACAATGTATAGTTGTTGTATACTATTGTTCTAGCGTTCCAATTTGGACCTCAGAAGCAAAACAAGGGTAACCTGTTCTCCTAAATTTAAAACAATTCAATCTAAACCTTATTTCCATTAGTGTTATACTTACTAGTGTAGTTTTATTCTTATACGTAATGTTTTTAATTATTATTTTTTCTGATTGCGTACATGGATGATTGCTTTTGATATACAGATATTACTGGGCCTCGATTTGATCTTAAAGAGCTCCCCAAGTGGAACTACGATAGGTCCAGCGCGCACCGGTCAAACCCCTGGTGAAGACAGTAAAGATATCGTCTCGTATTCTAGCTGCTCTAAATAGATCCTCTTTTGTTGTTCATTTTACTAACGAATAAGTTGAGATGAAAATTGTAATATTTGTCTGTCTTGGTCTTTGTTATCCAGTTTGCCTGATTGATTGTTCATATATATAGTCTAGATGCACTAATTCCATAGCTTACTACTCTACCTGTGATCTTTGACGCTATTGTGAAATTTCGCGTTGTTTGTGTATGTTACATAAATTGAGAAGCTGTATGTTGTTTGTGGCCTAAAATTTTAGTTATAGTTGTTTCTTTTATGTTGGTCAATAGCCTCCAGGCTATCTTCTGGGACCCATTCAGGAGGGGAAACAACATCCTTTTGAGCTATACATTTATCCCTCTCGCGGTGGTTTGAAGCATATTCTTTTATGTTCTCCATCTTGAGATCAAAACACTGTTTGTGACGTAATGGTTTGCTTTTTGATTATGATCATGTAGGTTATGTGTGATGCTTACACACCTCAAGGAGAACTCCATCCCAACAAACAAAAGGGCCAAGGCTACGGAGATTTGCAGTAACCCTGTTGTTGTCTGCGAAGTAACGTGGTAGCTTGATTATTTTTTTCTCAATCTCGGGTGTTATCTTTCACATTTCATAAACCTGTTTAAAACCCTAATAAACCAGGTTTGGCATTGAACAAAAAATATACCTTGCTTCATATATAGGGATGTTAAATGGCCCGTAGGAGGCTTCCCAAGGTGTATTCAGAAGGGGAAACAACATTATATAATCAATATTGTATGATTGTAAATAGAATAGGCATTATATAGAGCCAAATAAAAATCAAGGGGGAATTTAAAAGTTTATCACTTCACAATCTATCATAGAACTTCCCCAAAACTTCTCTCCAAGACTTTTATTTTCTATTTCTGTATGAGTGATAATATACGCTTATCACTTCATAGTTATCGATGGCTGTAATTTTGGTTGCAGGGAATTGTCGAGGAGTATGAAGTGGATGCGATGCCAACTTTCATATCTATTAAAGAGAAGAAAGTGATTGATGATCTTGTACGGTGCCATATGGACGAACTACTGACGTGACGATCATTGCAAGGCATGACCGCATGACTGCTTGAGCTTTTGTGGTTGTGTTTTCTCTAAGCTTGATACTCGTGTGTTTAAGCGTGTTACATATTGTTTTGTGGTTTGATCCAGATTGCTAGCTACACTTGTATAATGTGTAATGATGATAAGTTGTTTGGCATAATGTAATTGTGTGATTCTCTTTTGAATGGTTGCCTAAAGTTTGAAAAAATTGCGTTAAACTTTGGTGCTCCAGTATTATTCACTCTTGATCTAAAGTTGGAATGTGTTGATTGGCTATAGAGGAACCCTTTCCATACTTGGTGAAAATTTGGATTGGGCGTGGGTTTGAAAGGTATTCACTTGAAATTCATTCAAAACTATGGAAAAATTATATATATTAATTCAAATTTGATGAATTTATAAATTAATATAAAGCATTAAAACCGTAATAGTTGGGGTTATGGCCTAAATCTAAATTCTAACCTTTTGGTTTGCCATGTACAAGATTAAACATGGGCATATGTTAAGAGGTCAAATTTGAAAACTTTTTTCAAAATATTTTCTAAAGTAGAAGAGATAAACCCCTAAAAAAAAAGTTAAACTAGTGACTAAACAAAATTATTACTAAATATGGGATTTTATTGTATGCCCATGGGCACACATTAGAAAAATCCTTTATATATTACTTGGTATTTTGTGTTTCTTGTAGTGGAAACCATGTTGTAACTTTGTCTTTGGATGCAAAGCTTCAAGGAATCCCATTGTGAAGAGATTCAAGGGAAGAGGGCGTAAACCCATTGCCGATCTTGTGGAAATTAGCAATTGTCTTCGTACAGGAATAGTAGCCCAGAAAGGCAATTTATACCCTTACAAAATGACTAATATAAGTACAATAAAATAAAAGCAAAATATGTGAATAATCTCATATCCACCCCTCAAGCTTGACTTGGCTAAGATTCGACAAGTCCAAGCTTGCCGGACATAAACTTGTGCTGAACCTCTCCTAGTGGCTTGGTCATGAGATCTGCTAACTGTAGCTGGGACTTAACATGAACAGTCTTGAGAAACCCTTCAGTCACCCTGTCTCTAACATAATGACAGTCAATGTTGAGGTGCTTAGTCCTTTCATGGAAGACCGGATTTGCTGCTATGTGTTGGGCAGCTTTGTTGTCACAGTACAGTGGTATAGGAAGTGATAGCTCAACAAATAGATCCTGCAGTAAGCCGTGGATCCATACAACTTCACTGGCGGTATAGGACATACTCCTATATTCTGATTCAGCTGAAGATTTTGATACAGTTTTCTACTTCTTGGTCTTCCAAGATATTAATGAGTTACCTAAGAATATACAATAGCCACTAACAGACCTTGCTGAAAACTTGCAAGCTGCCCAGTCTGCATCTGTGTAACTGTGTAACAACAGAGGGTTATCAGCAGAATAAAATAAACCCAAATTGAGTGTGCCCTTCAAATATTTGACCACGTGAAGTGCAACTCGTAAATGAGGTTCCCTTGGGCAGCATAGGAACTGACTCAACTGTTGCACAGAGAAAGATATGTCTGGCCGTGTAACATCCCAGGCCAAGCTACCCCAGCCACCAAGCCGCCCAGCCACCCAACGGTACCGACGCCGGTACTGGTGCCGCCTGGTTGTCCAAGGGCATGCAGCCCACACACCCAACCCTTCCCCCATTTAAATGGATAGGTTGTTGTCCACGGGGATCGAACCTGAGACCTTTAGATACAAGGGCAATGCCTTACCACTTGTATCACCAATTGCGTTGCAGCACAATTGGTGATACAAGTGGTAAGGCATTGCCCTTGTATCTAAAGGTCTCGGGTTCGATCCCCGTGGGCAACAACCTACCCATTTAAATGGGGGAAGGGTTGGGTGTGTGGGCTGCATGCCCTTGGACAACCAGGCGACACCAGTACCGGCGCCAGTACCGTTGGGTGGCTGGGCGGCTTGGTGGCTGGGGTAGCTTGGCCTGGGATGTTACAAAAAAGTACACTTTTATGTTGGATAGGGGCCTCCGAGCGCATTGGCCCAGCCATTTCTACCCCCCATGGGCCGCAACCCATGTACCCCAACCCATCCCCCAAACTGGGTAGGTTGTTCGTGAGTCTTGAACTCGAGACCTCACGCTTTGACAAGAAGCCTTACGCTTCCTTGCCACCAATTGCGCTGCGATACCCCGTAATTTTGTAAGGCTATTTTGGGAATTATGGATTTTTCCCGAGCGCCAGTTTGGTACGTCGGATTTAATTCTGAAGGTTTGAGACATTTTGTAATGTGCTCTGTATCTGTAATATTTTTCTCAGTGAAGAATTATACAGTCGAGATGTTTTGGAAGTTCATACTCGTTCGTGTACGACTTTTGTTAACGCGGATTAAGATTGGTATAAGTTTATTGCCCAAGAGTTGTTATCTAATGGGCAATAGTACAATATTCTTTATCCAAAGGTTTTTGTCAAAGAGCCATTGTCCAAGGGGCAAAAGGGTTTGAATATTGTCCAAGAGGCAAGGAACCCTAATTTCTTCTATAAATAGAGGTGTTGGGTGAGGGTGGAAGAGGGTGCGAAAGACGCAGAAGCGCTCTCAAATTCTCGACTCTAAAAAACGCTCTCAAAGAAAACGCTCTCTCCGGGAAGGCTCTAGTGGATCGTCGGAGCTCGTTTGGTGTCGTTTCCGGTGGCCAAGTGAAGCCTTGGAGACCCTCGGACGCCTAGAAGCAAAGCAAGGCGAAAGACGAGCCAAATCGAGCATCACGGGTAAGATTTCCCCTCGTATTTTCAGTTTCTGTTCAGCGACGGCGACCGCCGCCAGGGAGACGGCGACCGCCGCCAGGGAGACGGCGACCGCCGCCAGGAACGGCACCCGCCGTGGTGAACGGCGACCGCCGTGATGATCTTGCTCAACCGCCGGAGATGGAGGCCATGAGGCGGCGCCCGCCGTGGATGAGCGGCGCCCTCCGTGCTTGATACGGCGCCCGCCGTATTTAAGGCGGCGCCCGCCGTGATTGTTGTGGCGCCCGCCGTGAAGTGTTGGTGGCCGTGGTTGTTGGTGTTGGCTTCCGTAGCCTTCGTTCGAGTTTCGTTTCCTTCGATTCCTTTCGTTCTTTCATAGATCGGTATTGTTGTTTGTCGAATCTAACTTAGGGTTTCTGTATGGGTCGATCCGAAGGTATCGGAGTTGGCGGATTCATCTCTGTGTCGAGCCCGGAATCCCGTCGTTAGACTTTGTTCAATCTCTGCGGACTCAGGCAAGTGGCGGTTCGCTCTTGCTCATCGTTCCATATTTACATTAATTATCAGTTGTTTATCTGAGTAATTAATTTGGAATGATTACTGTGTTTGTCTGGAATTGGTTTTATAAACTGTTTTGGAAAATCATATAATAGGTTGTATATCTGTTAGAACGACGCTATTATCTGTGATCGCCTTCCGGGCATTTATGTGGATTTATCCTGTACTGTGGTTGTGTTGTAACTGTAAGTTAGCACGAGTATTTGTAGGAACGCATGGATCCTGAGAGTTTCATGCGCGTTCCTTTATAACTGTAAGGGCGATGAAGACCCAACGATTGTTGAAGTTTGAACTCAGTGATGTTCATTCTTTTAAAGGGCGAGCAAGACCCTGCGATAGTAGAAGTTTGGACTCTGTGAGGTTCATTCTTTCGATGTAGATTCAGAGGTTTGGACTCGGTGAGGTTCATTCCTTAGATATGGGTCCTGCGTGACAAGGACATATATTAAAAGCTTTTAATGTGTTAATCGTTTTGGAATTAAATAAGATAAGGTGCCCGAGAGCACTTAATTAATATACCTTTGGCGAGTAGTGCATCTAAGTATATAGTGCAGCTAGGAAAGCTCGTCTTGACTTTTGATCAGAGTACGTTCTCTTTCCAATCTGGATTCGCTGTAAGCGATGAGGTTGGTCGTGAACCGAAACATCTTAGTCAGTTTTTAAATCATCGTTATGTGGTTCTGTAAGATCCAGACTTGAATGTAGTACGTTCTCTTTCCGATCTGGATTCGCTATAAGCGGTGAGGTTGGTTGTGAGCCGAAGCATCTCAGTCAGCTTTTAATCGCTGTTGTTTGATTATGTAAACATTCCAGATTTGTCATATTTCCTTAAAGACTCATTTCCTTTGGAGTCTTCTTTCAGGTCGATTTCTGTGAAGATTAAGTCTTCCAGAATCTTCTCTTGTGCATACCTCTTGTTGTTATTCCGTGAAAGTGCCGGGTTATGTATCGTCCCTTCGGTTATTATTCGAGGGACAATGATAGTAAACGGTTACGATCACTCGAACCACTCTGCTTTTTACCCTTGATAGTCTATTCAAGTAGATTAACCCACGAACATTGTTCTTCGCATGTGGGCTGGTGTCATCCGTTCGATTCGGCACATCAGATAGAGCGAAGATATGAGGAGACTAGATTGACTATGAAGACGACGATTGTTTTTGGATGTTTTAATAATTTCTTTTAATCAGGTTGAGATCCTTGGGCAGGTGATCATTACGATCACAACCCTTTTTGTAATATCTTTGTTTAAGACTTCCGCTGTACTTTGTTTAAACTCTGTATTTGTCCTATTCGGGATTGAGATGTAATCCCGTAACTCATGTTTCATTTGATTGATGTTTTGATTTGAATACTTTGATCATTATGTATCAATTGTATTCCATGAATTGTATTTAAACCGATAAAGCCTTGGGTGATCTCGGTAAGGAATACTGGGGTCACTGGCGGTAATACCTTTCCAAATGGGTTAAGATTTGGGGGTGTTACAGTTATGGTATCATAGCTAAAGTTTTTAAAACGGGTTGGGTATTTGAAAACCATTTACTCGTTTTCGATTGAAAGGTATTTTCAAAAGGCTCCGAGTTTAAAAATAAAAACGGTATTTTCATTTTCAACCGTTCATAGTCATGTATTCTGTACAATCTGATATAGTAAGCTTGCTTCTATATCTAGAAAGACTAATTCCTTCCCCATTGCCCCGTTAGATATGGGTGCATTCTGTTCTCTTCAGAGGAACCCGGGAGAAGCCGAGGTGGTTTCGCCATCTCCAGTTAGGCTTGATTCCCAGTTCGCTCGTTGTGAGTTGAGGTTGTAGAACCTAGTAACTCGGTTTGAGTTCATCAATAGAAATTACCAAGTTGATCTATTCTAAGTTGCTTTTATTACGATAAATATATCATAATGATATTAATGTGATAAAATCCTTGGAATTTGATCGGTAAACAGATGGTGAACACGAGGAACGTTATCCATGCTGGTGCTGGGCCGAGCAATGACCCCAGACCAAATCCGAGGATTGATGCAGACCCGTCAAGAGAGCGTGAGTCTGTCTTCAACAATAATCCAGGAGGCAATGGCCAAGCTCAGGCCGACGCTCCAGTAGTGCTCGATGCAGCAACTGTTGCAGCTATTCAGGGAATTGTGATGCAAGCAATCGCCGATGCTAGGCAACCTGTCGCACCTCAGGCACAAGGAGTGCCAGTACCTCCAGAAGTTCCGAGGTTTGAGGAGCAAGAGAATCATGTGCAACATGGAAGCGTGATCAGGGATAGAGGAGAGTATGGCCGAGCGCTGAAGGCCATTAACTCTATGAGGCCCGACAGCTATGATGGGAAAGGAGAGCCAGTCAGAGTCGCTCATTGGTTTTCACTTATGGAAAGGTTGTTCCGCAATGTTGAGTGCACTGAAGCGGAGAAAGTGCACATATCTTCTCTACAGTTGAAGGAAGAAGCCAGTGAATGGTGGGAGAGTACCGGCTTAGCTGATAGCCCGGTGTTGACCTGGTCAATGTTTAAGACCAAGATGACGGATCGTTTCTTCTCTCGAGCTATGAGGGAGGAGAAGCACAAGGAGTTCTTGTATCCTAAGACGGAAGGGTTGAAGGTGACAGAGCTCGCCACCAAGTTCAATCATTTGCTGCAGTATGCTGAACCAGAGATATCCAGTGAGGCTCAGAAGATCTGGTACTTCCATGGATGGTGCACCACACATGCTCTACTCTGGAGCAGTACGTGGATGCGGCCTACAAGTTGGAAGTCACACTAGAGGAGTCCGCTCATAAGCGGGAGAATCAAGTTAAGGGAAAGGGTGGGCAACAGGATCGCCAGGTTGGTTCATTCAAACGACCGGCATCGCCTACCAAGTTTGAGAAGTCTGGTCGTGCTAAGACCGAGACAACTCAGTCTGACTCTGCCAGGGGCTCAGGTTGGAGTAGCGGAGTGATTCAGTGTCACAATTATGGTGCATCTGGGCACAAAAGTTTTGCATGTCGGAATGAGAAGAAGACTTGTTTTGGTTGTGGAAAGGAAGGGCATATGCAGAGGTTCTATCGGCAGGGAATGCAGAAAGGAGCGGAGTCTCATCAGGGGTCTGTTAATCCAAACAACAGACCTATGTTTAAACCAGCAGAGACTTCCAATCCTTCGATGCAGACAACTGCGCAGAATAAGGGGAAAGCCCCAGTGACTTCTGGAAGTCGGGGTCAATGCCTTTACGTGATGTGTGAGGCGGATGGACCCTATGATCCTAATGCTTAGAGTACTTTGTATCTGCGTTCCACTTTTGTTAATGTGTTGTTGATGTGGGTGCTACCCAGACTTTCATTTTGGATGGTTGTAAGTTAAGTT
This sequence comes from Rheum nobile, assembly GCA_027886185.1. NCBI lineage: Eukaryota > Viridiplantae > Streptophyta > Magnoliopsida > Caryophyllales > Polygonaceae > Rheum > Rheum nobile. The sequence goes on from WOAB01000485.1 coordinate 9,488,006, forward strand.
GTGTGTGCAACGAGGTTGTGAACCTTTTGTTGTAACTCTTCTTATATATGAACCTTTGGTTTATACCAAGTTAATGTTTCGTTGCTTGGTATGGGGTAAGGTCTCGTGTTCGAGACTCACCAATAACCTCTTAGGAGATGGCTGCCTATTAATTAGGTGGAGCTACCAAGGATGGGTTGAGATGTATGGACAACGGCTCATGGCAACAGTGGACGCTGGTAATGGCTGGGCTTGGGCTCGGAGCCACTAGTGAGTCATCTGTGAACCATGTAGTGGGCTGGTCCAAGATGGTGACCATTTAGTGGGAACCAATCGTCTGTCGGATTGTCGATTACCATCAAGGGTAAGAAATTCAAAGCGATTTGACCTAAATAACCATGGTCCCATACGATAATTATTCTCGGTATGGATTGATGGAAGCTTCGTAAGGCAGTGATCGACTTCAGTTTTGATATTCCTGTGGTTAGAGGATTTCCGGGTGTCTTTCCAGAAGATATTCTTGGTTACCCCGAATCGTGTTGTGGAGTTTGCTGTTGATCTCGAGCCGAGTACCACGCTGATCTCTGAGGCACCGTACCGGATGGCTCCTGTTGAGATTCAAGAGTTGAAGAAGCAACTCAAGGATCTTCTTGACACAAGTTATATAAAGCTGAGTGCATCACCTTGAGTAGGAGTGCCCTAGTTTTATTTGTCAAAAAGAAAGATGGACCGTTTCGACTTTGTTTTGACTTTCGAGAGTTGAATAAAGTCACGATCAAGAGCAAGTATCTGTTGCCAAGGAGTGATGATCTGTTGGATCAACTACAGGGAGCAAAAGTTTTCTCCAAGATCGACCGGAGGTCTGGTTTTTATCAGCTCAGGATTCGTGAGGATGATATTCCGAGGATTGCGTTCGGACGCGAGATGGTCACTACGAGATTGTAGTCATGCCATCTGGATCTACGAGTGCTCTAGCAGTTTTCATGAACCTAGTGCATCGATGTTCTAGACCAATACTTGAATAAGTTCATAGTGGTCTTCATCAATGGCATTTTGATATTTTTCCGAGCAAGGAAGCTCACAGGGAACATCTGCGGATTGCTTTATCGGTCCTTAGACCAAGTCGGTTGTACGCAAAGTGGGCTAAGTGCGATTGTTGGATCTAGAAGTGGATTTCTTAAGCCATGTGATCAATAAGAATGAGGTTATGGTTATTCCCCAGAAGAGTGAATCAGTAGTTGTTTGGAAGCGGCCTCAGGGTGTGAGCGAGGTGCACAGTTTCCCAGAACTTACTGAGCATTATAGACGGTTCATGGAAGGATTTTTCTAAGATCACTCCACCTATGACCAGTATGTTCCGTAAGGTCAACAAGAAGTTGTCTGGGATGACAAGTGCAAGACCAATTTTCAAGAAGTTGAAACAGTGTCTGACTTATACACCAGTTTTGGCATTGTCGGAAAGAATGATGGCTATATGGTCTATAGTTAATGCTTCGAGAAATGGGTTGGGATGTGTCTTTGATGCAGAGGGGCAAGGTTATTGCATACGCATCTAGACAATTGAAAACCTATGAAGTAAACTAACCAACACATGACCTAGAACTAGCAGTAATAGTGTTTGCATTGGAAACTGAGGTTACTTGGGTGACCCAGAGGTCAGCAGAAGTTTTCCACCAGAAGATTGTCCGTGTACATGGCATTCATAAGATCATTGTATCGGATCAAGGTAGCTTAGTTCGAAGCTTTGTATGGTCACAGATGCAGATCTCCGATTTGTTGGGATGATAATGCCGACAAGATTCTGCTTGGACCAGAGTTGGTCGAAAGGACAGCTTCAGACATTGCTTTGATTAGACAGAGGATGTTGACCGCTCAGAGTCGACAAAAGTCTTACGCAGATCAGAAGCGTTAAAGTGTTGAGTTCGAGATTGGTGGCAAGGTACTTGTCACAATATCGCCACCCAAGGATGTTTTCAGGTTTGGTAAGCGTGGGAAGCTTAACCCTCGCTACATGGGACCATTCAAGATTCTGGATAGAGTAAGATCTCTAACGTACCGTTTGGCATTGTCGCCATCGGCATACCCAGTGTATAATGTGTTCCACGTATCCTTGCTAAGGAAATTCGTGCCAAGATGAGTCTCATGTGCTAAGCTTTAAGGACATCGAGATTCAGGCAATGATGCTTGAGAAGAGATGCCAGTGTGCATTCTCAAACGCCGTGTGAAGCGACTGTGCAACAAGATCGTACTGTTGGTACGGATTCTGTGGTCCAAGTTTGGGAAAGAGGAAGTTACTTGGGAAACCGAAGCAAAGATGCTCAGGCGTCTTTCCAAGTTGTTGGCGACCTAAGTTTCGAGGTCGAAACTTCTTTTAAGGGGAGGTGATGTGATACCCCGTAATTTTGTAAGGCTATTTTGGGAATTATGGATTTTTCCCGAGCGCTAGTTTGGTACGTCGGATTTAATTCTGAAGGTTTGAGACATTCTGTAATGTGCTCTATATCTGTAATATTTTTCTCAGTGAAGAATTATACAGTCGAGATGTTTTGGAAGTTCGTACTCGTTCGTGTACGACTTTTGTTAACGCGAATTAAGATTGGTATAAGTTTATTGCCCAAGAGTTGTTATCTAATGGGCAATAATACAAGATTCTTTATCCAAAGGTTTTTGTCCAAGAGCCATTGTCCAAGGGGCAAAAGGGTTTGGATATTGTCCAAGAGGCAAGGAACCCTAATTTCTTCTATAAATAGAGGTGTTGGGTGAGGGTGGAAGAGGGTGCGAAAGACGCGGAAGCGCTCTCAAATTCTCGACTCTAAAAAATGCTCTCAAAGAAAACGCTCTCTCCGGGAAGGCTCTAGTGGATCGTCAGAGCTCGTTTGGTGTCGTTTCCGATGGCCAAGTGAAGCCTTGGAGACCCTCGGACGCCTAGAAGCAAAGCAAGGCGAAAGACGAGCCAAATCGAGCATCGCGGGTAAGATTTTCCCTCGTATTTTCAGTTTCTGTTTAGCAACGGCGATCGCCGCCAGGGAGACGGCGATCGCCGCCAGGGAGATGGCGACCGCCGCTAGGGAGACGGCGACCGCCACCAGGAACGACGCCCGCCATGGTGAACGGTGACCGCCGTGATGATCTTGCTCAACCACCGGAGATGGAGGCCATGAGGCGGCGCCCGCCGTGGATGAGCGGCGCCCGCCGTGCTTGAGACGGCGCCCGTCGTATTTAAGGCGGCGCCCGCCGTGATTGTTGTGGCGCCCGCCGTGAAGTGTTGGTGGCCGTGGTTGTTGGTGTTGGCTTCCGTAGCCTTCGTTCGGGTTTCATTTCCTTCGATTCCTTTCGTTCTTTCGTAGATCGGTATTGTTGTTTGTCGAATCTAACTTAGGGTTTCTGTATGGGTCGATCCGAAGGTACCGGAGTTGGCGGATTCGTCTCTGTGTCGAGCCCGGAATCCCGTCGTTAGACTTCGTTCAATCTCTGCGGACTCAGGCAAGTGGCGGTTCGCTCTTGCTCATCGTTCCATATTTACATTAATTATCAGTTGTTTATCTGAGTAATTAATTTGGAATGATTACTGTGTTTGTCTGGAATTGGTTTTATAAACTGTTTTGGAAAATCATATAATAGGTTGTATATCTGTTAGAACGACGCTATTATCTGTGATGGCCTTCCGGGCATTTATGTGGATTTATCCTGTACTATGGTTGTGTTGTAACTGTAAGTTAGCACAAGTATTTGTAGGAACGCCTGGATCCTGAGAGTTCCATGCGCGTTCCTTTATAACTGTAAGGGCGATGAAGACCCAACGATTGTTGAAGTTTGAACTCAGTGAGGTTCATTCTTTTAAAGGGCGAGCAAGACCCTGCGATAGTAGAAGTTTGGACTCTGTGAGGTTCATTCTTTCGATGTAGATTCAGAGGTTTGGACTCGGTGAGGTTCATTCCTTAGATATGGGTCCTGCGTGACAGGGACATATATTAAAAGCTTTTAATGTGTTAATCGTTTTGGAATTAAATAAGATAAGGTGCCCGAGAGCACTTAATTAATATACCTTTGGCGAGTAGTGCATCTAAGTATATAGTGCAGCTAGGAAAGCTCGTCTTGACTTTTGATCAGAGTACGTTCTCTTTCCAATCTGGATTCGCTGTAAGCGATGAGGTTGGTCGTGAACCGAAACATCTTAGTCAGTTTTTAAATCATCGTTATGTGGTTCTGTAAGATCCAGACTTGAAGGTAGTACGTTCTCTTTCCGATCTGGATTCGCTGTAAGCGGTGAGGTTGGTTATGAGCCGAAGCATCTCAGTCAGCTTTTAATCGCCGTTGTTTGATTCTGTAAACATTCCAGATTTGTCATATTTCCTTAAAGATTCATTTCCTTTGGAGTCTTCTTTCAGGTCGATTTCTGTGAAGATTAAGTCTTCCAGAATCTTCTCTTGTGCATACCTCTTGTTGTTATTCCGTGAAAGTGTCGGGTTATGTATCGTCCCTTTGGTTATTATTCGAGGGACAATGATAGTAAACGGTTACGATCACTCGAACCACTCTGCTTTTTATCCTTGCTAGTCTATTCAAGTAGACTAACCCACGAACATTGTTCTTCGCATGTGGACTGGTGTCATCCGTTCGATTCGACACATCAGATAGAGCGAAGATATGAGGAGACTAGATTGACTATGAAGACGACGATTGTTTTTGGATGTTTTAATAATTTCTTTTAATCAGGTTGAGATCCTTGGGCAGGTGATCATTACGATCACAACCCTTTTTGTAATATCTTTGTTTAAGACTTCTGTTGTACTTTGTTTAAACTCTGTATTTGTCCTATTCGGGATTGGAATGTAATCCCGTAACTCATATTTCATTTGATTGATGTTTTGATTTGAATACTTTGATCATTATGTATCAATTGTATTCCATGAATTGTATTTAAACCGGTAAAGCCTTGGGTGATCTCGGTAAGGAACACTGGGGTCACTGGCGGTAATACCTTTCCAAATGGGTTAAGATTTGGGGGTGTTATAGGCCGAGTGATTTTCAAGTAGAGCAGCCTCCCCACCAACCTTCTGTATACCTCAAGGTCAGGAAGGATTTGCCCCTCATCAAAAGACAGTCCAAGACCCCTAGGTAAAGGAAAAGCAGCGGGCTTGCAATCAAGCATATTGATATCAGTAAGAATGTCCAAGATGAATTTTCTCTGGTTAATCACAGTCCCAGTCTCTGATTTTGCTATTTCCAGTCCTAAGAAAAATATTGCTGGACCAAGATCTTTAATTGTGAAGGCTTCATGAAGACCTTTCTTAGTGCTTGTAATAGTTGCTGCATCATTCCCTGTAAGAAGTAGGTCATCAACATACACCAATGCTATAGCAATCAGTCCATTCACTTGCCTCACAAACAAACTGTAATCCTGTCTAGATTATTTGTATCCCATTCTGAGTAAAGTGTTGGTTAGTTCAACATTCCATTGTCTTGAAGCTTGTTTCAAACCATATAGTGATCTCTGTAATTTGCAAACCTGGCCAGTGGAAGCCTTAGCATATCCTTCAGGAGGCTCCATGTATACTTCTTCTTCTAAGAATCCATGGAGAAATGCATTATTGACATCCAGCTGATATACATTCCAGTGTTGAGTTGTAGATAGGGCTAAAAGAATTCTAACTGTAGCAAGCTTAGCAACAGGAGAAAAAGTGTACTTGTAATCTTTCCCTTCAATTTGATTATACCCCTTTGCCACCAATCGTGCCTTGTATCTTTCCACTGTACCATCAGCTTTAAACTTGATCTTAAACACCCATTTAGACCCTATGGCTTTCTTCTCTGTTGGAAGAGTAGTGAGAGACCAAGTTTGGTTAGCTTCCAAAGCCTCAATCTCCTTGGCCATAGCCTCTTCCTAGCACTTCTGACCCTTGGCTTGGTTGTAGGTTTTTGGCTCAGTTAAAGTACAAGTATTGCAAAAAGCTATCACAAACTCTGATGAATAAGCAGACAAATCAAATATCTTTGTTGCTGTGTAAACAAAATCCTGGTATTTTGCAGGAACCGTTCTGTTCCTGGTTGATCTCCTTGGAGGAGGGGAAGGAGACTGAATAACCTCATGTACTATGTCATCAACAAGAGCTGCATGTGATACAGATGTATCCAAGCTGGGACTCATTCTTGGACCAGGAGATGACTGAGCAACATATGTCCCTGTATCCAAGCTTGGACTTGAAACTTCCCTAGGAACATAAGTTCTAAGAGAATCACGAGCAGGGTTAACAAGTGGCATAGGTGAAATGTTCATAAAACCAGAATCTGTAATAGGAACACCAATCTCTTTCTTAAAAGGGAAACACATTTCTTGGAATACGACATCTCTGCAAGTGAAGAAGTATCTAGCCTCAATATCATATAGCTTATATCCCTTTTGCCCCATAGGATAGCCCATAAAAATACACTTCCTGGATTGAGCTCCAAACTTGTCTTTAGACATAGTGCTTGGTCTTCCATAACACAAACACCCTAAAACCTTGAGATGATCATGCGACATCTCTTTCCTGAGAAGGAGTTCTGCAGGAATTTTCCAATTCAAAACAGAGCTAGGCAGAAGATTAATAATGTGGACTGCAGTCAGAACACATTCTCCCCAAAATCTGATAGGAATCCCTGCATGCAATCTCATAGCCCTTGCTGTCTCAATTATATGCCTATGCTTCCTTTCAACTCTCCCATTCTGTTGAGGATTCCCTGGGATGCTTCTGTCATGAATTATCCCATTAGCGACAAACAAATCTTAACAAGAAGCTTGCATGAACTCTGTTCCATTGTCACTCCTAACATTTTTGACCTTAGCATCAAACTGAGTTTGGACATAAGTAAGAAATGACTGGATAATGTCCTTGACTTGTGATTTGTACCTAAATAAGTAGATCCAAGTATATCTAGTACAATCATCAAGAACTGTAAGGAAGTATGAAGCCTTGTCATGAGTTGGGGTATTGTAAGGCCCCCAAACATCAAAGTGTATAAGATCAAAAGGTAACTGTGCTATAGAATCGCTTCTAGGAAAAGAGTCCTTACATTGTTTAGCCAAAATACAACTTTCACAGTGCAAAACTCTAGAGTTCTTAACAGACAATTTAACATGTTTCATCTTGCCAAGAGAACAATGTCCCAACCTCTCATGAAAGGTTCTAAACAAAATTTGTGAATCCTTAGAAACAAAATCAGCAACAGCTATTCTTCCTTCAGAAGTCATCAAGTAAAGTCCACCTGCTCTGTCTCCTCTCACCATTTCCTTCTTAGTGATATGGTCCTGGAAAACAATAAAATTAGGATCTAAGTGACCAACTAATCCTCCATCATCTAGCAACTTTGTGACAGATAAAAGGTTATGTTTGAATTCTGGAATGAGCAGTACATCATGGATAGCATAACCAGATTTCAGTACAACAGATCCTGCTTCAGTGACATTTTTAAGACTACCATCTGGTAATATCACTTTGATAGGTTTATCTAAAACCTTTTTAGCACTCAATAGGATGAATCATAGATCATATGGTCTGTAGCACCAGTGTCAATAATCCAGACGACGTTTCCAGCATAAGAAGATACTTGAAATGTAGAAGAATGCACAAATTTACCTGCAAAATTTGAAGAAGAGCTGTCATGTCCACGCATGAATTTTGCAAGCTCTTGACACATCATACTCATGGTGGCAGAATCAATGGAAGGACCAGGACTGGGACTAACATGGCCACTAGACTGCTCAAGAGGATTATCCATCATCTCAACTGCATTGGCTCCTTTGTTCTTCCCCTTCCAATTATCAGCAGAGTTCCTGAATTTCCAATTAGCAGGATAACCAATCAACCTGTAGCATTTATCTTTGGAATGACAATGTTCACAAACATTGTCATACTTGGGTTTACGAGAAGAAGATCCATGCCTAGGTTGGAATGAGTGTTGTAAATATTGTTGCTCTTTACCAGATAAACTGTTGACCGAAGAGGCAACAACATCTATACCAATAGGGGTGGAAGATTCAGTGACAGATTTCTGACCTTCTACTTGGAGAATCATATAATAAGCTTTGTTTACTGTAGGCAAAGGATCAGTAGATAATATAGAACCCCTAACATGATCAAATTCAGCATTAAGCCCCATTAAGAAATCTAACAACTGATTTCTTGCTTCTTTGTCTAACATCTTCTTGATCAAACCACAAGTACATTTTAAGAAGACACCACAATCACACTGTGGAGCTTCCTCCAGAGACGCAATTTCATCCCAAATCCTCTTAATAGTAGAGTAGTAATCACTCACTGATCTATTACCTTGTTGAGCAGACAGCAAGGAACGACGCAGCTTGAACAATAGTGGCCCATTAGTTTGGCCAAATCTCTCAATCAACTCAGACCACAAACGAAACGCAGAATCACAGAAGGAAAGAGTATAAGAAATTTTACCTTCCATTGAGTTAAGAACCCAGCAGCGGATCATATAGTCAGCTCTCACCCATCAAGGAAGAGTTCTCGATTCAGGCTCTGGTCTAGGGCATGAGCCATCAATAAACCCTAATTTATTTTTCGCACCGAGCGCCATCTTCACGTTGTGGCTCCATTTGAAGAAATTGGTGCCATCAAGTCACATCGGAATCAACTGAGCCCCTGGATTGTCCGACTTGACCACTGTCAGCGGATCAACATCGGCGTCAGAGTCATAACGATGTCCATCTCGACGTCTACGGCGGTAATAGGATCTGTCCGCCGAATATCGACTGTCCGACGACTTGGAAGAGTGATCCTCACGCGAAACACGGCGAGGAACCGGCGAAGCCCAACGAGAGATCGGGGAAACATAACGACGACGACCTTCTGGGGAGTTATCTGAAGACGACATCTTCTGGGTGAGAGAGATCGAACCACAAGATCGAGAAAAAAAATTGAGACTCTCAATTAGGGCTCTGGTACCATGTGAAGAGATTCAAGGGAAGAGGGCGTAAACCCATTGTCGATCTTGTGGAAATTAGCAATTGTCTTCGTACAGGAATAATAGCCCAGAGGGGCAATTTATACCCTTACAAAATGACTAATATAAGTACAATAAAATAAAAGCAAAATATGTGAATAATCGCATACCCATCATACCTAATTATTCCAAAATTCTCCGAAATTCAAAGCTCATAATGTTTTGCATTATGGTGGAAACGTTATCGAGTGCCAGCCCAAAGTAGATTGAAGACATGTTTTATGAGGATGTTGTTTTCGTCTATTTTTGTCAATTTTAATTTGTTATTTTTTATTGTCGTTGTTCATTAATTGTATCTATAATTTTGTAACGGTTAACTGATTTTTTGGTTAAATAAAATTATGTAGCGACATTAATTGGAATTTCTTATCTTTTAATACCATTGCTCATGAGTTGTATTCAAAATTATGTATTGGCAAACTCATTTTTCGATTAGACTAAATTATATAGCAACTAACTTATTTGTAACTCATGAGTTGTATTTGCATAGCACAAATATTACACTAGTTAAAATAAATGTGAGGGATTTCCTTGAAATACGAGTGCATTACTAATCTAATATTATATTAGGGTGCATTACTTCCAACTTTTCATTGAGAGAAGTTATATTATCGCACAAAATACGAGTAAACAAATTATGTATACGTTATAGGTAGATATATGTATAGCTTGTAAACTGAAGGATTTCATTGAATCTTGGTGATATATGTGTTGGTGAATTGTTAGAAGCTAGGTAGCTATTGATGAGTGTTTCCCATGTTTGTCTCCATTTATCTTCCCCGTATCACGGTAGAATTTATGGTGGTACTGACTCACGAGACCCATGCCACTCCCGCCCGACACGCAAACCCAAAGCATATACTGTAGTATCAAACAAAAAGCTAGCTAGTTGCATTGTGACTTGTCAGGGGAGCTAGCTAAGAGTAATAACACATACTGTACATATAAACATATCCAAGCTATGCTGCAAAACTCGATTCCTACATTAATTTATTGTTCTTCCTTGTATCTATGAATCTACATACTTAATTTGTACCTAGTCATCTTATTGTTACTATATATTATGCATGCTTGTCAGCTAGCTTAAAATATATACGGACCGTCATTCACACACAAAATATAATAATAGACGGAAAAAGTTCACGTGAGAATGAACGCTTAGTTGAGAACGTGAGAATGTCGGATGTACATGGATTTATGACTGTATGTGCATGATCTTGGCAGATGAAAACTCATGCACATACAGACAAAAATTCATACACACCTCAAGATGTGTATGAATTTTTGCCTGTATGTGCATATATTTGTGACTATATGATGATTATGTGTAAGTGAAAACTCATGTACATACACGCAAAAATTCATGCACATCACAATATATGCATGAATTTTTGCCTGTATGTGCATATATTTTTTAATATGTGTGTGACCATGTGTAAGTTAAAACTCATGCACATATATGCAAAAAATCATGCATACCTCAAGATGTGCATGGATTTTTGCATGTATGCCCATATATTTTTGACTATATATGTGACTATGTGCAAGTGAAAACTCATGTACATACAAACAATATTTCATGCACATTTTTACATGTATGTTCATATTCTCACGTTCTGACCTAAGCGTCATTTCTCACCGAATCTGTATCCATAATAGACTATCAATATTATATGCATGAAAATAAGGCCAAACCACCTAAACTATTTGTTAAATATACCAATATGCACAAAATTAGCAGCTAAATTGAAAGTTGTAAGAAATCAAATTACACCTCTCAAGGCTTACAAAATGACGTCTACAAAGGGTGTTGCATGAGGAACTAAACTATGAAGTATATGTACACATTCGGTTAGAACAGTACACGTGTCATGTTGAGTTTGTTAGGAGCTTCTTTGCCTGATTAGTCAGATTAGTCTTTAGTTAGTTAGCTGGATCATTCTTGTATATAAGTAGCATTTGATAGCTTTGTAAGCGTAAGCGTGAAGTAATGAAATTAAAAAAACCCAAAAATATCTTCTCTATGTTTTTTAAAAATTTACAAGATCTAGAATCTAAGTTTACAAATGCTATCAGAGCGATCGAGACACACAAAATATATTTGAGATTTAGCTTGTTAAGGCATCTGATTCTGAGATTGAATTCAGAATTTGAAAGATCTAACGATTCTGAGATTGATCACTTCAGAATTGAAGAGGAGAGAATCTTGAGTTCAAGATTCAGTTTGATCGATTGGCGTCAGAAGAATGGATATTGAAGATCAGATCTCAGGAACTGGATGCAGAAATGGAAGAAGAACTGGAATTCATGAGGAAGACCTGAAAATTGAGAATGAAACTCACAATGGAGTGCGTAGAGGAATGCAAACTGGAAATTCTTCTGAACAAGATACAAACAATTACTATGATCCTTTGTATTTGTCTGATTCCGATCAACGTGGTTCACAACTGATTGCGACCCTCTTTAACGGGACAAAATTCACATCATGGAGTAGAGGAATTCATAAGGTGTTAGGTTAAAAAATGAAGCTAGGATTCATCGATGGAACGTGTTTAATGCCTAATGCTGTTGATGATGAGAAATTGCAAAAGTGGATTAGAGTAGATTATATGGTTAGATGTCGGATAATCAATTATATGAGCAGTGAGATTGCAAAGGTTTTATGATTGTTACATATGCAAAAGAGTTATGAACTAATCAAATGCACCTCTAGTCTATCAGTTATAAACTAACTTGAGCAACATAAGGCAAGATAACTTGAGTATTGCAACATATTATGCAAAACTCAAGAAGGTTTGGGATGAGTTGGAGATCTTAGAAGGAATTCCTTCATGTGATTGTGGAGCATTGAATCATTACAGTTGCTTGTTGTTTAGATCGTGAGAAAAAGGAAAGAGTTATGCAATTTTTTATGGGATTGAATGAATGTTGTGAGTATGTAAGAAGCACAATTTTATCTTTTGAGCCCTTTCCTTATGTGAATAAGGCTTTTCAAATGATGATGAGAATAGAGAGACAAAAAGAGATCACTGGAAATACATATGCTTCACAAGATTCGATGGCTATGAGTTAGAATAGGTTCAATCAAAACAGACAATATGATAATGGAAGGCATGACGATTACAGAAGCCAACCTGATAGACATTATGGAAATGAATCTGGTAGAAGAGAGCAAGAAAGGCAGTATGGGACTGAATCTGGAAGAGGAGAGTTTAACAGAGAAAGAACTGAGAAGAGAGATCTGAAGTGTTATCTTTGCGGAGCAACAGGACACGCTAAGGAAACATGCTTCAAGATTGTGGGGTATCTAGGATGGTACAAGGGACCAAGGGATCACAATGTGCATACGTTTGTTGCGAATATACAAGCTGTACACATATAGGATAATCCACTAGAAGCTGGTGAAAATTCTGGAACACATAATGGATCTGACCCAACAATGGTCAATGTAGTCTTTCAAGAAATTGTCAAAATGATCCGACCAAAAAAAAGAATTTGTCAAAATGATGAAAGGAAAATGAGCTATGGATGAATCAGAAGATAATGACCATTCATATGTGAACTTTCAGGTAATATGAAATCTTCTAATATTATTGAATTGCATGAGAATGACAAATTTACTTGGATAGTGGATTCCGGTTCCACTGATCATATAACTTATGATCCATCAATTTTCATTGATATGCATAAGTTGAACAAGGTGATATTTGTTGCTTTTCCTGATGGAAGTACAAAGACAGTTCAGTTTGCAGGGTAAGTGAGGTTGTCAATTTCTTTGTTGTTGAACAAGCAATGTTCTAAAAATTGGGCTAGGTGGCCGCCTAGGCGCTTGGCGGCCGGCCACCGACATGATTTTGGCCAAATCGAATTGGCTAAGCAGTTTAGGGGCTATGCGGGTTCTAGGTGAGCTAGGAGGGTTCTTGTCGGGCTAGGCATGCAAGTCTGGCTACGCAAACTAGGCAGGACTAGGCTTTGGGACTAGGCATGTCTAGGAGGATAAGACGGGCTAGGTTTAGTCCTATTTTGTGTTTTTTTTGTTTTCAATTTCTTCAACATTTTACAATTCTTCCCATTCTTTGTTACAAATCATTCAATTCTCTCAATTTTTCCAATACAATTCTAATCCGCCTACGCGCTAGGCCCTTCATCACCACCTAGATCTCGCCTACCTTCTTCTAGAACACTGTGCACAAGGTGTTATATGTTCCTTAGTTCAGGCATAATCTACTTTGAGTTATGAGATTAGTCAGTGACATATCAATCTGTGTTTTCTTATGAGAAGTCTTGCTATTGCAGGGTCGTATTAGGAAAGAATGCTTGGTTTCCATCCCTGTGGAAGGTGGTTTGTTTAAGCTTCAAAGTCAACACATGGCTGCTCTTGTTGGTGCAGTTCAAGATAATAAAAGTAGTCTAAATAAATCAATTGTCTACTCTTGTAATAGTGATGATCAACTACTCTTACAACATTCCAGATTTGGCATTCCTCTTTGTCTAAGATGAAACATATTCATATATGTCATTGTCAAGACACTAAAGGATTGTTTTCGAAAGCTGTAGCCTTGCTAAGAATCACAAGTTACCTTTTGACAGAAGTTTATCTATGGCAAATTCTATTTTCCAGTTGGTTCATATGGATATTTGGGGTCCATATAAGGTACTCTTTATTGATGGATCTATGTATTTTTTGACAATTTTGGATGATTGTTTCGTTGCACTTGGACATACCTTTTACAAAATAAAGTTCAAGTATATAAGGTGATTAAGGGATTTGTTGCTCTTGTGGAAAATCAGTTTCATACCAAGATCAAGACTGTCAGAATAGATAATGGTACTAAGTTCACCCAAAAGTTGTGTGTTGATCTTTTTAGATAGATAGGCATTATCCATCAAAGATCATCTCTAAGAGTTCTTGAACAAAATGGCCGTATTGAGAGACTTCTTCATGGTCAATTCACGTACTGTGGCCCTCGTCTATGTGGATGCTATGTTTCTCACTGGGACTTCTTCTTTTGCTATTTCTCTTGTGAAGCAGGCCCTGGATAAAGCCTTCACTATTAAAGATCTTGGGCTTGCTAGATACTTCATGGGTATGGAAATTGCTTGGTTTTCTTCTGGTATTTTCCTCAATCATCACAAATACGTGTTGAATATCCTCATTGATGCAGGTATGCTTGACTGCAAATCAATTGATTTCCTATGTTGCGTGGTACTAAACTATCCATAGAAAAAGGTAAAATTATGGCTGATCCTGAACCATATAGACACCTTGTAGGGAGGTTGCTCTATCTTACACTTACTCGCCCATATATTAGTTATATTGTTCAACAACTTAGTCAATTTCTATTTGTCCTCGCCTTCCACATTACCAAGTTGCCTGGTGTTTGTTGCGTTATCTCAAGGGAACCTTCAACATTTCCCTCTCCTAACCTGCCAAATCTGATATTCAAGTTTATTCATACAGTGATGCAGATTAGGATAGTTGTGCCTTTACTCATAGATCACTTGTTGGATATTGCGTTTTCTAAGGATCATCACTAATTTCCTCGAAAACGAAAAAGAAGATAATTGTCTCCAAATCCTCTGTAGAAAGTGAATAACATAGCATGTCTATGCCTGCTAGTGAATTAGTTTTGGTTCATGGATTGCTCACTGATCGGTGTTCACAATCTATGCCTATTCCCGTGTATTGTGATTGTACAACAACTTAACCCCTTGCCGCCAACCCAGTGTTTCATGAACGAACCAAACACTTTCGCATCTGTCATTTTGTTCGCGATATGGTATAAGAGGGTTTTCTCAAGACTATTCATGTTTCTTTTGGGCTTCAACTTGCTAACTTGTTCACCAAAGCTCTTGGTGCTCATCAACATTACTTCCTTTCATCAAAGCTTGGCCTTGTCTTTCCTTAGTGATGTCGACTCATGGCCAACCTTGACTTTGAGGGACTTATAGGATGTGATTCGAGAGCCAAAGGATCGGAGCCACCTTAGCCACATCTTGGCTCACTCACATGCAAGGGATGTTAGCATGCTTATCCATAGTTTCAATTTTAGAACTTTCCATTAGTGACAGTTTGTGAGACTGAAAGTTTCTGCTTTGTTATTTTTGGTATTTCCTAGCTATACTTTATTTAGTACTTTCTTAAAACTATTTTTAGAGTTAGGATTAGTTTTGGAAGAACAAGGGCCGGCCCTAGATGGGGCGTGCATCTCTTTCTCTTTTGTCTTATGTTCCCTTTTTATACTCTTGTTTTATCTAATAGAAAGACATATTGAATTTGAGAGTAACTTGGCTAAGTTACTTTCAAGGTTGTTCAGTCCAAAACTTCATCTTTTCCAAAAGATTAATCATTCAAACAAAATCAACTTTCGTGTTCATCAAACAATCAATTCGGATCCCCAACAATCACGCAAATTTCCCATTTTCAGCACTGCGTGCTGAATTTGAATCCGATCGTTTTGGAATTATACTTGTCCAATTGACGTGAAATTTGGAGGAGTTCTATTTGACTTATGGATCTTTAATCTCGCGTTGAAATCACTCAATTTCAACATCGGAGCAGAAAGTTATACTTTGCCAAAGACGGGACCAAAAACATAGATCTCTTGCGCGCCAAGACGAGTTCTTTCAATTGAAGAACGAGGGAACCAAGTGATTTCACATCACTTAGTCAAGTCCAACTTGAAGGGGGATATGAACTATATATATAGATTCGGCTAGAACTACACGTGTCATGTTGTGTTTGTTAGGAGCTTCTTAGCCTGATTAGTCAGATTAGTCATTAATTAGTTAGCTGGATTAGCCTTGTATATAAGTAGCCTTTGATAGTTTTGTAAGAGTAAGCATGATGTAATGAAATTCATAAACCCCAAAAATATATTCTCCATTTTTCTTTTCATTTTACAAGATCTAGAATCTAAGTTTTCAAATGAACATACCTAAGTTTTACCCTTCAAATAGGATGTTTTGGCTTGTAAAAGATCAAAATTATATCGTATTGGGCCATTGGCCGGGTTATCTCTAAAGTGCATGTAATAGATGAGTTTTGTCCCTTTCGAATTACTTGGTGGTGTTAGTAATATAGTATGAGATACGTCACCGATCCCGAGAGGAGGAAAGGTGGGGCCATGTACCGTACGTTTTGGTTTACAGTTTACTTGTTGGAGGTGATAGAAAATGGATGAATCCGAATCCAGATTAACCAGAACCTATGCCAGGCTTCAATTCAATCTTAATACGTACATACTCCATGTTGCAATATAGCTACTTAGCTATAGCTAATTGGGTCTCATCATGCATCATGCCTAGCTAGCTAGTCGTCTCTCTCTCACACACACGCGCGCAGATTGAATCCTGCATGTTGGAACGATGATGTTTCCTCTAGTTTTGATGATGATAAACTCAAAGGCATTTGATGGTTTTTAGTGTGACTATGAGTTTCAGGAAACAAATGATTCAAAGGAACGGTGAAAACCACGTGAAGAGTCAAAACAGAGAATACAAGGAACATATAAGCTAACAATGAAAAACAACACGCTGGAACGAAAGAAAAGGAGAGACGCGCGTTGTAGATCAGAAAAGGAAAGGGAACAACGCCAAGGAACGAAGGACGCGCGCTGTGAACCCTAGCGCCTGCCGAATATCTGTTTTGGAAACAAAATCTTGAAGGAGCAACTTGGGCCGCAAGGAAAATATCTCGTTGGAGATATTGTGGTTAGAATAAATTAGAAAAGTTTGTATAGGATTATTTTATCTTATTTCCTTAAGTAAAATTAGGGTAAATCAGATAAAATACCTAGACTATATATTAGAGAGTTGCCAACTTCATTTGATACACGGAACACAGAGCATTTTCAGTGAGCAGAACATTCGGAAGAAGAAGAACACTTACAAGGACGAGACTTTTGGTGAGTTGAGTACTTGTTAGGGTTTTGATTGTCTTAGGTGTTGTTAGGAACATTACATCTAGAAGTTTAGATATCTAGGAGTAAACTAGATTGAGATAAGACTTGCTTCTTTGTAATTCCGGGATTAATAACACAAGTAGACATTCGAAATCCTACTAGGGAAACCTAGAGGTAGAGGTTTTTCTTAGTCAACTAGTTGGTTGATTAAGTTTTCCTCTCTAAGGAACTGAGTTCGTTACTTTGTCATTCTGTTACTATTTTCCGCTGCCCAAGGAACAGTTCTACCGTTCCTTGCACTAACACACTCGATTCTACAATTGGTATCAAAGCAGGTTTGTTCTAGATTGTGTGTTACTTACAGATTTTCTAGGTAACGATGGCTCCTAGCACTGTCGAAGTTGGTTTGAACTCTTCAAGGCCTCCTCTCTTGCTCGCTGGCCAATATCAACATTGGAAGACACTATTCATCAAGTGGGTGCAAAGCAATGATTACCAATGCTGGTTGGTGATCTCTCTTGGAGATATCGATATTGTTGATCTTGAGAAGAAGAAGAAACTGAAGAAATGGGATTAAGACGATCTCCAAATCATGGAGAAAAACTGCAAAGCAGCCATGCTCATTAACAATGCTTTTAACCAGCAAGATGTGCAAACGCTTCAGTCTTGTGAATCTGCCAATGCTAAGTGGTTCGCCCTGGAACAGATGTACATGGGAAGTAAGGACTGATAGGCGTTGTCGGGACACCTAAACAAAATAATCCTAACAAACCTAAACAAGTAGTTTGGGCAAGTAAGGGTCGAATCCCACAGAGAATCAGATTATCAATTCAGGTAATTGTAAGTCACCAACTAGGAACTAGGGGGGGTTTGTATGATTTTCGTAACCAAATAACAAGTAGACAAGTAAACAGATTCGCATGCAAAGGTTGTGAATATGATTGGGAAAAAATGTCACACCTGACAAAGATCCACACAACAAAATATATGGTTGATCACTGAATTCTATTAATCTCAAGTTCTTATCTTTCCTTTAGTTGTTCTTATCCCGATCTTAGGTAACTATTAGTTCTACCAGCCCTAATAGTACTTATTACTAAATCAAACCCGAAAACCTTCAAGATTCAATAAAGCAATAGAAACAACCCGTTACTATAACATGCAATTAACTCTCTCTCACGATGAACACTCGCAACCCGCTTATGTAAATCGTGTGTACTACTAGATATGCAACCCGGACCCGGAATCACAAGTCCTAGCTATTAGGAAGATATCAATAAACCTAGGTGATCAGTCTAGATAAATCAACATAAACCAATAAACATTCAAGCACAAGAGAATTAATACAACTAGATAGGAAATAGAACAAGAGTAAAAAACTCACAACCAATCAATTGCTGGCTTCAAACTGTCAAGTGCAATAATGGAGGTTTAGTTCTCCATTAGGGTTTGTGAAAGAAAAACGATGAAAGGTGGCAACTAGGGTTAGAGAATGAATTTTTTCTAAAAGAGTCTTAAAGTTAACTTAAATACTAAGGAAATAAAGAAAAAAAATAACAAACTTGGAAACAAAGTTTCAGAAATAAAATAAAAGGAAATAAGAAATCTCGGAAATAAATCCGGAAAAGGTCTTCAGCGCGTCTCCACCGCGGGTGCGGTGATACCCACCGCGGGGTGCGGTGGTCTTCCAGAATCTAGATCCTCGCTTCTGTTGTTTTTCTTTATTTCCTTAGTATTTAAGTTAACTTTAAGACTCTTTTAGAAAAAATTCATTCTCTAACCCTAGTTGCCACCTTTCATCGTTTTTCTTTCACAAGCCCTAATGGAGAACTAAACCTCCATTGTTGCACTTGACAGTTTGAAGCCAGCAATTGATTGGTTGTGAGTTTTCTACTCTTGTTCTATTTCCTATCTAGTTGTATTAATTCTCTTGTGCTTGAATGTTTATTGGTTTATGTTGATTTATCTAGACTGATCACCTAGGTTTATTGATATCTTCCTAATAGCTAGGACTTGTGATTCCGGGTTCGGGTTGCATATCTAGTAGTACACACGATTTACATAAGCGGGTTGCGAGTGTTCATCGTGAGAGAGAGTTAATTGCATGTTATAGTAACGGGTTGTTTCTATTGCTTTATTGAATCTTGAAGGTTTTCGGGTTTGATTTAGTAATAAGTACTATTAGGGCTGGTAGAACTAATAGTTACCTAAGATCGGGATAAGAACAACTAAAGGAAAGATAAGAACTTGAGATTAATAGAATTCAGTGATCAACCATATATTTTGTTGTGTGGATCTTTGTCAGGTGTGACATTTTTTCCCAATCATATTCACAACCTTTGCATGCGAATCTGTTTACTTGTCTACTTGTTATTTGGTTACGAAAATCATACAAACCCCCCCTAGTTCCTAGTTGGTGACTTATAATTACCTGAATTGATAATCTGATTCTCTGTGGGATTCGACCCTTACTTGCCCAAACTACTTGTTTAGGTTTGTTAGGATTATTTTGTTTAGGTGTCCCGACAACGCCTATCAGTCCTTACTTCCCATGTACATCTGTTCCAGGGCGAACCACTTAGCATTGGCAGATTCACAAGACTGAAGCGTTTGCACATCTTGCTGGTTAAGAGCATTGTTAATGAGCATGGCTGCTTTGCAGTTTTTCTCCATGATTTGGAGATCGTCTTAATCCCATTTCTTCAGTTTCTTCTTCTTCTCAAGATCAACAATATCGATATCTCCAAGAGAGATCACCAACCAGCATTGGTAATCATTGCTTTGCACCCACTTGATGAATAGTGTCTTCCAATGTTGATATTGGCCAGCGAGCAAGAGAGGAGGCCTTGAAGAGTTCAAACCAACTTCGACAGTGCTAGGAGCCATCGTTACCTAGAAAATCTGTAAGTAACACACAATCTAGAACAAACCTGCTTTGATACCAATTGTAGAATCGAGTGTGTTAGTGCAAGGAACAGTAGAACTGTTCCTTGGGCAGCGGAAAATAGTAACAGAATGACAAAGTAACGAACTCAGTTCCTTAGAGAGGAAAACTTAATCAACCAACTAGTTGACTAAGAAAAACCTCTACCTCTAGGTTTCCCTAGTAGGATTTCGAATGTCTACTTGTGTTATTAATCCCGGAATTACAAAGAAGCAAGTCTTATCTCAATCTAGTTTACTCCTAGATATCTAAACTTCTAGATGTAATGTTCCTAACAACACCTAAGACAATCAAAACCCTAACAAGTACTCAACTCACCAAAAGTCTCATCCTTGTAAGTGTTCTTCTTCTTCCGAATGTTCTGCGACACTTTTGTAAAAAATGCCATAACTTCTGCGACGACTTCTCCAGCTTCTGCGACACTTTTGTAAAAATGCCATAACTTTTGATTCCCAACTCGGATTGCGCTCATATTTTGAGGACTTGTAGTAGACTTCAAGATCTAACTCCTAGAATTGGAATCACTCCATTTGGACATTTGAGTAAAGAGAACGAACCATTTGAATTCAGCCCACTGTTCTTCTACTCTTCAATGCACTTCAAACCTCTGTAAATCCCATGATTTCTTCACTTCTAGTCTCTAACTCTCAACTCCAAAATTATGCTCTAAATCCATCCAAATGGCACCTCAAAACTGGTAACAACCCCTAGAAATACACTATAAAATAGTGCCGATCAAATCCCCCATGCTTAAACCTTGCTCGTCCTCGAGTAAGCTAAAGTCAACCTACTCCTTCAATCAATCCCCAAGGTTTCAGGAAGCATAGAAAAATCAATCCCTCCAAGAATTTCACCTAACAATAAACTCCAGGTACCAACACAATAAGCACAGCATAACATACAACAATACCAATCAACACCACACACAATCAAGCTAAAAGGAAAGCAGAGTACTTCCCCCAAGCTTATCCCAAACACCATAGAGTGAATAAAATCTAATCTTAATCTCCCATCTATCTTCTTATGCCTCCCAGAGTGACCTATCCGAATCCTCCTTATATCACCTCTTCTTATGTCGCCACGCCAGGTAAAATGATGAGTCCTAAAAATCACTCTTCTTCTTTTCACTCATTTTGCCAAGGCGCCCTTTCGAGTTTTCACCAAGCCACTCATTTCATTTTTCAATAGATGGGCTCACAATATACTTACATCACTCTAGACCAACTATTACCCCAGCCTAATGCTGGTCCAAGCCACCTGCTTATTACCTAAGCCGCCCTTTCGGGTTTTCGACTTATCTCAGGATTTCAATTTTTGCCTTTTTTCAATTTTGGCTCTTTTCAATTTTTTATTTTTGTCCTCAACAACGTATCAAGTATAGAACTCTCCCCCATGCTTAAACATTACATTATCCTCAATGTAATGAAAGACAAAAAGAAAAGAAGCACAGGGAGAAGCAAAAAATAACTCACAACGTCGCCGAGCTGGCTTGGACACTTCGTTTGTTGTTGGCGGTCTTCAATATACGCACATGTCGCTGGTGTTGTGTGGGTGTCTTCGTCAACTCCATAATCTTCTCCTACCGTGCAACCAAAAGTAACATCCCAGGCCAAACTACCCCAGCCACCAAGCCGCCCAGCCACCCAACGGTGCCGGCGCCGGTACTGGTGCCGCCTGGTTGTCCAAGGGCATACAGCCCACACACCCAACCCTTCCCCCATTTAAATGGGTAGGTTGTTGCCCACGGGGATCGAACCCGGGACCTTTAGATACAAGGGCAATGCCTTACCACTTATATCACCAATTGCGCTGTAGCACAATTGGTGATACAAGTGGTAAGGCATTGCCCTTGTATCTAAAGGTCCCGGGTTCGATCCCCGTGGGCAACAACCTACCCATTTAAATGGGGTAAGGGTTGGGTGTGTGGGCTACATGCCCTTGGACAACCAGGCGGCACCAGTATCGGCGCCGGCACCGTTGGGTGGCTGGGCGGCTTGGTGACTGGGGTAGCTTGGCCTGAGATGTTACAAAAAAGTACACTTTGAATGAGAGGGGCTCCGACCTTATTGGGTCAGCCATTTCTCTATCCATGGGCCGCAGCCCATGTACCCCAACCAAATCCCCATGGCTGGGAGGTTGTTCGCAAGGCTCGAACCCGAGACCTCACGCTTTAACAAGCGGCCTAACGCCCACTTGTTACCAATTGTGCTGCACCACTGTGGTGAGTAGTGGCATGGCAAGGATGTCGGGGTTGCACGGCCTTCAACAAACACATTGTAGAGCCCAGATGTAATCGTGGGGGGGGGGGGGGGGGGGGGGGCTCTAGTGTTCCTCCTCATCGGCTGTCAATTGTAGGGCCATCATCGTTGCCAAATAATGTATGGGGCTAATGACTCCTCCTTGGACAACATGATGCGCAACATCTCCATGGTAAACTCTGGACAGCTGGCCTTGGTACAACTTTTTTTTTTTAAATTCCGATTATTATTTTTTTTCTTTTCCGGAATTGTTTTTTTTTTTCGGAATTTTTTTTTTTTGCTCCCCGTTTAAGGTTTTTTCGGGGAGTTTATTAGTGCAGGGAAAAAAAGACTTACAATGGTGTGGGAAACACCTTCTTCAATTCACATAGGTCTTATCCCTGCAGGTTAGTTGGAAACAAAGAAAAACAAAAACAAAAACAAAACACACCAAAACAAAAGCATAGACAAAGAAAAAAAACGCAAAGAAAGAAAAACATACCTCGGGTTGCCTCCCGGACAACGCCTTAGTTATTGTCATGGCTTGACTTGGTATTCTCCCACTTAACTTGGGTTGCTCAAAGCAATTGAACTCTTGGGGTCTATATCAGGGGGATGCCTCTTTGTATACTCCCTGTTGAGCTTTCCCCCCATGCTTGTGCACTTCATGATGGTTGGGCCGCTGTTCATATCTATGAATGCACTTGCCATCTTCAAAAACGGTATACCCAGCATCTCAGGGGCTGCATGTATGTCCTGCCCCGTATCTAGCATATACAAATCTGCCACTTGAATCAGGGTCTCCTTCTTGTGCTTTCCCTTTGATTTCTTCTTGATCTTGCGCAGCACCCCTAAAAATTCTGTGCAGCGAGGGATGATGTTCACCAGCGTGACCAAGGGAACAGTTTCTGCGCAGTCACTGAAGGTTTCAAATAAAATTTTGTCGTTCTCCACCATTCTGGTGTCCTTCAGAGCCTCAGGGAAGGGTGTAGCGGGGTGCAGCAAGACAAGCGGGAAGGAGTTTAGATGCACATACTCATCATAGACAGCCTCGAGAGGGTCGGGGGCTGACGGGGCATTTTCGAGAGGGGCGAGCGTCGCAGGATCGTTTCCGCAATCGCGGCTCTCCTTCTCTTGGTCGCTGAATTCCTCCAGTCCCAAAAAATATTCTTCCTCAGAAAGCACCTTGGGGTCCCAAATATCGTCTGGAAGGCCTAACTCCTTGAGTGAACCGCTGGCGTGGTCAGATTCCACCGCGGGTGCGGTCATGTTCGCAGAGGAATTCTCGGAAAATCCCACAACGCCTCTGCGGGTGCGGTCAGATGACCGCGAGTGCGGTAAAGATGCAGGACTCTCAGTTTGTTCCGCCGCTGGGTGCGGTGAGAGTGGAGCGGGGTGCGGTCGGTCTTCTAGAGTCCCACCGCGGGTGCGGTCCACCTGCCGCAGGTGCGGTGAACTCGACAGAGAGTTCTCGCCTTCTGTGTCGTCCTCTTCAGCACTAGGAGTGACGTTCAGCTGCTTACCACTTCTAAGCGTCACGACACTAACATTTTCTCTCGGGTTAACTACCGTTTGAGACGGTAGAAGTCCCAAAATCTTTGCATCGGTCTTTGTGATAGCTTCAACCATTTGTCTCATCTGCTTTTCTAGATTCTTGATGCTTGACTCCCTAGTTTCAACACTAGTGCTGAAATGTTTATTCAGAGCTTGGAGCATATCTTCAGTTGACATGGAGGAACTAGGATTGGACACTGGCGGGCTATGCTCATAGGCCAGATTGTACTGCTGTGGAGTACCCTGCTGGTAGAACGATTGTGGCTCCGGGTAGAACTCCTGGTAGTTATGACCATATGTATTGGTACCCATAACTCGAATTGGGGTGATCTCTCCACCCTGGAGTGTATGCGTAGGAGTATGGGTCATATCGCGGCTCTCCCCAGAAATCCATATATGTATCAAAATTAAAAAAGAAAATACAAAAATCAGTAGCACGAGTGTGGACCGTAAGAGAGGTCCACACCAAAGTTGGTAACAAACAAAAACACAAAAACAGAAATTTAGACTCCCCGGCAATGGCGCCAATTTGATAGGCGTTGTCGGGACACCTAAACAAAATAATCCTAACAGACCTAAACAAGTAGTTTGGGCAAGTAAGGGTCGAGTCCCACAGAGAATCAGATTATCAATTCAAGTAATTGTAAGTCACCAACTAGGAACTAGGGGGGGTTTGTATGATTTTCGTAACCAATTAACAAGTAGACAAGTAAACAGATTCGCAGGCAAAGGTTGTGAATATTATTGGGAAAAAACGTCACACCTGACAAAGATCCACACAACAAAAGATATGGTTGATCACTGAATTCTATTAATATCAAGTTCTTATCTTTCCTTTAGTTGTTCTTATCCCGATCTTAGGTAACTATTAGTTCTACCAGCCCTAATAGTACTTATTACTAAATCAAACCCGAAAACCTTCAAGATTCAATAAAGCAATAACATTCAACCAAGGATTCAACAAGATACATGCAACAGAAACAACCCGTTACTATAACATGCAATTAACTCTCTCTCACGATGAACACTCGCAACCCGCTTATGTAAATCGTGTGTACTACTAGATATGCAACCCGAACCCGGAATCACAAGTCCTAGCTATTAGGAAGATATCAATAAACCTAGGTGATCAGTCTAGATAAATCAACATAAACCAATAAACATTCAAGCACAAGAGAATTAATACAACTAGATAGGAAATAGAACAAGAGTAGAAAACTCACAACCAATCAATTGATGGATTCAAACTGTCAAGTGCAACAATGGAGGTTTAGTTCTCCATTAGGGTTTGTGAGAGAAAAATGATGAAAGGTGGCAACTAGGGTTAGAGAATGATTTTTTTCTAAAAGAGTCTTAAAGTTAACTTAAATACTAAGGAAATAATAAGGAAATAAAGAAAAAAAATAACAAACTTGGAAACAAAGTTTCAGAAATAAAATAAAAGGAAATAAGAAATCTCGGAAATAAATCCGGAAAAGGTCTTCAATGCGTCTCCACCGCGGGTGCGGTGATACCCACCGCGGGGTGCGGTGGTCTTCCAGAATCTAGATCCTCTCTTCTGTTGTGCTCGCCGCGGGTGCGGCCATCCCACCGTGGGGTGCGGTGGCGACGACTTCTCCAGCTTCTGCGACACTTCCGTAAAAACGCCATAACTTTTGATTCTCAACTCGGATTGCACTCATATTTTGAGGACTTGTAGTAGACTTCAAGATCTAACTCCTAGAATTGGAATCACTCCATTTGGACATCTGATTAAAGAGAACGAACCATTTGAATTCAGCCTACTGTTCTTCTACTCTTCAATGCACTTCAAACCTCTGTAAATCCCATGATTTCTTCACTTCTAGTCTCTAACTCTCAACTCCACAATTGTGCTCTAAATCCATCCAAATGGCACCTCAAAACTGGTAACAACCCCTAGAAATACACTATAAAATAGTGTCGATCAAGGACCTTCGTGAGATTGATCGTTTCACTGCCAAGAAGGATTTCTACAATTTCAAAATGGAAGACAAGGAAGATGTGAGTTCCTACCAAGCCAGGTTTAAGAAAATCACTGCAAACTTGACTGCTCACTCAGTCATTGATGAAGAAATCCTCCCCGACGAGAAAATCCTTATTATCATTGATGGGCTTCCTCATCGTCATACGATGACCAAGACCATTCTAAACGAGAATCCCAACACTGTCAAACTGATGTTCCATGAGGTCTTTAGCAAGATCCAGAAGTATGACAATGAAGAGAAGGCTGCAAGAAACAAGGATTCCAAAGAAAAGGGAATCGCTTTGATGGTTGGAAAGGCTGTTGACAGGATTGAGAACGACCTCGATGACAATGATGGCTCCGATGATCCTGAGGTGGTGCTGCTAACCAAAGTCATGCGTTCCCTCTATAACAAAGGAAGAAACAGTAGAGGCGGGAACAGTGAGACTCGTGACATCAAGGACATCACATGCTACAACTGCAATGAAAAGGGTCACTACTCTAGTTCATGCCCAAAGCCCAAGAAACCAAGCAAACCTTCTGGGAACGATGAGAAGAAAGCTTTCGTTGCTGTGTGGGGCAATGAGGATGACTCAGATGGTGAAGACCCTGAAGCCTGGAGTGGCAAGATGTGTGCAATGACCAATAACGACTCTTCTGAGGAACTCGAGGTAAGTCCTGAAACATTCTTGAAATCTCTTGTGAATTATGATAAGAAATCATTGATTGCCCTCATAAGAGAAATGTACACTGAGAATTTGAAAACACAAGAGGAACTTGCTAACTCTGAAGATGAGTGTAGTAGTCTAAAAGAAAATCTTTCAAAAACTGCTAGTAGCTCAACTATTCCTTGTTCTTCATGTGATGCTAATCATGAGGAACTTCAGAGGTTAAGAAATGAAAAAGTCTCTTTGCTTATGAATGAAGTCTCTAACAATACGGACCAACTAAGCTCGAGGAACAGGTGTCTGAGATGAGAGCCTATGTTCACAAGATTCATTCTGTGCTAATGGAACAGAAAGCTGAAACTGACAGCGTTAAGTTCGTTGAAGCAAGGTATGGCATTGGTTATACAAGTTCCAAACAAAAGGAAGATGATCCATCTATACTGGAACTACGTGAAGCAAGAGATAGGGAACTTCAAGATGCCAGAGAGAAGAATCGCAATCTTGAGGAACGCATCAACACCCTTGAGAGTGGTCTGGATGAAACTCAGTCATGGTACATTGGACAACCTGCCCATAAGATTTTTCTTAAGCAGTCTCAAGGGACGCAATCCAACGTTCCGTGTCCTGAACGTGCAAAACAACGCAAGAGTGTTGTTCCCAACAGAAAGTATGTTCAAATGGAACAATTCAAGCTGTGTTGGTATTGTGGGGACAACAGACATGTGCGGAGAGACTGTGAAAAGAAAAGGAAGTTCTCTGAAGAGCACACAAAGAGAAGGAACAGTAGGAGTAACAATGTGAACTTGAATGACTTCTATGATGAGTCACATGTGCATAATCATAATCATGCTAGATCTAGGAAGAAAACTGTTGTTAGTGTTAGAACTATTCCTAGGGAATAATTGCATTATGTGTCTCGACCAGGTAAGGCTAAGCTTGCCTGGGTCGCCAAACCTTAACTTTTTCTGTGCAGGTTGAAGTGAGGGGAACGAGAGGTGGTACATTGACAGCGCTTGTTCATGCCACATGACCGGAAAGGAAGATCAACTCACCTCACTTCACAAACACTCAAGAGGGAGTGTTGCTCTTGGAGACAAGAGATGCAGAGAAATCATTGAAACAGGCGAAACAAAACTAAACTCTAGTATCACGATAAAAGAGGTCAGTTTAGTTCATGAACTTGGTTTTAGTTTGTTGAGTGTTGCACAACTTTGCGACCAAGGGAACAACAAGACGGTCTTCACTTCACAAGAATGCTACGTCAAAGATCGTGAAACCAAGAACATAATTTTGAGAGGAGTCAGATTCAAGGATGTGTACATTGTGGACAAAAAATTCAAGCCAAAGGAGGTTCTATGTTTTGCATCTATAGCTGATGAGACGGAACTGTGGCATAGAAGGCTTGGACATGCAAATCTTCGACTCATCCACAAGCTGTATACCAAGGAACTTGTTCGTGGTCTTCCCCATGTTCAATCAGAATTCCATGGTGTCTGTGATGCTTGTGTAAAAGGGAAACAGACTCGTTCCTCTTTCAAGGTTAAACCAGATGTAACAACCTCTCATCCCCTGGAACTGATTCATATGGATCTCTGTGGTCCCATGAGGATAAGAAGTCACGGTGGGAACAAGTATGTTTTCGTAATTGTCGATGATTATTCTAGATTCACTTGGACAATTTTTCTGTCTTCGAAGGATGAAGTCTTCTCTGAGTTCGAGGCATTCATCAAGAAGGTGGAAATAAGCTTAAGAAAGAAGCTGAAGGCTATAAGGTCTGACCATGGAACGGAGTTTGAGAACTCCATGTTCTTCAACTTCTGCGAGGAACATGGTGTGTCTCATGACTTTTCCGCACCTAGGACACCACAACAGAATGGGGTTGTGGAACGGAAGAACATGACTCTGGAAGATATGACAAGAACTCTCCTCATTGCAAGCAACCTTCCAAGAATCTCTGGGCAGAAGCGATTAACACTACATGTTATATTCTCAATCGTGCCATGCTCCGTCCCTTATTGAATAAAACTGCCTATGAACTAATAAGGGATCACAAGCCCAATATTTCCCACTTGTGTGCTTTTGGATGCAGGTGTTACATTCACAATAATGGGAAGGATAACTTAGGGAAGTTTGACCCACGAAGTGATGAAGGAATTTTCTTGGGATATGCAAAGGCAAGCAAGGCCTACAGAGTATACAACAAGAGGCTTCGCAAAATTGAGGAAAGCATTCATATCATCTTCGATGAGAACTCAAAAGGTTCCAATGACGAGTTCGAAGCAATGTCCCCAGAGGAAGGTTATCCAAGAATGCAACGTGAAGATTCTGATGATGAAGACATCGGTCCTTCTTCACGACCTAATGCAGGTCGTGGGAACGGTCCTTCCAATCCTGCTAATGAGTCTCCATCCTCTCCAGACTCTTCTAGTCCTGACGCCTCTTCCAAGGAGGATACTTTAAGTGATTCTGCACAAGATGCAAATGTTCCCTCTTCATCCAATGCTGATTCAACAATCATGCCCCCACCTAATGCAGAAGCCTCTATCACTGTTCCAACTGGAACTTCTGGTGATATTATTATTGTTGATTCTCAAAGCGATGACGATGGAACAGACAAATTTGAAGATGCCCAGTTTCATCCATCTTCAACGGACGACTCTGAGATACAACCTGATGACCCTTCATTACTCGTATCAAAGAGTGTTCGAATTCAAAAGGCTCACCCCACTCATAATCTGGTCACACCTTTTGGTGAAAGAGGTTTGCGTTCTAAACTGAATATGTTTTGTGCTTTCCATGCGTTCATCTCTCTTGTAGAACCCAAGAATATCAAGGAAGCATTTAAGGAACCGGACTGGATCGTAGCTATGCAAGAGGAGCTACATCAATTTGAGAGGAACAAAGTCTGGAGGCTCGTTCCTTTGCCTCGCAACAAACATGCCATTGGGACTCGACAGGGTGTATAGGAACAAGCTTGATGACTCTGGGGTAGTCACAAGGAACAAAGCAAGGCTGGTTGCTCAAGGTTACAATCAACAAGAGGGGATTGAATAAGATGAGATGTATGCTCCAGTGGCTCGCATTGAAGCTATTCGTTTTCTTATAGCCTATGCCGCTCACAAAGGTTTCACTTTATACCAAATGGATGTCAAGACGCGTTCCTAAATGGATATCTTCAAGAAGAGGTATATGTGAAGCAATCCCCTGGCTTTGAAGATGCCAATTTTCCCTCGCATGTATACGCTTTGGATAAGGCACTGTATGGTCTTAAGCAAGCACCTCGTGCTTGGTATGATAGACTTGCACAGTTCCTTCTCTCCAACGGATATCGTCGAGGAACGATTGACAAAACCCTATTCCTTTTGGAACAAGAAGGTAAGATTCTGGTGGTTCAAGTCTATGTTGATGATATTATTTTTGGTTCCACTAACCCTGCTCTTGTAGAAAAGTTCAAAAATCTTATGAGTAGTGAGTTTGAGATGATCATGATTGGGGAATTATCTTTTTTCCTCGGATTACAAGTTACTCAGACTAAGGAAGGAACGAAAATACACCAACAAAAGTACATCAAGGAGTTGTTGAAGAAGTATGGTATGGATACTGCCAAACCTATCGTTACTCCTATTTCTCCTAACACTCGCTTGGATGCAGATCTTAATGGAACAGATGTTGATCCTACCATGTATAGAGGCATGCTTGGTTCTCTCCTCTATATCACGGCCAGTCGGCCAGATATTTTGTTTAGTGTGTGTCTCTGTGCTAGATTTCAGGCTAATCCAAAGGACTCATACTTGAAGGAAGTCAAGCGAATCTTTCGATACCTCAAAGGAATGGACCGTCTCTGTCTTTGGTATCCCAAGAACTGTGATTTCAACCTTGTTGGATTCACAGACGCCGACTTTGCTGGGCACGTAGTAGATCGCAAAAGCACTTCTGGAACGGCACAGTTCCTTGGGCCCTGTCTCGTTTCATGGGGTTCCAAGAAGCAAAACTCTGTGGCCCTCTCCACTGCAGAAGCTGAATACGTCGCCGCGGCAAGTTGTTGTGCTCAGGTATTGTGGCTTAAACAACAACTGGAAGACTATGGTATGTCTCTTGGCACCGTTCCAATTATGTGTGACAATACTAGTGCCATCAACATCTCTAAAAATCCAGTTCATCATTCACGTACTAAGCATATTGACATTCGTCATCATTTCCTACGTGATAATGTTGACATGGGCTTTATCAGAATGGAACATTGCAGGACTGAAAATCAAGTGGCAGACATCTTCACCAAAGCACTAGACAAAGTCCATTCGAGTATCTTCGATTACTCCTTGGCATGATCTCTCTGAAAATCAAGTCTGCACCTTTGGCACCTCCTCAACCCGCAAGCGCAAGCTCGCAGTTCTTGCCCTCACTGCCCAAGACTGTGAGGAAGAAGAGGAAGTTGAAATCTTGGAGCATCGCATGGCTCCCACAGCCCAATCGACACCATCGAAGTCCGGTGCCGATGAACATGCCCCTCGCCCACTGAAGGCACGGCTCCGTTCCGCTGCGAAGCCAGAACTGAAAAAGGCAAAGTCTGCTGGTAAAGTAAAGCTGGATCTTTCTCTCTCTACCACCACTGCTCCCGACTTCACTGAGGGTAAAAAGATTCTTCCACCACTCTTAATTCGCGAAAGCTTCTTTTTTGAACACAATGTGGAGGAGATCCTGGAACTGCTGCGTTTCCAAGGATGGAACGGCTCTGTGCCAACAGGGCCACTGTCAATGAAGTGCAGATGAGAGAGTTCTACCACTACTTCCATCTCGTCAAAGGGGATGTTTTGAGTGGCTCAACCAAGATCAGCGGCGAAGACCTATCATTCACCCCCAAGGTGATCTCCTCACTTCTCTCTGTCCCTTTGGGTGGATTCTTTGAGGTTCCCGTGAGTGAGATCAACGATGAGAAACTGGCTTGTATGGAACGGCTGTTTGGTTCCACTGAAGGTGAACTCCACACTGAAAGGCTGACTCTGGCTCAGCGCATCGCCTTCCACATCATCTCCAGAGCTGTAGCTCCTCATCAGGAGCGACGCAACACCATCACCTTGTGTGACTTGTTTCTGCTTGATCGGTTTCTAAGAATGGAGAAAATTGATCTTCCCCGTGTTATTCTGTGTCATATGGATCGATGCAAAGCCAAGTCTCACTCTCTAGCCTATCCAGGCTTGGTAAAGATGCTGCTGCTTCGAGATGAGTTGGATTCCGCAGTTGTAGAGAAGATGAAATTTAAGGGTGATACCAAGGGAACGGGCACTGCAACTGCAAAGAAAGCAGTTGGTGCAGGAACATCAAAGGGGAGCTCTATTCAGCATCAGATTCTTGCTGAGCTCAAGCAGCTGAACACCACAATGACATTGCTCTTAGATCACTTTCTGAGCAAAGCTGAAGACTCTGCTGAAGACCCTGAGATCTGAGTGCTCTCCGTTCCCCCCCTAGCCCGTCTGATCTTTTGTTCTTGATTTTTTTTTATGTTTTTATGTCTTTTATGTGATTGGTCCTTATCCTTTGATCTTAGTTGTCTATGCCCCTTTGCTTTGTACTTCGCCTTACATTATGAATGATTTATTTTGCTTATGAGTTGCATGTGTGTCAAGTCTTTGTGTCATTTGTGAAACTTTTGATGATGCCAAAAGGGGGAAGTATGGAAAATGTGAAACCCAAGGAAGAGTTGAGAACAGAAGCTAGTGCTAAGGGGAACGACAATGCTGCTTGAAGGTAAATTCTCGATGAACTTTCTGAGGGGGAACAATGTTAATATCTTGAACTTAGTATCTGTGTGATTAAGTGTGAAAATGCATATTACTTGTCTGTTTTGAACGTGCACATTTTGAAGGAGTTTGTCATCACCAAAAAGGGGGAAATTGTTGGAACGATGATGTTTCCTCTAGTTTTGATGATGATAAACTCAAAGGCATTTGATGGTTTTTAGTGTGACTATGAGTTTCAGGAAACAAATGATTCAAAGGAACGGTGAAAACCACGTGAAGAGTCAAAACAGAGAATACAAGGAACATAGAAGCTAACAATGAAAAACAACACACTGGAACGAAAGAAAAGGAGAGACGCGCGTTGTAGATCAGAAAAGGAAAGGGAACAACGCCAAGGAACGGAGGACGCACGCTGTGAACCCTAGTGCCTGCCGAATATCTGTTTTGGAAACAAAATCTTGAAGGAGCAACTTGGGCTGCAAGGAAAATATCTCGTTGGAGATATTGTGGTTAGAATAAATTAGAAAAGATTGTATAGGATTATTTTATCTTATTTCCTTAAGTAAAATTAGGGTAAATCAGAGAAAATACCTAGACTATATATTAGAGAGTTGCCAACTTCATTTGATACACGGAACACATAGCATTTTCAGTGAGCAGAGCATTAAGAAGAAGAAGAACACTTACAAGGACGAGACTTTTGGTGAGTTGAGTACTTGTCAGGGTTTTGATTGTCTTAGGTGTTGTTAGGAATGTTACATCTAGAAGTCTAGATATCTAGGAGTAAACTAGATTGAGATAAGACTTGCTTCTTTGTAATTCTGGGATTAATAACACAAGTAGACATTCGAAATCCTACTAGGGAAACCTAGAGGTAGAGGTTTTTCTTAGTCAACTAGTTGGTTGATTAAGTTTTCCTCTCTAAGGAACTGAGTTCGTTACTTTGTCATTCTGTTACTATTTTCCGTTGTGCAAGGAACAGTTCTATCGTTCCTTGCACTAACACACTCGATTCTACACTGCACGTATATTGGTTGTCCAAAAACACAGCCCGTATATTGTATGATTAGATGCTCGTTGTTACGTTGTCGTAGAGAAGATGATGGCATATGGGTCGGGGGGCATGCCAGAAGGGCGTAGCCTTAATTCAATCTATTAATTAATTAATTAATTGTCTTTCTGCTTCTATATATTAATTAATTTGTACACACACTTTCTCTCTATAGTCTATATAAATCTGCCTATAAATACATGACATCTTGTATCTCACTCGACCAACAATATATTAAGTAGCTCCATCATGCAATGCATATCTTATAAGGGTGAGCAACTTCTTGTTGGAGAAGCAGGGCACGTGCAAGCTTACCTCAGCTTATTCAAATGCACAATGTAGGTTGTGGTTTGCACGTGCTCCCCTTCTCCACCACGAGCTCCTCTCCTCATCGATACCCATAAGCCATATCCATCGTCCGTCTTCCATCTGTATGATATAGCTGTGTACGTAAGGTTGCCTATCCTAATCCTAATCTACTATAAATTTGGATTTTTTCATCAAATTAAACCATCATTTAATGCTACCACTAAAATCGTACTGCTCAAATTAGCATGGGCATGGCCCAGGATCATTCATTATGTGATAATACATAAGGGCCAGTCCATATAAGAGCCAGTCCATTACACGATTCAACCCAGGATAGGAATAAGATGAAGACCGGCCCAACATCATCAACGAAAATTAAAGACGATCCATTAGAGCACATTAAATCTGCATTAAGACCTTTGGGACGTTATAGCTTGATGCGTTGCCATTTTACCTATGCTGGTTCATTGCTGCCTCCATTAATGCCTCTATAGCACAGACATAACCTGTGTTAAATAGGCTGGCCAACTTCCCAATCTACACCTCAATCGTTCGTGATAATAAAAAATCCAAACGGCATGTTCAACTCTTCTCAGCAAAATCCCTCTCCAATGGCATTCAACTCTTCTCAGCCAAAACCCTCTCCATCCAATGTTGGTCGTCGCCTCTCCGCCCGCACCACCAAGCTGAAGAAAAAAGCTATGCTTCTGAATGATGGTGATGACCAAGAAGTGTATGTTCCATTTTCCGCATTGTCCCAGAATACAGAATCAGTGGTCCAAGTGATGGTGTGCCGAAAGTGGCATGCTACGAACACAGTTGGTGATTATCTTAGCACAGATTTCCTGTTGACTAACAACATGGTAGATGCTCTTCATCTTTAAACCTTTTGGCTTTTGCCTTTTCACCATGTCAAATATTCCTACTCCTTTAATTATGCTTCTGTTTTTTGCTCATCACAATGGAAGGGGAATGCCACCCATTGCGTCGCACGCGGGTCCATTTCTCATTGTTTCGTGAACAAGTTGGAGGTGGGCAATGTATGCGTCCTCAAATGTTTCATTGTTCGGCCTGTAAGAGATTTATTCAAGCTGCGAAGTGATGCTGTTAACTTTCTCCAAATGGAGGGAAACACGTCTGTGAAGTTTGTTGATGGCACAACTGCTGGATTTGATCGATACGGGCTGAGCCTTACACCTATAGAAGAAATAGACCTGAATGGTTCAAAATTTCTGCTAGGTCAGTTTCCTTACACACTCAGCTGAATATCTAATGATTAAGCAAATGCACATATACTGAATCCTTACCCCTTCGCTTTTTCACAGATGTGCTGGCTGTGTAGTAAATGTTGGCCCGACAAAACCTACTTCCAATGGCTCTCAGCTGGTTGAATGGTATCTAATCAATGAGAGGTAACCATAAGTACACACTAATGCATGAGAAACTCAAACCAGAAATGCTTTATCCTTTATCAGATATGAAATGCTAAGAAAACTAGAGGCTTGCAATAAAGGGTAAACAATTCGTTATGTTTTGTGAAGTAGGATTCAGTCTAATGCAGTTTCCTCTAGATAATCTAAGCTTCTCACAATTACACATACAATAGGCAAGGAAAACTACAAGGATTAGCATGAGTCTAATTATAACTATTTACACAAAATCGTTTTGGTTAGACAAAACGAAATCATGTATGTAAACAACTTGGAATTAAGTGGGCAAGATAAATAGCAACCAACGTACGTACACCACTTCCCTTTTACCTTTTTTGGAACAGATCAGCAAGGATCAAGGTTAATTTGTGGGGCAGTATATGTGACTCCTTTATTAAACAACATGGGGAATCAACATCGACCTACATCGTTGTCTTTGCTGCAATGAATGTTAGACAATTTAAAGGTAAGCTATACCAATCAAATGAAAAGCATCCTACCCAATGTTTTCACAAACGAACTACATATATCGTACTAGACATTGCTTTACCATTATTTGAAAATGTAGTATCTATTTATCTAGCACATCAGCCAGCTTCGTGTATGACAGTGATGATGTACCAGAAGTTAGAAATTTGAGAGAAATGATGAGGTGAGTAGTGGAATCACCCTCTATGAGTCTGCACCTTTTAATTTATGCCCTACTTTCCATGGCTTAATTATTGCAATACTTACAGCGATGGTGATGAGCCAGCAATGGAATCCTCCACTCCAATCACTACAGCGAGGGAAGGCACCCTATTACAGTTGTTGACCTTGGGGCGGGAACAAAGAGAAGTTACCAATCAGGTTCTTACACATGTACAGACTATGCTTTAGAATATGTGTACTGTTGAAAGCTTAAACATTCAACATGTCAATGCTTTGCAGGAGTCTATTGTATTCAACCTCAGGGTTAGGATTGACAATGTCCGACTAGAAAACAACTGGTATTATATTTCATGCGACAACGGTAAGTGCAAGAAAAGCCTCAGATTTATTGGCGGCTATTTGTTTTGCCAGTCATGCTCCAAGCCTGTTGAATTTCCCCGAACCCGGTACGTCGAAACCGTTTTTCATTTAGTTGAATGTGTCACACAGTGCCTAATACACCGTTTGTACACATATACAGGTTGCACTCTGATGTGTCAGACAACACCACGGGGCTGGTGCTGACTGTTTTTGATGACCTAGTTGCAGACTTGCTGAAGAAAAAGATTGAACATTTGTTGGCTGAGATTGGTGTATGATTCTGAATCCCCTCCTAAATTTCACATATAACATGACATACTGGACTGACCATGTATGTTTACACTATTTCTGCTGTTGAACAAATGTGCAGGATGACCCTGAGGAAAACGTACTGCCACATGTGATTGAGCAACTGGAGGCCACCTACTAGGTTTTTGAGCTCAAGACCCATACCTACTATCCCCATGCTGGCTACGAAAGCTTCACTGTCAGCCGTGTTTTGAGTGCAATCCCCCCGCAGAAGGTGATTTCCCATTAATCCCGCTACATGTACACCTTTTTATTATGGCCACTAATATTTCTCCATTATTCTCTGTTGTAGGACCTCTAGGATGGCCACCAAGTTTTTGCTAAAGATGCAGAAGCAACTATTGCTAAGAGTGACTCAATTAAGGACCATGCAAAATAGGACCTCACGGCTGTCAGCGAAGTTGTGCAGATAGATCCAGACGACACTGTTACAGGTGAAGGGCTGATTGATGAGCAGGACATAAAGGGTAAAGCCAAGTAAGAAACTTGGCCTTCTGATTTGTGTACACCCAGCATGTTCATCACATTATTCCATAACTTACTTGAATGAATACGCAAGCTATCTGATGCAACGACTGGAGAACCTCAGTCGATGACCCCTGCAAAAGAGAACAGGAAGAGGAGACATCAAGTTTCTGATGAAGAGTAATCCGGCTGCGGGGGTACCCCACAATGTCCGGACGCGCGCACTTTCTAGGGTTTTCATGTTCCTTCTCGGCATTCTCCACCATCATGGCAACTTGGCTAAAGCCATAGCTTGTCTATCATTAATTATAACTCAAACCAAGCCATATGACCCAAGGAGTGCCGAGCAAATGTGAAGGGTGCTTGGTGGTTCTTATGCGCCAAACCAGTGACGCTCTCGTTGCCGCGCCTGAGTGACATACCTGCATCCCTCATGGGCTCAATTTCAATTCCCTCCGGCGTTTGGGCAAATATTTGGAGGAGGCCCACTTAACTCATCTATCTACCATGTTCTAGAAGGGAAATCTCAAAAGACTTTGGGTGTATGAGTTATTTGATTTGGAAGACACTAATTGAGGATGCTTTTACTAGGCTAGTTCAAGAGTTTTTAACTCCATTTTTGTAGGCCTATTTAAGCAAGCCTTGTGAGCCTTTTGTAATCATCACATGTTTAATAAAAAATCAGCAGCTTCAAGCTTCTTTCTATCAAAGAAAAGTCCTTAGGTCGTGTGTTATATCGAGCTCATCTTGTTCATCTCCTTTGGGTGAGTCACATCCCATTGAAGAGGTTCAACCTTGTTCTTCCTTGAGGGTGCGTCATATCCTCTTTTGCAGTCCACCTATCCAGCCACTCAACTTCACCATTCATTCATCTAAACACTCATCTTCACCCTCCTCAACTCCTCCTTCGCATAACCAACATCATTAACACATCCTTCGCTGGACTGCCTGCGACCCTTCAGTAAGTTCCGCACAACTTCTGATTCTTTGATCCGTTCATGCTCTAATTTTGAGGAAATCATCTAGACTTCCGGATCTAACTCCGGGATTTGAAATTACTCAATTCGGAGTCCGGACCAGAGAGAACAAGTCAGTTGAAGACCGGACAGATTTCCTGGAATTCGGGATCCTTCATTTGAAGCCAGGACGTGTACTCTCCTCCACTTGGACCTCAGTTGGAGTGTCTCTCTTGCACCGTGGACGAAAGAAGGTAGATCCTATCAAGTGGTCTCGACATGGAGTCGAGGAAGCCACTTGGGAGACTGGGATGAGTATACATGAGAATTATCCTGAGTTATATCCAAGCTTATTGGTAGCTTTTGGATAGACGATTAGTATTTTAGTCTTGTGTGAAAGTTTTTATTTCTTCGCGTGTTTATTTGATGTTATGAGTTCCTTGATCGTTGTGTGATCATTGATATGCTTGATGATGTTATGCCTATTCGTTCGATCTTGTTGATGAAGGATGGTTGATGAGAGTAGATGGTATGATGCACCAGGAGCACTTGGATTGATTATTTTAATGAGATTCGAGGACGAACATGTTTATTGGAAGGGGTGTTTGTGAGACCCTCTAATATTTTGAAACTACTCTATGATTTTGATTTCGATCATTTCATTTCTTGTCTTTAGTTTCGCGGACGAAACTATTTTGTAATGCGAGGTATATGTAATATCCGGGTTTTTATTATATTCCTTATATAGAGAATTTTCATATATTATAAGGTTCTATAGTTTGCGAAATTACTCTTTAGGTAATTTTGATCTAGTTAATTTATTTGGAGATTTGCAATAATTATTTTAGATGAATTAATTTAATAATTTATATTTATTGATGCCTTAATAATTAGTAGGTATTTTCTATAATACTCTTTTCAATAATTTTAATTACCTATAATCCTAACCTAACCCTAAAACCCTACCCCTATATAATTAAGTTACGGCAGCCTCGTCTCCTCTCAATTCACTCTCTTCTCATTGCTTGCACGTCCCACATAGTTGATTTGTGACCTCCCCGTCTTCTTCTAAACTCAAGTTGTAAGTTCATGTTTATCATTTCCTCTTCTTGATTTAATTTGTCATAATTAGGTTACCAGTAGGTGGAACCAGACTATTATTAAGAGCATAGTAGTGTCGGCCACCTTGGTCAAACTAGGATATGTTTATGTTAGATTACAAGTTACTCTCCAAGATTAATTGTGCAAGTTTCATGAGGTGATTAGGATGAGTTCTGAAGCATATAAAATTCCGAAAATATATATGATGATTTTAAAACGTTCTTGAACATTATATAAAATATTTGGACTTAGACGAGTTATTTATAAAGACTCAAAATACGTGAATATTGATTCCGTTTTCTCGGATTTCTGGATTGCATGTTGAACTTTAAAAATTCATAACTATATATGTACACGGAGTTACGAAATCCATGAGTAGTTGTTAGAAAGAGTATATTATGTACTCTCTCATGGTATTTTGATAGAATTTTGTAGGATCTGTAAGATTGTAAAAATTGAGGTAAACCGTGATTGAGGGTTGTATGCTAAATCTTGAAATATCCTGACTTGCATGAATTTTTGGGTATTAGTTAGAACTCGAAATGATACGAAACTTGTGACATTAGAAAGATAATGAAGTTAAGTTTATGGTAAAATTAGTTATGTAATTTTTGAAAGTCATTATGTATTTGTTGATTAGTTGTACATGCTTGGGTGTCCTAAGTATTTTACGGATTAATTGTGATTGATTTCTATTTATTAGGTTCCTAATCTTGTTCGTTCCTACTCCTTTTATTTTGGTTTCGGAAGTTCTGCCTTGAGGTAAGTTCTTCTGGACTTACTTAGCCTTTGATTTGTGTATGCGCTAGACTTGTAGGCAGGGTACGTGGGGTCGTTTTTTGGGATACGACCCTAATTGTTAAGTGTGTTTTAAAATGGTTTTATTAATGTTTTTAATTTGGTTTCCACCGGTATAGTTATGGGCATGGGGTAAGTTAATGAGGAAGTGACCCCAGGGTATAGCCATATGGCGAAGTGGGGCCTCTTCTCGAAAGGTTAAATGTTTTGGCAAGTTCTCTAGTAGAGACTTAGCCGAGGTGAAAAGTTAATTGTTGGAAATGGACAACGAGTAGAGTTGCGCGCTGACCGTTGTGACGAGATTGAGGCCGGAGGGTGCCATGATTGGGATTGATCCGAGTTATGAGATGGTTGTGGAATGATCCGATGTAAATATGGATCAATTTTTGTTATGATATGATTATTAACTGAATGGATATGTGATATGTTTGTTGATGAATTTGAGTTGATATATGATTGTGAACTTTTGTACATTTATTGGTCGTCTTCGTTATCACGATTCGGTTGTTGAGTATATTGATAGCTTCACTACCTACTACTACTACTAAAAGTTATATATGTTCAAATAGATATCTCTTATTTTGGTTTTGCTTTGCATGCTTTCTTCTACTTGTTTGGTTCATATCAGAATCGCTAGCTAATGTGATAATTGTTGTGGTTTTTAGGTAATGTAGTTGGTGTGTTAGGTGCATCAGGGGGACACTTTCTGAATGATGGTGGCCAACCTCAACATGATGTGCCTTAGGACGAGTTGTTCGGTTTGTTTTGAGTCAGTTAGAGTTTATTGTGTTGTTTGGAACCTTTCATTGGTCCTAGGAATAGTTGAGATATTATTGTAGTTTTAGTCTTCCACATTGTTTCTCTAGTTATACTTTGGTTATTGCATACATGTTGGTTATCATTGACATTATTTAATAAATATAAGTTGGATAGTTTTCATTGTTTTCTTGTCGTGCCTTTGTTGGAAAGTCCAGTTTAGTGATTTTGTTGTCAGGCTA
Organism: Rheum nobile; assembly: GCA_027886185.1. Classification (NCBI taxonomy): domain Eukaryota; kingdom Viridiplantae; phylum Streptophyta; class Magnoliopsida; order Caryophyllales; family Polygonaceae; genus Rheum; species Rheum nobile. The sequence continues at coordinate 9,528,445 of WOAB01000485.1, forward strand.
GATCTAGTGGACCCATGTGTGGTTCACTACCATGTAACATCCTGGATGTCTGGACGGGGTGCTACAGATCATTAATAATGAAACTGAAGTATATCAGGGAGATTGAACAATATCAAAGATTGCCACTTCATGTCCTATTAATTTGTCTCTAGTTTGAAATTATTAGACTTTTAGAATCATACCAAATAGATAAACTGAGTGTTCTTGGCACAAACCATGCTGATCTTCTATTTTGGTGTTCTGACCTTGTTGAATACAATTTCAAATTTTTACTTTTATGTAGATATATATGTAGTGTGCCTATATTTGTACAATAACTAAACGATTGACATTCGAAGTTCGATATTATGATAAACCACAAGCAACACTTGATTTATTTAAAATTTTAAAAATGCGGAAATACAAGCCAATTTTTTTCTAGTCCGTGTTCATAAAACATGCACAGCGTGTTTATAACACTTGTACTGCGTGTTTATTTAACTTATAGTGTGTGTTCTTCATATTGTTAGAATTTGGTTTTTTGATTTGCTTCAAAACTTATGAACACAAAGATGTAATCCCATTAACACGCAATAGAAACTGTTTGAACATGATTAGAAACACATAGAGGTATTACTATAAACAAATGATGTAAAGCATTAATGTCAAGCATATGAACACACATGCTTATCAATATGAACACAAAGAACAACTGAGATGAACACATATATGCAAACATGTACTTATATGTAAACACATTGATTGACAAACATTAACGTGTTCATAAAACTTGTACTAGGTGTTCATAAAACTTGTATCGAGTGTTCACAAAACATGTACTGCGTATTCATAAAACTTATCCTACGTGTTCATAAAACTTCAAGTGCGTGTTCTTCATATTATTAGAATTTTGAGTTCATATTGATATGCATTTGTGTTCATATGCTTGACATTAACTTCAATCAATTTTATTTTATTTTTTGTTTTTATTCAAGGTCAAAATTTTCTCGCCCGTGTTCATAAAACATGCAATGCGTGTTCATAAAACTTTTACTGCGTGTTCTTCCTATTGTTAGAATTTTGTCTTTTAATCTTCAAACATATGAACACAAAAACCTAATCCCATGAACACGCAATAGAAAATGTTTGAACATAATGGAAAACACATAGAGGTATTACTATAAACACAAGATGTAAAGCAATAATGTCAAGCACATGAACAAACATGCATATCAATATGAACACATAAAATAACAAAGTTGAACACATATATGCAAACATGTATTAACATGTAAATACATGGATTGACAAACATTAACGTGTTCATAAAACTTGTACTAGGTGCTCATAAAACTTGTATCGGGTGTTCACAAAACATGTACTGCGTATTCATAAAACTTATCCTACGTGTTCATAAAACTTCAAGTGCGTGTTCTTCATATTATTAGAATTTTGAGTTCATATTGATATGCATTTGTGTTCATATGCTTGACATTAACTTCAATCAATTTTATTTTATGAATGTGTGTTCATATGCTTGAAATATACTACCTTTAAATAAAACTTCAAGTGTGTGTGTTCTTCATATTATTAGAATTTTGAGTTCATATTGATATGAATGTGTGTTCATATGCTTGAAATTAACGTCGGTCAATTTTTAAATTTTTTTTCATGGCCAAACTTTTTCTCGCCCGTGCTCATAAAACATGCATTATGTTTTCATAAAACGTGTACTGTGTGTTCATTTAAGTTCAAGTGCATGTTTTTCCTATTGTTAGAATTTGTCTTTTCATTTGCTTCAAGACTTATGAACACAAAGATGTAATCCCATGAACACGCAATAGAAAATGTTTGAACATGATGGAAAACATATAGAGGTATTACTATAAACACATGATGTAAAGCATTAATGTCAAGAATATGAACACTCGTGAATATAAATATGAAAAACATTAACATGTTCATAAAACTTGTATTGAGTGTTCATAAAACTTGTACTGGGTGTTCAGAAAACATGTACTGCGTGTTCATAAAACATATACTATGTGCATCATACAACTTCAAGTGTGTGATCTTCATATTATTAGAATTTTGAGTTCTTATTGATATGCATGTATGTTCATATGCTTGGCATTAACGTCGGTCAATATTAAAGGATTTTTCATGGCCAAATCATGCATTGCATGTTCATTAAACTTGTTTTGTGTGTTCATTTAACTTCAACTGCATGTTCTTCTTATTGTTAGAGTTTTGTCTTTTGATTTGCTTCTAAACTTATGAACACAAAGATCAAATCCCATGAACACGCAATAGAAAATGTTTGAACACGACGGAAACACATAAAGGTATTACTATGAAAATATGATGTAAATCATTAATGTCAACCATATGAACATATGCATATCAATATGAACACATAGAACCACTAAGATGAATACATATTTACAAATATGTATTAACGTGTAAACACATTGATTGACAAACATTAACGTGTTCATAAAACTTGTACTAGGTGTTCATAAAACTTGTATCGGGTGTTCACAAAACATGTACTGCGTGTTCATAAAACTTGTACCGAATGTTCACAAAACATGTACTTTATGTTCATAAAAACTTATACTATGTGTTCATAAAACTTCAACTGCGTGTTCATATTGCTATGAATGTGTGTTCATATGGTTGACATTAACGTCGGTCAATTTTAATTTTTTTTGTTTTTTTTCATGGCCAAAATATTTATTGCTCATGTTCATCAAACATGCACTGCGTGTTCATAAATTTTTTTATGCGTGTTTATTAAAGTTATAGTGTCTATTCTTCCTATTTTTGGAATTTTGTCTTTTGATTTGATTCAATACTTATGAACACAAATATGTAATCCCATGAACACGCAATAGAAAATGTTTGAACACGATCGAAAACACATAGAGGTATTACTAGTAACACGTGATGTAAAGCATTAATGTCAAGCATCTGAACACACGTGCATATCAATATGAACACATAGAACAACTGAGATGAACACATATATGCAAACATGTATTAACGTGTAAACACATTGATTGACAAACATTAACGTGTTCATATTGATATGCACGTGTGTTTGAATCGCTTCAACACTAAAATAAGGATTTAGTCGTCATTAACGTGTTCTTATCTCCTCTGAATAAGAGAGTGGCCAAATCAAAGGATTTAGTCGTCGGTCGCTTCAACACTAAAATAAGGATTCGAACTTGAGAATTCTGATGAATGTAAGTAGGAGAGTAGTCGTCCGTATTATGTCAAATTTGTGTCCTTTACAATGATCTCAAATCCCTTTATATACACATTTAATTTCCAAAGATTTAGCTAAACTAGCCGTTTGGCCTCCGTGATCTTCACTCGTTAGCTTTGATTACCAGATGGCCATGATCTTGCGATATTTATGATTGATTAAGTGGGTTATAACTGCTACATGGAAGGATATATTAACCTCCATAATCCGGGTTTTAATAACTTCTCTGATCTTGTCATGGCCATGATCCTCGTTCGTCGTTTAATCAGTTAGTCGCTCCAAACGGGAAGGTCACTCCATCCATTGGGCTGCTTCCTTTGAAGGTCCATTAAGAGTGAGGCCCAACAATTGCCCTAAGGAATCGAACCGGGCTGGAAACAACAGTTGAGGGGCAGTTGGATTTCTTCTTCTCGTGCCTTCTCTGGACACGATCTTTTCTCTGCCGATTTGTTGCAGTGGATCGATGACGTGTTTCATTCTTATTGGTTGATAGGTTTGACCGCAGGCGAGCAGTTTTTCCATAAATGGAAGTCATTTCCCTTCCTTTTCACCATCCTCTTTTTTCTCACGAAAGGTTTTCTGGTTCAAAAGGTAAGGGCTTTTTTCGAATTTCTTACCGTTCTTCTTGCACCATGTCGTTTCCGAGATCAAAGAAGTTCAGAGCTTCATCTTCTGGCGTCGATGGGAAAGATAGCAATTTCTCAACCCTCAAATCTCCTTAGTTCGGAAGATTCTCTGGCCGGAACCTTAACCCAATCGGAGTTGGATGTGATTTTAGAAGTGGGTCAATTTCCTTATGAGACGGTGGCTCGTCTCCCCTTACCTCAAGAACGGTCTGACTGGTGTCGCGATGGATGAGTTTGCTTCTTTGAATATCCCTTCAGAATAGGTCACTCTTTCCCTTTTTCGAGTCTGGTGAGGAACTTCTTGTCTGTTCTTAATCTTGCCCCATGCCAGGTGATGCCACATGCATGGCGTCTTCTTAGGGTAGTCGACCTTTTGGTATCTAGTGTCAAAGTTGATTTTGATTTTGATGCTCTCTTGTATTCGTATTATCTGAGTAGTCGGGGTTCTTCCCGTTTTCAATTGCGCCTTAGGCCAGATAGGGAGCCAATTGCTTTGAACCTCAATGTGAACGATCGCGGATGGAGGTCGCGACTTTTCTTTGTTGAAAAGAAGTCGCTCGAGGGGGGATTCGACTGCTCTTTCTTGCGCGATGTTTGGAGGACGTCAGGTACCGTATTAGTCTTTGAAATTTTATGTTTTAATGTCTTGTTAACTGGTGCTTATGGGTTTCTTTTTTCAGTGCCAAGCCCAAAAGAGAAGGCGGATTCTGACTTCGCCGCGATTACTGAAGTTCTGCTTGCTTTTTCGGAGGCCGATAGATCGTTCAAGAACGTGAACTTTTTAACCCTTCCTTCGAGCATGGTGACTCCGTCCACTTCTGTCACCAAAGGCACATGTTCGTTCCTTCAGGTATGCGTGTGGGTGGTCTTGGGAGTGACCATATGCTTATACATTTGTACTTGCCTGACAGTATCTCGAGGTGCGAGGTCGAGCGCTCGTCTGTCCGGAAAGAGTCTTCTGTACCAAAAGTTGTCGGCGGCGAAAGCTTCCTCGTCGGCTAAGTTTGAAACCAAAACTCTTTCATCAGCTAGAATCGTCGCCTTAGACTCGTCGTCGTCTAAAACTTCAGGGGCGAAAAGGAAAGCGTCTGGTACCCCAGAGCTTCCAATAGGCATGGTGAAGAGCAGAGATTTGGAGGAGTTTCTTCATACTCTGGACCCTGAGGCCAAGAAGGAGATCGGTGATTTGCATCCTATTGATTGTATCGACGAGGCTGAAGCGGCCGCCTAGCGAGTCGGTTGCGTCTTTGTTCATTATGGGCCAATAATAACCTGTCCTGAGAGCTTTGCCGGATAGGCTGCGTCCTCTAGTGTGGTTCTCGCATTCTCCGTCGTGTAGGGATTGTAAGACGCGTCGTACCTCAGTTGTTTTGAGGCAACGTAGGTATAGGCCTATAACAGATCGTTTGAACAAAACATTATCTTTTAAATCAAAGGTTACGGCTTGTACCTTGAGTCGTTTAGCTTCTGCTTTGTCTGCTGGGAGAGTTCCATCTCCGAGCCACTTGATGTAGGGGGTGGTCCAATCATCTTGTTCGCCCACCAAATCTTCTTCTGTACGGTCGCCTACTTCTACTGAGACGACTTCTTCTAAGGGCAACTCGTTCACTGTCTGAATATTGTCCGGGTCAGCTGTTCTGAAGACTTTGGGGACGGCCGGTGTGGTGATATGTGCCAATGGAATGTTGTGGAAGTCGTTAGGATGCAAGGCAGAGCCAAGATTTGCTAAGGCATCGTCTTGTGTGTTGAGGTCACGTGGGACTTGTCGGATGGTGAAGTTTTGAATTTTGCTTGCCTATTTTTTGACGATATCTAGATATGCCATCATTCTATCATTTTTGGCAGCGTACGAACCTTGTACTTGGTTGACGATTATGAGAGAGTCGCATGTCACCTCTATGCTTAGAATTGCGAGATTGTGTGCGAGTGTTAATCCAAATACGAGGGCTTCATATTCTGCTTCATTATTGGTCGCGTCCCACTGGCATCTCACAGCTTGGGCTATATGGTCCCCTTGTGGTGATTTTAGCACGACACCTAGGCCGACTCCTCTTACGTTCGATGCTCCGTATTTATGGAGTTTCCATGTGCCCCTGTCTTCTTCGATTTTTAGCTGTTCGACCTCCTTCGTGGCTTCTTGTTCCAGTGTCGGGCTGAAATCGGCCACAAAATTGGCTAAAGCTTGAGATTTGATCGCTGTTCTTGGCTCGTATTCGATGTCGAATCCGCTGAGGTGTATGGCCCATTTAGCCATTCGTCCTGTAAATTTTGGTTTCCTCATGATTGCTTTCATGGGATGGTTAGTTCTTACAATAATAGCATATGATTCAAAATAGGGTCGTAACTTGTTTGAGGCCATAACCAATGCCAAGACTAATTTTTTGAGTGATGTGTACCTGGTTTCGGCGGGAAGTAAGGAACGACTTACATAGTAGACCGGTGACTGTTTACCATCTTCCTCCCTTGTTAGGACTGCACTGACAGTTGATTCTGATATGGCCAGATATAGTGGTAACGGCTCGTCGTCTTTTGGTTTGGCTAGTAGTAGTGGGCTCGCCAGGTATGTCTTCAGATCTTAAAAGGCTTGTTCGTGTGCCGCCGTCTAGTCGAATGATTTGTTCTTTTTCAAGGCTTCATAGAAGAGCTTGTATTTATCCGACGACTTGGAAATAAAGCTGTTTAATGCCGTTATCCGTCCTGTTAGTTTCTGGACGTCCTTGACGCATCGAGGGGATCTAAGGTTGACGATGGCTTTGATCTGGTCCGGACTGGCTTCGATCCCTCTTTGAGTGACCATGTATCCCAAAATTTTTCCTGAAGACACTCTGAAAGAGAATTTAGTTGGGTTTAATTTCATGTTATATCTTTTCAATACCTCGAAAGCTTCCTTCAGGTGTTCGATGTGGTCCCCTGCCACTTTGGACTTGACGAGCATATCGTCGATGTAAACTTCCATGGTATCTCCGATCTGGCCTTTGAACATTTTGTTTACCAACCTCTGGTATGTGGACCCTGCATTTTTTAGTCCGAAAGGCATTACTTTGTAGCAGTACGTACCTTGGCTTGTTATGAAAGCTGTCTTTTCTTGGTCGTCAGGGTCCATGAGAATCTGGTTGTATCCGCTGAACGCATCCATAAATGTCAACATTTTGTGTCCGGCGGTCGCGTCAACCATGGCGTCGATATGCGGTAATGGGAAAGAATCTTTTGGACATGCCTTGTTTAGGTTTGTGAAGTCGATGCATACTCTCTGATGAGGCGTTTGTCGTAGACACCTATCAAATAAACCTCAAAAACCTAACTAATATAGCTTCGGTAAGTAAGGGTCAAATCCCAAAGAGAATCATGCTATATATCCTGTTTGCCAAATCGTTCACCAATTGATAACAAAGACAAAGGGGGGAGTTTATATGAATCTAACTAAGAAAAATAATAGATAAAACATAAATAGCTTGGCTAGACAAATATCCACCTTCAGTTTGGTTGATCGATCATTGATTATCCCTAGTTCTCAATTCTCATGAATGTCCTAATCCCTGTTCTAAATTAATTACCAGTCCAACCAGTCCTGATAATCTTAACTATTAAACAATCAAGAAACCATCAAGATTTAATTTATCAGTAGCTGTAAGCTCAGGAATAGATAGGCTCATGCAATACTTAACAACCAGTCAGTACTCGACATACAATCAATTCTCTTCTACAATAAACTATTCCAACCAGTTCTAGAATATCGTAGTTGTTACTCTGAATTAGGGATGAACAATATTAATCTCAACAAGTTGACCAGATTAGGGGAACTAGCACTTTAGATAATACCAGGCTCAACTAGTTTGTCAGGCTAGGGAAACCAATACTAATAATACTAATCACAACGAAACAGTGAACTAGATAAACCAATAGAATTCAAAACCCTAATCCTGCAGTATGAATAATACCAATAACTACTAGTTGATCAGGCTAGAGAAATCAATAAAACTCAATGGGATGAAGAGCAAGAGAATCAATAACCTTCAAGGATAGAGTAAGGAATAATCTCACAATCAAATTCAAACAAAGGTTTCAATTGTCTAGCCAAAAACAAAACAAAGGTAAAAACAAAGAAAAGGGAAAAGAGGAAGAAGGAGAAAAAATAAACTCTCCCAATCTGATGTTCTAAAGAATGAATATAAGAACTTAGCAAAACCTAATTTCTAAAGATAAGAAATATAATCTTCTAACAATAAAATAAACGAACTAAAAGGAAATAAAATAAAATAAACTAAAGATCTTGGACGAAAATCTCGTCTCCGCACCGCGCCAGTAGGGAGATCCGCGACCGCGGGCAATCTTCCGCGCCCGCGGAAATGCACACTGTCGAATTCACGCTTTTGCTGTAAATCCGCGCCCGCGGAAATCTCTGCTCCTCGCTCCCGCAACTCTCTCCCATCGCGACTCTCCTCCCGGGTCTCCTGTAGTGGCTTCTTGGCCTTCATCTCTTCAATGCTTTCATACTCTACTAAAATCTTCCTTTCTACCACTTCTTCTCTACAATTTCATTCTCCTAAAATGTCTTCTAAACCCACACCATTGATACCTAATAATCCAGTAATAACTCCTAACTACGCACTACAAAGTAGAGCGTATCACTCTCCATTTCCCATTCTTCTTTCGAACCACGACGACGTTCGCTAGCCAGTCGGGGTATTTGACTTCTCTTATTTTACCTGTCTCGAGTATGTTTTTTTACCTCATCGTCTACAATCTTGTTACGTTCTAGCGCAAACTTTCTTCTTTTTTGCTTGACTGGAGGGTATGTGGGATCTACATTCAATTTGTGAGTAATAATATCTGGGGAAATTCCCACCATGTCTTCGTGTGACCAGGCAAAAGAATCAGAGTTGGATCGTAAAAAAGAAATTAAATCTGCCTTGGTCGAATCGTTTAGATCTGATCCGACCTTCACTGTTTGTGTTGTCTTTGAAGGATCCAGCGCGATCTCGTCGAGTTGTTCCATTTCTGGTTCGATGTATCGCATGGTTCCTTTGCCACATTGTGATTTCTATTCAGAAGACTTGTCGACTGCCCCTTTCATTGAGGTGACGTAGCACTCCTTGGCAGCCCGTTGGTCGCCTTTTATTTCTTGTACCCCCACTTAGTAGGGAACTTTATTGTCTGGTGGTAAGTGGAAGGTACAACTTTCATGCTGTGGAAGGTACAACTTTCATGCTGTGGATCCAGGGTCTGCCAAGGATTACATTGTATGGAGATGGGCAGTCGAGTATCAAAAACTTTACCTATTGATTAATTCCACCGACGTACGTTGTCAACACGATCTCGCCTTGGGTATACTTAACTTCCCCACTGAATCCGACCAGTGGGGTAGAGTTTCTGGTTAAGTCGTCATCGCTTAAACCCATACCCTTTAAGGCGTCTAGTGTCAACAAGTTGGTGGAGCTACCTGTGTTGATTAGAACACGGCGAATAAGGCAATTGCTAATTGAAAGAGAAATTACCAAACCGTCATGGTGGTCGCCTAACTCTTGAGCTTCCGAGTCGTCGAAGGTAATGGCGGGAGCGTCGGATATTTGCAATGGTCTTGTCTCCGTCTGAATCGGCTTGTTGCCTTTGCTCTCTCGAGCATGTCTTTTGGCGGCCGAGTATGTGTTTCCACACACGTCCGACCCTCCTGAAATAGTGTTAACAATTTTAGTGGGAACCGGAGAGGATGGTTTGTCGGATGTTACCTGGTCCCTTCGATCGAGGGTCGCTTTAGCCCTATTTGAGATGACGTCGCGTAGTAGCCCCTGCGCGAGGAGCCTCGCGACTTCTTTGCGAAGGGCTATGCATTCGTCCGTCGAATGTCCATGGTCTCCGTGAAACTCGCACCATCGGTTCATGTCCTTCTTGGCGCATGGTTTATCGCTCTTCCGAGGCCACCTTACTTCCTTTCCATATTTGTCGAAACTCTTTACGAGCTCCGATACGGATATGTTGAAGTTGTAAGAGTGAAGCTTCGGAGGGAGAGCAGGGTTGTTTCGCCAATCCCGATTCATGTCATAAGTGTTGTTTACCTGACTGGGGTCGCTTCGCCCCTTAGGGTACGGTTAGTGTTGTCGATCGCATCGATAATCCGAGGATGCCCTTCGGTCGACTCAATCAGGACTCTTGTTTGCCTTGGAGGGTTCCTCGTCTTCCTCGAGTCTAACTTGCGCCATGGTTTTGGCTTGAACGTCTTCAAAGCTTCGGCATGGGTATTTGGTCAATTCGCGGCAGAGTTCACTGCCTCTAACCAGGCCTCGGCGAAACGCATCGATCGATGTTGGAACGTCATAATGTGGGATTACGACCTTCTCTTTATTGTACCTGTTAAGATAATCCCTTAGAGGTTCGCCATACCTTTGCACGATCCTATATAGGTCGCTTGACTGCTTTTCTAATCGTCTACTGCTAGCAAATTGAACTTTGAATGAATTGATCAAGTCGGCAAAGGAGGCGATGGAACCCTGTGGTAAATGCATAAGCCAAGTTAGTGCAGGTCTCGCGAGGGTCGTACCAAAGCTTTTGCACATGACTGCCTCGCGGTTCCCTCTTGGGATCGAAATAGTCATTAATTTTTGCTTATAAATTGAGACATGATCGTCGGGGTCCCCGGTCCCGTCATAGTTGGGCATGTTGGGGACGTGGAACTTTTTAGGAATCTCGACGCGTGTAATCGCCTTTGCGAAAGGCGAGTCTTCATATCCGTCGATTGCTTCTCTCTCGATTAGTTGGGGAACTCCCGAGATTCGTGCGATACGATCGTCTAGAGTCTTCATATGTTCATTAATGGCTTGTTGTATGAGGGCCTGGAGGTCGGCCAGAGTCGTCGTTTGTGGATGGGTTGCTCGAGCCCCGAGAGGTTCGGCTACGAAGTTTGGCATGTTAGTCGTGACGAGGGTGACCGGAGAGGTCTGAAACATACCAGTGTGTTGGGAAGCATTGGTCTCCACTGTGGGTGTCATGTCCACTCCATCTAGATCGAGTCGTATGGGTTATCCTTCCGTATTGACCACAGGTCTTGAGCTTCTGGGAATCGATACGGACGAGTGTACCTGCGATCTTAGAAACTCATTTTCACGGGTTAGTCGAGCGATTTCAGATTCAGATTGAGCACTTAGCGTTTCGGTCCTGGTACGTTGTTGGATTAGTTCTTCTCGAAGGACGTTCATGGCTTTTGCAAGTTCTTGTATTTGCAAATCCGCGACTGGCTGGGCGTTGACGTTCTCTTCCTGATTTTCGATTTGGACGGTGTCCTGGGCTGGATCTTCGACGGGGACTATGGGGTTTCCTGAGCCGGTCATGATGGGATGAGTATCGGATTGATGATTGGATCGCTGATTGGCTAGATGCCCCACGATGGGCGCCAAATTGTTTTGGGGCGAAAAGATCGAACTGACCTAAATCGCCTTAAGAAGGGCAACTAGACAACAACAGTTTTGATTATATCTGAATGATCCAAATCAAACAAAGATCTAGATGAAATAAGATTAAAAAGATGTAGATACAAGCTTATCTCCTCTGAATAAGAGATTGGCCAAATCAAAGGATTTAGTCATCGGTCGCTTCAACACTAAAATAAGGATTCGAACTTGAGAATTCTGATGAATGCAAGTAGGAGAGTAGTCGTCTGTATTATGTCAAATTTGCGTCCCTTACAATGATCTCAAATCTCTTTATATACACATTTAATTTCCAAAGATTTAGCTAAACTAGCCGTTTGGCCTCCGTGATCTTCGCTCGCCAGCTTTGATTACCAGATGGCCATGACCTTGCGATATTTATGATTGATTACGTGGGTTATAACTGCTACATGAAAGGATATATTAACCTCCATTATCCGGGTTTTAATAACTTCTCCGATCTTGTCGTGGACGTGATCCTCGTTCGTCGTTTAATTAGTTGGTCTCTCCAAACGGGAAGGTCACTCCATCCACTAGGCTGCTTCCTTTGAAAGTCCATTAAGAGTGAGGCCTAACACATACCATTCCCAACCATCAGATCATCATTACCAACATAGCCCATAGAGGTGGTTGAGTGAGAGTTTGTCGAGGTGGCTAGTAACATGGTGCGTAGCCCAAAGTCTAAATACCAGAGATTGACAATAGAAGAAGGCATAGGATTTTTGTTGTTGTGGTGGTGGTGGAGGACCACGACCACACCCAGAGTTGTGAATGTGAGTGATCGGGAACTTGTTGACATTGGGGCGTTGATTACAGATGTCCCATGCGTCGTCAGGAGTAATGGGTGCGGTCAAAATGAAGGGTGAAGTTCGGAAATTTGCCTAGAGAAGTTGGCGGCCATGGCAAGAATTTGTGACGTAGGGTCGGTGAGTTGTTAGTTGTCGTTGGTAGTCATAAGATCGTGGTTAGGCTGATGCCATGTAAAGCTTATATTATGATTGGAAATGATACTTTGTCTTTCTTCTCATTAATTGTATCTATAGAGGACTACAAAGGTGAGAGGTAACAGGATATCTAAGGATATAATCTAATTTACAATATCAATATTAGATTCTATCCATAAATAAAAGAGCGATTTGCAGAAAACCACCCGTTAAATAAGCCTATTTGCCCACAACCACCCATTATACGCCTAATTACTTGAGCCCACCCTTTAAATGCATTCTGTTAGCGAAGAACCACCCATACCCCAAATCCGTTTAATTCCTCCGTTATGTAGTGTGCAATTACCATTTTGCCCTTCATTTATCCGGTTTTGGGGGCGGTTCTTCCTTTTTTTTGGGTTAGGGTTTTGGTTATTAAAAATCGGGTTTAGTCACCCTCAAACCCATTAAACGAGTTCAGATCGAGCTTCCATTTCCAAATTCTGGAGTTTTAGGGTTTTGGCATCTATAAAATTAGGGGTACAATTTCACACGATTTCTGTCGAGATTTGGGGGTGAGGAATGACGCGAGGATGAGTTAGTGTTTCTGGTCATTGAAGGGAACCACAATTCGAAGTTGAAGACGATACTTGAGCTTTGTTGGAGCAAGAAGAAACTCCATTGAAGAAGGTTCCCCAGAGGAAGGTAAGTTTTTTTGGTGTTTGATTTTTACTCGAACATGGAAGAGTATCTTATTATAAGTTCTGATTACTGTTTTTGGGTGTTTAATTTTTACTCGAACAAGGAAGAATTGGGCATCTGGGCGATTTGGGCGTTTTATTGATATTGAATTGAGCAATCGAATTGCTTGTTCATATTGATTGTTTAGTGGAATTGCTTGTTCATATTGAATTGGACGTTTAATTGATACTAAATTGAGCAGTGGAATTGCTCGAACAAGGAAGAATTGGGCATCTGGCCGAGTTGCTTGTATTAATTGTTCAGTTTTGCTACTTGAAATTCAGTTGGATTGTGTAAGGCTAATTCATTGATCACTTTTGTTCCAGGGATGTCAAGCTCAAGCTATGTGTCAACTGGAACATGTTACATGTGTGATTGCAATATTAGAGCAAGAGTGTACACTGCTTACACTAGAAACAACTATGGAAGAAGGTTTTATGGATGTGCAAGATATCAAGCCAATGGAGACAAGGGGTGTGCATTCTTCAACTGGCTAGATGGACCATATGATAGCCAGGCATCAATAGTCATTAGGAAGCTTGCTAACCAGAAAAAGGAATTGCAAGAAAAAAACATTGAACTGGAAAAAAAACTTCAAGCTAGAGATGTTGAATTGATCCAGATAAGGGCTTCAGCTAACCTCAACAATGTAGTTATATTATGAGTTATTGTAATTGCTGTTTTTTCATGATTGAGCTCAAGTGGCCTCTTGTTGTGACCATATTTGCACTTGGTTGTCGTATGGGGTACATCTTCCTTGTCATCTTTCTCTGTGGTGCAGTACTAGATTGCCCTTCATTTGCATCAACAGTGAATTGTACCTGTACAGAATATATGAAAAATAAGACAACAAACAGAATTGTTATTGATATAATATACTGACTATAATGAAAAGATCATGTGGAGGCTCAAGAGTTTATACCATTGTTGTTACAGTTGAGTTTTGGGTTGGGATGAGGGGCTCTTCTTGTTCCATAAAAAGATCATGTGGAGGCTCAGTTCTAGGATTATCAGTCCTCACCTATTAATGACCAAGAACAATATTAGAAAATTCACTAGTAAAGATGTGCATGAAAATTGTTAAAACAAGTTGATACCTTTCTTGTGTATTTCCTCTTCTTAGTAGTGAAGGTGATTGTGCTCTCCTTTTCAGGTCTCCCACCTTTGTTAGGGTTAACTGTGGGTGGTGCAGGTTGTTTTGGAGGGTTTTTGCACATGTTCTTGTAATGACCCTCTTCCCCACAATGACGCTCTAATATTGCAATCACACATGTAACATGTTCCAGTTGACACATAGCTTGAGCTTGACATCCCTGGAACAAAAGTGATCAATGAATTAGCCTTACACAATCCAACTGAATTTCAAGTAGCAAAACTGAACAATTAATACAAGCAACTCGGCCAGATGCCCAATTCTTCCTTGTTCGAGCAATTCCACTGCTCAATTTAATATCAATTAAACGTCCAATTCAATATGAACAAGCAATTCAATATGAACAAGCAATATGAACAAGCAATTCCACTAAACAATCAATATGAACAAGCAATTCCATTGCTCAATTCAATATCGATAAAACGCCCAAATCGCCCAGATGCCCAATTCTTCCTTGTTCGAGTAAAAATTAAACACCCAAAAACAGTAATCAAAACTTATAATAAGATACTCTTCCATGTTCGAGTAAAAATCAAACACCAAAAAAACTTACCTTCCTTTGGGGAACCTTCTTCAATGGAGTTTCTTCTTGCTCTAACAAAGCTCCAGTATCGTCTTCAACTTCGAATTGTGGTTCCCTTCAATGACCAGAAACACTAACTCATCCTCGCGTCACTCCTCACCCCCAAATCTCGACAGAAATCGCGTGAAATTGTACCCCTAATTTTATAGATGCCAAAGCCCTAAAACTCCAGAATTTGGAAATGGAAGCTCGATCTGAACTCGTTTAATGGGTTTGAGGGTGACTAAACCCGGTAATTAATAACCAAAACCCTAACCCAAAAAAAAGGAAGAATCGTCCCCAAAACTGGATAAATGAAGGGCAAAATGGTAATTGCACACTACATAACGGAGGAATTAAACGGATTTGGGGTATGGGTGGTTCTTCGCTAACGGAATGCATTTAAAGGGTGGGCTCAAGTAATTAGGCGTATAACGGGTGGTTATGGGCAAATAGGCCTATTTAACGAGTGGTTTTCTGCAAATCGCTCTAAATAAAATATGCACAAGATAATTGCAAAACTTATTCTCCAAGTAATAACTAACATACTGAGGTCAGGTAACTTAAGAACACACTGCGACCCTTGTCTGATAAGCTGCCTCATGGAAGCTAAAGGTTGATTGATGAAACACTGGTTTAGTCTTAGTTTCCTATCAATTTTGTTGATCCTTAATTCTATCTCATGGAAGCTAAGGTTGGGAGGTACGCGCCAGATGCCACTGGTGACGGAATTCTTGAAGATGATCTAATTGATCCTCTTGGACAACCCAGAGACAGTGTTAACTCAAAGATACATACAAGTATACCACCATTTTCCTCCTCTCCATGGATGTCCTCTTAAAGGCCTAATTGCTACTTGAATCACCGTGTATTATTAGTTTATAAGTGATTCAGTGATTGTCTTTTACAGTATGGGTGTTTCCACATGTGCAATGTGGACCAGATCAAGGTGCACTACGTGGTACACGCAAAATTCAAAGATACGGGGTAGATTGTCGGGTGCAGTTGTAGGAGTGTCTGGAGTTTGGTGTATCTTTATGCATTGATGCACCACCTAACACACATCCGAATAACATTCAAATAAGAAATGCTTCAGTTTTGGCCGTTTGAATGGGTTGGCCTTATTTCAGTGTTTCTGCAGGACATGTAGGCAAATAGCGCCTCTATACACGAGAAAATAGATTGTTTAGTTCACATCAACGCCTGACCCACCATTGTTGTGTGTTTAATTGGTATAATCACAAAGAAACCTCATTGTCAAATACAGCATGCTAAAATTCTACATTGCATTACCGCAGTGGTGTGAGTAACTAAGAGAATCTGCAGGTCTGAACTGGTAACAAGAAAGCCACGAAAATAGACAAATTACACATGAGTGCAACACCTAAAACACCTCCTTGGTTTTTGGCATCACTACCTAACAAAATGCAGGCTCTCAACAGCTGAAAGCATCCAATTTAATAGAAGAAAAGGCCACCCCATCTACTTCTTTGCATATGAAATGACCATGGGATTCTGCGGATTGATCTTGAAACCCTGGAGAGCCTGCATGCTGATTGTGGACTGCATTTCATTTTCATACTCCACAAAGGCAATCCCTGGTTTCGCTTCTATCATACGAACTTCCTTGAAACCAGGGTATTGGCAGAAAAGCATTTGAAGCATAGTGGGAGTAGTCTCGTGTGGAAGCTTCTGAACAAAGAGTATGTTGTTTGGTGGTGCCGGAGCCTCTGGAGCTGCAGGTGCTGCACCGCCCATGTATTGCATTTGAGAGATCTGTACAAGTTCAAAAGAAATGAGCATGAGACAAAGAAAAAGGCATCCACAACTGAAGCAAGCATGGTATCATCAACCTAGAGCATTGCACTCCTAATGCAAAAAAGCACAAGACTAAATCATCAAGGCTAAAAAAGACAAAAAATCTTCTATGATATCTCAAGTGCAGCAGACATTAGGCAAGTTTGAGGTATTTATTGTATCATAATCTCCCATTTTGGCAAGTCTTATCAACTGCAAGTGTCCTTTTCATTTTGCATTAAGGAATTTCTTTCCATGTAATTATTCATTCATAATTGAAGATTTAATGATCTCAAGTATCACTGTAAGGACCTTAGCTTTGTGTACTACAAAGCACAAAGCTATGCCCAAGTCAACTAACTCAGGTATATCAGCAACTAATTTGACATCTACATTAACTTAAAGCTTGGAACTTGTTGAACATTATGTAGCAAGAACTACTTCCAGTAGGTGATCAAAACAACTCACAAATGAAAATAAATTTCAAATCGAAAATCTGAACATGGTTCTTTCCACCAAATATATAACAAATTATGCAGATAAACTTACAGGAGCCGCCCCATATACATTGGGATAGGGTACATTAACTCCAACTTGATTAGGATCAATTTGCTCCTTTCTCTTTTTCCCAGCTGCATACGAAACAAAACATTAATTTACAAATAGATCTTAACACCATTATTAAAACATATGCCCTTCGAATGTGAAGAGGACTTCAGTTCTTGATCCATAGTGTATTCATTATTGCTTATAATCTATTTCCTCAATCTTTTCAGCTCATTCTGCAACACTTTATCAAGCAATGAGACCAATAGCAAACCAACCAACATTCTGCTGGACAATGTAGACAAATAGCTGTTGCAACTATCAAAATAATCATATATCTACCTTCATGTTAGCATTTACACCTAAAAAATTCAGCTCATTTCCACAACAAAGTACAGAAACTATAATGAACTATTAACCAACGACCTGCTGGACTAACTAGATAAAAAGTGCTGCAACTATGAAAATAACCAGATATCTACCTTCACATTAGTAATACACATAAACAGATCATGCTACTTTAGTTTTAAGAGTTAGATAATTCATCCTTCCTCCAAAATGGTCAAGACAAAATAAATATGAAACCCAGAGCAAGCTGTTTTCCTGGTAAAAGGATGGTGCTAGACCCGGTTCTTTCCGCAAATGACACCTAAAACCAATTTGCAGTTCATCCTAGGGAGCGACAGCTAAATCAAATTAATGAAGGGCAAGAACACTCTAAAAAGCACAAAATAGTTGCATGAACTCATATTACTCTTATCATAAACTATATTATATCCACACTAGCATGCAGAGACAACGGGCTGATTACCTCCATAGAAATTCAACCATTAACATTAGCACAAAAAGTGAAACAACTAAATTGCTACAACAAGAACTTTATGATGAATGAGGTCACCTCTATCATCATGCTTCTTTCGCTTTTCTCGGGCAGTAAAAGTTCCATCAGCCTTTGCAATTACATCCGATTTTGTCTTTGCGTATTGAATTCTCTGCATCAATATATTAACCATCAGTTTCATGAGCAGTCAAACATCTTTTATTATTTGCAAAGAAATAAATCATGCATAGGCATTATGCTTTCAATTTGACATATTTTCTATTAGAGTTAACACACAAAACTCCATAAGAAAGAGAGCATCCATAGATCATGCCTTGACCAGTTAATCAACACAATGAGCCAAAAGCATCTACCGCTTGATTCTATCCCAAATTTTACACATGATTTATGCTTTCAAGCTGGAATGTCAGTCATTCAAGTCTGTAGGATAAAAAATTAGCTGGCTTCAATCTAAGACGTAGCTCTTGGATTGCAGCTTGAGTAGGTTCCAGCATCACAAGGCTTACCCCCAAGAATTATCCCCAATAAAACAACTTTCCTTCATCTTTCGTTTCTCATTTTTCGGGTGGGAAGTGTAACCTTAACAATTATCATACACAATTACACATACCATGGGCTTGTCATAGAAGGGGAAGCCTTGCATTTGCCTGAGGGCGCTGGTGGCAGAAGAGACCTCCTCAAAAACAACCCAAGCCTGCCCCTTGTGCTTCAATGTCTTGAAGGCTAACACCTCCATTATCTTCCCGAACTGAGAAAATACCGCCAAAAGTGACTTCTTCAATTCTGGGAAATTAAAAACACGGAAAGAACCGCCTCCAACGCGTCAATTGAAAGGAAAACGCAAAATCTAAAGGTCTAGGGTTTTAGCACACAGAAAGAGAGGGAGAACGGTAATGTTACCATCGATCTTGATCTTCTCGTTGAGGTTATTGATGTATATGGTGTGATTGGGAGGAGCATCACTAGTAGGATTCGGTTCTTCCGCCATGGCTGCTCGCTCAATTTGCTCCCGGGAGTGAAAGGTTAACCGTAACCCCTTCGGTGGCCGGAAGCGAACGTGAATATGGAGAAGAGTACAAGGCAAAAGAAAAAATGTTATCTGGGCTTCGACCGGCCCAGTTTCTCTACTATGGGCCTATTGGGCCGAGCGATTCAAAATTGGGCTTTGAGAACAAACTTTTTTTCGTGAAGTTCTGCAGCTGGGCTGCTGGAGAATTGGTTAAATTGCTCAGATGTAAGATCATATATTCATATCTGTGATGCCGGTGATGGCTAAAATTATGAACCGCAAATTATGAGTTGCGTAGCGTTTTCACCAGCTGGTTAAGTAATCAACTGCTACAAGACTATGAAATCAGGCTTTTGTCCAGAAATGTAATGGAGACTAAATTGATCAATAGACTTCACCAAATTAGGTTTGAGACATTGGAGACTGTTACGACTGTATATCATCATTTGTGAGTGGACGCCGGTTTATCGCCTCGCCAGTCGCCACCCACTAGATGTATAATTGGTAGGCTTGTTAAAAGAATCCTCGACTCAGATTGGATTTCATCCACCAAAATGTAAAATTAAGAAACTAAGACCATATTTAATGATAGTATTCACCTCAAGTATCATAAACTATTTTTTTATTATTTTCTCTCTTTTACATTACTTTATGATACTTTTACACGATTACTTTTCGGCGCATAGGCATTTTGTCGTTTGGCGCATAGGCTCGCACGTAACGTGAGGGTTAGTCAATAGGGTTTAGAATGGTTATAGGGTTTAGGGTATTTGTGTATGTCATATTATTGTATATTTTGTGGTATTTATTTGTTGTTCAATGTTAAATTATTATTTATTTTATACATATTATAATGTTATATGTATGAATGTTGTATCATATTATTGTTTATTTGTAGTATTTATTTGTTTATCTAAAATCCTACAAAAAATACCCCAAAATAATCAACATAGAAGATAGAATAGAATTGTTCATTACGTTGGATGAATACAATCACATTTAGCTCACAATACAATAAATAATACAAGTTCTTCATAAACTTAGAAAACCTAGCACAAAATAAATGACATCGCCTAGTTGCGTTTGAAAAAATTAGGATAGTCTCTTGTAAAACTTCGCAACATATCATGTCTCTGCTTTGATAAAATTGTTTGCTCCCTACAAAAGGTTGATAGTACGTAAACAACATTACACAAAAGATACGACATCAAGGCATTATATGATGTACATCATTATATAGATTGAGGTTATACCTACGCATCTTATCCATATCTTGTAAAAGTTCTTGCTTAACAACATCTTGATTCCCCTTAATAAGATCTTGTTTTTCCCACCATTGTTGTCGAATAACTGCGTGTGCCCTCTCCTCGTACACAGGATCAATCCAATTCCTGTATAAACACCCTAGTCTTGGGCATCCCAAATACCTCCTTCCGTAGTTCCACTGCAAATCCCAAGTACGGACAATGGTTTTCAAATTACACTCGCATTGTGGAGCACTTATTTGTTGATGGTGCCTATTTAGGTTTGATGATGATTCGGATGAAGATGTCATTATTTGATGTAGTGCTTGGTTTCCTACAAATCCATTAATAAAGCTTCGACCCTCGGGGGGACTTGGTTACCGTGTGATAGGCATGGACAAAACGTCCCTAAAGGAGTTGACCAAGTGAGAGACATCACAAGGTCGAAGAAATGTGGGTGTCCCTTCATGTTGAGGCTGAAAGAAAGGCCGAAGGGATTGTGGAGGATCACTGTACAACATGGAACTCACAACCATGTCATAGGAGACAATTTGTATGGTAGTGCATTAGTTGGGCGACCAACTACTGAAGAGAAGGAGATTATAAGGGTGATGACGGTCAATCATTGCAAGCCTCAGAAGATTCATACTACAATCCAGTCGTCCCCTGGAAATTTACCAAGATGAAGCAAGTATACAACATCATGCACGAGATAAGAAAGAAGGGCATGGAAGGAAGAACAGTTGTACAACAGTTCTTCTATGAGTGCAATGAGAAGGGGTACTTCATGGAGTATAGATTCAACAAGGAGACCAACAAGATAACGGATATCTTCTTTGCAAGCCAGGATCAGTTGCGGTTGCTGAAGGCATTTCCGTACATTGTGCTGCTGGACTCTACATATGCAACTAACTGGTTAGTAACAAACGTATGAATTATACTCTTCATTTGTTCATGTCAAGGTTAGGACGCCATTGTATTTTATATATGATTATGTGTGCAGCTACAATTTGCCCTTCCTTGAAATTGTCGGCATCACATCAGTTTGGAAAAACTACAATATTGCCGGGGCGTTTCTGGAGAAGGAGGACGAAGACAGTTACAAATGGGCCATAGAGCAACTTGCTAAGATGTTTGCCAAGGTGCAACGAGCACCCACATGTGTGGTCACTGATCGGGAGAAGGCGTTGATGAACGCATTAGAGAAGCAGTTTCCAGAAGCAAAATTCCTCCTATGTAGGCGGCATGTGAGAAAGAATATTGAAGACTTCGGTAAGAAGGCCATGGGCAAGTTTAGGGGCACAACGTTTTCCAACGACTGCATGAAGCTCTTCAAGGAAACGACCATACAAGGGTACGAAAGATCACTCTGGAAGCTGAAGTGTGATTGGAAGAAAGCTCCAAAATGTGTTCAGTACCTACAAAAAAACTGGCTTGACCCCTACAAGGAAAGAATCGTCTCTGTATGGACAGATACAGTGTTCACGCTCGGTACTACCACCACTAACAGGTATGTGCATCAATGGTTTATCTAAATTTAGCTAGTTATTTGAACTTAGTTAGACCTTTACAACAATCAAACTAATTTTCAGATTCTTGATTGTAATACAGGGTTGAAGGGGCCCATTCCAGTCTGAAAAGCTTCTTCACAAGCAACGATGACAACCTTTGCACTGTGTTCGATCAATATGATACACGGTTGCGCAGTCATATTACTGAGATTCGGGGGGCATTGAATGAGAGCATTGGGAAGAGATATACGCTGCTAACAGACGCACATCTTTTTCGTAAGCTGCACTTCAAGGTGTCTGCGGTTGCACTAGCTCGTTTGATTGAGGAATACAGGAAAGGAGAAGCTCTAGTGTGGAGCACTATATGCAGATGCCAGATGAGGGTCAGAGATGGCTTGCCTTGCGTTCATGACATGGCGCAAAATGTTCAGAGCGAGACCCCAATTGAACCTAGCTCGTTGCATCCGTTCTGGAGGCAACTGACCTTGTCAGAAGTGAAGACATCAGAAGAGGAAGAATTCTGCACACGCAACGTGAATAGATCTTTGCTTGACGAATTTGCCCGAGGCGTCTTCCCCACATTGCCAGTGGAGATTCAACAAAGAGCAGTCTGTACACTTAGAAGTATAGCACATCCAGAGCAGACTACTCTGAAAGAGCCAGCCAAAGTCAGGCATAAGGGTCGGCCTCAAGGAGCTCTGAACTTTTCCACCAAAAGACAACCCTCATCATGGGAGCACACTAACCAACAGATGGACGGAACACCTCCGAAAAAGCAAAAAGGAAGACCACCGAAGACGGGCCTACCCTTACCGTGTGGTGCCATGTCATTGATCAAGAACCCGTGGCGATATCTTTCACAGTTCCCCAAGTGTATGAGACCACACTTTGGAGGATGGTATGAGATAGTGGGTGATGGAAATTGCGGGTACAGAGCCATTGCGCATGGTCTGGGCTTAGGGCAAGATAAGTGGGAATTTGTTCGACGTACCATGATCGCTACGTTGAGAAAAGAGTATGAGCTACTCGTGCCACTTTGGGTGTCTACGATGACACTTGAGGCAATGGAGGCGAAGCTTGATTGGTTTCCTTCGCCGAATAGGCCGGCCCCACCGGAGACGTGGTTGGAGCTCCCGGATATGGGATGTTTGGTGGCAATGGCATTCACATGTGTGTTCGTTACCGTCGGTCGTGGCGTGGGGATGACATACCTGCCTATGAGGGGGAAGACAAACGAAGCATCGATTGGGGAGAATCTGAAGACGGTATGCATTTGCCATGTCGAGAACGAGCAACATTTTATTGCGGTACGTTAATACAATCTTGTGTTAAAACATCTGTTTATACTATCTTGTGTTAAAACATCTGTTTATACTATCTTGTGTTAAAACATATGTATGATGCATTGATTTTCATGTAGATTGGGCTGGCCAAAACTTCGCCCTTGCCTCCTATTTACTCGGGGTGGCTGTATCATCATGACCCGTCTGCGGGTGATTACGTAGATCAATGTCTATTAGATCGTTCATTGGAGTATGAACCAGACAAGGACGAAAAGAAGCCAAAACGAAAGAAGAAGGTTGAAATAGTCGATTTATGTAATGAATGATATGATGCAATGAGTACGACATTCCTATAGTATGCTGCAATGAGTACGACATTCCTATTGTTGTCATAATCCAAACAACTTCCCCAAAACATTCAAACTGAAGTCATAACATTCAAACTTCAACAAAACATTCAAACTCAAGTCATAACATTCAAACTTCAACAAACACATTCAAACTCAAGTCATAACATTCAAATTTCAACAAAACATTCAAACTAATGCTCAAATGACGAAGCAGCCAAGTTCAATGGTTCGAAAGGAAGGGATATATTTGCTCCAATGATTGCCGTAACGCCTCGGCTACGTCTTCACATCGGTCATCTCCATGGTGATGATCGCGATATGGATCCATACGTGAATAGCAACTATCAAGGCACTGCATAGAAGATAAGTGGATACGATTAATAAACATACACGAAGTCAAAAATAAACAGGATATAATTACATGATTACTTACCTGCTGCTGAGTGTAACGATCCTCTTGAGGGATGATGAATGGATGTGTATGCTGGAGGTACCACTGCATGTAATCATCGGTACACTGGTGGTGTTGACAGACTGGAGGACCCATGGCTTGTAGGCTAATGGAATGTTCATTGCGGGCATTCCATGCATGTAAGGATCTATCGTATTCCATCGTGTAACTGCTAATCTTCACGCCCCTCCATGCCTTAATGGGAACAATCGGTGGTCTTGGACATTGTTGTGCATGCCCAAACTGCCGAGCTACTCGATCCGGCATGTAAGGCTCGGTGACCCACAAACAGGATATGACTCCATGAAATCGCGATGAAGCAAACATCTCATTATTGAAGTCAATGGAGCCGTATGGCATCCACTCAACCTAAACACAATTGAATTTCAAACAACTTATCATGCATATATATTTTAACATAATAGATAAGGACCGTATATGCACTTACACTATTAGCATGCATCCCATCCAACTCCTCCCTATAATTCCTGGTCCGGTTGGGTTCATGTGACATGTCCCATTTTCTGGTGTATGGGATCGACTGTTGTGGGTCCCAGTAAACACTCTGTGCAGGTCTAAATATGGGAAAGTACTGATATATCCATGACTACAAAATAATTACACATATGTCAATTCCCTACATAACAAACATATAATATATCTATAACAAAAATTTAGATATTTTTATTCAAGCCATTTAATATCTGGATCAGAGTGAAACATGTGGACATGACCCGTGCCTCTTTTCTTGTGCACTCGCCCAAGCTGCGGTACACGTGTGCAAGAACACCGGTACCCCATGCATAGTTCGTGACTTTTGTGAGATCAGTCACGAACGGAGTGTAATAAACGGGCAAGCGATGCTGAGACTTGTCAGGAAAGAGGGCAGACCCCACCAAGTACAGCAAGAACCCAGCCGCCAGCTTCTTCGACGCCAACTCCTTGCAATGAGTCTTAAAATCTCCCGCGTGCAAGTTACCGGCGACGATAGCACCATCCTCTAGCTCAAAAAACTCATGCGTCTGCTCCATCAACGCCTTCTTCAAATCATTGCGGCTCAGCTGCTCGTGCCATTTCTTTGGGGAACCCATGTCTTGCCCTTGTATGTTAAGCCCAAGGATCATCCACACATCATGGAGAGTTATAGTCATCTCTCCCCATGGCATGTGGAATGAGTTGGTTTCCGGTTGCCAACGCTCGACGAAGGCACCAATCAGCGTCTCATCCACATGCTCATGCATGATGTCCGATAGATGACATAGCCCGGACGCCAACGCCATGCTACCCCACGCGTCTTCCGTTGTGAGACGCCATGAGCGTAACTGCTTGCCTCGCTGCTGGAACCTCAAGGGTTGCACCGACTGTATATGAACATAATTAAGCAATCATACAGACTTATTTAAAACAAGATCAATAATTAAAAAAATTGCGTTACGTGCAACTTACAACGCGCTGGTAAAGGAGGTACGCCACGTGGTTTACAAAACTCTTTAGGAGTTCAGGTCTCTCCGGACCTCCAGGAACGCTCACCACCAGTTTAGGGTCGTATCTGACATTTTTCTTTGACCGGGGTGGTTTTCCCCGCGAAGAAGAGGCTTCCTGAGGCTCCTCGCCCGGCTCCTCGCCCGCCGTGTTTGGGGCGTCTTCTCTTGGAATCCAGGCATTGCTGGACTGGTCCTGAGTCCCCTGGTCCTGAGTCCCCCATGTACAGATATGATCCTACATTTATTAAATAGATCAGATGCAATAATGAATTATAAACAAATGCATGTTATACTAAATGTACTTACCATAGGCTGATGATAGGCAGCATTCGGGTACACTGCCGGGTTCTCCCACGGGTTGTCCTGCTCCTCATCTCCCTGATAATAATCCCTCGGGCTATGATGAGGGCTCACATGCGGCGGTAGTACCGGCAGACTAAAATTCCGCCCGTAATAGTTATTCTGATCTATTGTATCAGAATAACAATGCAGCGGACTTCCTTCATAGTCTGGGTCCCTCGGAGGCTCAGAGCCTGCTCTACCTCCAATAAACGACGGCACTGCCATTAGGCTATGCACTCCTATCATGCCAGCAGCCCCACTACTGCTACCGACTCTAGTTTGAAACCCTAAACCAGCCCCAGTACTACTACCTGCTCCAATCTGGTATGCGCCAGTCTCATCATCCCGGTAGCACACATCCCTCCGTTGCCTCCTTTCTGACCTTTTGACCTCTTCGCCAGTCACATACGACTGTTGGCGTACAAGGTTGCGACGTATCCTGCGTTCAGTTCTTTCCCCAGGTTCCATCTGCGGTTACATATCAACACATTTTAATCAACAAACAGAAAATCAACGTTCAAGATATCAAAAAAAAATGCAAATTCACACGTTACGTGTGACTTGCTCTCACACGTAACGCGTGATGCACATTCACACGTTACGTGTGAATGTGCACATTCCAATTTCACCGGCAAGCCGCCGGCGACTTTCCGGCGATATTCCGGCCACTTTCCGGTCGTCTTCTCCGGCGAGACAGTCCGATTTTTTTTTTATCAAATATACCCAAAATTCAACAACAAATCCACAATTTTTACCAATCTAACAATATCATCACTTCGACTTTCATTTTTCCACACAAAATGTCAACAAAATTAACTTAAAACATAACAAAATTCATAAACATCACAAAAACTTCTACAAAACCTAGATCTACCATCCAAATCATCTCCACATCGTAGATCTACCATCCAAACCTAGATCTACCTAACCAAACACTTTGTGTGGATCTACAATTCCTAACCAAACACTTTAAATTTATTAAAAACAAAATCAAATAATTATTTCTAGGAACTAACCTTACGCGGGAGGGGCAAGGAGGCGTTACACGGGAGGGGCAAGGAGACGTTACTCGGGAGGGGCAAGGAGGCGCAGCGGCTGAGTGATGGTGATGAATGAAGAGGAGGAGCCGAATCTGGCTTTTATAGCCAGATTCCTACACGTTACGTGTGATACAATGTCACACGTAACGTGTGAACCGATCCCACACGTAACGTGTGGAGCCAATTCACACGTTACGTGTGGGTCTTGAATGGGTCAGTATCGACGCGTAACGTGGGAAGTCTATTCTCACGTTACGCGCGACCCTATGCGCCAAAAGGCAAAAATGCCTATGCGCCGAATAATTGAGCCCTACTTTTATACTACAATCATGATACTCACCTCAAGTATGATAAATTTCTTATTCGCTTTTTTACATCATCATATGTCATCAAACAATACCAAAAACAAAAAAAGAGTTATTTGTAAGTGTACAAGTGGCACATTTATTGGCTAAAAATATAGTGATATTTGCCAACCCAAGTATTATATGTGTGATACTTCTCTCCAATGATGTTTTTGATTTCCACCCAAATTCAAAAAATTTATTTTATTTTTACTATTTTTAAATAGAAATAGTACTCCCAAATCCATGGTTGAAGGTACTCTTAACAATCCATGTGCAACATGAAAGGTTGAATACATAACCTCGTGAAAAATTAAATTACATATCTAATTTCTTCTTTGTTTGTACATGACATGACGCCTTTATGTGACAAAACGGATCACATATATTCACCCTATGTCGTTGTGAGACTAGTCGAAGCTGTGTTGTCACTATTCATGACAAAGTCTAATTAATGATTGTTGGGCTCCGAATTTCAGCAATTCATCAAGACGGCCCAATCGGTGGAAAGGCGATTCTCCCCAAGGAAACCAGAGCTAACTCTTCAGTGGATGTTAGGCTTCAGTAGACGTTGGAGTAAATCTCGGCCCCACACCGTCTGTAACGACTGCCCCAAAATCTCGGACAAGTAGGTTCAGATAGGATAGTTTAAATACGAATCGTATGATCATTGTAAAGTACACTACGATCACCGAATACAATCCATAATCTCTAGCTCCCATTCTTATTTTCTCTGAAATCTCTCTAGTTTGAATTCTCATTTGCAATATCGAAGCGACTGTCGACTGAATCTCTGTACTCGATTGCTCTCAAATCTTTGGGAGATAAGCTTGTTTTATACTCGATTAATCTCATTTGTTCAGTTGCTAAGTTGATTTGGATTATTTTAGATATATTCAATCTCATCATTGTCTAGTTTCCCTTCTTAAGACGATTCAGGTCGGCTCGATCTTTTTGCCCCAAAACAATTTGGCGCCCACCGTGGGGCATCTAGTCAATTAGCGATCCAATCAACAATCTGACCTTCATCCCACTATGGCCAATTCTGAAGATCCCATGGTCCTCACTGAAGGCTAGATTCAAACCAACGCTCCGACCGCAAATCAAGCTGAAGATCTCAACAACCAACCAATCCTAGACGTTCAGATCCAAGAATTGGCGAAAAACATGAACATCCTCCAAGAGGAGCTAGCCCAGCAGCGCTCAAAAACTGAAACGCTAAGTGCTCAATCTGAAGCCGAAATTGCACGACTAACCCGTGAAAACGACTTTTTGAAATCGCATTTGAATTCAGCCGCATCGGCCCCAGGAGGATCGAGGCGCGTAGTCAACACGGAGGGCCTCTCGATGCGACTCAACATGGACGGAGCAACCTCGACGCCCATGGCGGCAACCACTCAAAATGTTACCCAGCCTGCTGGTATGTTTCAAACTCCTCCAGTTACTCTTCTCACGACTAACTCGCCAACTCCTGTAACCGAGCCTCCAGAAGCTCGAGTAGTCCCTCCATAGGTCGCCACGCTAACGGATCTCTAGACCCTCATACAACAAGCTATCAGCAAACATATGAGGGCCTTAACGATCGCATCGCTCAGATCCTAGGAGTCCCGCAACCGATCGAAAAGGAGGCAATCGTAGAGGAAATTGCACGTGTCGAGATCCCTAAGAAATTTCACGTCCCAAACATGCCCAACTACGATGGGACTGAGGACCCCGACGATCACAGTTTGATTTATAAGCAAAAATTAATGATCATTTCGATCCCAAGAGGGAACCGCGAGGTAGTCATGTGCAAGAGTTTTGGCACGACCCTCGCGGAACCTGTGCTAACATGGCCTATGAATTTGCCACAGGGCTCCATCGCCTCCTTCGCTGACCTGGTTAATTCATTCAAAATCCAGTTCACCAGCAGCCGTAGACTGGAAAAGCAATCAAGCAATCTGTACAGGCTCGTGCAAAGATATGGCAAACCCCTGAGAGATTATCTTAACAGGTACAACAAAGAGAAGGTCGCGATCCCGCATTGCGACATCCCAACATCCATTGAGGCCTTCCGCCGGGGTTTGATCAAGGGCAGCACACTCTATCGCGAACTGACCAAATACCCGTGCTCAAGCTTCAAGGACGTGCAGGCCAGGACCATGGCTCAAGTCAGGTTAGAAGAAGACGAAGAACCCTCAAAGGCAACCAAGAGCCCCGATTTAGTCGACCGAAGGACATCTTCATATCATCGACGCGATCGACGGCATCAATCTTATCCCAAGGGCGAGGCAATCCCAATCAGGTAAACAACTCTTATTACAGGAAGCAAGACTGGAAGAACAACCCTGCTCTCCCTCCAAAGCTCCACTCTTACAACTTCAACGTCTCTGTGTCAAAACTCGTCAAAAGTTTTGACAGATACGGTAAAGAAGTAAGGTGGCCTCAGAAGAGCGACAGACTAGACGCCAAGAAGGATATGAGCCGATGGTGCGAGTTCTATGGGGACCACAGTCATTCCACAGATGAGTGTATAGCCCTTCGCAAGGAAGTCGCAAGACTCCTTGCACAGGGACTACTACGCGACATCATCTCCGACAAAGCGAAACTGACCCTTGACTGAAGGGACCAGGTAACATTTGATAAACCATCCTCCCCAATAGACACTAAAGTCGTTAACACCATTTCAGGAAGGTCAGACGTATGTGGAAACACGTACTCGGCTGCCAAAAGATACGCCAGAGAAAGAAAAGGCGACAGGCCGATCCGATCGGAAGCAAGGCGATCGCAAGTCACTGATGCACCTACCATCACTTTCGACGATTCCGAAGCCAATGAGCTAGGCGACCACCACGACGGTCTGGTAATCTCTCTATCAATCGGTTATTGTCTCATTCGTCGAGTATTAATCGACACAAGTAGCTCCACCAACTTGTTGACACTTGACGCTTTAAAGGGTATGGGTTTAAGCGAGGACGATTTAACCCGAAAATCCACTCCGCTAGTCAGATTTAGTGGAGTGGTCAAACATACTCAAGGGGAAATAGTGTTGACAATATACGCTGGTGGAGTCAACCAACAGGTAAAGTTCTTGATACTCGACTGCCCGTCCCCATACAATGCGATCCTCGGCAGGCCCTGGATTCACCCCATGAAAGTTGTACCTTCCACTTACCATTAGACCATAAAGTTCCCAACTAAGTGGGGGGTACAGGAAATAAAAGGAGACCAGCGGGCTGCCAAGGAATGCTACGTCACCTCAATGAAGGGGGGCAGTCGACTGAGCTTCAGCGTAGCAACCATAGTGCGACGAAGGGACCACGCGATACGTTGAACCAGAAATGGAACAATTAGATGAGATCGCGCTGGACCCTTCAAAGCCAACACAAACGGTAAGAGTCGGGTCGGATTTGAATGATTCGACCAGGTCATACCTAATAGCTTTTTAACGGTCTCACTCTGATTGCTTCGCCTGGTCGCATGAAGATATGGTGGGGATCTCCCCCGATATTATTACTCACAAACTGAATGTAGATCCAACCTATCCTCCAATCAAGCAAAAACGGAGAAAATTTGCACCAGATCGCAACAAGATCGTGGACGATGAAGTCAAGAATCTGCTTAAAACAGGTAAAATCAGGGAAGTTAAGTATCCCGACTAGCTAGCAAACGTCATCGTAGTCCAAAAGAAGATTGGGAAATGGAGAGTCTGCATCGACTTCACAGATCTAAACAAAGCATGTCCAAAAGACTCCTTTCCGTTGCCACACATTGACACAATGGTCGACGTGACCGCAGGACATGCGATGCTAACATTCATGGACGCGTTTAGTGGGTAAAACCAAATCCTAATGGACCCAGACGATCAAGAGAAAATGGCCTTCATAACTCGTCAAGGCACATACTGTTATAAAGTTATGCCTTTCGGACTAAAAAATGCAGGAGCCACATATCAAAGGCTAGTAAACAAGATGTTCAAAGATCAGATCGGAGACACCATGGTGGTCTACATCGACGACATGCTCGTAAAATCAAAAGAAGTGAAAAACCACATTGAGCACCTAAAAGACACATTCGAGGTACTGAAAAGGTATAACATGAAATTGAATCCGACTAAATACTCTTTTGGAGTGTCTTCAGGTAAATTCTTGGGATACATGGTGACGCAAGGGGGGATCGAAGCTAGTCTAGACCAAACCAACACTTCACGGCGGGCGCCACAACAATCACGGCGGGCGCCGCCTAATTCACGGCGGGCGCCGCCTCAAGCACGGCGGGCGCCGCCCAACTACGGCGGGCGCCGCCCAACTACGGCGGGCGCCGCCCAACTACGGCGGGCGCCGCCCAACTACGGCGGGCGCCGCTCAACTACGGCGGGCGCCACTCCTTGGCCCTTCTTCACGGCGGCTGGCCACAACATCACGGCGGGCGCCGGGATCTTCACGGCGGGCGCCGTCTCATGCCGGCGGTCGCCGCCTTCGAGCCGGCGGTCGCCGTGATCCTCGCGGCGGTCGCCGTCATGAACGAAAACAGAAATACGAGAGGAGAAAACTCACCCTCGACGATCGATTTGGCTCGTCTTTCGCCTTGCTTGGCTTCTAGGCGTCCGAGAGCCTCCAATGCTCCTCTTGGCCACCGGAAACGACACTAAATGAGCTCCGACGATCCACTAGAACCTTCCCGAGAGAGAGCGTTTTGAGAGCGTTTTTGAGAGACGAGAGCTTGACAGCGCTTCCGCGTTTTTCAGCCCCTTTCACTCTCACCCAATGCTCTCTATTTATAGGAAAAGTTAGGGTTGGAAGGGAGCTTGGGTAATAACCCTTGGTTAACCAACTTGTACTTTTGCCTCATGGATAATAGCTCTTGGACAATAACCTTTGGATAAAGAATCTTGTACTATTGCCCATTAGATAACAACTCTTGGGCAATAAACTTGTACCAATCTTAACCCGTGTTAACAAAAGTCGTACACGAACGAGTACGAACTTCCAAAACATCTCGACTGTATAATTCTTCACTGAGAAAAATATTATAGATACATAGCACATTACAGAATGTCTCAAACCTTCAGAATTAAATCCGACGTACCAAACTGGCGCTCGGGAAAAATCCATAATTCCCAAAATAGCCTTACAAAATTACGGGGTATCACATCACCTCCCCCTTAAAAGAAGTTTCGACCCCGAAACTTGGCCGAAAAACAACTCGGGAAAGTGTCTGAGCATCTCTGCCTCGGTTTCCCAAGTAACTTCCTCAGTCCCAGACCTGGACCACATAACTCGTACTAACAGTACGATCTTATTGCACAGCTACTTCACACGGCGTTCGAGAATGCGCTCTGGCATCTCCTCTCAAGTACCATTTGCCTGAATCTCGACGTCCTTATAGCTCAGCCTATGAGACTCATCTTAGCACGAATATCCTTAGCAATGATACGTGGAACACATTATACACTGGGTATGCCGATGGCGACAATGCCAAACGGTACGTTAGAGATCTTAATCTATCCAGAATCTTGAATGGTCCCATGTAGCGAGGGTTAAGCTTCCCACGCTTATCAAACCTGAAAACATCCTTGGGTGGCGATACTGTGACAAGTACCTTGCCACCAACCTCGAACTCAACACTTTAACGCTTCTGATGTGCGTAAAACTTTTGTCGACTCTGAGCGGTCAACAACCTCTGTCTGCTCAGAGCAATGTTCGAAGTTGTCCTTTCGACCAACTCTGGTCCAAGTAGAATCTTGTCGGCGTACTCAACCCAACAAATCGGAGATCTGCATCTGAGACTAAACAAAGCTTCGAACTGAGCCATCTTGATCGTAGCATGCCAGCTATTATCGTACGTGAGCTCAATCAGACTTAGGCTGTCTTCCCAGCTAGTCGGATGATCGAGTACGTATGCTTCTTAGCATATCCTCCATGGTCTAGATGGTCCTTTCAGACTGACCATCTATCTGAGGATGAAACGCTGCTGAATCTCAATTCAGTTCCCATGGCCTTGTGAAGTTCTTGCTATAAACTTGACATGAATCGGCCATCTCGATCCGATACAATGGTCTTAGGAATGCCATGTAAACGAACAATCTTCTGGAGAAAAACTTCTGCTGACCTCTGGGTCACCCAAGTAACCTCAGTTTCCAATGCAAACACTATTGTTGCTAGTTCTAGGTCATGTGTTGGTTAGTTTGCTTCATAGGTTTTTAATTGTCTAGATGCGTATGCAATAACCTTGCCCCTCTGCATCAAAGACACATCCCAACCCATTTCTAGAAGCATTAACTATAGACCATATAGCCATCATTCTTTCCGACAACGCCAAAACTGGTGCATAAGTCAGACACTGTTTCAACTTCTTGAAAACTGGTCTTGCACTTGTCATCCCAGACAATTTCTTGTTGACCTTGCGGAACAGACTGGTCATAGGTGGAGTGATCTTAGAAAAATCCTTCCATGAACCGTCTATAATGCTCAGCAAGCTCTGGGAAACTGCGTACCTCGCTCACACCCTGAGGCCGCTTCCAAACAACTACTGATTCACTCTTCTGGGGAATAACCATAACCTCATTCTTATTGATCACATGGCCTAAGAAAGCCACTTCTAGATCCAACAATCGCACTTAGCCCACTTTGCGTACAACCGACTTGGTCTAAGGACCGATAAAGCAATCCGCAGATGTTCCCTGTGAGCTTCCTTGCTCGGGAAAATATCAAAATGCCATTGATGAAGACCACTATGAACTTATTCAAGTACTGATCTAAAACATCGATGCACTAGGTTCAAGAAAACAGATGGAGCACTCGTAGATCCAGATGGCATGACTACAAACTCGTAGTGACCATCTCTCGTCCGAACACATTCCTCGGAATATCATCCTCACGAATCCTGAGCTGATAAAAAAATAGATCTCCGGTCGATCTTGGAGAAAACTTTTGCTCCCTGTAGTTGATCCAACAGATCATCACTTCTTGGCAACAGATACTTGCTCTTGATCATGACTTTATTCAACTCTCGAAAGTCAAAACAAAGTCGAAACGGTCCATCTTTCTTTTTGACAAATAAAACTAGGGCACTCCTACTCAAGGTGATGCACTCAGCTTTATATAACTTTTGTCAAGAAGATCCTTGAGTTGCTTCTTCAACTCTTGCATCTCAACAGGTGCCATCTGGTACGGTGCCTCAGAGATCGGCGTGGTACTCGGCTCGAGATCAATGGCAAACTCCATAACACGATTCGGGGTATCTAGGAATATCTTCTGGAAAGACACCCGGAAATCCTCTAACCACAGGAATATCAAAACTGAAGTCTATCACTGCCTTATGACGCTTCCGTCAATCCATACTGAGAATAATTATCGTATGGGACCATGGTTATTTAGGTCAAATCGCTTTGAATTTCTTACCCTTGATGGTAATCGACAATCCGACAGACGATTGGTTCCCACTAAATGGTCACCATCTTGGACCAGCCCACTACATGGTTCACAGACGACTCACTAGTGGCTCCAAGCCCAGGCCCAGTCATTACGAGTGTCCACTGTTGCCATGAGCCGCTGTCCATACATCTCAACCCATCCTTGGTAGCTCCACCTAATTAATAGGCAGCCATCTCCTAAGAGGTTGTTGGTGAGTCTCGAACACGAGACCTTACCCCATACAAAGCAACGAAACACTAACTTGGTATAAACCAAAGGTTCATATATAAGAAGAGTTATAACAAAAGGTTCACAACCTCGTTGCACACACAACTTAACTTATAACCATCCAAAATTAAAGTCTGGGTAGCACCCACATCAACAACACATTAACAAAAGTAGAACGCATATACAAAGTACTCTAAGCATTTGGAGCATAGGGTCCATCCGCCTTACGCATCACATAAAGACGTTGACTCTGATTTTCAGAAGCCATTGGGGCTTTCCCTTTATTCTGCGAAGTTGTCTGCATCGAAGGATTGAAAGTCTCTGTTGGTTTAAACATAGGTCTGTTGTTTGGATTAACAGACCCCTGATGAGACTCCGCTCCTTTCTGCATTCTCTGTCGACAGAACCTCTGCATATGCCCTTCCTTCCCACAACCAAAACATGCCTTCCTCTCATTCCGACATGCAAAACTTTTGTGCCCAGATGCACCACAATTGTGACAGTGAATCACTTCGCTGCTCCAACCCGAGCCCGTGGCAGAGTCAGACTGAGTTGTCTCGGTCTTAGTATAACACCCCCAAAACTTAACCCTTTTGGAAAGGTATTACCGCCAGTGGCCCCAGTGTTCCTTACCGAGATCACCCAAGGCTTTACCAAATAAATACAATTTATGAAATGCAATTGATACACAAAGATCAAGCATTAAATTCCAAAACATAACATTGTCAAGGAAATAAGAGTTACGGGATTACAACCCAATCCCGAATAGGTCAAAACATAGTTTAAACCAAACACAGCGGAAGACTAAGAAAGTACATTACAAACAGAGTTATTGTCCAAAGGATCATAACCTGATTAAAGAAATACTTAAAACATTCAAAAACCACCGTCGACTCCATAGTCCTTCTAATCTTCTGAGCTACTTCTTAACTGATGTGCCGAATCGAACGGATGACACCAGCCAACCATGCAAGGGAAAATATTGGTTGGTTAGTCTAAATGAATAGACTAGCAAGGGTATAAAGCAGACTGGTTCGAAGCAGTCATATTAGGTTAGACTCACCGCTTCTCGGATAATAACCAATAACGGTAGTCAACCATCATATTTCTACTGGAATAAATAAGAGGTATGTACAAGAGAAGATTCTGGAAGACTGAATCTTCACAGAAATCGACTCGAAAGAAGACTCCAACGGAAATGAGTCTTTAAGGAAGAAAATGACAAATCTGGAATATTACAGAATCATTCAACAATGATTTAAAACTGACTGAGATGCTTCGGTTCACGACCAACCTCATCGCCTATAGCGAATCCAGATTGGAAAGAGAACGTACTACATTCAAGTCAAGACGAGTTTTCCTAGCTGCACTGAACTTAGCTGCACTACTTGCCCAAGGTGTATTAATTATGTGCGTCAAGGTAGCACTTATCTGATTTATGTTTCAAAAACGCACATCACGTTATAGACTTTTACATGGGTACCCCACCAGTGGGACGACACATCTTAGTATACATTTCGTCGAGAGTGACGTATACCGAAAGATTTGTGACACCAGCTAAGTGTCCTGTCTCTACACACATGTGTAAGAGACCGATCATGATCTTAGAATGGCATTGGATGGGGATGAGCCACCCCTCTACCAGATTATAAAGAAATGACTGGACAGAGTCCGAGTAACATTCCTATCTAACAGTGCTAACTAAACAGTTACAGCACCACCACAGTTATAGGATAAATCCACATAAAGGCCCGAAAGGCGATCACAGATAATAGCGTTGTTCTAACAGATATACAACCTATTATATGATTTTCAAAACAGTTTATCAAAACCGTTTCCAGACAAATAGAATATTCATTCCAAATTAATTACTCAGATAAACTACTGATAATTAATGTAAATATGGAACGAAAGAGCAAGAGCGAACCGCCACTTGCCTTACTCCGCAGAATAGTCTAAAGACGTCACTGGATTCCGGGCTCGACACGGTATAGTTCTGACGGCACAACAACCTTCGAGTCGACCCATAAAAGGAACCCTAAGTTAGATCCTATATAAACAGTACGAATCTAAACACGGCGAAAGAACACGAAAGGAAAGACGCCACGACGACAACCGACCAAGCCAAAGCCACGAAGGCGTTCTGGGCACTGGCGGCGGTCACTGTTCTTGGCGGCGGTCTCCGTCTTCATCACGGCGGTCGCCGTATTCATCACGGCGGTCGCCGCGAAGAACACAGCGGTCGCCGTGAAGAACTCAGATGACATAGAACGAGAGAAAACTCACCCAAAAACACGAGCGGTTCGGCCTCCTTCGACTAGCTTTGGCTTCTAACCTCCAAGGCTAACCAAAAGCTTCACAAAGGCACTCAGGAACCACACCAAAGCAACACCGGCGAGACCTTCAAATTCCGGCGAAAACACAACTCCGGCGAGAGGCGAAATTGGCAGCGATTCGGGGTTGTAGATGACCCAAAACTCATGCCCAAGCTCATCTATTTATAGGCAAACCCCAAGGAGTGATCTGCAAACCCTCATATGCGGCAAACGACGCAACGGCGCGCCTCGAACGACACCGGCGACCAACGGGCAATGCCCACTGGACAATCACGGCGGTCGCCGTGATTTTGCCTGCGGCGGTCGCCGTAAATGCAGCGGTCGCCGTCGTTAGGCCTGTCGCGGACAGCTAGAAGCTGACACGCTGACATCTCGGGTCCAACCACGGCGGTCGCCGTTTCCCCCTTTTCCCGCCCATTCGGCGTTGAACGAGCTTGACGATAAACCGGGATAAAAATTATCGTACGCGAATGACAATTAAACTCCAAGGCACCTTGTCTGTATATTATCTGAGAAAAATATTACAGATACAGAGCACATTACAGAATGTCTCAAGCTACCTGAATTAAATCCGACGTACACAACGGGTACCCGGGAAAATTCCATAATTCCCAAAATAACCTTACAAAAATACGGGGTATCACATCTCCTCCCCCTTACAAGAAGTTTCGACCCCGAAACTTAGGTCGAGAATAACTCGGGAAAACGCCTGAGCATATCTAACTCGGTTTCCCACGTCTCCCAAGTAACTTCTTCGGTCCCTGACTTGGACCACAGCACTCGTACCAAAGGTACGATCTTGTTGCGCAAATGCTTCTCCCGACGCTCCAAAATGCGCACGGGCAACTCTTCATAAGTACCATTAGCTTGGATCTCGATGTCCTCGTAGCTAAGTATATGAGACTCATCTGGTACATACTTTTTGAGTAAAGACACGTGAAACACGTTATACACCGGGTGAGCCGATGGCGGCAACGCCAAACGGTATGCTAGAGATCCCACTCTATCCAGAATCTCGAATGGTCCCACGTAGTGAGGGTTAAGCTTCCCACGCTTAGCAAATATGAAAACTCCTTTGGATGGCGATACCTTGACAAAAACCTTGTCACCGACCTCAAACTCGACAGTCCTGCGCTTCCGATCTGCGTAGGACTTCTGTCGACTCTGAGCGGTCAACATTCTTTGTCTAATCAAAGCAATGTCTGAAGTCGTCCTTTCGACCAACTCTAGTCCAAGCAGAATTTTGTCGGCATTATCGTCCCAACAAATCAGAGATCTGCATCTGCGACCATACACAGCTTCAAACGGAGCCATCTTGATTGTAGCATTCCAGCTATTGTTGTACGTGAACTCAAGCAGACTCAAGCTGTCCTCCCAGCTAGTCGGACGATCGAGCACACAAGCTCTAAGCATATCCTCCAGAGTCTGGATGGTCCTTTCAGACTGGCCATCTGTCTGAGGATGAAACGCTATACTGAACCTCAACTCGGTCCCCATAGCCTTATGAAGTTCCTTCCAGAATCTTGACATGAAACGGCCATCTCGGTCCGATACAATGATCTTAGGAATGCCATGTAAGCGGACAATCTCCTTCTGGTAAACTTCGGCTAGCTTCTGGGTTTCCCATGTGGTCTTGATGGCTATGAAATGAGCACTCTTCGTAAGCCTATCCACAATTACCCAGATAGCATCTCTCTGGCTTCGAGTCTTGGGTAGCCCAGTGACGAAGTCCATGGAAATGTCTTCCCATTTCCATTCTGGCACGGGGAGAGGTAGCATCTCACCACCTGGTCTGCGGTGTTTGATCTTGACTTTTTGGCAAGTTAAGCACTTTGCCACAAAGTCTGCTACGTCCCACTTCATGTTTGGCCACCAAAACTTCTTCCTGAGATCCTTGTACATCTTGCTAGAGCCAGGATGCACAGAATAAGCAGATGAATGAGCTTCTCTCATCACCAACTAACGAAGACCTTCTGTGTCAGGCACACAGATCCGATCCTGAAACCAAAGTGATCCATCATCCTGAACCACAAAACTGGAAGCTTTCCCATCCATCACTTCACTGCTTAACTTTACCAAGATGATGTCATCGACTTGCTTTTCTTTGATTTGATCCAACAATGTAGCCTGCATTTCCATCATACTCAGGTACCC
Organism: Rheum nobile; assembly: GCA_027886185.1. NCBI lineage: Eukaryota > Viridiplantae > Streptophyta > Magnoliopsida > Caryophyllales > Polygonaceae > Rheum > Rheum nobile. The sequence continues at coordinate 9,567,478 of WOAB01000485.1, forward strand.
TCTACGCTGGTCATACAAGACTTCAATGTCGCATGACTCTTGGTTTAGCTTGGTCTGAGCAGTAAGCAACGCAACCACAGTCTCGTGCGTTGTCTTCCGGCTTAGCGCATCAGCTACTACATTAGCCTTGCCCGGATGATACAACAACTCCATGTCGTAGTCCTTGAGCAACTCTAGCCAGCGGCGTTGTCTCATATTTAACTTCTTCTGAGTAAATATATACTTGAGACTTTTGTGGTCGGTGAAGACTTGGCATCTTATACCGTAGAGGTAATGCCTCCAAATCTTCAGCGCAAAGACAACCGCTGCTAACTCAAGATCGTGGGTCGGATAGTTTTCTTCGTAAGTCTTGAGTTGTCTAGATGCGTAAGCAATGACTTTGCCTCCTTGCATCAAAACACAACCAAGACCATACTTGGAAGCATCACTATAGACCACATAATCGTCATTCCCCTCTGGGAGTGCTAACACGGGTGCCGAGGTCAACCGTCGCTTCAACTCCTGGAAACTGACCTCGCACTTGTCATTCCAAACAAACTTCTTGTGGACTTTGCGGAGTAGATTGGTCATAGGTAGAGCGATCTTTGAAAATCCTTCTACGAACCTTCTATAATACCCGGCAAGTCCAAGAAAACTGCGCACCTCTTTTACGTTATGAGGTTGTGTCCACTTAGCCACAACTTCAATCTTTTGGGGATCAACCATAACCCCATTTTTATTGATCACGTGGCCTAAGAAAGCCACTTCCTTCATCCAAAATTCACATTTAGAGAGTTTAGCAAAAATCTGATGTTGTCTAAGGATCGACAAGGAAATCCGTAGATGTTCCTCGTGGACTTCTTCATTCGGGGAATAGATCAAGATGTCGTCTATGAAGACCACCACGAACTTATCCAAGTACTGGTGAAAACATCGGTTCATCAAGTCCATAAAGACAGCTGGAGCATTTGTAAGTAAGGATGGGCATCCGGTCTGGACCGGACCGGACCAGACCAGACATGTACGGTCCGGTCCGGATCGGCGGACCGTAAAGTTTTTGAAAGTCCGGACCGTGGACCGGACCGGACCGGACCGTATCGGTCCGGTCCTTTACGGTCCGGTCCACGGTCCGGACCGTAAAGACCGGATTTGCATATTTTGGCATTTTGCCATTTATTTGCTTGTTTACGGTCCGGTCCGGACCGGACCGGACCGGACCAAACCTACAAAAACAAGACAATGGCCGCCTTTGATTCATTACCTGAGTTGAGGGAACGAAATAACGAATTGATGACTTCTAAAATTCGACAATCTCATGCAAAGTAACAAAAATACCTTAAACATCCAACTAAACAAAAAAACAATAGACAATAGTGTTTTAATTTTTAGTAATGTCTATAAAACTATAATGTGATTAAACTTCATGACTTGATAGGTGACTTGTTTGATAACTAGTGCAACTCTTTCAATCCCATGCATATACGCCCGCCTAAAATTGACAAAGTACAAACAAAGTTAACAAACTCATTCAATTACTAAGAATTATAAATCAAATAGGATCATTTTGAACATACACAATAGCAAAAGTCTCATACCTATATGGCTATAGGTCTAGCAAAGCAATGTGGCCTCATCAAGCATAAAATGTGCCTTCATCATTCTCATCATCTATCAATTAATAAAAGACATGAATTTCAATTTTAAGAATATCAAATGAAGAAACAATGTTCAATATATATAAAATATTATAATCAAATATTTGTTTACCTTCATCACTCTCATCTTCTGATTCATCATTATCTTTACTTTTCTTTGTCCTTGTGCGTAGTCGTAACCAATCCTGAGTACATACAAGTGCCTGCACATTCTTTTGACAATAATAACATAATATTAGTATTTAGTATATAATAGTAAAGTACATTTAAGTATTAAAAAAATGACTTAAAAAAGAGCTTACTTTGGAAGACAAACGACTTCTATACTTCGTGAGGTGACGTCCTCCTGTGCTAAATGTAGATTCAGATGGAACTGTAGTTATGGGAATGGCAAGAACATCACGAGCCATACGTGAAAGGATAGGATATCTAATCCCATTGAGTCTCCACCATTTTAATACATCACCCTCTTTTGGTTCATTTCTTTCAGTCAAGTACAAATCAAACTCAGATCTTGAAGCATCATCTCGATCTAAATTATCTCTTGTCATTCCTTCATTAAATTCTTGCATCCAACTTGAACTTTCATCTTCAAGCAAAATATTTGATCCCGACCCAACATCTTGACTTTCCGAGGCAGCATAGTAGTTTGCATAACGATAAAACAACTCATAAGCAACATCCTTGACTAAGGAGACCAAATGTTCCACATTATCTCGACCAAACATCATCTTAAGAGCAGCAGTCACCCCACGAAGCTTATAAAAAGGATCAAGAATGGCAGGAATAAACAGCACCACATTCAACTTATCAAAAGAACCCCAATACTTGTCACACTTCTTTTTTATCTCACTCGCCATCTTTTTTAGAGTAGTGTCCTCACTAGCAGCCAATCTATCTAGCACCTTCACAGCTTGAGCTATATGGAAAATCAAGTAGTTACTTGTGACATACAAGGAACCTGAAATACGGTTTGTCAAATCATAAAACTCCTTCAAGTAAGAGACAAGCACTTCAATCTTACTCCAATCAGAAGAGCTCAAAGGACCCAAATCTGAATCATCCAAACGTGGAATTTCCATTCGAGATAAGACACCTTTATAAGGTAGGGCACTATTCAACATCTCATATGTTGAATTCCACCTAGTACACACATCAGGCTTCAAAGCAATGTTGCAATCAACCTTGCATTTCTCAACTAGTTGTTTGAAAGCAAGCTTTCTAGCAGGAGAAACTTTAACATACTTAACCACAGCTCGAAGCTTATCAACATATTTGCCACACTCTGCAATACCATCCTGAACAATCAAATTTAAAATGTGTGCCATGCATCTCATATGCAAAAACTTTCCCTCACTAATGCAGCCCTTTTCTTTTGCCATTTCAGTCAAGTAAGCACAAGCAACATCATTTGAAGAAGCATTATCAACCGTCACAGTAAAGAGCTTCTTATCCAAACCCCAATAAGTTAAGCAATCATCAATAGCCCTACCAAGATCATGTCCTTTATGACTAGAAATGGGACAAAAATTAATGACCTTCTTTTGCAAATTCCAGTCATTATCAATGAAATGGGCAGTGACACACATATAACTATCCCTTTGTGAGGATGTCCAAGCATCCGTAGTCACACATACCCGTTGACATGAATTTATAAAAAACTCTTTCAACTTTTCTCTTTCCCTGGTATAAAGATTGAAGCAATCACGTTGAACTGTACGACGTGAAGGCATAACAAACTGAGGACAAGCAGCAAAAAATGCATTTTTCAAGCCATCCTTCTCTACAGATCTATATGGCATCTCATCTCTAATAATCATTTCAACAACAGCCTGTCTCACCACATTAGCATCAAAACTCCAATTTTTCATTTTCATGCTATCACCCAAGTTTTCAAAGATAAGTTGAGTTTGTGTACCTTTTCCCTTATTTGCTGGATTTTTCTTGCAGCTTTCAAAATGATTCTTCACATTCTTCGTGCCATTCTTGTTAGAATCACAAGCGTAAGTAACGCTACAATATTTGCACTTTGCCCTTCGAAGATTGTTTTCATCAAAATATTCTTCATAAGCAACCCAATATTCAGCTTTCGTCTTTCTCCTCTTTTTAACAGGATCTCGAACACTTGATTGTTGTAAGGATTCTCCACCAGGCTGCTCTTCAAACTCATCAACATTCACTTCTTCAAAATTTTCTGGAGAATCATGGCTTTGCTCAATTTCCTCTTCCGTAGGGGCAGGACCTCTAGTTAATCTAGTGCGTTTCATAATCTGTTCGTCATATTGTCAATGATCAATCAAAAGAAACATTACTTTTATCACAAAGACAAATAATCACTTATCACATAAAAAACATACAAAAATAAACCCCCACCAACTTACGTTGCAAGAAAGTTTCGTAGACAATCCCATGGATAGTTCTTTACTCATAATTCTGTATTTCTGTTTGCAAAATCATCCAATTTAATTAATCAATTAATTGAATTCAGAGTACTTCAAACATTTAAACCATTCAATTTAATTAATCATTCAATTTAATTTGTTAAGTAAACTTAGAAACCAAAATTCTAACTATATCAAATTCGATCTAAGCATTTGATCTAACTATATCAAATTCGATGTAAGCAGAAATACAAAAGTGTCTTTGACAGTATACACTTGTCCTAACTTTCTAAGCATATAATGGTACTTGTAACATTACCGTCTTTACCGAAGAGAACTGAGAACACGAGTGAAGTACTGAACGTAACTAAAGTCAGTCAACTACCGAAGAGGCGAAGAGAAATTAGTAAACTTACAGTTACAGAAGAGAAGATGACTCAGACGAGAGTGACGACCGGAAGAGGAGACGAGAGATGACCGGAAGAGGAGACGAGCGGAAGAGGAGATGCCGGAGACGACTGACGACCGGACTGGAGACGAGTGACGACCGGACGCCGGAGAACTGGAGAAGACGACCGGAAGCTGGAGATGCCAGACCGGCCGGAGAACGGGAAGAGGCGAAGAGACCGGCGTGGAGAAGTGCAGACTGAGAAATGGAGAGGCGACTGGTGAGACGCGACTTCCGACTGGCGAGACGACTCGAGAACGGCGACTGGTGGTACTGCGGGAGAGGCGACTGGCGAGAAGTCGAGAGACGAGAACGGCGGCACTGCAGGAGCCGGGAGGGAGGTGATACTGTGAATGTAAATTAGGGTTAAAGTGTTAAACAGTAAACACTAAACAAAGTAACAAACAGGCCCAAGTCGCTCGGACTCCGAAGTCCGAACTGCTTTTTTTTTTTAATTTAAAACGGTCCGACCGGTCTGGACCGTAAAAATTACGGTCCAGACCGGGACCGGACCGTAAACCGTAATTGGAGATTTTCCAGACCGTGGACCGGACCGTAAATTTCCGGTCCGGTCCGGTCTTACAGTCCGGTCCAATTTTGCCCATCCTTATTTGTAAGCCCAAAAGGCATCACTACGAACTCGTAATGACCATATCTGGTCCTGAACGCAGTTCTAGGAATGTCCTGCTCCCGAATCCTGAGTTGATGATATCCAGATCTTAAGTCGATCTTGGAGAACAACTTTGCTCCTTGCAACTAGTCCAACAAGTCATCAATCCTAGGCAAAGGATACTTGTTCTTGATCGTCACATTGTTCAACTCTCGATAGTCGATACAAAGTCGGAACGATCCGTCCTTCTTTTTGACGAATAAAACCGGGGCACCCCACGGCGATGCACTCGGCCTGACATAACCTTTATCAAGAAGATCTTCAAGTTGATTCTTCAATTCTTGCATCTCAGCCGGAGCCATCCGATACGGTGATTTGGAAATCGGCGCCGTACCAGGCTCGAGATCAATAGAAAACCCAACGTCACGGTTCGGGGGTAATCCAGGAATTTCTTCCGGAAAGACATCTGAAAATTCCCTAACTATAGGAATATCAAGAACCTCAGGTCCACCCCCCTCGGGCGAATCCAAGTAGCAAAGGTACCCGACACATCCTTGTCGTAGTAGCTTAAACGCAGCCATCGCATTGATCAGCTTGCCGTTATCAGCGTCATTTCGACCTTTGAACTTGCACACGAATTGGCCCCCGGATGACACCATCACCGTTCTTGAACTGAAGTCGATCACCGCCTTGTGACGCGTCAGCCAATCCATACCGAGAATAATGTCGTATGGAGCCATGGCTATGCAGATTAAATCTGCCTTGAATTCCTTACCCTGAATGGTAATCGAAAAGTCGGACAAATGCTTGGTTCCCACCAAACGTTCTCCATTAGGAAGATTAACGACGAAAGGGTCGCACGAATCATTGCACACTAAGTCTAACTTGCTAACACAGCTATCTGAAATAAAGGAATGCGTAGCACCAGAATCAAACAGAATGCACACTGAAGTAGAGTGAAGGTATAGAGTACATTGAGCAATCGGAGCGTTGGGTCCATCTGTCTCACGCATCTCGTACAAGCGTTGGCCCTGACTTCCAGAAACAGTTGGGGCCTTTCCTTTGTTCTGAGCAGTCGTCTGCACTGAAGGGCTAGGAGTCTCAGCAGGCTTAAACCTAGGTCGGTTGCTCTGATGAACTAACCCTTGTTGCGACTCTACTCCCTTCTGCTTCCCCTGCTTGCAGAACTTTTGCAGATGACCATCACGTCCATACCCAAAGCATGGCCTCCTCTCCTTCCGACACTCAGTGCTCTTGTGCCCAGCAGTACCGCAGTTATAACACTGAACTGAACTCCTGGTATGCCCTGACTGCTGAGTCGATCCCCCTTGCGTCATCTCCGTCTTAGCTCGGCCGGACTTGGCGAAGTTAGACGGTGGCGCAGGGCGCTTAAAACCACCTCCCTAGTTCTGATTCTACTTCGACTTCTATCGGTTGCGCCTCTTGGTCGACTCCTCGAGAGTTACCTCCAGCTTATAGGCACAATCCACATACTGCTCCAAGGTAGAGCATGTGTGGTGCACCATTAATGGCTTGATATCCGGGTTCATCCACTCGTGGAAGTACCAGATCTTTTGAGCCTCGCTGGTGATCTCGGCAGTGGCGTACTGTAGAAGATGGTTGAACTTAGATGCCAACTCGGTCACTCTCAGACCATCAGTCTGAGGGTACAAGAACTCTTTATGCTTCTCCTCTCTCATAGCACGAGAGAAAAAGCGATCAACCATCTTGGTCTTGAACATCGACCAAGTCAACACTGGGCTCTCAGCCAAACCAGTGCTCTCCCACCACTCGCTAGCCTCCTCCTTCAGCTGAAGAGAAGCGATATGGACCTTCTCGGCCTCCGTACACTCCACGTTCCTGAACAGCCTCTCCATATGGGAGAACCAATGAGTCACTGCCACTGGCTCCCCTTTCCCGTTATAGCAGTCGGGTCTCATGGAAGTAATGGTCTTAAGAGCGCGACCATAGCTGTCCCTCGCCCTAACGGTAGTCTCCTGAATTACGGGGTTTCTGGGTTCCACAACATCAGGAACCGCTGCGTGAATAGGCACTTCTTGTGCTTGAGGCGCACTTGGTCTCAAGACATCTGTGATAGCCTGCATCACGATCCCTCGGATCGCCTCAACAGCTGCGGCGTCAAATAGCGTCGGCGCCTGGGTCTGATCCTGACCTTCACGCCTCTGCTGGACGCGAGACTCAGACTCGTGTTCATCCTGAACACCTCTTCCTGCTGGTCTGGGGTTTTGGCTAGTCCCAACACCGGCTCGAGTCGAGTTTCTCGTGCTTCTTGGGTTCACCATCTGTTTACCGATCCAATTCCAAGCATTCAATACATTACTATTATGCAACATACTTATGCAATATATCAATGTACATAAATCACTCAGAATAGATCAACTTGGCATTTTATAGATGAACCTTCGAATTCTTACACAAGTTACACATAAGTTTATCATTCGAGCGTTTGGACAACATTGCTCGAAGATATAAGTGTTTCTCAGAGTAGTTGCCGCAATACTGAAATATTACACAAAGTACAACTTGGAATACTAAGAAACGAAACTACTACGATAGGCAACGCCATTCCTCCTCAAGGCGTTCCAAAATGTCTCCCATACGACTGGCTACTCGTGCATGGTCTCTTCGGGCTAGGCTCACCATCGAGCTCTGGAGATGGGTTTCGCACCCTGCTTGACCCTGAAGCACATAGTCCTAGCTCAGCCATAGAAAAGTATGGGTCGTCCATGACTGGTCCTCCTATTCCAGCCCTCCTCTGAGTACTGGCGATCAGCTCATCCCTCTGATGCTGCTGTTCTACGGAGATTACCTCGCTCTGGCGGAGAATCTCCTGCAGCTCGGATTCCGACCTCTATCTCCTTGGAGTAGGGATAGGCTGAGATTCCCTGTCACTTCTCCTAATACCGTACTCGGTATACAGTGCCTCCCAATCAGCTTCTGACATGGGTGCGTACTCTGGCACTGGTGACAATCCTATACCGGGCTCCTGATTCAGCCCTCCAAGGTCCAACTCTGGATCCTCTTCTGGATCATCCTCTATGGGATCCACATCCTCGGGATCATCCTCGATGGGATCCTCATCCTCGGGATCATCCTCGATGGGATCCTCATCCTCGGAATCATCCTCGATCATATCCTCGTCCTCGATAGGATCTTGCACAAGCATCTCCTCTTCCTCCTCCTCGTACTCGATCTCCTCGGGAATTGGTCCCAACAGAAAGTCGTCTTGGTAAACCCCTTGTTCATACCTTGATAACTCATCTTCCTGCTCCTATTCCTGTACTTCCTCCACCCTTGGTGGCGGCACAGGTGCAGGCTCAGGGACCATAGCATTCCTAGCTACAAGGACAACCGACTCGGGGAGAACGTGCTTGACGTCTTCGGGCGGGCTACTCGGGCCTCCAACCTCGAAACATCGCTGAGGTAACGGAAAATCTAGCCTCGGCTGATCCGACTTGGCATCTTCCGACCCCCTACCAATAGAAAAGCAGACACCCATCCTATCGAACAATAAGGAAGGAATTAGTCTTTCTAGACATAGAAGTAAGCTTACTATATCAGACTATAAAGAAGACATGACTATGAACGGTGTTTTAAATTCTTTTCAGAATGAAAATTCAGAGCCCTCTTTAAAGCATTTTCAAAAATGGATAATTGATTTATAAAATCCCAAACCCGTTTTAAAACCTTTTGCTCTGATATCACAACTGTAACACCCCCAAAACTTAACCCTTTTGGAAATGTATTACCGCTAGTGGCCCCAGTGTTCCTTACCGAGATCACTCAAGGCTTTACCAAATAAATACAATTTATGAAATGCAATTGATACACAAAGATCAAGCATTAAATTCCAAAACATAACATTGTCAAGGAAATAAGAGTTACGGGATTACAACCCAATCCCGAATAGGTCAAAACATAGTTTAAACCAAACACAGCGGAAGACTAAGAAAGTACATTACAAACGGAGTTATTGTCCAAAGGATCATAACCTGATTAAAGAAATACTTAAAACATTCAAAAACCACCGCCGACTCCATAGTCCTTCTAATCTTCTGAGCTACTTCTTAACTGATGTGCCGAATCGAACGGATGACACCAGCCAACCATGCAAGGGAAAATATTGGTTGGTTAGTCTAAATGAATAGACTAGCAAGGGTATAAAGCAGACTGGATCGAAGCAGTCATATTAGGTTAGACTCACCGCTTCTCGGATAATAACCGATAATGGTAGTCAACCATCATATTCCTACTGGAATAAACAAGAGGTATGTACAAGAGAAGATTCTGGAAGACAGAATCTTCACAGAAATCGACTCGAAAGAAGACTCCAACGGAAATGAGTCTTTAAGGAAGAAAATGACAAATCTGGAATATTACAGAATCATTCAACAATGATTTAAAACTGACTGAGATGCTTCGGTTCACGACCAACCTCATCGCCTATAGCGAATCCAGATTGGAAAGAGAACGTACTACATTCAAGTCAAGACGAGTTTTCCTAGCTGCACTGAACTTAGCTGCACTACTCGCCCAAGGTGTATTAATTATGTGCGTCAAGGTAGCACTTATCTGATTTATGTTTCAAAAACACACATCACGTTATACACTTTTACATGTGTACCCCACCAGTGGGACGACACATCTTAGTATACGTTTTGTCGAGAGTGACGTATACCGAAAGGTTTGTGACACCAGCTAAGTGTCCTGTCTCTACACACATGTGTAAGAGACCGATCATGATCTTAGAATGGCATTGGATGGGGACGAGCCACCCCTCTACCAGATTATAAAGAAACGACTGGACAGAGTCCGAGTAACGTTCCTATCTAACAGTGCTAACTAAACAGTTACAGCACCACCACAGTTATAGGATAAATCCACATAAAGGCCCGAAAGGCGATCACAGATAATAGCGTTGTTCTAACAGATATACAACCTATTATATGATTTTCAAAACAGTTTATCAAAACCGTTTCCAGACAAACAGAATATTCATTCCAAATTAATTACTCAGATAAACTACTGATAATTAATGTAAATATGAAACGAAAGAGCAAGAGCGAACCGCCACTTGCCTTACTCCGTAGAATAGTCTAAAGACGTCACTGGATTCCGGGCTCGACACGGTATAGTTCTGACGGCACAACAACCTTCGAGTCGACCCATAAAAGGAACCCTAAGTTAGATCCGACATAAACAGTACGAATCTAAACACGGTGAAAGAACACGAAAGGAAAGACGCCACGACGACAACCGACCAAGCCAAAGCCACGAAGGCGTTCTGGGCACTGGCGGCGGTCGCTGTTCTTGGCGGCGGTCGCCGTCTTCATCACGGCGGTCGCCGTGAAGAACTCAGACGACACAGAACGAGAGAAAACTCACCCAAAAACACGAGCGGTTCGGCCTCCTTCGACTAGCTTTGGCTTCTAACCTCCAAGACTAACCAAAAGCTTCACAAAGGCACTCAGGAACCACACCAAAGCAACACCGGCGAGACCTTCAAATTCCGGCGAAAACACAACTCCGGCGAGAGGCGAAATTGGCAGCGATTCGGGGTTGTAGATGACCCAAAACCCATGCCCAAGCTCATCTATTTATAGGCAAACCCCAAGGAGTGATCTGCAAAACCTCAGACGCGGCAAACGACGCAACGGCGCGCCTTGAACGACACTGGCGACCAACAGGCAATGCCCACTGGACAATTACGGCGGTCGCCGTGATTTTGCCTGCGGCGGGCACGCAGCGGTCGCCGTCGTTAGGCCTATCGCGGCCAGCTAGAAGCTGACACGCTGACATCTCGGGCCCAACCACGGCGGTCCCCGTTTCTGAACGACGGTCGCCGTTTCTGAACGGCGGTCGCCGTTTCTGAACGGCGGTCGCCGTTTCCCCCTTTTCCCGCCCATTCGGCTTTGAACGAGCTTGACGATAAACCGGGATAAAAATTATCGTACGCGAACGACAATTAAACTCCAAGGCACCTTGTCTGTATATTATTTCACTGAGAAAAATATTACAGATACAGAGCACATTACAGAATGTCTCAAGCTACCTGAATTAAATCCGACGTACACAACGGGTACCCGGGAAAATTCCATAATTCCCAAAATAACCTTACAAAAATACGGGGTATCACACTTAGCATGACCAGACTTCTCAAACTTGGTAGGCAATGCCGGTCGTTTGAATGAACCAACCTGGCGATGCTGTTGCCCACCCTTTCCCTTAACTTCATTCTCCCGCTTATGAGCGGACTCCTCCAGAGTTACCTCCAACTTGTAGGCCGCATCCACGTACTGCTCGAGAGTAGAGCATGTGTGGTGCACCATCCATGGCTTAATATCCGGGCTCATCCATTCATGGAAGTACCAGATCTTTTGTGCCTCACTGGATATCTGTGGTTCAGCATACTGCAGCAAATGATTGAACTTGGTGGTGAGCTATGTCACCTTCAACCCTTCCGTCTTAGGATACAAGAACTCCTTGTGCTTCTCCTCCCTCATAGCTTGAGAGAAGAAACGATCCGTCATCTTGGTCTTAAACATTGACCAGGTCAACACCGGGCTATCAGCTAAGCCGGTACTCTCCCACCATTCACTGGCTTCTTCCTTCAACTGTAGAGAAGCTATGTGCACTTTCTCTGCTTCAGTGCACTCAACATTACGAAACAACCATTCCATATGTGAGAACCAATGAGCCACTCTGACTGGCTCTCCTTTTCCATCATAGCTGTCAGGTCTCATAGAGTTAATGGCCTTCAGAGCTCGGCCATACTCCCCTCTATTCCTGATCACGCCTCCCTGTAGTACCTGGTTCTCTTGTTCCTCAAACCTCGGAACTTCTGGAGGTACTGGCACTCCTTGTGCCTGAGGTGCGATTGGCCTCATTATCTCGGTGATTACTTGCAGAACAATCCCCCGAATTACTGCGACTGTCGCTGCATCGAGCACTACTGGAGCGTCGGCCTGAGCTTGGCCATTGCCTCCTGGATTATTATTGAAGACAGACTCACGCTCTCCTGATGGGTCTACAACATTCCTCGGGTTTGGTCTGGGGTCATTACTCGGCCCAGCACCAGCAAGGATAACGTTCCTCGTGTTCACCATCTGTTTACCGATCAAATTCCAAGGATTTTATCACATTAATATCATTCTGATATATTATCGTAATAAAATCAACTTTAGAATAGATCAACTTGGTAATTTCTATTGATGAACTCAAACCGAGTAACTAGGTTCTATAACCTCAACTCACAACGAGCGAACTGGGAATCAAGCCTAACTGGAGATGGCGAAACCACCTCGGCTTCTCCCGGGTGCCTCTGAAGAGAACAGAATGCACTCATATCTAACGGAGCAACGGGGAAGGAATTAGTCTTTCTAGACATAGAAGCAAGCTTACTATATCAGACTGTACAGAAGACATGACTATGAACGGTGTTTTGAAATTCTTTTCACTTTAAAAATTCAGAGCCCTTTTAAAGCATTTTCAAAAACGAATAAATGATTTATAAAATCCCAAACCCATTTTAAAACATTTGGCTCTGATACCACAACTGTAACACCCCCAAATCTTAACCCATTTGGAAAGGTATTACCGTCAGTGACCCCAGTGTTCCTTACCGAGATCACCCAAGGCTTTATCGGTTTAAATACAATTCATGGAATACAATTGATACATAATGATCAAAGTATTCAAATCAAAACATGAATCAAATGAAACATGAGTTACGGGATTACATCCAAATCCCGAATAGGACAAATACATAGTTAAACAAAGTACATCGGAAGTCTTAAACAAAGATATTACAAAAAGGGTTGTGATCGTAATGATCACCTGCCCAAGGATCTCAACCTGATTAAAAGAAATTATTAAAACATCCAAAAACAACCGTCGTCTTCATAGTCAATCTAGTCTCCTCATATCTTCGCTCTATCTGATGTGCCGAATCGAACAGATGACAGCAACCCACATGCGGAGAACAATGTTCGTGGGTTAGTCTACTTGAATAGACTAGCAAGGGTAAAAAGCAGAGTGGTTCGAGTGATCGTAACCTTTTACTATCATTGTCCCTCGAATAATAACCGAAGGGACGATACATAACCCGGCACTTTCACGGAATAACAACAAGAGGCACAAGAGAAGATTCTAGAAGACTTAATCTTCACAGAAATCGACCTGAAAGAAGACTCCAAAGGAAATGAGTCTTTAAGAAAATATGACAAATCTGGAATGTTTACAGAATCAAACAACAGCGATTAAAAGCTGACTGAGATGCTTCGGCTCACAACCAACCTCACCGCTTACAGCGAATCCAGATCGGAAGGAGAACGTACTACATTCAAGTCTAGATCTTACAGAACCACATAACAATGATTTAAAAACTGACTAAGATGTTTCGGTTCACGACCAACCTCATCGCTTACAGCGAATCCAGATTGGAAAGAGAACGTACTCTGATCAAAAGTCAAGACGAGCTTTCCTAGCTGCACTATTTACTTAGCTGCACTACTCGTCAAAGGTATATTAATTAAGTGCTCTCGGGCACCTTATCTTATTTAATTCCAAAACGATTAACACATTAAAAGCTTTTAATATATGTCCCTGTCACGCATGACTCATATCTAAGGAATGAACCTCACCGAGTCTAAACCTCTGAATCTACATCGAAAGAATGAACCTCACAGAGTCCAAACTTCTACTATCGCAGGGTCTTGCTCGCCCTTTAAAAGAATGAACCTCACTGAGTTCAAACTTCAACAATCGTTGGGTCTTCATCGCCCATACAGTTATAAAGGAACGCGCATGGAACTCTCAGGATCCAAGCATTCCTACAAATACTCATGCTAACTTACAGTTACAACACAACCACAGTACATGATAAATCCACATAAATGCCCGGAAGGCGATCACAGATAATAGCGTCGTTCTAACAGATATACAACCTATTATATGATTTTCCAAAACTGTTTATAAAACCAATTCCAGACAAACAAAGTAATCATTCCAAATTAATTACTCAGATAAACAACTGATAATTAATGTAAATATGGAACGATGAGCAAGAGCGAATCGCCACTTGCCTGAGTCCGCAGAGATTGAACAAAGTCTAACGACGGGATTCCGGGCTCGACACAGAGACGAATCCGCCAACTCCGGTACCTTCGGATCGACCCATATAGAAACCCTAAGTTAGATTCGACAAACAACAATACCGAAACTACGAAAGGACGAAAGGACGAAAGGAATCTACGGAAACGAAACCCGAACGAAGGCTACGGAAGCCAACACCAACAACCACGGCCACCAACACTTCACGGCAGGCGCCACAACAATCACGGCGGGCGCTGCCTCAAGCACGGCGGGCGCCGCCTCAAGCACGGCGGGCGCCGCCTCAAGCACGGCGGGCGCCGCCCAACTACGGCGGGCGCCGCTCCTTGGCCCTTCTTCACGGCGACTGGCCACAACATCACGGCGGGCGTCGGGATCTTCATGGCGGGCACCGTCTCATGCCGGCGGTCACCGTGTTCCTCACGGTAGGCGCCGTCTCATGCCAGCGGTCGCCGTGATCCTCGTGGCGGTCGCCGTCGCGAACGAAAACAGAAATACGAGAGGAGAAAACTCACCCTCGACGATCGATTTGGCTCGTCTTTCGCCTTGCTTGGCTTCTAGGCGTCCGAGAGCCTCCAATGCTCCTCTTGGCCAACGGAAACGACACTAAACGAGCTCCGACGATCCACTAGAGCCTTCCCGAGAGAGCACGTTTTGAGAGCGTTTTTGAGAGACGAGAGCTTGACAGCGCTTCCGCGTTTTTCAGCCCCTTTCACTCTCACCCAATGCTCTCTATTTATAGGCAAAATTAGGGTTGGAAGGGAGCTTGGGTAATAACCCTTGGTTAACCAACTTGTACTTTTGCCTCATGGATAATAGCTCTTGGACAATAACCTTTGGATAAAGAATCTTGTACTATTACCCATTAGATAACAACTCTTGGGCAATAAACTTGTACCAATCTTAACCCGCATTAACAAAAGTCGTACACGAACGAGTACGAACTTCCAAAACATCTCGATTGTATAATTCTTCACTGAGAAAAATATTACAGATACAAAGCATATTACAGAATGTCTCAAACCTTCAGAATTAAATCCGACGTACCAAACTGGTGCTCGGGAAAAATCCATAATTCCCAAAATAGCCTTACAAAATTACGGGGTATCACAAAGGTCTACCTAGGAGGAGATGGCATGCAGTCATGGGTAATATATCACACACAACTTCATCCTCATATCCCCCTATAGCAAATGGAATGATGGCTTGGTCCTTGACCTTAAGAGGAGTGTCAAAATTCAGCCAACATAAGGTGTAGGGTTGAGGGTGGGGAGTAGTAGGTAGATTGAATCTACTTACTACTTCTTGGTCAATGATATTACAACATGACCCACCATCAATGATGACACTATACACTTTCCCCTTAACGGTGCACCTTGTGTGAAAGAGGGTCTCACGTTGAGTAGGCACACTAGGACTTTCCGAGGCAATCAATGTCTTTTTGACCAAAAAACATCCACCCTCGGCTGCCATCACATGTAGCTCTTCGACCTTCTCTCCCTCCTCAACAACTTCTTCTTGCCACTCATCTTCAGACTCATAGTCCCCTAGAGTGTTAAGAAAAACTTGCCTCTTAGAGGGGCATTCCTTGGCCATATGCCATCTTCCAAGGTACTTAAAGCACTTGAGACCTCTAGCTCGGCCCTCCCCCTCTTGTGGTTGGGGTTGAGGCTGAATTTGAGCGTCTCTCTTAGGCTGACTTTGTGGGTCAAGCCTAGGCTCTAGGCGTCTTGGAATAGCTTGGGAAGCACTACCATTAGGAATCCATGGCCGTGGGTTTACAGCTTGGGGGCGCCTTTGAGGGAGGTTCTTGTATACATGGTTAGTGTAATGAAGAACCTATTCAATAGGCGTCCCTCGTATAAAATGTTGCATGTTCACCACAACCCTAAGGTCCGGATTTAAGCTATTGATGAACTTAGAAATAAGATAGCCCTCGGGAAATCTATATCCGGACCTAAAGACCAAAGTCCTTAGCTCCTTATAGAATTCATTCGGGGTCTTACTCCCTTGTCTCAATTGCTCAAGCCGAGAATGGACCTTCTCATTATAATCATCCGGCACAAACCGGTTTCTCAAGGCAGCCTTGAGCTCTTCCCAATTCTCAATTTGGGGATAGCCTCTATAGGTCCTATCCTTCTTGTCCTCTAGCCTCCAATGGTAAGCAAAATCAATTAACTTAATTGAGGCTATAGCTACTCGTTGAGCATCCGAGTAGTTATAAAACTCAAAAATTTGTTCGGTCTTTTGCTCCCAATCTAAATATGACTCAATCTCACATATACCTCCAAAAGGCTGAACTTCGAGCTTGATCCCATGGTGAGGTGGGCAGCCTAGCTGATCTCCATACTCATCCTCATAGGCCACACGTTGAGTTTGAAAGGCCGGCCTCGGCGCAGGAAAAGGGCCACGGCCAAAGCCACGGCCGGTCTGGATTCTTCTCGGAAACATGGGTGGCGCCGGCCTCCGGGGTTGGTAGAAATCGACCTGAGGTGGTGGCTGGCCTCTCCCTCCGTAATATGCATGGTTAGTTCGCAAGGGAGGAATATGAAGTAGACCGGATGTGATACCCCGTATTTTTGTAAGGTTATTTTGGGAATTATGGAATTTTCCCGGGTACCCGTTGTGTACGTCGGATTTAATTCAGGTAGTTTGAGACATTCTGTAATGTGCTCTGTATCTATAATATTTTTCTCAGTGAAATAAAATACAGACATCATGCCTTAGAGTTTAATTGTCGTTCGCGTACGATAATTTTTATCCCGGTTTATCGTCAAGCTCGTTCAAAGCCGAATGGGCGGGAAAAGGGGGAAACGGTGACCGCCGTTCAGAAACGGCGACCGCCGTGGTTGGGCCCGAGAAGTCAGCGTGTCAGCTTCTAGCTGGCCGTGACAGGCCTAACGACGGCGACCGCCGCGTGCCCGCCGCAGGCAAAATCACGGCGACCGCCGTGATTGTCCAGTGGGCATTGCCCGTTGGCCGCCGGTGTCGTTCGAGGTGCACCGTTGCATCGTTTGCCGCGTCTGAGGGTTTGCAGATCACTCCTTGGGGTTTGCCTATAAATAGATGAAGTTGGGCATGGGTTTTGGGTCATCTACAACCCCGAATCGCTGCCAAATTCGCCTCTCGCCGGAGTTGTGTTTTTGCCGGAATTTGAAGGTCTCGCCGGTGTTGCTTTGGTGTGGTTCCTGAGTGCCTTTGTGAAGCTTTTGGTTAGCCTTGGAGGTTAGAAGCCAAAGCAAGTCGAAGGAGGCCGAACCGCTCGTATTTTGGGGTGAGTTTTCTCTCGTTCTGTGTCGTCTGAGTTCGTCACGGCGACCGCCGTGATGAATACGGCGACCGCCGCCAAGAACAGCGACCGCCGCCAGTGCCCAGAACGCCTTCGTGGCTTTGGCTTGGTCGGTTGTCGTCGTGGCGTCTTTCCTTTCGTGTTCTTTCGCCATGTTTAGATTCGTACTGTTTATGTCGGATCTAACTTAGGGTTCCTTTTTTGGGTCGACTCGAAGGTTGTTGTGCTGTCGGAACTATACCGTGTCGAGCCCGGAATCTAGTGACGTCTTTAGACTATTCTGCGGAGTAAGGCAAGTGGCGGTTCGCTCTTGCTCTTTCGTTCCATATTTACATTAATTATCAGTAGTTTATCTGAGTAATTAATTTGGAATGAATATTCTGTTTGTCTGGAAACGGTTTTGATAAACTGTTTTGAAAATCATATAATAGGTTGTATATCTGTTAGAACAACGCCATTATCTGTGATCGCCTTTCGGGCCTTTATGTGGATTTATCCTGTAAATGTTGTGGTGCTGTAACTGTTTAGTTAGCACTGTTAGATAGGAACGTTACTCGGACTCGGTCCAGTCGTTTCTTTATAATCTGGTATCGGGGTGGCTCGTCCCCATCTGGTACTATTCTAAGATCATGATCGGTCCCTTACACATGTGTGTAGAGACAGGACACTTAGCTGGTGTCACAAACCTTTCGGTATACGTCACTCTCGATGAAACGTATACTAAGATGTGTCGTCCCACTGGTGGGGTACACATGTAAAAGTCTATAATGTGATGTGTGTTTTTGAAACATAATCAGATAAGTGCTACCTTAACGCACATAATTAATACACCTTGGGCGAGTAGTGCAGCTAAGTTCAGTGCAGCTAGGAAAAACTCGTCTTGACTTGAATGTAGTACGTTCTCTTTCCAATCTGGATTCGCTGTAGGCGATGAGGTTGGTCGTGACCCGAAGCATCTCAGTCAATTTTAAATCATTGTTGAATGATTCTGTAATATTCCAGATTTGTCATTACTTTCTTAAAGACTCAT
This sequence comes from Rheum nobile, assembly GCA_027886185.1. NCBI lineage: Eukaryota > Viridiplantae > Streptophyta > Magnoliopsida > Caryophyllales > Polygonaceae > Rheum > Rheum nobile. The sequence continues at coordinate 9,586,002 of WOAB01000485.1, forward strand.
TTCAGTTGGAGTCTTCTTTCGAGTCGATTTCTGTGAAGATTCAGTCTTCCAGAATCTTCTCTTGTGCATATCTCTTGTTTATTCCAGTAGGAATATGATGGTTGACTACCGTTATCGGTTATTATCCGAGAAGCGGTGAGTCTAACCTAATATGACTGCTTCGAACCAGTCTGCTTTTTACCCTTGCTAGTCTATTCATTTAGACTAACCAACCAATATTTTCCCTTGCATGGTTGGCTGGTGTCATCCGTTCGATTCGGCACATCAGTTAAGAAGTAGCTCAGAAGATTAGAAAGACTATGGAGTCGGCGGTGGTTTTTGAATGTTTTAATTATTTCTTTAATCAGGTTATGATCCTTTGGACAATAACTCCGATTGTAATATACTTTCTTAGTCTTCCGCTGTGTTTGGTTTAAACTATGTTTTGACCTATTCGGGATTGGGTTGTAATCCCGTAACTCTTATTTCCTTGACAATGTTATGTTTTGGAATTTAATGCTTGATCTTTGTGTATCAATTGCATTTCATAAATTGTATTTATTTGGTAAAGCCTTGGGTGATCTCGGTAAGGAACACTGGGGTCACTGGCGGTAATACCTTTCCAAAAGGGTTAAGTTTTCGGGGTGTTACAGTTGTGGTATCAGAGCCAAAGGTTTTAAAACGGGTTTGGGATTTTATAAATCATTTATCCGTTTTTCAAAATGCTTTAAAAAGGGCTCTGAATTTTCATTCTGAAAAGAATTTAAAAACACCGTTCATAGTCATGTCTTCTTTATAGTCTGATATAGTAAGCTTGCTTCTATGTCTAGAAAGACTAATTCCTTCCTTATTGTTCGATAGGATGGGTGTCTGCTTTTCTATTGGTAGGGGGTCGGAAGACGCCAAGTCGGATCAGCCGAGGCTAGATTTTCCGTTACCTCAGCGATGTTTCGAGGTTGGAGGCCCGAGTAGCCCGCCCGAAGACGTCAAGCACGTTCTCCCCGAGTCGGTTGTCCTTGTAGCTAGGAATGCTATGGTCCCTGAGCCTGCACCTGTGCCGCCACCAAGGGTGGAGGAAGTACAGGAATGGGAGCAGGAAGATGAGTTATCAAGGTACGAACAAGGGGTTTACCAAGACGACTTTCTGCTGGGATCAATTCCCGAGGAGATCGAGTACGAGGAGGAGGAAGAGGAGATGCTTGAGCAAGATCCTGTCGAGGAGGAGGATATGATCGAGGATGATTCCGAGGATGAGGATCCCATCGAGGATGATCCCGAGGATGAGGATCCCATCGAGGATGATCCCGAGGATGAGGATCCCATCGAGGGTGATCCAGAAGAGGATCCAGAGGTGGACCTTGGAGGGCAGAATCAGGAGCCCGGTATAGGATTGTCACCAGTGCCAGAGTACGCACCCATGTCAGAAGCTTATTGGGAGGCACTGTATACCGAGTACGGTATTAGGAGAAGTGACAGGGAATCTCAGCCTATCCCTACTCCAAGGAGATGGAGGTCGGAATCCGAGCTGCAGGAGATTCTCCGCCAGAGCGAGGTAATCTCCGTAGAACAGCAGCGTCAGAGGGATGAGCTGATCGCCAGTACTCAAAGGAGGGCTGGAATAAGAGGACCAGTCATGGACGACCCATACTTTACCATGACTGAGTTAGGACTATGTGCTTCAGGGTCAAGCAGGGTGCGAAACCCATCGCCAGAGCTCGATGGTGAGCCTAGCCCGAAGAGACCATGCACGAGTAGCCAGTCGTATGGGAGACTTTTTAGAACGCCTTGAGGAGGAGTGGCGTTGCCTATCGTAGTAGTTCGTTTCTTAGTATTCCAAGTTGTACTTTGTGTAATATTTCAGTATTGCGGCAAGTACTCTGAGAAATACTTATATCTTCGAGCAATGTTATCCAAACGCTCGAATGATAAACTTATGTGTAACTTGTGTAAGAATTCGAAGGTTCATCTTTAAAATGCCAAGTTGATCTATTCTGAGTGATTTATTTACATTGATATATTGCATAAGTATGTTGCATAATATTAATGTATTGAATGCTTGGAATTGGATCGGTAAACAGATGGTGAACCCAAGAAGCACGAGAAACTCGACTCGAGCCGGTGCTGGGACTAGCCAAAACCCCAGACCAGCAGGAAGAGTTGTTCAGGATGAACACGAGTCTGAGTCTCGCGTCCAGCAGAGGCGTGAAGGTCAGGATCAGACCCAGGCACCGACACTATTTGACGCTGCAGCTGTTGAGGCGATCCGTGGGATCGTGATGCAGGCAATTGCAGATATGTTGAGACCAAGTGCGCCTCAAGCACAAGAAGTGCCTATTCACGCAGCGGTTCCTGATATTGTGGAACCCAGAAACCCTGTGATCCAGGAGACTGCCGTTAGGGCGAGGGACAGCTATGGTCGCGCTCTTAAGACCATTACTTCCATGAGACCCGACTGCTATAACGGAAAAGGGGAGCCAGTGGCAGTGACTCATTGGTTCTCCCATATGGAGAGGTTGTTCAGAAACGTGGAGTGTACGGAGGCTGAGAAGGTCCATATCGCTTCTCTTCAGCTGAAGGAGGAGGCTAGCGAGTGGTGGGAGAGCACTGGTTTGGCTGAGAGCCTAGTGTTGACTTGGTCGATGTTCAAGACCAAGATGGTTGATCGCTTTTTCTCTCGTGCTATGAGAGAGGAGAAGCATAAAGAGTTCTTGTACCCTCAGACTGATGGTCTGAGAGTGACCGAGTTGGCATCTAAGTTCAACCATCTTCTACAATACGCCACTGCCGAGATCACCAGCGAGGCTCAAAAGATCTGGTACTTCCACGAGTGGATGAACCCGGATATCAAGCCATTAATGGTGCACCACACATGCTCTACCTTGGAGCAGTATGTGGATTGTGCCTATAAGCTGGAGGTAACTCTCGAGGAGTCGACCAAGAGGCACAACCGACAGAAGTCGATGCAGAATCAGAACCAGGGAGGTGGTTTTAAGCGCCTGTGCCACCGTCTAACTTCGCCAAGTCCGGCCGAGCTAAGACGGAGATGACGCAAGGGGGATCGACTCAGCAGTCAGGGAAGACCAGGAGTACAGTTCAGTGTTATAACTGCGGTACTGCTGGGCACAAGAGCACTGAGTGTCGGAAGGAGAGGAGACCATGCTTTGGGTGTGGACGTGATGGTCATCTATAAAAGTTCTGCAAGCAGGGGAAGCAGAAGGGAGTAGAGTCGCAGCAAGGGTCAGTTCATCAGAGCAACCGACCTAGGTTTAAGCCTGCCGGGACTCCTAGCCCTTCAGTGCAGACGACTGCTCAGAACAGGGGAAAGGCCCCAACTGTTTCTGGAAGTCAGGGCCAACGCTTGTACGAGATGCGTGAGGCAGATGGACCCAACGCTCTGATTGCTCAAGGTACTCTATACCTTCACTCTACTTCAGTGTGCATTCTGTTTGATTCTGGTGCTACGCATTCCTTTATTTCGGATAGCTGTGTTAGCAAGTTAGACTTAGTGTGCAATGATTCGTGCGACCCTTTCGTCGTTAATCTTCCTAATGGAGAACGTTTGGTGGGAACCAAGCATTTGTCCGACTTTCCGATTACCATTCAGGGTAAGGAATTCGAGGCAGATTTAATCTGCATAGCCATGGCTCCATACGACATTATTCTCGATATGGATTGGCTGACGCATCACAAGGCGGTGATCGACTTCAGTTCAAGAACGGTGACGGTGTCATCCGGGGGCCAATTCGTGTGCAAGTTCAAAGGTCGAAATGACGCTGATAACGGCAAGCTGATCAATGCGATGGCTGCGTTTAAGCTACTACGACAAGGATGTGTCGGGTACCTTTGCTACTTGGATTCGCCCGAGAAGGATGGACCTGAGGTTCTTGATATTCCTGTAGTGAGGGAGTTTTCGGATGTCTTTCCGGAAGAAATTCCAGGATTACCCCCGAACTGTGACGTTGAGTTTTCTATTGATCTCGAGCCTGGTACGGCGCCGATTTCCAAATCACCGTATCGGATGGCTCCGGCTGAGATGCAAGAATTGAATAATCAACTTGAAGATCTTCTTGATAAAGGTTATGTCAGGCCGAGTGCATCGCCGTGGGGTGCTCCGGTTTTATTCATCAAAAAGAAGGACGGATCGTTCCGACTTTGTATCGACTATCGAGAGTTGAACAAGGTAACGATAAAGAACAAGTATCCTTTGCCTAGGATTGATGACTTGTTGGACCAATTGCAGGGAGCAAAGGTTTTCTCCAAGATCGACTTAAGATCTGGATATCATCAACTCAGGATTCGTGAGCAGGACATTCCTAGAACTGCGTTTAGGACCAGATATGGTCATTACGAGTTCGTAGTGATGCCTTTTGGGCTTACAAATGCTCCAGCTGTCTTTATGGATTTGATGAACCGATGTTTTCACCAGTACTTGGATAAGTTCGTGGTGGTTTTCATCGACGACATCTTGATCTATTCTCCAAGTGAAGAAGTCCACGAGGAACATCTACGAATTTCCTTGTCAATCCTTAGACAACATCAGCTTTTTGCTAAACTGTCTAAATGTGAATTCTGGATGAAAGAGGTGGCTTTCTTAGGCCACGTGATCAATAAAAATGGGGTTATGGTTGATCCCCAAAAGATTGAAGCTGTGGCTAAGTGGACACAGCCTCAGAACGTAAAAGAGGTGCGCAGTTTTCTTGGACTTGCCGGGTATTATAGAAGGTTCATAGAAGGATTTTCAAAGATCGCTCTACCAATGACCAATCTACTCCGAAAGGTCCACAAGAAGTTTGTCTGGAATGACAAGTGCGAGGTCAGTTTCCAGGAGTTGAAGCGACGGTTGACCTCGGCACCCGTGTTAGCACTCCCAGAGGGGAATGATGATTATGTGGTCTATAGTGATGCTTCCAAGTGTGGTCTTGGTTGTGTTTTGATGCAAAGGGGCAAAGTCATTGCTTATGCATCCAGGCAACTCAAGACGTACGAGGAAAACTATCTGACCCACGATCTTGAGTTAGCAGCGGTTGTCTTTGCGCTGAAGATTTGGAGGCATTACCTCTACGGTATAAGATGCCAAGTCTTTACTGACCACAAAAGTCTCAAGTATATATTTACTCAGAAGGAGTTAAATATGAGACAACGTCGCTGGCTAGAGTTGCTCAAGGACTACGACATGGAGTTGCTGTATCATCCGGGCAAGGCTAATGTAGTAGCTGATGCGCTAATCCGGAAGACAACACACGAGACTGTGGTTGCTCTACTTACTGTTCAAACCAAGCTAAACCAAGAGTCATGCGACATTGAAGTCTTATATGACCAGCGTAGAGGGTACCTGAGTATGATGGAGATTCAGGCTACACTGCTGGATCAAATCAAAGAAAAGAAAGTCGATGACATCATCTTGGTAAAGTTAAGCAGTGAAGTGATGGATGGGAAAGCTCCTAGCTTTGTGGTTCAGGATGATGGATCACTTTGGTTTCAGGATCGGATCTGTGTGCCTGACACAGAGGGTCTTTGTCAATTGGTAATGAGAGAAGCTCATTCATCTGCTTATTCTGTGCATCCTGGCTCTAGCAAGATGTACAAGGATCTCAGGAAGAAGTTTTGGTGGCCAAACATGAAGTGGGACATAGCAGACTTTATGGCAAAGTGCTTAACTTGCCAAAAAGTCAAGATCGAACACCGCAGACCAGGTGGTGAGATGCTACCTCTCCCCGTGCCAGAATGGAAATGGGAGGACATTTCCATGGACTTCGTCACTGGGCTACCCAAGACTCGAAGTCAGAGAGATGCTATCTGGGTAATTGTGGATAGGCTTACGAAGAGTGCTCATTTCATAGCCATCAAGACCACATGGGAAACCCAGAAGCTAGCTGAAGTTTACCAGAAGGAGATTGTCCGCTTACATGGCATTCCTAAGACCATTGTATCGGACCGAGATGGCCGTTTCATGTCAAGATTCTGGAAGGAACTTCATAAGGCTATGGGAACCGAGTTGAGGTTCAGTATAGTGTTTCATCCTCAGACAGATGGCCAGTCTGAAAGGACCATCCAGACTCTGGAGGATATGCTTAGAGCTTGTGTGCTCGATCGTCCGACTAGCTGGGAGGACAGCTTGAGTCTGATTGAGTTCACGTACAACAATAGCTGGCATGCTACAATCAAGATGGCTCCGTTTGAAGCTTTGTATGGTCGCAGATGCAGATCTCCGATTTGTTGGGACGATAATGCCGACAAAATTCTGCTTGGACTAGAGTTGGTCGAAAGGACGGCTTCAGACATTGCTTTGATCAGACAAAGAATGTTGACCGCTCAGAGTCGACAGAAGTCCTACGCAGATCGAAAGTGCAGGACTGTCGAGTTCGAGGTCGGTGACAAAGTTTTTGTCAAGGTATCGCAATCCAAAGGAGTTTTCAGATTTGGTAAGCGTGGGAAGCTTAACCCTCGCTACGTGGGACCATTCGAGATTCTGGATAGAGTGGGATCTCTAGCGTACCGCTTGGCGTTGCCACCATCGGCTCACCCGATGCATAACGTGTTCCACGTATCTTTACTCAGAAAGTATGTACCAGATGAGTCTCATGTACTTAGTTACGAGGACATCGAGATTCAAGCTAATGGTACTTATGAAGAGTTGCCCGTGCGCATTTTGGAGCGTCGGGAGAAGCATTTGCGCAACAAGATCGTACCTTTGGTACGAGTGCTGTGGTCCAAGTCAGGGACCGAAGAAGTTACTTGGGAGACGTGGGAAACCGAGTCAGATATGCTCAGGCGTTTTCCCGAGTTATTCTCGACCTAAGTTTCGGGGTTGAAACTTCTTGTAAGGGGGAGGAGATGTGATACCCCGTATTTTTGTAAGGTTATTTTGGGAATTATGGAATTTTCCCGGGTACCTGTTGTGTACGTCGGATTTAATTCAGGTAGTTTGAGACATTCTGTAATGTGCTCTGTATCTGTAATATTTTCTCAATGAAATAAAATACAGACATCATGCCTTGGAGTTTAATTGTCATTCGCGTACGATAATTTTTATCCCGGTTTATCGTCAAGCTCGTTCAAAGCCGAATGGGCGGGAAAAGGGGGAAACGGCGACCGCCGTTCAGAAACGGCGACCGCCGTTCAGAAACGGCGACCGCCGTTCAGAAACGGCGACCGCCGTTCAGAAACGGCGACCGCCGTTCAGAAACGGCGACCGCCGTTCAGAAACGGCGACCGCCGTTCAGAAACGGCGACCGCCGTTCAGAAACGGCGACCGCCGTTCAGAAACGGCGACCGCCGTTCAGAAACGGCGACCGCCGTTCAGAAACGGCGACCGCCGTTCAGAAACGGCGACCGCCGTTCAGAAACGGCGACCGCCGTTCAGAAACGGCGACCGCCGTTCAGAAACGGCGACCGCCGTGGTTGGGCCCGAGAAGTCAGCGTGTCAGCTTCTAGCTGGCCGCGACAGGCCTAACGACGGCGACCACCGCGTGCCCGCCGTAGGCAAAATCACGGCGACCGCCATGATTGTCCAGTGGGCATTGCCCGTTGGTCGCCGGTGTCGTTCAAGGCGTGCCGTTGCGTCGTTTGCCGCGTCTGAGGCTTTGCAGATCACTCATTGGGGTTTGCCTATAAATAGATGAACTTGGGCATGTGTTTTGGGTCATCTACAACTCCGAATCGCTACCAAATTCGCCTCTCGCCGGAGTTGTGTTTTCGCCGGAACTTGAAGGTCTCGCCGGTATTGCTTTGGTGTGGTTCCTGAGTGCCTTTGTGAAGCTTTTGGTTAGCCTTGGAGGTTAGAAGCCAAAGCAAGTCGAAGGAGGCCGAACCGCTCGTGTTTTGGGGTGAGTTTTCTCTCGTTCTGTGTCGTCTGAGTTCGTCACGGCGACCACCGTGTTCTTCACGGCGACCGCCGTGATGAAGACGGCGACCGCCGTGATGAAGACGACGACCGCCGCCAAGAACAGCGACTGCCGCCAGTGCCCAGAACGCCTTCGTGGCTTTGGCTTGGTCGGTTGTCGTCGTGGCGTCTTTCCTTTCGTGTTCTTTCGCCGTGTTTAGATTCGTATTGTTTATGTCGGATCTAACTTAGGGTTCCTTTTTTGGGTCGACTCGAAGGTTGTTGTGCTGTCGGAACTATACCGTGTCGAGCCCGGAATCCAGTGACGTCTTTAGACTATTCTGCGGAGTAAGGCAAGTGGCGGTTCGCTCTTGCTCTTTCGTTCCATATTTACATTAATTATCAGTAGTTTATCTGAGTAATTAATTTGGAATGAATATTCTGTTTGTCTGGAAACGGTTTTGATAAACTATTTTGAAAATCATATAATAGGTTGTATATCTGTTAGAACAATGCCATTATCTGTGATCGCCTTTCGGGCCTTTATGTGGATTTATCCTGTAAATGTTGTGGTGCTGTAACTGTTTAGTTAGCACTGTTAGATAGGAACGTTACTCGGACTCGGTCCAGTCGTTTCTTTATAATCTGGTATCGGGGTGGCTCGTCCCCATCTGGTACTATTCTAAGATCATGATCGGTCCCTTACACATGTGTGTAGAGACAGGACACTTAGCTGGTGTCACAATCCTTTCGGTATACGTCACTCTCGACGAAACGTATACTAAGATGTGTCGTCTCACTGGTGGGGTACACATGTAAAAGTCTATAATGTGATGTGTGTTTTTGAAACATAATCAGATAAGTGCTACCTTGACGCACATAATTAATACACCTTGGGCGAGTAGTGCAGCTAAGTTCAGTGCAGCTAGGAAAAACTCGTCTTGACTTGAATGTAGTACGTTCTCTTTCCAATCTGGATTCGTTGTAGGCGATGAGGTTGGTCATGAACCGAAGCATCTCAGTCAGTTTTAAATCATTGTTGAATGATTCTGTAATATTCCAGATTTGTCATTACTTTCTTAAAGACTCATTTCAGTTGGAGTCTTCTTTCGAGTCGATTTCTGTGAAGATTCAGTCTTCCAGAATCTTCTCTTGTGCATATCTCTTGTTTATTCCAGTAGGAATATGATGGTTGACTACCGTTATCGGTTATTATCCGAGAAGCGGTGAGTCTAACCTAATATGACTGCTTCGAACCAGTCTGCTTTTTACCCTTGCTAGTCTATTCATTTAGACTAACCAACCAATATTTTCCCTTGCATGGTTGGCTGGTGTCATCCGTTCGATTCGGCACATCAGTTAAGAAGTAGCTCAGAAGATTAGAAGGACTATGGAGTCGGCGGTGGTTTTTGAATGTTTTAATTATTTCTTTAATCAGGTTATGATCCTTTGGACAATAACTCCGATTGTAATATACTTTCTTAGTCTTCCGCTGTGTTTGGTTTAAACTATGTTTTGACCTATTCGGGATTGGGTTGTAATCCTGTAACTCTTATTTCCTTGACAATATTATGTTTTGGAATTTAATGCTTGATCTTTGTGTATCAATTGCATTTCATAAATTGTATTTATTTGGTAAAGCCTTGGGTGATCTCGGTAAGGAACATTGGGGTCACTGGCGGTAATACCTTTCCAAAAGGGTTAAGTTTTGGGGGTGTTACACCGGAAGACACATGAAATTCAGAGTTCATACCTTGGCTCTCCCGGGGCATTCCTTGGCCGTATCTATGGGTGGAAACAAGAGGCATGTGGGCGGTTGTAGGCTCATGGAGGGACAGCCTTGATAGCTCTTGAGAGACGCCTCCATGAGTGCCTCCTTCGGCTGCGTAGGAATTGGACGAGGCATCGACTTCTTGGCCTCCACTCAGTCGAGCACTTGCTTAGAGTTGTTCCCACTTGGACTCCATGCTCCTCACGAAAGCCACTTGATCTACCCTCATGGCTTGGATTTGTTGATTCACCCGGGCATCCGTATCTTACTTGTTTGCTCGAATGGCTTGGAGAAGTGTCTCCAAAGTAATGGGTGAGCCGGGTGGACTCTCTTCATGGGAAGGACCCTTGTCCTTGTTTTGGCCATCCATTGGACCTGATCTTGTCATAGAGAGCAACACAAGACAGCCAAGCAACAAAATCCTCCAAAGATCTTAACTACACAATGGACTTAAGCTAGAAAGGAGCTCTAAACTTGTTTTAAAGTCTAAACTTTCAGCAAGCAAAGCACTCCTAAATTGGCTAGGCTTAGGGGTCACAAGACTCAACAAAAGAAGTAAAAGGAAACAAGCAACACACACGTCTCAAAGAACTTGATACACTCAAGCAACAATTAAAGCAAGCAACAAGAGGAAGCTACTAAGTTCAATTTCATTACAAATGTACTACTTGTGTAACAAGAAGGAGAGAATTGGACGAAAATCACACGACTAAGGCAGCCACTTCTTTTGGTTTTTGACAAATGATGAACCACTTTTCCTATGGCTTTCTTCTTTGTACTAGCCGAGTTTTTCTAGTTGCATCCACTTTTTCTTGTCCAAATGTAATACTTTTTGTTTTGATTTTTGATGAAGATGTTATAATGCAGAATTGAAAATTTACAGAGGTGAAAACAAGTGCTCAAAAACAGCAACGAACCTTTCCCGTATCCTAGCGTTGACGTTTTTAATTCAAGCTCGAATAGCATGCAACTTCCAAGGGACGGAGGCAGCTATGAAAGACGACTCAAGACTCAAACAAACTGAGTATCACGTCCCTAATTTTACTCAACAAATGGAGCAAAACCGAGGCTGGAACAACTCAAAATCTGGACGCAACAACTCCAACCCGAAATCCCTAAAAAATACGATCTCAGCAACAACCAAGATTCTCTATTCAAAATCGGTTCTCTCCTTGGTATGTACGTCCCTAATGTAGCTAATTTGACTTGGGAAATTGCAAGACACACGACACAAAATAGCAGCAAAGACAAAAGACTCAAACGACAACAACCAAGACACAAACCAAGATGCACAACACACAAATTATGTCTCAAGAGTAGGCGAATTTTCTTTGGTTTTCTAAGGACTCTAAATCCGACTCTAACAGCCTAAATTAAGACACAATTAAGATATGGAAAACAACACAAAGAAGCAAGACAAATGGCCCATGCAATCAGCCAAGACGACAATCAACAAAAACCAACCTAGGGCTTTACGTCTCGTCTTGCAAACTGAAAATTTATGAACTTTAAGCCAAGAATGTGAGCATTACCTTGCTAGATCTGATACCACGTGATGTGAGCAAGGATCAAGGTTGGACTCGGTGCAAGGTGATGCCTCTCATTGGCCTCCAAGACAAGACGGCGGCGATGGAGGTGAATGACATGCGTTGGAGGCTCTCTCGGCTATGGTGAGGCTTTCCTTGGGCAATTGTTGTGAAATTTGGAAGGGAAGCCGTGGAGATGATGATGATGAAGGTACTATGGTAGAGCCAAGCGGATGGTGATGGAATCCCCTCGATGGCCGGCGTTAGAAGGAGATTGGCCCTCTCTTGCGGCAACGGAAGGATGGTGAAGATGGATGATGGCCGGCGTGAAGATGGAGATGGAAGTGATGGATATTCTCCCTCCTTGGCTGGATGTGACTCACCAATCAAGAAGAAGAGATAGTCGACCCCTAGAGATACTACACACTCAAGGGAATCACAAAGCAAGATCCTTGATGTTACTCACAAGGAAGAGACGAAGGGGAAGAGAGCTTTTCTGATGAACCAGAAATTGTATTTGATCTCAATAAAACGTGCCCTCTAATGTGCCAAAACTCAGCCTTTTATATGGCAAAGCAATTAGAGGAAAATAAAACAAAAGCAAAGAAAATCCAAGAAAGAAATTACAAGACATGGCCGGCGGCCCATTAGTCTTTCCTAGGCTTAAAACAAACTTAACATAAGTCTAAAAATGTCATGAAATAAAATCAACTTGAAGCAACATAATTCACGCGCTCGGACGCGCCACCTTAAGGTTGATTGCTTCATTATCTTGATCTTGGTTAACGGAGATATCTAGGCTTGCTTGGCTCATTTGATGGGACATGGTCACATCATCCTCCCTCTCTTGAAAGGGATTCGTCCTCGAATCCAGCTCGTCAAGGTCATCTTCCTCCACCAATGAATGAACCAAATCAGCCACATTAAGGACACCGTGATCTTCGGGCTCAAAGGGAACCTCTTCGTTGTCCAGCTTTGAATGGCCCATAATTGTCTCTCCTTCACCTGTAATCAAAGCACTAGAATCTCCATGCAACTCCACAACTTGATCATTAAACAAATTAGTGATATAAGGTGCATCAAGAAGTGGAGAACATGCAATAAAATCTGATTCCTTAGAGGCCCTATCCACAACCACAAAGGCAAATTCCCTCCCTCTCTTAGGCCTAGGGACTTCCTTTGGCTTAGCCAAGAGCATGTGATTGAAAGCACCCCCTTTGCTTCCAATGGCCAGCTTTTTACCTTTGGTTTGCTCTTTGCTTTGTGGTGACTCCCTTTGTTTCTTAGCCATATGGTCAGCCATAATCTCATGGGATTCATAGGGTGGAGAGTAAATCTCTTGCCATTCATCAAAACAATACTCATTAGAGTCCCCTTGATGAATGATACCTCTATCATATTGCCAAGGTCTACCTAGGAGGAGATGGTATGCATTCATGGGTAATATATCACACACAACTTCATCCTCATATCCCCCTATAGCAAATGGAATGATGGATTGGTCCTTGACCTTAAGAGGAGTGTCGGAATTCATCCAACATAAGGTGTAGGGTTGAGGGTGGGGAGTAGTAGGTAGATTGAATCTACTTAATACTTCTTGATCAATGATATTGCAACATGACCCACCATCAATGATGACACTACACACTTTCCCCTTAATGGTGCACCTTGTGTGAAAGAGGGTCTCACGTTGAGTAGGCACACTAGGACTTTCCGAGGCAATCAATGTCTTTTTGACCAAAAAACATCCACCCTCGGCTGCCATCACATGTAGCTCTTCGACCTTCTCTCCCTCCTCAACAACTTCTTCTTGCCACTCATCTTCGGACTCATAGTCCCCTAGAGTGTTAAGAAGAACTTGCCTCTTAGAGGGGCATTCCTTAGCCATATGCCATCTTCCAAGGCACTTAAAGCACTTGAGATCTCTAGCTCGGCCATCCCCCTCTTGTGGTTGGGGTTGAGGCTGAATTTGAGCGTCTCTCTTAGGCTGAATTTGTGGGTCAAGCCTAGGCTCTAGGCGTCTTGGAATAGCTTGGGGAGCACTACCATTAGGAATCCATGGCCGTGGGTTTATAGCTTGGGGGCGCCTTTGAGGGAGGTTCTTGTACACATGGTTAGTGTAATGAAGAACCTATTCAATAGGCGTCCCTCGTATAAAATGTTGCATGTTCACCACAACCCTAAGGTCCGGATTTAAGCTATTGATGAACTTAGAAATAAGATAGCCCTTGGGAAATCTATGTCCGGACCTAAAGACCAAAGTCATTAGCTCCTTATAGAATTCATTCGGGGTCTTACTCCCTTGTCTCAATTGCTCAAGCCGAGCATGGACCCTCTCTTTATAATCATCCGGCACAAACCGGTTTCTCAAGGCAGCCTTGAGCTCTTCCCAATTCTCAATTTGGGGATAGCCTCTATAGGTCCTATCCTTCTTGTCCTCTAGCCTCCAATGGTAAGCAAAATCAATTAACTTAATTGAGGCTATAGCTACTTGTTGAGCATCCGAGTAGTTATAAAACTCAAAAACTTGTTCGATCTTTTGCTCCAAATCTAAATATGACTCAATCTCACATGTACCTCCCAAAGGCTGAACTTCGAGCTTGATCCCGTGGTGAGGTGGGTGGCCTAGCAGATCTCCATACTCATCCTCGTAGGCCACACGTTGAGCTTGAAAGGCCGGCCTCGGCGCTGGAAAGGGGCCACGGCCGGTCTGGATTCTCCTCGGAAACAAGGGTGGCGCCGGGCTCCGGGGTTGGTAGAAATCGACCTGAGGTGGTGGCTGGCCTCTCCCTCCATAATATGCATGGTTAGTTCGCAAGGGAGGAATATGAAGTAGACCGAAAGACAAATGAAATTCAGAGTTCATACCTTGGCTCTCCCGGGGCATTCCTTTGCCGTCTCTATGGGTGGAAACAAGAGGCACATGGGCAGTTATAGGCTCATGGAGGGACAGCCTTGATAGCTCTTGAGAGACGCCTCCATGAGTTCCTCCTTCCTCTACGTAGGAATTGGATGAGGCACCGACTTCTTGGCCTTCACTCAGCCGAGCACTTGCTTGGACGTGTTCCCACTTAGACTCCATGCTCCTCATGAAAGCCACTTGATCTTCCCTCATGGCTTGGATTTGTTGATTCACCCGGGTATCCGTATCTTCCTTGTTTGCTCGGATGGCTTGGAGAAGTGTCTCCAAAGTAATGGGTGAGCCGGTTGGACTCTCTTCATTGGAAGGACCATTGTCCTTGTTTTGGCCATCCATTGGACCTGATCTTGTCATAGAGAGCAACACATGACAGCCAAGCAACAAAATCCTCCAAAGATCTTAACTACACAATGGACCTAAGCTAGAAAGGAGCTCTAAACATGTTTTAAAGTCTAAACTTTCAGCAAGCAAAGCACTCCTAAATTGGCTAGGCTTAGGGGTCACAAGACTCAACAAAAGAAGTAAAAGGAAACAAGCAACACACACGTCTCAAAGAACTTGATACACTCAAGCAACAATTAAATCAAGCAACGATAGGAAGCTACTAAGTTCAATTTCTTTACAAATGTAGCACTTGTGTAACAAGGAGAGAATTGGATGAAAATCATACGACTAAGGCATCCATTTCTTTCGGTTTTTGACAAATGATGAACCACTTTTCCTACGGCTTTCTCTTTTGTACTAGCCAAGTTTTTCTAGTTGCATCCACTTTTTCTTGTCCAAATGTAATACTTTTTGTTTTGATTTTTTATGAAGAATTTATAATGCAGAATTGACAATTTACAATGGTGAAAACAAGTGCTCAAAAACAACAACGAACCTTTCCCGTATCCTAGCGTTGACATTTTTAATTCAAGCTCGAATAGCATGCAACTTCCAAGGGACAAAGGCAGCTATGAAAGACGACTCAAGACTCAAACAAACTGAGTTTCACGTCCCTAATTTTACTCAACAAATGGAGCAAAACCGGGGCTGGAACAACTCAAAATCTGGACGCAACAACTCCAACCAGAAATCCCTAAAAAATTGGATCTCAGCAACAACCAAGATTCTCTATTCAAATTCGGTTCTATCCTTGGTATGTCCGTCCCTAATGCAGCTAATTTGACTCGGGAAATTGCAAGACACACAACACAAAATAGCAGCAAAGACACAAGACTCAAATGACAACAACCAAGACACAAACCAAGATGCACAACACACAAATTATGGCTCAAGAGTAGGCGATTTTTCTTTGGTTTTCTAAGGACTCTAAATCCTACTCTAAGAGCCTAAATCAAGACACAATTAAGCTATGGAAAACAACACAAAGAAGAAAGGCAAATGACCCATGCAATCAGCCAAGACGACAATCAACAACAACCAACCTAGGGCTTTACGTCTCGTCTTGCAAACTGAAAATTTATGAACTTTAAGCCAAGAATATGAGCATTACCTTGCTAGCTCTGATACCACGTGATGTGAGCAAGGATCAAGGTTGGACTCGGTGCAAGGTGATGCCTCTCGTTGGCCTCCAAGACAAGACGGCGGCGATGGAGGTGAATAACCGGTGTTGGAGGATCTCTCGGCTATGGTGAGGCTTTCCTTGGGCAATTGTTGTGAAATTTGGAAGGGAAGTCATGGAGATGATGATGATGATGAAGGTAGTATGGTAGGGCCAAGCGGATGGTGATGGAAGCCCCTCGGTGGCCGGCGTTAGAAGGAGATTGGCTCCTCTCTTGCGGCAACGGCGGGATGGTGAAGATGGATGATGGCCGGCGTGAAGATGGAGATGGAAGTGATGGATATTCTCCCTCCTTGGCTGGATGTGACTCACCAATCAAGAAGAAGAGATAGTCGACCCCTAGAGATACTACACACTCAAGGGAATCAACAAGAATGGCTTTGATATGACTCACAAAGCAAGATCCTTGATGTTACTCACAAGGAAGAGACGAAGGGGAAGAGAGCTTTTTTGATGAACCAGAAATTGTGTTTGATCTCAATAAAACGTTCCTCTAATGTGCCTCACATCAGCCTTTTATATGGCAAGACAATTAGAGGAAAATAAAACAAAAGCAAAGAAAATCCAAGAAAGAAATTACAAGATCGACATGGCCGGCGGCCCATTAGTCTTTCCTAGGCTTAAAACAAACTTAACATAAGTCTAAAAATGTCATGAAATAAAATCACCTTGAAGCAACATAATTCACGTGCTCGGACGCGCCACCTTAAGGTTGATTGCTTCATTATCTTGATCTTGGTTAAGGGAGATATCTAGGCTTGCTTGGCTCATTTGATGGGACATTGTCACATCATTATTCCTTCTGCATATGCCTAATTCTAAATTTACAAATGCGTACATTATAATAAGACCATCACTTCATCGGTCATGAAGTTTGAATAAGAACAAATTAAAAGTATATATGTAATCATGAATCACTATACTAAAAATACCCAAAGTTACTAAACTAATCCGAGGTTATGATTGGCGTCAAGGTTAGGTCTGCATGTGAAAGAGAAAAGCTATGGCAATATTTTAAGACAAAAAGCTCAAAACTGATGAGAAAGGCTGAAGTTAGAGATATTCAACAAGCTTTCTCAATTTCTTCGTTTGCAGTGTTTTGTAGGAGTATATTAACAAAATTACTTCATTTGTGTACCTAGGTAAGTTCGCTTTTTGATTCATTCCTATCCTCCCCTTTGTTCCTAATATTGAGTAAAATGTATTCTTCATTCTTTTCAAGGAGGCTTTCAACATTCATGAATGACAGGAAAGTAGACTTACATTTCAAAAGAAGAAATAGGTTATGACTTAAACAACAGTACTGACATGCTCATAAAAGAAGTGGAAAGGTACAAGAAGAATTAATTATTTCCTTTGGGTGTTCATGGTGATTCTCATTGTTTTATCAAATAGTATAATATCATATGGTCTTGGTTTACACGGTTAAGGAAATCCACTCAATGTTATTACACTAATGGTTTTTAAGTGGAAATGTTGTATTTTATTTGGAGGCTTTATAATCAAAGCTGAAATTTTTATTGCCACTAAATTTTCCGATAACAAAGCAAGGTTGGTGAAGCAAGTTTTGTACTTATAGTTCACAATTTATAAATATATCCAAGGAAATAGGTTTCCTACATAAGTAATGAGTTCATTTTTTACTTATTCCTATTATGTGAATGCACGCTAATAGATTTATCAACGATCTAAGTTTTTGAGCTTTTTTGTAACAGTTATGTATCCTATGCTTCATTGGTTTTAATTGGCTTATCTTAAATTCTATTTTGATCTTCTACAGCCTGGACATTTGGGAAACCCCAACTGGGTTTGGTGCATAGTTACAGTGAGGAAACAATCTACAACTGTAAGATACAACCCAATGATATTAGTGTCTGTAGAGGATGGCAAGATACAAGTGCAAAGGTGAAGAAAAATATTACAGGTTAAAGATTAGTGGTGAAGTGACTAAAGTTCTTTTGATAGAAGAAGAGAGAAATCAACAAATGATAGTTGAAGAAAGTTTTCTACACAAACTAAAGAGGTAACCTAAATATCTCATTCTCTCCTTCTATTCGATGTTTTTTTATGTGTCATCTAGGATTTTTGATGCATTATTTACCGCGGTGATCAATTGAGGCGACTAGAATGTCCAACTCTGAAGTTTGTTATTTCATGATATACCATTGCTTTAATGTCATTTTTCTATGCATAGTGAATCATACTCATGAAGTAAGATTTTTCTATATGAACGATCAACATATATACATGCTATAACTTTGTGACTATATGAGGGATCAACATATCCATGTGCTATAAATGTGTTGTTATTTTCCTTGTTAACATGTCTACTTGACTTCCTGACGTGCTTATATATTCTTGTTGTTTTGCTAGCTGGAGTCACTCCACTTCATCTGTATGCAGTCTATGTCTTGTTCTAATCTGCTTGCAAATGAGCACCAATGCATACTGAAGGTGAAGGATGGAAGTGGTCTGATCAACCTTGACTAATGTGTTTGTACATAAGTGTACCAAGCTTTGAAGTTAATACTTGTCATGGTCTTACGAATGATGCATACTGTTCTCGGTCTCCACATGGAATCATAATTTTTTTGTTTGCTTACCTGAATGGACCAGTAACACTACTCTTAATTCTCATTATAGGGATGCCGACTTGCTGGTGTCATTATCTTTGGCATTTAGACACCAAAATAAATAGTTGAGAATACTTACAGTCAATAAAAGTTGGACAAATATGATTTTGGCCTTCGATCTACATATCCACTAATAAGTATGGTTTGAGCGTCCAACTTTTAGCCAATATATTTTAGCCAGTTGGGAGATCCAGTTACATCTACGGAGGATATAGTAAACCTCTATTTTTCATCCTATTTAGTATGATCTATATCTAATCCTTGGGTACATATTTCATATTCCGAATATCTTTTTTCTCTTTCTAGTCTGAGCATATGAATTTGGAAGTCAATATTACGGTTAGGTTGTATCCCCGCGTGCGAACGCGAGTCTCCCCTAATGGAGTAATAATTTGATGATTAGAAGCTTTAATAATTAGATACTATGTTTATTCCGACAAACAAGCTCAAAAACTCCGTAAAAAATGGTCACCGATACAAGTTGGCCACTTGGCCGCCGTAGATACGTCTTATGTGCTCTAGATTAGTATATTGGAAGATTGTTCAAGAAGAATCGAAAGCCATTAAACAAGATTACTAAATAACTAATCTAACATTTTCTATTCCATATCTCTGCTGATTGGCAACATAGCCAGCCTGATGATGATTAACGAGCCATATGCACCACCCAAATTAATAATTCATTTCTAATTCCAGCAGACAGTTTACCTAAAAAGATACTATTAGTTTTTTGGTCTGAAAGAATATATTAATAAAGATCATACATGTACGATATCGACATCATCAAATAAAACCGGCCCGACATACAAATATAAGTTCAGTTCATTAACCAATTATTTATTTTTAATTCGCAATTGTAGGTAATCAAGGGCTCTTGAACCTTGAATGCAAATTCTTGATCTTATTACATTTATAACGTAATTTTCATTCGAATATCAATTTCTTACACTTTCAACTTAAGGTCGTTTGATTGCACAAGAAACTACAAATAATACAGATAATACACTTTAGGAGATGAGAATTAAAATATATTGGTTGATACGCTGGGGTCGTAAATATACGAATATATTTGGGCTCGTACATGTACAGGGAGTGCATATTATATACATAAATTCATTGAATGTTGTTTTAAAACCAATTGACAATAAAAATTATAATAAGAGTAATGCAACAACTTATATACAACTTAATTTAATAATACCATATTCTCTCACTTTCAATGTATCTTAGAGAAACTGAAATTCCCAAACTCGACTAAAGAATAGCCCTACATTGTACGCAATCCGTTTTGCCAAATGGACTAGACATTTGTAAATTTATATATCTTCATTGTTCATGCCCGCTCTTATTCGCAAGCGGGTGGGACAATATGGACTGTCGATCCGGACTTGAACGGATCTAGTTCCAACCAAAGATGGATTAAAATAAGGAGGGTAGATTGAAGTTGAGACAATTGCAAGGAGGGTGATATGAGTTTAAATTCTCTGCACCCTTTTTATACATTTTTTTGTGTATCATATAGGCTAAATTTGTTTATTATATATCTTAAAACCTAAAATATTAACCCTAAACCGTAAAACATAAATCCTAAACCCTAAAATATAACCCATATATCTTAAATCCTAGACCATAAACCTTAAACCCTATGCCATAAACCCTAAAACCCTATACCCTAAATTTTAAAACTCTAACCCTTAAACTATAAATCCCAAATCTTAAACTATAAACCCTAAACATTAATTATTAACCATAATTTAAAGTTTAAAATATAAAATAAATAAATAAAACTTAAAGGGTGCATGAAAGGGTACACAATTAAAATGCAGAAAATTTGATCCTGGGTGATACACCTATACTAGGTGTAGAATTATTTTTTACACCTTTTGTTAAACATTAAAAGATTCCTTATCATGTTTAAAAAGTAAACAATGAAAAAGCAACTTTATTAATTGAGAGATGATGAACATCACTAAAAATTACATCACCATTTCTGAACATCCCAAATTACCCATAAAAATTTTCAAGATTACAATAAAAAATCAGCATCTACCCTAACTTTCATTTCTAAGATGTGGCTTCTCCTCATTTTCCTATATCTACAAACATGCTGCCACCAATTTCAGGAATTGCCACGAAGAACCCGTCGTCGTTGAGCGGAGCAGCGGTTGTCGGCCAGAAGCCACAAAGGAGTCACGGAGCAGCCTAAAGACAAGGAATAGAAAGAGAAATACGCTGGTGGTGAAATCCATTATTACGATCTCGACCAAAATCCTCCATTTTTTAGGAGTTCCGATGGAAGATTCTGGCGAAACATCTTAGATTAGTTTCTAGATCTATAGAAGAGAAGAAGATAGAATAATTGTTCTCTGATGATATTCAATGAAGATTATAAGTCTATATATACACAGGGAAGACTCAATTGCACAGCTAACAAACTCCACAATCTAAGGCACTACTTTACAGAATAACAAACAGCTTAATAATAGTGCACGTTCAGCAACTAACCTGAGGACTAAGTCAAGATAAATAAACTAGTTATTACAATAATTTATTACCCCCCGGCAAGCTGAAGGGCAGGTCTGACTTGAAGCTTGGAGCGAAGAAATGCAATTCTGTCCTTACCCAACGCCTTTGTAAATATGTCTGCAAGTTGATCTGAGGAGGAGACATGGCTGATTTTGAGGGCACCAGCTTCAACCTGCTCTCTGACGAAGTGAAAATCAAGGTTGATATGCTTCGACCTGGAGCTGATTACTGGATTCTTGCACATGAACGTAGCCCCAATGTTGTCACAAAGAAGCATAGGGGGTTGCTGGATAGGGACTCGGAGATCTCGCAGTAACTGGTTTATCCAAAGTAATTCAGCTGAAGTATAAGCAAGGGCTCGATATTCTGCCTCTATACTGGACCGGGCAACCACCCTCTGTTTCCTGGAAGTCCAGCTAATTAAGTTGCGGCCATGAAACACTGCGAAGCCATATTGGGAGCGACTATCATCCTTGTCGGAGACCCAGCCGGCATCAGAAAAGGCCAACAGAGAGACAACTTTGGTAGGCTGGAAGTGCAGACAATGCTCCAAAGTGCCATTCAAATACCTCAAAATACGCTTGACAGCTTGCCAGTGCAGAGTTGTAGGAGAATGCATATATTGACAGACGCGATTGACCGCATAGGCGATGTCGGGGCGTGTTATGGTAGCATATTGAAGAGAGCCAACAACCTGCCTATAAAGCTTGGGATCGGAGAAAGGGTCGCCATGCTTGATCAGAGGAGAAGAGGCATCAGCAGGAGTCGAGATTGGCTTGGAATCAGCCATGTTGCTGCGGGCTAGGACATCCTGGATGTAGCCCTTCTGAGACAGAGTAAGACCAGCAGGAGTTCGTACAATTTGAACCCCAAGAAAATAGTTGAGATGGCCGAGGTCTTTAAGAGCAAAAGTCCTGTGCAGCTCAACGATGAAGCGGTACATAAACTGAATGTTGTCCCCTGTTATAATGAGATCATCAACATAAACAAGTATATAAATAGTGGCATGGGTGGAGGAGTGAACAAACAGTGAGTTGTCTGATTGACAAGCCCGAAATCCCTACGTAGTGAGGTGGTGTTTGAGCTTGGTAAACCAAGCCCGAGGTGCCTGTTTTAAGCCATAAATAGCTTTACGCAGGCGGCAAACATGATGAGGGCGAGATGGATCTTCAAAACCATGGGGCTGCTCCATATAAACTTCCTCCGATAGGTCACTATTCAAAAAGGCATTATTGATGTCCAATTGCCGAATCTCCCAGCCACGAGAGAGAGCCACCGAGAGAACCAGACGGATGGTAGTCGGCTTAATTACCGGACTGAATGTGTCAAAGAAATTGACTCCTTCCTCTTGGCTGAATCCTCGTGCAACAAGTCGAGCTTTATACCGCTCAATAGATCCATCCAAGTGCCGCTTTATCCTGAAAATCCACTTACAACCAACGAGATTAACATTGCAAGGACGAGGGACAAGAGACCAAGTGTTATTTCGCATCAAAGCATCATATTCTAGCTTCATTGCATTTAACCAACAAGTGTGTTTAATGGCTTGAGCAACAGTCCGGGGTTCAGTCGAGGTATAATCAAGGACGGAAGTATGGACAGATTTGGGCTTGAGGGAGTTTGTGCTAGCTCTTGTGACCATGGAGTGCTGATTATTGTCAACAGGGCGGTAGTGGGCTGGTACGGACTGTTTAGCATGGGAACTTATGGTTGGGCGCTGATGCGAGGGAGTTGGTGGGGTAATAGGTGTGGATGGTAGGGTAATGGGTGAGACAGTGGAAGGTGCAGCGGGAGGTGGCTGTTCCAGTGGCATAGAAGGCACGTGTGAGGCATGATCGAGAATGAGAGAAGAAACCGGCTCCGGTGGTGCAGCAGAAGCGGACTGATTGGGCTGCTGGCGCAAAACGGCAAATGGATAGACCTCCTCGTTGAAGACGACATGTCTCGAGATGTATATCCGGGATGTGGGCTGATGGAAGCATAAATACCCTTTATGTGATGCGCTATACCCAATGAAGGTACACGGAAGGGAGCGGAAATCCATTTTGTGGGCGGTATATGGCCTAAGAAAGGGATAACACAAGCAACCAAAGGAGCGAAGGAAGGCATAATCAGGAGTTTTGTTGTAGAGTTTGGAATAAGGGGAATGATGAGCGAGTTTGGGAGTGATGGTTCTATTGTGGAGGTATGTAGCGGTCTTAAAGGCATGCTCCCAAAATTGGTGAGGGAGAGAGGATTGAGCTAGAAGAGATAAACCCTTCTCAACAATTACTCGATTTCGTCGTTCGACCGTACCATTTTGTTCGGGAGTGTATGGACAAGAAATGCGATGATTGATTCCACAAGTTTGTATGAAGGTTGAGACATTTCGAAATTCCCCACCCCAATCTGTTTGTAGGTTCTTGATTTCACACCCAAATTGTGTTTTTATCATGGTTCGAAATTGAATGAATGTGGGAAGAACCTGTGATTTGTGGGATAAGAAATAAATCCAAAAAAACTTCGTAAAATCATCAATAAAGAGCACAAAGTATCGATGCCCATTTATGGAAAAAAGAGGAGACGGTCCCCAAACGTCAGAGTACAGTAGTTCAAAAGGTTTGCTAGAAGAAATATGAGAATGAGACAAATGGAGTCTGTGACTTTTGCCCAATTGGCATGGTTCACAAACAGGTGATAATTTATGTGATGTAGTAGGAAGCTGAAAACTTGAAACAAGTCGTCTGAGAACGGCCTCATGTGGATGCGCAAGCCTCTTGTGCCAGCCAGTCAACGAAGTGCGAACACCAGAGAGAGCCATAGAAGACGAGGTGTTATTCGGTGGTGGAGAGAAGCGATAAAGCCCATTATCAACGTGACCGTGAAGCACCGGTTTGCCCTGAAAGGTCTTAACAGTACAATGGTTAGGCCAAAATTCCATGTAAACTTGGTTATCAGTAGTGAGTTTGGAAACACTGAGCAGATTTTTGGTTAATTTAGGAACAATAAACACACTAGGTAAATGCAACTTAGATAAGGAAGATGAGCCAGTATGCGAAATAGACAATCGGTTACCGTTTCCAACTTGAAGTTTATCATCGCCGTTGTAAGGATCAGAGAGTTGAAGTTTTCCTATGTCTGGAGAAACATGGTCAGTTGCCCCTGTATCAAAATACCAAGCAGGATCGATGACAGTAGATGGGCTGTTGCAATGTGCCATGTTCGCCTGCTTGTTCTGATCTCTAGGACCCGGACGTCGAGAAGGATAGGCAGCCTGATTTGCCCTCTGCCAACAATCAATGGCCTCATGACCTGGCTTGCTACAAATTTGACACTGCACACGCCGACGACGGTGATCAGATTGTTGCGGAGGACCCCTGGAGTTGGCGGGGGAGAAATTGCCGGAAGACCCTGACTGCGGGGATGACCGATTGGTGGGGCGAGAGGCAGTATGGGCTTGCGGAGCGGACACCGGTGCAGGAGGAACTTGAATGGAAGTCTGGCGAGCAAGTTCTTGCTCCAATCGAGCTTCTTCTTGAAGTAGATGACCCACAAGATCATCAACAGTGGCGGTATCTAACTTCATCAGAAAAGCAGAGGTGAAGGCGCCATAAGAGGCATCAAGTCCGTTGAGAATGAAGCTGATAAGATCTTCATCGGACACGGGATGGAGATTCTCCGCCAGAGAATCGGCAATAGTGCGCTTGCGCTCTATATACTCCATCATAGAGAGAGCACCCTTGGAAAGGGTCTGCAATTGAGTCTTTATCGCCATACGACGGGCTCTGGTTTGGGCCTGAAAAGTGCGCTCTAAGGCTTGCCAAGCACTCTGTGACGAGGACGACCTGGCAACAGTGGCAAGGCATCGCTCCGAGAGGGTAGATTTGATCCAAAGGAGAACAAATCTGTCTCTCTTCTTCCAGGTAGTAAAATCCGGATTCGGATCTGTGGTGAGAGTGCCATTTGCAGCAGTGGTGGAAATAGTTTCTGACGGTGGTGTAGGTTGCAAGATGAACGACTCGAGGTCGAAGGTTTCAAGTGCCGAAATAATTGTGGTGCGCCACAGGGAGTAATTGTCCCTGTCCAGCTTGATACTAATGGAAGGGATCTAGAAGTTGAGATTTGTGGAGGCAATGTTTGCTGCAGCAAGTAATTGCTGACTGGTAGGTGGATTAGACATTGCAAGGATCGGGAAAAAAAATGTGTTTAGGGCTGTGATACCATATAGAAGAGAAGAAGATAGAATAATTGTTCTCTGATGATATTCAATGAAGATTACAAGTCTATATATACACAGGGAAGACTCAACTGCACAGCTAACAAACTCCACAATCTAAGGCACTACTTTACAAAATAACAAACAACTTAATAATAGTGCACGTTCAGCAACTAACCTGAGGACTAAGTCAAGATAAATAAACTAGATATTACAATAATTTATTAAGATCTGATTAGAGATTGATGGTCCGGAAGAATATTTAGTAGTGTTTACTCTCATTAAGGTTGTGATGTTAACAACTTCAAGTTTTCGATTAATATGAAATGATTTAATGGTGTTTAGATCTCAAGATTATGAGGGAAAGATTGAGAGTCAAGAGCTGCAGAGAAGAGGTCAATGGATTAAAGTGAGAATTGTGACTGGGATCTACTCATATTTATGTTAATAAAATATATTTGTAGATCTAAATTCTAATGTAGTATATGTTTGATATTTCGGATTGAAAATTTTCAAACTAAAGAGTGAAAGGGCTCCGCGAGGAGTTCATGTGGTTGTGACATGGGAGATGAAGTTAGGCTTGAAAGAGACAAGGGTAATATAGTCAAGAAATGTACAAATGGAGATGGAACAAAGAAAAAGTGGAGATGTTTAGTAATTGTGCAATTGCAAAAAATACCAACATTTGAAAGGCTCCTTGCAAAAATACCAGATTTTGAAAAGTATTGTAAAAGTACCATAAAGCTGTAACACTTTTCAAAACTAAAAAGATAAAATAAATTATGAATAAACCTTTTTCAAAAAACATAAAAGTGTTTTGGAAATGTTTAAAGAGGAAGTTAATTTTAAACGGTTATATCAGTAGGCCTAATCAAGTACTTGTTCAACCGGTATTCCTCAAACCAAATCCTAAATCCACAAAGTCGAGAAGGCAACGCCCTTTGTTAAGCCCTTTCTGAAGCCATTTTTGAAACCCTTACTAAATCCCCAGATCGAGAATGGTGAAGACAAGAGGTTTGCAGTCTGCGAAAGCCATAGTCGAGAAGGTGAAGGCGAAGGCTTCTACAGTTTCGAGGAGAAAGAAGCCGGCGAATGCGAAGGCGGCTACTGTGGCGAGTGGCCGAAAGAAGAGAGCCTACATGTCGTCGGAGGAAGAAGAATCACCGAGTCCAGTCGTTTCGATGCAGAAGAAGAAACCGAGAATCTCGGAGGCTAAAGAACCAAAAGCCAAGAGGTCGAGGAAGGAGCCATCGAAGTCGGTTGGCGGGGTTAGTGGTCTTCTCTAACTCTTGAATTACCTGAAAAAAACATATTTTGTCTGAATTTTGTGATGCATGCTAGGTTTAGGGTCTGGATAAACTTCATGCTAAAATTAGGCTTATGTGAAAAACAGAGCATGATTTACTCTGTAAAAAACAGAGCATGGAGAGGTCTGGAAAATTCATAGTAGCCTAAACTGTTGACATCCATATGGCCTGACAAACCAAAATGTATTCTGACGAAACGAATTATCTTACCTGACAAAGTAAGTTTTCGGGTTTATGTGAATATGAATGTCATGTATTTGTTGTGTGGTTAGAATGTTAGAATGTCATAGTAGCCTGATTCAGGTTGATACAAAATTGTAAGTTATACTCTAGGGTAAAGACTTTTCCTGAACAACTTCCATTTGGCCTGGCAAACCAAAATGTAGTCTGACAATTTATTTTGTATCCTAAAAACATATATCTTTACCTGACAAAGTAAGATGGTGTATTTCTTTCTTTTATATGAATATGAAAGTCATTCTTACCTGTCATGTATATGTGAATGTCATTCATTACAGATAATGTACACGTGGCATTCTGAGGAGTTGTTTTATGGTCGGATAAATCAGAACTCAAGGCTTCGGTATCTGAATTGTATCGAGAATACCCTAACTCGAACAGACTGGCGGACAGTTCTGCAGGGCCCCTTTGGCCCAATAATCAAAATTATGAAAAACTTGAAACTGTCTGCACATCTGATTCACCATGTGTTGTTTAGGCAACTGGACACAAAAAAGCAGTTTGAGACATGGTATGATCTTGGTGGACAACCATGTAGGTTTTCAATAGAGGAGTTTAGGCTAATAACAGGACTGAATTATGGGATGCCCGATGAGGAGGACACTGTGGAGGATAAGAGTGCAGTCTTTGATTTTTTTGGTGCGAGGAGTATTACCATTGCTAACCTTTTAACCAAGTTCTTATCGTATCGGGAGGAAAATGTATTTAAGCTGAAGATGGCCTTGTTGTTAATTCTTGAGGGTGTTGTACTTGGGGGTGATAAGAAGAGGAAGGTCAGACCCCTACATGTGAAATTGACCCAAGACTTGGATCATTTCAATAATTTCTCATGGGGTAGGAGTGCATATATTGACCTCCATCAAAGTTTGGCTTCTGCTTTGGATACAAGAATGGAGTCAGTTAAGACTGCACTTGCACGTTCAGACAATGCCAGAGCAGGATACACCATAAGGGGTTTCCCGATGGTGTTTCAGGTAATGTGTTAGTAGTTGAATATGTAAAACTGAGAAAGGTTAATGCCTCTGGTCATAATTGTGGTTTAATTCCAATTCTGTTTGTTTCAGATATGGTTGTATGAGGCAGTGCCCCATTTTGGCAGAACATTTGCCCAAAAGCTGAATAAAGTTGTGCAGCCCCGAGGTGTGAGGTGGCTTAAAACGAGTAGGCCAAGCTTGGATTTGATTTCTGATGCCCTAGAGGGGACTTTCGCTGCTAAACAGATCCTTGTTAAGGAGGACGGAGAGGACTTGGGAGAAAGTTGTTACTTCCCGGAAGAGAAAGGACACAAATCCTTGGATGAGATTGTTAAGCAACTGAAGCCAAAAAGAAAAATGGCTGGTAAAAAGGACAAGGGAGTTGGTAAGGGGGGCAAGCTGGAAACATTGAGGGTTTGGACCAAAGACAATTGATGTGTTGTTTGAATGAATTACTTGAAACGATGCATACTCTGAATGAAAAGCATGATCTGTTAAGGGAGGAAGTCATTGAGTTAAAGAAGTTCATAAGAGGCAATGCTCCTAGAATAGTGGCCTCTTCATCCAGTGATGACAGTGATCAAGACATCAGAGAACACCAGGAGCCAGAGTGATACGGGAGCATCCGAGGCTTCACCTAAGGTGCACACAAGGGGAGATGTTCCACTCACAAGAGCTCAAGCCAAGCGCATGCAAGAGGACCTAGAGAACTTGGCAAGCCTTCACGTCTCAAGGGAACCCACCCTAGTTGAGGACTTCACCGAGCCTATGCTAAAGACCTTGGTGACCTTTCAAGCCAAGCCATTTGAGGAAGGATGAGGGCCACACGACCACTCGGACCAGACCCTGACTCGGTCTAGAACTCGGCCGAGTTTTTGGCTAGAGCTATCATGAACGTGGAGCACAAGAGGGGGCCATGGAGCTAGCTGAACAATAGCTTTCTTTGTTTGTTTTAAGTGTGTTTTTAAGACTACTTTAGGATGCTTTTATTTGGGCCTTTGTGTGCTTGTTTGGGCCGTGACTCTAGGTAGTATTTAAGGTCATTTTGTTGTCATCTTGGAACACTTTTTTCTGAAATCTAATGTTGCTTTGCACATGAAAAACGAGAGCTCCTAGGATGTTTTCTCCATGGTTGTTTCGATCTTGCTTGGTTGCCCTTGCTTGTGTCAATCTCCTCCATAGGGTTGGTGCTCGTAGGCTTCACAAGAATCCTTCTCGTGCTCTTTGGATACGTCCATCGTTGTGTGAGATTGTAGAAGAAGGGGTTGTGTTGTCATTTGGTTTGGTTCTTGGAGACCTTCGAGCTCCAAGGGTTTTTCCATTGTTCAATTCGGTTCTTTCTATATCCCTTTTATCTATCCTTTGTTTATTTGTTGTTCATCTTGTTTGTTGTTCTTCTTGCCGAGTTCTAAGGTGTAAGATTCTAAGATTGTATTGGTTTGGTTGGTCTCTTGTTCATTTGACTTGGGTCTTGAAGTGATTTATATTCAAGGTTCTTTCATTATTTCAAGTTGGTTTTCCTTCATACCTTCTAATGTCTTCACCTCAGTTTTCGTGCATCTTGAGCATTTCTAACCTTGTTGTTTGTTGTAGGTCATTTTGTTGTCATCTTGGAACACTTTTTGCTGAAATCTAATGTTGCTTTGCACATGAAAAACGAGAGCTCCTAGGGAGTTTTCTCCATGGTTGTTTCGATCTTGCTTGGCTACCCTTGCTTGTGTCAATCTCCTCCATAGGGTTGGTGCTCGTAGGCTTCACAAGAATCCTTCTCGTGCTCTTTGGATACGTCCATCATTGTGTGAGATTGTAGAAGGAAGGGTTGGTGGTGCATTTGGTTTGGTTCTTGTTGTCTCCCGAGCTCCAAGGATTTCTCCATTGCATCTCTCGATTCTCCCTATATCCCCTCTTGTTTATCTTGTTCATTTCAGTTTTCTAACTTGCTTTTGTTGTTCTTCTCTTCTTCTCCCTCAATCGAGTCCTTGGCGTCAAGATCGGGCCATTCGCGGCTAATCCCTGCATCAAAGTGGTATCAGAGCTCCGGTGAGACGCCAAGCCGCCACCTCAGCCACCATCTCAGTCGAGCCACCTCTTGGTTAGCTCCTTTGAGTCTTCTTTCCATTTCTTCTTGTTTCTTCTTGTGTTTTCTTGCTTTGTTGTTTCTAGTTTGTCTTGCTTGTGCTTGTGTATTTATGGACTTTGCTTGTGCTTGATATCACCACCATCTCAGCCACCACTACCCCAGCCACCACTCCACAAAACGCCCTACAAAACCCTCCAAAACCCAGCTGCAAACCCATACCAAAACCCCTCAAAACCCAGCTGCAAACACACCTCCAAAACCCAGCTACAATAGCCCCTTAAGTTGCATGAAAAGCAGCTGCATTCAGCCCCCAAAAACAGCCTACAAAGCTGCACAAAATCAGCTACCCACTCCCCAAAAGCTGCCCACAAAAGTCACCTACCCACTTTTGTACTATCCTAGTTTCTACCTAGTCAAATCACCTTTTGTTTACTTCAAAAGTCAAAGAAAAAGGAAGAGCAGCCCTATATCTATTCTATACCATTGCTGCACGTTTTGTCTTCAAAAAAGAAAAAGAAAAAATAAATAAAAGAATATCAGAAAAGAAAAAGAAAGAAAACAAAGTCAAAAAAAAGAGAAGGAAATGCAAAATGCATGCATGCAGCCTTGTACGTGATTGTGTTGGTGCTCTTTCCTTGATATCTCCAAGTGTTTGTTGATCTCTACAAGCCCCATCCCAAGCTTGATATCCTACTCACCTAGCCTAAACACATATCATATCATTGACAATTGTTCA
This sequence comes from Rheum nobile, assembly GCA_027886185.1. Taxonomy (NCBI): domain Eukaryota; kingdom Viridiplantae; phylum Streptophyta; class Magnoliopsida; order Caryophyllales; family Polygonaceae; genus Rheum; species Rheum nobile. The sequence goes on from WOAB01000485.1 coordinate 9,616,275, forward strand.
CAAGTTCATGAGTATTGGTAATGCAAGCTAGTTATGACATTGCTTTGTTGAGTCTCCAAACACTTTCCTTGTGTCTTTGTTGTGTTTTCTTCTTGTTGTTTTGATTCCATTCGTGTGCTTCTTAGTTGTGTTTTGGCTCATTGCTTAATTCCCTTGTGCTCAGCCGTGTTTGAGCCCCACTGTGTTTCTTCTTTTGGTCTTAAGTCCAAGAGCTAATCCACATTGGCTTGTGTTGTCTAAGTTCACCAATTCCACGTGAAGTTTTTGATCCACTCAAGGCAGATTATTGTCCATAAGCATGCATCGACATCAACAAGAGAGTGAGCGATCAAACACATGAGGGTAAACACTTGTGAGGATGTTTTGATTTCACTAACCTTAACTTGTTTCTTGGAGTTTGTTGATCATGTCAGGAATTCCATCACATGAGGGAGGGTCCGACACCGTGTCACCCGAGTTGTTCAACATGCTTAAGGCAATGTCGGACAACATTGCTATCTTGTCCAATCGGATGGTAGCATTGGAGACAAGAGTGCCCGAGCCCGCAGCCGTGCCTCTTGGCACCCAAACTGAGCTAGGAGGCCCCTCCAACGCCGTGCCCCAAGAGACGCGCCGAGTGCCCATAGCCACCAACTTTCCCCGGCATAGAGATAAGCCTAATGCTCCTAACCCTTTAAATGGATTTCAGGGATCTCTAAGGGAGCCAAGACGTGCCTATGAAGAGGAGTTAGAAGATGACGAATGGGAGCATAAGCCACATCGAGGCTACCAAGCAAGAAGAGGCCGAGAGTAAGAGCAAAATGGCATTGGCAAGATCAAGGTGGAGATCACATCTTTTGAAGGCAAATGTGATCCGTATGTCTACATGGAATGGGAGACTAAGATTGAGCAGATTTGGAGTTGTCAAAACTTTGCCGAGGATAAAAAGGTACAACTCGCCACCCTTGAATTCAATGGTTATGCACTAATATGGTGGGATAATCTTGTGAAAGAAATGAGAAGAACCTTAGATGCAGTCGTGACAACTTGGAATCAAATGAAGGCCTTGATGAGAGCTCGCTTTGTGCCTCGACACCACACACAATTGCTGCCCTTAGCCATCAAAGTTGAGAGAAAAACTAAGGCTAGGAATCAAGGAGAGAGAGGTTCGTGTGGTCAGCCAAACTCTTGGAGAAGTGGTAGCCAAAACCGAGGCTATCAACCATATGGCAAAGACTTACTACAAGAAAAGGACAAGGAAATTTTCTCAAGTCCTCATTTGGAGCAAGGAGGGCCAAGGAGGAGTGCTCAGCCAAGCCCCTCCATGCCAAGCCTAAGGCCACCAGCCGTGACTCCTACTGCCCCCAAAGGGAGCGATGAAGAGCTCAGGGACGAATCAAAGCAACCTTCCACTCTAATGGAAGAGGAGTTCAATTCAAGAAGAAAGGAGGAGGAGATTGAAGCACCATCTCTTCCTACTACAGGAGGCAATCGTTTGCCCATCATTGTGCGTAGCTCATTCAAATCCTTGGCTACTCCGTGGACGGACCTGACCCACATGGTTCCTTCAAGCTTGCCCTTCCTACTCCAAGAAGTGGTTGAAGCTAAGGATGTTGAGCAGTCCAAGAAATCAGTTTTCAACCAAGAGAAGAAGGATGTGCCAATGGAGACTAATGCAAGGGAAGTACTACTTATCTCCACCTTTTCAATTTCATCTCTTGAGTTTGAAAATGAGCATATCATTCCATATAGGACAATACACATGGAGAAATCAGTCCTTGCATGTAAAACTAGATATTCTTGTATGCATCAAAGTTCTTTAGCACAATACATGTCTTGTGGAAAGCATCTTGTTTACAATATGATCATTATGTCCATACATGTGTGTTATATTGATCCTTGCATCACTAAGCATGTACATAGGGCTAGGAAGAATAGTGGAATAATGTGTCCATGCATGCTTGGATATCATGTAGTCATTGGAAGATTTGTGCTTACATTCTTACAATTGTGTGGACGTGCTAGAGGGCCTTATTTTGCCATTGTTGTTATGACTAAGCCCTCTAAGCAAGCTGAATTCATTGCATGCCCTAAACTTCATAATGCCTCTTATGTGACTAACCCTTTTATTGACCAAGTTGTGGAGTTGCATGGAGTTTCTAGTGCTTTGATTTCAGGTCAAGAAGTGAAGTGTGTGATCTACTCAAAGCTGAAATCCGGAGAAGTGCCCTTTGAGCCCAGAGATCATGGTGTCCTTAATGTGGTTGATTTGGTTCATTCCTTGGTGGAGTGCATTCGGGAATTGCATGAACGTACAAGGACCAAGCTACTACAAAAGGCGAAGTACAATGCATACAAGCTGGATTCGAGGTCGAATCCTTTCCAAGAAGAGGAGAATGATGCGGGAGCATCCGAGGCTTCACCTAAGGTGCACACAAGGGGAGATGTTCCACTCACAAGAGCTCAAGCCAAGCGCATGCAAGAGGACCTAGAGAACTTGGCAAGCCTTCACGTCTCAAGGGAACCCACACTAGTTGAGGACTTCACCAAGCCTATGTTGTAACATCCCAGGCCAAGCTACCCCAGCCACCAAGCCGCCCAACCACCCAACGGTGTCGGCGCCGGTACTGGTGCCGCCTGGTTGTCCAAGGGCATGCAGCCCACACACCCAACCCTTCCCCCATTTAAATGGGTAGGTTGTTGCCCACGGGGATCAAACCCGGGACCTTTAGATACAAGGGCAATGCCTTACCACTTGTATCACCAATTGTGCTGCAGGTCCTTGGACAACCAGGCGGCACCAGTACCGGCGCCAGCACCGTTGGGTGGCTTGGTGGCTGGGGTAGCTTGGTTTGGGATGTTACAAAAAAGTACACTTTGAATGAGAGGGGCTCCGACCTTATAGGGCCAGCCATTTCTCTATCCATGGGCCGCAGCCCATGTACCCCAACCAAATCCCCCTAACACGGATAGGTTGTTCGTGAGACTCGAACTCGAGACCTCCCGCTTTAACAAGCGGCTTAACGCCCACTTGTTAAAGCGTGAGGTCTCGGGTTCGAGCCTTGCGAACAACCTCCCAGCCATGGGGATTTGGTTGGGGTACATGGGCTGCGGCCCATGGATAGAGAAATGGCTGGCCCGATAAGGTCGGAGCCCCTCTCATTCAAAGTGTACTTTTATGTAATACCCACTTGTTACCAATTACGCTGCAGCACAATTGGTAACAAGTGGGTATTACATATGCTAAGGACCTTGGTGACCTTTCAAGCCAAGCCATTTGAGGAAGGATGAGGGCCATACGACCACTCGGACCAGACCCTAACTCGGTCCAGAACTCGGCCGAGTTCTTGGCCGAGTTTTTGGCTGGAGCTATCATGAACGTGGAGCACAAGAGGGGGGCCATGGAGCTAGCTGAACAATAGCTTTCTTTGTTTGTTTTAAGTGTGTTTTTAAGACTACTTTAGGATGCTTTTATTTGGGCCTTTGTGGGCTTGTTTGGGCCGTGACTCTAGGTAGTATTTAAGGTCATTTTGTTGTCATCTTGGAACACTTTTTGCTGAAATCTAATGTTGCTTTGCACATGAAAAACGAGAGCTCCTAGGGAGTTTTCTCCATGGTTGTTTCGATCTTGCTTGGCTGCCCTTGCTTGTGTCAATCTCCTCCATAGGGTTAATGCTCGTAGGCTTCACAAGAATCCTTCTCGTGCTCTTTGGATACGTCCATCGTTGTGTGAGATTGTAGAAGGAAGGGTTGGTGGTGCATTTGGTTTGGTTCTTGTTGTCTCCTGAGCTCCAAGGGTTTCTCCATTGCATCTCTCGGTTCTCCCTATATCCCCTCTTGTTTATCTTGTTCATTTCAGTTTTCTAACTTGCTTTTGTTGTTCTTCTCTTCTTCTCCCTCAATCGAGTCCTTGGCGTCAAGATCGGGCCATTCGCGGCTAATCCCCGCATCACAGAGTCTAGGGAGGTTAAAAGTGATGATGAACCCAACATTACCCAACACCAGCAGAGCATGAGGGAGGTGAAATCAACAGATCAGATTGATGAGTTAGAGCATGAAGATGAAGAAGAGGAAAAGATAGAGTCTGAAGATGACAAAGAGAATGAGTCCGAAGAGAATGAGTCCAAAGAGGGAGAGTCCGAAGAGAATGAGTCTGAAGGGAATGAGTCCAAAGAGGAAGAGACTGATGAGGTATGCCTAACGTTTTCAATTATTATATGTACAGTTCAGTCCATATATGCACATTTCAGTCCATTTGTGCATATTTCAAAAAATAGGTAGGTTATTTCAGACCATATATCATCGTTTCAGTAGACAGTTCAGTCCATATATGCATAATTCAGTCCATATATGCACATTTCAGTCCATTTGAGCACAATTCAAAAAATATTTGCTTATTTCAGACCATATATCATCGTTTCAGGAGACAATGGATGGAGAGCAAGATGATGGTGCAATTGTGTTAACTGGTGGACAATGGGAGGTGAAGCAGGTTGGAATGGTAAATGAGCAAGAAGTTCAAGGGGATACAACAGATTCACTGTCAGTTCTTATCCGGACGGCTACAATACTACAGAGGCTAACAACTGAGGAGGGGGTAAATAAGGCAAATGAAGAGTTGGTTAATGAGGCAACACCACAAGATGAGGAGGGACTCCGCAAGGAGTTGGTTAATGCAGAGTTGGTTAATGATGGGACTGTGGTGGCAACACAAGATGAGGTGGCAACAAAAGCAGTGTCTGATGAGGGTCTGCATGACAGGGTTGTGGAGGGACTCAGCAAGGTTGAGGACCGAATTCTGGAGGAACCAAAGGAAGATGTTGTGGAGGGAGAAAGCAAGATTGATGACGGAGGTGTGGATGCTGAGGAGGTAGCTAAGGGAGGTGATGTGGAGGGAGGGACCAAGGTTGATGACCAAGTTATGGAGGAACCAAAGGGAGATGTGGAGGGACTCAACAAGGTTGATGAAGGAGTTATGGAGGAATCAAAGGGAGATGTTGTGGAGGGAGGTACCAAGGCTGATGAGCGAGGTGTTGAGGTTGGGACTGAATTACAAGGTGAGAGGGTATCACAGGCTGATTGTGATGACGTGGGGGATGATAAAGGGGAGACCAAGGAGTTCAAAGTGCCGAGGAAGGGGAGACCAAGGAAGGGTGGCCAAGTGCAGAAAAAGACATATCCAAGTCGCACTCGCGAGCTTGCTGCGGCGACAAAATCACCCTTCCTCAATATGGATGAGAAGAAATTGGCGAAAAATATTACCAAAAATAGCAAGGTGAAAGGGATGACAGACCTGGTAAAGTGGATGCAAAGTGAGAGGTTAGTGACTTAACCATTTTACTCAACTTAATAATGAATTGAATGTCAAAATGTTATATGGCCTGAATGTTAGTAATATGACCGGAAAATGATTCCTTATGGACTGACAAACTTATATATTGCCTTGTTTATTATTCAAATGAATATGTACCATCATGCAGGATTGAACCCCGAATTGGACCGAGTGGGCAAGCATTGGATAAGAAGTTCTTTGAGAAATTGTTTGCCCCAAAGGACTGGTTGGCCAGTGAGGTAATATTCCAATGCATCCTTTCAAAATATTATGCATTTGTAAAATCGTTTTCAGTGGATACATTAACATTGTTGCACCATTACAGCATCTGGATCAAATGATGTTCCTTTATCGTCAAAGGATTTCAGAGGATCCGGAGCGGTTTTCGAAGGTGGTTGTGCTTGACACATTTTGGCAAACCTTGGTCACCACTGAGTTCAATCGCTTCCAGAAGGACTTTCCATGTAAAGGTGAGGATGCAGTGATGAAATACATGATGGGTGCATGTCCGGCTGATTATGGCAAGAGATGGGATGATGCGGAATGCATATATGTGCCCTTCAACATCACAGAGTCCCACTGGTTTGCCTTAGAAATTGAACTATGCGACTGGGGTGTGACGGTGTATGACTGCAATGTGGATCTGTACTCAGACAAGGAAATTTTCGAGATGATCCAGCCCGTCATTCAAACTGTTCAAAGATATGTCAAGATGTACGAGCCACTGGCAAAGAGATGTGAACCGTTATTGGACAAGCCAATGTCGGTGTCCCATCGTGATAACATTAAGCAGAACAAGCGCGGGTAAGTATATGTGTATTAATGCAATGATAAATCCTTATCAAACTACAATTGATATACATTCTAACTGCTTTTGTACATCTTGCAGAGGAGATTGTGGGGTCTACACCTTGAAGCACATTGAGTTGTTGATGCTCGGCATGACAAACTTGGATCTTGCGTCCGACAAATTCGTAGATGGACACAGAAATCAAATGGCTCATAGTATTTTTAGATGTCGTTGGGATGGTTTTTAAAGACATTTGATTTTAATGTGATAATTGTATTGTGTTGTTGGGAACCATTCGGCAAGGAAGACATGTGATATTGTATTTTAATTTGGAAGATCGTGTTTTCAGGATGTTTACATGCTTGTGATGGTGTTTAAGTTAGGACATATTCTCGTTTTACAAGCAAGGACCCCGGTTTGTCAGGTCATTTTCAGTTCATAAACCTATGCTAAACATAAGCTTATGACTGATTATCATATTTTAACCAACAAGGTTACAAAAAGGACAACCAACACAACAACTAACACCACAAGTACCACCACACCAAGTACAACTTTCAACACTAAATTTTCTGTTTTGATATTCATAATATCATTTCTTGAAGTCGAATGATGTGGGTAAATAAGCGTAGAGGTTGTCCCGTGATCTTCAACAACTCTTACGCTTTCAACTAACACCACAAGTACCACCACACCATGTAGTTTTAATGGTGTTTCTTAGTATTTTTCATGTTGTTTCTTATGAGTGTCTACTTGGAAATTATTAAGGTTATGTAATGGTTTGGACTGATAATAAGAAATATCCTTTGTCCTTATTCCTGCGTTTACTACTTTTGACTATATTTATGCGTGTTCAAGACAAAGTTATCGTTGTCATAATTCATAAATTAATGTTCAGGGCAAACACATTAATATTTCAGAGCAATAACAACATCGAATATGTCAACGTGCTTGTTCAGGACAAATGTAACGTTTTCAGGACAACGTTTGTAATATATATCAGAGCAATAACAACATATATGCGGAACAAACCTTATATTTTTTCATTATTCACATTTCTCCGGCCATATTTAAGTCTTACAATAAGTATTCAAGTTTGTTAGGGCATATTGAATTAAGTGAGTTCATTGCCAATGCATATCCGATTTGACCCCTCTTAACTTTCCCTGAAGACCCTTACTTTCCCAAATCTTCTCTACCAAGGTTCTTCAAATACTCCCAGGCTCTATTAATTGAAGTCAGAGCAATAACATTTGGTTATTGTATTTGAATTTGGAAGATCGTGTTTTCAGGATGTTAACAAAGTTTTGTGATGACAATTTCCAGGATGTTTTCAAGCAAAATGGTGCTTAAGTCAGGACATATTCTTGTTTTACATGCAGAAAACCCTCGTTTTACAATCAAGGAACCATATTTGTCAGGTCATTTGCAGTTGACAAACCTAAGCATTTCAAGCAATTTGCAGGTATGCACATAAGGAGGACAGTACCACCACCTCAAGTACATAGCATTATGACGGACCCTACAGAATACATTGTCTTGCTAAACATATGCTTATGAATAATTATCATACTTTAACCAACAAGGTTACAAATTGGACAACCAACACAACAACTAACACCACAAGTACCACCACACCAAGTACAACTTTCAACACTAAATTTTCTGTTTTGATATTCATAATGTCATTGCTTGAAGTCGAATGATGTGGGTAAATATTTGGCCGAGAGGTTGTCCCATGATCTTCAACAACTCTTACGCTTTCAATAGTCTCATTGGCTCTAAAATCATAAGCTTGACCATCCACCCATTTGAAGTATTTGCAATCCTGACCTGCCTATGGTTGAATACAAAATTAAACCAATCAACTATCAGTGAAATCGTCCTTGAACTTAGTTTAAGTCTAAATGAAATCCCAATTGAATTACCAACAAGTACAAATTCATATTTTGCACCAAATTCAAAAACCCCTAATTATATCCTAATTGAAAAAGCCTCAAATCAGAATCCTAAATGTATAACCAAAATCCTAAATCAAAACCCTAAAATTCAAATTCAATATTACCTTCCATAATGGACACCCATAGAACTGTTTTCCCGAATTTTGAGTGTATTTGCAAGTTTGTATTGTTGCAGGGAGGCCATGGAAACATCTTCGAGTTGATGATTCACCGGCTTCGTGCCCTCTCCTCCACGAATTTGAAATGGCAGATGAGCTTCCTTGTGTCCAGCCTTTTGTCATCGTATAATTTCTTCTCGTTTGCTATAAGATGTTACTCTTGATTCCTCTCTTTTCGAACATGGTGTTCCTCTTTCTCCCATTCGATGTTCTTTCTTTTTCTTCTGTGCAAATATGAATTTGTACTTGTTTTTTTTTATTAAAGAAAGAAAAATGAAATGAAATTTCAATGCTGATGTGATGTGTATCAGTTCATCATCTTTATCAGTTTTTTATACATAAACAAAAGCTTTTTCAAGCAATCCTTTTCTTACATGCAGATTTGAGTCAATATTCTCCAACTTTACTTTTGCATAGCCAAAGCAGGATACACCATAGGAGGATTAGGAGTTAGGGCGGATTTGAAACAAACGTCACACTTTTTCAAACCGTCTATAAAATGGTAAAAAACGGTTTAAAAACTTACACATTAACCAACCTAATATTTTCTACATTTAAAGGGTTTTTAAACCGAAAAAATAGCCTTTAAAACGGTTTTAAAACTTCCATAAAACTTCCATAAAATGGTGGGGTAAGTTCTCGAATAAAACCAAATCTTTGCAAAATTTTGACTGAAGTCATGCCATATTAAAGTCTTACAATACGTACTCAGATTTGTCAGGTCATTTTAAGTACAAAAACCTAAGCTTTTGAATAAATCTTCGCCAAAGTGATCATTTCCAATGCATATCCGATTTGACCCATCTTAACAACATATATAGTTTTTTCATTATTCAAGTTTCTCAGGCCATATTAAGTCTTTTACAATACGTATTCAGGTTTGTCAGTTTTATTGAAATAAGTGAATTCATTTCCAATGCATATCCGATTTGACCCCGTCATTAACTCTACTCCCCACTCATCTTTGTGTATAAATATCGTTCCTGCCTTGTGCAAACCCCTCACAAATCCTCCCTTACTCTAAAAGTCCCAAATCTCTCTCAAACTCCAAAAACTCTTTCGCAACATGTCTGACTCGTTCATTAAGGTCTTCCTGCAGGTATATTGGGATGGGGAATTATCCCCCACCATCGGCGATATGGCCTTGTTAACTATCCATGTCTACACGGGGGGAGCACTAGACTCCTCAAGGTGCCGAAAAACAAGATGGAAATTTGGTCCCTCCATGGGATGATCAACAGCATGTCGAGGTATGCCGGTACAAAGTCGTGTTTTTTTAACAGGTCCCAGATTCCGGGCAGCGATACCTTCAACCGCTGTAGACAAATGACGACATTGCGGATCTCGTCTGCCTCGGCGAGAAGGTAGCCGGAGTGAAAGTGTACGTGGTTCGTGATCAAGCCGATGTTGTGTTGCCCCAGTGATGGCCGTGGGGATGTCGTTATTTGCGTGGCCGTGGAAAGGACCGTGTGGATGTAGTTTTAATGGTGTTTCTTAGTATTTTTCATGTTGTTTCTTATGTGTTTGGGTGTCTACTTGGAAATTATAAAGGTTATGTGTTGTTTTGGACTGATAATAAATAAGATCATTTGTCCTTATTCCTGCGTTTACTAGTTTTGACTATATTCATGCGTTTTTAGGACAAATATAACGTTTTCATAATTCAGAAACTGATTTTCAGGGCAAAGGCATTAACATTTTAGAGCAAAAACATTATCGAATATGTCAACATGCTTGTTCAGGACAAATGTAACTTTTTCAGGACACATCTTCTAATATATCATAGCAATAACAACATATATACGGAACAAACTACCCTAACATAAAAAATTCGAATTTGTAAATACTTATTACTTCATACACTTAATTGAAGTCAGAGAAATAACAACATATCTTCTAATATATAGTATTATAGTACGTATTCAGGTTTGTCAGGTTATATTGAAATAAGTGAGTTCATTTCCAATGCATATCCGATTTGACCCCTCTTAATTTTCCCTGAAAGACCCTTACTCTCTACCAAGGTTCCCAACCAAGGTTCTTAAAATACTCTCAGGCTCTCTAGCAAAGTTCTTCAAATACTCCCACGCTCTCTCTTGCTTCTTTACATACTCAATATTTGCCCTGACAACGTAGTTATAGGCTTTGCAAACAACCATATATGGACTGACTTTTAATGCTTGTTTTGTTTCTAAGATATATAGTTTTTCAGGGCTTATAGTTTGTCTCACTCGCGCCCTGTTAATTGAAGTTAGAGCAATAACAACATATATAGTTTTTTCCTTATTCCAGTTTCTCAGGCCATATTAAGCTATTTATAGTACGTATTCAGGTTTATCAGTTTATATTGAAATAAGTGAGTTCCTTTCCAATGCATATCCGATTTGACTCCTCTTAATTTTCCCTGAAAGACCCTTACTTTCCCAAATCTTCTCTACCAAGTTTCTTCAAATACTCCCAGGCTCTCTACCAAGGTTCTTCAAATACTCTCCACCCTCTCTTGGTTCTTCAAATACTTCCACTTTCCCAAATCTTCTCTACAAACTCCTTTTTTTGAAGCCATGGCCGCAGAACATCAATTTGTCACTAGCGTGTACGCTGATGTATATGACCTTCTGCAAGCTGCACGGGATGTTGTGGATCATCTTGGAGGGAGGATGATGAGTGAGGCCGTATTTGAGAGCTACTCTCGCGACATTGTCGCGAGAGATTTGGAGTTGGATGCTTTGATTAAGGATTTGGTCCGCCTGAAGAGGGAGCTTGCTGCGTTGAATCCGGCAGGTGCTCAAACCGAAGAAGAATTGAGCCGGATAAAGCTCAGGTTCAGACTCGTAAGGGTTTTCTTGTATATTTTCTTCCTATGTGCAAGTGACGTGCCTAAAATGCTTTGTTTTTTTGGCAGATTGAATGGGACACCGTCTTCAATGAAATCAACATATAAAGGGTGTTGGAGCATGTTGAGTTCTTAAGGGGAGATCTGATGGCGCGCTATCTAGCTTGATGGGTGCGTTTTTAATCTTCCCTCCTTTTGTATGAACTTTGCGATGCTAGTTTTTTTGTTTTGTGTGTGGGAATGCCTTGCCAAGGGCACGTTTTTGTAAAGTTGAACAATGTAATCTCTGGATAATGTTTTCATAACAATGTAATCTCTGAGTATGTGTGGGGATGCGTTTATGATTTTTGATCATATGCAAGCGTTTTCAGGACAAATACAACGTTTGCAGAGAACATGAGCACAATGTCAGGACAAACCGTAGATGATTGTGTTTTAAAAACATGATTCAAAACATTCTAGGGTTCATATGAAGAATTATAGACTTCGCAGATGATTGTGTTTATGTATTAAGTTTATAGACTAAGGTTCAAATCCTATTAACTCAAATGGTTTCGCAGATGATTGTGTTTATGTATTAAGTTTTTAGATGTAGGTTGTCAGTACGTATTGAAGGTTTACAAGTCGTGTCTTACTTTTACAGTGATATGTTCTTCGCGCAGATGATCATGTCAGGACATATACGTAGTTTTACAGGGCGTTCTGGAGTTTTACAGTTACATGTCGTTTTTATGTATTAGGTTTTTGTCACGCAAATGATCATGTCAGGACATATATGTTGTTTTACAGGGTGTCCTAGAGTTTTACAGTTTGTTCTTGTGAGTTTTACAAAGATAAGAAGTAATCAACTCTTAAGCAAAGATTGAATTTATCAAGTTTATATCCCAGCCAAAAGGGGAATCCCCACAAAAAGATGTGTGGTTTAAGACTATAGAGACTTAAACCATACATCTTTTCAAGCACCCAACAACAACAGACTCAATATTTACGCGACCACGTTTACCAGCATAAACGCCCAAAAAACACCAACATGGTGACAATTCTAAACAAAAAAACACTAACCCATTCTCTTCCTATAATCCTTCGTCAGTCTTTCTCCTCCTACAGTACTGCTTGTTGTGACCTTGGTTGCCGCAATAAGAACACCGCCTCTTCCTAGAATAGTTCCTCTCCCACATCGCCCTGTATCGGTTAATACGTGGCCTTCCAGGAGGACGTTTTATTTTTGGTGCATAGCATCTGATGGATGACACAGCTTCAGGAACTGACCATCGGCCTATGGGAGGAACAAGATGCACAATTTCCTTGTAGACTTCTCTCACGCAGTCGTTCTTGAACATGGGATGGACGAGATCAGTGAGTCGTACTCCCCTATCACTTGCAACCGCTATGGCATGAGCACATGGAACTTTATCAATCTGGAACATGTTACAATCACATGTACGAGCATTAAGGTTCATCGAGTATCTGATAGTTCCTTGCATGACCTCTACTTCAAACTGGCTAAGTCTTCGAACACTCATCTTAGCTGACCTTCTGTAGTTCACTTCTATCAGTGTGTACACAGAGGGTGACAAATATTGGTCCCATTTTGAAGCCGTTTCCCTTCTTTCACAAAATCATTTAGAAATGGTCTCAAGAATCGCATCAAACAGAGCAAGAATAGGCCATTGACGCTGTGTTTTCCACAGGCTATTAAGACACTCGGCATTGTTGCTTGTCATGATGTTAAACCTGTTCCCATAAAAATGCGCCCTCGCCCAGTTTTTAACTCTGGCTTCTTTTAGATATTGACCAATCTTTGGAGATGTAGCTGTTATTTGAGCAAACTGATGATTGAACTCAGCTACTGTGTAAGCCTGAGCAGCTTTTTTGAATATGCCGAAGAGGTCTTGCCTGCCAAACTTCCTCTTGAAGTTTTGGTATATGTGATATATGCAATATCCATGCTTGGCGAAATGATAGCTATTTCTTATACCCTTCCCAATGCTAACATGACGGTCAGACACGAAATACAACTCAAGATGATCAGGAACAACAACCCTCAATTCACTGAAGAAAAATGACCATGCATCATCGTTCTCATTGTTAACAACGGCAACAACAAGTGGATATATTCGGCCGTTTCCATCTTGTGCCATAGCCAGGAGAAGTATCCCCTTGAACATGGCAGTCAGGTGAGTGCCATCAACTGATATTACCTACACACGCAAAACTATGTTCTCAGAAGTTGCCCTGACAATAGGATGTTGAGCTTTGAAAACAACATTATATGGACTGACTTATGATGCTTGTTCTGTTTGTCACACATGCAGTCATATAGGCGTTTCACCTGACAAAGTAACTATACGTCCTGACTGTGACAACAATGAGACTGAAGACTGACCTTTTTTAGATGTGGCGCTGCCCTTATCCATAGACCTAAAGTCTAGAAGACATACTTGAAGCATTGGTCAGCATCTCTGACTATTCTCGTGTATGTTCCCGGATTAGATTTCTCTAACATGTGCATGTAAGAGTACATTGCCTTGTAGCTATCCTCAGTTGTACCATGTGCCATGTCCTGGGCGAAGAGCTGCGCTCGATTGGCTTTGTAGTAGCTTGTTCTTATCCCATGCTCTAACATGAAATCCTGAATTTCTGAAGCACAGAGGCCTTTACGGCTGTTTAAAAACCTGAGATGTCACGAAGTGAATCTATAAATGCATTCATATTGGCCTTTGATAACAAAAACTGTTCAAATGCAAGAAAAATATACTTGTGAAGTACTTTCTCGGCAATCAGCCGAGAAGTTGCTCTTTTGTGATGATTGTGGTTTACTCTCATGCCACAGGTATGATCCGCAACATATTGTCGCACCATAAACAAGAACGTTTTTCGATACAATGAGCCACGACAAATGAAGGTGCATTTGTCGTCAACACACTCAACATCATAATTGGACTTGTCGGACCTCTTCACACGCATCTCATAGAAATTTTCCATTGCCAAGGAAAAGAGTGCAGCTTTGAACTCTTCCTTAGAATTGAAGATCTGGCCAACCTTCATTGTTGGATATGAGGACTTGTTTTCACTTGTTTCCTCATCTTCAACTAACATGCGTTGCATGTCCCTCTCCGCTGGATAGTACCTCTTTTCAATCTCTATAAGCATGTCTTCATCAAAATCAATCTCTTCTTCTTGGTCCTCCTCTATTTGCTCCTCATTGTGTGTTCCCTCATTGCCATTTATTTCCTCCCACACATCATCTAGACCAACAGTATTTACATCATCACCTGAAGTTGTGATACCCCGTATTTTTGTAAGCTATTTCTGGAGTTTCGGGATTTTTCCCGAGTACCCGTTATATACGTCGGATTTAATTCAGAGAGTTTAAGACGTTCGGTAATGCTCTCTGTATCTGTAATATTTTTCTCAGTGAAATAAAATACAGACAACGTGCTTTGGATTTTAATACTCGTTCGCGTACGATAATTTTATCTCGGGTTAATATCGTTTTCGTCTAAGAGCTGAGGAGGCGGCAAAGCCAAGGGCGGCGCTCGCCGCATTTATGGTGGTGCCCGCCGTCGCCAGGCTCGAGGACTGGCGTAGTCGTCTTCCTAGCTGGGCGCCAGGCCTAGTGGCGGCGACCGCCGTGCAGTACGGCGCCCGCCATAATTCGCCCGCCATAGGCAATTTGTGAGGCGGCGACCCTTGCTCTCCGCGGTGCCCGCCGTCGTTGTCCGGAGGTCCTTGCCCGAAGGTCGCCGGCGTGGCTTTGGCAGCGTCGGAGTAGCTCGTCGTAGGGACATCATTGTGTTTCCTGGCATTTGGCTATAAAAGGAGGTGTTTGGGAGGGGTTTTTGAGCTCAATCCACAGCCCAAGCTCTCCCAAATTCTTGCCTCACCGGAGTTGTGCCTGGCCGGATTTCTGAAGCTTTCGTCGGAGGTCGTTTGGTGGTGTTTCCAGAGTGCCTTTGTGAAGCTTTTGGTAGCCTTGGAGGTTAGAAACCAAAGCAAGTCGAAGGAGGCCGAGTCTCTCATGTTTTGGGTGAGTTTTCTCGCTGCTTCTGTCGTCTGAGTTCTTCACGGCGACCGCCGTGTTCTTCACGGCGCCCTCCGTGATGAACTGCGGTGACTGCCACCAAGAACGGCGACCGCCGCCAGTGTCCAGAATGCCTTTTTGGGCTTTTGGCTTTGGTGGTCGTCGTTGTGGCGTCGTTCCTTGCGTTTTCTTTCGTCGTTTTTAGATTCGTATTGTGGTTATGTCGGATCTAACTTAGGGTTCCTTTTATGGGTCGATTCGAAGGTCGTTGTGCTGTCGGAGCTATACCCATGTCGAGCCCGGAATCCCATCGTTGTCGTTAGGCTTGTTTCTATTCTGTGGATTAAGACAAGTGGCGGTTCGCTCTTGCTCATCGTTTCCATATTTACATTGATTATCAGTTATTTCAATTGATTAATTAATTTCGAACGATTATTACTGTGTTCTTCTGGAAGTGATTTATAAACTGTTTTGAAAATCATATAATAGGTTGTATATCTGTTAGAACAGCGCTATTATCTGTGATCGCCTTTCAGGCCTTTATGTGGATTTATTCTGTAACTGTGATTGTGTTGTATCTGTGTGGTTAGCACTGTTAATTAGGAATGTACTCGGACTTCATCCCGTCATTTCTTTATAATCTGGTATCGGGGTGGCTCGTCTCCACCTGGTACTATTCTAAGATCATGATCGGTCTCTTTCACAAGTGTGTAGAGGCAGGACACTTAGCTGGTGTCACAAACCTTCCGGTATGCGTCACTCTCGACGAAACGTATACTAAGATGTGTCGTCCCAATGGTGGGGTACACATGTAAAAGTCTAATAACATGATGTGTGTCTTGAAATATAAATCAGATAAGTGCTACTCGACGCACATAATAAATAAACCTTCGGCGAGTAGTGCAGCTAGGAAAACTCGTCTCGACTTTGATCATAGTACGTTCTCTTTCCAATATGGATTCGCTGTATGCGGTGAGGTTGGTCGTGAACCGAAGCATCTCAGTCAGCTTTTAAATCATTATTGTATGATTCTTTAAACTTTCCAGATTTGTCATAATTCCTTAAAGACTCACTTCCGTTGGAGTCTTCCTTTGAGTTGATTTCTGTAATGATTCAGTCTTCCAGAGTCTTCTCTTGTGCATACCTCTTGTTATTATTACGTAGAAGTATGAAGGTTGATTATCGTTATCGGTTATCATTCTAGAAACGATAAGGCTAACCTAATACAACTACATCAAACCTTCTGCTTTGTACCCTTGCTAGTCTATTCAAGTAGACTAACCCACGAACTTTGTTCTCTGCATGTGGGCTGGTGTCATCCGTTCGATTTGGCACATCAGATAGAAAGTAGCTCAGAATAATAAAAGGACTATGGAGTCGACGGTGGTTTTCGAATGTTTGAGTTATTTCGTTAATCAGGTTGAGATCTTTTGGGCAATGACTTTGGTTGTAATGTGTTTTATAAGACTTCCGCTGTATTTGGTTTAAACTCTGTGTTAGCCTATTCGGGATTGGGTTGTAATCCCGTAACTCATGTTTCTTTGACAATGTTATGTTTTGGAATTCAATGATTTGATCATTATGTATCATTTGTATTTCATAAATTGTATTTAAATGGTAAAGCCTTGGGTGATCTCGGTAAGGAACACTGGGGTCACTGGCGGTAATACCTTTCCAAAAGGGTTAAGTTTTGGGGGTGTTACAGTTGTGGTATCAGAGCCAAAGGTTTTAAAACGGGTTTGGGATTTTTATATCATTTATCCGTTTTTGAAAATACGTTAAAAGGGCTCAAAATTTTCAAAGTAAAAAGAATTTCAAAACACCGTTCATAGTCGTGTCTTCTATATAGTCTGATGTAGTAAGCTTGCTTCTATGTCTAGAAAGACTAACTCCGTCCTCGTTATCCTATAGGATGGGTGAGTGTTTTTCTCTTGATAGGGGGTCGGAGGACGCCAAGACGGACCTGCCGTCTCCAGGCAGGCTAGATTTTCCGATCCCTCAGCGATGTTTCGAGGTTGGAGGCCCGAGTAGCCCGCCCGAAGACATCAAGTATGTGATTCCCGAGTCTGTTGTCCTTACACCTAGGGATGCAGTGGTCACTATAGCTGTACCTGTAGAGCCACTCAGGGAGGAAGCAGTGCAGGAAGTGGGTGAGTCGTCTAGATACGCCTTAGGGCATTACGATGACGATTACCAGATCGAGATTGATCCTGAGGATGAGGATCCCATCGAAGATGATCCTGAGGAGGACCTCGAGATGGACCTGGAAGAGCAGAGCCAGGAGCCAGACAACTTGAGGCACTTGCTGGTTGACAGTCAGGAGCCGGGGGTGCAGTTTATTCCCCCTAGTCCAGAACTATCACCAGTGCCGGCTTATGCACTCATGACTGATGCTGGTTGGGAGGCACTGTACACTGAGCACGGTATTGGGAGGAGTGGCCCGACCATGATCTACGAGGACTATCCGCCTACTCCACCTCAGAGGAGGAGGAGATCAGAGGCTGAGTTGAGAGAGATCATTCACCAGAGCGAAATGAGCTCTCATATGGAGCAGCAGCAGCAGATGGATCAGGCGATCGCTAGCGCTCAGAGGAGGGCTGGGATAGGAGGACCTCTTACGGACGATCCTTTCTTTTCCACGACTGAGGTTGGGTCTGAGTCACCAGAGCCATGTGACCCAGGACCGAGCAGGGTGTGAAACCCATCGCCAGAGCTCGATGGTGAGCCTAGTCCAAAGAGACCTTGCACGAGTAGCCAGTCTTATAGGAGACGTTTTGGAACGCCTTGATGAGGATTGACGTTGCCTATCGTAGTAGTTTCCTTTCTTAGTATTTCAGTATGTACTTTGTGTAATATTCCAGTATGACGGCAAGTACTCTGTGAAACACTTTTATCTTCGAGCAATTTTTGTCCTAACGCTCAGATGATAGACTTATGTGTAGCTTGTGTAACAGTTCCAGTTCATCTATAAAATACCTAGTTGATCTATTCTGAGTAATTTTACTACATTAAGCATGTTTGAATGATATTAATGTACAAATAACTTGGAATTTGATCCGTAAACAGATGGTGAACACAAGGAACACGGTTCGAGCTGGTGTTGGGACTAGTCAGGGTCCCAGACCAATCATAAGAGATGTTGGCCAAGGTGAGCATGTATCTGAATCCCATAATCAATCCAGGGACAATGATCAGGATCAGAGTAATGCACCAGTGGTGTTTGATGTTGTAGCAGTGGAGACAATTCGAGGAATTGTCATGCAAGCTATCGCTGATGCTATGCGACCAAATGTGCCACAGGCACAAGGCGTGCCGATTCCCCTACCGGCTCCTAGATTTGAGGAGCCAAGAAACCATGATGTCCAAGAGAATGCAGTCAGGACTAGGGACAACTATGGTCGTGCTCTGAAGACCAGCAGTTCTATGAGGCCTGATAGCTATAACGGAAAAGGGGAGCCAGTCAAGGTGACCCATTGGTTCTCTCACATGGAACGGCTGTTCCGTAATGTGGATTGTACTGAGGCTGAAAAGGTCCACATAGCTTCTCTACAGCTGAAAGAGGATGCTAGTGAATGGTGGGAGGGTACAAGCTTAGTTGATAGCCCTGTATTGACCTGGTCGATGTTTAAGACCAAAATGATTGACCGTTTCTTCTCTCGTGCTATAAGAGAGGAGAAACACAAGGAGTTTTTGTACCCCAAGACTGATGGATTGAAGGTAGTTGAGCTGGCAACCAAGTTCAATCATCTTCTGTAGTATGCCCCAGCTGAGATAACCAGCGAGGCACAAAAGATCTGGTACTTTCATGAGTGGATGAGTCCAGATATCAAGCCGTTGATGGTGCACCACACATGCTCTACTCTGGAGCAGTATGTGGATGTTGCCTACAAGCTGGAAGTGATTCTGGAGGAGTCAATAAAGAGACGCATCCGACAGAGGTCGATGCAGAATCAGAATCAGAATCAGGGTGGTGGATTCAAGCGACCTGCGCCACCGTCTAGCTTTGCCAAGTCTGGCCGAGGAAAGACGGACATGACTCACGGAGGGTCAACGCAGCAGTCCAGTCAGAGCAGAAGTTCAGTTCAGTGTTATAACTGTGGTGTTGCTGGGCACAAGAGCAATGAGTGTCAGAAGGAGAAAAGATCGTGCTTTGGGTGTGGATGTGATGGTCATCTGCAGAAGTTCTGCAAGTAGGGGAAGCAGAAGGGAGTAGAGTCGCAGCAAGGGTCAGTTCATCAGAGCAACCGACCTAGGTTCAAGCCTGCCGAGACTCCTAGCCCGTCAGTTCAGACGACTGCTCAGAACAGGGAAAGGCCCCACATGTTTCTGGAAGTCAGGGTCAACGCTTGTACGAGATGCGTGAAGCAGATGGACCCAACGCTCCGACTGCTCAAGGTACTTTATACCTTCACTCTACTTTCGTATGTATTCTGTTTAATTCTGGTGCTACGCATTCCTTTATTTCGAATAGCTGCGTTAGCAAGTTAGACTTAGTGTGCAACGATTCGTGTGACCCTTTCGTCGTTAGTCTTCCTAATGGAGAATGTTTGGTGGGAACCAAGCATCTATCTGACTTCCCGATTACCATTCAGGGTAAGGAGTTTGAGGCAGATTTGATCTGTATAGCCATGGCACCATACGACATCATTCTTGGTATGGATTGGCTGACGCGTCACAAGGCGGTGATCGACTTCAGTTCAAGAACAGTGACGGTGACATCTAAGGGCCAATTTGTGTGCAAGTTCAAGGGCCGGAATGACGTTGATAACGGCAAGCTGATCAATGCGATGGCTGCGTTTAAGCTACTACGACAAGGTTGTGTCGGGTACCTCTGCTACTTGGATTCGCCCGCGAAAGATGGACCTGTGATTCTTGATATTCCAGTGGTCAGAGAGTTCTCGGATGTCTTTCCAGAGGAGGTTCTTGGATTACCTCTGAACCGTGATGTGGAGTTTTCGATTGATCTTGAGCCTGGTACTGCGCCAATCTCTAAGGCACCGTATCGGATGGCTCCTGCAGAGATGCAAGAGTTGAAGAGTCAACTTGAAGATCTTCTTGACAAGGGTTATATCAGGCCAAGTGCATCGCCGTGGGGTGCTCCGGTTTTGTTTGTCAAAAAGAAGGACGGATCGTTTCGACTTTGCATCGACTATCGAGAATTGAACAAAGTGACGATCAAGAACAAATACCCATTGCCGAGGATTGACGACTTGTTGGACCAGTTGCAGGGAGCAAAGGTTTTCTCCAAGATCGACCTGAGATCTGGATATCATCAACTCAGAATTCGTGAGCAGGACATTCCTAGAACTGCGTTTAGTACCAGATATGGTCATTACGAGTTCGTAGTGATGCCTTTTGGGCTTACAAATGCTCCAGCTGTCTTTATGGATCTGATGAATCGATGTTTTCACCAGTACTTAGACAAGTTCGTAGTGGTCTTCATAGACGACATTCTGATCTACTCTCCGAGTGAAGAAGTCCATGAGGAACATATGCGGATTGCGTTGTCAGTCCTTAGACAACATCAGCTTTATGCTAAACTGTCCAAGTGTGAATTCTGGTTGAAGGGGGTGGCTTTCTTAGGCCACGTGATCAATAAGAATGGGGTTATGGTTGATCCCCAGAAGATCGAAGCTATGGCAAATTGGACACAGCCCCAGAACGTGAAGGAGGTGCGCAACTTTCTTGGGCTTGCCGGGTATTACAGACGGTTCGTGGAGGGGTTTTCGAAGACCGCTCTACCTATGACCTATCTACTCCGCAAGGTTCACAAGAAGTTTGTTTGGAATGACAAGTGCGAGGCCAGTTTCCAGGAGTTGAAGCGACGGCTGACCTCGGCACCCGTGTTAGCACTCCTAGAGGGGAACGACGATTATGTGGTCTATAGTGATGCTTCAAAGTGTGGTCTTGGTTGTGTTTTAATGCAAAAGGGCAGAGTCATTGCTTATGCATCCAGGCAACTCAAGACGTACGAAGAAAACTATCCGACACATGATCTTGAGCTAGCAGTGGTTGTCTTTGCGATGAAGATTTGGAGGCATTACCTCTACGGTATAATATGCCAAGTCTTTACTGACCACAAAAGTCTCAAGTATATATTTACTCAAAATGAGCTGAATATGAGACAACGCCGCTGGCTAGAGTTTCTCAAGGACTACGACATCGAGTTGTTGTACCAACCGGGCAAGGCTAATGTGGTAGCTGATGCATTGAGCCGGAAGACAACGCATGAGAGGGTAGTTACTTTACTTACTGCTCAGACCAAGCTGAACCGAGAGTCGTGCGACATTGAAGTTATATATGATCAGCGTAGATGTTTCCTGAGTATGCTGGAAATTCAGGCTATACTGCTGGATCAGATCAAGGAAAAGCAAGTTGATGACATCGTCTTGGTGAAGCTAAGCAGTGAAGTGATGGATGGGAAAGCTCCCAGTTTTGTGATTCAGGATGATGGATCGTTTTGGTTTCAGGATCGGATCTGTGTGCCAGACACAGAGAGTCTTCGTCAGTTGGTGATGAGAGAAGCTCATTCATCTGCTTATTCTGTGCATCCTGGCTCTAGCAAGATGTACAAGGATCTTAGGAAGAAGTTTTGGTGGCCAAACATGAAGTGGGACGTGGCAGACTTCGTGGCAAAGTGCTTGACTTGCCAGAAGGTCAAGATTGAACACCGCAGGCCAGGTGGTGAGTTGCTACCTCTCCTAGTTCCAGAATGGAAATGGGAGGATATTGCCATAGACTTCGTCACGGGGCTATCGAAGACTCGAAGTCAGAAAGATGCTATCTGGATAATTGTGGATAGGCTTACGAAGAGTGCTCATTTCCTAGCCATTAAGACCACTTGGGAAGCCCAGAAGTTAGCAGAGGTCTACCAGAAAGAGATTGTCCGTTTACATGGTATCCCTAAAACCATCGTATCGGATCGAGATGGCCGTTTCATGTCAAGGTTCTGGCAAAAACTTCATAAGGCTATGGGGACCGAGTTAAGGTTCAGCACAATATTTCATCCTCAGACAGATGGCCAGTCTGAAAGGACCATCCAGACTCTAGAGGATATGCTCAGAGCTTGTGTACTCGATCGTCCGACTAGCTGGGAGGACAGCTTGAGTCTGATTGAGTTCACCTACAACAACAGCTGACATGCTACGATCAAGATGGCTCCGTTCGAAGCTTTGTATGGTCGCCGATGCAGATCTCCGATTTATTGGGACGATAACGCCGACAAGATTCTGCTTGGGCCAGAGTTAGTCGAGAGGACAGCTTCTGACATTGCCTTGATTCGACAAAGGATGTTGACCGCTCAGAGTCGACAAAAGTCGTATACAGACAAGAAGCGTAGGAATGTCGAGTTCGAGGTCGGTGACAAGGTGTTTGTCAAGGTGTCGCCCTTGAAGGGAGTTTTCAGGTTTGGTAATCATGGGAAGCTTAACCCTCGCTACGTGGGACCATTCGAGATTCTGGATAGAGTGGGATCTCTAGCGTACCGCTTGGCGTTGCCGCCATCGGCTCATCCAATGCATAATGTGTTCCACATCTCTTTGCTCAAGAAGTATGTGTCAGATGAGTCTCATGTGCTGAGTTATGAGGACATCGAGATTCAAGCTAATGGTACTTATGAGGAGATGCTCGTGCATATTTTGGAGCGTCGTGAGAAGCAGCTGCGTAGCAAGATCGTACCGTTGGTACGGATTCAGTGGTCCAAGTCTGGATGGGAGGAAGTTACTTGGGAAACGTGGGAAACTGAGTCAGATATGCTCAGGCATTTTCCCGAGTTATTCTCGACCTAAGTTTCGGGGTCAAAACTTCTTTTAAGGGGGAGGAGATGTGATACCCCGTATTTTTGTAAGCTATTTCTGGAGTTCCGGGATTTTTCCCGAGTACCCGTTATGTACGTCGGATTTAATAAAGAGAGTTTAAGACGTTCGGTAATGCTCTCTGTATCTGTAATATTTTTCTCAGTGAAATAAAATACAGACGACGTGCTTTGGATTTTAATACTCGTTCGCGTACGATAATTTTATCCCGGGTTAATATCGTTTTCGTCTAAGAGCTGAGGAGGCGGCAAAGCCAAGGGCGGCGCCCGCCGCATTTATGGCGGCGCCCGCCGTCGTCAGGCTCGAGGACTGGCGTAGTCGTCTTCCTAGCTGGGCGCCAGGCCTAGTGGCGGCGACCGCCGTGCAGTACGGCGCCCGCCGTAATTCGCTCGCCGTAGGCAATCTGTGAGGCGGCGACCCTTGCTCTCCGCGGCGCCCGCCGTCGTTGTCCGGAGGTCCTTGCCCGAAGGTCGCCGGCGTGGCTCTGGCAGCGCTGGAGTAGCTCGTCGTAGGGCCATCATTGTGTTTCCTGGCATTTGGCTATAAAAGGAGGTGTTTGGGAGGGGTTTTTGAGCTCAATCCACAGCCCAAGCTCTCCCAAATTCTTGCCTCACCGGAGTTGTGCCTCTCCGGATTTCTGAAGCTTTCGCCGGAGGTCGTTTGGTGGTGTTTCCAGAGTGCCTTTGTGAAGCTTTTGGTAGCCTTGGAGGTTAGAAACCAAAGCAATTCGAAGGAGGCCGAGTCGCTCGTGTTTTGGGTGAGTTTTCTCGCTGCTTCTATCGTCTGAGTTCTTCACGGCGACAGCCGCGTTCTTCACGGCGCCCGCCGTGATGAACTGCGGCGACCGCCGCCAAGAACGGCGACTGCCGCCAGTGTCCAAAATGCCTTTTTGGGCTTTTGGCTTTGGTGGTCGTCGTTGTGGCGTCGTTCCTTTCGTTTTCTTTCGTCGTTTTCAGATTTGTACTGTGGTTATGTCGGATCTAACTTAGGGTTCCTTTTATGGGTCGATTCGAAGGTCGTTGTGCTGTCGTAGCTATACCTGTGTCGAGCCTGGAATCCCGTCGTTGTCGTTAGGCTTGTTTCTATTCTACGGATTAAGGCAAGTGGCGGTTCGCTCTTGCTCATCGTTTTCATATTTACATTGATTATCAGTTATTTCAATTGATTAATTAATTTGGAACGATTATTACTGTGTTCTTCTGGAAGTGATTTATAAACTGTTTTGAAAATCATATAATAGGTTGTATATCTGTTAGAATAGTGCTATTATCTGTGATCGCCTTTCGGGCCTTTATGTGGATTTATTCTGTAACTGTGATTGTGCTGTATCTGTGTGGTTAGCACTGTTAATTAGGAATATACTCGGACTTCGTCTGGTCGTTTCTTTATAATCTAGTATCGGGGTGGCTCGTCTCCACCTGGTACTATTCTAATATCATGATCGGTCTCTTTCACAAGTGTGTAGAGGCAGGACACTTAGCTGGTGTCACAAACCTTCCGGTGTGCGTCACTCTCGACGAAACGTATACTAAGATGTGTCGTCCCAATGGTGGGGTACACATGTAAAAGTATAATAACGTGATGTGTGTCTTGAAATATAAATCAGATAAGTGCTACTCGACGCACATAATAAATAAACCTTTGGCGAGTAGTGCAGCTAAGTTATAGTGCAGCTAGGAAAACTCGTCTCGACTTTGATCATAGTACGTTCTCTTTCCAATCTGGATTCGCTGTATGCGGTGAGGTTGGTCGTGAATTGAAGCATCTCAGTCAGCTTTTAAATCATTGTTGTATGATTCTTTAAACTTTTCAGATTTGTCATAATTCCTTAAAGACTCACTTCCGTTGGAGTCTTCCTTTGAGTTGATTTCTGTAATGATTCAGTCTTCCAGAGTCTTCTCTTGTGCATACCTCTTGTTATTATTCCGTAGAAGTATGAAGGTTGATTATCGTTATCGGTTATCATTCGAGAAACGATAAGGCTAACCTAATACAACTACATCGAACCTTCTGCTTTGTACCCTTGCTAGTCTATTCAAGTAGACTAACCCACGAACTTTGTTCTCTGCATGTGGGCTGGTGTCATCCGTTCGATTCGGCACATCAGATAGAAAGTAGCTCAGAAGAATAGAAGGACTATGGAGTCGACGGTGGTTTTCGAATGTTTGAGTTATTTCGTTAATCAGGTTGAGATCTTTTGGGCAATGACTTTGGTTGTAATGTGTTTTATAAGACTTCTGCTGTATTTGGTTTAAACTCTGTGTTAGCCTATTCGGGATTGGGTTGTAATCCCATAACTCATGTTTCTTTGACAATGTTATGTTTTGGAATTGAATGTTTTGATCATTATGTATCATTTGTATTTCATAAATTGTATTTAAATGGTAAAGCCTTGGGTGATCTCGGTAAGGAACACTGGGGTCACTGGCGGTAATACCTTTCCAAAAGGGTTAAGTTTTGGGGGTGTTACAGAAGCATCACCTGAAGCATACCCTAAACCATCACCACCATCAACACGATCATCATCATCTGACTGATAACAGCCATCGTAATCAAAACCATCTCCTATTTCATCCTCCAAAGAATCTCCACTATTGGCATAATCAGTCATTTTCTCCTTTCCTTTGTTTCTTGATGTAGCAGCTTCAATGTCCTCATCATCGTTGCTCAATGATATAATGTCTTCCAGTATCATGGGACACTTTCTCTTGTCTTTCCCCGTCACTTCATCCCTTTTTAATCTCCTTAACTCTGTTTCGTTGTCAGCTTCAATAATTTCATCAACTGACCTGACGTCAGTGTCGGGTGCTCTGTCTTTTTTAAAAAACGACCTGACAAAGTCTCTATCGTCGTCATCATTTATAACGATCGGTGGAAGTTCTGGTTTATTTTGATAAACGTATTGCACAAACAACTTCTCTTCATCAAATGGATTATTCCCAGTCCATTTGTTGCGCGGTGTAGCCAAGTCCATGTCAGGGGAAAGCAACATGGCTTTCACTGTTCTATCACCCTCATACAACCACCTTTTCTCTTGTTGTTTCCATTCTCCACCACTGATGAACTTCACATACACTACTTTCGTACCTACAAATAAAGAAGGTTTTTGAACTTCACGTATACAGAGGGGAAAAATCGATTGTTTTTCAGGAAAGTTTACTTACCCATTCAAGCTTTAATGGAGGGCGTGAGGTGTGAAATATCAGGTGTGAAATATCTCACATGGAGTAAGTGCTAGAGTCTGGCTGCTTTGAAATTCTCCAGGAATATTCAGGGATTTTTGTTAGGTGAGCTACGCTGGAGGGATTAAGGGTTGAAGGAGATGAATAATTTTCTTTTGGAGGGAAATTTGTCCGCCAATTTTAATTAAGGCACAGTTCAAGGAAGACATACTTGAAGGTTGATGTGATGGGACTGTCACCGGGAGGGAGAAAGTGATTAAGGAGAGATTAAGGATATCTTTTATCTTTTTTGAAAAAAATATTAATCAACTTTTAAGGATATTCAATTGAAAAAAAAAATTTATCCTCAACAATAGTAAAAATACCACAAAAAGTATACAAAATTGGTACTTTTGCAATACTTTTTAAAATATGAATTTTTTACAAGTTGCTAACAAAAATCTGATAATAATCTGATAATATAGTCAAGAAATGTACAAATGGAGATGGAACAAAGAAAAAGTGGAGATGTTTAGTAATTACGTATTAATTTTTATTCATGATTAGATATTTAGATGAATTTGAACTGTTTTGCTTCGAGTTTTTTAATTGGCTTTAGAAGATATTTTAATAAATATAACCCATATTACTATTGAAAAAATTTTACTTTTTGTTTTTGACATATTCACATTAAGTAATATTTAAATAAACAAATTATTCTCATTAAATTTGAATTCAAGTAATTTTTAAACCAAAACTTGAATTTAAGTTTTCGTTTAAAAATTACATGATTGTTTGTACGTAGAATTTTGGTTTTCTCTTCTTTTTTAAAATTCATAAAAGTCTTCTCATCTTCTACGTTAAAATGTGTCTTTTAGACTTCTTTCACTATTGTTCTAGTCTTTTCAATAAATGACCTATAGGTAGACCTGTCAAAAATCGACTCAATCCGAAAATCCGACCCCGAAAGGATCCGAACTTGACCCGAACGTCACTGGGTCAAGAAGGACCCGAACCCGAAGGACCCGAACCCAAACCCGACTCGATCCGAACGCAAATTCGAGCTCGCGAGTCTCCTTTATTTTCTAGATTTTATTTCATTTATATTAAATATTTTAATATATTTTATTAAATAATAATATAATATTAATTATATTATTATAATTATTGTATTAAAGTTAAAAATCATAATAATCATAAAAAAGGACATGTTCGACCCGCCGGGTCAACCCGAACCCGCCCGACCCGAAAATTTTACCAACCCGATCGACCCGAACCCGATTTAACCCGAACCCGACATGACCCGAACCCGACCAACCCGACCCAGTTGACAGGTCTACCTTTAGGTATTTACTTATAACTAAATACATTTTGGGTTAAAATGTATAAGCATTTGAATGAATAATAATGTGCTATTTTAATTATCATAATACATGATATAAAGAAGCTTACAGAAAACATTGTGTTATAATTCATCAATTTTCTTATCATGCCAATTAAAAAAATTATATACAAAGTAAACATAATAGTACCATTTCCAGTTGTTGTTAATGTTTAAAAAGTAGATAAATTAAAATTTTCACAATGAAGAGTAGCATTCATATATTATACAGAGTATTTGGTAGGAATTATAAAGCTGAAATTATAAAGAAAAAATATTATAGTTGTATTTTTATTTTGCTTGTTTCCAAAAAAAGAATTAAAATTATGATTGTGAAAACTGAAATAAGCACTATAGGTAACACTGTGCATGTTTCTATAAATTGTTTAAAATTTTAGTTCAAATCAATATAACTATCTCTATATTTTTGTTTAAAAAATAATATGTACACTAAAGATATATTCACATAATTTTTTTATGATTCCTAATATACTTATTTCAATCCAATGTTGTATTAAGATTTAATATTTTTTTTGTATTTTACATAAAATAAGAAGCATATTTTTATTAAAGAATAGAGTTAATAATTTCTTAATAATACAAATTGAAATTGAAAAATTAACAGAATTATAAACTATAACTGTTGCATACCTTGATATTAATACATGTTACTTTTTCAACATAGCATTTATGATTTTTTTTGAAAAAGGATAAAAATAATTATAATACATGAATAGATTCTTTTTAAGTGACAAATGATAAAAGGTGTAAGCATTTTAGCAAGTGTAAGAATACATTTATCCCAATTGCAAGGGTACAAATGATTCTTTACGCAGGGGAATCTTCCAATCAGCAGCAGAAAGCTAATAAGCCACTCCACTTCATTCAAGCCGGCTCCTTCCTCTTTTTTTCTCTCTTCCATTAAGCCAAATTCGTTGCACCTTCTACTTTTATCCTCTTTAATAAATTAGCAATCCCCAAAACTAATAACAATTACAAATCAAAGCCCGTGCTTTGTACCGGTCATTTGTGTATATATGTAGTGTCACGATATATAAAATAAGTTTGTAATACATGGATCGTTGTTCTGTTTTTTTATGTTAGACATATATTATTTGATATTTATTTAAATGTAAGTACGTTAGATATAAAATGTTATGATTGTACATAAAAAGCGGGTTATTTTATTTTTTATAATTTTGGTTAGAAGTATATTTTAAAGTTTGAATTAAAGTGGAAGTTTATTTTTGTAGGAATGTGTTTATATTTTGATGAAAGTTTTTGTGAATATTTTAGAAATCTTCTATATCTAATATAAAGTTTGCATTTTTGTGCATTAAGTGTGTTCATTCAATACCATACAATTTTGAAAGTATTAAATCGGCTCTGGCTCTAGCGGGTGGAGCAATCATGAATGTTTCCACATCGAGTTTTTTGATCTTCTACGATCCATTGAACAAAAAATCTATGGAGGAAATGATACAAACCCTAAAAAGATAATAGTTGACGAAAAAGACAAGGGATATAGATATCAAAGAAGAACTCCCAAAATGAGAAAAAATCTATACCGGATTATTTTTAAAATGAAATTAAAAATAATAACATTATCTAAATTGTGTTCTAGTTTTTTGTTCTTTGTTTTGAGAAAGTAAGGAATTCAAAATTTTGTTGCTTTTTATTTTGAAAAATTGAGGAGTTCACAAAGGTATTTCTTAAGAAAAAATATTTTCAGCGTTTTAAAAGTTGTGTAAAAGTAAAAATT
The DNA here is from genome assembly GCA_027886185.1 of Rheum nobile. Lineage (NCBI taxonomy): Eukaryota > Viridiplantae > Streptophyta > Magnoliopsida > Caryophyllales > Polygonaceae > Rheum > Rheum nobile. The sequence continues at coordinate 9,645,470 of WOAB01000485.1, forward strand.
TTTACACATTTCTCTTAATTGTACTACATATTTTTTTCTATTGATAAATACATTTTATCCAAGCAACTTTTAATAAGAAAATACATATTTCTATAAAAGTCTTTATAAATAGTCACATCAAACAAATCCTTCTAATCTAACCTATTAGATTGTCATTATCACGATGTAGAGAACTTGATAATATTTATTGATTTGTCGTCAAAGGGTTCAGTTTGAATAGAATTGAAAAAAATAAGAGAGGTAGAGTTGAATAAATCTTGAATTCTTGATTGTTAAATAAGAATTTTTTAATCATGATTATCTTTTTTATATATCTATTTATATTTTTTAATTTTAACTTTTATCGACATATAACTTTTTTGCTATATAGTTTTTGAATTCTACCAAAGAGTTTCCTTAAAAAATACCATAATATGACCAATAATGTTTAAACTTCATAGTTGAATTTTTACATCAATATAACATTGAGGATTCAATCGATCATTTAAAATTTTATGGACATTTTTCTATAGGGCACTCATTGCTTAGTTTAAAATATTTTATAGAGTGAGGGCATGTTTTATGATAAAGAAATTTAAAATTTTGTTTTTAATCTAATAAGTATTTTGAAAATCCTTATAAAAAAAATTTTGCTAAACAAATGTAGCTTTTACCATTGTTTTGTCATACTTATCTACTTAAAAGCTAGCATTGAATGACAAGAAAACCAACTTTTAAGTAGATAATATAGATAGATTAGGGCTTTCGAAAAAAAAAACAATATATTACCGTTTAAAAAACCAAATGTAGTACTTCCTCCGTTTACACTATTTTCCCCAAAATATGCACTTTTTAAAACTTAATGCTCAAACTAGGCTCAATATCAAACATATTCTGAAAATAGGCTGGCTTCCAACTTCAGAATTGCTTTTTAAGAAAATAAAGGGTGAGTCGCTCTATAAAACAGAAAATCAACATTTTTTATAAAAAAAATAGAAAAAGTATGAGTCTCCTCTTTTGACAACGACTTATGTTTTTTAAAAATAATAATTGAAAAAGCAATCTAAACTGGATTTTTTTTTTCAATATAGGCTAAAAAAACTAATTCTAAAAATAAGCTAGAAGTAAAAGATTATTCGAAAATACGCTGGCATATATCATATATGGTTTTGGAAATGAAAGAAATGTTAAATATTAAAATTAACATATACGAGTCGCTTGTTTGGTGAACGACTTTTGTATTTGTTTATTAAGAAGTCTTATATTTCTACAAGATTCTCTGGTTTTAAATAAAGGTTTATATTAATTTTTAAAAATAAGATTTTATTAATCACTCCTTATTTTATATTTTTTGTATTTAACACTTTTTATTTTTATTTTTACAAATAATATTTTTTATAAAATTGAAAATAAAGGTTGTTAAATCCCATCAGTTTAAGTTAAATGTGGATCTTTTTAAACTAAAAACAAAGAATGATTAGTTGTAAAAATAAAGAATATAGGGTAATTAAGTACAAAAATTCTTAAACATCAGTATCATTTTCAGATTGACGTAAAAAAATAGTATTTAAATACAGTATTTGATGGAAAACAATAGGCAATGACTCTGGAAACATATACTAAGTCGCATGGCAGTCCAGCAACTTTTTATGTATAAATTGCTGCGTAGTATAGTGATTATACCCGAACCAAAATGCCAGCCTATATCCTTAATATCTTTCATTCCAAGCCTATTCTAAGAATTAAGTTTCCTTTTAAGCCTGTGTTGAAAAAAAATTCCACAATTGTGGTTTGAATATCATGGAGTTTGTTCCAAAACATTTTTAATTTTTCAACTTCAACATCTATTTCCGAAAAAGATATATTAATTCAAGCTTTAAAGTTAAAAAAAATAAAGTTGTGTAAAATACTTCTCAAAATAAAAGAAGTGGTGCAAAATAGTCTAAACTAAAACACTACTTTAATTCTCAATTAATATAAAAACTAGTATATGTCCTCGTGCTTAATATCAAATTCTTGTAAACTGTAATATATTTTCAAATTATGAAGTTAATTTGTATACAAAATAACATAGGAAAAATAAAAAGTAATGGAACGAAATAACACTAAGGCAGTGAGAAATAGAGAATTATTTATGTGATCGAAAATAAACTAATCAAGTGAAGACATCTGAGATTGTATATAGTATGTAGGTTAAGGTTTCAAATGTTTTGAACGAATAAAATGATGATAGCTAGAGCTGTCAAAAAGTGATCGAATCCGTTTATCGACCTGATCGATCCGTTTTTTGCCCGATCCGACTTGACTGAAATTTTTGGTAACCGAAATTTACCGAACCCGAATTTACTGAGACCGAACCCAACCCAATTAACGAATAAATGTGGAGTATTAATAAAATATAACATAAAATATATATGATAAATGACATATAAACAATGATAATATATTCAATTATCCTAAAAAAGAATATTGTTATACTTATATAATTTTTTATAATGTAGAAATTTATAAATTAATATAATATAAATCAAAATTAAAAATAAAATATGATTTTGGTCTACTAATATCAATTACATTAAAATATTTAATAATTATATTATTATTTTAATTCATTTGAACTTATTTTGACATATTTAAATTAGTTTTTAACTATTTAATAATATTTAAATAGTGAACAAAATATTTAAAAAATAACGCTCTTGACCCGTTGGTCAACCCGAACCGCTCGCTGACCTATAATGACATGACTCGACTTGACCTGTTATCTAAAATGAGCCGACCCTTTCTCAACCCAAACCCGAAATAACCGAACCCGACTTGACCGACCCAATTGACAGCTCTAATGATAACTAAGGTTTTAGTTTGTAGTGCACCTTGCCAATTTTATAACGAAACGGCTAAAAGTTTAATACAAATCAAAGTAAAAATTAATTTGATCATTATCAATCTTACTATTTTTTGTATTAATTTTACATGAAAATAAATATATGCATTTCATAATAAATAGTTTATTTATTTTGTATCAACCAAATTAATATTGGACTCAATATAGGATTATATGTTGAATGAATATATATGTTCAATGAATATAATCAATCATAACAAAAGTCATCTAGGGTTAAGCCATTCATAAGGATTTTGTCAAAGTTAATAAAATTTAATTAAATAACTTTTAATAATCAAATAAGTATACTATTTATAATTAATTAATCAAAATACCTTATTACTTGTACGATGGAGTCAATTCTTAATAAAATTGATAAAATGAAATTTGAAAAATAAGGACAATAAGTAAATATCAAAAATATGAAGGCTATATGAGTAAATGACTAAATATATCCTCATACATGGTATAGCTCACAAATGGCCATAGAAGAGATAACTATCGCTTTAGTGTATATACATATATTCATGTCGATAATGTTGAATTAATCTATATATACACTAAAGCTTTACTTATATATCCTACATATTGCTCATTTAGCTATATTAGGTAGACAATTTTATTTAATCAATTACTCTTTCACCCTTTATATTTTTTGATATCTATTTATTTAAGTTTTCTAAATTTTATGCTTACACAATATATATATATATATATATATATATATATATATATATATATATATATATATATATATATATATATACTATCTTCTCCAACATTCATTACAAGATATCAACTTAGATATAAGGAAACTATACATGGCAATATATAAATTTTATGAGATATATATTAATCAACATATTATAAAAATATTTATCTTAGAAATTTATAATTTTTTGTTGGATATAATTTTTTTATTTTTATATTGAAAAAATATACAAATTTAATTTAATTATATAAAATTCATAAGTGATAAGATATAATACGTTAATTTTTAGTTTTCGTTTAAATTTCAATGTATAATTTACTTTTTATCCCAACAATAATTGTACAAATAAATAAATATATGTATATTAAATTCATCTTAGAGTTAGTCTTTCTATTATATATTTTTTCTCTAGATTTTTCTATATACAATACTAAATCCGAACTATTTGTTCTATTTATCGTCCATTAAGCTATATCAGTTGGAATTTTTTTTGACAAATTAGCTTTTCGCGATTCACATATATTGTACATTACTTGGTCATTTTAAAAAAATCACATTAGTCATCCAAAATATCTATATTTTATGTATAATATATTTTCAAAGTTTCAAATTTTATATGACAAATAAAGAACATCGTTTGATACAATATAAATATATATATTTTATATGTCATCAAAACTATACCTTATATGAAATAAATCATTCACATATGTGCAAAAAAAACTTAACTTTTTAACAACCTAATCATTTCTATTTTTTATATTTATTCAAACTCGTGAAGGCAGACATATACAAGTTGCAAATATAGTTAATGATATATCTAATGCGGTGTTCAATGTTGGCTAAACGGACTTCGGTCAACCATGGTCCATAATCTAACTATACTAAAAGTTTTACTTTTTAACCACATTAAATACTTTAATTTTTGCCAAATCCCCTATATTTCAAACAAAACAATCTTGATTACCCTCGCAAGGAAAAAAAATGATAAAATGTCATTGAAAATGAAACATAAATGCTAAACCAATTTTTTAATGCATTTAAATTTATAAAATGTAGATCATAATATTGGAAGATTATATTAGATTAAATAATAATTTGTATATCTATCATGATTGGAAAGTAATAATTTTATTAATCAATGTTTATAAATTCAATAGAAAAATTAGCATTTTAATATAATTTAAAAAATCATATATCATCATCTTTATTTTATTTTAGTTTTACTTTAAAATTAGCATTTTTATCCCCATTAAATGCTTGTTTTTTTTTCCAAATTCCCTAAGTTAGCCTTTATCCCTTAAACGCTTTCAGTTTTCTAGAGCAAAAAATGCTTTATTTTGCCAAATTCACTCTGATTTTAATTAAAACAATCTTGATTATCCTCGGAAGAAAGAAATTAATAAAATGTCAATGAAAATTAAACATAAATGATATATAAAAAAATTAAATCATTTAGGTTGATAAAGTATAGATTAGAAGATTAAATTAGAGTAGTTAATAATTTGTATATCTATCCTAAATATAAAATAATATTTTATATTAATAAATATTTATTTTCAATAGAAAAAATGGCATTTTCAATTAACCAGAAAACACAAATTATTAATTTTTTCAATCTCTATTTTAAATGGACATTTCCAAATCAATTACTCCATCTGTTTCATAATATATGACATTTTAAGCTATAATTTTTTGTTATTATTTGGCGTTTATACTTCTAATAATACTAGTTTCTAATAATAGTTACTTCTAGTTTCAAGCATTTCTTTTTTTACCTCTAACTATTGATATTTTCATTAATTAATCATAAAAAAACTTATTTACCTACTATTTCTAGCCTATCTTAAAAAAGTGTGAAATGAATAAAAGAGATAAATATTGTGAAATAGAGGAAAATTAATATTGCTTCTATTGTTTAAAGAGATGCAATTGGAATTTCCTATCAAGATGTTTTTTTTATTAGTGGAATTATCAAAATGTTCTTATCTTAGGCCATTAGAAAAATATATATTCATGAGAGTTTTAAAGTTTATGGTTAATAACTAGCATATGTTGCTTTTATTAATAAAAATCAAAGTTGAAATTGTGTTGAATACATATAAAAACTAATTAAATAAATTATAGGCTTGATCTCTTGACATGTACGAGTGTTCTTCCTATGATTAGAAATTTAGAATTAAAGGTCTACTTGCGAGTTCATATAAAAAAAGATTTTCTTATAAATTTCATATAAAGAATTAAATAAAATAAAATAAAATTTAAATTCAAGTAATTTAAAAAAATAGCCTTATATAATTAAATGAAAGAAAAAACCTTTAGATTACATAGATCATTTTTTCAAAGTTTTTTTAGTATAACATATAATCATTTTTGCTTAATGAATTGTATGTTATCAATTATATAGAGTATTTTGTTCTTACATTTTTGTTATATAAGTTTAGAAAAATATAGCTTTGATATGGCTGTAACGTAGAGCTTGATATATAGCTTTATATATATATATTAGTTAATAAATAACTTTCGGTAATGTCTAACTTTTAGTCTTACATATATAGATTTAAAATAAGTTTAAATATGTCAAGTCTTTTCAGTTTAGTCAGTAAGCATGACATTCCGTGACCTAGTTCGATTCCTCCTCCCATGTTGTAACGACGTAAATATCTCCTATGGACCAAAAAAAAGTTCAAATATAATTTGGTATGGAAAGTAATTTTTGTTGATTTGTTTATTTACTCCGCAAGTGACAAGCGACATTCACGTATTTTCTGTTTCATTGATATGGAAAGCAATTTTTGTTATTTTAATTTTTTATATAACTATTAAAAATATAATTATAATATTAATTTTTTAAAATTTATAATTTAATAACTATCCACTATATTTTTAATCAATAGATAAATACATATCATCTTATCTATCTATTACTATATATTAAAGCTCTCCCCTTTCGAGTCACCAGAATGATTCTGTATCCACCATTTTTACGTGTCATTTTCTTATTTGCTTTTTTTTTTATATATAATTTTAATTCACTTCATATACAAAAACTTAACAAATTATAAAATTATCTTAACAAATTATAAAATCCAAATTCCTACGTAACAAATTATCTTTAATATCAAAAAAGGTGCACCCATACGAGATCTATCTAATTTCAACTAACTAAACTTAATTATAATGTATATATAAGAAACCGGTGCACATAAATAGACAAAGGGAATATGTTAAGATAGAAAAATATTAAGATATTTGTTTAGGTTAAATTCCAAATTTCCTCACTTATAAAATATATCTTTTTATTTTAATATCCAATTCTTTTAATCATAACTAACTCATCATATCCACTTATTAGCGGTAGAGAATCCCAATTTATTACTTTAAACATGATTTTTCTTTCAAAATTCAATCATTCACCTCAACAGAACTAATTGATATCAAAACTTGATCATATTCAATATATACTTATCTTCTACGTTTTTTTATGTAATATAATTATTTGATCCACTTATTAACGGTAGAGAATCCCAATTTATTACTTTAAACGTGATGTTTCTTTCAAAATTCAATCATTCACCTCAAGAGAACTAATTGATATCAAAACTTGATCATATTCAATATATACTTATCTTCTACGCTTTTTTATGTAATAGAATTATTTGTAGATATTATTCTAAGTAATTTTAATTTAAACTTTTTTATAAAGATATATTATCAGAAAATTTGATAAGTGGTTATGAAAATATGCCTACTCAATATAATAGTAGAGATGAATATTATATCAATAAAGTGAAAAGATTAAATTTTGATAGATCTGGCATTATCAAAATATTTTATTCAAATAAGAAGAGAGCATATGTCTATCAAACTATTTCATACAAATTTATGTTTATATTTTGTAATAGCATGTACTCATAACTTTATAAGTAAATAATACTATCGAATTATATATAAAAGACTCATATATATATATATATATATATATATATATATAAATGAACTGTTTCTAAGAAAATATGCAAATTTTACATACTATTATTTGTTGATTTTTTACGTCTAAATTTAGTTAGTGGAAATCATAATTAATTTACATGGATCGTATATATACTATAAAATTTTACTCTTTCTAATCTATATCTATCTATATATCAAATGAGAGGCCTAAAATCTTATGTATCGACACTACGTTCAATTCACCTACGTGTAATCATCATTCAACTATAACCTGCAATATTATCTAGCCTTAAAAAAAATTTATAACAATAAATCTGATTTAATTATATATTAAAAGAGTAGTGGATCCCACCTTAATTATACATTTTATTTATTTATTTAGTTAAATATATAAACTAAAGTATAAAATCTATCCATATCAAATACGCCAGAAATTTGAATTGAACTAAATTAGAGTTTAAACTCATACACATGCACATCCTTAATTGTCTAATCATATTTTTATTTTCAATTTAGATTATATTTCATTTTAAAATATTTGTAACTATACTTTGAGATTTAAAATAACTTCAACTAATTTATTTTCTTGCGTATATGGACACATATTTAAAAATAATAATTTTTAAATACATTACTATTTGATCATTCTAATATTCGTCCTTTTTTATATCTATTCTTGGAATAAAAGTTAAAAACCATTCTAATTTTGACATTTTAATTTGTATTCATGGGGTAAAAGTCAAAAAAAATTCAAATTTAAAAATTATATCACTAAAATGAAAGAAACCCAATAAAATTATCTAAAACTCCCAAAAAATAAATTTGTATATTTTCTAAAAAAGTATTTTTAATATTAAAAAAAATTAAATCCAGTTAAATTGTATTTAAATTCAATTGCTTCTTTTTCTTGAAGAATTAATATTTAAATTCAAAAATAGATGTGTGTAGTTATAAATAAATATATCTTATTAATAGATTTATTCAACCAAAATTATATAGTATATTTTTTATATTGTTTAGATAAGTAAGTTGCAATTAAATTGTATGAATATGTAACTAATATTTATAAGATATTCATCTAATTTGAAAAAAAAATCCTTCATTTTTTGTCAATAGTTAAAACTTTTATAATATCCGATCTTTTATAAATAATTAAAATAATAATATGATATAAATTTTGAAACATACTTATCAAAAGTGATTTATAATATAAAGTAAAATAAACTTTTCTTATTTTAATAATATAACATATTATTATAAATAAATATATATATATATTAGTTAGTAGAAGTAGATCCATTGAACATACTTTTCTACAATGATTTAAAAAAAATCCATGAAAAAAACTATTATTCAAACTTGTGTTTAACATAACTAAATATGAACTCTATTGAACAACCAACATTGGTTTGAATAACTATGGTGACATTTTTCAGTTAATATTGTATTTCTTTTAATATGACATTTTTTATGAACACTAATGATATAAAATTAACCATATTTTAGTATCACGGGATGTATTTGACTTCCTGAATTCTAATTTCATATTATTAAAAGTATTTAATTAAATTGTATGAATATGTAACTAATATTTATAAGCTCACTCTTTTTTTGACATGAGAGTGTTTTTAAATCAAAGTTGTTAAGTTTTTTTTTTTTTTTAGTTTGTTATTATATTAATAATTTAACAAAATATACATCATAAATATTAACCAAGTCTCAACATATATATATATTGTGGATTTGAATTATTATTTCTAATTCAAAATTCAAACTTATCTAAATTTATTTTGATAACGCAATCAAACTTACGTAATTTTAGCATATCTAAATTAAAAATTAAACTTAGACATTCAAGGTTGAAATTTATATAGATATTTTATGATTGAACTTATGATAGTTGGCTTTCATAATATTAATTAACCTTTGCCCGTCTATTAACACGAACTGTCAAGTTCTAACCAACAAATCATAATAACATTTTTTCGAGATTGTCAACTATGAATTTTCACTACAACTTACATATATGTTAACTTTCTAATCCACCAATTATTTTAGTAAAAAAGTTCATATAGAAAAATTAATATACACGTCATTAATTTTTGAGATTTTTTTGATATTAAATAGGTGATTCATTTATAGATAAAGTGAAAAAAACTATAACTTAGACCGTCTTAGGTGTTATATTATTTCTTCTTCAATCGATCTATTATGCCATCACCTACATTCTCTAGTAATTTCCCTTCATTTACAATATATATTTTAATATATTATGTTGATAAATACTACTTTTTCTTAGGTATTAGGAGAAAAGCGTTTTAAATATAAGAATTTCATTTATTAGGTGGTCTTTGAAATCTCATATTTGATTTGCATTTGTCATTGTTTTAGAATGAAACTTTACTATAGTTTCAAAGCACTCTTGCGTCTAGATTGTTTGCATACTATATGTAGAAAATTTATGTACATTAAACTATCAACTTAGTAAATCAGCACACTATTAAATTCTCATTGGTTTTCAATTTCTTATCACTCCTCTAAATTATATATATTGAACTAAATTGATTTAAGAATATATATATATATATTTTAAAGCTTCTCCTTTTGAGCCACTAGAACAATTCTAGGCCTATTTTTTTAGTTTTCATAATCTATTATTATATCAATAGTTAAATCAATTTTAAATTAATAAATCTTAACTATATTTTTTTAGCATAAATCTTAACAATATTTGATTCTTCGGTCATGTGCAAATATGTTTTAAAAAAAGTTTTATATTATTTCTTTTGGTACTTACATTTATTTCAACCAGATTTTAGATTTTCAATTTTTTAAAAAAAATTACATTTAGTCAATAAACTAAATATATCAAAGTACGTAATATGAAAATATATGTATGAAAACCAATCTAAATGATATAAATATTAAATATGTTGACTTTATTCAATAATAATCACATGATAAATCTACATAAAATTTCACGAACTAACTAAAGATAATATTCTGCATACTTTCAAAATTAATATTATCAATCTTTCAATTCTTAACCTTATTCAAAATGGTGCAGAGTACGAAAACTCAAATTAGATATTTTGCGAACAATTTAGATACTTACATATTTATTTAATTAATTTTAATATAATGTGTTTTCAAACATATTTTCTTTTAATAAACATAACATTGTTGAACCTACAATCCTACAACGTATCTAAAAGTCATATTATTAAAACAAAAAACCTATAAATGTGTTTTTTGAAAATCCTGCATATTAGCCACAAGATTTTATGAATTTTGTGTGATACACAACATCTTCGGCAATTTCACGTGATAATCATGAATATTTTTAAATCCCACTTGGTAATCAATGAGCATTATGAAGAACATCAAATATTTGGAAATATTTTTGAATCTACGATCCTACAATCATGAATCATTAGAAAATGTCATACATGCATCATCATGACCATTCCCATTTTAAATTTAGATTTGGGCATTTATAAGTTTCAGAGTTTTAATATATGGATGAAAAGGTGCCTAATATGTATAATCAGTCACTTACAACTATTTAACCTAATTTTATATGTGACGATACATTTATATAAATTTTATTTGACTAATCTTTATCATATATTTATTCTGTTTATCACATATAATAATGTTGTCAATTTTCAAAATAAATATTGGATACATTTTCAAGTTTAATATATTCCCATCAAGCACATGACTCTCCTTTTATGGTACACACACCACCACCATTGTATGAACTTTCAAACTAATTAGGTTACAATATTATTCAGGATAAGTGTGTTTTTCTTTTTCATACAAATACACAATAACTTTTTTAACGAAATAAATGTAATGTTCTAACAATGTAAAACTTGAATTAATTAAACGTAAACTACACATCTTGTGAGACAATATAAATTTTGTATTTTCACCATACCCGTGCCATGCACGGGTAATACACTAGTTTACATAAAAATGTCAATATTGTGCAATTTCCAATAACATACGGCGTAACTCACCAATAAATTAGGCAGACCCTATATATACGCAACTTTTTAACTTTTCGCACGCTAGTTTACACGCCAAAAATGAGCGTATAGGTGTAGGGGTATGTTTTGGCAAAAAACTAGTATATTGGCATGCCAAAATTTGGCGTGCGGGTTGCCCAAAGTCATGCGCCAAATTATGGCGCGTGAATGGTGCGCTAAATTATGGCGTGTGGTGTTTAGGTTAAGTTGAAAGCCCAGCGCACCATCTTTCTTCATTTCTTCTTCCTCTCTTCTACCCCCGGTGGCGGCTCACTTTTCTTACCAACGATCGACAGCGGCAGAGCAGCGATGGACGGCGGCGACATTGGCGGTGGCGGCGAAGACATTGCGGTGGTGGTGGCGGAAGTGGCAGCGGTGGGGTCGGTGGACGGAGCCCCGAATCCGGGCGATTTGGCGGTTGTGCAGACGGCGGTGGTTGTTGGAGGCGGTGGCGGTTCAGAGGCGGAGGGAGAGGTGGCTAGAGGCGGTGGATGGATTTGCTCGAGGCGGTGGCGGTTCAGAGGCGGAGGGGGAGGTGGCTGGAGGCGGTGGTGGGTCAGAGGCGATGGGGGAGGTGGTGACTGGCGGCGCCGACCCGGAGGAGGCAATGGTGGAGGCGGCTGACGACTGCCCAGAGGTGGTAGAGGCGGTGGTTGGAGGTGGCGATGTGGCGGAGGGGGAGGCGGCCGGGAGGAGGAAGTGGTGGAGCCGATGGCTGGAAGAGGCGAAAAGGTTCAGATTTATCAGGGCGGAGACAGACTTCGTGGAAGGGGACGCATGATAGTATTACCGGGAGAATTCCGGACTCGAGCTGGTGCACGAGTTCGAGGCACGCCAGCTCGTTCGGTCATCGTCGACACCACGAGTACTGCATCGGGAGTGGTAGCGGAGGATCTCGAGACGCCACCAGTTACGCGTATGTGGGGAAGCCAGACTGTATGTAATTTTCTAATTCGTATTTTTTTAATTTAATAACGCACAATTGTAGTTTATATATAGATTTGTAATTAGTTTAGAAATTTGATTTGGTTGAGAAATTAGATGAATTATAACGAATTCTAAAAAATAGAACAAATTAGAACTAATTTGTATAAAAAAACAAATTAGAACAAACTAGAATAAATTAGAAAAAATAGAACAAATTAGAATAAATTAGATTAAATAGAACAAACAGAACAAATTAGAATAAATTAGAACAAATTTAAACAAATTAGATTAAATTAGAACATTAAATAAATTAGAAAGTACTAAAAAATGCATAACTAGAATAAATTATATACGAAATTAAACGAGGGCATTATATACACGCGGTACAAGATTTCTTTTCTTCGTTGTCGGTGATACATAAATTAGAATAAATTATAGAAAAAATAGTTATTTGAATGAAATTTGTCATTAGGAAATTAATAAATGAATGTAATAAATTTTAATAATATTTAATTTTAGGCTGTACGAGATTTCTTTTCTTCGTTGTCGGTGAGACATCGGACGCCGAAGCGATGTTCGAGGTGAAGACGTGGTGTGACCGAGTCGGCACGTCAGCGCGCATCACTCGTTAGTAGCGAGATTTTAGACGCCGCGCAACCGTCCTCACCACCCGCCCACGATGATGTGGTTATGAAGGACGTCCACGTCACGACTACTCGTTCCCCATCAGATGATGATGAGGAGGACATGGATCGGGATTATGTGGAGTCTTTCAATCCCATTTTGACGGTTGAGGATGATCCTATTTTGACGGCCGAGGATTTAGGGAGGGATGACGCACCCCTATTTGCCTCTCCCCTTCCCGTTCCAGAGCCGGTTTCGGATCCCGCTCCTACATCGGAGATCGCACCAGCTGCTGCACCAGATATTGCAGCAGGTCCTCTTTTAGGCACCGCTCCGTGGATGCCAGGAGGGCCACGTAGACCTACCCTCCTTGCTGGCTACCCGACCCATATCGCCTTCGCGATATGGGAGCTGACTGATGTCGAGCCGACTGCTGCTCCGGCTGCTCCTGGTGCACCGCTCGATCCTGTTGCCCCTCCGGTCAGGGCACGGGGTAGGGGACGCGGGATGGGACGCAGAGGACGGGCTCCTATGGAGGATGCTCCTGTCGAGGATGATGCTGTCGAGGATGCTCCTCTTAGAGGGCTTAGGCGCCGCCATGCAGAGCAGGATTTGGTACGTATTTTATTTTTACCATTACATATTTTATTTTTTCATATTTATCCCAATTAATATATCCTAAATTTAATTTCTTGTTTCAGACGAGGAAGGTTCTGAAGGTGCATGTCTGGAAGACACACTATCGGACTCTGGAGGAGCACGCAGTAGAGGGCCCGGATACGTGATGGGGGATAGCACAGCGCAGCGGCATCACTGCTCTGGGGTCGCTTGAGTACGGGCGGATGGACGCTTGCCTGATTTCGGCATTTGTCGAGCGATGGCACCCCGAGATGAACTCGTTCCATTTCCCGTGGGGGGAGATGACGATCACATTGCACGATATGCATCAGATTCTCGGGCTGCCCATCGACGGGAGGAGCATGACATCTGGGATGGCCGACGGGGAGGTCATGCAGCGCATTGCCACTGCATTCGGTATCCAACTAACCGACATTGCACGGTGGTACAGAAATGGCGGAGTTCCATTGGGTTTCCTCTTGAGTCGACTGCCACCTATGATGCAGGCTCCCGAGAGGGACGAGGGACTGATTGCGTCTTTCTACCTGCTTACACTTCTCGGCACGACTGTCCTGGTGGACAAGTCGACGAATGCCGTGAAGCACAAGTGGATGGCGCTCCTGTTTGATCACGAGATCACGGGTTGCTACGCATGGGGAGCAGGTGTCCTGGCCATTATGTACAGGAACCTGAGACAGGCTTCCCGTCGCGGGGCGTAGGGCATTGTCAGTTGTGGTCTTCTTCTGAGGGTAAGTTTTATTGTTGGTTCGTTTATAACATATTATTGTTTTAATTACTAATTTTAATTATTGTTTTGCAGGCTTGGATTTGGGCATACTTTTTCCATTTTCAAGGACATCATGTGATGGACCTGGAGTCGATGGCAGACGCTCGGGCAGCCATGAGAGATGGAAAAGAGGCGCCCCAGGGAGGTGATCCGGAATGATTGGTCGTCATACGCCGCATCCTAAATGGCATCCGATACGAGGAGGTAATTTATAACGGTTTTTTTATGTCTTTTTCATATAATGTAACGTACATTATATTTAGATGATTTATATATTCCTTAATTACTTACAGATACGGTGGACCCCATGGCCCGGATTGGACGTTCATGCACCCTTGTACGCCACTTCGCGGTTCCGAGGCATACTGGAGTGCCTTGATGTGCATGAGTCGTACCTTCTGGACCGCGTCCTCATGCAATTCAGATATGTACAGGGGATCCCGCCCGCGCCACCTAGGCCCATTAAGTGCGTCCGACCATTCAAGCTGCAAAAGTACGAGGTGGTCTTTCAGCCGGACCTTTTAGGCGCATGGGATGCCGATCTGAGACCTCTCATTGAGCTGGACGTGCAGGATTTGGCGACGTTGTTCTGGGATGTTATTGACGACTACTTGGACTGGCTAGACGACGTGTCTCATGTGCTCGTGGATCCCAGGTCCCCCAGGCAGGATTGTCCGACGGAGCCTATCCATCCACCTCCTCCCGTCGACAATCTTGCGGTAAGATAAATTTGTTTACTTTTTAGTTCTTGTTGTTATCTTCTATTTTTGCTAATGCATATTGTTATCAATACAGCGGAACCAGTTAGTTTCTGGTGAGATGCGTAGATTTCTCTTGGAGCCGGAGAGTAGGCTTACTGATTTCGTTGCGCTGGTCGAACGATGATTTCACCAGTTGACTGATCAGACTCCACCGATGGCCCCCGCCCCACCGCGTGCATCCCAGTTGTTTCGGGATTCTATGCACGAGGAAGGTCAGAGGAGTGGGGTCGGTTCATCCGCGAGGACGGCGGCTGAGCGAGAAGCGGATGAGCGCGAGGCTCGTGATCGGGAGGTGGCTGAGCATCTACAGAGATCAGAATTAGAATCTAGCGACGATGATTAGTTCGATATTGTATTTATGGATGTTTGTATGTACTGACTATGGTCGTTAGTTTATTTCGACACTTCTATTATTTTGTCGTTTTTGTTTATCGCTTCTATTGCATAATATAACTATAGGATATAATCATATCATATAACCACTGCCAATATAGGATACACACCCCCTATAACCTAAACACTACACCCTAAATTCAAAACAAATCTCCCTCTAAAATATGCGCCTAAAAAGGGAGCACCGCAAGCCATAATCAGGCGCATAAATAACCTCTACCTTTCCGCTTCATGGACATAGCACGTCCACTTATGGTGCGCCATGCGCTTTCATTTGGCATGCAATGCGTTTTAAGTGGCGTGCAATGCGCCTCTATCTAGCACATGACTGTGATTGAGATTTGGAATGTCTTTTTGGGTATAGGGTATAGGGTTTAGGGTATTATACTATAATGTATGATATTGAAGGATTTAAGTCACATAAAGGATATTGACTACGTATATATGACCCTAAACTTGTAAAAACGTTTCAAAAAATACTAAGTCGTATGTACTTTGGTTATATATAGTGTTATATTCTATAGTTATATGGTTATATCGTATATGATTATCCTTAAACACTAAGTATTATATCCTATGAAGTTATCACTTGGAATTATAATTTCTTAAGACAAAAGTTTTATGAAGTTATGAGGTGATAAGACAAGGTGTTATGAAGTTATAACATGAACTTTATACTTATGGTATAGCATGAAGTATGAAGAAGTCAATATTTATAGGTTATAATACTATATTATTATAATTTCTTAAGAAGTTATCACTTGTATTATACATTAATGGGATATGACAAAGTCTTATGAAGTTATGAGGTGATAAGACAAGGTGTTATGAAGTTATAACATGAACTTTATACTTACGGTATAGCATGAAGTATGAAGAAGTCAATATTTATAGGTTATAATACTATATTATTATAATTTCTTAAGAAATTATCACTTGTATTTAGGGGTGTCAATCGGGCGGGTCAAATCGGGTTCGGGTCGGGTCATTTCGGATTCGAGTTAGTTCAGATTCCGGACAATGTCCAATATTATAACAAGTCGGACCATATCGGGTCGGGTCGGATCGGATATTCATTTATCGGGTGAGATCGGGTATTCGGGTCAATTTCGGTCGGGTTAATTTGGATTTCGGTCAAACTTAGGGCTGTCAATCGGGCAAATCATATCGGTTTCGGGTCGGGTCATTTTGGTTTCAAATTAATTTGGATCCCGGCTAATGACGTATTCACGTGTATTTTGACAACTCAATCCAATTCGGATCGGTCGGGTCCATTATTCATTTTATCAGGAGAAGTCAAATATTTGGGTCAATTTCGATGGGCTCTTTTGGATTATGGCCGAACTAGATTTTGTGTAAATCATATTTCGGTTGACTCGGAATTCATATGAATATGAGTTCGAATGAATAAGATTTCGTTTAAGTACGATCTCAAAAGAATCGCATTTCGTATAAATCGAATTGTGGTTGAAATGTATTTCGATGGAATCGGTTTTCGATTGAAGGCAAACATAATTACAATAAATATATATATTCACTATAAAATATCCTATCATTGAAGTTCTATATTTAAGAGTGGGTTTTGGTAAGGATGATTCTTACGGTAATAAGTGAGGATAAACCTAGACCTTTGACTTTATGATTTAACGATAAGGAAAGTTTATGATTAAACGATAAGGAAAGTTTAGGATCAAGTAGCATTAATTTTTTCTATGATTTCGGGCTATTGAGTTTTGGTTTTCATGTGATTTCGAATTAGTCAACTTTGGGTTTTTGGGTGATTTCGGATCAGACAACTTCGGGTTTTCGGGTGATTTCAGATCGGGTAACATCGTGTTTTCGAGTGATTTCGGATCGGGCAACTTCGGGTTTTCGGGTGATTTCGGGTCGAGTGACTTCGGGTACCGGGTTGATAATGGGCTAGTCCGTTCAAGTTAATTTTTGGGTTCGGGCTAGTCGGTTTGGGTCGGGTTCGGATATACAATTTTTTAATTCTTTTCGAATATCGAACGAGTTCGGTTTCGGGCGGGTCATTCGGATCGGGTCAAGTTTTGACAACCCTACTTGTATTATACATTAATGAGATATGACAAAGTCTTATGAAGAAGTCGATATGCATTTTTTGTGATTTTGGGCCATTTCATGCGTTTTTTGTACTATTGGGCCTAGTTTGGGCCCATTATGCATTTTTTGTACTGTTGGGCCTAGTTTGGGCCCATTATGCGTTTCTTGTACTATTGGGCCTAGTTTGGGCCGATTATAAATATTTTGTACTATTGGACCTAGTTTGGGCCCATTATGCATTTTTTGTACTATTGGGCCTAGTTTGGGCCCATTATGCATTTTTTGTACTATTGGGCCTAGTTTGGGCCCATTATGCATTTCTTGTACTATTGGGCCCAGTTTGGGCCCATTATGCATTTTTTGTACTATTGGGCCTAGTTTGTGCCCATTATGCGTTTTTTGTACTCTTGGGTCTAGTTTGGGCCCATTATGCGTTTTTTGTACTATTGGGCCTAGTTTGGACCCATTATGCGTTTGAATACCCTAACGATGTATATAACTTGGGGACGCCGACATATTATTGAATATAATATTAAATGCGTACTAGTACATGTCATCCAAAAAATACATATATAAAACAAAAAATATAATATTCCTAATCCCGAAAATATAATATCCCTAAGCTTTGAATACCCTAACGATGTATATAACTTGGGGACGCCGACATATTATTTAAAACAGTAATACATCGTTAATTTTCAATCTATGAAATCTTACAAAATCCCGCCAGCCGTTGCCAAATCTGTATCGATTCCCACTCGTTGCGATACACACATGCAAAGTAGCATCACCACAATCCAGGGTGACTTCCGTTGTTGTTGCAGAACTCAAGAATGTCAAAGCATGCTCCCTCGGGATGCTCTGCATATCAGTAAGTGCATTTAAAGTTGATATTATGATCAAATCCGAATAATAAATTTACATTATGAAGGATGTGGTGCCTACCAGCCGATATTCTGGGTAGACATTTGTTTGATTTAATTCAACAATGAAACTCTTCCGAGGATCACGTCGCATAGCTTCGGCTCTTTATAATGCTGAATTTCCAACATCTCCAGCATCATCAGAGGAATATGAGCTATCAGCTGATGTCGAACTATCGCTGATTACTATAACATTTCTGGACGACGAAGCCATACTCTGCAACGACCTTGATATCCCGGATCTGAAATATGAAATCACAAGCTATAAACTCAAAAAATTAATTTAAGGAAAGATGAATAATGTAACCAAGAATCTTACACTTTTTCGTTTTGATAAGGATGTTTTGGATATGGATATGGAGTTGAATTCGGATACTTATACGGTGAGATTTAGCCGTTGGAAAATCTGCCCGTTTTGCACGCCAAAATCAGGCGCATCTAACGATCGTTTTTTCAAACGGCTAGATCTTGCACGCCATATAATGGCGCACAACTGCACACCATATTTTGGCGTGCAAGATTTAGCTGTTTGAAAAAACGACCGTTAGATGCGCCTAATTTTGGCGTGCATAACAGGCAGAATTTCCAACGGCTAAATCTCACCCTATAAGTATCCGAATTCAACTCCATATCCATCGATTTAGTAACGCTGATTTTTGATATTAATGGATTTGTGATATTTGTAGGAAACCAAACAGTACAACAAATAATGGCATCTTCATCAAAATCATCAGCAAACACAGATAGGCTATGCTATTGTAATTTGAAAGCCGTTGTCCGAACTTGGGATTTGCAGTGGAACTACGGAAGGAGGTATTGGGGATGCCCAGAAGTGGGGTGTCGTTTCAGGGAGTGGATTGATCCAGTGTACGAGGAAAGGGCACACGCGGTTATTCGACAACAATGGCAGGAAACACAAGATCTTGTTAAAGATCTTAATAACATTCCTAGGTATAACTTCAATCTATTAAATGATGTATATCGTAGGTGATTAATGTCGTATCTTTTATGTAATGTTGTTTATGTACTATCAACCTTTGTAGGGAGCAAGCAAATTTAGCAAACCAGAGATATCATATGAAGCGATCGTTAACCAGAGACTACCCTAATTTCTTCAAACGGTAAAGCAGTGTCATATCTTTTCTCTAATTTTTTCTAACTTTATGATCAATTTGTATTGTTTTCTGTATTGTGTGCTAAATGTGGTTGTAGTCAACCAACATAATGAACAATGTGTATTGTCTTCTAGGTTGATGATCATTTTGTATTGTTCTTATAAAGATTAATACAAGTTGGGCTACACAATAGGGGTAGCCCTCCCCTAATATATCACACTTTACGCATTTTTCTACATCCAATATCACTAAGGTCAATAAACTAAACTGGAGGATTAGGTGGACGATTATATCTGGTGCGATATTCTCGAAACACTCTAAAGCTCGACTCAAGCGTAGCATCCCAACCATTGACGCTTTGGTCCCTGTAGTTGTGCCAAGCGTACGGAGGGGGGAGGGGGGGGGGGTAGTGGAGAGCCATCCTTGAGCCACACCTACAAACACAATAATTAACCCTAATTAGACTAAACAAATGAGCATTTACATCAAATAGTTTAGAAACAGTAAGCTTTAACGGTATGATGTGGTCCCGGTTCCCCACGTGGGCCATCGCCAATATCTTCTTTGAAGGGTCGGGGCTTGTGTCAAACGCCTTTATTGGTAAGCACAAGCACAGACCATCCCAGGACAAGAAGGCCAGTGCAACTTGATAAGCGGTGGCAAACACTAAACCAATCAGGGGCATATCAAGCCAGTAGTCTGAGGAGCAAGGACTGATGATATAGTTCACTTGAAACATAAGATCCTCATAGGACAATCCCGGCCGTAGTCTAGGAAGTATTGGCATGTATACATCTGGGTTGTCAAATAACTTTGCCACCAGCTGATGTTGAACTTTGGTGTACTCATGCTCTTCCATGCCCAATAATACAGCTAGTGTCCGGTACCCACAGTGTCCGTCTGGACGTACATCTCTAGCCCCTTTAATGTACGGATACCAAAAGTAATCCACATTCTTAACCCCAAAGTTCACCCCCATATGAACCATGGGTTGTTCATCGAACTGCGACCCAGACCATTCAGGTTGGGATTGAATCCCAATGTCGGTCGAAGCTGCAATTGGTTCCTTTCTAGGGCAACCCCGACCTCTACCTTGGCTCCCATTGGTCTTCTCCTTCGCCTTCTGCTTCGCCTTCTCCTTCTCATACTCCTCCAACTCGTCCCTTCTGTGCTCAAACAAGCTCGGTTGTCTCGTGGTGTCATACTTCGTGGAACCCTTTGGCCTTCCTTTTGCAACGATCCATGTCGGCTCCTTCAACGTACTTTCATGCGGAAACTCCAAGTCATAATACAACTCACCTAGTTGGTATAATGTGTCTCGTCCCAAATCCTTTTTCTCCAACCTCGCATACATGTGACGCACCTTCAACTCTGAATGGCACATCAGTACATTGTCATGATTGGGCACATCTATTGTTGGAGTCCCTTCCCATACTAGTTGCTTCTAGAAGTCGTGTACTTCATCCGGCATGATTGGGGTTCCCGTAATGATGGCTTTTGCAACTCTGTGGACACACGGCAAGCCAAAGCAATCTCGCACCCACTGATCAGTGCAATCTTCGGAATATTCCCCCTTCACTATCTGATCATACATGCCCAACAACAAATCGAAGCACCTGTCCGATACTTTGTAGAATAACCTTGCAAACGCCATTCTTACTTCTGGCACAACGTTTTCATCAAAAAACATTGGTCGTGTCGTCCTTGACATCTCCATGCTCGCCCTCACCTGCTCAATTTGAATTGTGACCGCATGGTGGATCCTCACAGACACTCTATTAAAGCCACCTCTACTAGAACGCAAAATGTCCTTCAACACCTTATGCATACCCTCAACCCTATCAAAACATGTAAAAGGACTCGTGTTATAACACTTTAATGAGACACAATATTAATCAACTAAACATTGGTTAAGGGATACCTGTTTGAAGTCCGCGTGAAGAAGTGAAGATGACGATCCGTCCATCCTCTTACTATGTTTTCCTTGTATGGAATGATCCACTCCCTCTCAACGTATCCAACGAGGCCATTATGCCACGATTTTCTCAATCTGTCCAGCCTCTCTTCGTAGCTTTCTTCAGTGGTTGAACACCAAAGTCCCCAGCATTGGCCCGCAAAGTTCTTCACTTTCTCACTGTTTTCAAGATTAGGGAGACATATGCCTCGATGTTGTGTTTAATATGCACCCAGCACAAAAGGTGTTGCACTTTCCCTTCGAAGACTATATGAATTGCTTTGATGAGGGACTTTTCTCGATCAGTCATTATAACCGCAGGCATTACTCCCAACTCTTCAAACAATTGCCGAAAATGTTTCATTATGAACTTGTAATGCATAACCTTTTCCCCTCGGGTAAATGCATATGCAATGTTGAACGTCTTGTGAGTGCAAGTAAAACCAACAATTTCCACCAATGGCATATCATACATGTACAAAAGATAAAAGATTGTTCATTAATAATAAAGAACCAAAATTAAGTACATAGATAAATCTACTATTATATTAAAATGTAATGCATACCTATTTGTCTTGTAGGTGGCGTCGATAACTACCACATGTGGGAACATCTTCAACAAGTGTTGCGATTCCGGATGAGCAAAAAATAGGATATCCACCTCACCCGTTGACTTCTTCCTCAGAGGACGAACTACGTAGTTATTTTCTTTCAAACAATTTAGCGTCCACTGGGTAACCGTCAATTCGCCACGATCCTCGTACTGGATCTTTTGCAAATAGTTTGCAACCTGCTTCATGGATGTTACATTGCCGGGAAAGAAAGTCCTCAAATATGAAACAATATTTTTCGGCCCCATGAAATGTTCGCCCAAGCTCTTAACCATGAGCTGCTCATCGGGGGTCATTCTACCCATGTATGGATGTCCAATGAATCTAGTCGGAAGCGCATTGTTGTGGCGACCTTCTATCACATCCAAGATCCATTTATGAGTAGTCGACCATGGATTTTTCTTCAACCGAACCTCATACAACTCAAATTTGCATCTGCACTTCTTCGATTTGGTTTTACGAATAATCTCAACTCTTTTTTCCGGATCTTCTTCATTAACTTTTGGCCTTCCCGATCTATATTTACCGTACTGCTCACAAGTCAAACTAATCATTCTCTCATTTGAGTTACGAGTGACTAGAACAATCATCAAATCTTTTGCCTTCTGCCTAGCCCAATCAGCCAATTCCTGGCGACTATCCCACATTAGGCTAGTACGAAATACATCTCCAAAGTCTCTCCCCTATACATGTTTGCATAATCAGGAATGATTTAGAAAATCTCGATTATAATTTCTAAAGGCACATATCCTACTTTAAAACTTTCTAAAGGCAATTTCTAAAGGCACATTAAAACTTTTTTTCTTACACCTACAATATATTAAACACTAACCACGAAATTGTCGGTCGAGTTCTCATCGTCATCTTCTCCGCTCGAGTCGCAATCGTCTCTGCTCGAGTGTCCATCGTCCTCTTCTCCGTTAGCTTGACAATCCTCATCGTCTCCGCTCAAGTGCAAATCATCATCTAAACTAGTATGAGACATTTTTGATAAGGGTGTTTTGGATATGGAGTTGAATTCGGATGCTTATAGGGTGAGATTTAGCCGTTGGAAAATCTGCCCGTTTGGCACGCCAACATCTGGCGCATCCAACGGTCGTTTTTTTCAAACGGCTAAATATTGCACGCCAAAATCTGGCGTGCTAGTTTGCGCGCCAACCAGAGGCGCCCTACGCGCCATAATATGGAGCGTGAACTTTATGTCATTTTGCCTTCTTCTTACTGTTTTGCCCTCTGCACGGCAGACTTTGGCGCATCAAACCTGCATGCCAGATTTTGGCGCACCAAACCGCATGCGAAAAGTACGAAAACCGCGTGTATATAAAGCCCTCGATAAATTATCACCTAAAACTCTAAAATAAAAAATAATTATTAACAAAAATCAAAGGTTAAAACGGCGCTTAATATTGAACGGAGGGAGTAATTTTTTCTATCACTAATTATCACATGTGGTTAGATATGATAAATCATGATTTGATCTGATTAGATCCGGTTGATTATTTTTTGGATTGCAACCCAATCCAAATTTTAAATGGACTTGAACCCGAAAAAATATTTCATATATATTATCTCATTTATGTTGAATATTATAATATATTTTATAAAAATATATTATTAATTATTTGATTTTTCTAGTGTGTGCCCATGGGCACATGTTAAGAAATTAAGTTTGAAAATCATTTCCAAATTATTCCCTAAAGTAGAAATGGTAAACCCTTCTAAAAAAGTTAAATTAGTGGCTAAAAAATGTTAGCTAAATATGGAAAATTTATTGTGTGCCCATGGGCACACACTAGAAAAAATCTTAATTATTATATCATAAGTTATTATATTGTATTATATAGTAATAATTAAAAAACGCACATTTTTAACTTGTTTGGTCAACCCGAAACCAAATCTATTATGACCTCACACGATTAACCGATAAATTTTAGCGATCGAGTCACATTTCAAACCAAACCCGGTCCATTTAACATGTCTACGTGTAATAGATTACTTATGTTTCAAGCCGATTATGGTTCATTATTTGTTTTTTTGATTTGATCGATTCAGTTAATGGTGTTAAAATTATTAATCGAACATCTGTACAAAAAATCTCAATTCGATTAACCAAACTGAATATTCTATTTACTAAAATGTATTGGTCATGTCAACAAAATTTAGTCATACACCCTTATTTTTTCTGAAACGCACATTAGATGGTGAAATAAGTTGCGAATTTCATGCCTATTGCATTATGTTATAAACTATATATACAAGATTACAAACAAGAGTCAAATCCCATACAATATAAACTATCCAAATATAAGTGGAACTTACCTAAGAATAAAAGATATATAATACATGTACATCAAATTTTATCTCATATATCCTCTTCAAGTTGGAACATGCATGTCCAACTTGTGAAGGAATCTTGAGAAGGGCTCTTTACCCAAGGCTTTTGCAAATGCATCAACTAACTAATCACTAGTAGGGACATAAGAAAGAAGAAGTGTATTGGTGATAACATCACGAACACAATGACAATCCACCTTGATGTGCTTGGTCCTCTCATGAAAAGCCAAATTTTGAGCTGCATTTTACTAGAGGTTTCTATTTTATCATATGAGCAGGCTCAATAAAATTCTTGTATAGATTCTTCAATTTCTCGATAAAACGAAGGTTAGAGCGGATTGACTATCATAATATAACCAGATCATAGAAAGATGAGAGACTCGAAGATCCGAGAGTACATCCTTCAACCGTACCACTTGAAATCACATGTGATATAGACCAAAAATTGATATTCTGCTTCAGCAAAGAATCGAGAGACCGTATGTTGCCTCTTAGTCTTCGAAGAAATGTGAGACATGCCAAGGAAGACTAACTGGCCAAACAAGGATCGCTAAGTTAGTGGATAATTTGCCTAATTAGAGTCACAACATCCACTGAGTTGTAGCTCATAGTCAACTCGTATCAAATGGCTTGACTAGGATGACCTTAAATAAATCGAACCACGCAAAGGGTCGCTTGCCAATGCTCAGTTGTGGGACATTACGTGAATAGAGATAATACATGAACATAATATGATACTTCAGGCCGAGTGAAACAAAGATAAACAAGGAACTCTCGACTACCCTGATTATCACCATTTTATGGGTTGCCTTTTTTATCTTTGTTTCATGTAGTTGAGAGTTCATGATACTTCTCCCATAAAGTCTCCAATTTGTCATAATAAGTCATTATCATGTAACCTTCTACTTGCACTTTGCAAAATTTCTCTTCAATTGTTGAATTCGTGAACTGTTGATCACTAAAAAAATCCTTGATGTCTTCCCACAGATCCTTCGTGTTCCCCGTGTAGGATATAATTGAATGAAGGTTCGGTTAAATGGTGATTAGAAACCAATACCCCATCATTGAATTCACTATGATCCAGTCGCCCATTTTAGTAGTCAAGTTCTACAATTGTTGTAGAGTTCCATCAATGAATCCTCACTTTCTTGTTGCACACAAAGGGGTGCATACAACTCCTGCCCATTCATCATAATTTTCTCGTCGCAATTGAACTTGAGTAATGACATTTCCAAGATTTATAATACCCCTCATTTTTAGTAAGGGTATTTGGGTAATTTACTCAACCATCGTTCTGTGATCGTGTCGTTTTTGGAGAAATTCGGATTTCTGTATCGAGATTTATCTCTATAAAATTCCCTGAGGGATATAAAATACATTCGACGTATTTTTCGGGGCTTAGAATATTTGTTTGAGTACGAATATATCTAATCCGGGGTTTAAAACCCACGCCAAACCTTCTCCCGGGAAAAAAGACGCAAAAACGCCTCTGCCGCGACCGCGGCAGCATTTCCGCGACCGCGGAAAAATGGCTCTCAGAAGAGCTGGGCACAAGAATATTCCGCGACCGCGGAAAAAGTTCCGCGACCGCGGAATACTGCAACACGCAAGCGTCGCTTCGTCTCCCGAGCTTCGTCGTCCGTGCTGCCGTTGATCGTCTGACTCGCCGTTGATCTGGGCGGGGAGGACTCCTTCCTTGGGCTATATAAGGAGGTCAGATTGGGGGTTGTTGGTGATAGGTCCAAATCCTACCCCGCAAGTGTACGGGTTCGGTTGTAGTATCAAGGTGTCGAACTCTGGGACTATGTAGTACCAATTGTCAGATCAACTAATAGATTAAGTCGTAGACAAGAAAAGTTGCAGTTCGGTTCCAATGTTAACAAATATCAAGCAAAACGAGATTATCAATTAGGGAAAAGCTTCCAAGGTTAGGATTCCCACAATGGTGCTACGGTAGATTCTAAACAATATTTAATTAGATTTCAGCATGAATGTCAATCGAAGGTCTCACTATCTTATGTCAACACTACCTCTTTTCAGACGAATAGTGTATGTACCTAAATTCGATTAGCAGTCACTTTCGCACAAAGCTAATCTCATAAAGATCCATTAAGTTCTGTATAGATCAATGGACAAGTAGAAACAACATCCACTTTCGCGCTCAGCGGAATCTACTCATCCAAGAATCTATTCGATAGTCAAGTACCACAAGAGGATTAAGTCACTTTCGCGCAAATAATCCTCAAGTTCTATCCTAGGGATCTATCTAACATCAATCTCCTATCATCATAATCTCCTTTCGGTCTCAAATTCCAATAGAAATCCCAATTACAAATAAATTAGGTCATTACGCAACCTAGGATAGAATCAAACGACATTCATACATCCATATAATCAAATACCACAATCAAACCTACCTAAATCGGTCGACGCAACAATTATAGAAACAAGGCTTGACAATCGAAGTCATAACATGCATGTGTAACATCAAAGAGACAAGGCATGCATCTCCATTCTAAACCTCACATAGGACAATGTATTCTCTCTCTCTCAAGTGTTTAAAATTGGACATTTAACGCTCAAATCTCACTAATGAAAACTTGACTGCCATAAGCTTGCATAAGACTTAAATCTCCACCACGAAAAACCTTGCACAATACACGAATCAAGAGGTCTTTTATTAGGTTGTAATGGGGCCAAGGTAATGACAAGTAGGTAGGGGGATTGTTTGGCCATGTGGTGCAAGTCCGAGGAACATCGGAAATATTCTATCTCGACATTACAAAAGAGTGCACCGAAACTGAAGAACACAACAATCAATCCCAACCACTATGCTTCACTTGATTTTTTTTTATTGACCCCGGCATTAGTAAAATTGTTTCCACTCCAATGATTCATCGAGATACAAGCATTTGTGAATGCACTCGAACACTAAGTAATGTGGAGAACGACTTCACTCTTTATTTCTTTCCCATTGTTTTTTTTTTTTTATACCCAAGAACTTTACAATTGCAATACATACAAAAACTCCCCCAAGCTTACTTCCCAAGCACTCACACAAGTCAATATAGAATATTCCTAGCTCCTCGGAGGGGAGAAAGGCTCATAAAATGAGGCTTGGCCAAATTTGTGAAGCTTATCAATCAAATCGGAAAATAAAGGCTCAAAGGGGTTAACCTAAGGGGAATTAATGTAAAGGGTAGTCATGGGTAAATGGGGTATCAAACTAATTGCCTCAATCATTTTCTGTGCATGTACAAAAGTCATGACGTGGTCTTGAAAAACAGTACAAATGCAAGTTCTAGAGCAAGCAATCAAGAGTGAGCATCACACATAAAGAGAAAGGACTCATGATAGTATAGTAGTCCTAATACGGCCAAAAGATCCTCACGTGGCTTTTTGTCTAGAATTTCAATGCCAACTGAAATCTCAAAGAATATGCATGCTCATCCAATCATCAAACAAGTTCAAAACCAAGCTAGACATCATCAAGACTTCAAACACTTCAAACAAGTCTATGGGATAGAATTGAAACTTTTTAGAAGACAAAGGGAACAAAGGGAGTGATAGCTCCTATCATGCAGATTTTTTTATTTTTTTTTATTTTTAGGGAACAAAAACTGAGTGAAACTCGGTCGACGCCCGGTCGGGTCTCGGCCGGGGTTCTCTCAGTCAAGCAGACCCGGCCCGAAACCCGGTCGGGTCGAGGCCGAGTTAGCCTCAGAGAAGCTCCCGTCAATTTTTTTTTTGGCTAGCTGTTCGAAACCCGGTCGAAACTCGGTCGGGTTGCGGCCGAGTTTCTCTCAATCAAGCAGGGTCGATCCCTTTGTTTTAAAAGAAAGAAGAAAGATGAAAGAAAATGTACCTGATGGGTTGCCTCCCATCCAGCGCTCGTTTACGGTCATTAGCTTGACCTTCCGTCGTCTTTCAAGGAACCGGATCGAGAAGGAGGGCGGAAACGGTTATCTCGATCGGGGCACCCGCGATGTACTTCTTTAACCGCTGCCCGTTCACCTTGAATTGTCCCGTTCCTTCGCTCCATATCTCAATTGCACCATGAGGGTACACTTTCCGCACTTGGAACGGACCATTCCAACGGGATCTCAGCTTTCCCGGAAAAAGTCTCAACCTAGAGTTGTATAACAAGACGAGATCACCTTCATGAAATTCTCTAGGGACAATATGCTTGTCATGCCATCTCTTTGTCCTCTCCTTATAAATTCGGGCATTCTCATAAGCATCCAACCTCAACTCCTCAAGCTCTTGTAATTACAACATCCTTTTCTCACCGGCTTCCTTCATGTCATAATTGAACAATTTGATTGCCCAATACGCCTTGTGTTCGAGTTCCACCGGTAGATGACAAGACTTCCCATAAATCAATCGGTAAGGTGTTGTGCCAATGGGAGTCTTGAATGCTGTCCTATAAGCCCAAAGAGCGTCATCTAGCTTCATTGCCCAATCTTTCCGGGATCGGGACACGGTCTTCTCTAAGATGGCCTTGATCTCCCGATTAGAGACCTCAACTTGTCCACTAGTTTGAGGATGATATGGAGTTGCAACCCGGTGCATAACCCCATACTTCTTCAGCAAAGCCTCAAACTTCTTCTCAATAAAGTGGGATCCTCCATCACTTATTACAACTCTTGGAGTCCCAAACCTTGGAAAGATCACCTTATTAAAGAACTTAGACACCACTCTTGAGTCATTTGTCGGTGAGGCAATGGCTTCCACCCACTTGGACACATAATCCACCGCCACAAGAATATACTTGTTAGAGCATGACGGTGGAAAAGGTCCCATGAAATCTACTCCCCAAACATCAAAGATCTCAACCTCCTGAATGTTGTTAAGAGGCATTTCATTCCTCCTAGAAATGTTCCCCGTACGTTGACATGCATCACATGAAGCAATGAAACGGTGCACATCCTTAAACATAGAAGGCCAATAGAGGGTTGAATTCAATATCTTGGTGGTTGTCTTTGAGGACCCAACATGTCCTCCACATGGTAGAGAATGACAATGAGTGATGACACTCTCTACCTCCTCCTCAGGGACACATCTTCTAATAACTCCATCAGCACACCTCTTGAAAAGCAATGGCTCATCCCAAAAATAATGCCGGACATCAGACAGGAATTTCTTCTTCTGTTGGAATGAGAGCTTAGGAGGTAACTCATTGCAAACCAAGTAGTTGACAAAATCAGCATACCATGTCATTCTTGAATTTGCAAGAGTCAGGACTTCATTAGCAATCCTGAAAATATGATCATCAGGAAATGAATCATCAATAGGTGGCTCATCTTTTGTGCACTCCAACTGCTCTTGAGTCAACCTAGAAAGATGGTCAGCAACCAAATTCTCTGTGCCCTTTTTGTCTCTAATCTCTAAGTCAAACTCTTGAAGGAGAAGAATCCATCGGATCAGTCTAGGCTTGGCCTCCTTCTTACTCAAGAGATACCTGATAGCAGCATGATCAGTATAGACAATGACTTTGGCACCCACCAAATAGGACCTGAACTTCTCAAATGCAAATACTATAGCAAGCAACTCTTTCTCAGTCGTAGCATAATTCACTTGGGCTTCATCAAGAGTTCTACTAGCATAGTAGATAGCATGCAGCTTCTTGTCCTTCCTTTGGCCTAGAACAGCCCCTACAGCATAGTCGCTGGCATCACACATGAGTTCAAATGGAAGGTCCCAATCAGGAGGTTGCATAATAGGTGCTGAAATCAAGGCCTCCTTTAACCTGCAAAAAGCATCCAGACACTCCTTCGAAAATTCAAAGGAGGCATCCTTCAAGAGCAAGTTAGTAAGAGGTTTGGAGATTTTTGAAAAATCCTGAATGAACCTCCTATAGAACCCAACATGGCCAAGAAAACTTCTTATGCCCTTGACCGAAGTTGGAGGTGGCATCTTCTCTATAATCTCAATCTTGGCCCTGTCAACCTCAATCCCACGGTTAGAAACCAAGTGTCCTAGCACAATTCCTTCACTTACCATGAAATGACACTTTTCCCAATTCAATACAAGGTTCACTTCCTCACACCGCTGTAAAACTCGAGACAAGTTAAACAAGCAAGCATCAAAAGAAGTACCATACACAGAGAAATCATCCATGAAAACCTCCATGATATCCTCAATCAAATCAGAAAAAATAGCCATCATGCATCTTTGAAAGGTGCCCGGCGCATTACACAAACCAAATGGCATTCTCCTATAAGCAAATGTGTCATAGGGGCATGTGAAAGTGGTTTTCTCTTGGTCATCAGGATGAATAGGGATTTGAAAGAATCCACTATAACCATCCAAATAACAAAAGTGTGAATGCTTGGCCAACCTCTCTAGCATTTGATCTATGAAGGGGAGTGGGAAATGGTCTTTTCTAGTGGCCTTGTTCAATTTCCTATAGTCAATGCACATTCTCCAACCTGTGACAGTCCTAGTAGGAATCAATTCATTCTTGTCATTCTTCACCACAGTCATTCCCCCCTTCTTAGGCACAACATGAACAGGACTAACCCATGCACTATCAGAAATAGGATAAATAATACCTGCATCTAACAATTTCAGCACTTCTTTTTTCACTACTTCTTTCATGATAGGATTAAGTCTTCTTTGATGCTCAATGGAGGGTTTATGGTCATCTTCCATTAAAATCCTATGCATGCACATTGAGGGACTAATTCCTTTTAAGTCATCAATAGAATATCCAATGGCTTTCCTATGCAATCTAAGTTCATGCAACAATTTTTCAATTTCACAATCACTTAAACTAGCATTGACAATCACCGGATAAGTCGAATTAGGTCCAAGGAACTCATACCTCAAATTGGATGGAAGCGACTTCAACTCCACCTTTGGTTCCTCTTTGGTCTCCTCCTTAGGAACAAGGTCTTCCCTTGTAAGGGCTTCAACAATGGCCTCAGGCATCTCCTTAGTGGACTCCAAATCAAAGAGCACATCAGCAAGTAGCTCTAGATTTTCAGCTTGGGTCACACTTTCCATCAAGTAACGCTCTGAAGGGTCCTCAATCATGAGAGACATCATGGACTCTTGAACTTCATGATCAACCACATCAATCCTGGATACATCATCCTCAAAAGAAGGTCGCTTAATAGCCCTGGACAGATTAAACTCAATTCTCTCATCCCCAATAGTAAAGGAAAGAATACCCTGTTTCACATCAATGAGTGTACCTGTAGTGGCTAAGAAGGGTCTTCCCAAAATGATAGGGACAGGAGAGTTAGCATCAATGTCCAAAACAATGAAGTCAACAGGAATGAAGAACTTACCTATCTGGATGGGTATGTCCTCCAAAATACCTATGGGGCGAGTTGCGGACCTGTCAGCCATATACAGGGTCATCTTCACAGGTCTCGGCTCTCCCAAGTCCAAGTCCTTGCAAATGGAGAGCGGGATAATGCTCACACTAGCCCCCAAATCACACAAAGCATCATAGGTGCAATCACCAATCACCATGGGGACATTGAAACTACCAGGATCTCCAAGCTTTGGAGGCAACTTGTTTTGAATTAGAGCACTGCACTCCTGACTCAAAGAAACTGATTGGCAGTCATCCAGCTTTCTTTTGTTGGACAAGATCTCCTTCAAAAACTTCACATATGATGGCATTTGCTTCAGAGCATCGGTGAAGGGGATGTTGATGTAGAGTTTTTTCAGCACCTCCACAAACTTGCCATACTGCTGATCCAACTGAGCTTGAGCCTTCCTTTGTGGGAAGGGAAGAAGAGGCTTGTAGGGTGGAGGTGGTACATATTTGGGCACTTCCTCTTGCACCTTCTCTTGGACCACTACTTCTTTGGGCTCTTCAGCAGCTTTGCCCTTTTGCTTGAGGTCCACAACCTTTGGATCTTCAAGATGTTTCCCACTCCTCAAGGACACAACATTGATTTGTCCTTTTGGATTTGCCTCAGTTTGACCAGGAAGCTGACCTTGGGGTCTAGGAGCATTCAAAGCATACTGAGCATGCAAGCTGTCATGATTCTTCAATACCTTGTTGATGTTCTGAAGCTCTTTCATTATCAAGTCAAACTTGGAATCCCCGGATGTTTGGGCACGTTCTTGGCCTTGAGGTGGAGGAGCTCTTTGTTGAAAACCAGGAGGTGGTCTTTGAGCAGCTTGGTTTTTGGCATAGGAGAAGTTAGGGTAATTCCTCCAACCGGGGTTATAGGTGTTGGAATATGGATCGTTCCTCGGACCCCGATTGAAGTTGTTCATGTAATTCACATCTCCCTCTTGTGGCTCATCCTGTGCAGCAAATAATTGGCAAGTTGATATAGTGTGATCACCTTCCCCACAGAATTGACAAACCACATTTGAAGCAACCTGAGCCGGACTCTCCTCATTCTTGAGCTTAGCTCTACTCATACTCAACTTCAATTGCTTAATCTCATGAGCCATAGCCTCCATCCTTGCTTGTTGCGAGACCTCATTATCAACCTCATAAAGACCAGCTGTTCTCTTAGAGCTTGGAGTAGATCGAGCATCATTATAATAGTGATTGTGTTGGGCAATGCTCTCAATCTTCTCCCAAGCCACATCAACATGCATGTTCATAATTGAGCCTTGAGATGAGGCATCAATGAGCAACCTAGTAGCGTTGTCCACAACATTGTAGAAGGTGTGCAGCAACACCCACTTATCTTGTCCATGGTGAGGACATAGCAACAATAGCTCTTTGAATCTCTCCCAACCTTCATACAGAGACTCCCCATCTTTCATCTGAAATGAACTGATCTGATTCCTCATCTCAGCTGTCTTCTTTGGGGGGAAATACTTGGTTAGGAAAGCTTTAGCCAACTCATCCTACGTTGTGATAGTGCCTTGAGGTAGAGCTTTGAACCATGCTTTAGCCCTGTCTCTCAAAGAGAATGAGAAGGCGTGCAAATAAAGCGCGTCATTAGAGACATCATGAATCTTCACCGTGTCCATAAGCTCCAGAAAGGTGTTGAGATGTAGGTGAGGATTCTCAAACGGTAGACCTCCAAACTGATTTTGCTGAACCATATTTATCAAAGACGGCTTCAGCTCAAAATTCCTTGCCTGAACTGGAGGTCGGACCACACCAGATGTGGGCCCTTGGTGACGTGGCAGCACATAGTCACCCAATGTCATAGGCGGAGGCGCATTCAACAGTTGTTGCATCTCCTGTTGCTGATTCAGTAGTTGTTGTTGCAACTCTTACAATTATAGCTGTTGTTGTTGCAGCAACTCTTGTTGTTGCTGTTGCAGTTGTGCAGCCTCATCCATTTCTCGGGTCCTTGCTTCTCTTTGCTCTCTTCTTCTTCTGTGAAAAGCATGCTCGGGTTCGGGATCGTGGTGTAGTTCACCGGCGCTCAGGGCTCTTCGCATATGAGTGAGAACAAATCTGAAACCAAGACAAAAGAAACAAAGTCAAAAACAAAATGAGACCTAATCTACCGGTTGCGTGTAACAACCAATACTAACAATAGTCCCCGGCAACGGCGCCAAAAACTTGATAGGTCCAAATCCTACCCCGCAAGTGTACGGGTTCGGTTGTAGTATCAAGGTGTCAAACTCTGGGACTATGTAGTACCAATTGTCAAATCAACTAATAGATTAAGTCGTAGACAAGAAAAGTTGCAGTTCGGTTCCAATGTTAACAAATATCAAGCAAAATGAGATTATCAATTAGGGAAAAGCTTCCAAGGTTAGGATCCCCACAATGGTGCTACGGTAGATTCTAAACAATATTTAATTAGATTTCAGCATGAATGTCAATCGAAGGTCTCACTATCTTATGTCAACACTACCTCTTTTCAGACGAATAGTGTATGTACCTAAATTCGATTAGCAGTCACTTTCGCACAAAGCTAATCTCATAAAGATCCATTAAGTTCTGTATAGATCAATGGACAAGTAGAAACAACATCCACTTTCGCGCTCAGCGGAATCTACTCATCCAAGAATCTATTCGATAGTCAAGTACCACAAGAGGATTAAGTCACTTTCGCGCAAATAATCCTCAAGTTCTATCCTAGGGATCTATCTAACATCAATCTCCTATCATCATAATCTCCTTTCGGTCTCAAATTCCAATAGAAATCCCAATTACAAATAAATTAGGTCATTACGCAACCTAGGATAGAATCAAACGACATTCATACATCCATATAATCAAATACCGCAATCAAACCTACCTAAATCACCATTGGGTTCACCCAACCTTAGAAAAGAAGATTTAGCTAGACATGAGAGAAAAAGAAATCAATTCCATTGAAAGAAACAACATACCAATTGTCTTCTCAAAAGAGATTCGAATTCCCAACGACTCAATGTAGCCAAATCTCCAAGTTCTTCCCTAGGGTTTTTGAGAGTTCTAAAAACGTAAAATGCAGTTACAAGATAAGGGAATAGCAGTTCTAACAAGGCTTTTATACCCCCCTCCGAATAGAAGACAAAACACTCTGGATTAAACGAGTCGGAATTGAAACAGCGGCCCGACCCGGCCAGAAACTCGGCCGGGTCATGGCCGGGTTACATTCAGGTAACAAGTCACATGCTGATCCGGCCACAAACCCGGTCGGGTCATGATCGGGGTTGTCTCAGTCGACGTCTGCTGTGCTGACCCGGTCGCAAACCCGGTCGGGTCATGGCCGGGTTACACTCAGTTGCTGTCTTGAGCGGCTTCCACGATCCGGTCGCAAACCCGGTCGGGTCTTGGCCGGGTTTGGCCCAGTTTCCTCCTTTGGCTCTTGTCTCGGACTCTCTCCTTGACCGGCCTCGGTCCCGCCTTCTTCTTATCATCCGTGCCCTTGACGTTGGCATCATCCCTTCGAGCCATCCACTCGAACATCTTCATATCAAAGCCATCATTCTCCAAAAACGCCTCCAAAAGATCCTGAAATGAGACAAACGCGAGAGTAGACTCCGAACACTACTAATCTACTAAAACCGAATAAAACTAAGTGGAAAAGGAACAAAACAAACCAAAATGGCAGAAATAAACGTGACCTAAACTAGTCTAAATGCATGCTATCAGTTGGCACACCGAAATCTCTCTTTCTCTCTCGTTTTCTTGCTCGCCGGAGTTTCGAGTTCTCGCCGGAATTCTTCGAAGTATCGCCGGAGCTCTCGTTGGTGGTTGTGGTGCTCGTAGGGTGGTGCATTGGAGGCACAAGGAAGGTTGGAGTCGAAGCCCTCGCAAATCGAGCCCCCTCGCATCGTAGCCGGTGACTTTTCTCCCTTTGGAGTCGCCGAAGTTCATGGCCGCGACCGCGGACATGAATTGCCGCAACCGCGGTTGTGACACTCATGCTGCGACGCAGACGCTGTCCTCGACGCCCGCGGTGGTCTTGTCCTCAACGGCCACGACCGCAGAATCCCAGCCGCGACTGCGGATTGCTCTGGCAATCACGATCGTGGCCTTGGGCATGTCGGTCTCAGACGGGACCTTCGTTCTTTCAATTTCGTTCGTTCTTTCTTAGATTCGTATCATTTTATTGTCGAATCTAACCTAGGGTTTCGTTGTGGGTCGTCGTCGTAGGAATCTGTAATCCGACTTCCTTTCCCGTTCCGAACCCAGAAACCCGTCGTCTTTCAATCGTTCATTAGACCAAGGCAAGTGGCGGTTCACTCTTGCTTATCATTCCATATTGCCATTAATTATCAACTGTTTAATTGTTAATTAAATTGGGATGAACTATTGTTTTCATTTGGGAACAAATTTTATAAATGATACGATTAAGAAAGTGATATTATAATAGGTTGTATATACTGCTAGAAACAACACTATTATATATATATATATTATTGCCATAATGGTATTGATGTGGACTATTGTGTGATTTTAATTGTTTAGTTAGAACGAGTATTCGTAGGAACACTATGTGCCTTACGAGGTCTAGCCGTTTCTTTATAACTGGTACTAGGAGGATTTTGCCCTAGTACTCTCTCTGGTCATGACTATACCCTTACTCAAGGTAGGTGCACACAACTGGTTCCTCCATTCGGAATTTATTCCCTTCGATATCTCTCGCGATGAGATGATATATCTTAAAAGCTTGTAACGTAAATGTACGCTTTGTCACTAAAACAAGATAAGTGCCGATATGCACATAATTAATGAACCTTGGGCGAGAAGTACAACTTGGAACCTCGTCTGGACTTCGATTAGAGTAAGTCCTCCTTCCAAATTTGAATTCGCATTACGCGGTGAGGTTGGTCGTGGACCCAAACGGTCAAGTCTTTTTAAACGCTTGTGTGAAATTATAATGTTCCCGAACACTTGTCATACCTTCTGATAAGACTCAATCTTTTGGAGTCTTCTCTTCATACGTCTCCGATAAGACTCGATCTTTAGGAGACTTCTCTTGATCATTATGTTCGTATCTTTCCGTAGAAGTGTTGAGGTTTGCTATCGTCACCGGCTTTCATTCGAGAAGCGATGGGTCTAACCTAATACGTCTATTTAGAACCTTTCTGTTTTACCGTTGCATAGTCTTTCATTAGACTAACCAACCGGTTATTTTTCCCTTGCATGGTTGGCTGGTGTCATCCGTCTCATATGGCATATCAGGTAAACTTCCGTTCCGTGAAGGCTAGAATCTGACGATGAAGGCAGATGAAGTTTTTAAGAGTTTTATCCAGGTTGAAGATCCTAGGTGGGTGATCGCTTCGATCAAGACCCTTATGTTATTTATTTAAAAGGCTTCCGCTGTATTAAACATATTATGCATTTCTGTTGTATTTGGGATTTACGGATGTAATTCCGAGACTTTGGTTTAAATAAAGATTATGATATTTCGTTTTATTAGTGTATTTTATGATTTGTATGAATGGTTAAGCCTTGGGTGGTTTCGGATGTGAAATCTGAGGTCATTGGCGGTAATACTTTCAAGGAAATATTTGGGGGTGTTACAAGATTGTCATTAAATTTCAAGTCATATGGAGAAGAAATCTTTTGGGTATGCTCCCCAGTTTTGACACCATCGTTGGTGGCCATGGTCGATCGTGTTTAGAAAGATCAACGTTTTGGAAAATTGCACTTAAAGGCTCTGATACCATGAAACATAGTTTATGGTGACAATAGGTTGTATATCTCACTCCTTTTGCCTTATGTTATTAATCTATATATGGAATGGATCATATGAGAATAATTATTTAGGAGAGAAAAAAGAACCATTTTGGACCATTAGATTTGAGAGAAAGAATGGCCCAGATTTGAGAGAAATAAGAACCACTTTTTTACCTAGATGTTCATTAGTTTTTTATACATGCTTGTTTATCGATTTTCTCCTATACACTCATCACTTTTCGTTGCGAACATGTTTTTGATGTCATCGCTTTTGTCCGTAGATGTTCATCACTTCTTTATGCATATGAATGTTCATCACTTTTCTCCTATACATTCATCATTGTTTGCATGAACATGTTTCGATGTTCATCACTTTTGTCCTTTGGTGTTCATCGCTTTCATGCTCTGATGTTCACCGCTTTTATACCTAGATATTCATCAGTTTTTTATACATGCATGATCATCGCTTTTCTCTTATACATTCATCACTTTTCGTTGCGAGCATGTTTTTAATGTTCATCACTTTTGTTTGTAAATGTTCATCGTTTTTTTATGCATATGCATGTTCATTGCTTTTCTCCTATACGTTCATCATTGTTCGTGTGAACATGCTTTTGATGTCACTTTTTGTCCTTTGATGTTCATCACTTTCATGCCCTGATGTTCAACACTTTTTTACCTAGATGCTCATCACTTTTTTATGCATGCATGTTCATCGCTTTTCTCCTATACGTTCATCACTTTTCGTGTCAACATGTTTTTGATGTTCATCATTTTTTCCCTTTGATGTTCATCACTTTCATACCCAGACATTCAAGACTTTTGTACTAGATGTTCATCATTTTTTTATGTATGCATGTTCATCGCTTTTCTCCTTTACGTTCATCACTTTTCATTGTGAACTTGTCTGAGATGTTCATCACTTTTGTGCATAGATATTTACCACTTCTATGCTCAAATATTCATCACCTTATGCCTAGAAGTTCATCAAGTTTTTATGCATGCATGTTTATCACCTTTTTCATACATGTTCATCACTTTTTATGCCTATATGTGCATTCTTTTCATGTCTATATGTACATCACTTGTTTAAGCATACATGTGAACCACTATGCCAACATGTTCATCACAAAACACATACAAGAATAATCTACATTTTACTTACTTTAAACTTGATTTCATATTAAGATTATCAATATTGTGTCATATAAACATACAATGAACATTAAATGATCATTTTTATAAGAATTGGGAGTTTAGAAAACAAAAAAACAAGGATAGAAACACTAGAAAATTATGTATTTTTTTATTATAAAGTGATGAACATCACTTATAAACTATAATGAACATCTGCGGAAAAAACAGCGAACATCTATGTTCACTAAAAACAAACACGCGCGCGAGCGCGAGAACGCGCGTGTCTAGTTGGACCTTCCCCAAGCTAATTAATGGTTCTCACTTGAACCTTCCCCAAGCTATATATATAAGATTACATGCAAGAGCCAAATCCTATACATTATAAACTATCCAAATATAAGTGATACTTTAGCTAATAATTAATGATATACACTAGAGTACATACCAAATCATATATTATTTCCCATCATTTCACAACATTTTGCTCATTTGAAGATAATTGTTTGACTTTTTTTTTGTTCTGATAATGGTAATACATTTAGAAAAAAAATTTAATATTATATAGTTCAACTAATAAATAGGAACGAGTAAGCTAGTGACCACAAATACATGTAGACATGAACCTCATCTTATATATTTATTTTGACAAGCACCAATGTTCAGTACGTTCAGTAGTTTGGCGCTAAACTTTCTTAAGATTTCTATCTAGAGGTTTTGGGTTCAATTTTGGTTGAAGGCGTGTATGGAAACGTTAACACTAGATGAGTCTACCCCTTTATAGACTAACATTGCATTAGTTTAAGCTGTATTGAAATTGTGTTTGTGAATAGGTTGACAAGGCAATTGAATATAATTAAGTTATGGAATGCCATGCTCTTGGGGTGCAACTTACTTTGTTTATGTCACAATTTGTCTTTCAAAATGAAGTTGAGGATCCATATGTAGTAATGAGAAGTGTTTGGTTTTAACATCGAGAAACTAACACGTGAAAACATAGAAGGTGATATTTCTTAATATCCCAGCAATAAAAATGAACATAACATTTACCTAATTACCTCCTTATTATAAGGATTTCAATCTCCACTTAAGTTTATATGAAGCTATAGAAGGTTGATCTTGATAATTTGAATTTGACTAACATAGAACTTTTCCTTATACTTCTCCACTTGAAGATGACTCCTCATCACCATTTGACATTTCCTTCAAAATGCATTTTTTTAGAAGTTTACCAAAAAAATATTGAAAATAACTGAGACGATTGAGATGTAAAAATCATGAGACTAATTAACTTGGTATTTATAAGCGTCCATATTTGACTGTTGGAATGCTATTGTAGGGCACGCATAGAGCACACGTGCCTCAGTTGTATGTGTACCTCTACACGTCCCAACGGTCCAATTTCAATGATCTTCTTTTTAGAAATTGAAGGGCACACATACACTATGCGTGCCTAGGCTATATGTGTGCCTCAGTGGCACGCGGCCACTACGCGTGCATGTGTTATACGAGTTCCAAAACAGATACTCTTAGATAATGTTTTTCATCTCCAGGGAAATTCAGGGGCATATGCTACTAGTACACGTGCATCCTTGCTACACTTACGCTAAGCGTTCGCATGCCCATTTTGTGTGTATTTAGACAAAATACCCGTGTGTATCTAGCTTTTGAGTTACTGAATCACAACCTAACTACAACCATGTGGCAACCCCAAAATATGACACCTCATTAAATGCCACATGCCACTCCTAGTTTTTTCCACATCATTTACATTATTTTAAATTCAATTCAATCTTATCTCCATTTTTTCTTTTCTCGATTTCATTCACTCCCAGCAATATAGGTTTTTATTCCCCATCTCTTTCTCTTTCAAAGCTCATACATGGCCACAATCCCCGCCTTGGATCTCAACCACTACCATAGTCGTGGCCCCCGCCGGGTACCAGAGACAAGGATGATGCCATCTTTACCACAAGGAGAAGTCGCGAGAACCACGCCCTTGTCGTTGAAGTACATAGGGTCGTCGAGGCAGCGAATCTAAACAGGCTTATGGTCAAATCAAATGACCGGTGACTTGTCGACAATGTCATGGTAAGGACTCCAATTTCGAGTTCAATTTTGTGTTTTTACTTTGAATTTTGCATGTTGTGATTTGTGATTGGGAATTCTTGGTGGTACAATAGTAACAATACCGATTTACTTATGTCTTTTTCCTTTATATATATGGTCTGATTTGCTCCATCCTTTCAAATTCAGAGATGTGTCCATCATAAGTGGATGTCAAATTATGCTAGCTTATGGAAATCTAGCATCATACTATATATATTACCGGTCTCCTGGTTGAATGCTTACTCGATTTCAAGACCAGCCAAGGAGTGCCTTTGTAATTAAATTGTATCATGCCATCTTATATATATATATATACACTCAAAGATACGGACCGTGGGTGTCTTCTCTAGCAGTCTTTTTGCAGGCGAAGATTGACAAATTTTATTTTCTAAATTCGTAAGGGGATTTACATAGGCCTTAGGTAAATATTTGTGTTATGAATTGTGTTAACACTTTTTTGAAATTGTGTTTATGAATAGGCTGATTGTCAGTTGAAAGATAATTAAGCTATGGAAGGTCATGCTCTTAGGGTGCAACTTACTTTGTTGATGTCGTAGTATGTCTTTCAAATGTAGGTGGGGATCCACATGTAGTATTGACATGTGTTAGGTTTTAACATTCTTTCTCTTTTTAACTTTATTTTCCGTATTGAAATACATCGAGAAACTAACACTTGAGAACATAGGGCTCGTTTTGTTTTCATTCCTTGGAATTTTGAATGGGAATAAGAATGATTGATTCTCATAATTGTGCTTGGTAAGTGATGTGATCATGGTCACTATCATTGTTGAAGAGGACCAAGAGGTTGTTTCCAAGAAAGTGTTCAAGTGTTGGAAAGAGACAAGGCCGTACTATTTGACCCTTCAACATTGGCTGAGTATATTGGCTCGTTCGGGAGCTACATCAATCCAACGATTTAATGTTCACGTCCTTCATCAATATGGATGGATTTATGACATGGATAAAGTACAATGCATGCAACAAATA
The DNA here is from genome assembly GCA_027886185.1 of Rheum nobile. NCBI lineage: Eukaryota > Viridiplantae > Streptophyta > Magnoliopsida > Caryophyllales > Polygonaceae > Rheum > Rheum nobile. The sequence continues at coordinate 9,687,434 of WOAB01000485.1, forward strand.
AATGATTGGTTCTTTCTCTTCCTTGGACATCAATTCAAGCAATGCTAAGAGTCTTGTCATCAAATAGGCTAGATGAAGAGACTTGTCATCAAATCAACCATATGAAGAGTCTTGTCCTCAAAATTAAATATTTGAAGAGTTTGGCAATTAAGAGCTATTATTCATAGAATCATTCCATAAGTCACACGCCTAATTACTTTTGGACAGGTGAAGAGTTGTTATGTGGCTTCTAAATTTCCTATATAAAGTGTGTCTTGCCTTGTAGTTTAGACATACAAGATTGATAAAAAAAAAAGAGTTGTTAAACTTTCCTTTGAGTTATTTTCAATCTAGTTTTTTCGAGTTCAACTTTTCCTTGATTGTTTTGTTGGTGGCACCTATCCAATCAAACAAATTAACATCGAACTCAAATCGTTGAAGGTGTTACCTATCCTTCCACATTCGAGTTCGACCTTGCTCGATCCTTGGTGATGCATATCCAAGACTTCTTCAAGCCTTTCAAGCTCCCTTGGTGGATTACAAGAGAGTGTTGATTGCCTATCCATAAAATCAACTAAAATTGAGGAGATTTAACAATCTTTCCTCCCCAAGAATCCACAAGTTCAACTCCATAAAGTTTGACACACAAGAATCTCTTCCATATCAGGCCTCACTTCGAAAAATGGACATCTAAAGAAGGCTTTCTACTCATCAGTAAGTATAGGAATGAGAATAGATTTCATTCCAAGAAATGGATGATTTCAACCTTAATGAAGCATTTGATTCCACCAAAAATGTTGAGGTATCATCCATTCCAACTAGACATGTCAAAACCCAACTTGATTTGAAAACCTGACCCGACCCAATTTTTTTTAGGGTCAAGACCCGACCCGAAAATCACTGGTCAAGAAGGACCCAAACACGAGGGACCCAAACATGACATGAACTCGGACCCAAGCTCAACTCAAAATGGACGGACATTTTATTTCATATATATTATCTCGTTTATATTAAATATTATAATATATTTTATTAAATAATTCTATAATGTTATTATTTTATTATTAATTATTATTAAAATTCTTATAATAAAAAATGGACACTTTCAACCCGTTGGGTCAACCCTAACCCGAGCCAAACCCGTTATAACCTGTTCCGATCAATCAAAAAATTTAACGACCCGATCGCCTAAAACCCAATTTGACCTGAGCCTGACTTCACCCAAACCCGACCCGCCCGACCTAGTTGACATGTCTAAGTAATCTCACGTTGATAAAGTGTGTGTCCAATAATGACTCATTCCGACAACATATCAAACGACAAGTTACAAGAATGGGACGATCCATTCTTGATTTTGATTCCAACTGATTCCTGGATCATACCAAACGAGCCCATAAAAGGTGATATTTCTTAATATCTCAACATATAAAATGAACATGACATTTACCTAATTTTATTTATGAAGATTTCGATCTTGACTTAAGCTTATATGAAGCTATAGAAGGTTGATCTTGATAATTTGAATTTGACTAACATAATATGATAATTTGTGTATATCATACTTATGGATGGTGTTTTAAGTGAAAATACCTCTTAAGATAAATAAAAATGATAAGCATTTTGGGCCATTGGATCAAGGCGGGAGGAATGGGTAGGATTAGAAGGAAGAAGTGACATTTTCGTAAAGATCGCAATTTTTTTTTGTTTTTGCCTTTTTAGACCACAATTTTTATTTCTCCCTGATTGTTTTGCGTTATTATACTTAAGTTCACATATATGCACTAAATGTTCATATATTTATATTAGCAAGATGTCCAAAAAGTTTACAAACTAAATTAAACTAGAGATTTACAAACAAACTTTATACTAGAGCTTCATTGAGTATATCAACTATGAACCTTTATTGTACTAAATGTTAACCTCAATTATAGTTTATAGTTATTAATCATTCACATTTTACATTTAATATTAAAATTCATGTTTATTAAATGTGAACCTTTAGTATATTAATTATGAACATTTGGTGTACTAAATATGGACCTTAGTCTATGGGGTTCATATGTACAACTTTGAGCACGTTCATGTTTGAAATTCTATTTGCTTGGTCTATAAGGTACATATGAAACATGTGCATGTTCATATATTTGTTATCTAAGGTTCATGAATTAGAGATGCATATGTTATGTGTTGATGTTCACATATTGTCATCTACAGTTCATATATGATAACATCAAGGTTCAAATTAAAGATTCTTTTAAACCTAATCCATAATTATTTTAGGCGAAACAAAGGATATCAATTTTTTTCGTTGATAAATGCTAATAAGTTGGATGAAAATTTCAAAAATATGTGCTCAAAACTATAATTATTGAAAATATAGGGTCAAAATTGTAATTCTTTTGGACAAATTCTAAAAATTTGAATAATATAGTGTTAAAACTGTAATTAGTGAGCAAATACATGTCTTTTGGATAACTACATATATTTTAGTGTAGAATTTAAAAAAAAAATATAGGGGGAGAGGGATGAGAGGGTGAGAGAGTTTATTTTGACCATTGGGTCATAATTATCCAATGGTCCATAATAGTTCACATTATTTACTTTAAGAGGTGTTTTCATTTAAACCTAAACCCATACTTATGGTATAGTTTTAGTTGCATTGTTACTCATTATATATATATAATGAGAGCCACTACTTAAGTGAGAATTGAGAACGCACAACATACGTACCCGTCCGTGTGCGCTCCTGCGTTGTCAGTGAGCACGAATGTTTACCATATTTGTATGTAGATGTTGATCATAATATATAAGCGATGTTTACCACTTTGTAACTAAAAATGAAAATTTACTAGTGTTTCTATTTTTGTATTTTATAAACTCTCAAATCTTATAAAATGACCATTTGATGTTCATTGTATGTTTATATGACACAATATTTGTAATCTTTAATATGAAATCAAGTCTAAATGAAGTAAAAAGGTAGGGTTTCTTGGATGTGTTTTGTGATGCATATATAGACATGAAAGTGATGAACATATAAGCATAAATAGTGATGAACATATAAGGAATGTGGTAAACATGCATGCATAAAAGCGTGATGAACATCTAGGTATAATGGGGGGGGGGGGGGGGGGGGGGGGGGGGGGGGGGGTTGAACATTTGGATATAGGAGTGGTGATCTATATGTTGAATGTACAAAAGAAAAGCGATGAACATGCATTCAGAAAAAAATGATGAACATATATGTATATAAGTGGTGAACATCTAGGCTTGAAAGTGTTCAACATCAAAGGACAAAAGTGATGAAACATCGAAAACAAGTATTGAATGTTTAGTGTGTATAGTCACGGAACGATAAGACTATTTCCTAGGCACCAGAATACTTAAAGAACATTTAAGGTAACAACGCAATTCCTTATAGAGGTACCTGATCAACTAACAAGTTGATCAAGAAAAACCTCTACCTCTAGGTGGTTAACCTAGTAGGATTTCAAATATATACTTTCGTTATTAAACTATTACAAACAAACAAGCAAATAGAGGTATCAAATCTAGTCACAGACAGTTTCTAGACCACCTAGACTCCTAAGCAAGTGATTGCAACTTTACAACCTAAGTAGAATCAACCCTAACACAAAGTACTCACACAAAGCTCGTACCTTTGTTCTTCCTCTTCTCAATATGCCTTATAAACTCTGAATTGTGAAACCTTGCTAAAGGTTCATCTACCCATATATATGGTCCTAGAACAAGATATATTAACCCTATATCGACTCATCATGTGCCATCTCAAGGAAAATATTCTAACTAATTCTATTTCCATAAATATAATAATCACATACCTTATTCCAAAAGATATCATTTGTATGCTAAAGACTTGGTAAAATCTCTATCCAAATCTCGAGTCTTGTGGCCCAAGAGATCTTTAATATTTTCTTTTCACAATGACCAATCTCATATGAAGTTCTCAACACTTCTTCTCTACGATAACACTTCGTTCCTTTGCTGTTCATTCTTTCTTCTTCACAGACGGTGCGCACTACTTTCTCCATCCCTTCTTAGCATCTTTTTTCCCTTGTTGACTCTTTGTTCCTTTACTTATCTTTTTTGCTTCTCTTAGTTTTCACTGTTCCTAAACTCATTCTTTTAACCTGAAACTCATAGGAACAAGTAAACTATAAAAACTAATGGTGTTTATCATAATCAAAACTAGTGGAAACAACATTGTTCCAACAACACGTTCACGCGAAAAGTGATGAACGCATAGGAGAAAAGTAATGAATATGCATATATAAAAAATGATGAACATATAGGTACAAAAATGGTGAACATTTGTGAATGAAAGTGATGAACATCTAAGGACAAAAGTGATGAACATCGATAATATGTTCACAACGAATAGTGATGAACATATAATAGAAAAGCGATGAACATGCATGTATAAAAAATGGGTTAACATCTAGATACAATATGGTGAACATCTGGACATGAAAGTTGTGAAAATTGAAGGACAAAAATGATGTAATATCGAAAATATGTTCACACTAACGCGCACGCGGATTTTTCCAAAAAATGCGTATAGTATGGAGAAAATTCGGTCATGCCATTTTTTGCCCTTTTAATAAGTGTCTAACCTCAACTTCTCAAATCTGGATGGCCAACATACATTCTCATTTCTCTCCTAGTGAAGTGTTCTCATATGACCATTTTCCTTTCTATATTAACTAACTATATAATTTCTATATAATTTTTCATCTAAATCTTATAACGTGAAACAAATCTCATCAATAATACGGGTACTAAGTTAGCATCTTTTAGAACGTGAAAGCCCCAGCCGACATGTTGTTTGGAGTAAATGCATAAAACCACCCCTTATTTGCATTGATACCATGAAACATAGTTTTAGTAAGAGTGATGCTAAATCACGCGATATGACATATACTTGGGTATGGGTTTAGCATCACTCCTATGAAAATTACACAAAATCACGAGTTATGACATATAGTTGGGTGGGGGTTTATTGACGGAGAAAAATATCGCGTGATTTTGTGTAATTTTAATAGGAGTGATGCTAAATCTCACAAGAAAAAAATAGCACTAGTATTATCTTGGGATAAATGCATCAAACCACCCCTTATTTGCACTTGTTTGCAACAAACTACCCTTTATAACAAAGCCTGCATAAAACCACCCCTTATGTATAATTTGTTGCAAACAACCACCCCAACCCTTATTTTATAAAATAATTCAATTTAGGTATAATTTTAGTTCATAGTTTATCCACTTAAAAAATTATGCACATACAATGTAAAATATATACACATTTAGACAAAAAAATACACTTTAAAAACATATACTTTTGCATAATATGCATAAATTCATCTAGTTTAAAAATGTTTGCCTGAATTTGCATATATTTTATGTTATACGTGAACCGTTCGCATTTCGCACGAGAGTGACCGTTATCACATGATCTGTTCCACAATTTTAATTATATTAATATATTCTACTTAAAAGGTAAATATGACTTAATTAGAATTTGATAATATTATTATTTTTACATCTTCAAAAACATTAAGAGAAGATTAAAAAAATCACACGATCCATAATTGAGACCAAAATGGTTTGGACCAAAGCGGAATTAGAATGAAGTGGATTACTTTGGTTCGGTCTTCGGTTTAGGTTCTGGAAGAATTTTGGATCCATTATAGTTTACATCAATGACATCTCTTGATTTGAGGTGTTTATCTTATTCACATGAGAGTACACAAAAAACAATAAAAAATGTTAAGTTTAGTTTGATATTTTAGTATATTTAATATGATAATTTAAAAAGTAAGAATATGGGTGGTTGATTGCAACAAATTATGAATAAATGGTTTTACACAAACTTTTTTTTACAAAGGGTGATTTGTTGCAAGGCAGAATTGCAAAAACTACCAACTTTTACAAATCCATTTGCAAAAGTATCGCCACTTTCAAAATATTGCAAAAATATCAAAAAGCTGCAAAACAAAAAAAGTAAAATAAAATCTGAATAAAACTTTTTCAAAAAACTGGTTAATGGAGGTTACTAATTGCAATTAAAAAAAAAAATTAAAAATAACTCCTAATCATCTTACCTGCTCAACCGGATGACATTATCCTCCCCATTGCAACCCTTTTCCCTTTCTTCCCCAAATCTTTTCGATTTGTCAAGAACACCAGAGTTCCATTTTTCAGAACAAAGCTATGTTTCCTATAATCGAGCGACAACACTTAAAGCTAAATCCCCAAATCGACAATGGTGAAGACAAGAGGGTTGAAGTCAGTGAAGGCCAGAGAAGAGAAGGCAAAGTCGGCGAGATTTGTACAGAAAAAGAGGGTTGAAGACCCAAAAGAACAACTGCGTCCAAAACCCTCAAAAGTGAAGAGTGCAAGAATGAAGAGAGCCTATAGCTCTTCAGAGGAAAAAGATTCACCTAGTCCAGTCGTTCTGATACAGAAGAAGAAAATACGGCGGTCGGAGGCTGAAGAACCCACAACAAAGAGGTCGATGAGGAAGCCATCGAAATTAGTTGGCGAGGTTAGTTCTCTTGAATAAGTCTTTCGTTTCATGAAAAATGTCTAAGTTCGCATGAAATTGTTGAATTATTGATGCATGCTAGGTTTAGGTCTGGATAAATTGCATGCTAGGTTTATGCCTGAAATCGATGCTGGTAATGAAAAACAAAGCATGAATTACTCTGTAAAAAACAGAGCATGGAGAGTGTTATTCTGTGATATGACTTGAAGAACTTTGTACTTGCCTGAAAAAGTTTGTACTCTGTAAAAAAACTTTGCAACTGACTTACAAATCATGTATGAAAAATCTCATAATATTCTGACAAACTTTGTACTTGCCTGAAATTGGGGTAGGGTATAAAAGCTTGATAAAGTTTGATAAAGTTCATAGTAGCTTTAAAACATTTATGAGGAAACTTTCAAATATGGAGAAAGTGTTGATGTATATCTAATAAAAACAGAGCATGTATAGTGTTGTGTGATATAACCTGAAAAACGTAGAAATCGCCTAACAAAGTGTTGTGGAGAATGTGTTGTTATGACCTCAGAAAGTGTGGCTACATATAAACTACATTACCTGAAATATGTCTATGTCACCTGAGAAACACATAAGTAATCTGAAAAACATTTATATTCAGATGTTTGATTAGAATATCATAGTAGCATGAATGACCTGATAAATCCAAATGTAGGGGTTATGGTGAAATTATAGGGGTTATGGTGATACAGGTTGATACAAAATGGTAGGGGTTATGATGACCTTTAAAGATTGTTATAGTGTAGATATCATAGTAGCCTGGGTGACTTGATAAAGTGTTGTTATGTATAATTCTTACCTGTAGAACTTCCATTTCACCTACAAATTGTAGTCTGAAAAAGTTTTTTTTTATGTGATTAGATTGTCATGTATTTTTGAATGTATCCATCTTCAAGAGGTAATTGAACACTTTATGGTGCATTTATAAAGATTGTGACAGTGTAGATAGCATAGTAGCCTGAATGATTGATAAAGTGTTGTTATGTATAAGTCTTACCTGAAGAACTCCCATTTCACCCGACAAATCCAAATGTAGTCTGAAAGTTTTATAAGTCTTACTTGGAACTATGTTATGGTAAATTTATAAAGATTGTGACATTGTATTTGTGAATGACCTGAGAAAGAGTGTAGTCTGAATAAGTTATATGACCTGAAAAACCTATATCTCCGACATATATATATAAATGTAGTCTGAATAAGGTTTATTTTCTTTATGTGAATATGAATGTCATGTATTTGTGAATGTCATTCATTACATATGAAGTACAAGTGGGATAGAGAGGAGTTGTTTTTCGGTCGGATCAATCAGAATTCAAGGTTTCATTATCTTTAATGTATTGAGAACACATTAACTGGTGCAGACTGGCAAACAGTTCTACAGGGGCCTTCGGCCCAATTGTAAAAATAATGAAGAACTTGAAGCTATCTTCACAGTTGATTCACCATGTTTTGTTTAGGCAACTAGAGACAAAAAAGAAGTGGGAGACATGATATGATATGGGTGGAAAACCATGTAGGTTTTTAATGGAGGAGTTTAGACTTATAATAAGACTGAATTGTGGCATGCCGGATGAGAAGGACACATTGGAGGATAAAAAAGCAGTGTTTGATTTTGTTGTTGTGAAGAGTATTACAATCTCTAACCTTTTAACCAAGTTCATCTTGTTTCGGGAGGACAATGTATTCAAGCTAAAGATGGCTTTGTTGCTAGTTCTGGAGGGTGTTGTACTGGGGGTGATAAGAAGGGGAAGATCAGACCCTTACATGTGAAATTGATCCAAGACTTAGATCATTTCAATAATTTCCCATGGGGTAGGAGTGCTTATATTGACCTCGATCAGAGTCTGGCTACTGCTTTGGACTCAAGAATGGAGTAAGTTCGGGATGCACTTGTAGTTTCTTCCAAAGCCAGAGCAGGTTACACCGTAAGGGGTTTCCCAATGGTGTTTCAGGTACTGAGTTAGTAGTTAAATATGTAAAATTTGAGGTTAATTTGTTGGTCATAATTGTGGTGTAATTTCAATTATGTTTGTTTCAGATTTGGTTATATGAGGCAGTGCCCTAGATTGGCAGCACGTTTGCACATAAGCTTAATAAACCTGTTCAGCCCCGAGGTGTGAAGTGTCTGAAAATAAGTAGACCAACCTTGGATTCGGTTAGGGATGCCCTAGAGGGGACGTATGCTGCTAAACAGATCCTTGTTGAGGAGGAATGAGAGGAGTTGGGAGAAAGCTGTTACTTCCCAGAGGAGGAAGGAGACAAATTCTTTGATGAGATTGTGAAGCTGCTGAAGCCAAAAAGAAAGAGGGTTGGTAAAAAGGATAAGGGAGGTGGTAAAGGGCAAGCTACAGACATTGCGGGTTTGGACCATAGACAAGTTATGTATTGTTGAATGAGTTGGTTGAAAGGATCGAAAAAATGGATGAAAAATACAATCTATTAAGGAGGATGTCCTTGGGTTAAAGAAAATCATTAGAGGCAAAGTTCATACAAAAGTGGCCTCTACATCTAGTGATGAAAAGGTATGAATGGCTTAATTTGTTCACATTTATAGACTTGCACAATGAATGTTTAATGTGTATATATATGCCTATAGGAGTCAGAGGCTGAGGAGGATCAAAGTGATGATGATCCAAACATTAGAGAACACCAGAAGAGCGTGATGAGGAAGGTGAAGTCAAAAGATGAAGGTGATGAGTCAGAGTCTGAAGAGGCAGGATCTATAGAGGTATGTCCTTAAGTATAAAGTAAAACCTTTGCACCAAATCAGTCCACATTTTCTCATTTCAGACCACATGTTATGTTATCCAGGGAGATGTTAATGAAGATGACGAAGAGGATGAGTCAGAAGAGGGAGAGTCTGAAGAGGAAGAATATGAAAAGGGAGATTCTGAAGAGGTATATCCTTCATTTTTAGTCTATATATGCACATTTCAGTCCATATATGCACATTTTAGTCCATATGTGCACAGTTCAGAACATATTTGCAAATTTCAAACCATATGTCATCGTTTTCAAGACACTAATGAATAAGAGCAAAAAGATGGTGCAATTGTGTCTAATGGTGGAAAATGGTTGATGAAGAAGGTTACATCACTATCGAGAGAAATAATGGACAATGAGGGTGTTCAAGATGATGTAGGTTGTCATGAGAAGGCAGATGAAGATGTTGCAATGGTCACTTCTGAAGAAAATATTGTGGTTTCATATGAGCAACAAGTTGAAGGGGATGCAACAGAGCAAGACAATGCACTATCAATTCTTATTGAGACAGATATAATACTAAATGAGGTAACACCTGAGGTGGTGAAAAAAGCAAATGAGGAGGGTGTGAATGAGGTAACACCTGAGTTGGTCACACAACTTGAGGTGGTGAATGAAGTAACACCCGTGGTGGTGACACAACCTGATGTGGTGACACAACCTGAGGTGGTGACACAACCTGAGGTGGCGACAAAAGCAGTGTCTGAGGAGGGTGTGGATAAGGTATAACCTGAATTGGTGACACAACCACATGGTGTAAGTGAGGCACAAGTTGAAGAGGTAACAAAGGGAGATGGTGTGGAGGGAGGAAGCAAGGTTGATCAGGGAGGTGTGGAGGATGGGACTGAGGTACAAGTTGAGGAGGTAACACAGGGAGATGGTGTGGAGGGAGGAAGCAAGGTTGATCAGGGAGGTGTGGTGGATGGGACTGAATTACAAGCTGAGAAGGTATCACATGCAAAGTCTGCTTCTCTTCAAAAAGCAAATTGTGAGGAGGTAGGTGAGGAGAAAGGGGAGAAAAATAAAAGGAATGGGCCGATGAAGGGGAGAAAGGTCAAGGGTACTCAAGTACAGAAGAGAAAATATCCAACTCGCACTCACGAGCTAGCTGCGGCGGCAAAATCACCCTTCCGCAATTTGGATGAGCACAAATTGGCAAAAAAGATTACCAAAAATAGCAAGGTGGAAGAGATGACAAACTTGGTGAAGTGGTTGCAAAGTGAGAGTTTAGTAAGCCAAACCAATCTACTTAACTTAATATGTGCTCCGAAGTCGTTAATAATGACCTGAAAATGCTTCTTCCTGGACGGAAAAACTGATATATGACATGACTAACCATATAATGACCTAAAAATAATGTAGTCTGTCTGGCATATGTTTCTGTGTAATTTCACCTGTATATGTATCATTCTGGCCTGAAGTGTTTACTTTTGTTATGAAAATGTCTAACATTTTACCTGTTTGCCTTGTTTTTTATTCAAATGAATGTATGTTTGAATATCACACAATACTGAACCCCGAATTGGACCGACTGGGAATGAAATGGATAAGGAATTCTTTGAAAAATTGTTTGCCCCCAAGTTTTGATTGCATGGTGAGGTAATATTCCAATGCATCATTTCAAAATATATGCAATTGTAACATCATTTTCATTGGATACATTAACATTGTTGCACCATTTCAGCATCTGGAGCAAATGATGTTCCTTTATCATAAAAGGATTTCAGAGGATCCAGTGCGGTTCCCGAAGGTGGTAGTGCTTGACACCTTCTGGACAACCTTGGTCACCACTGAGTTCAAGCGTTTCAAGAACGACTATCCACGTGTAGGTAAGAATGCACTGAGGAAGTACATGAAAGGTCAATGTTTGGCAGATTTTGGAAACATATGGGATGATGCCGAACGCATGAATGATCCCTTCAACATCACAGACTACCACTGGTTTGCCTTAGAGATTGAACTATCTGATTGGTGTGTGACCGTGTACGACTGCAATGTAGATCTGTACTTAGATAAGGAGATTTTTGAGATGATTTAGCCCGTGACTAAAACTGTTCCAAGGTATATCAAGTTGTATGATCCACTGGCCAAGAGATGTGAAGCATTTTTTGGACAAGCCAATGTTTGTGACTCGTCGAGACAACCTTAAGCAAAACAAGCGTGAGTAAGTATATGTGTATACATGCATTGAAAAATCCTCTATCACTACATTTGATATACATTTTAACTTATTTTGTTCATCTTGCAGAGGAGATAGTGGGGTGTACACACTGAAGCACATTGAGTTGTTGATGCTTGGGATGACAAACCTCGATCTTACGTCTGACAAATTCATAGATAGACACGGAAACCAAATCGCTCATAGTATTTTTAGATGTTCTTGGGATGGTTTTTAAAGACTGTAGTTTGATTTGTCTAATGTAGCTTGTTTAACTAATTTAAGTGTGTATTATACCATTGGGCAAGGAAGACATGTGCTTATTTTATTGTAACGTAGAATCTCATGTTATTATGATGTTAACAAACTCAGTGTCTTTAAGTTAGGTCATATTGTAGTGTTACATTCCTAAATTTCCGACCACAAAACTCATGTTATGTTTTGATGAGTATTTACAAACACTCATCAAGGAAGACATCTTAAGTTTTTTGTAACAAACTAAAATATTCCTCTATTTTTAAGGAAGATATGTTAGGGACTTTTTCAGGTCAACTTCAGTAAAGATATGGAAGATTTTCATTCAAGAGATCTTTTCCCATTGCATCCGATTTGACCCCTTTGTTTTTTCATAGAAGTTTAAATGACCATTAACACTTACTTCCCCAACTACCATCCATTAAGACTCTCCACTCAGTTTTTTTGTGTATAAATATCGGCCCTACTGGTTGCAAATCACTCACAAATCCTCCCAAACTCTCTAGCCATCTTCTCTAAAACTCCTCTCCCAAACTCCTCTCCCAAACTCCCAACTCTCTCTCTCTCTCTCTCTCTCTCTCTCTCTCTCTCTCTCTCTCTCTCACACACACACACACACACACACACACACACACACACATATGGTGGATTCATACGTCAAAATCTATCTTTAGGTGTACACGGATAGGGACTTAAGCCCAAGCTCCTAACAAATGGGGTTATTGACAACACACGTGTACACGGGGGGGGGGGGGGGGGGGGGGGGGAGGGGGGGGGCGCTAGAAGGTCTGGAAGCTTCCCAAAAACATGATGGGAATTTTATACTTGAGTAGCAGGCTTATGAACATGTCCAAGTATATGGGGAGTAAATCCTTTTTTTTTAACAGGTCCCAGAGTCAAGGCAATGTTACCTTCAGTCGTTTTAGACCGATAACGACATGGCAGATCTCGCTCGCCTCGGCGAGAAGGTCGTCGGTGTGAAAGTGTACGTCGTTCGTGATGACAATGATGTTGTGATGCCCGCCGTGATGCCATTGTCGTTCTATTCTATCTAGTAGTTTTTATTTTGTTCCTTTTTTTTTGCTCTGTATGAAGATGAGGTAAGTTCCCATGGACAATCAATGAATATTAATTCCAGCGTAAAAGCCTCTGTTTTGACCATATTCTCGATTTTTCAGACCACATTTAATGTTTATCAAAACATATATAACTTTTTCCGACCACATGCATGGATATTCAGGTCAATGATCTATTATATTCCCGAGCATTGTAAATTATCAGGCCAGATTCATACTTGGTTGGTTCCCTAATGTACTCCACTTAAATGCTCTCAACCACCATGAAAACATCGAGTTTGCATACATTTAGTGTTTATCAGTTCATATTTTACTTTTTCCGAACACATGCATAGATATTCAGGTCAACTCTCTGTTATATTTCCCGAGCATCGTAATTTATCAGGCCAATTCGTACTTGGTTGGTTCCCTAATGTAATCCACTTAAATGATCTCAACCACCATGAAAACATCGAGTTTGCACACATTTATTGTTTATCAGGTCATATATAAGTTTTTCAAAACACATGCATGTCTTTGAGTCAGGTCGTATTGTACGTTTACAGGTCACTATAGCATTTTACAGGAGACTGTTTCGGAGCAGTATTCACTTTGACGAGATAAGTGTTCCATATATCAAGCAAACCGCTAATGATAACTTAGAATTGTTTATGAAAGATAATGCAGCTATTTCGACAGAAACATAATTCTTATACCCCAGCCAAAAGAGGGAACCCCAACAAAAAGAGGTATGGTTCAAGACTATAGATACTTAAACCATACATTTTTTCAAGCACCCAACAACAATAGACAAACCATTTACACGACGATGTTTACTAGCATAAACCGCCAAAAAACACCAACAAGGTGATAGTTTTCAACAAAAATAAACCTAACCCAGCGGATATCACCCGTTAGTCCTTCTCCTCCTACAGTTCTTCTTGTTGTGTCCTCGGATGCTGCAATAAGAACACCGCCTCTTCCTAGAATAATTCATCTCCCACGTTGCCCTAATTCAGTTAATACATGGTCTTCCAGGAGGACGCTTTACCAGTGGTGCACAACATGTGATGGATGACACAGCTTCAGGAACTGACCATCGGTTTTTTGGAGGAACAAGATGCACAGTTTCCTTGTACACTTCTCTCACCAACTCATTCTTGAACATGGGATGGACGAGATTAGTGAGTGGCACTTCTTCATCACTTGCAACCGCTATGGCATGAGCACATGGAACTTTATCAATCTAGAACATGTTACAATTACATGTACCATCATGTAGGTTCACAGAGTATCTGATAGTTCCTTGCATAACCTCTCCTTCAAGCTGGATAAGCCTTCACACACTCATCTTAGTTGACTTTCTATAGTTTACTTCTAAGCGTGTACACAGAAGGTGTCAAAACTTGGTCCTATTTTTGGCCTTTTCTCTTCTTTCACAAAACCATTTAGAATTGGTCTCCAGAATGGCATCAAACAAGGCAAGAATAAGCCATTGACGCTGGGTTTGCCACATGCCATTAAGACATTCAGCGTTGTTGCTCGTCATGATGTTAAATATGTTCCTAAAAAAATGTGCCATCGCCCAGTTGTTAACTCCAGATTCTTTGAGATATTGACCAATCCTTGGAGAGGCAGCTATGAGTTGAGCAAACTAATGATTGAACTCAGCCACAATGTAAGCCTTCGCAACTTTTTTGAAGACGCCAAAGAGGTCTGGCCTGCTATACTTCCTCTTGAAGTTTTGGTAGATGTGATAAATGCAAAACCCATGCTTGGCGAGAAAATAGCTATTTCTTAGAGCCTTCCCAATGCTAACATGACGGTAAGACACAAAATACACAACGGGATGATCTGGAACAACAACCTTCAATTCACTAAAGAAAAATGACCACACATCATCATTCTCACTGTTAACAACGACAACAACAAGTGGATATATTTGGTCGTTTCCATCTTGAGCCGTAGCTAGGAGAAGTATTCCCTTGAACAAGGCAGTCAAATGAGTGTCATCAACTGAGATTACCTACATTTGCAACACTATGTTGTTAAATATTTGTCCTGAAATGTTACTTATATGACCTGACAAAAGCCTATGTAGCCTGAAATATTTGTTTGCTCTGTTTTTTCACACCTGCAGTCATATAGGTGTTTGACCTGACATTGACAAAATATGTCATGAAATTGAAACATATAGGTTGACCTTTTTCAGATGTGGCGCTACCCTTATCCATGGACCTAAAGCTCAGAAGACATACTTGAAGCGATGGTGAGCATCTCTTACTATTCTCGTGTATGTTCCAGAATTTGATTTCTCTAACATATGCATGTAAGAGTACATAGTGGTATAGCTTTCCTCAATTGTACCATGTGCCATATCCTGGGCTTTGAGCCACGCTCGATTGGCTTTGTAGTAGCTGTGTTGATTGCCTCAGCCCAGAATGATTGGGAGAGAGTCCACTTGAGATGAGCATAGTTCGAGCCATGTCTTCTAGGGTTCTATTCTTCCTTTCTACTACTCCATTTTGTTGAGGAGTGTATGGTGCAGAGAAGTTGTGATCAATGTCATGCTCATTGCAAAAGGTTAGAAATTCTCCATTTTCGAATTCGGTACCATGGTCAGACCAAATAGAATTGATGGAACAATCGAGAGATTTTTCTAATAAGGGAACTAGATCTTTAAAGCGATTAATGACTTCACTCTTAGATTTTATGAAGATAGTCTAGGTGAAGCGAGAGAAATCATCGACAAGGACAAAGATATACCTGTTTCCTCCTAGGCTTTGAATTCTCATAGGTCCACAAAGGTCCATGTGGATGAGTTCAAGGGGCCTAGAGGAGCTTACCATATTCTTGGATTTGAAGGAACTCCTTGCTTGTTTCCCCTTTATGCAGTGTGAGCATGGTTCCGAAGATGTACCACTTATCTTTGGAAGGCCTCGAACTAGTTCCTTTGAGTGTAGCTTGTGGATCAGTTTGGTGCTGGCGTGACCAAGACATTGATGCCACAACTCCGTTTGATCATTCACTGTTGAGAGGCAGAGTTTCTCCTTGGGAACAAATGATGGGTCAACAACATACACATTGTTGAATCTTTTGCCTTTTAAGATGATTTGTCCCGAGGAGTCTAGGACAGTGCACTCACTTGACTTGAATCTAACTTCATTGTCTCCTTGATCGCACAGCCGTGACACACTAATTAGATCAAAACCAAGGTTATCAATAAGGTGAACTTTATTTACCTTAGTGTGGTCATTGAGATTTACGGTTCCTATTCCACAAATTTTCCCTTTGCTTTTGTCTCCAAAGGAGATGTTTCCTCCTTGGATGGGTTGAAGAGAGGTCATTTGATTTCTTCTTCCGGTCATATGACATGAGCAACCACTGTAAATGTACCATAGTCGAGGTTGCCTCTCTTCTTTCTACACACAGAGGAACTAAGACTTTTGAACCCAGTGAAGCTTGGCTTTACTGGGGGGATTAGCATTCTGAGTCTATGAATGACCAGGGAACTGGTTCCTTTCATGGTAATATGCATTTTTCTCATTTTCAAAGTTCCTTTTCTTAGGACAATCAGTGTTGTAATGACCATTTTTTCCACAGTAATAGCATAAGCGGTTGTAAATAACATGCCCATATTTTCCCTTTCCAGGTCTAAAGGGTTTCTTAGTTTTTTTGTTGTTGAAATCAACATTGTTTCTAACCTTACCATGAGCCATATCCATATACTTTTTATGAGCAAAAGAATTGGTGAACCACTTGTTTTCAGGGAATGCCTTTTCTTTTCCTTTAGGTTCCCTCTTCGGACTTTGAGAACTTTCATTGAAATGCTTGGCAACCTCAGCCTTGTTCTCAAGAACCATGATCTTCTCTAATAGGAACTGATTCCTATCTCGAGAAGTGGCAAGAGCAGTACTGAGGTTCTCATTCATTTCAACAAGTTCTCGTCTAGCCTTTTCATCTTCAGCATCATTATTGGCCTTGTTGTCAACATACCCAATTCCATGACGTTGTCTCACAAAGACAGTTTGATTTATCATTTTTTCATTTATAGAGTCAGTGAGAATGTCTAACCTATCAATTATAGTTTGAAGCATATCATTTTGAGGTAGGTTATCATGCATAGGAACCTTAACAGAGTCTACACTGGTTTCATCACAAGATTTGCAGATTTTAAGGTGACTAGCATGCACATTTCTAATATCAATGAGTTTGGAGTGAGTTTCAACTAGGTCTTTCTCAGCTTCATCCAGTTTCTTACTCCACACAGAGTTCTCAACAGTCAAGCATGCAATTTCATCTTCACAATCATCAAGTTTTTGTTGAAGGGAACTGGTTTCTTTTCCTAGTTTCTTTATGATCTTAAGAAGCTGTTTCTTATCACAATCGACTAGAGTCTTTAGAAAGTCATCAGAAGTTACCTCAAGGTCTTCTGAGTCGCTTGAGTCTCCTTTTGCCATGAGACATCTTCCTCCAGAGAAACCGCTCAGATCCAGTTCCTCATCTGAGTCTTCTCCCCATGAGGCCACGAGAGCCTTCTTTCTCTGAGGTCTTTCATCTTCTTTGGAGTCTTCCTTGTTGGGACAGTTCTTAGCGTAGTGCCTCTTTTCTTTGCACTCGTAACAGGAGACTTCCTTGAGATCTCTTCTTGGTCCATTGTGGGAGGAACTGCCCTTTTGGAACCTTCCCTTCACAAAGAACTTTTTGATATTCTTCGTGAAGAGGGCTGTCAGTTCGTCCTCCTCTTCTTCTAGGTCTGAGTTCTCTTGCTCCATCTCAAGCCTTCAGAAGGCTTTGGAGATCTTGAGAGCAATTCCTTTCTCCAGTTTCTTGTCGGTATTGGCTTTGGTGTGCTCTCCTTCTTCAACCTCCAGTTTCCCTATGACTTGAGTCAAGGGAAGAGATTGGATGCCTGGAGTGTTCTTCATGATTCCTTTGAGAAGAGTGAACTTGGAGTTGAGTCCATTGATGACCACCAGGGACTTGGAGACCTCATCAAGATTGACTCCCGCCGCTGTTAGCTTTCCAATCAGTCTGTTGAAGCGGGAGTAGTACTCTTAGATGGTCTCAGTTTCCATCATTTTGAAGGTGTGGTATTCTCCTTCCAAAGCAAACTTTCTGCTTTGCTTTAGTTCATCACTTCCTTCATGCATTTCCTTGAGTGCCTTCCATATCTCCTTTGCCGTCTAGATGCCTATGACCTTGTCCATGTCTTCTCTGTCTAGTCCATTGAGGATGAACTGTCTGGCTTTGGAATTCTTTTCCATGGTGACATAGTGCTCAGGTTTCCAGTCTTCTTCCTTCATTGTGAGATCGACATATCCATCTCCATTTTCGACTATCCTCCAGCATTGGTAGTCGTTGGTCTTGATGTGGCTTTCCATGCACTTTTCCCACCATGTTTCTTCTCCCTTCTTTCGGAGATGTGGTTTGTTGGCAGAGATTCCGAGCTCAAACTTGCTTGGTTGAGACATGATCTGCAAACTTAACAAAGATCTAGAGCTTTTCCTGCTCTGATACCAATTGTAGGATCGAGATTATTAGACAAATAACTAAGGAACTAAGAATAGCAATTCTCAGTTCCCTTCGCAGCGGAATTTAAACAATCAAGCACAAATGAACAAGTTCCTTATAGTGGAAACCTTTGATTGTCAACTAGCAATCCAGGATAAAAACCACTACCTTTATTTTGAAAGGATTTCAAGGTCTACTTCTTGATTTCTTATCTCTTTTGGTTACAGCTTATCCTAGGAACAAACACACAGTTTCTTTACCTTACACACAGTTAGGCAATCCTAGATAACTTAACACAATCAATAATCAATCCAAGAAACAGACCTTAGCACCTAGGAACTATCTCACTTACAGTCACAGGAACTTAGCACTCAGCTATTCGATTCCTTGACTGGTTCCTCTTGATCTCGGTTTGCTTTGATGATCTTGTTTGAAGGTTCACACTTTGATGTTTGCTATTGAGTGTGATTCGTGTTTTTGTGCTTAAAGATAACCTCTGAGTTAGTCTTCCTTATATAGTGGATTCTTTGCGGTTTGATCTTCTCTTGGTTCTCACAGATCAAGCTTGCCCTAGGATGTGTGGTGATCCGTGATCCACGCTATCTTTGACATGTACCAACAACCTAGGTAGCTCAGAATCCTTCTTTGTTGGTCAACTGCTTCAGCCAAGTTGTTCTCCAGCTTCCTTCTTCAGAGGTTCGACAACCTGGGTACTTTGGAACTGTCTTCTGGATAGCGACAGGTTCCATGACATGTCGCTGTCACCTTTCTCTGTCTGAGGTTATGTGTTCTAGGCATCTTGTTGTTTTGCTCTGAACGATGACAGCCTTTGGAAGCTTCGCACAAGTTGCTTTCACCTTTCTCTTGTCCGAGGTTGGTGTTCCCAGATTTCTTGGGAAGCGCAACATCACATGTTGCATTTCTGGGCACACTTGGGTTCCTTCCTTTGTCTTGCTTCTTGGTTCTCTTGTCCTGTTTGGCTTTCATGCTTTCGGTAATTGTCCTGTGGTTCCTTAACACACATCTTTGAGATAAGACATTAGTATCAAAATATTTGTCATCTTCAAAAGTAGAGAAACTGAGGAAAGGAACTTTCAGGGGAACTAAGGTTCCAGAGTTCCATTTTCTAACACTATCTTTGCATCTCCTTCATCCGCAGTCGACGCTACGACACCCCAAAGACTTGTCTTTTCAAGCCTTGTATCCTTCACCAAATCGCTTCCGCCACCACTAACAATTCTTCCATCACCACCAAGTTCCTTGTTGTCGCCACCGTCTTCCAAGTCGCCGACGTCAACAAACCCATTCATCGCGATCTTCCGCTCGCGATCATCCCCATCATCGTGTTCCACAGCATAATCACAACATCGAGTGACTTCCCAACCAAGACTAGATCCAAAGGCGCCACCTTTGACAATTTGGCTTATCATCGGAGGCAAGGACACATCAACTAGTATCAGAGCCCAGCAGTCTTGTAAGTCACGAACTCAAGTTTACATCTTGTTCACGATTTTTTTTTTCTTCCCCACATTGTTTCCTTTACTGAGATCTCGCGAGAAAAACCATAAAAATCAAATCTTTGCTCACCTTCGGTTTCTACAAGGTAATACCTTGGCCGGATTTTTTTTCTTGTTTCCCAAGTTTTGGTGTGTTAGGTAATTTTGTTATCTTGCATGCTAGAATATTTTGTTTCCTTATTTCATGCGTGGATAGAATTTCCTTGTTTGCTAGATCTTGCTTTTTAGGTTGTTAACCGAATTTCCTAATATAAGATATCATCAAATCTTATCTTCTCTCACCTCTATCTCTAAAGATCACACTTGTGATATTCTTGTTACTTAGACCTTTTTATTTTATTTCCTTTTGCAAATCCGAAAAGATCAAAAGATAAGATCTCGGATATTAAAAAAAAAAGATATCGAAAAGATATTAAAAAAAAAGTTTCCAAAGTTAGGGAAAGCCAAAATAAGGCAACCCTAACCTACTCTCGGTCTAAGCTCATCTTCTCAACCTCTCCACCGTCTAGGTCAAGCTTCCTAGAAGGTATTTTCTTGCTAATTAGGTTGCTTTGTTTATGTTTGTTTTAGGGTTTCAATTTGTTCTTGTTTGTTTGATTACAACTTGCTTGATACACCATCTCTTGTGCAAGCCAAGCCACCCTCACGGCAAGCCATACAAGCCCTACCTACGTGAACTTTGTGACTTGACTAGTGATTTGCTTGGTTGTTGTTCTTTGTTGTCTTTTGGTTCGTTTTTACTTCCATGTCTGGCCGTCTTGTTATAGGTACCATGGCGATTGAACATAGTGCAGACGACCGCACAGATAACACTACCAACCCACAACCCCAGTCGTTGGGTCTACCTCAAGACCAACCACCACAAGCCCAACAACGCGATCCCATCATGGAGTTGTCCGAAGATCAAATCTTGATCCAGGCTCTTAGACAAGAGGTCGCGACTCTGAGAGCCAACCAACAAGTGGCACCCATTGTGCCAACTCCAACACCCCCTAGTGATATGGACGTGCCGCCTCTAACTAGAGCCACCGACGCGGGTCCATCCAAGACGAGAGTAGACAAAGGAAAAGGAATTATGCCATCTTCGTCTCAACATCAACCACAACTCAACAGAATGCAGAGTGTCATCGAGAGTCGCCAAGGCTTTGTTCCCCAAGCGGAACACCATGTTCCCAGAGCCATAACTGTTGGCTTCGACAACGGCTCCGACTACGACCGCGACGCCGGTGAGTATTCTGAACCATACAACTTCGATGATCGCTATGCCTCTAGGAGAACCCAGAGATGTGTACCGGTCTCAGCGCCACGCGAAGGCCGCCCTTGCCGAGCCACGTGATAACAAGAATTTGTCGTGCTAATTCCTACTATGCAAAATATCCAAACAAACCTTAAACCGTAGTCCTAGGTAAGTAAAGGTCGAGTCCACAAGGAGACAGAGTCTATCTTAATATGCAATTTGTATGTCAATCCAAAGTAACCAAAGGGGGGTTTTGTATGTCTTAATTAATCTAAGCATGCAAAAGTAAACAAACTAAAATTTGATGAATTCAGTGATGGGAAAACCACTTAGTCAAACAAACATCCACTATTCGTATGACAAGTTGATCCTAGATACTCATTCAAAATCTCATGCAATGGAAATTCCAATTCCTTTTCAGATATAACTAATAGCACAACCAGATACTATTAGCACTAACTAATTAAACAACCCTGAAACTATCAAGATTCAGTTTAACAGCAGCTTTACGGATAGGAATATAGTTGGATACAATTCTAGCATAAAACAATCAGCTTTTATCCTAGAATGTAAATCAGTTCTCTTCTGCATACGACTAGCACAACCAGATACTAGCACGATGCAGTTGCTACTCTGAAATAGATATGCTCAACCAGTAACAATCTAAATCTAGCAATAGATCAATAACAACAAACCCTAGTTGATCAGACTAGAAATTATCAATATCAATCATAAGCAATCAAGCAAGAGAATAGATAAAATCCATGCAATAGATCAAGAACGAGAATCTCACAACTGAATCAAAACGAAAGCTTCAGCGTCTGACTAAGCAAGAGTGACTTAGTTCTTCATAGCAAAGTACGTAGAATGAAAAGTGAAATTAGGGTTCCAGAATAATTAGGGAGGCCAAGCTCCCTTCTAACCCTTAAATACTAAAAGGAAATAAAGTCTAAATTAACCTAAAACGAAAATATTAAAACGCAATTAAAATAGTCCAAATAAAACAATTAAGGAAAACTGGCTCGGTGGGCTTCTGATAGCGGCGGCGGGCCGTAGAGAAGGCGGCGGGCGCCGTAATCGCGGCGGTCTCCGGCTTTAAACGGCGGTCGCCGGATCAAAGCCGTAGCCATGGTCGCTGGAACTCCTTTGGCGGAGGTCGCCGCGATGTGAACGGCGGCCGCCGTGAAGCCACTTCTTCAGTGTCTTCGTCTCTTCAGCTCCGAATGCTCCCAAAGCCTCCAAAAGTGTGTCTTCAGCACCTCCTCGCCAATACTTCATAACTCCTTGGCGTCTTCTACTGGTGGCTTCATCCTCAGTGTTTTCTATGATCTCCAAAACAGCTCAAACACCTCCAAAAACACCAACTTCGCCCCCAAACGCCATACACATGAATGTGTCTAAATCTACCCGAATGGCACCAATAAACCATCTAATGACTCTTAGTTAAGCCCTACAAAGTAGTGCTTATCAAACTCCCCCATGCTTAGACCTTTGCTCGTCCGCGAGTAAACTAATAAAGAGCCTACTCCTCCAATGCAGCATCCAAGGTCTCAGGAAGCATATCCTCCAACTAAGAGTCACCTAACCCATGCCAAGCTCCTGGCACCAATCTCATTTACAACACATCAACACTCAACAAGCTTAAGGGGCAAGCAGAGTATTTCCCCCAAGCTAAACCCGGACATCCAATAGAGTGAGTAACCTCTAATCCTAGCCTCCATCTATTGCTCCTTATGTCTCCCAGAGTGACCTACCCGACAATCCTTCTTTGACTCCTCTTCTTATGACGCCTCGCCAAGAATAATGAGAAATCCTAAAATCACTCTTCTTCTTTTTCGCTCGTTTTGCCAAGGCGCCCTTTCGGGTTTTCACCAAGCCACTCATTTCATTTTCCAATAGATGTACTCACATAAGCTCACGTCACTCTTGACCATATATTACCCCAGCCTAATGCTGGTCCAAGCCACCTGCTTATTACCTAGGCCGCCCTTTCGGGTTTTTGACCTATCCCAGGATTTCAATGATAGCCTTTTTTTTCAAATTTTTGGCTTTTTCTCTTTATGCATTTTTCTCCTCAATGACGTAGCAAGAATAGAACTCTCCCCCATGCCTTAACATTGCATTGTCCTCAATGTAATGAAAGACAAAAAAAATAGAAGCACAGGGAAAAGCAAAAAAATTAACTCACAACGTCGCCGAGCTGGCTTGGACACTTCCTTTGTTGCTGGCGGTCTTCTCAATAAACGTCCATGTCTCGGGTATCGGCATCAATGCCATAATCTTCATCTACCGTGCAACCATAGGGAACCACTGTGGTAAATAGTGGTATGGCAGGTATGGCGGGGTTGCACGGCCTTCAACGAACACAAATGGGGCCCAGATGTAATCGTGGTGTGGGCCCTAGTGTTCCTCCTCCTCAACTGCCAATTATAGGGACATCATCGTTGTCAAATACAAAATGGGGTAATGTCTCCTCCTTGATAGGAGTTCCAGCGACCGCCGGCAACGGCGCCAATTTGATAACAGGAATTGGCGCCGTTGGCGGAGGAGGTCGGAGGAGGGGGTTGGCGGCGGTCGCCGTAAGGGGGGCGGCGGTCGCCGCTTCTCCTTCTTCACTTGGATACGCTTCCTGCAGGTTAGTTCGACACAGAAAGAAAAAACTAAAAGGAAAAAACAAAAGAAAATGACTAAGGGAAAGGAAATAAACTACCTAACATCGGGTTGCCTCCCGAGCAGCGCCTTAGTTAATGTCGTTGGCTTGACATACTACTCGAACAACCTCAATCCATATCATCAGGTTCCTTAGGAACCTTCTCATTCATTACCTCCTACCTGAACCACTCATGGAAAGGTTTGAACCTTAGACCTTCTTCTTCTTCAGCGGCTCCTCCACCTTGACTTTCTTAGTCGCGTCTCCCCCATACTTAGATCGATCAGGGGGGTGTTTAGCCTCAACTTTAGATACCTGCACCAAAGAGGGAACGAGCTTCTCGCTCGGAGTTAGCGGTAAAGGCGATTTGCCTGGTAGTTCCAGAGGAAGCTTATAGTAAGCGTCCAACTCAGTGACGACTTCCTGCGAGTTAGTAGATGAAGCAAAATCCAAGCTAGAATCAACAATGATAGATTGCTTGTCATCTAGGTGGTCCTCATCAAAAACGTCTTGCACCACAGGCTCAAGTACATCAATTGCACACAAAGAGTGATCATCAGAAGGATATTCATGGCTTCATAGATATTGTAGTTAATAGTTTGGCCATCAAATTCTATGGTTAAAGCACCAGTACTCACATTAATCTTAGTGTTGACAGTTTTCAGGAAAGGTCTCCCTAACAGAATAGGGGTTGCATGCTTATCATGTTCCATATTGAGCACATAGAAGTCAGCAGGAAAAGTAAGATCACCAACCCTAACCAAAACATCCTCCACTATCCCTATAGGACGCATACTATATCGATCAGCTAACTGAATGAAAATATTAGTCGCATGCATGGGTCCTAATCGTAAGGATTCACAAAGAGATGAAGGTAGAACATTAATGGAAGCACCCAAATCTAACATAGCTTTATTGAACTTGGTACCTCCAATAGTGATAGGGATGGTGAACATACCCGGATCGCCACACTTCTTAGGTAAGCGCTTCTGAAACACAGTAGAAACATGTTCACTTACCTTTACCTTCTTCTTGTTGTTCCTATCCTGATTCCTCTATGTAGTGCACATCTGCTTCAAGAACTTGGCATAATGAGGGACAGACTTGATCAAATTTAGGAGAGGAATGTTGACCTCAACATTTCTGAACATCTCAAACATGTCCTTGTCCTGCGCAAGTGGCTTGGTACGCTTCAAAGCAGATGGGAATGGCAGAACAGGCTTCCAATCAGGAAAAATCGGAGTTTCGGACTCCTTCTCAGCCTCAGCATCGGCTACAGGGAGGCGGCGGTCGCCGTAAGAAGGGCGGAGGTCGCCGCTGACATCGTTAGAAAAGCCGAGATTTTGATCACCGTCACGGCGGGCGCCGTGGTCTTCACGGCGGTCGCTGTTTTCTTGGCGGCGGTCGCCGTAAGTGTAATATCCCGTATATTTGCACGAATAAAATTTTTGAATTTTCTTAAGCCATATTGTGAGCCAGATTAATTTTGAAGAGATACGAACATTCTGTATAATGTTTGGCTTCTGTAATATTTTTCTGGGCAATATAAAATACAGTTAAGGTATTTTTGGCTTAAAAGCTCGTTCGTGTACAAATATATTTAACCCGGGGTTAAGTAAATTTACCATTTAAGGTAAATAAGACAAAAGAGCCAAAGAGGAAGTCGGCCTTTAATGCCTTAGCCTCCACAGCACACCACTTCAGCAGATTTTTTCAGCATCTGACAACCAACTTGGTGCAGCTGGCAACTAGGCTTGGTGACTTGCCAAGGCTACGGGGCCTAGCTTGTCCACCACCTGGTATACTTGTCTTTCAAGGGCTCTTTTCGGTTTGCCTATAAAAGAGGAGGAGAGGTCGTGAGAAAGGCCAGAAGTTGGCTCCTCACCATTTTCGTCCTCTCTTTTGCTGTCAAAACCAGAAAACGTGTTCATGAGCTGAACTTTGAATTCGATTTCTGATCGATTCACTCATTCGTTTGGCCAGATCGAAGTTGCATATTGAAGGTGAAGTGTAGCTTAAGAGGGTGAGAAGAATAGCCAAGGTCGATTCGAACTAGAGGTCGATCGAAAATTGGTAAGAAAACCCTTGCAAACCACTGATTTTCCCTTCAGAAATTTATGACTTTTGCTGAACTTTGAACCCGATTTTCGTGGTTGTTTGGGCTTTGTTTTGATCAGTTCTCAGGGGCCTTTTGAAGCTTGTTGGAAGCTTAATAAGGTGGTAGAAACAAACCAAGGAGAATCGAAGCCAAGGGGGTTCGATTTGGGTGAGTTTCCCCCGTTGACAGCCTTGTCCTCGCCCCTGCCTGTGTGCCGCACCCCGCGCCATGTGCCCGCCGCACCCGCGGTGGCCATGCCGGTTGTGTGTCTTGGTGTTGGGCATGGGCTTTGGCCTTATTCCTTTGTCTTGTTTTCCATTAGATTCATATATATAGATATTGAATCTAATTTAGGGTCTTGTTATGGGTCGTTCCATATGGATTTTATCCAGGATCTGTTCCCGTTCTGGACTTGGAAACCCTTTCGTTCTAAGCTTTCGAAGCTTTCGTCAGATCCAAGACAAGTGGCGGTTCGCTCTTGCTTATCATTCCATAATTCCATTAATTATCAATTGCTTAATTGTTAATTAATTTGGATTGATTATTGTTCATGTCTGGAATCGTTTTATGAAATTATCTTTGGAAAGATAAAATGAACATTATAATAGGTTGTATATCTGCTAGAACAACGCTATTATACATGTATGATCTAGATTGAAATATATCTGAGATATTGGCCTTGAGGGCTTTATTATAATTGACTGTTCTGAACTGCTTAGTTAGAACGAGTATTCGTAGGAACGCTACTCGGTATCTCTCAATGAGTACTAGTCGTTTCTTTATAACCAAGTGGATGGGATGTCCAGGCCCCAACACTTTTCTTTGGTCATGACCCTCTCCTATCCGAGCATAGGGGATGTGCACAACAGCTGGTGCCAAACTCAGGGATTTAGTCCCAACTCTCTATATCTCATGTCCGCCGAGGACGAGATTCTAAAATCTTGAAACGTGATTGATCGTTTTGGAATTGTATAAGATAAGTGCCCGAGTGCACATAATTAATATACCTTTGGCGAGTAGTGCAGCTAAGTTTAGTGCGACTAGGAAACTCGCCCTGACTTGAATGTAGTACGTTCTCTTTCCGATCTGGATTCGTATAGTGCGGTGATTCGCATTATACGGTGAGGTTGGTCGTGAACCGAAGCATCTCAGTCAGTTTTTGATTTTACATGTTTATATATGAACTTATAATATTCCAGACATTTATCATGCTTCCGATAAGACTCGATCCTTTGGAGTCTTTCTCTTGGATTTTCCTATAAGACTCATTTCCGTTGGAGTCTTCTCTTGATCATGTCGTTTGAGATATTCCAGTAGAAGTATGGTGGTTGGCTATCGTTATCGGTTATTATTCGAGAAACGATGAGTCTAACCTAATACGACTACTTAGAACCACTCTGCTTTGTACCCTTGCTAGTCTTTCATTAGACTAACCCACGAACATTGTTCTTTGCATGTGGGCTGGTGTCATCCGTTCGATTCGGCACATCAGACAAGTTGCCACCCAGTGAAGGCTAAGAACGACTATGACGGACAATGTTTTTGATAAGTTTATTCAGGTTGAGATCCTTGGCGTTAAGTGCTATGGTCAAAACTTGTTTTACCTTTAAAGACTCTCGCTATGTATTTACTCTGAAACAATGTTTTATCCTACGGGGATTGGGTTGTAATCCCCTGACTTATGTTTGAACCGTTGGTTTATGGATTATATAAATGTTATGTATGATTTGAATAATCCGGTTTAGCCTTGGGTGGTTTCGGAGGTGAAATTCCGAGATCACTGGCGGTAATGCCTTTCCAAATAGGTTATGATTTGGGGGTGTTACAGAATTGGTATCAGAGCTCAAGTTTTAAAACGGGTTGGGTATTTGACAAACCATTTACTCGTTTTATACTGAGGAAAGTTTTCAAAGAACTTGAATTTGAAAAGACATATTTTAATACCGTTCATAGTCGTGCCTTCTTCTTTGGTCTAATATGGAAAGCAAACTTCTATATTTAGAAAGACTAATTTCCTTCTCGTCGCCTATAGGATATGGGCGCGTGCTTATCCTTTCAAAGGGACTCGGAGGACATTGAGATGGCTCCATCATCTCCCGACAGATTTAACCTTCCTAATCCCCAGCGGCATTTCGAAATCGGAAGCTCAAGCAAATCACCAGAGGATGAGGAGGATGTGAAGCACGTCCTTCCCGAATCAGTGGTGTTGAGGTCCGATAATGCGGTGATTCCAGTCATGGAACCTGTTGTACCAAGGGTTGAGCCATCGAGGTATGCCCAAGGCTACTACGACAATGATTACATGATTGACCCTATTCCAGAGGGGAATGAGGAAGAAGCAGAAGCAGAGGAAGATGAGGAGACTGTGCAGTTTGACATAGACGGTGATACATCTGAGTACTCAAGAGAAAATCTTGATGAAGATGTAGAAACCGAGTCGGTCACCGAGATCATTTCAGATATAGACCCTGATGAGGATCTAGACGAAGATCCCGAGGAAGATGACCCTCAGGAAGAGGTAATTCTCGAGGAGACTCAAGAAGGGCAGGACCAGGAAGACCCTGGAATGCAAGTTGACGATCCCGATCTATCGGCTGAGACTGATTATACACCTTTGACCGACGCCGAGTGGGAAGAACTTTACATTGAGTATGATCTCATGGATAGAAGTGAATCACGCTATGCTTCGGAAAATGCTCCGCCCCTTCATAATCGAAGAAGGCGCCGGACGAATCCCGAATTGCAGGAGATTATCCGCCAAAGTCGGCAGCGGACTCTGCAAAATCTGCGTGAAATAGAGGAAATGACGAGAAACCCTCAATGGTGGGAAGGAATTCAGGAGGCAAGTCAAGAGGATAATCAGGGAACTCGTGTGCCTTGCATAAGGTCCCGGACACCGAATTCCGTGGGTGGATCAGGTGAACCAGGACCTAGTGGTGCGCAAGATCAGTCATCTGATTCCGACGAGGAGCCTCATCCAAAGAAGCCTTGCATGAGTAGCATTCCATACAAGAAGCATTTTAGGGGCCTGTGAAGAAAGGACCAGTATAACAAATAATAGTACTTATGTATAATAGTCGGATATTATATGATGTAGTACTAAATTCTTAGAGCAATTTTGTCAAAAGCTCTAAAGAATTAATTTTGTTGAACCTTGCGGCGATGTTAAGAAGTTCATCATATATATATTACCAAATTGATCTATTCTGAGTTGATTTTATTACATTCAATATGCTGAAGAGATATTAATGTAACGAATCCTTGGAATTTGATCGGTAAACAGATGGTGAACACGAGAAACAACCGTAACGGTACTGGACCTAGTGGTCATCTCAGACTAGCTGGAAGGGATGCTGCAAACCTTGAGGAGGTGCATGAATCTGCATCCAATGCTAACCCTGAGGGCAATGGCCAAGCTCCGGCCAATGCTCCTATGGTGTTCGATGAGGCAGCAGTTGCAGCAATCCGAGGGATTGTGATGCAAGCAATGGCTGACGCTCTACGACCAAATGCACCTCAGGCACAAGGAGTGCCAATTCCCCCACCAGTTCCCAGGGTTGGAGCACCAGAAGTTCAGGAACCTGTGATTCCAGAGAATGCAGTCGGGAATAGAAGCAATTATGGTCGAGCTTTGAAGACCATAACTTCTATGAGACCTGATTGTTACAACGGGAAAGGTGAGCCAGTCCGTGTGACTCACTAGTTTTCCCATATGGAGAGATTGTTTCGCAACGTAGAATGCACTGAAGCTGAAAAGGTGCATATATCGTCTCTCCAACTGAAGGAAGATGCTAGCGAGTGGTGGGAAAATAGTGGACTTGCAGACAACCCTGATCTGAACTGGGCGATGTTCAAGACAAAAATGACTGATCGTTTCTTTTCTCGAGCCATGAGGGAAGAGAAACGTAAAGAATTTTTGTACCCAAAGATCGATGGATTAAAGGTGACTGAGTTAGCCACCAAGTTTAATCACTTGCTGCAATATGCTGGATCAGATGTATCCAGTGAAGAGCAAAAGATCATGTACTTCCATGAATGGATGAGTCCTGACATCAAGCCCTTAATGGTGCACCATACTTGCTCTACCTTGGAGCAATATGTGGATGCAGCCTATAAGCTGGAAGTGACTCTAGAAGATTCAGCTAAGAGACGTAACCGCCAGAGATCGATGCAGAATCAATCTCAGGCAAGTGGTTTTAAACGTCCTGCGCCGCCGTCGAACTTTGCTAAATCTGGCAGGGCTAAGACTGAGATGACTTAGAGTGGGTCTACACAATAGTCTGGCCATAGTAAGAAGTCGATTCAGTGTTTCAACTGTGGTGTACTTGGGCACAAGAGCAATGTGTGTCCAAGAGAGAAGAAGACTTGTTTTTTCTTGTGGCAAGGAAGGGCATTTGCAGACGTTCTGTCCGCGAAATAGGCAGATGGGTGCCGAATCACAGCAGGGGTCTGTGAACCAGAGCAACCGGCCTAGATTCAAGCCAATGGAGAGTCCCAGTCCGTCGACTCAGACTATTGCGCAGAACAAAGGGAAAGCCCCAACTGTGTCCGGAGGGCAAGGTCAACGCTTGTACGGGATGCGTAAGGCGGATGGACCCAATACTCCGATTGCTCAAGGTACCCTATACCTCCACTCTACCCCAGTATGCATTTTGTTTGATTCGGGTGCTACCCATTCCTTTATATCTGAGAGCTGTGTTAGCAAGTTAGGATTAGTTTGCAACGAAGCTTGTGAGCCTTTTGTTGTAAGTCTTCCTAATGGAAACCAATTAGTGGGAACCAAACGTCTGTCAAAATTCCCAGTTACCATTCAAGGTAAGGAATTTGACGCAGATTTGATCTGCATTGATATTACTCCTTATGACATTATCCTTGGTATGGATTGGATGACGCGTCATGGAGCGGTAATCAACTTTAATTCAAGAACTGTGACGGTTTCATCGGGGGGCCAGCGTATATGTAAGTTTAAGGGTCGAAATGAAGCGGATAACGGCAAGCTCATCAATGCGATGGCTGCGTTTAAGCTACTTCGACAAGGTTGTGCCGGGTATCTCTGTTACCTGGATGAGCCCAAGAAAGATGAACCATCAGTACTTGATATTCCAGTTGTTAGGGAATTCCCGGATGTTTTTCCAGAGGAAATTCCTGGATTACCCCCGTATCGCATCGTAGAGTTTACAATTGATATTGAGCCTAGTACTGCACCAATTTCTAAAGCACCGTATCGGATGGCTCCTGTCGAGATGCAAGAGTTGAAGAAGCAGCTGGAGGATCTTCTTGACAAAGGATATATAAGACCGAGTGCATCACCTTGGGGTGCTCCGGTTTTGTTTGTTAAGAAGAAAGATGGATCGTTTAGACTTTGCATCGACTATCGTGAGTTGAACAAAGTCACGATTAAGAACAAGTATCCTTTGCCTAGGATTGATGATTTGTTAGACCAATTGCAGGGAGCAAAAGTATTTTCCAAGATCGATCTGAGATCCGGTTACCACCAACTCAGGATTCGTGAGGAAGATATTCCGAGGATAGCATTCCGGACAAGATATGGTCACTACGAGTTTGTAGTTATGCCATTTGGACTTACCAACGCTCCTGCCGTCTTCATGGATTTGATGAACCGATGTTTTCACCAGTACTTGGATAAGTTCGTGGTGGTTTTCATCGACGACATTTTGATCTACTCTCCGAGTGAAGAAGCTCACGAGGAACATCTATGGATTGTCTTGTCAATCCTTAGACAAAATAAGCTTTATGCGAAATTGTCTAAATGTGACTTTTGGATCAGAGAAGTGGCTTTCTTAGGCCACGTGATCAATGAGAATGGGGTGATGGTTGATCCCTAGAAGATTAAAGCTGTAGCAAACTGGAAGCGTCCTCAGAATGTGAAAGAGGTGCGCAGTTTTCTTGGACTTGCGGGATATTATAGACGGTTCGTGGAGGGATTTGCTAAGATCGCTCTACCTATGACCGGTTTACTCCGCAAGGTCCATAAGAAGTTTGTCTGGAATGACAAGTGCGAAGCCAGTTTTCAGAAATTGAAACAGTGTTTAACCTCTGCACCGGTTCTAGCACTGCCAAAAGGGAATGATGGGTACGTGGTCTATAGTGATGCTTCTAAAAGTGGTTTGGGTTGTGTATTGATGCAGAAGGGCAGAGTGATTGCTTATGCATCTCGACAACTAAAAACCTATGAAGAAAACTATCCGACCCATGATTTAGAATTAGCAACAGTAGTGTTTGCGTTGAAGATTTGGAGACACTATCTATATGGTGTAAGATGTCAAATCTTCACGGACCATAAAAGTCTCAAGTATATATTCACTCAGAAGGAGTTGAATATGAGACAACGACGCTGGTTAGAATTACTCAAGGACTATGACATTGAATTGCTATATCATCCAGGAAAGGCTAATGTTGTAGCCGATGCGTTGAGTCGAAAGACACCGCATGAGACAGTTGTAGAACTTCTCACTGCTCAAGTCAAGCTGAACCAATTGATATGTGAGGCTGAAATCTTGTATAATCAACGTAGAGGATACCTGAGTATGTTGGAAATTCAGGCTACGCTACTTGATCAAATACGAGAAAAGCAGATTGATGATATCATCCTGGTAAAGCTAAGCAGCGAAGTATTGAGCGGGAAAGCTCCCGGTTTTGTGATTCAAGAGGATGGATCACTTTGGTTTCAAGATCGCATCTGTATGCCTGACGTTGATGGTCTTCGCCAATTGGTGATGAGGGAAGCCCATTCATCAGCTTACTCTG
Source organism: Rheum nobile (assembly GCA_027886185.1). Lineage (NCBI taxonomy): Eukaryota > Viridiplantae > Streptophyta > Magnoliopsida > Caryophyllales > Polygonaceae > Rheum > Rheum nobile. Next base: position 9,720,008 of record WOAB01000485.1, read on the forward strand.
TCCATCCTGGCTCTAGCAAAATGTACAAGGACCTCCGGAAGCAATTCTGGTGGCCAAACATGAAAGGGGATGTAGCAGAATTTGTAGCAAAATGCTTGACTTGTCAGAAAGTCAAGATAGAACACCGTAGGCCAGGCGGTGAATTGCTACCTCTTCCTGTGCCAGAGTGGAAATGGGAAGATATTGCAATGGACTTCGTCACTGGATTACCCAGGACTAGAACCCAGAAGGATGCTATATGGGTAATTGTTGATAGACTTACGAAGAGTGCTCACTTCGTGGCTATCAAATCAACATGGGGAGTTCCGAAGTTAGCCGAAGTGTTTCTGCATGAGATTGTCCGGTTACATGGTATTCCAAAGACCATTGTCTCGGATCGTGATGGCCGTTTCACATCCAGATTCTAGAGAGAACTCCATAAGGCCATGGGAACCGAGCTGAGATTTAACACTGCCTTTCATCCTCAAACGGATGGACAGTCTGAGAGGACTATCCAGACTTTGGAGGATATGCTGAGAGCGTGTGTACTCGATCGTCCGACTAGCTGGGAAGACAACTTGAGTCTAATCGAGTTCACATACAACAATAGTTGGCATGCTACGATCAAAATGGCTCCATTTGAAGCCTTGTATGGTCGGAAGTGCAGATCGCCGATTTGTTGGGACGAGAACGCCGACAAGATTCTGCTCGGACCAGAGTTGGTCGAGAGAACTACTGCAGATATTGCACTGATCAGACAAAGAATGTTGACAGCTCAGAGTCGACAGAAGTCTTACGCGGACCCGAAGCGTAGGAATGTCGAATTTGAGGTTGGCGACAAAGTATTTGTCAGAGTATCGCCATCCAGAGGAGTTTTCAGATTTGGTAAGCGTGGGAAACTTAACCCTCGCTATGTGGGACCATTTGAGATTCTTGACAGAGTGGGATCGCTAGCATATCGTTTAGCGTTGCCACCATCAGCACATCCTGTGCATAATGTGTTTCACGTTTCTCTTCTAAGGAAATATGTGCCAGATGAATCTCATGTGCTGAGTTATGAGGATATTGAGATTCAGACAGACGGTACATATGAAGAAACACCTGTACGCATTTTGGAGCATCGTGTGAAGCAGTTGCGCAACAAGGTCGTACCTCTGGTATGAATTTTGTGGTCCAAGTCCGAAACCGAGGATGTTACCTGGGAGACTTGGGAAACGGAAGAGGATATAAGTAGACGCTTTCCCGAGATGTTTGCGACCTAAGTTTCGGGGTCGAAACTTCTTTTAAGGGGGGAGTGATGTAATATCCCGTATATTTGCACGAATAAAATTTTTGAATTTTCTTAAGCCATATTGCGAGCCAGATTAATTTTGAAGAGATACGAACATTCTGTGTAATGTTTGGCTTCTGTAATATTTTTCTGGGCAATATAAAATACAGTTAAGGTATTTTTGGCTTAAAAGCTCGTTCGTGTACAAATATATTTAACCCGGGGTTAAGTAAATTTACCATTTAAGGTAAATAAGACAAAAGAGCCAAAGAGAAAGTCGGCCTTTAATGCCTTAGCCTCCACAGCACACCACTTCAGCAGATTTTTTCAGCATCTGACAACCAACTTGGTGCAGCTGGGAACTAGGCTTGGTGACTTGCCAAGGCTACGGGGCCTAGCTTGTCCACCACCTGGTATACTTGTCTTTCAAGGGCTCTTTTCGGTTTGCCTATAAAAGAGGAGGAGAGGTCGTGAGAAAGGCCAGAAGTTGGCTCCTCACCATTTTCGTCCTCTCTTTTGCTGTCAAAACCAGAAAACGTGTTCATGAGCTGAACTTTGAATTCGATTTCTGATCGATTCACTCATTCTTTTGGCCAGATCGAAGTTGCATATTGAAGGTGAAGTGTAGCTTAAGAGAGTGAGAAGAATAGCCAAGGTCGATTCGAACTAGAGGTCGATCGAAAATTGGTAAGAAAACCCTTGCAAACCACTGATTTTCCCTTCAGAATTTTGTGACTTTTGCTGAACTTTGAACCCGATTTTCGTGGTTTTTTGGGCTTTGTTTTGATCAGTTCTCAGGGGCCTTTTGAAGCTTGTTGGAAGCTTAATAAGGTGGTAGAAACAAATCAAGGAGAATCGAAGCCAAGGGGGTTCGATTTGGGTGAGTTTCCCCCGTTGCCAACCTTGTCCTCGCCCCTGCCTGTGTGCCGCACCCCGCGCCATGTGCCCGCCGCACCCGTGGTGGCCATGCCGGTTGTGTGTCTTGGTGTTGGGCATGGGCTTTGGCCTTATTCCTTTGTCTTGTTTTCCATTAGATTCATATATATAGATATTGAATCTAATTTAGGGTCTTGTTATGGGTCGTTCCATATGGATTTTATCCAGGATCTGTTCCCGTTCTGGACTTGGAAACCCTTTCGTTCTAAGCTTTCGAAGCTTTCGTCAGATCTAAGGCAAGTGGCGGTTCGCTCTTGCTTATCATTCCATAATTCCATTAATTATCAATTGCTTAATTGTTAATTAATTTGGATTGATTATTGTTCATGTCTGGAATCGTTTTATGAAATTGTTTTTGGAAAGATAAAATGAACATTATAATAGGTTGTATATCTGCTAGAACAACGCTATTATACATGTATGATCTAGATTGAAATATATCTGAGATATTGGCCTTGAGGGCTTTATTATAATTGACTGTTCTGAACTGCTTAGTTAGAACGAGTATTCGTAGGAACGCTACTCGGTATCTCTCAGTGAGTACTAGTCGTTTCTTTATAACCAAGTGGATGGGATGTCCAGGCCCCAACACTTTTCTTTGGTCATGACCCTCTCCTATCCGAGCATAGGGGATGTGCACAACAGCTGGTGCCAAACTCAGGGATTTAGTCACAACTCTCTATATCTCATGTCCGCCGAGGACGAGATTCTAAAATCTTGAAACGTGATTGATCGTTTTGGAATTGTATAAGATAAGTGCCCGAGTGCACATAATTAATATACCTTTGGCGAGTAGTGCAGCTAAGTTGAGTGCGACTAGGAAACTCGCCCTGACTTGAATGTAGTACGTTCTCTTTCCGATCTGGATTCGTATAGTGCGGTGATTCGCATTATACGGTGAGGTTGGTCGTGAACCGAAGCATCTCAGTCAGTTTTTGACTTTACATGTTTATATATGAACTTATAATATTCCAGACATTTATCATGCTTCCGATAAGACTCGATCCTTTGGAGTCTTTCTCTTGGATTTTCCTATAAGACTCATTTCCGTTGGAGTCTTCTCTTGATCATGTCGTTTGAGATATTCCAGTAGAAGTATGGTGGTTGGCTATCGTTATCGGTTATTATCCGAGAAACGATGAGTCTAACCTAATACAACTACTTAGAACCACTCTGCTTTGTACCCTTGCTAGTCTTTCATTAGACTAACCCACGAACATTGTTCTTTGCATGTGGGCTGGTGTCATCCGTTCGATTCGGCACATCAGACAAGTTGCCACCCAGTGAAGGCTAAGAACGACTATGACGGGCAATGTTTTTGATAAGTTTATTCAGGTTGAGATCCTTGGCGTTGAGCGCTATGGTCAAAACTTGTTTTACCTTTAAAGACTCCCGCTATGTATTTACTCTGAAACAATGTTTTATCCTACGGGGATTGGGTTGTAATCCCCTGACTTATGTTTGAACCGTTGGTTTATGGATTATATAAATGTTATGTATGATTTGAATAATCCGGTTTAGCCTTGGGTGGTTTCGGAGGTGAAATTCCGAGATCACTGGCGGTAATGCCTTTCCAAATAGGTTATGATTTGGGGGTGTTATAGTAAGGGGGCGGCGGTCGCCGTTTATATTCTGCTCCAAATCCGGACTTTCTTCCTTGTTGACCTCAGAATTATCCTCTTCAAGCTTCTTCCCACTTCTCAGAGTCACAGCACTGACATTCCGAATGTTCGGGTTCGCTTCCGTCTGAGATGGAAGTTTACCAGAAACCTTGGCGTCAAGCTTACTCACCACTTGAGAGATCTGACCAACCTGCCTTTCCAAGTTCTGAATGCTGGCTTGTGTAGTCTCTTGGAATTGCAATTGGTTCTTAGTCAACTTAGCAACATTCTCATTGAGGTTTACGTTGCTCTGCATCAGCATCTTCATCATGTCATCCATAGAATGTGAAGAATTCGAGCTCTGCCCTTGAGGATTTGGCACAAATGGCTGCCTAGGTTGTTGAGGATTAACCTGTTGTTGATTTGGGTCTGGGTCTCTCCATCTGAAATTGGGATGATCCCTCCAACCAGGATTGTATGTATTAGAGTAAGGATCATGTCTGGGTCTCTGCTGATATCCTCCTACTGCATTCACTTCCTCTTGTAGAGTAGGACACGAATCAGTAGGATGCAAGTCGTCATGACAAATCTCATAGGCCTTAGCCTGCTGAGGTGTACCCTTCAGTTTCAGACGCCTCACCTCCTCTCTCAGCACATCAAAATCAGCTTGATCAATTTTTGATTGAGAACTAGCAACCACCAAGCTTTGAGAACCTCTCCCACTGTATTGTCTAGAGTCATCAGCTAGGGTGGCAAATATCTCTTGAGCCTCTTCATAAGTCCTCTTCAGAATATTCCCACCACATGCAGAATTTACCATCCGACGATCATCTTCACGGAGTCCTACATGCAGATAAAGAATCAGATCATGATTAGCATAGCCATGGTAGGGGCAACTCTTCACCAGCTTCTTGAAGCGTTCATAGTAGTCATAGAGAGACTCATTAGACAGTTGCTCTACGTTGCAGATCTTCTTCTTGAGCTGATTGGACTTGATTGCCGGAAAGTATTTATCAAGAAACACCTTCTTCAAATTCACCCAAATAGTGATGCTTCCTGGGGTAAAGAATGATACCAGTCCTTAGTAGAGTCCTTCAGAGAAAAGGAAAAGACTCTCAACCTCATCTGATCTTCATTAATTTCAGATGGCCGCATGCTGTTGCAGACCTCAAGGAATTCATCCAAGTGCTGAATAGGATCCTCAAGCGGGGTTTCACTGAATTTCGGGAGTAAATGGACTACTCCTGTCTTGAGCTCAAATTTAACCCCATCACCAAGGGCAGGGAATTGCACAGCACGAGTTGGTTGCTCCAAGTTAGGAGCTGTCAAGGACTCAAGAGTAACACGAGCTGCCATTCTTTCAGCTTCCTGAAGTAGTATATTCGCAGCCCTGCGAGCTTGAAGAAAAGTTCTCTCAATTTCTGGATCAAAAACTAGAGGTAGATTATTAGTAACACGGGTGTGAACCATAAGATAGGTTCACACCAAGATTGGCACACAAATCACACGCACAAAATAGATTATTGCCTCCCCGGCAACGACGCCAATTTGATAACAGGAATTTGTCGTGCTAATTCCTACTATGCAAAATATCCAAACAAACCTTAAACCGTAGTCCTAGGTAAGTAAAGGTCGAGTCCACAGGGAGACAGAGTCTATCTTAATATGCAATTTGTATGTCAATCCAAAGTAACCAAAGGGGGGTTTTGTATGTCTTAATTAATCTAAGCATGCAAAAGTAAACAAACTAAAAGTTGATGAATTCAGTGATGGGAAAACCACTTAGTCAAACAAACATCCACTATTCGTATGACAAGTTGATCCTAGATACTCATTCAAAATCTCATGCAATGGAAATTCCAATTCCTTTTCAGATATAACTAATAGCACAACCAGATACTATTAACACTAACTAATTAAACAACCCTGAAACTATCAAGATTCAGTTTAACAGCAGCTTTACGGATAGGAATATAGTTGGATACAATTCTAGCATAAAACAACCAGCTTTTATCCTAGAATGTAAATCGGTTCTCTTCTGCATAAGACTAGCACAACCAGATACTAGCACGATGCAGTTGCTACTCTAAAATAGATATGCTCAACCAGTAACAGTCTAAATCTAGCAATAGATCAATAACAACAAACCCTAGTTGATCATAGTAGAAATTATCAATATCAATCATAAGCAATCAAGCAAGAGAATAGATAAAATCCATGCAATAGATTAAGAACGAGAATCTCACAACTGAATCAAAACGAAAGCTTCAGCGTCTGACTAAGCAAGAGTGGCTTAGTTCTTCATAGCAAAGTACGTAGAATGAAAAGTGAAATTAGGGTTCGAGAATAATTAGGGAGGCCAAGCTCCCTTCTAACCCTTAAATACTAAAAGGAAATAAAGTCTAAATTAACCTAAAACAAAAATATTAAAATGCAATTAAAATAGTCCAAATAAAACAATTAAGGAAAACTGGCTCGGTGGGCTTCTGACAGCGGCGGCGGTCGCCGTAGAGAAGGCGGCGGGCGCCGTAATCGCGGCGGTCGCCGGCTTTAAACGGCGGTCGCCGGATCAATGCTGTAGCCATGGTCGCTGGAACTCCTTTGGCGGCGGTCGCCGCAATGTGAACGGCGGCTGCCGTGAAGCCACTTCTTCAATGTCTTCGTCTCTTCAGCTCTGAATGCTCCCAAAGCCTCCAAAAGTGTGTCTTTAGCACCTCTTCGCCAATACTTCATAACTCCTTGGCGTCTTCTACTGGTGGCTTCATCCTCAGTGTTTCCTATGATCTCCAAAATAGCTCAAACACCTCCAAAAACACCAACTTCGCCCCCAAATGCCATACACATGAATGTGTCTAAATCTACCCGAATGGCACCAATAAACCCTCTAATGACTCTTAGTTAAGCTCTACAAAGTAGTGCTTATCACCACGCAAGCCGACTCGACACCAAGGAGACCCAGTCGCAGGCCAAGTGGGCATACGCGACGCGATGATCAATTGAGGACCCCCCTACCCAGCCCCGAAGCCATGATGTCCGCGATCACCTTCGACACCAGAGTGTTCGAACACTGCATTACGGATCTGATGGCTATGCGTCGATCACTCCCAATGTCCAAGACGACTTTGACGAGTATGATGACGAAGAGATCGAGGACTCAGGTATGGTCAACCCTAATATTTTTCACCCCCTCTTGGAGATCCACTTGAATTGCAGGATCACCCATCGGATTGGATACCTCCACCGCGTCTCCAGCCCCAAGGAGAATGCGTTCGAGACATTGGCGGCGAGCGCCGCGATGTTTTGCAGAGAGACATTCGCCGTGACAACTACGATGCCCAGCCACGAAGACGTCAACGCGATGACGCCTACGTGCCCAAGGATGAGTATGTCTGCGACGAACACCCACAACGCGATAGACACCAGGTTGGACGCGATAGACCACATGGATTGCGCGCCTTCGAGAACCCACTCTACGACGCCACACCAAACAACGCGTTCATCTAAGCACATGACCAGCCTCGATACCAGCGACACCAAGTTAACGTAAAAATTGAACAATTTTCATGGTGAATACAACCCCTCTGTTTTTCTTGAATGGGTACATGCTACGGAGTACACCCTTTGATATAATCGAGTGCCACCTGAGGAGCATGTCGACGCCGCGACGCTTCACTTCCGAGGAGCCGCCCGCGTGTGATGGCATAGATTCGAAGATGACTGTGTTCGTCGCCACAGGACACGAGTCACAAAATGGCATCAACTAGTCTACGTGATGACCAAGAAATACGTGCCTCCAGACTACATGAATCAAATGAGATTGGAGATTGCCATGGCTCGCCAAGGGTCGATGACTCCCCTCGAGTTCGTTTCCAAGCTTGAAGACATGTATTACAAGGCCAACATCTCCGTTGCACCATCGACTTTGAGGACCAAATTCTTGAGTGGCTTGAACACCAACATACGTGATCAACTCGAGATTTTGCCCATCAAAGACTTGAACACACTCATCCACAAGGCGATGCAAATTCATGCACAAATCTCTCGCCGGAAGCCTTACACTTATCCAAGTGGCCAACAAAGGTACTCTTCTAACTCTGGTGGATTACCTTATACTAATGTTTGCCCTATTGCCTCTACCACAGCCGCATCTAGCCAAGCCTCCAAGGCAAACCCCGCGACGCCGACCACCGCGCCGCGCCAGAACGTGCCAAGACAGGCTCCGGTGAGCACAGATCGCGCGCGTGATCTTGAGTGTTACAAATGTGGTGGAAGAGGCCACTATAAGAAAGATTGCCCCAATGCTCGCAAAGTGTTATTCTCCACAGCCGCCGCCGGTGACAGAGCTAAAGTCGTATGCCTATCAAAGAAATCCTAAAGTACCTACTACAAAGTATAGCAAGCAAGTCAGGGTCGATCCCACAGAGAGTCAGGTTATCTATTCTTGTAATTCACGTCACCAACTAGGAACTAGGGGGGGGGGGGGTTTGTAATGTTTTTCGTAACCAAAGTAAACAAAGCAAGAAAACGAATTCGCAAGTAAAGGTTGTAAATATTATGGGGAAAAGCGCCACACTCAACAGAGATCCACACAACAATAGATAGGTCGATCACGGAATTCTATCAATCTCAAGTTCTTAATATTCCTATAGTTGTCTTATCCCGATCATAGGTAACTATTAGTTCTACCAGCCCTAATAGTACTTATTACTAAATCAAATCCGAAAACCTTCAGAACTCAATAAAGCAATAGCATTCAACCAAGGATTAACAAGACACATGCAATAGAAACAACTCATTACTATAAGCATGCAATTAACTCTCTCTCACAATTATGCGCTCGGATCCCCTATACGCACAATCGTGTTTGCTACTAGATATGCAACCCGAACCCGGAATCACAAGTCCTAGCAATTAGGAAGATATCAATAAACCTAGGTAGCTACTCTAGATAAATCAACATAAATGAACAAGAGTGGAAAACTCACAACCAATCAATTGCTGGCTTCAAACTGTCAAGTGCAACAATGGAGGTTTAGTTCTCCATTAGGATTTGTGAGAGGAGAAATATGAAAAGTGGCAATTAGGGTTCTTGGTGTCAAAACAAAAGGTCACCTAAATAAAGTCTTAGAAATAACCTTAAGTACTAGGGCAAATAATCCATAAATAAATAAAAGGAAATAACAAACTTGGAAACAAATGTTCGGAATTAAAAGAACACGGAATTAAAAACTCGCAAAGAAAATCTTCAGCGCGTCCCACCGCGGGTGCGCCAGACTCCACTGTCGGGTGCGGCCATTTAACAGAAACTCCAGTTCTCTGACGACCTCGCCGCGGGTGCGGCAGTGCCCACCGCTGGGTGCGGTGGGATTCCAGTACTTCAGCTTCTGCGACACTTCAGTAAAAACGCCATAACTTTTGATTCCCAACTCGGATTGCGCTCATATTTTGAGGACTTGTAGTAGACTTCAAGATCTAACTCCTCGAATTGGAATCACTCCATTTGGACATCTGAGTAGAGAGAACGAACCATTTGAATTCAGCCCACTGTTCTTCTACTCTTCTCTTCACTTCCTTGGCGTCTTCTCCTTGTGGCTTCCTATGATCTCCAAAACAGCTCAAACACCTCCAAAAACACCAAACTTCACCCCCAAACGCCATACACATGAATGTGTCTAAATCTACCCGAATGGCACCAATAAACCCTCTAAAGACTCTTACTTAAGCCCTACAAAGTAGTGCTTATCAAACTCCCCCGTGCTTAGACCTTTGCTCGTCCTCGAGTAAACTAATAAAGAGTCTACTCCTCCAATGCAGCACCCAAGGTCTCAGGAAGCATATCCTCCAACTAAGAGTCACCTAACCCATGCCAAAGCTCCTGGCACCAATCTCATCTACAACACATCCATACTCAACAAGCTTAATGGGCAAGAAGAATACTTCCCCCAAGCTTAACCCGGACATCCAAAAGCGTGAGTGACCTCTAATCCTAGCCTCCATCTATTGCTCCTTATGCCTCCCAGAGTGACCTACCCAACAATCCTTCTTTGACTCTCCTTCTTATGACGCCTCGCCAAGAATAAAGAGAAATCCTAAAATCACTCTTCTTCTTTTTCGCTCATTTTGCCAAGGCGCCCTTTCGGGTTTTCACCAAGCCACTCATATTTTTTTCATAGATGTGCTCACATAAGCTCACGTCACTCTTGACCTCATATTACCCCAGCCTAATGCTGGTCTAAGCCACCTGCTTATTGCCTAGGCCGCCCTTTCGGGTTTTCGACCTATCCCAGGATTTTTATGTATGCCTTTTTTCAATTTTTGGTATTTTTCTTTATTCTTTTTTATTCATTTTTCTCCTCAGCGACGTAGCAAGTATAAAACCCTCCACCATGCTTAAACATTGCATTGTCCTCAATGTAATGAAAGACAAAAGAATAGAAACATAGGGAAAAGCAAAAAATAACTCACAAACGTCGCCAAGCTGCTTGGACACTGTAGGTGTCGCTGGCGGTGTACTCCATATGCGCAGGTCCGGCGTTGGGTGTTCTCATCAACTCCAGTGTCTTCTTCCTACCGTGCAACCAAAGGGAACCACTTTGGTGAATAGTGGTGAACAATGATAACAGGGTTGCACGGGCTTCAAATGCCACTAAAAATGGGCCCAGATATGATCGTGGTGTGGGCCATGAGTAGTCCTCCTTCGCAGCTGTCGATTGTAGGGCCATCATCGTTGCCAAATAATGTGTGGGGCGAATGTCTCCTCCTTTGACAACATGATGCGCAACATCTCCATGAGAAACTCTGGACAGCTGGCCTTGGTACAACTTTTTTTTTTTCTAATTTCGATTATTCTTTTTTTTTCGGATTTTTTTTTTTTTTGGCTCCCTGTTTAAGGTTTTTTCGGGGAGTTTATTAGTGCAGGAAAAAAAAGACTTACAATGGTGTGGGAAACACCTTCTTCAATTCGCATAGGTCTCATCCCTGCAGGTTAGTTAGAAACAAAGAAAAACAAAAACAAAACACACCAAAACAAAAGCATAAACAAAGAAAAAAAAGCAAAGAAAGAAAAACATACCTCGGGTTGCCTCCCGGACAGCGCCTTAGTTATTGTCATGGCTTGACTTGATATTCTCCCACTTAAGTTGGGTTGCTCAAAGCAATTGAACTCTTGGGGTCTATATGAGGGGGATGCCTCTTTGTATACTCCATGTTGAGCTTTTCCCCCATGCTTGTGCACTTCATGATGTTTGGACCGCTGTTCATATCTATGAATGCACTTGCCATCTTCAAAAACGGTCTACCCAGCATCTCAGGGGCTGCATGTATGTCATGCCCCGTATCTAGCATATAAAAATCTGCCACTTGAATCAGGGTCTCCTTCTTGTGCTTCCCCTTTGATTTCTTCTTGATCTTGCGCAGCACCCCTAAAAATTCTTTGCAGCGAGGGATGATGTTTGCCAGCGTGACCAAGGGAACGGTTTCTGCACAGTCATCATCATAGGCAGCCTCGAGAGGGTCGGGGGCTGCCGGGGCGTTTTCGAGAGGGGCGGGCGTCGCAGGATCGTTTCCGCAATCGCGACTCTCCTCCTCTTGGTCGCTGAATTCCTCCAGTCCCAAAAAATATTCTTCCTCAGAAAGCACCTTGCGGTCCCAAATATCGTCTGGAAGGCCCAACTCCTTGAGTGAACCGCTGGCGTGGTCAGATTCCACCGCGGGGTGTGGTGCATCCACAGAAATTTCTCGAGAAACAGTACCGCCACCGCTGGGTGCGGCGGGCGCCACCGCGGGGTGCGGTGAACTCTCCAGAACATCCTGCTCCTCTTCTTCATTCTCGCCGCGGGTGCGGTCCTCTTGCCGCTGGGTGCGGTGATCCTCCAGAAACTCTTCTTCTCCTGAATCGTCATTCTCAGCACTAGGAGCGACAAACAATTGCTTTCCACTTCTAAGCGTCACGGCACTAACATTTTCTCTCGGGTTAACTACCGTTTGAGACGATAGAAGTCCCGAAATCTTTGCATCGGTCTTTGTGATAGCTTCAACCATTTGTCTCACCTGCTTCTCTAGATTCTTGATGCTTGACTCCCTAGTTTCAACACTAGTGCTGAAATGTTTATCCAGAGCTTGGAGCATATCTTCAGTTGACATGGAGGAACTAGGATTGGACACTGGCGGGCTATGCTCATAGGCCGGATTGTACTATTGTGGAGCACCCTGCTGGTAGAACGATTATGGCTCCGGGTAGAACTCCAGGTAGTCATGACCATATGGAAGGTATTATTGGTACCTATAACTCGAATTGGGGTGATCTCTCCACCTTGGAGTGTATGCGTAGGAGTATGGGTCATATCGCGGCTCTCCCCAGAAACCCATATCTGTATCAAAAAAAAAAAAAAAAAATCAGTAGCACGGGTGTGGACCGTAAGAGAGGTCCACACCAAAGTTGGTAACAAACAAAAACACAAAAACAGAAATTTTGACTCCCCGGCAACGGCGCTAAATTTGACAGAGCTAAAGTCGTATGCCTATCAAAGAAATCCTAAAGTACCTACTACAAAGTATAGCAAGCAAGTCAGGGTCGATCCCACAGAGAGTCAGGTTATCTATTCTTGTAATTCACGTCACCAACTAGGAACTAGGGGGGGGGGGGGGTTGTAATGTTTTTCGTAACCAAAGTAAACAAAGCAAGAAAACGAATTCGCAAGTAAAGGTTGTAAATATTATGGGGAAAAGCGCCACACTCAACAGAGATCCACACAAAAATAGATAGGTCGATCACGGAATTCTATCAATCTCAAGTTCTTAATATTCCTATAGTTGTTCTTATCCCGATCATAGGTAACTATTAGTTCTACCAGCCCTAATAGTACTTATTACTAAATCAAATCCGAAAACCTTCAGAACTCAATAAAGCAATAGCATTCAACCAAGGATTAACAAGACACATGCAATAGAAACAACCTGTTACTATAAGCATGCAATTAACTCTCTCGCACAATTATGCGCTCGGATCCCCTATACACACAATCGTGTTTGCTACTAGATATGCAACCCGAACCCGGAATCACAAGTCCTAGCAATTAGGAAGATATCAATAAACCTAGGTAGCTACTCTAGATAAATCAACATAAACCAATAATCAATCAAGCACAAGAGAATCAATCCAACTAGATAGGAAAATGAACAAGAGTAGAAAACTCACAACCAATCAATTGCTGGCTTCAAACTGTCAAGTGCAACAATGGAGGTTTAGTTCTCCATTAGGATTTGTGAGAGGAGAAATATGAAAAGTGGCAATTAGGGTTCTTGGTGGCAAAACAAAAGGTCACCTAAATAAAGTCTTAGAAATAACCTTAAGTACTAGGGAAAATAATCCAGAAATAAATAAAAGGAAATAACAAACTTGGAAACAAATGTTCGGAATTAAAAGAACACGGAATTAAAAACTCGCAAAGAAGATCTTCAGCGCGTCCCACCGCGGGTGTGCCAGACTCCACCGCCGGGTGCGGCCATTTAACAGAAACTCCAGTTCTCCGACGACCTCGCCGCGGGTGCGGCAGTGCCCACCGCTGGGTGCGGTGGGATTCCAGTACTTCAGCTTCTACGACACTTCAGTAAAAATGTCATAACTTTTGATTCCCAACTCGGATTGCGCTCATATTTTGAGGACTTGTAGTAGACTTCAAGATCTAACTCCTAGAATTGGAATCACTCCATTTGGACATCTGAGTAGAGAGAACAAACCATTTGAATTCAGCCCACTGTTCTTCTACTCTTCTCTTCACTTCCTTGGCGTCTTCTCCTTGTGGCTTCCTATGATCTCCAAAACAGCTCAAACACCTCCAAAAACACCAAACTTCGCCCCCAAACGCCATACACATGAATGTGTCTAAATCTACCCGAATGGCACCAATAAACCCTCTAAAGACTCTTACTTAAGCCCTACAAAGTAGTGCTTATCAGCCGGCTACGAGTCTTGTGAAGACGAGGAGGCCACACTTGATGCGATCCCTAAAGGCACTGAAGAAGAGGACGAAGATGCTTATGACTGCGAACCCGCTTCTCTGCACGCGGGCACACCATTGAGCTTGGTGACGCGTCGTCTCCTCACCGTCAAGGAAGCCAGCTTACGCGATCAACGAGAGAACTTGTTCCACACAAGGGCTCTAGTCCAAACAGCTTCCTTGAGTGTCATTATTGATGGAGGATCATGTGCGAATATTGTCAATGAGAAGGTCGTGACACACTTCAAGCTACCCACGACGCCTCATCCTCAGCCTTATGCCCTCCAATGGATATCATCTAGTCCAGGTAACACAGTATCTCGCCAATGCTTAATTTCTTTCTCCATAGGCCAATACTGTGATTCAGTTTTATGTGATGTCATTGCAATGGACGCCACCCATATTTTGCTTGGGTGCCCATGGCAATTTGACAGGCGCGTGCTCCATGATGGCTATTTGAACACTTATGTGTTCAATTACCACGGGAAGCGCGTCACTTTGTATCCAATGTCTCCCCATGAGATCTTGGAGGACCAGGTTGAACGCGACCGCCAGAAAGCCATAGACGCCGCGTCTCTTAGGTCAAACGAGTGTCCAGAAGCACTACCAAGGCAGAATTCCTCCAAATCTAGCAACATTTCGTCTACTCCAGGCACTGGCAAGAAGAAACACAATGCCACAGCTAGGACACCAAGTGCCCCACAAAATTCGAGCAATGCCTTCCCATCAACAAAGTTCGCCGATCCGTTGCCACCACCGCGTCCTTTGTAGGGTACATGTGAGCAACGCGTCCTTTTATCCAGGCCCAGTTGATGCGAACAACCCCTGAAGTGTTGTCTGCAATGCAGGATCTTTGATTCCTCAAGCATGGATTCGATTCGTCTCTTTTGTAGCCAAAGTGATGGCTTTCCTAGGGCTAAAGAGATAGCCTTCAAACGCGTCAAAGAGATGACGAAGAGATCAAAAAGATGATCACAAACACCGAAGAGACGATGAACAATTGCTCGAAGCGATGAGCTACGGGATAGACGATCCATGGGATCGAAGAGTTGACGTTAGAACTCAAGGGAAGGAGCATACTCAACTTTACTACTCAAATTCAACGTAACATTAAAACTAGGGTTCCAGGGTTTATATAGCAACAAAGATAATAATAAGAATATAAGAAAACTTCAGAAATAAAGACGTCTAAATGAGCGCACAGGCTCGTTTCCGCGGTCGCGGAATTACGTCCGTGATCGCGGAAAATCATTGGAATAAAAAGGTCGAGGCAAATTCGCGGTCGCGGAAATACTTCCGCGATCGCGGATGTCCGCGTCAAAAATTTCAGAAATCGGCATCATCCCGCGGTCGCGGACCAAGCTTCCGCGGCCGTGTCCGCCGCGGTCGCGATAGTGCTCTTGTGCTGCTCTCCTACGTCTGGCCCTCTTCGAGTGCACTCCCATTGTTCCCTCTTCGTTCTTCGCCGTCATTGAGAGGGTCATGGAGCTATCAATCTCCCCTTCTTGGCTGCGAAGTGTCCCCGCTTCGTCCTTGTCGTCAATAGCAGGAGACGTATGAGGAGAAAGATCAGCGACGTGGCAAGCAGGAAGCGCACCATAGTCAGTGGTTGTAGGTGGCAAACCCACGGGCAGCTCGTCCGACATCACATCCCCAAGGTCCTGCAAAAGAGAAGGCACAGTAGGGGGTAAAACAACAAGATCTGTAACAGTTAGAGGACACGCTAAAGGAGCAAGTAAAAAGCAAGGACGACGTCCCTGAATGATAGGGGAGACATCCCGTGTAATACCCCTCATTTTTAGTAAGGGCATTTTTGTAATTTTCCAAACACTCGTACTGTAGTCGAATTAATTTCAGAGAAGTTCAGACATTCTGTTAAATGCTTGATCTCTGTAATAATTCCCTGAGTGGAATAAAATACATTCGACGTATTTTTGGGGTTTAGAATATTTGTTCGGATACGAATATATTTAATCCGGGGTTAAGACCCATACCCATAATTCTTCCCGGACGAAAGAGGGTGAAAGAGGCAGGATTTGGCCTCCACCGCGCCCGTGGTCATACCCAGTGAGTCCTAGAAAACTACGCACCTCCTTCACATTCTGAGGCCGCTTCCAATTGGCGCCGGACTTAGAGGAGGAAGCCATCTCAATCTCTCTCTCTCTCAAATCTCTCTCTCGTTCCATTGTCGCCGGATTTGCAAGCTTTCGCCGGAGTTGTCGCCGGAGCTCTCATAGGAGGAGGAGGTGCTCTCAAGGTGGTGCTTGGGTGGTCCAAGGAATCCAGAAGTCGGAGCCATCACGAGTTGAACCCCCGTTGTCTTCCCCGGTGAGTTTTCGTCGTCGTCGTCTCGCCGCTGTGGCTTGACCGCACCCGCGGTCAAGGCCGCCGCACCCGCGGTGTGCTTGGGCACTCGTGGTTGTGGCTTGGGCTTTGTGATCTCGATTAGGACTTCCGTTCCTTCAATTTCGTTCGTCTTTCTTTAGATTCGTATATTTTATTATCGAATCTAACTTAGGGTTTCGTTATGGATCGTTTCGTAGGAATCCATAATCTGAGTTATGTCTTCATTTCGGACCCGGAAACCCGTTGTCTTTGAGCTTCGTCTAATCTAAGGCAAGTGGCGGTTCGCTCTTGCTTATCATTCCATATTTCTATTAATTTTCAATTGTTTAATTGTTAATTAAATTGGGATGAATTACTGGTTTCGTTGGGAACAGTTTTCTTAAAATGATAAGATTAAAATGAATATTATGATAGGTTGTATATCCTTCTATAAACAACGCTATTATATATGTTATTACCGTGATGGTATTGTTGTAGATTTTTATGCGAACTTGAAATATAGTTAGGAGTGGATTTTATGTGCACTTGAGATATAGTTAGCACGAGTATTCGTAGAAGCGCTGCTTACCTTGAGAGGTAGCCGTTTCTTTATAACCCGGTGGATAGGATGTTCAAGCCCTAACACCGTTTCTCTAGTCATGACTATCCCCTATCTGAGTATAGGGGAGGTGCGCTTAGCCGGCGTCAAACCTTTAGGGATTTATTCCCGACTATATATCTCTATATCCTGAGGGATGAGATGATTATGATAAAAGCTTATAACGTGAATATACGTTTTGGAATTAAATAAGATAAGTGTCGTTATGCACATAATTAATGAACCTTAGGGCGAGAAGTACAACTTGGAAACTCATCCGAGACTTCGATTAGAGTAAGTCCACCTTCCAAATCTGAATTCGCATTGTGCGGTGAGGTTGGTCGTGGACCCAAATAGTCAAGTCAGTTTTAAAACGCTGGTGTGAATTATAATGTTCCCAAACATTGTCATACTTTCCGATAAGACTCAATTCGTTGGAGTCTTCTCTTCATATGTGTTCTTAAGACTCAATCTTTTAGAGTCTTCTCTTGATCATACCTTTTCGTATTTTTCAGTAGGAGTATGGTGGTTGACTATCGTCATCGACTTTTATTCGAGAAGCGATGAGTCTAACCTAATACGACTACTTAGAACCTTTCTGTTTTTCCCTTGCATAGTCTTTCATTAGACTAACCAACCTGTTATATTCCCTTGCATGGTTGGCTGGTGTCATCCGTCTCATACGGCACATCAGATAAACGTCCGTTCCATGAAGGCTAGAAACGACGATGGAGGCAAATGGAATTTTGAAGAGTTTTTATCAAGGTTAAGATCCTAGGCGTGTGATCGCTAGATCAAGACCCTTGTGTCATTTATTTTAAAAAAGACTTCCGCTGTATTAAGACTTCCACTGTAATATATTTTGGTTGTATTTGGATTATGGATGAAATTCCGAAACTTTGATTTAATCCAATACTATGACATTTCGTATTATAAATGTTGTTTTATGATTTGTATAAACTGGTTAAGCCTTGGGTGGCTTCGGATGTGGAATCTGAGGTCACTGGCGGTGATACCTTTCAAGGATATATTTGGGGGTGTTACATCCCGAGACCTAGCCAATAGAAGCCGGTCTTCACAAGATCCTTGAATGTCGGGCGAAGCTGGTGTAAGGGGATGTTTTGTTGCTGGTTTTTGTGGCTTCGCACGTTCAGTTAAGTTCAATGGATGTCCCTTGGCTTGTTCAAGTGCCTTGACGCGGTGCCTCTCAACTTGATCTTGCAAAATCTCCTTAGGGCTCATAGGAAGCAAGGTGACCTTTCTTCCATTGTGCATGAAGACGTAGTTGTTGAGGAAACCATCATGAAGAGCTCTCTTGTCAAATTGCTAAGGTCGCCCTAAGAGAAGATGAGTTGCATCCATGGGCACGATGTCACAAAGCACCGAATCCGTGTAATGACCAATGCTGAAATTTATGGTGCATTGTTGCTTCACAACATTAGCGTCATCACCCTCGGAAATCCAGTGTAGACTATATGGTTGGGGGTGCGGAGTCGTCTGGAATTTGAAGTGCTTGATCACCTTTTCATTGATGATATTGCAACAACTCCCACCATCTATAATAACACTCAAAGAAGCACCCTGGACCGCACACTTAGTATGAAACAAATTCTCACGTTGGTCAAGTAAGGTACATTCTTTGGTGGTAAGAACTCGGCGTGTAACCAAGCTAAGAGACACGGTGCCTGGCTCATCCTTATGGATGTATATGTATCTGCCCATCTCCTCCTCCTCCTCCTGGTCGTACGTGTCAAAGATTGGCCCGGCGTCGGGGGTGTCCTCGTCAAAAGACTCGTATCCGGAGGTGTTCGAGAAGAGGACTCGCTTGGTGTTGGGGCAGTCCCGCTGTATGTGACCACGCCCTTGGCACTTATACAGACCTTATCCCTTGCCTTATCATCGGAAGGAGGTGTTTTATGCGGCGGTGGCTTGGTGACGCGCGCCGGTGGGTTGCTCGGCCGAGTGGCCGGCGCCGACGTTGTAGTCGCGTGAGCGGACTGCGAAGAGGAATGCACATTAGTGGAAGGGGAACTTGACATAGGGTTAGAACCATACCTTGTGTTAGAGTGAGACCAAGACACTCGCTTAGCCGCTTGAGTCTGCGACCATATCTCTTGTGCCGTATGTGCGCACTTTTGGAGGTCTCGAATGTTAAGCACCCGAAGTTGGTTTCGAATAGGCTCATGCAGGCCATGAAGGAACATACTCTGAAAGTCCTCGTCAGTGTGATGGATACCTACCTTGTGGGACAATTCTTCAAGTTCAGCATAAAAATCAAGGGGAGAACGGTTACCTTGGACCGCTAGTTGTATCTTGAGGCGCATTTCGGAAGTAAAGTCCTCGGGGACATACTTCTTTCGCATGATCCGCATAAGGTGGCACCAAGAAGTGACTGGACACTCGCAGTGATGCTCACGGTCAGCGCAGAAACGATGCCACCAAGCCTTGGCGGCGTCGTCGAAGTGTAAAGCGGTGGTTGCAACCCGTTTTTCTTCCGGGTAGCGATAATGGTTCAAAACATACTCTATGGAATGTTGCCAATCTAGAAATTTAAGAGGATCAAATTCACCCAAAAATTTCGGGAGTTTTACCTTGATGTCAGGGCGACACAGGCCATAGCGCCCGGGGCTCGGGCGGCGCCGTTCCGGCGAGTGTCGGCGGTAGCTGCGACGCGTGGGGCTCAGCTCCTCGAGGCGTTCCATCTCATATGCATCCTCGTCATCAAATCCGTCCTGGGAGTGGGCTGAGGCACGGTCATCATCATCATCATGCTCAGACTCGGAGTCCTCATATCGCATATGTTGTCGACCTCGTTCCCTATGGTCCTTGGTGTTGACATACGGTAGGGGATCCTTGGAGACGCGGACACTATGACGGGAGTGACCCGAAGTGTAATCCTCAACTCTCGGAGCAAGGGTGGAATTGTACCGGACGCGGGAATCGCCACGCCTAGGAGGGTAGCCTTCAATTTGAGAGCGAAGGCGATCTTGTGGAGTAGACAAGACGCCCTTACCCTTGCGGTCCAGTGGTTGGCTTGTGGAGGCCGTAGGGTTCAACAAGGGGTCAGCCATGGGCAACTTGAAGTTACTCATGGCCCGACGAAAGTGCACAAGCTCAGCAGCCTGCTCGGCAAGGAGGCGGTCTTTCTTGTCATTCGAAGCTTGAAGGTGGTCAATTTGCTCATAGGCGGAGTCCATGTGCCCGGGGCTGCGGTGGCCCATAGAAGGAGAGACGCTCGAGGTAGGGACATCCATAGTACCTATACGAAGCATGCAACACTAGAAGTCAGTTGCACCAAGCAAAAGAACAAGTCCAAGCCAAGTCCTTGTCTCAAAAGTGAACCAAGAAATTTTCCGCTAGGCATACTAATTTTGGTTGCTCGTGAGGAGGGAGAGGCTTGAACGGAAGGCAACAAAGCAAGAACTACCAAATCAAGTCCCAAACAACACACAAATTTCCAAGTGCAAGCAGATCAAATCAAGTTTCTCAGAATTAATCACAAGAGAGTTGAAAATTTTGCCATTTTCAATGAGAGTTGCGTAAAGACATGAAAGAAGAGAAGATGGAGGATGACCGTATGGCGCGTTCTCTGCCTTTTCTATTATTTCTTTTGTGTGAGGCTTTCGTCTTCCCAAACCTTTTTGTTTTTTTTGATGGAAGGTGAGAATAGTATGTATGTTTTTGTTTATACGGTCACACTGTTTTTTTTTTTTTGATATGATGGCGAATCAAGCAAGAAAGAACCACACAAGCAAGTGTAGGAGAAGAAAGAAGAGACAAAGCAACTATGAGGGAATTAAATTGAACAACTAATCTAACAATTAATCCAAAGATGAAGCAAAACTTGATCAACAAGAAACAAGGAAATCAAAATATGCAAATAAGGAAACAAGATTTGCTAGAGGATAGAGTTTAGGGCTGTTGGAAAAGTAACCAAAATCTAAAGGAAATTAGGGTTTCAGCCGTGAGAGGGAGAGGGAGTGGCGGACGGAGTGGTGGTGGCGGACGGTGGTGGTGGGGTGGTGGTGGGAAATCCGATAATGGTGGTGGTGGTGAACGGTGGTGGTGGGGTGGTGGTGGGAAATCCGATAATGGTGGTGGTAAGAAAAAAAATTCCAGGGTTTGCGAGCGGAAATTTTCAAAGAATCACAATAGGAGAGAAGAACAAACTTAGCTTGGATAGGCTCTAATACCAGTTGATGCAAACAACCCATGAAGTGTTGTCTGCAATGCAGGATCTTTGATTCCTCAAGCGTGGATTCGATTCTTCTCTTCCGTAGCCAAAGTGATGGCTTTCCTAGGGCTAAAGAGATAGCCTTCAAACGCGTCAAAGAGATGACAAAGAGATCAAAGAGATGATCACAAACACTGAAGAGACGATGAACAATTGCTCGAAGCGACGAGCTACGGGATAGATGATCCGTGGGATCGAAGAGTTGACGTTAGAACTCAAGGGAATGAGCGTACTCAACTTTACTACTCAAATTCAACGTAACATTAAAACTAGGGTTCTAGGGTTTATATAGCAACAAAGATAATAAGAAAAATATAAGAAAACTTCAGAAATAAAGACGTCTAAATGAGCGCGCATGCTCGTTTCCGTGGTTGCAGAATTACGTCCGCGATCACGGAAAATCATTTGAATAAAAAGGTCGAGGCAAATCCGCGGTCGCGGAAATACTTCCGCAATCGCGGAAAATGATTGGAATTAACAGGTCGAGGCAAATCCGCGATCGCGAAAATACTTCCACGATCGCGGATTCCCGCGTCAAAAATCTCGGAAATCGGCATCGTCCCGCGGTCGCGGACCAAGCTTCCGCGGTCGCGGCCGTGTCAGCCGCGGTCGCGGAAGTGCTCCTGTGCTACTCTCCTGCGTCTGGCCCTCTTCGAGTGCACTCCCATTGTTCCCTCTTCGTCCTTCGCCGTCATTGAGAGGGTCATGGAGCTATCACAAGTGACCTCACTGTGTGTTTGATTGGGAAGACTCCATGCTTTCTGCTTGTGCCAACCCCATGCATTCCTGAATCGTCGACAAACGCGCCCTTGCCACTAGCGATCGCGACGTTGCTTTCCGCGTTCACCGACGTATTCCCAGAAGAGTTACCACAAGGATTACCTCCGCTGAGAGGCATTGAGTACCAGATTGACCTTGTGCCCGGTGCTTCTTTGCCGAACCGCGCTGCGTATAGAGTTGGTCCAGAAGAGACAAAAGAGTTACAGCGCCAAGTCCAAGAGTTGTTGGATCGCGGGTACGTAAGGGAATCTCTTTCCCCATGCGCTGTGCTTGTGATCCTTGTGCCCAAGAAGGATGGCACATGGAGAATGTGTGTTGACTGTCGCGCAATAAACCAGATCACCGTCAAGTATAGGCATCCTATTCCGCGCCTCGACGATATGCTTGATGAACTTCATGGCGCGACACTCTTCTCCAAGATTGATTTGAAGAGTGGTTATCACCAGATTAGAATGAAAGAAGGTGATGAGTGGAAGACCGCATTCAAGACAAAGTATGGGCTCTACGAGTGGCTTGTCATGCCCTTTGGGCTCACGAACGCGCCCAGTACCTTCATGCGCGTGATGAACCACATGTTGAGATCTTTCCTTGGCAAGTTTGTTGTCGGTTATTTTGATGACATCCTTGTGTATTCCCGGAGCCTAGAAGACCATGTCGATCACCTTTGCCAAGTGCTCGAGTGCGTTCGACGCGAGAGCCTATTCGCCAATTTGGCCAAGTGCTCATTTTGCGCCGCGTCAACCAACTTTCTGGGCTATATTATGAGTCATGATGGGTTACGCGTCGACAAAGAGAAGATCGCGGCAATCAAAGATTGGCCAACACCGATGACACCGACACAGGTGCGAAGCTTTCTAGGCCTCGCGGGATTCTATCAGCGTTTTGTTTGCGACTTCTCCTCCATTGCCGCGCCATTACATGAGTTGACGAAGAAGGGCAGCACAATTGTCTGGCTTCAGTGCCACGAAAAGGCCTTCTCAGCCTTGAAGAGGGCCTTGTGCAACGCGCCATTGCTCCAACTCCCCGACTTCGCAAAGACCTTCGAGGTGGAGTGCGATGCCACAGACATAGGCATTGGTGGTGTGCTACACTAGGAGAAGAGGCCCATAGCATATTTCAGTGAGAAGCTCACAGAGGCCACCCTCCATTACCCCACCAATGACAAAGAGCTTTATGCATTGATCCACGTGCTGAAGACATGGCAACACTACCTATGGCCGCGTGAATTTGTCATCCACAGTGACCACGCCGCGTTGAGCTACTTGAAGAGCCAAGCCCACCTCAATCGCCGACATGCACGTTGGATGGAATTTCTGGAGACATTTCCTTATGTCGTGGTCCACAAGAAGGGAAAGGAGAACATCGTCGCCGACACGTTGTCTAGAAGGTATGTTCTCTTAACTCATGTGCAAACAAAAGTTTTGGGTTTTGCTTTGCTTAAGGAATTATATGCTAGTGATCATTTCTTTGCACCTATAGTTGAGCAATGCCTAAGATTTCGCGAGTTTGAGTCATATTTCCTTTCTGAGGGTTATTTATACAAGGCTAGTCGTCTTTGCATTCCTAGATCCTCCATTAGGCTCTTATTGATTGAGGAAGCACACGCGAGTCGTGGACATTTTGGGATTAGGAAAATCTTAGACGCGCTTAGAGAACATTTCTTTTGGCCTAAGATGACCCACCAAATGACTAGGATTTGTAGAAGTTGTGTGACTTGCCAGAGAGCCAAAGCTAAGTCTAGTCCTCACGGCCTCTACACTCTTTTTCCCATTCCGAGTGCCCCCTGGGAAGATTTGTCTATGGATTTCATCACGGGTTTGCCCCTCTCTAGACGAGGTAAAGACTCCATTTTTGTGGTTGTAGATAGATTTTCAAAGATGGCACATTTTATTGCTTGTAAGACAACCCATAGTGCTAGTGAGATTGCCGATCTATTCTTTGAGCATGTGGTGCGTCTTCATGGAGTCCCGCGTACCATAATGAGTGATAGGGATTCTAAGTTTGTTGGTCATTTTTGGAGAACTCTTTGGGGTAAGTTAGGAACCAAACTCCTATATTCCACTAGCTATCACCCCCAGACCGATGGCCAAACGGAGGTCACGAATAGAACCCTAGGAGCCTTCCTTCGCGCGATGCTCAAAGCCAACCCTAGGCGTTGGGAGGACTTACTATCACTTGTCGAGTTTTGTTACAATAGATGCAGGAACACGGCGACCAAGCTGACCTCGTTCGAAGTGGTGTATGGAATGAACCCCTTGACACCACTGGATCTGTCGCCGCGTCCACTACGTGACCCAATACATGTCTCCGCCTCCAACCGCGCCGAGCAGGTGCAGGAGCTTCATCGACGAACCAAGGAGCAGCTGGAGAGGAGGGCCGCGCAGTATGCCTCGCAGCACAATTCAGGCCGCCGCCGCGTCGTCTTTGCCCCCGGAGACCTTGTCTGGGTGCATCTGCGAAAAGAGAGGTTTCCCTCATGGCGTAAACACAAATTGGTTCCACGTGGAGATGGCCCTTTCCGCGTGATAAAGGCCATCGGGGACAATGCCTATCAACTCGAGCTCCCACCAGATTTTGGAGTCCACGCGTCCTTCAACGTCGCGGACTTAACCCCATATGGTGAGCCAGAGTTTGATGATGGTGAAGCGGGGACGCTTCACAGCCAAGTGGGGGAGGGTGATGTGACCCTGCCTCCCATGACGGCCCAAGACGAGGAAGAAGCCATGAGTCTACGCTCATAGGGCCCAGTCACAAGGTCTAGGTCCAAAGCCATCGCCTCCGCCGTCGCATCACTAGTTGCACGCATCGTCGCTAGCCAAAGAAGCCCAAAAACCAATCCAAGACTCGTCGTCCTCGCCACCATCGGATCAACGCATTCTTTTGAAGACAGCGACACTTCGTCGTCATCTTCACCGTGATTAGGAGTTTCACGCGTTCTTTTAAGACACTATCTATATTTGGTATTTCCAGCGTGTTTTAGATAGTTTCCTTTGATAGCTTTACATAGTTTCCTTTCATAGCATTTTAGATAGTTTCCTTAAAGTCATTCTATCTTTTAGGGTTTTTGCCTTTTGCATGCTTGCATGGGCTAGCCCACGAGGTTCGACTCGGCCCATCCGACTTCTCACCTCCCCTATTTATACCCAACTTTGTTAATGTTATTTCTCACGTTCAAGTTAAAGTTCAAGGTTTCAAGTCGAGTGTTAATTCCTCCTTCCCTTGATCGGACGTCACCCATATCCCTCTCATCCCCATTCCTTATGCCGCCGACGCTACGCCAAACGCTTGATCTTCTCAAGAAAAGTCTATCTTCGCAACTCCTTCATCCGCAGTCGACGCTACGACACCCCAAAGACTTGTCTTTTCAAGCCTTATATCCTTCACCAAATAGCTTCCGCCACCGCTAACAATTCTTTCATCAAATCGCTTCCATCACCACCAAGTTCCTTGTTGTCACCACCGTCTTCCAAGTCGCCGACGTCAACAAACCCATTCATCACGATCATCCCCATCATCGTGTTCCATAGCAGAATCACAACATCGAGTGACTTCCCAACCAAGACTAGATCCAAAGGCGCCACCTTTGACAATTTGGCTTGTCATCGGAGGCAAGGACACATCATTTTCCCATTAACTTTCCATTGTCCACCGCTTATGAACTTTACGTAGACTAACTTTGTACCTACAAATAAATAAGGATATGAAGTTTACGTAGACTCACTTCTCATTGTTCTAAGTCAAAAATAGAGGGATAACCTAAGTAAAAAACAGAGGGAAAAAAACGAAGCTTTGTTAGAAGGAATTACTTACTCATTGAAGCATTAATGGCGATTATCAGGTGTGAACTTAAAAGCTTGTACAGGAGGTGGTGCAAACGTTGTCAGGCCGAGTTACTGCTTCTTCAGGACTATGGTACAAACTTTGTCAGGCAGAGTTATAGAGAAGGACATGGTGGAAAGTGTGATTAAGGGAAGAAAGGAGATTACTTTGCTTGTACATGACGTCAATCCTTTGGAGGGAAAAACAAGCTCATTGCCTGTTAATTTTATTTTCGTACAGTAGTAGGAGGTCATAGCTTTGGAGGGATAGTATGTGGTAGGATGGGTGTTAAGGGAAGGAAAAAGATTAATGTAGAAAATTAGGATTTTATTTTATCTTTTTCAAACAAAGATTTGCCACCTTTTAAAGATTTTTTTATTTAAAAGAAAATATAAAATCAAACCCTATTTATAGTAAAAATATCCAAAAAGTACAAAAAGTTGGTAATTTTTTCATTCTTTTTAAACATTGACTTTTTTGCCAGCCATCTTTTTTTTCTGGTAGTTATGCAATTGCGCCTTTGTTACAAACAAGTGCAAATAAGGGGTGGTTTTATGCATTTATCCCTATTATTTTTCAATAATGTTCTCAATAATATTTTTTTCAAATAAACAAAAATAAGTAATATCTCTTACATCCTTATCTTCTCTCACCATCTTTTTCCTTTCAATAAAAGTAACATCCAAAATTGCAGAGATCTACGAGCATAACCACCGCCCTTATGAAGTCCCCATCACCATGCCAATGAGATGCACCAAGCAACCAATATCAGGATGATTTAACCCCTAATCCCTGGTTATTTTGGGTCTAAGTTTGACTCCCTTCCCCCCATTAATTCGATCAAATTTTGAAGTTCAACTTTAGAGCCAACAACAATGGAATGAGGAGGAGGAATAGATAGGATCGCATATGACAAATCTGTGAATGGGTGCTCGTGTAGATGGATTTCAACCGAGTGAATAATTAGATAAACATGTGAAAATTAAAACCAATATTGGTGATGGTTATTGCCCTTATGCCCAAAAAGAACGCGCCTACACGCGCTAAAAATCGCCCCCTCCATCTCCTCTCCCAACTTCATCTCTCCCACCATGGAACTAAACCTAGCTGTAATTTTAACCCCTATCGCCGACAAAGTCCAACCACCAAGCCCATCCCACTCTCTGATGGATGTTCCAAAATCAAATCCAATAACCAGAGCAACAACCCCAAGCTAGAAAGGAGACTTGGGACGAG
Organism: Rheum nobile; assembly: GCA_027886185.1. Lineage (NCBI taxonomy): Eukaryota > Viridiplantae > Streptophyta > Magnoliopsida > Caryophyllales > Polygonaceae > Rheum > Rheum nobile. The sequence goes on from WOAB01000485.1 coordinate 9,746,784, forward strand.
AGCGAGGAATGCGAGAGGTGATCCCTCCCAAAAGAAACGACGGAGGCTCCGGCAGTGGATCCTTGACAGCTGGGGAAGAAGACAACCACCAAGCTTCGAATCGGGCTCAACAATGGAAGACAAAGGGGGAAAAGAACCAAACCTCCTTTATAACCACGATCTAGGGTTTCAATATGTGAACCCATGGAGGAATAAAGCGAGAGCGGGAAGGAAAAGCTATCAGGGAAGAACAACTGCGCTACCAAGACGATCCAACAACCAACTCTCCGAAAACTCCCCGGTGAACCCCAAACGATGGACTCGAGGCCTGCTGAAGACTACCCACATCCGCAAGATGAGAGAAGGCAACAACGTTATCCACAAAACCAGGTACTACCCTTTCAATCACTTAACTCTCTGTACTATTAGTATTAATCTTCTCAATCTCCTTTATCCAACTGACTGGCATACATATCTGCTTGATACTTTTGTTGAGATTCTTAAAAGTTTCCCACAACCCTGACATTTCCTACATCAACACCAATTTTGGTTGAGAATGATCTGTGAGGAAATGGAGAAGGTAAAACCCTTGCTAAATCTATTTGTACCAACTCTAAAGCTTCCAAAGATAACAACAATAACATTGGTTTTACCAAGAGTTTTGGGCTCACTCCCACACATCAAATCTCACCAAAATGTTCGGCTGAAAAAGCCTCAACAAACCAAGGCTCCGCACCAACCCCTATCATCAAAGAAAACTTGTGGCATGAATATAATTACCAATATGTGAAAGCTTGGCAGTTACAGATTAATGTCTATTTCAACTTGCTGAACTATGATAGATCTTGTTGTCTGCGACAATATACCAATTACCAAAACCCTATAAAAGTTCTTGTAGTTAAAAAACTCAGCTCCTGTGAGTTTGATATGATTCACCCCCAACCAAATCACACCCAACACCAAGCAAACAACAAGAAGATCAGTAATACTAACACACCATCAAGACAAGGAAAAATAACCAACCACTATCCTGTTGATGTTAAGACCTATCAGCTAGCAATAAAATCAGTTAATGTTTACTCCTGGCAATCCATTTACATTTTTGCTCTCATAAGTTTGATTAATCAAACTATACCACAAAGGCATTTGATCCTGAAGAATCCAGGAATAAACACTGTTTGCATTAAAAAAGCACATCACAAGGAAAAAATCCTTACCAAGGTCATAATACATACTAAAAAACAAGTCCGAAAACTAAGGAAAACAACAGTGACTAATATAATAGCAGCCAAACTGGATGCTTCACATAGAGGTCATGAAACCAGAAAGCAAACTAGGACCCACTATTGCAAAAACACCAAAATGATGGTGAAAACTACCACTAGTACAAAATTTTCAATCCAGATAATAACTCATAACAAAACAAGATCATCAAAGATAAAAAATGATCATTCTCCAATAATAATCAACCATCCTGACAAGCTCTGGAAAAAATCATCGAAAGATAACAAGGAAAAACAACAACAAAACAATCAACTACCTAATGAAGGTACTTAAAAAAGATCAAAATTTTAAGAATATAACTCGCCGCCTTAACGTCCCATTACTGCTAGACCCATGTACCTCCTATTATGTTTACTCTAGACTAGAAATTATTTCTGGTCAAACATGGTTTATGAACTACTATACTATACCAATGGAAAATGGTGATTTGCAGGATCCAAAAGTACCAGGAAACCTTAGAGGTAACAATGGAAACACACCACCTAGTGGTGGACAGATACAAAAAAAATTGTCAGCAAAAAGCAATGGAGCTGATGCATAAAGGGCCAATACTAGACTCAAGGATCAATAACCAACAAGGAAACAAAACCCAAGGAGTGCAATGTAAGAGTCCACGCCCAAGAAACCAAGTTTGTTTATGCAAAAATACAGTTTTGAGATGTAACCAAGCATCTTACCTCCTATTACCTCCATCACAAACGAAAAATTGTAATTTCGGACACTATCATAGCTGACAGGTCTACTACTATAAAAGTACTACATGAACTGCATGACATACTTGGCCCAAGAAAAGCTGAAGACGAAAAGGAAACCTATACATGACAAAAGAAAAATAGGACACAACAACCAAAGAGCAAAAGCAAACCAGCAAAAGGAACTGACACAACCCAGGAAAAATAACACCCATGGAAACAACAACAAATATCAAGAAAAGCTTTGTATCTTTCCTAATGCACAGTATATCCTTCGTCGGTATGTGCATAAAGTCAAGGCACATATAACTATGCCAGTAGTCATGAAAATACAAAACATAAAAAATGACCACTACTTATCCACGAGTACACGCATGTGACACAAAAATCGCACAATCAAGGAAACCCCAACATGTCATGAGAGACACAAATCATTATTACTCCCACTACTTAAGCAACAAAACATTATTACTCCCAAAACCTGCCAACATGTCATGAGCGACACAAATCAATGCGAGCCAAATGGGGAAGTAAACAAAGCAACAAAACGCACTCGACACCTTAATGAAAATGATATCGACAACCCGTTAATTAGCATAAATATAGCTAATTACCCACTCCTACACGGTTATCAATGAAGATAAGCCTATGGAATATTAGAGGCATGGGCCGGAAAAATGTCTGGACTGACATAGACACTTTTTGCAAAATCAATTATATCCAAATAATGGCACTAGTCGAAACCAAAACAGATAAAGTACCATGTGAAAAGAGATGGAAAAAGGATGGATTTGACAATATCGCAGTCTCCTTGGCAATGGTCTGACTGGATGAGTCATTGTACTATGGAAAGACCACCAACTAAAAAATGAAACTCTTCAAATACACACAATTGAACAACGATTCATAAGCTTCGAATTTAAGGATTTTAATAACAATAAAGAAAGTATGATCATCTTTGCATATGCACCCCCGCAAGAAAAAGATAAACCAGAATTCTGAGTCAATCTCCAAAATTATATCACAACAATCAACAAACCATGTGTACTGATTGGTGACCTAAATGAAATCCAAAATATGCAAGAAAAACAAGGAGGAAATATCCCTAATCCCAATAGATTTAATAGATTAAATAATTTCAAAAACACATGCGACTTTCTTGACATACCAACAACAGGAATGGTTAATGGTACCCAAATAGAGTAATGGTTAATGACCAAATTATATCAAGAAACACACAAGAAAATATACTAGAGAAACTAGATAGAGTAATGGTTAATGACCAAATTTTACAATGGTATCTAAATCTGATAACACATAATCACGCATTTACATCCTCTGACCACTGTCCCATTTCACTTGACATTTCAAACTTTACAAATGAAATAGCACAACCATTCAAATTTGAAATGATGTGTATAAAAGAAAAGACTTAACAAACTTAGTCAGACAGACATGGAGATGTAGCTACCCAGGTACTCATATGTATACACTTACAAAAAAGACACGACTACTAAAAACAAAGATAAAAGAGTGGAATAAGACCCGTTTTGGTAATATCTTTGAACAACTCAAGAAGGTGGAGGAAGACCTAGTAAATCTACAGAAAACAATGCTGACCAATCCAAACCACGCAAACCTGGTAAATTAGAAAAACCAAACCAGAAAGAAAGAATGCCTCTTATCTTTCCAACAAAAATATTTGGGACAGAGAGCTAAGCACAAACATATCACCTTAACAGATACCAAGAGTAAGTATTTTCACCTGATTGCCAAAAGAAGAAGGAATCGGAAAAACATTAAACAAATAAAAAGTATGGAAGGAACACTCATTATTGGACAAGAAAACGTCAAAAATGAAATCCAAAAAGACTTCAAAAAAAAAATAAACAACAACACATAAACCAAAGGAAGATGGAAGAGACACTAAACGTAATACAAGTAGAAGTGAGTCAAGAGGAAAATGACCACCTCACTAAACCTGTAACAAATGAAGAAATCAAGAATGCACTCGAGGGTATCAAAGAAGATAAATCACCAGGCCCCGACAGAATGTCGTTTGGATTCTATAAAAATATTGGGATATTATAAGCCTAGATGTGATAAAAGTTGTGAAAAGCTTTTTCCAGTCTGGAAAACTAGTGAAACAAATCAACCACACATTTATAACACTTATACCCAAATGCGATAACCCAAGCTCAACAAACCACTATAGGTCAATAAGCCTATGTAATACATTTTATAAAATCATATCAAAAATACTTACAAAAAGACTGGAAACCATAATCCCAAAACAAATACACCCACTCCAAGGAGCTTTTACTCAACAAAGAAGCATTCAAGACAGTGTACTCATTGCACATGAAATATTCCACTCCTTCCGAGCAAAAAAGGAAAGGATGGATGGGTTGTGCTAAAACTACACATGGAAAAAGCATATGACAGAGTGGACTGGGAATTCTTACTACAAACCCTAAAAAAAAATCGGTTTCTGTAACAAATTTATAAGCTGGATAAAGGAATGTACGCAAACGATATCTTTCTCTGTCCTTGTAAACAATGGACCTACAGAACAATTCTTTCCCAAGAGAGGTCTTAGACAAGGTGACCCCCTATCTCCATTTCTATTCATCCTAAACGCAAAGATCTTTTCCTGACTACTTAAAAAAACAACCTCTAACGCAACTAATCCCCTAGGAATCAAAATCAACAGACAAGGTATCAAAATCCCATTCTTAGCATTTGCCGATGATATCATCATTTTCTCATCCACCAAACAAGCAATTTGTACCAAGGTAAAGAAAATAATTGATGACTATTGCGAAGTATCAGGGCAATTAGTCAATTTCCATAAATCAGCATTTCAAGTGACAAAAAACACCAACCAGACAACCATAACGCTCCAACAGATTTTCAATGTAGTACAAACCAACGGACTGGATAAATACATTGGTTGCCCTATCATCAATGAAAGGGTAACAAAAAACACCTTCCAATCCCTTATTGACAAAACAACAAACCAACTCAGCAAATGGAAGGTGAATACACTATCACAAGAAGGAAAGTTCTAATTAAAGCAACACTTTCGGCCCAGCCAAGCTATATTATGCAAAACTTTATGCTTCCAGCAAGCACACACAAAAAACTAGATACAATCAACAGACAATTATTTTGGAACAAGGACAACAACCATAAACCTCTCATAGGGTGGAACGAAATCTGCAAACCCACCAGTAATGGAGGACTAGGAATCAGAAAAAGTGAAGATATGAACAAAGCACTTCAAATGAAATTAATCTGGAAAATACTCGTTGAACCCACAAATATATGGGTCAAGATCATCCAGGAAAAATATCTTAAAACAAATCCCATACTAGAATATGAAAGGAAAAAGAAAACAAATTGCTCATGGCAATGGAACAACCTAACAAAACTCATACCAGAATTCAAAAAAGGCCTCCAGTGGGAACTAAGTAATTGAAGATCTATTAAATTCTGGCAGGATACCTCGCTCCCAATAGGAAAGCTAGTCAACCTAGCGAATTACCCCACAATCATAAACAATTTAGAAACAGTAGACCAATATATAAACCAGGATAAAACTTGGAAAATAGAAGAACTGCGAAAACACTTTTAATGTGCTCATGCACAAGCCAGGATCTCTTTTTGTACAAGGTGAAGGGCGCCAAGACTTCGGTTTAGGAACATCTCGGCTAGACTCTCAAAGCTGACATTTTAATGTGTTTAGGTAATAGCTTGATGGAGGCTGGATTGGAAAGGGAAAGGATATAACTCTTCACGAAAGAGATTCGAGAAGAGTTTGGGATAAGCATCTTATGATCCTTGGATGCAACTCACCAAGAAACACAAGACGAGATCGGTCGACCATGGATGTAACGCACCATGACCAAGCAACCTCCTTCGGATATGACGCACCAAAGGTTGTTTTGGATGTGACTCGCCAAAACGAGAACTAAGACATTCAAGGATAGGAACCACCTTGAAGCCATCGTCCATGAAGCTCAAAATTCAATAAACTCTCGGTTTAATTCTCCATTCAAGCTTAAGAATTACAAAGCAAGACAGCCTATAAATAGGTGCCAAAAGAAATTAAGGAAAAAATACAAAATAATCAACCACTACTTGGTCCACTAACTAGACCACTCCTAAACCCACTACTTGGGTAGTTTTCTCTTTCTGTACAAGGTGAAGGGCGCCAAGATCTCGGTTTAGAAACCTCTCGGCTGAACTCTCAAAAGATGACATTTTAATGTGTTTTTGGTTGTGTTTAGGGAATAACTTGATGGAGACTGATTTGGAAAAGGAAAGGATATAACTCTTCAAGAAGGGAATTCGAGAAGAGTTTGGGATAGGCACCTTATGATCCTTGGATGCAACTCACCAAGAAACATAAGACGAGATTGATTGACAATGGATGTAACGCACCAAGATCAAACAATCCCCTTTGGATATGACGCACCAAAGGTTGTTTTGGATATAACTCACCAAAAGGAGAACTAAGACATTCAAGGATATGGCCCACCTTGAAGCCATCGTCCAAAGGAAGCTTAAACTCAAGAACAATCTTTTTTTCTCTCCATTCAAGCTTAAGGAATTACAATGCAAGGTAGCCTATAAATAGGTGCCAAAAGAAATTAAAGAAAACCACATAATGTGCTCAAACACATGTCAGGATCTCTTTTTGTACAAGGTGATGGGCGCCAAGATCTCGGTTTAGGAACCTTTCGGCTGAACTTTCAAAAGATGACATTTTGTGTTTTTTGTTGTGTTTAGGGAATAACTTGATGGAGACTGATTTGGAAAGGGAAAGGATATAACTCTTCAAGAAGAGAATTCGAGAAGAGTTTGGAATAGGCATCTTATGATCCTTGGATGCAACTCACCAAGAAACACAAGACGAGATTGATAAAAAATGGATGTAACGCACCAAGATCAAACAACCTCCTTTGAATATGACGCACCAAAGGTTGTTTTGGATATAACTCACCAAAACGAGAACTAAGACATTCAAGGATATGACCCACCTTGAAGCCATCGTCCAAAGGAAGCTCAAACACAAGAACAATCTGTTTTCTCTCCATTCAAGCTTAAGAATTACAAAGCAAGGCAGCCTATAAATAGGTGCCAAAAGAAATTAAGGAAAAATACAAAATAATCAACCACTACTTGGTCCACTAACTAGACCACTCCTAAACCCACTACTTGGGTAGTTTTAAGGAATTTAAAAAATGCTGAAAATTCACAAATAAATCTAATCCTAAGCAACTCATAAAAACACATAAAAGACATCATTGAACTGTCTTGGCTCATCCTTGGTGCACCGGTCTTGACACGCCCTTGAGGTGACCCATAGTCACATCAACTTTGATAATGACGTCACCACAACTATTGTAAATAAAACACTACATAACAACGACTTTGAAGCAGACTCTACTGGATCAAAACATAAATGGATGGTTCTCGACCAAGAGTACAATAAACATGATTTATGAGAACAAAGGGCTATATGAGACCAATGCCAAATGGATCTGGCAACTCGATATACCCGCAAAATTAGACACTTTCTGTGGAAAATTAGCAAAAATGGGATACCAACCAAAGAAAAGTTACATGAAAGGCATGTTCCTGTCCTTCTTGAGTGCATCCAGTGCAATTATGCAATGGAGAGCCTAATACACTTGCTGTACAAATTCCCATATACCAAGCAAACTCTACGAAATATTGACCCACAAATAGAACATATTATATGTAACATGGATACAGACAACAAAAGCACAATACAACTACTAAACGAAACTATAGATAAATCAAATTTGAAAAGTATGGAAACCTTAGCAATATGTTGGTGGAGCATTTGGTACCTAAGAAAACTTAAGATTTTCGAAGACCAAAGTAAGAGTACAATACCGAATCTCACAATTTTCATCCAAAAACAACAACAAGACTAGAAAAACGCCAAAAAGGAAACTGACAACGCAAAGAAACAAAAGACTACAAGGCCAACAACAAGAAGAAAACGGAAAAACATTAAGTGGACAAAACCACCCATAAATACTTACAAACTTAACTCGGATGCATCCAAAAATAATCATGGGCATGCAACATACGGATACATTATTCACGACCATGATGGCCAACCAATTTCTATGGCCAATGGTGCCCTGGGAAACCTTTCCCCTCTCCTAGCTAAAGCAATCTCTATGCGTTACGGCATTCGAGACGCAATTCAGCTAGGGATCTCAGATATAGAGATCGAAGGCGACAACCTCTGCCTGATCAATGCCTTAAACGGCAAATGGGACTGCCCGTGGGAAATAGAGCTCGTTATGTCAGATATACTACTAGATCTGCGACAATTCACATCTTGTCGTATTTCCCACATATTTCGGGAAATTAATACTGTGGCCGACTTTATAGCTAATCTTTACCACATATCAATTTCACCAGATAGTGCAGCCATTCCAGATCTATATAATCTCATCCGTAAGGATGCTCTAGGGCGGGCAACCTTGATGTGTTCTTGCCTCCGATGACAAGCCAATTGTCAAAAGGTGGCGTCTTGGGATCTAGTCTTGGGTGCGAAGTCACGTTGAACGTCACAGCAGTGAAGAAGATGGCGAACGCGATGATGAACGTGGTGGTGAACACGGTGTTGGCGCGGTGGAAGCAGTTGTTGGGGCAAAAGGATAGCGTTGGCGGAAGCGATTTGATGAGGGATAGATGACTTGAAGAGACAAGTCGTTGGTGTCGTAGCGTCGACTGCGGGTGTCGTAGCGTCGATTGCGGTTGAAGGGAGATGCGGAGGAAGACTGGCTTGAAGGTTCAAGCGTTTGCCGTAGCGTCGGCGGCGGAGTGAAGGGGATGCGAAGATAGAGGGTTTTGACGTCCGATCAAGGGAAGGAGGATAAACACTCGACTTGAAACCTTGAATTAAATTGAACGTAGCGAAATAACAATAACAACAGGGATTTAAATAGCCAAAGAACTCGGCCAAGACCTAATGGGCTTGGACCGAGACGAACCTATGGGCTAGCCCATACAAGCATGCAAAGGGCACAAACCCAAAAATAGAAAAGACTATAAAAGGAAACTATCTAAAATACGCAATAATACCAAATATAGAAAATGTCTCAAAACTATGAAAATGACGCGTTGAATGAGTACAAACACCGCGAGGAACAGCGACTAAGGGTCGATGGCCTCGCGAGTGGGTGCACGCGATGTTGTCTCTGAAGAAAGCGTTGTTTCATTGTCGATGGTGGAGAGGACGACGAGTCTTGGGTTTTCGTCTGGGCTTCCTTGGCCAGCGACGACACGTGCGACAAGTGACGCGATGGCGGCAGAGATGGCTTTGGACCTAGACCTTGTCATTGGGCCCTCTGAGCGTAGGCTCATGGCTTCTTTCTCGTCTTGGGCCATCATGGGAGGCAAAGTCACATCACCCTCCCCCACTTGGCTGTGAAGTGTCCCCGCTTCACCATCATCAAACCCAGGCTCAACATATGGTGTCAAGTCCGCGACGTTGAAGGACGCATGGACTCCAAAATCTGGTAGGAGCTCGAGTTGATAGGCATTTTCCCTTAAGGCCTTGATCACGCGGAAGGGTCCATCTCCACGTGGTGCCAATTTGTGCTTGCGCCGTGAGGGGAACCTTTCTTTTCGCATATGCACCCAGACAAGGTCTCCTAGTGCGAAGATGACACGGCGGTGGCCAGAATTCTTCTGCGAGGCATAATGCGCGGCCCTCCTCTCCAGTTGCTCCCCGGTGCATCGATGAAGCTCCTGCACTTGCTCGGCGCGGTTGGCGGCGGAGACATGCACTGGGTCTCGCAATGGTCGCGGCGACAAATCAAGTGGTGTCAAGGGGTTCATGCCATACACCACTTCGAACGGTGTCAACTTGGTCGCCGTGTACCTGCATCTATTGTAACAAAACTCGACAAGTGATAGTAAGTCCTCCAAACGCCTAGGGTTGGCTTTAAGCATCGCGTGAAGGAGGGCTCCTAGGAAACCATACCGGCGGACAAAGCCTCTCCGGAAAAGCCTTGCAAAACAGATACTACTGGCCCACCATGAACAGAGACGCTATAGAATACACCAAGAAGTGCGACGCCTGTCAACGCCACGCACCCGTTCCTCATCAACCTTCGGAGCTCCTCCATCCGACTCTAGCGCCATGACCCTTTATGAGGTGGGAAATGGACATCGTCGGGAAACTCCCACCTGCGTCGGGTCAAAGAGTCTTCTTCCTCGCCATGATAGACTACTTCTCCAAATGGATCGAAGTTGAAGCCTACAGAGAGGTAAAAGATCAACACGTCATTTCATTTATAAAACGCAATATCTTGTGCAGATTTGGCGTCCCATCAGAAATCGTGTGCGACAATGGCTCCCAGTTCATCAGCCATAAGACTCGAGCCTTTTGCGACCAATGGGGCATCAAGTTAGTCACCTCCACCCCTCGGTATCCACAATCCAACGGACAAGCCGAGTCCAGCAACAAAATCATCATCAATAACCTCAAGAAACTCCTCACATGTGCTAAAGGCAAATGGGCAGACGAACTCCCATTCATCCTCTGGTCCGACAGGACCACTCCAAAGAACGCGACCGGACAGTTGCCATTTTCACTCATCTATGGGAGTGAGGCGGTCATCCCCGCTGAGTTATTGGTTTCGACTGCTCGTTGCAGCCTTCAAACAAACAAGCAGAACGACGTCGAACTAGCACACAACCTGGATACGGTGGACAAGACTAGAGAAAGAGCTCGGATCAGGATGGTCAAGTTCCAACAACAAGTCGCAAGGAGCTACAACAAGAACGTTCGAGCCAAAGTCTTTAAGGTTGGGGACTGGGTCCTCAGAAAAACGTTCCAGAATACCAAGAGTCTAACCGATGGAAAGCTTGCACCTCAGTGGGAAGGACCCTACCTAATCACTGAAGTAGTCGGACAAGGAGCATACCAACTAGAGGACAAAGACGGTCGACCGATCCCAAGAAGTTGGAACGCGACACATCTAAAGTTATACCACTTCTAAAGTGGCAAGGTTAGACCCTGACATATCTCCACATATCGTATATACTTGTTGTCGCATGCACAACTTTATTTCTTGACATGTTTCTTTTGACACTAAGTAAGGACTTCTTCCTTGCAAAACATAAGTACATGACGACATCGACATACACACTGGATCCAGTCATAAACAAAAGCGCTTATACTACATTTACACGATCGATCGGAACACGGAGAGATGAACAAACAGGCACGTCGGCACACCGCCTGCCTTATACAATACATAAGGTTAAGACACCTTATTACATTTACGCAATAGAAACATACTGCTTTCCCTCCCCGGCTCAAAGTCATGACTAACACAAACACATACATTTGCACGCCTCCTTTTTTACATACATACGGCAAGCCCTACTCGACGGAGCACACGGGCAAACCCGACACACAGAACACAAGCGCCATCGACAAACTTCTCTAGAATAGTCTAATGACATGTACGAAATGCACAGACATACGATCCTTTGTAAAAAAACAGTATGCATCAAATAAAAGTCTAGAGCATTTTTTACAAATACGCGACCCGCGATGGTGGACGGGCCGCCAAAACACATTGTCTACCTACATCTGCGTATAACTTCATAAACATCCACTAAAAAAAATTATGCGACCCGCGATGGTGGACGGATCGCCAAAACACAGAATGTTTTACCCACACACAAGTGGGATCACAAGTCAGACTGCAAGAAAAACAAATCAAGGATCGGGGTCGGCAACATTACCTTCAGCAGGGACCGGGTCAAGAGAAGGCTGGGGCTCGAGTGGCTCGGTATCACCAGAGTGGGCCTCATCCTCGCCGGCACTTCCATCCAAAGTTTCCTCTCCGACGTCGGCCAACTGAAAGAGCTCCAGGCCTGGATTCCCCTTCGGAAACAGGGAGTCCATGGTCACCTTCTCTGCCTTCAAGTCCCAAATCCCCTGCTTGCCTTCGTCAAACTCCTCCATCATCTCGACACGCGACTTCAGCGCGTAAAAAGCGCCTACGTCGCATGCGATCCGACCAGACTCAATCCGAGCCTGCTTCACTTTTTCCTCGACACCTGATTGGCTCTCACTGAGCTCTCTTCGACACGCATCCAAGTCATCTTGGCAGTTCCTCAGCTCCCTGACAAAGCGGCGCTCAGCCTCCCGACAACGACTCTCAGCCCCTTCTAACTTGCTCTTCAAAGACGCAAGGTCGGACTCTGACCTAGCAGCCCTATCCTCGGCCTTAGCGGCCATTGTTTTGACACCGGAATACGCCCCCAAGAGGTACTGAAAAGTCTGGAAGGAAAACAAAGTCAATCAAAAGTTTCAGTCAAAACCACGAAAAGGAAAGAAAAAACACGACAAGGCAGCTTACCCTCCATGCGGAGCATCCCGCTTCACCAATGCAGTCCAGGGGAGAGACGTCGTCGACCTCGGATTTCAGAGTCGGGTCCTAGGCGTGGAAGAGGTCAGCAATCGATTGACCAACCGCGTCAATCTTGTCGACTCCTCGAGTAGTCGTCCCCTTCTTCTTTGGAATCTCCGCCACCTTCGCGTCACCAGAAGAGGCACCCGCCTTCCTCTTCGAGCCAACCTTGGCCTGGAGCATTGTTTCCGCCGGAGTCGATTTACTCGACGAAGCTTTGGCCGCCGCCTTCTTCTGTTCTATCAAGCCCTTCCCGGACACTCCTTTTAGACGAGCACTCGACCGACCGGCCGGAGACGCTGACACGACAGACAATACGAAAATCACAAAGCAGATGATGAAATAAAAAACACAAGTATAATAGAAATCGGAACTCACACTTGACACGAGATGACGAGACAGTTGACATCACGTCTTGGGTAGCAGGGGAGGTCGACAACAAATTCACGTTTGCAAACTTCCTCTCCGACGCAAGGATGCTGAGAATAATCTTCGACAAACCTTCCGATTGAGCGTCAACTTCCAACTCTTCCGCCTCAGGAACTACAAAAAAGAAAAGTTAAAACAAGGGGTTAAGACACATAAACAGGCAAAGAGAGGTCGAACACATACTCTCGACTCACCACTCCAAAAACAAGAACGAGTAGTCGCCCCCCTTCTCCAGAGACGAACGCTCGACGAAGAAAAACTTCGACCCCCATCCGCGGTCGCTCACGTCCAGATTGAACACCAGGGGATTCCGACCCGATCGGATACGCAGCTGGACACGGGAAGAACTCTTCGACCCCAACAAGTAGTTGTACCACAAAACGTCAAAATTGAAGCCAGCCCCAGACTAGACATTCAACAGGTCCAGAACCCTGAGGATTCGCCATGCTTATGGCATAACTTGACACGGCGCAAGCGCCAGGGTTGCCAAGAAGTCTCTGACGAGAGAGGAGAAGGGAAATTTGTGCCAAATCCTAAATGGGTACGCATAGAAGCAAACCCATCCTTCATAGTGAGCGTCGGCCCTCTCGTCTGGATGCGGCAACCTCGTAACCGTCTCCGGAGGAAAGCCTCCGACTTGGAGGATCTGCTCCAATTCTGCTTACGACAGCGTACTCGTCAGAGCGTCTGTCTCTTTCAGAATGAAAAGGGGGGGACCTCGTCCTTGCTCGAGTTCGAATGAGTCGCCGACGACTCAGAAGCTTCACTAGAGACCATTTCTAAAACAGAAAGGGGAGGGAATCGAAGAGCAATCTTTGAAGGACTTGAGAAAACCTACCAGATGAAGATGCAAAGGGAGAAGATAAAGTCAAATCAGCAAAAGCCTATTTCGAATTTATGGAGGGAGACGGCAGACTTCAGAAACGTCCCATCGTGCCACGCGATTTCCGCCACGTAGCCCTGGTCTGACGCACCAAAACCAAAGGGTGGAGATCGTGTGGTGGAAAGTTGTTTGGACTCCATCCCTTAGCAAGCCTCGATCCCAAAACAACTTGGGGCTATTGTTGGGCCCATCATCCTCCAAGGAAATCAGACGAGCAAGCTGGGCCCAGGTCCAAACGAAATCGAAGTCCAAGAGAGAACAGAAAGAAGCGTCGGACACCATGCAGACGAGTGGCACCCGACCAGCTCCGAGGATCTCGCTCGAGCATTAAATGCCTGATTGAAGGTAACGGCCACAACATTCAACACAGAGATTATGACGGCAATTAAGGGCAAATCCCAACGATCTCGCCCAGAATTAAAGCATGAAATATTGCCAACGATGGATAATGGTCGGAAGGGAAAAGTTGCCATATATGGACCTCGATCGGGCAGGCAAAGATACACACGATTACAACACCACATCCGCTTATTTACTCTGAAGAAAAACAAAGGAACACACTGATTCTATCTTACTCTCCTCGAAACATCGCTCAATCCCCATCGGTCGAGCTCTAGAGTCACTGGTCAGACCAGATCCGATCTCTCGTCCTCCAAGGATAAGTTGTACTTTGATCCGGCTGAATCGTCAATATATCAATAAAATCACTTTGCTTTCTCGTATTTCTTCTTTATTGGTTGATTGTCTATTTAGATTGGTTTGATATCTATAATCCGATCGACTAGTTACCCCGTCTAAGGCGATTTAGGTCGTTTGATCTTTTCGCCCCAAAACAGAAACTCTATCCACGCGTGAAATAAGGAAACAAAATATTCTAGCATGCAAGATAACAAATTACCTAACACACCAAAACTTAGGGAACAAGAAAAAAAAATCGGCCAAGATAGGATCTTGTAGAAACCGAAGGTGTTGCAAAGATGGAAACTTTTGGTTTTTCTCTTCTTATTTTCTCTTCTCTTTTCTCGCGAGATGTTACGAAAGCAGACGATGGGGGGAAGAAGAAAAAATTTGTGAACAAGATGCAAACTTGAGTTCGTGACTTACAAGACTGTTGGGCTCTGATACTAGTTGATGTGTTCTTGCCTCCGATGACAAGCCAATTGTCAAAAGGTGGTGTCTTGGGATCTAGTCTTGGGTGAGAAGTCACGTTGAACGTCACAGCAGTGAAGAAGATGACGAACGCGTTGATGAACGCGATGATGAACGTGGTGGTGAACACGGTGTTGGCGCGGTGGTGAACGCGGTGGAAGCGGTTGTTGGGGCGAAAGGATAGCGTTGGCGGAAGCGATTTGATGAGGGATAGATGACTTGAAGAGACAAGTCGTTGGTGTCGTAGCGTCGACTGCGGGTGTCGTAGCGTCGACTGCGGTTGAAGGGAGATGCGGAGGAAGACTGGCTTGAAGGTTCAAGCGTTTGCTGTAGCGTCGGCGGCGGAGTGAAGGGGATGCGAAGATAGAGGGTTTTGACGTCCGATCAAGGGAAGGAGGATAAACACTCGACTTGAAACCTTGAATTAAATTGAACGTAGCGAAATAACAATAACAACGGGGATTTAAATAGCCAAAGAACTCGGCCAAGACCTAATGGGCTTGGACCGAGACGAACCTATGGGCTAGCCCATGCAAGCATGCAAAGGGCACAAACCCAAAAATAGAAAAGACTATAAAAGGAAACTATCTAAAATACGCAATAATACCAAATATAGAAAATGTCTCGAAACTATGAAAACGACGCGTTGAATGAGTACAAACACCGCGAGGAACAGCGACTAAGGGTCGATGGCCTCGCGAGTGGGTGCACGCGATGTTGTCTCTGAAGAACGCGTTGTTTCATTGCCGATGGTGGAGAGGACGACGAGTCTTGGGTTTTCGTCTGGGCTTCCTTGGCCAGCGACGACGCGTGCGACAAGTGACGCGACGGCGGCAGAGATGGCTTTAGACCTAGACCTTGTCACTGGGCCCTCTGAGCGTAGGGTCATGGCTTCTTTCTCGTCTTGGGCCGTCATGGGAGGCAGGGTCACATCAAACCTCGAGATAGAAGAGTCCCCTAATTCCTTTCCTAATAAAAAAAAAAGATAGGAGAAAGACCTTGGCCAATCATGTTAGATGTCTTGATACAAATGGGTTGAAGCATAAGATTCCTAATGGCATAGCGGATACAGGGGTTGCACTCCCCGCTCCCTTCCGCGAATTCCTTAGATTCCGTCTTGGTTACTTGTGTAATTCTTTAGATTCCGTCTTGGTTACTTGTGTAAAAAGATACCAATAAATTTTGAGTTTAATTCTTATCAAGGGATGGGTCTTTATGTGCTTTTCATTAGTATAAAAATATTACTAAAAACGTTAATGATTCAATTGAAAAAAAAAATGAACTAAAACCTTTAACAACTGCGCGATGAGTTGCAACGAAGGGGTAAAAGTATAAATCAAGGTGAAAATGCAAACGTAGGAATAAAATGAAGGTGATGTTTAACTTTTGTGTTATAGTAGTTATTGGAGATATAAAAAAAACCGTGAGCAATTTTATGAGTGACGATTTTTTGTATATACCTAACTACAAATAGATTTCATGTACTTGTATTGTAGCAAACTCGTCATTGATGCGATTATGAGGAAATGAGGTTTATGGTAGTACGTAGGACTTACGAGTTAGTTTGACAGGCATGGGTTTTTACAGATATATTAACATGTAATTGCCTTTTGACGAGTATCATGAAGCAAGTTGACATCTTTGTTGTGCATTAATTTTGAAGCCAAGTTGCAATTATTAGATCAATATAACGCAAAGTTTGTGTTAAAGGATAGTAATTAATATTTTAGATGATATTAATCCTAATGGTTTCGAAGAGACCTTATTCAGTCAATTATAAGTTTATAACAGATTAACAGCTCCTTTATTTGGTGGAAGTTAATTATGACTAGGTGAATGTTATTCGTTTCTCTGAGGATGAATCTTATATTCGTTTTGGTATATAGTTTTCATGTCGTTCTGATATTTGTAAGGATAGCGTCTAGCGGGTATCTTTAAGCAATTGACCGATTCATGTCATGCATGTAAATTTGCTGTTATAATCTACTATATATATATTAAACTAAAACTTAATTATGTCACATGACACTTTCTCATTAAAACCGTCACATGACATTTTCTTATTAAAACTGTCACATGTTATTTTCTACTTTTTTTAAAAAAATTAAATAAATCTAAGTGCTCGTTTGGTTGAGAAGTAAATTCCCATGATTTTAAATTATTTGGGAAGTGATATCAAATATATGTGTTTGGTTGACCTTTTGTTTTGGAAAAATACAGATATTTAATTAATGGGATTTTCAATTCCTACAAAACATAGAAAATACAATCACCTAGAGAGGGATGGGTAAGATTTTATTCCCCCATATTTCTCATGATTTAGATTTTAACCAAACATAATTTACCAATTTCCATGAATTTAAATTCTCATGTTTTGATTTCACATGAAGTAACTTCCTAAGAATTATACTTCCCACATTCAACCAAACAAGCACTAATTATAAATCAAAAATTATTATCCTAAACATATCACTCATTTTTTTCTAATTTAATAACAAATCAAGCACAAAGATTACAAGTTAATCACAAAGATTACAAATTCAAAATTTCCTAATTTTATACAAATCCCAAAGTTCCTAATCTACTATATATCTACTAAACTAGAACCTAATTATGTCACATTGCACTTCCTCATTAAAACCGCAACATGACACTCCCTAATTAAAACCGTCATATGTCATTTTCTACTTTTTTCAATTTTTTTTAAATAAATCTAATTATAAATCAAAGATTATTATCCTAAACCTATCACTCATTTTTTCTTAATTTAAATACAAATCAAGCACAAAGATTATAAGCTAATCACAAAGATCACAAATCCAAAGTTTCCTAATTGTATACAAATCCAAAATTTCCTAGTCTACTATATATGTACTACTAGAACCTAATTACGTCACATGACACTCCCTCATTAAAACCGCCACATTTCATTTTCTGCTTTTTTTTATTTTTTAAATAAATCTAATTATAAATAAAAGATTATTATCCTAAACCTATCACTCATTTTTTCCTAATTTAAATACAAATCAAGCACAAAGATTACAAGTTAATCACAAAGCTTACAAATCCAAAATTTCCTAATTATATACAAATCCAAAATTTTCTAATTATATACAAATCAAATATTTTTTTAATATATTATCTACTAAACTAGAACCTAATTACGCCACATGGCACTCACTCATTAAAACCGTCACATGACACTCCCTCATAAAAATCATCACATGTCATTTTCTGTTTTTTTCTAAAAAAATCTAATTATAAATCAAAGATTATTATCCTAAACCTATCACTCATTTTTTCCTAATACAAATACAAATCAAGCACAAAGATTACAAGTTAATTACAAAGATTATAAATCCAAAATTTTCTAATTATATACAAATCCAAAATATGTTTGAGATACGAATTTATGATCTGAAATTGATTTTAATATCAATATTATCTAGATCTATTTTTTAATACATAAATTGATTTTATTAATTATTAATAAATTAATATATTTAAATATCAATATTATCTACTAATATCAATTAAAATAAACTAATTAATAATAATATTATTTTTTAATTGATTTCAACATATTTTGGCACATTTAAATTAGTTTTCAACTATTTAATAATATTTTAATAGTGAACAAAATATTTAAAAAATGACGCTCTTGACCCGTTGGTCAACCCAAACCGCCCGCTGACCTGTAACGACCCGACCCGGTTTGACATGTTATTCGAAATGACCTGACCCGTTCTCAACCCGAACCCGAAATAATCGAACCGAACCCGAATTGACCGACCCGATTGACAACTCTAATTTTAGGTCATTGAATGCTAACTCATAAATTTGTCATAGAAATTAGAATGAAGATTTTGATAATTCTATAAACATATAAAGTAAAATTATTTAGCAATGTTCATACATTTATCAATATATACTTTTTAAATAAATAAAAAGCCAATTGAGATTTTGAGAAAACTTTGACCTAAAATTAGAGAAACTCTATCAAAAGTTTGACTATTTAAAATAAATAAATAAAAACAATTTGTCATAGAAATTAGAATGAAGATTTTGATAATTCTATAAACATATAAAGTAAAATTATTTAGCAATGTTCATACATTTAGCAATATATATTTTTTAAATAAATAAAAAGCCAATTGAGATTTTGAGAAAACTTTGACCTAAAATTAAAGAAACTCAATTGAAATTTTGACTTTTTAAAATAATTATAAAAAAAAACAATTGAGATATTGAGAAAATTTTAACCTAAAATTATAGAAATTCAATTAAAATTTTGAGAAAAATATTAAACGTCAAGTAGGCGCAACGTAGTGTTTTTCCTTTATTAATCATAATATCTACTGATATACATTAAAACTTACTAACTAATGACCATATTTATACTGATTTTTCTTTGCTTGTAATTCACATTTAAAAGCAAGCAATAAGAAATTGGAAAAAAAAAACACCAAGGTCTCTTGAATTTTGGTTGTTACTTTCTCTTACAAATAACACGCAATAAATAGCTATGAAATGAAAAAGGCTTAATAGGCAGTAAACATCCATGGAATAAAAGCAGCTAAAACACAATTTCGAATGTTCAATTATATGAGTGAACGACGGTTGATTGTATGAGTCAATGGCCTCTCTTTTTTTGAGTGGCAATGACCATTTATGAGACTGCTAAATTAGTGTCAATATTATCAAGATATCAAACAATGAAAAATTCACAATAATTGAAACGTCCTCTCAACTTTTAGCTTATCAAGACCAGACTATAAAATAAACAATACGAAGTATTGTATAATAAAAGCATTAACATGCGAAATTATACATCATAGTTAAAGGCATGGACATGTACACATATCTATAAGAATTGTAACAAAGCATGTATTCTTTTAGTAGAATGGAAGGGTCGATTTGTATTAATGATCAATTTTTAAGAACTCTATTGGGAATATTAGCTGCTAAATATATATGATGATAATGATTTTAGTCGTTTCGTTTAAACTACTTGGAAATGAATCAACATAAGCATTTAAATAGAATTGTAACCGTGAAACCATTAATCGAAAAGTAATTGAATTGAATTGGATGTTCCTACGTATACATATGAGCTTCCTATAAATGAGGCATTGTGTTAAAGTACAAAATAAGACGTTTGTATGAAAGAAAAGACGAGGGAGAGAGCTTAAAAAAGTTTATATGTAAAGCTAGATGGTTGGATTTGTTCAAGTAGCTAGCTAGTGTATTATGGCGTATTACCCTTGTCTTTTAAATAGTTTGAAGATGTATATATTTTATACCCTATCATATTATACTTTACATTTGGTATTTTATAGTTTTTATTTCTATACTATTATCATCACTGTATACTATGAATTCAATTTTGTGATTAATAAAATGCATGTAACATATATATACAACTCAACCTAGATTATAGAAATTATGTTATCACCAATTCTCAACCATTTTACAACAAAAACTAATTATTTGATAAATATAAAATACATTACACTTTAATCATTATACAGAGTATAAAATTTACTACACTCCATCAAAGAAAATTATATTATTCGCATATTGAATAAATGTAGAAGATTGGAAAATTAGTTTCGTGCAACACGTAACATATATATTATGGAATATGTACTTCACATTTAATGTTCATTGTATATGAAAGGTTTTTAGATAATTAATATCCCATGTAATATATCTAAGAACGAAAATGGTAATTACAATTGTTATTTAAACAAATAAAATGATACTTGTATATTTTCCAATAAAAGACCTACATTTGATCTATATATACGGTATGCTAAACAGTTTGATACGTTTAAAAATTAATGATAATTATAATTGTTAGTAAATCAATTCAAAATACTACAATGCATGTTAATCAGATAGTATATTTACACAAATACGAATCTTACAATTGTAATAATCATGTTAGTTTGCCTTCATTATACGTATATATGTAGTTAATTTGATAATGTAAATAAAAAAAGTAAATTTAAAATGATGTAAGTCAAATTTATATATAATAAACACCATAAACATGTACAAAACAAACATTAGAAGAAAAAACTTGAAACTCATTACTTCTGGAGTAGATTATTAATGAAATTATTAGGTTGTATTGTCAATTTTCATATAAGCTCGCCATTGTATATATAATACAAATAGAGAGATTTGAATCAGGAATGAGTATTTGCTTTTATAAAATGAAGAACTGTCAATTAATAACTTTCGTACTTTTTTTCTTAGTATAAATCTTGAGTTTTGTGAAAATAATTGTTAATTATAATAACATATAGTTAACTTTAGGAAGAGTTACAACTGACAAATGAGATAGCTTAATTACGTCCTATTAACCGTATTGTTTTTACAAAATGAAGAAGACAACATGATTATTTGTCTCTCCTTTAACATTGGATGCATGTAAGCTACTCCTACATTGATAAAGAGTACTCCGTATAAGAATTTTTTTCTATTGCATGGAAAAATTTAATATGTTGTTTTTCAATTTATACACACCCTTTAAAGATGAACAATTGCATAAAAATCTTTTTATTAAAAATGAGTATTCTATTGTATTTTTACTTCATTAATTTTTTATTTTCTTCTAGCATAATTAATATAAAACTAAAGAAGAGTTTTTTTTTTGGACAACATTGAAAAATATAAATAATTTTATTTGATGTTCATAAAATATACAGCTGATATTAAACTTCTTGCACAAAACAAATATTTTGGTATTGTTAGAGGAATTCAATGTAACTTTCCACATATAATATAATATTAAATGCACGTAACATAATTTCCATTTATAAATAAAAAATAGATATAATATCTATTAGTATGAGTAAGGATCATATGAGGAGAGTGTTCATGGTGTAAAATGAGGATTAATCTTAGCCATTAGATGGTAGGAATGAAGAGTTAGGTTTAAAACACATGGAGTGATAAACTTATAAATATAACCAACTTTTTTAATTTTATATTTCTTTTTTAAAATAATTTCCGAAATTATTTTTTCCAAATATATTATTTTTTCCCAAAACACTTTTTTTCCCCAAAAAATATATTTTTTCTGAAAATTAAGTTTTTTCCCCATTTTTTTTCATGAACATTTTTCTAAAAAAAATAGTATCATGCACTTTTGCATTTTAATCATACACTTTAACATACTACTCATACACTTTAATATATTTACATATATACTTAATTTTAGATTAGTAAACATTAGACTTGCCAATCGGGTCGGTCAAGTCGGGTTTGGTTCGGTTATATCGGGTTTGGGTTGAAAACGGGTCGGATAAATTCGGATGACAGGTCAAGTCGGGCGGGTCATTACAGGTCAACGAACGGTTCAGGTTGACCAACGGGTTAAGAGCGTCATTTTCTTAAATATTTTGTTCACTATCAAAATATTATTAAATAGTTGAAAACTAATTTAAATGTGCCAAAATATGTTGAAATCAATTAAAAAATAATAATATTATTAATTATTTTATTTTAATTGATATTAGTAGACCAAAATCATATTTTAATTTTAATTTTTAATTTATATTATACTAATTTCTAAATTACAAACAATTATTTAAGTACAATAATATTCTTTTTTAGGATAATTGAGCATATTATCATTATTTATATATCATTTATCATATATTTTTTATGTTATATTTTACTAATACTCCACATTTATTCGTTAATCGGGTCGGGTTCGGGTTGGTCGGGTTCGGTTATACATTCTCGGGTTAGATTTGGGTTTGGTAAATTCGGGTTACCAAAAATTTCGATCAGGTCGGGTCGGGTCCAAAAGCGGGTCGGTCATGTCGGTAAAACGGGTTCGATCACTTTTTGACAACTCTAATAAACATGCACTTTAATATACTTACACATGCATGCATTTAACTTTGAATATTGAGCATTCACTTTAACATAATTACATATGCACTTTTTAACATATTAAGTATGCACTTTAACATGATAAATATGCACTTTAACATACTAACATATGCACTTTCGATATAATAAACATACAGTAGCTAAAATGTGCACTTTTAACATACATGTTAAACATGCACATTTACATATTACAACATGCATTTTATCATATTAAAGATGCACTCTATGTGAGCATTAAAAATGTGCATATATATATGCACTTTGATTTCATTATAGATGCATTTTTGGTACTTATTTATTCACTTGATATACAATATAATTAAATAAATGATTTTTTGAAAAAAATACGATTTTTTTATTAAAATTTGGAATAACAAATTTACGAAAAAAATATTTATTTTTAAAAAAAAAATAATTTTCGGGAAAAAAAAAATAATTTCGATTTTTTTTATATTATGAAAATAATAATATTTACAATTTTGTCACTCCAATCTTATCCATCTCTTAGATCTTATGACCCTAATTACTCATCACTTTACACCCTAAGATTATTATGCACTTGAACCCTACTCCTATTAGTATTGTTAAAAAAAAAAACTAAAATACAAAAATTCAACACTATAAAATATATTTTAAGAATCTAAATCATTTATAAAAAAATAAATTCTTATATAAATTATAAAAATTTACGTGCGTAGCACGAACATAATTACTAGTTCACTTAATATTTGTATAGTAGCTAGAAGGAAAGACAATGTCTTCAAATCCAAGACAAATCTATATCTATAAATATATAAAGTAGACTAAGGGTGTAATTAATGCTCAATAAATATGAAAAATTATTTCCTATTTTTTTGTTGATCTTTCATTACAAACTATATCTTCTAATATAGCTCAATGGTTAAAGACACTCTCATAATACAAGAGGTCTAGGGTTCAATCCCCCTTCTTAACAACTTTGTTTTACTATTTTATCTTTTATTTTATTTTTTATTTATATTAATTAGTTACTCATATCTTTATATCTTTCTATTTATCTATCTATCTTCTACACATAAAATAGAGTTTTTGTCCGATTAACGACTCATTAATTTAGCCTCTAAATAAAATAATTTTTCAATTACAATTCATTTGTTAAATCTTTCAAATTCTAATATACACGATCAATCAAAAAACTTAGCGTATAAAAGTTATTGTCCAATTAAAAACTCATTATTTAGTCTTCAAGTTATACAATTTCTCAATTACAATCCATTTGTTAAATCTTCCAAATTCTAATGTACACAATCAATCTATATCTATCTATAAACATATAAAGAAGACTTTTTGAACAATCAATGCTCATTTTTTTAATCTTCAATCTTAATTGTCTTTCACCTTTTACCTTCCATCAATTTTGACACTTAAAACTGTTTCCATCTAATCTCAAACGGTTATATGCTTGATTTTTTGGCCTTTAATCCAATTATATTTTGTTTAAACTCAATTTTGATTACCAATTAATACTCAAATTACGTTACTATTTTTTTACATTACTTATTTTGCCGGTCATATTTTAATTTCAACCACAATACTTACCCATTCATATTCCAAAACTATTCTAAATCAACCGTCTATTAATATTCTGAACATAACACTTATCTATATAATTGGTATTGCATAGGAGGAGATAGAACACAAGCATCAAACATGGCAATCACAATCAACTTTCTATTACTATTATCATCATCAATTAATATCCAAGTGAAATTACAATCCCATTTGACATTGACTTCGTACAACAGATCACCACAATATGAGGTATTTTAATTTTAATGTCCTCAATCTCTTTATCTATACTTTTTGTTCTGTTTTTCTTACATTATTGTACGCATTGCTATGCAAAAAGAACTATGCTTATATTCTTTTATTTGCTTTTAACAAAAAAAACTTTTATTTGCTTTATAAGTATATATTTTAAGACTTGCATTTTAAAATATTGCTTTTGATTGATATAATACATTTTAACTTACAATATCATAATATAAAATAGTAAAATTGAATACAAATTAATTTTAAAAAAATAACCCATTGTTTTTTTGTTCATCTTTATTCCCATTTTATCCAAAAGATCATTGATCGTTTTAACATTGGAAATTTTCATTCTCCCTTTTTCTTAGGAAAATCTAAAAATCAATTCTTTTATGATATTATGAACATATGAAAAATTGCCCGAATTCTATGGAAGTATCATCGAAGTCCTTATTATATTGATATAAATAATTATAAGGCCAACCAGACTCCAAATACCTCAATTTTCTTACTCATAAAAGTTGATAATTACTATAATGTAAAAGAAAAAACAATACCATAAATGTAAAAACCTAATAAGAAAATTATTAATTCGTTAACAAAACTAACAAAAACATTGAGAGTAGGTACACAATAACATTATAGAATTATCGGATGTTTTATAATTATTTTGATTTCATCGAATATAAAAATAACATTAACATGTCAACCTATTAATAAAAGTAAAAAATCTAACGTACATTAAATTATGGAAAAATAACTGAAAAACATTGAATTAGCATATATATGCTACTTAATTGTGCAAACATATAACTAATAAATACTTTGGTATATATAGTGCCTAATAATATGTTTAATTATGTTAATATTCGAATAAATAAAAATGATATCATGAATGTATGATTATTGAATTCACACCATGTTAAAACCTCTAATTTTGACAATAAGATGGAAATGATTTACTCAAAATGATTTAGAAATACTAAATGTAGATTAAAATGGGTACAAACTTCTTTTATTATAACACTGGATTGCAATTTCAATACTGAAGTATATTAAAGTATTCTACTCTTTATAGTACAAAACATAGTAAAGTTTTACATAAGAGGAATAAAATGATTTTTAGCTCATATACTTTTATTAATGTTTCATTAGAAAAAAATCATTAAATATAAATTTTAAAATTAGTAAACATAAACCAAAAAGAAAATACAATTAAAAATTGAAATAAAATACCAGATTACTATTAATTATTTTCATTTTTTTAACATAAAATAACATTGCAGAAGAAATGTCAAATAAGATCATGTTATTTTCTTTTGTATTATCATTTACTTTGATAATTTGACCCCATGTATGTGTTAAGACTTAATACATATACTGATATACATATGGAATAAATTCTTTTTTCAAAAAAAAATTAAATTCTATTTTTATCTATAGATATACCATTTTCTATTAATAATGTTAGGTTGTATAAAAATATAGATATAAAATCTATGTTTTTTTTTACTTTTATCCTATTTATAATCAATAGCTTTTTAAAAGATTTAGAATCAATAGTTAAAGCGGCTATTTACGATATATAATATTACATGCTCAATTTTTTTTATGATGTATATGTTGCTTCAATTAATATTTTTACCTTTTGACAAATTTATAAATTTATAAGATTAATTTATATAAAGTTTAGTTATTTAGTTGAAATGAAAATTACGTACACCGATGTAAAAAGTTATTTTGCATTAAAAATATTTAGGTCCTCATTTTCTTAATTTCTATAATTTGAATGTAAGTGACCATGCGTGTTTAACCACTTTGTCCGATATATTTTATCATTCCACATCATTTATGTATTGAGTTTCTTTGTCAATAAAGAAAAAATGCAAAAATAATAACAAATATGAATATAAAAAGAGATTTAGCCCAACATTCAATTCAAACAAAAAAGTCATGATAAAAAACTAATAAAGACATAAGAAGTTTACAAGATTACAATGGAATAAGTTTACAACTTATGGAAAAGTTACATCGGTCAATTATCTAAATTGCAAAATTAATGTCCACGCTTATGTATAAGTTAACCCGGATTTAGTGATTTATATGTTTTGCAGGATCATGTTATATAATGTTCGAAAGAGCAAACTTACTATTTATGTTGTATTGTGAATTGTGATCATTTGTAGAATCAAAAATAAAATTATTATGAACGTAAATAATGATATAGTGTCCAATATCAATTGTCAATTAGTGTAGCTCCTAAAGACTCATTTTACTTTCATTATAAGGACTAAAGGAACTCTGTTAAACCAAAAATGGAAATAAAAACAAATTATAATTTTTAATATTGTCAAAATATATACGAGATTATTGCTAATAATTATTTATGACGACGTCTTTCAAAAAAAATCTCCATACTTCCATCTCAACATCCTTGAAGCAATAAAACTTTGTATTACTTTTAAAAGAAAAAAGAATGTTAGATATAAATCTCTATTTTAGTTTTTTCATATTAAATTCATATGTATAAAAAACAAACATTCTTTAATATAGAACTTGAAAATTCAACATTCTTTTCCTTATCTACTTTGGATATTTTTAATTTCGAAGATTATTTCTATGCTACATTAACATTAATAATTCTTAAATTAATGTTAAAATTTTAAAACAATTTTTTTTATAAATTATATCAATATAAAAAAGTCGATCACATGAATATCTAGTATATTTAAAAGTTAGCATTCTAGGGAATTGAATGCTAACTTTTAAAGACAAAACCACCAACATATTGACCTTCTACAGTTTTCTTAAATGGGCTCAAACGTTGGACCAATATTTTTGAGGCCCATACCTTCAAACTCCAAATTAAATGGACCAGATCGAGGCTGGACCAACATGAATGGCATTCAAAGATCATTAGTTTTACTAGATTAAATGGTAAAAGAATAGAGAAAAGAGTACTACGTTACATTCTAAAAATTTCAATTTATTTATATTCTATATAAGAGGATTAAATGCTATACATGTGTAGGGAGCCTTTGCACATTTCAGCCTGTTTTACCTTTCAAGAAGATTAAACGTTGAAGAATCAATTACAATTATATAGGGGTATTTAATTAAAATTGTTTACCACACAAAACGTTTCCCTTCTCACTTTCCTTCACCTATGAAGGCACATTAATCATCAGAACTGTTGCCTTGACTTTAGGTCTTCCCACCTTCCTTAGCAATCAAGTGTGGACGGTTAGGCAAGCAATCGAACTTAAGCCTGTAAGCAGCATCACAACAGCAAAACCATATAAATACACTACATGATCTTTCATATGGGGATGTGGTAGACTAGTCCTAGGCCACCACCTCCGCTTAAGAGTGGTGCCCCACCACGTCGTCCTCCATCAAGCTCAAGAATAAAGGATGATTCAGATGCTTCTAAAGCAAAAGTAAGTTCCCAAATGAGTCAATGTTGACTACTCTGGTTAAGGAAGGCCTCTACTTTCCTGATGAGAAACAAACCCCCAAAGGAGTTCTTCTTCCCAAGTGAAGCTAGATCGTGCCTAAGCTAGGGCTTCTTCTCCTTCCTTGAGCTTGAATGGTCTCCAATGGCCTTTGGAAAGGGTGTCTCGGCCTTGGGTGAGGTGAGTCTCCAAGGGAATGCCGAGAAGAGATGTGGGCTGTGGGGGTGCCAAGGGAACCTCTCTTGGAGGTTCCTTGGCCGAGCTTGAGGTGTTCGAACGAGAGCTTGAGAGATTGAGTGATTCACACGAGATTGATGAGAGAAAGAGAGTTGGAATGATGAAGGTTTTGAGTTGATAGAAGATAGTGGCTGCCTAGGGGAGTTAAGACTCTACCTTAGGCTTTGTCCACTCTTTAATCCTTCAACTAATGAGCAAAGATGACAAAGAAGAGTTTAAATACTCTAGGGTCTTCCAAGTGGGCTGGTTGCACATGCAAGTGAAAGCTCACACCCAAGGAAATGCCCAATAACATAAATGAAGACATAAAAAGGGAAATGGTAAAAGCCTTGAAGGCCTGGCTTGAGGCGCGTGCCTAGAATGCCTTGGAGTCGAAGCGTCGGGCGCTTGATTGTCGTGGCATCTAGGCGTCGGGTCTTGATGGCTGGAGGCTAGGCTCCATCGCCATGGAGATGCCTTGGTGCCGAGACATGATCGACCCTTGGTGACCTTGGTGACGAGGCCTTGGCTTGGCTTGATGAGGGCCAAGGTGGAACTCATCATTTCCTCTCATATATATACATGGATTCACGGTAGAGAGTTTAGGCAGAATAAGAGAAACAAGGGATTCCAAATTGTCTTCTTTACATAGGAAACATAGCACATCTCCCATGAAAATCTTTGTGACGCATCTACACTCAAACTCGGCGGTGCGGCGGTGGAGGTGGGGGTGGTCGCAGGTCCAGATGGAGACGAAGTTGTCGCCGACCTAGAGCGCCACATAAGCGTCGGAAACAGAGGCTGAGAGAGAGAGAGAGAGAGGCTGAGAGAGAGAGAGAGAGAGAGAGAGAGAGAGAGAGAGAGAGAGAGAGAGAGAGAGAGAGAGAGAGAGAGAGAGAGAGTCACCTCATCGCTGGCTTTCCCAATCACAAAACCGGGACGACATGGGAGTTTCAGCTAATTGTCATGCACGGAAAAGTTCAAAATTTGTTAGTAAAAACGACGGAAGAAGAAGATGAAGAAAATAGGGATTTTTTAGGTCAAAGAACGGGGAAAAAGAAGGTTTATATTCATGAATAGGCTGTTAAATAGCTAATAAAGGATGTGAGGCCCATTTCTTAATTGAATTATACACCCGTGTTTATATTTTAGTCAAATTTGGACAATTTTTTGGAGAAAGCTACTCTATTATGCAAGTTCATCTAATTCGATTGTATAAAGAAATGGCAAATTTTAGTTAGTGATTTGTTTCTCCCTCATCAACAAGTCATTAATTTTTTTAATGGAGTAACAATTAGTCTGTTATTAATGTCTACTTAAAAATCAATATTTCTTATATTGATTTAGGGTTTGTTTATTACTTAATTTTTTTTCCTTATATAAGTCTACTTTTTTTTTAGCCAAACGGTAAATTGTATTGATAGGTTGGGAATAAGGCCAAACGTCCTATTTACATACACCAATGCAAACCAAACAAAGACCAAAACAACAACTAAAACAATACAAGGACAAACCCAGAAAACCAACCAAGCCTAACAAAGTAAAGCCTGTAAGCAGACAGGAGCAATAAGCAACAAAAACAATCAAACTCAAAACCAACCTAACAAAGACCAATCAACAAAATACAAACAAACAACTACAAACCAAGTCAAAGAAACAAGGACTCAAATCCGGAGCCTCCTCCTAAGAGCTCTTCCTCTTCTGCCACTAATATTCACCTTATGCAGAATTCTGAGCTTGCACTCCTCTATCACACTGGCTGCACACTGAACTGGCGAAGCCACAGCATTCTCTCTGAAAATAACATCATTTCTCATTCTCCAGGTATGGTAGATAATGCCAATCAAACTCAACAGCTTGCTTTGGTAGATATTGTTGTTCCTCCTCCTACATTGAGCAAACCAAGCCCACCAATCAATCAAGTTAATTTTCCGAGTGCTAACCCCTTGCCACTCCATTACAATCTGAACAACTTCTGTGATAACCGGGCAACCAAACCAAAGGTGACTCTCATCTTCTTTAGCATCCTGACACAACACACATCTGGCTGAGGGAATGAGGCCCCATCTGTGCAGCTCGCTTGCAGTAGGAAGTCGACCTAAGGTAGTCAACCAACAGATGAAACTCCACTTCTTTGGTTGAACACCATTCCACACAACACCACACCAGAACCTTTCCTGAGAATTGTTCCTGAGCATGTTATAAAGGCATTGGCTATCCATCTTGCCATTGCACTTGGAAAGAAAATGCTCATCATCCACAGTATTATCTCTATGAGTCAGTACCTTATTCTTAATCTTCACAAGATGCTTCCATTCCACAGAACTACAAGGAAGAGCCTCCACAAGCCAGATAGAAGTCTCCTTAGTAAGGTGCTTCCTAGCCCACATGGTCCACACGTTTACCTTACCTTTATGCAGTTCATATATAAGGTGAAACATTAGGGTGTCATTCCAAGAGAGAAATTCTTTAAAATTCAGGCCACCCTCAATAAAAGGCCTACAAACTTCCTCCCAAGCCACAAGACATCTTCGACTTTCCACTTCACCTGACCAAAGGAAAGCCCTGCATATAGAATCAATTCTTTTTATAACCTTCTTGGGAATGAAGATAACTTTCATCCAGAAAGACACAACACCCTCAAGGATAACTCTGATTATCTGAGCTCTTCCTGCATAAGAGAGCTTCCTTGCACTTCTGTTTTGAATCACACTCTTGATTCTGTTCAGAAGAGGATCAAATGCACTAGCCAGTAATCTCTTAGAGTGTAAAGGAGTGCCAAGGTATTTAACATGAAATGTACCTGTACTGAAACTGAGCACAGCAGAACAAGCCCTCTGCCTATCATCACTCAAACCTCCAAAAAAAACTTTAGACTTAGCAGGATTAGCAATCAAACCTGATTCCTGGCCAAAATCATTCAAACACTGCTTGATCAACTTCAAAGAAGGTATGGTAGGCTTGCAAAAAATAAGTAGATCATCAGCAAAAACAATATTGGTGAGCTGCAACTGCTTGCATTTCGGATGGAATCTGAACTCTCTGTTAGTACTCATCAACCTCATCTTCCTTGCAAAAACTTCCATAACAATAACAAAGAGGAATGGAGAGAGAGGATCACCCTGCCTTAATCCTCTTTTTCCTTCAAAGAAGCCTCTAGCTTCTCCATTTATAATCACAGAGAAGCAAGGAGTACTAACACACTCCATAATCCATGAGATAAGCTGCCTAGGGAAATTGAGAAATAACAAACATTGCTCCAGATACTCCCAGGACACACTATCATATGCTTTCTGAAGATCAATTTGGAGCATACATCTAGGGGAAATACTAGCACTATCATAACCTTTCACCAGTTCCCCAACCACAATCATATTATGGGTAATGGATCTCCCAGGGACAAATGCACCTTGATTTATAGAAATGATTTCATCAAGGAAGGGTCTCAACTTCAGCACCAAGACCTTGGAGATGATCTTCAGCATTGTATTACAGCAAGAAATGGGCCTAAATTCTTTAACCAAGAAAGGATGGGCAACTTTAGGAATTAGGCAAACAAAGGTAGCATTTGTTTGCCTTAAGAGTCTCCCCCTGCTAAAAAAATCACCTATAGCAGCACAGACATCTTCTTGAATAAGTTCCCAACTATTCTTGAAGAACCAACTCCCAAAACCATCAGGCCCAGGGGATTTAAGATTCCCCATACCAAACACAACATTTCTGATGTCCTGTAGACTAGGCACACTGCATAGACTACCATGACATTCTTCACGAATCTTAGCACCTCCATAGTTCTCAAAATTAAGGCTAACAGAAGGAATAGCCTTACCAAACAGACCTATATAGAAGTCAAGAATCTCCTTCTCTATATCAACTTGTGTATCCAGAGTAGTACCATTACTATTTTTCAATGTAAAAATTGTGCATCTAGCCTTACTAGCCTTAATACCATTATATAAGTCTACTTGATTATTAAGAGTTTTTGTCTTTCGAAACATATGCCTAGAATATTTAATCACTTCCCCTTATCAAAGAAAATAATTAACATTATTTTTTAAATATATAACTATATAATTTTCTATTTGAGATGTCATGATAAAAAAAAATTATTTTCTTTTTCTAGGTTGTACGTTCATTAAATATATTTTTTCTGTCTTTTATCTTCACTTTTTGAACACAATTTAAAAGACTGATGAGTAATATTTTGAAAACATTATACCATCAATACAGTTCAATATCAAATCTCTCTATCTTCAAACTCCAGAGTTTTAATGAACACAATTTTTAAAACAAATTAATAAAAATTTTGAAAACATAATTTGCTCTTATAAACATAATGTTATTTCCACCTTAATGAATAAAGATCCAATATTTTCAAAATAAAAAATATATACCCAAAGTTCTGCATAAGCTTTAAATTCAGTTCATAAAACAATGTTTATAAAATTATATTGGCAAATGAAGCAAATATAATATATAGTGGAATTAATGTTTACTCCATATTATTTTAAAAACTCTATTATTCTCGCCTATTAGGTTTTCGTTACGACTTATGACTTACATTCATAAACAATTTAATATAAATATCCATGTAAATCGATTTAAGAAATTGATACATTCAAAGTATAATTATGTTAATAAAATTTGTATATGTAAATATTTTAATATGATAAAAGACACTCATATACGAAAGTGAAAATGATGTCAAAAAACACATTACAAACAAGAATGTATAA
Source organism: Rheum nobile (assembly GCA_027886185.1). NCBI lineage: Eukaryota > Viridiplantae > Streptophyta > Magnoliopsida > Caryophyllales > Polygonaceae > Rheum > Rheum nobile. Next base: position 9,779,793 of record WOAB01000485.1, read on the forward strand.
TGCATTCAAGATCTGTAATTTAGATGACAAAATTGTTTTTGATCTTTTAAAACGATCAAAATTATTGCACAAATGTAAACTATCAACAATCAAACTAAGCACAAGTTAGTTTGAATACTAAAAATATAGGAGCAAATATATTCAAACTCTTTACTTCTTTTTCAATAATAAACATTTTTTAATACAATATTGAGTACTAGAAAATAATTTAAAAAATTGACACCTTACTATGTTAGAATTCCTAGAAGCTTGAACATGCGTACCAAATCACAAAGATATACACACAAAACAAACCTACCATGACAAATAAAAAGTTAAGATATAAAAGATGAAAAACATCAAAAAAGTTAGCATTCTTCCCCGTGAGAAGTACGAGGTAAACCTACCCAAATAAAACTTTACTATAAATATAAAATTAAAACTACATCATATTATGACAAATCATTAATATGTAAACTATAAATCTTATAAAAAAGCATACATATTTTATGTAATAAAAAAACAAATACACATGAATGTAAATGAATTATTTATGTGTTATACAAACACAAAATAATAATATTTTTGCTCCGTTCGAATCACGTAGTGAACTATCTAGCTTTCATATAAATTAAACTATGACATTTTACAACAAAAGATAGTTATAAACACACCAACATTCCTTAATAAACAAATATACAATTTGGTAAGAGTAAACCTGAATTCTACGCAATCGAAAAATTGATACATTATGAGTAAAATTATGGTATTTACTATAATTTGTGTGTTCTTTACATAATTAAATGAGTTATACGATTTACTTACTACTAAAAAAATTAACCACCTTCAAAGTTTGTATAACTTAATAATAACTAAAATAATCAAAAACATGATTTATAAAGCATAGCTAAAAAAGTTACAATAACTTATCCATCATGACACGTGCTAAGCATGGGCTCGATCGACCTACCACAACTAATGAAATGTTACTTATTATATAAACACAAAATAATAACATTTTCTTCATGTTCTGATGAAGGATCATCTGCACCAACACCTCAAGTGCCTATCTTTGATGGTCCTATCACTAGGACAAGAGCTAAGGAGCTTCAACAAGAGTTGAACAAGGTGATGACCTTCTTTATGTCCAAGGAGCTTTCCATGTTCGAAGACTTCTCCGAGTCTTCCATCAAGACTATGGTGACCATTGCAGCCCATGAAGACCCTAAGAGTGAAGAGAAGAACCCATGAAGATGTGTCTTTAAGTGTTGGACGATTTCATTAGCCTTATTTGCTATTTTTAGACACTTTCCTTATTTAAGTATTTTAGCTTGTTTTATTAAGCTAAGGCCGGCCCTAGGAAGTATTTAAGCCATCCTTAGCATGTTTGTTTGGCAGTTAGACATTTCTGAATATTGAAGGCATTTTGGTTTCCATCTAAAAGAGAGCTTTTGGTGAGAAACTACAAGGTTGTGAGATCTGGCTTAGTTGTTCTTGTGTGTGTCAACCTCTCTCGAGATTGGTGTTCATAAGCCATTCATAAGCATCCTCTTCGTGCTTCTTGGCCACCATTAGAGCCGAGTTGTGTGGAGTTGTACAAGGCAGGGTCGTCTCTTTCATTTGGCTTGGTTCTTGGTCCATAGATCAAGGGTTTCTCCATTGAGGCTTCGGTTCTATCTTCATATCCTTTATTGTTGTTTTCCTTTCACTTTCCTTTACAGATTCGTGTCTTATCTTGTGTGTTTGTTTCCTTTTGAGTCATTGAAGGGCTTGACGTCTAGATCGAATCAATTGTGGCTAATCCACGCATCAAAGTGGTATCAGAGCTAGATCGACGTTGAGCCACCATCATCACCACCATTTCGGTTTGTTCATCTTCCATTTGAGTCTTCTTTGTTGCTGCATTGAGTCTTCTTTTGTTTTGTGCCATTTCCGAGTCTTTTGTTGAGTCAAGCTTGAATTATGCTTCTGTTTTATGGAATTGGACGCCAACCACCATACCACCACCACCAAACACCAACGCCGACCACCTACAACCACCCTCCACACCTCCATTACCATAACCACTCAGCCATCACTCCATAACCGTCCCACAAAGAGCAGGCGTGGCCACCTAAGCATTCGTCAACCACCTCCCTAAAAATCAGGCGTGGCATCCAAGTTGAGAAACAACCGCTCCCTACAAATATGGCCTCTCTCTACTCCACACGCCTGGCATTGTGAGTCAAATGAGATCCACCCACTCTCCTATTTTCAAGCAACAAGGCAGACCAATTCAAATCTGGTTATTTACAGGTTCATTTTCGAAACTTCAAGTGTAATTAGTTGTTATTTATTATTTCCAAGTCAAAAAAAGAAAAGAAAGTCAAAAAAAGAGAAAAGAAAAGAAAGTCAAAAAAAAAAAAAAAAAAAAAACGAAATTCAGTCGAGCATTAAGTCTCTTATGTTATTTCATGTGTATGTAATGCTATCCTAAGTTGTAACTCATATCATAAGAAGATCAAGGCTTAACACTTAGCCGGGATTCTGAAGAGAACTCAAAGGCAGTCTTCAAGTGCCCTACGACGCCAACAAGAGACCCCTTCAAGTGCCCTAAACCTTGCCCTACACTACACCATCCACCACCTTCAAATCGGCTCCAACTCTCCATTGCATAAGTGTAAGACAAGTAAGGCTTAACTAGGACCTCTTGAGTTCAAATTGATTGAGTCTTTCCCATCTTTGCATTGCATTACATCCTTGCATTGTAGTCCACTCCTAGAGTCTTCACTTTACTTCTTTCGTTGAGTTTTTCTTTTGTTTGTTTTTGAGAATTCTGCCGAGCTATACACTGCATTAAGCTCAACGTTCATTGGCTTGTGTTTGCTTATACATTGACCTCACGTGGGGTTGTTGATCCATACAAGGCGATCCATCAAAGAAGCTAGCATTCAAAATTAACTAGAGCGTGAGAGAATCAACACAAGAGTGTAAACACTTGTGAGGAAATTTATGTTTTGCACTAACTTGACTAGTTTGATTATTTGTTGTCTTTGATCATGTCTAGATCACCTAGCCCTACACGTTCAAGGAGTGCTGAGCCTATGCCGCCTGAGGTGTTTAACATGCTCAAGGCCATGTCGGACAACATAGCTCGCTTGACCAATCGAATGATTGCCTTGGAGACTCGACCAACACCACCGGCAGTCATTCCCTTAGGCACCAACATTGAGCCAGGAGGCCCTTCCAATGTGGCACCACAAGTGCCTCAACATGGCCAAGGAGGCAATCCTAATGCACCTCCAATTAATGCTCACCATGAGCCACATTCTATCCCTAACACTCCTTGACATAGATATGTACCTTATGCACCTAATAACTTCAATAATTTTCAGGGATTTGCTAATGAGGATATGGAGGATGAGGGATGGCAAGCTGAAGTACCGAGAGGCTTTCAAGCAAGAAGAGGTCGTGAGCCAGAACACGATGGAATAGGAAAGATCAAGGTGAAGATTCCATCATTTGAAGGCAAATGTGATCCGGATGTTTACATGGAATGGGAAACCAAGATAGAACAAATCTAGAGTTGCCATAACTTCCCCGAGAACAAGAAGGTGCAACTTGCTGCCCTAGAGTTCAATGGTTATGCCCTAATTTGGTGGGACAATTTGGTGAAAGAAAAGAGAAGGGTCCTTGATCCAGTCGTGGTTACATGGAACCAAATGAAGGCCTTAATGAGAGCTCGCTTTGTGCCACAACACCATACAAGAGAGCTAAGGCAAATGTTGGAGAATCTGAGGCAAGGGTCCATGAGTGCCGAGGAAACCTATAACACCATACAGGTTGCTATGGTCCGAGCTAATGTGCTTGAAGATGAAGAAATTACAATGGCTAGGTACCTTCGTGTCCTTATCAATTCGTTAGCTAATGAAGTGGACTTGTATCCCTATGCCACCATGACAGATTTGCTACACTTAGCAATCAAAATTGAGAAAAATACTAAGGCTAGGAATCAAGGTGGAAGAGGAATGCAAGGAACCCCTCAAAACCGAGGCTACCAACAATATGGAAGAGAATCCTCTCAAGCTAAGGATAGAGGACATAATTGGGGTGATCAAGGAGGACAAAGGAGGAGTGTCCAACCAAGTGCCACAGCACCCACTTCTAAGGCACCAACCGCAGCCCCTCTTGCCAACAAAGGGAGTACTTCTAACCCTACCTCTAGAGCTAGAGATATTGTATGCTTTAAGTGTCAAGGTAGAGGTCATATGATGAAAGATTGCCCTAATAGAAGAACTCTCATGATTAATCACTTAGGACAATATGAATCTAAATCTAAATCTGAGCATGAAGATGATGATGTTTGTAATGATGAGCATGACTTGCATGAAACTGATTTTGATAATGAGATAGGGATAGAGTATGAGCATGGTGAATCCTTAATAGCTAGGAGAACTTTGCATGTACAACCTGCTCCTTGTGACGATAATCAAAGAGAAAATTTGTTTCATACTAGATGCTTGGTTAAAGGAAAAGTATGCAACATGATCATAGATGGAGGAAGTTGTTGTAACATTGCTAGCACCGAGCTAGTAAACAAGTTACAACTTCCTACATTTCACCACCCTAAGCCTTATAAGTTGCATTGGATGAATGATTGTGGAGAATTAAAGGTGAACAAGCAAGTAAAGGTAACTATAACACTAGGGCACTATGAGGATAGTATCTTATGTGATGTAGTTCCTATGCAAGCTTGCCACATTTTATTAGGTCGTCCATGGCAATATGATAGGAAGGTCATCCATGATGGTTATACTAATCGTCATTCTTTCACTTTTAACGATAAAAATGTTGTTCTAAAGCCTATGACTCCCATGCAGGTTGCTGAGGCTTATGAGAAGAAGAAGGACACGGACAAGGAAGAAGAGAGGACGAGGAATGACAAGGCTGCACCAAAGCACAAGTCTAGTTCATCCAAGCCTCACCAAACCCCTAGTGTACAGCCTCCTAATGTGTTGTTAGCCTCCAAGCAAGAGCTCCAAGAAGAGTATCTACCCCAAGATACGGCTCTTATGGTTTTGTGCAAGAAGTTTGCTATGATTGGAAACGATGTCAAGGCTGCCCTTCCGCCGAGCATTCAAGCATTACTTGAGGAGTTCCAAGATGTGTTCCCGGATGACATCCCACCTGGCCTACCCCCATTCCGTGGCATAGAACATCAAATATACCTTATTCCCGGAGCAACGTTGCCAAATAGACCAGCCTATAGGATGAACCCTAAGGAAACACATGAGATTCAGTCCCAAGTTCAAGAGCTATTGGAGAAGGGTTATGTGAGAGAAAGTCTTAGTCCTTGTGTCGTGCCAGTGCTTCTAGTGCCAAAGAAAGATGGTTCATGGAGGATGTGTGTTGATTGTAGAGCCGTCAACAACATCACCATCAAATACCGCCATCCTATCCCTCGCCTGGATGATATGCTAGATGAGCTTCATGGAGCCACCATCTTCACAAAGATAGATCTCAAGAGTGGCTACCACAAAATCAGGATGAAGGAAGGAGATGAGTGGAAAACGGCATTCAAGATTAAGTTTGGGCTCTATGAGTGGGTAGTCATGCCCTTTGGCTTGACCAATGCCCCTAGCATTTTCATGCGGTTAATGAATCATGTGTTAAGGCACTTCATAGGGAAGTTTGTTGTCGTGTACTTCAATGACATACTAATCTATAGTAAGTCCTTAGAAGAGCATGAAGATCACTTAAGGGAAGTTCTTTCTACCCTACGTGTAGAGCACTTGTTTGCTAACTTTAAGAAATGTGAGTTTTGCACTAATAAGGTTACTTTTCTTGGTTTTGTAGTGAGCTCACAAGGATTGCAAGTGGATGAGGAAAAGATCAAGGCAATTCAAGAATGGCCTACGCCAACCTCCATTGTCCAAGTGAGAAGTTTCCATGGGCTAGCAAGCTTCTATAGCCGATTTGTCAAGGATTTCAGCACCATTACTGCCCCTTTGACTGAGATTACCAAGAAGCATATCCCATTTGTGTGGGAGGAGGCGCAAGAGAACGCATTCAACAAGCTGAAGTGGAAGCTCACACAAGCTCCTCTACTTGTGTTGCCTGATTTCAACCGCCCTTTTGAAGTAGAATGTGATGCATCCGGCATTGGCATAGGCGGCGTCCTCATGCAAGAAGGTAAGCCCATAGCCTTCTTTTCTGAAAAGTTGAAAGGTGCATGTCTTAACTACTCTACGTATGATAAGGAACTTTATGCTTTGTTTAGAGTGCTTAAGACTTGGCAACACTACTTATGGCCTAGAGAGTTTATCTTGCATACCGACCATGAATCTTTGAAACATTTTAGGAGCCAAGATAAACTGGATAGGAGACATGGTAGATGGATGGAATTTATTGAAACATTTCCTTATGTGATTAAGTATAAGAAAGGAAAAGATAATGTCGTTGTTGATGCCCTTTCTAGGAGACATGTTTTGTTGACCACATTAGACTCTAAGGTGTTAGGATTTGCTTACATTAAGGAGTTGTATGAGAATGATGTGGATTTTGGTGCTACTTATAAGCTATGTGTGCAAAAAGGGTCCGTAGATAAGTTTTACTTGTTTGAAGGATTCTTGTTCAAAGTGTGCATTCCTAGATGTTCCCTACGACTTTTGCTTGTGGAAGAAGCCCATAAGGGAGGTTTGATGGGTCATTTTGGTAGGGATAAGACATATCATATGCTGCATACTCATTTCTATTGGCCACATATGCTTAGGGATGTTGAGCATTTAGTGAAGAGATGTTTGGAGTGTCTTAAGGCCAAGTCTAGAGTGAAGCCCCACGGCTTGTATAGTCCTTTACCTATTCCTACAGCCCCTTAGGAGGATATAAGTATGGATTTTATTGTGGGATTGCCTAGGACTAAGAAGGGGAGAGATTCCATCTTTGTGGTAGTAGATCGTTTCTCTAAGATGTCCCATTTTATTGTTTGCCATAAAACTGATGATGCTTCTAATGTAACTAACTTGTTCTTTAGGGAAGTAGTTAGATTGCATGGAGTACCTAGGACAATAGTGAGTGATAGGGATGTTAAGTTCCTTAGTTACTTTTGGAAGACACTTTGGGGAAAACTAGGAACTAGATTATTGTTTTCTACTTCTAGTCATCCTCAAACTGATGGACAAACTGAAGTAACTAATAGAACTTTAACCACCATCTTAAGGGCTGTCATTAAGAAGAACTTGAAGGCTTGGGAGGATGCATTGCCACATGTAGAGTTTGCATATAATCGGACAATTCACTCATCTACTCAATTGACCCCTTTTGAGTGTGTTTATGGTTTGAATCCTTTAACCCCACTTGATCTTATGCCGTTGCCTATGAAGGAGCAAGCAGATTTGAATGCAGGAAAACAGGTGGAGTTTATCAAGGAGCTGCATGAGCGCACTAGGACCAAGCTCCTACAAAAGGCGGAGTACAATGCAGCCAAGGCCAACCATCGGCGTGTGATCTTCCAACCGGGAGACCTTGTGTGGCTGCATTTGCGGAAGGAGCGTTTCCCATCCAAGCGCAAGTCCAAGCTATCACCATGAGGAGATGGACCATTCAAGGTGCTAAGGAGGGTAGGAGACAATGCCTATGTCTTGGAGCTTCCTGAGGAGTATGGAGTAAGCCCCACATTCAATGTTGGAGATCTAACACTCTTTGAAGAACAAGAAGATTCGGGGTCGAATCCTCTCCAAGAAGAGGAGAATGATGAAGGATCATCTGCACCAACACCTCAAGTGCCTATCTTTGATGGTCCTATCACTAGGACAAGAGCTAAGGAGCTTCAACAAGAGTTGGACAAGGTAATGACCTTCTTTATGTCCAAGGAGCTTTCCATGTTCGAAGACTTCTCTGAGCCTTCCATCAAGACTATGGTGACCATTGCAGCCCATGAAGACCCTAAGAGTGAAGAGAAGAACCCATGAAGATGTGTCTTTAAGTATTGGACGATTTCATTAGCCTTATTTGCTATTTTTAGACACTTTCCTTATTTAAGTATTTTAGCTTGTTTTATTAAGCTAAGGCCGGCCCTAGGAAGTATTTAAGCCATCCTTAGCATGTTTGTTTGGCAGTTAGACATTTCTGAATATTGAAGGCATTTTCGGTTTCCATCTAAAAGAGAGCTTTTGGTGAGAAACTACAAGGTTGTGAGATCTAGCTTAGTTGTTCTTGTGTGTCAACCTCTCTCGAGATTGGTGTTCATGAGCCATTCATAAGCATCCTCTTCGTGCTTCTTGTCCTCCATTAGAGCTGAGTTGTGTGGAGTTGTACAAGGCTGGGTCGTCTCTTTCATTTGGCTTGGTTCTTGGTCCATAGATCAAGGGTTTCTCCATTGAGGCTTCGGTTCTATCTTCCTATCCTTTGTTGTTGTTTTCCTTTCACTTTCCTTTGCAGATTCGTGTCTTATCTTGTGTGTTTGTTTCCTTTTGAGTCATTGAAGGGCTTGGCGTCTAGATCGAATCAATTGTGGCTAATCCCCGCATCATGTTCGAATCACGTATAGAACTATATAACTTCCAAATGAAATAAACTACAATATTTTACAATAAAAAATGATTATAAATACACCGATGTTCCCATAGAAAAAAAAATACAATCTGGATCGACAAACCTGAATTCTACGCAATTATATAAACTCAATATTAATATAATATGATAAAAAATTATAGTATTTATTGTATTTTGTGTATTGTCTACCTAATAAAATGAATCATACGATTTATTGACTATTTGTAAAAAAAAAAACGGGAATTCCGCGAGGTAACCCTGAGGTTTTGCAAATTCCGCGAGGTGTCCACAGGTTTAGGCTATTCCACGAGGTAACCCTGAGTTTTTTAAAAAGTCCGCCAAATAACCCTCCGTTATCTTTCCTGTTAAAGTACCGTTAATTCATATTTTTTTAACGGAAATTCTGCGAGGTAACCCTCAGGTTTTGCAAATTCCGCCAAATAACCCTATGTTACTTAATCCGTTAAAAAATTGTTAATTTTTTATTTAATGTGAAAAACTGTTAATTGATTTTTTTTTTAAGAAAAAATAATTTAAATTCTATTTAGTACCAACCATAAAAAAAATTTATAATTTTTAATAATAAACTACATGGATGAACAATGTAATTAAGTACATTCATTCATGTAGTTAGTTATTAACTTTTAATACTTTTTAAAAAGTTGTTAATTGATTTTTTAAAAAGGAGAAATAATAACAAATGCTAATATTTAGTATCATCCATAAAATAAGAAAATAATAATAATTAACTACATTAATGAAAATTGCAATTTTTAATAATAAACTACATGAATGAACAAAGTAATTAAGTAAATTCATTTAATAATAAACTACATGAATGAACAATGTAATTAAGTACATTCATTCATGTAGTTATTTATTTACTTTTAATACTTTTTAAAAATTTATTAATTGATTTTTTTAAAAGGAGAAATAATAACAAATGCTAATATTTAGTATCATCCATAAAATAAGAAAAAAATTAATAATTAACTACATAAATGAAAATTGCAATTTTTAATAATAAACTACATGAATGAACAAAGTAATTAAGTAAATTCATTTATGTAGTTACTTATTAATTTTTTTCTTATTTTATGGATGATACTAAATATTAGCATTTGTTATTATTTCTTTTTTTAAAAAAATCAATTAACAACTTTTTAAAAAGTATTAAAAGTTAATTATTAAAAGTTAATAATTAACAGTTTTTCACATTAAAAAAATAAAAATTTAACATTTTTTTAACGGATTAAGTAACAGAGGATTATTTGACGGAATTTGCAAAACCTGAGGGTTACCTCGCGGAATTTCCGTTAAAAAAATATGAATTAACGGTACTTTAACAGGAAAGATAACGGAGGGTTATTTGGCGGACTTTTTAAAAAACTCAAGGTTACCTCAGGGAATAGCCTAAACTTATGAACACCTCGCGAAATCTGCAAAACCTCAGGGTTACCTCGCGGAATTTCCGAAAAAAAAAAAGTAAATCACCTTTGAAATTTATATAAGTTAATAATAACTAAAATAATCAAAAACATGTTTATAAAACATAGCTAAAAAACTTATCATAAAGCATCCATCTGCACGGGCTTAAGATACTAGTTTGTAAAGAAAGATAATAGTGTACTCCGTATTTATTTCAACACAACATGCAATAACGTAACGCGATATACTTGGAAAGAGATAAGCATAAGGAACCCCGGAGAGTTGAATAGAAAGAGAAGCGGCATTCAACGGGAAAGTGACACGTGGCACCAAGGCAACTGAAAAAGGACGGACTTGCAACGCAAAGGGGCGGATATTTCTTTGAAGAGGCCTTTGCTAACCTCAGAGGCCGATTCACCGAAAGTCCGAAACCCAGCCCGAGTTTGACCCGGTCCGTCTCCCACGGGGACGGGCCCATTCTTCAAACCCTAATGGCGGGCCCCACTCCGCCTCTCCCTCCCTCGGCTTTCTATTTAAACCCACACAACCCTCCTCACCACAACACCCAAACCTTCTACAGAGAAAAAGAGAGTCTTCGCTTGCTGTGGAAGTCACCTCTGTTAAACGCTTTTTCTTCAGCGGCGTCGACAATCTCACGATTCTCTCTTTCTCCATCGATCGAACGGCTTTTTATTAAGTTAAGAGGAAATGTCTCCCTCTCTTTCCGGTGCTAAGTTTCTCTCCGCTCTCGTTCTCGACACCATCTCCATCTCCAGGTACTGAATCCGTTTTGTTATTGATTCTCTTTTCTCCTTCCCGCGAGATCTGTGAATTGCTTCGATCTGGTTTTACCGGCGGTTTTTCTCGCATTAATTTACATGTATACCTCTGCATCTTGAAATTTCATCTCTGCTTCTACATCCTCTAAACACAGTGAGATCCTTCTACTTTTTTGCTTCGGGTGCCGGATTCGTTTCCATTTTATTCTTTTAAAAGCGAAAATCCAGTTACTCTGTACCTCTGGTTGCGGCAGAGCCCTAAAAAAACGGAGAAAATGTTTAGAAAAATATAAACAAGATAATATTTTAATTCAAGGTATAAAGACTAATTAAGTTTGCAATTAAATTGTAAATGTGCAGACGGGGCTACGCAGCGGCTTCGCAAAGCGCGGTGACAGCTAGAAGCGGCGCAGCGACGGCGAGGATGGGCAAGGCAGCAAAAGATGAGGCCGCGGAGAACGCGTGGGTCCCAGACCCCCTCACCGGGTACTATAGGCCGGCGAATCGGGCGAACGAGATCGACGTCGCCGAGTTGCGCGAGCTGCTTCTGAAACAGAGGAGCGGATCGCAGTGAAGATACATTTCGAATTGGGGGGAAATCGAAGATGGCCGTGATTGATGGGGAGATGATATCACGCGCCGCTCTTTCTGCGGTGGAGGGATGACGATCTTTGTTTTAGCGTGTTTAATTGAATATAAATTTCGGCAGAAGTTGAAGTCCCAATTCCCCATTGCGGCGGATGGGATTCAAGTTATGGGCTGATGCAATGTTTGTATGATTTTTTATAATATATAAAGTGAAGCGTTACAACTGACAAATCTATGTTGGAATCTATGGTGCAATTTGCTTGCTTTCTTGATACTATTCTTTTGGGATTTGTTTGCTGAAATTCACTTTTTCTGTATGCCCGTGATTTTACCACTATGGTAATTCGGTCAGACGGAGGAATCTGTTTCCATGTTTCGGACTCACTGCGATGGTCAAATAACAATAAAAAAAGCATTGTCAAATAACAATAAAAAAAAAAAAAAAAAAAACCTTGACAACGAACAAGCAGGCTAAAAAGGAGATGAGAGACTTATGCAGCAGCGGAATCTGATTCAACAACCTTACGAAACCCACGCTCCCAAGCCGCAACATACTCCCGAACATAATTCCTCCATTTCCACAAGCAGTATAGAGCAACAACAAAGAAGGTCGGCCAAGGACCATAGCACACATCCACTGAGCATACTCCTCAGAGAAAAAATCAGAACCACAGCGCGCTGGGAAGAGTCTCCGAGCCATATCATAGTCCCTAAAAAGGTGAGCCAAAGATTCGGTAGACACAGCCGATCATATCAATGTTAGATGGTTGAGGCGAGACAACAAGCTAGAGCCACTGCTCGAGAAAGCAACTCCCAATTCCACCCACCATCAGGCCGGGATCCAAAAATCCTTCTCCAACAGATTTTGCTCAGCAACCGAGAGCCACATCTGCTAAACTACCATCAACAAGCCATACATCAGATTAAAATCTAATCGAACAAACCCCCATGAATAACGACATTGCGGACACCATTAATTCCTAAGGCCGGCTACGTTAAATATGGGAACCCGATCGAGACCTCTCTACGCCCACCATTGCGTACATATATACTTGCAATGGAAATAGCTAGTGTCAATCCAAGGCCGGGCTTGCTACCCTCAATAAGGAAGCGCCACCCTAGTTTACCAATAATGGCCAATTAATAAGGAAGCGCCACCCTAGTTTACCAATAATGGCCAATTAATAAGGAAGCGCCACCCAACAACCCCAAACGAACGCACACACCAACTCATCAATCTTTCTACAAGTAGATCGACATCGGGAGTTCCACCGTATCCATGGAATACATAGGTAAAGCAGTAAGATACTTAATTACCAAGGTCAGTACGTAGTAAGCGTAAACCCGCATGCAAATTTTAACCGGCTTGCCAAACAAGCAAGACTTCTGGACACTTTAAATTAATAGCTGATTAGAATCCCGACAAAAATTAAAGCACCTCAAGTTGATCCAAAGATGCGAAATGGCTGAGCCTTATAGTTGTTATCCATTCATCTACGCAGTCGATCATCATTCATCAAACTGTTTGTGCCTACACTTAGTTAATATTTTCCATGCTGAGGCTTATAGTTGTTATCCATTCTAATGGCCGGGCTAGGACATGCCCTCATTTTTTCAGATATTTGATCTCCGCACACAGTATTTTACAACTTTTTTTTACTATGAACTTATCTTGCGGTGCGGTGCGGTGACAAGTTTTTGGTTCCGTTGACAAGATTCACGAACCAGGTAAAGCTAAATCAGCTTGTACTGATCAACTCGACTCCACGCAATAAAAAAAGAGTCAACGAGACTTGTTTTTTCACCCAAATAAAGGGGATGGAGGCCGAGATTAAACTCGTAACCTCCCAACATATATTCAACTCCCTTCCATTAGGCCAACCCAAAGCTTTTTTTTCTTTTCTTTTTGTCAAATTACAATTTAGGATTCTTGGTATCTAGTTTTAAGAAAATTTTAAAATTCCAAGTATTTGCATTATGTTACTTGTTATTCTCTTGAGTCGAAAAAAATATAATAAGTATAAACATGATTTAAAAACCAAAAAGAGAAATTCGTGAAGATGGACACTTATATGTTTACAATATAATACTTTCCATAGTTTTCTATGCTCCTGAAACATGATGTAGAAAAAAAAGTTTATAATACAAAAGGAAAAATAAGAATAATAGAATCATATGTAGATGAAAGTATACATAAAATAATATAATATACCAACATTATTAAACCAAATAAAATGGTGAGAGTAGTATTTTAATAATATATCACAGTAAAGTAAATAAAAAGAAATGTTTTTAGGTAATTCTAAAATAAAAATATAACTTTAGACTAACAGGACTTGTAATTAACAGTCTCAATTAGGCTATTAGCAGGGGGGACACAATCTTGGTCTAGTGGGGAGCTAAAATTAAATACAAATGTTTATCAAATACCTCCGATTGAAATTATATTGTTCACCTGATATTATTGAGCAAAATGTAAAAGCCCTAAAGCGATAATGAGAAATTTTTCATTACCCGCCCAACTCGGACGAGAAAAACCTGTATGCTGAGTTTAGATAATGCAAATAAAAAGTCTCAACAATTTTCTATTTTTCTTATAAATGAGACATTTTAGCTTGTGGCTAAAAAACACTTTTTTAACTAAGCCTACCGTCTACCTTACACAAGAAACCTCAATTTTAAACAACAAATCTTATATTTGAATCCCAAATGAATTTTGCTCAAAATTAATAAAAAAAATTACACAATTAAAACAAAATTTATCATGCTACTTTCTCTGCGTAGAATTTGTATAAAAAACCGATTTCGAAATTTTCATACCCATAAACCCTAAATTTAAAAAAATCTTACACAAATAAGGATAGATGTAGAGGTGATATTGCATTATTTATTAAAGGACTTGTGTTTAAATTTGGGATAAAGTTGTGTTTTTAAGATTATGTATAAAAAATTCCTAGTTAAAAAATTATTTAAAAAAATAAAAAATACATAAGTTTGAAATTAAATTAATAAAAATCAAAATATTATTCCTTTTTAAAATCCTAATACAGCCTCCACTAGATCCCATGTACGCCCGTTGTTAGCTATCAAGTTACCCGTGAGGTCAACCATTCTATCTGACTCATTCTTTACCTACAAAACTTATCATTTGTATCTGATTCTCTTGTCATCTGGCGAATTTTCTGGAGAAATAAACAATTTTTATGTTTTGTTAGTTTTTCTTTGTCCATCAGAATTTGAAAATAATGTATGTGTTACTAATTTTAACGTACAAAGGCATGTCAAATACTCCATTGTTCGATACTAGATGTTGTTTTAGCCTTTTACTTTTGTTAAGAAATATTTTTATAGAGTCTTAGGTAATGATTTATTAGTTAAAATTACATATATTGAAACTTTTTTATGAAAATTCTCTTTATTTATTGGTTAGAAATGAGGTGGGTAATTATAACTTTATAAATTTTAGAAAAAGTTTGTAGTGTTTAATTAGCTTAATGATTACATTTTATAATAGTTGTGTTAAAGACTAAAATGAAGTATTATTAAAGGGAGAGAGTATACAATAAACAAGGAAAAAGAGAGTACACAAAATATGTATTTGGTTAAAGGTAGAGATTGCCCATTTACTAGAAAGTTAAAAGAAATCAAAATTTGTTACTTGGTCATATTCCAATTGATCCTCTAGAAAGTTTCAAATTACTGCTTTAAACATGTTTTACGTGTACGTGTACGTGTACGTGTGACATGTCAAGCAACTTCTAGGAAAGCAAACGCAGAAATGTATAATTTCCAATTTAACCAAATTAATTTTCTTTGGTGGGGTTTCAAACTTAGAAATGTCCAACTTGATGTTTGGTATCTGGAGTGGTGTGGACCCACCCACCACATACGTCGTTGAGATGAGGATACGTGACAGTAAGTAGAACCTCCGGCGCTCCACACTCACCAATCATACACCGACACGTTGACGGTAGTGGCTTGCTGTGCGGTTTCTGATATTTTATTTTATGATCGATTCGATGGTAGTGCTTTTCCGATGGAGTTGGGTTGGTCACAAACTGTAGCCTCGCTCGGTGTTCACCATACAATTAATACAACTCTCCCTATACGGAGTATATGAAAATTTGGATTTGTTCTCCGGAAATGGCAATTGCGACGTCGACGTGCAATTCTCTCGCTCTTCGTCACCTACTTTACTTAATTGTGTTCCATTATTAATTCCATCCTTTCGTTTTGCTTGCTACCTTTGATTACGGATCGGAAGAGATATTTGACTTCGTTTTTCTTCTATGTATACTACAATTAATGTATACAGCTTGTAAACTGAAAATGACAAGTAACGAAATTAAAAAAGCATATGTGGACAAGAAAAAGATTAAAACCTCAACTGGCCTCATCTTCAATTTGCATTTGTTTCATTTGGTTTGACAACCACACAACATAGTGCATTTGAAGCACTTGTTCAAAATATACCAGCGTAGATATATAAGCGTATAGCTATATTTAAATCATAATATTTTTTAGCATTATTATATACTGACTAAAGTAAATTTCACTTTTATCCGGACCAAAGTACTCGTCAAAAGATGTCTTAACATTACTAATTAAGATAATATTTATTGACGAGTTAATTCAATAAATTAAATTTGATCTTCAAAATAGTTTATTAACAATATGCAATTGTACGTCTTCTGATGGATGAGTAATTTATTAATTGGTACAATATGACACTCTTTTTCTTATCTATTGAGCCTTATCCCTTGTAAGATGAAGATAACACTAAGTTTGTGAGATATATACCGCGACTCTCACCCACACCCGATGGATATCCGACTCATCCGATCCAAAAAATCGGATGAAAACCCGAATAATGTTGGGTGATGGACGGATGTGGATGAAGGTCTTTCACCCATCATTCGACCCGATACACCCGAAATATATATATAATTGTGTATCCTTAGTATAAATTCACAAATATTTAAACTTTACTTTATAGGTATTGTTCTCATTTTTCATTCAAATGTTACTTATGTATTAAAAAAATTCTTGTATAACTTATTTATTCCATATTACTTATAATATTAACAAGAAGTTTTGTATTACATGTCTTAAAATACATAAAATGGATATTATAAATTATATCAAATCAGTATTTTTAATCATCCATGGATGACCCGACCCACCCGATAGATGACGGATGGGTGCACCCGAAAAGGTTAACGGACGGGTGATGGATGGAGCAATTTCATCCATCACCCGACCATTGCCATCCCTACACGACATGCTAAAAATTAATTTATGTTTTTAGATATTTTGTTGGCACCTTTGGTAGTTTTGAAGAGACATGATTCAATTAATTATTACCAGCTACTGGATAGATGTTACATTCTTTTCTGTAGTGGGAGGAGGAATCGTCTTATTAAATATACTCGTTATCGTAATCACTTTTGTACAATCAAATGAGGATCGTTAAGACTGAGTCCTCCCCAATTCTCTACGAGGCTATGAATCATTACGCGCCTATAATGGTATCCTATATGTTTTGGGGCGAAAAGTTTGAATCGACATAAATCGCCTTAAGAAGGACAACTATATAACAATTAGATTGATAATATATAGACAAATCGAATCAATTAAAAATCGAGATATAATTAGATTGAATGAATATGAAATCAAGCTTATCTCTTTCGAGTGAGAGACTGGTCGAATGAAAAGATTTAACCGTCGATCGCTTCAGTATTGAAATGAAGAATCAAGCTAGAGAATAATTAAGAAAACGTGTAAGAGAGTTGCAAATTATAGCTTTGTATTCACTGAGTAATGATCAAGTGTTTTACAATGGTGGTCAAACTCCGTATTTAAGCTTAATCTACTAATTAGCTCGAACCGACTTGTCCGAGATTCGGGGGCCGTTGTTACATGCGTCGTGGAGCCGAGATTCCCTCTAACGTCTCCCAACGTTCTCTTCCTCCTCGCAGCTCTTTTAGAAGATAGTCTAGCCTGCTTGTTGCTTATTTGGGCGGCCTGATGGGCTAAATAAATCATGGCCCAACAATTGCCCCAAGATCAAAGCGGGCCGGAAGAGGGCGATGGCGGTTTGATGGGACAATTTGATGGGACAATTTGATCTTCAAAACTGCAGAATCTTTTGCTCCGATTTTTCCGCAGACGTCCAGGTGACATGGCGCCATGTGATTGGGTCGCGATATTGACCAGAGATGTGGCGGTTTACTTCCTTAAATATGTCATCATTTACCTCTCCTTTCACCGTCTTTTCACTGCAGAAGTCTGTATCTTTTCAAGGTAAATTTTTGAATTTTCTTACTGTTTCCTTCTTCCTCTGTTCCTCCCATGGCGTCATCGAGATCCAAGAAAAGTAAAATCGCGACTGAGGGTTCCGCCGGAGATGAGAGCGTCTTCACCCCTTTAGGACTCCTAAGCCCAGAAGACTCCTTGTGTGGGACCCTGACCCAACCTGAGTTAGATAGGATTCTTGAAGTTGGTCAGTTTCCGGAAGGCACCGTAGCGCGTCTTCCCCTTCCCGATGAACGGGCCGACTGGTATCAGGAAGATTGGATCTGTTTTTTTGAGTACCCCTTTAAGGTTGGCCACTCTTTCCCTTTTCTAGTCTCGTTTGAAACTTCCTCGGTGTTATGAAGCTTGCTCCTTTTCAAGTCATGCCTCACGCATGGCGCTTGCTTAGAGTAATTGATCTCCTGGCCGCTAGTGTCAAGTTCGATTTTGATTTTGACGCCCTATGGTATACCTATTACCTAATTAGTCGTGGCTCATCTAGGTTCAAATTACGTCTTCGGCGGAATAGAAGTCCCATAGCTTTGAACTTAGATGTTAACGATCGTGGGTGGAGAACCCGATTTTTCTTTGTGGAGCGTAGGTCGCTTGAAATGGGTGTCGATTGTTCCTTCTTACTCTCGGACTGGAGGAAGACATGTATTGTGTTTGTTCTTTCAGATTTCTCGTCGGATATTATCTAAACTCTTGCTTACATGTTCTTTGTTGCAGCACCTAACTCGGAAGAACCCGGAGACTTCGAGACTGAGACTGCTGCTTTGCTTGCTCTCCCCGAAGTAGATAGATCTTTCAGAAACGTCAATTTCTTGGTGCCTGATTCTGCCGAAATGTCGACTCCTTCTGCATCCATCACCAAAGGCACATGTTGGTCTTTGGAATGCCTCTGGTTGGTCTTCGGAATTACTGTTTGCTTACTTTGCTACGCCTTGTTAACAGCGTCTCGAGGTGGAAGATCCAGCGCTCGTTTGTCTGGAAAGAGTCTTCTCGACCATAAGATTTCGGCGGCCAAAGCATCTGCGTCGGCTAGAGCACCTGTATCGACGAAGGTCATTGCTTTGGATTCGCCCTCCTCCAAGACCTCTGGATCGAAGAGGAAGGCAACCGTCGTTGCGGAGCCGTTGATAGGCGAGCTGAAAGACATGTCTCTGGGTGACTTACTTCAGGCCTTGGACCCCAAAGCCAAAAAGGAGATTGGTGATCTATACCTTGTCGATTGTATCGACGAGGCTGAGGTTGTTGCTTGGAAGGTATGTGTGGAACCATTCATGCGTACAAACTCTTTTTTTAACTGATTATATGAGTTTTTTGTACAAGTTCTCCAGTACTCTATCGTAGCATTTTCAACTGTGCAAGTTTTAAGCGACGGGGTCGACATGCGGGTCGCTCAGGCTGAGGGCCAAATCAAAGCTGCTAATGGTCGCATAAAGGCTGCTGAGAACAAGCTGGCTTCGACTGAAAATAGGTTGATGGAGGTCCAGGCTCATCTTGAGGAGTTGGAGAGCAGCGTTGAAGAGCTCCGTGTGAAGGAAGCCCATATAGCTAGTGATGTGGGGACATATTTTTGTATAAAGTCTCGTATCGAGATGATGGAGGAGTATGCGGAGGGAACTCACTCGACTTGGAGTATTTATGAAGAGAAGGCTAGCATGGACCTCCTGTACCCCAATGGCAACCCTAGTGATGAATTGTTTAAGCTTGTCGGCCTAGGAGAAGATGAGCAGAAGGAAGGAGTCGATCCTGAAGCGATTGAAGAAGCTGTTGAAGATGTGTCAAGGATGCTCCCCAATGTGATGAAGGATCAAGAAGTTAATCCTGCAAAAGCTAAGGAACGGTCAGACGAGTCCTAAGTTTGATTTTATGTAATTACAATGTCTTGAATGTGCTGTGTTTTGACTTGGATGTTTGACTGTTGTGTTATGCCCCATCGTGGAGATGGGATGGACAATGTTTTAGCGACCCGTCTACCATCGCGGGTCGCGTGTTTTATGAATGTTTTGTTTTCTGCGTACCTTGTTTTTGTTTGCTTGATTTTGCAGGTGGCCCTATCAGTTGCATCTTGTCCGAGACGCATGATGTTTGGTCGAGGCGACCTGTCATTTTAATTGTTACTGTGGCATGCCATGTAGTTCCAGGGAAGAGTTGTTGTGATGTCAAGACAAGTACCTTATATAGGACAAGTCTTGTAAATAGGATGTCTTGTGTTGTTCCTCTATTCCCCGTATACCGATCGATCGTGTATTTGTAAGCGCTTTTATGTATAAAAGTGTGTGTCTGCTTGAATGTTATTTCTGTCTTCGAGCCCTCTTGTTTTCTGTTCCGATGCTTAAGTTAGTAAAAAGAAGAGGATAAATGTAATTAAATGGACATAAAGGAAATATAAAATGTAAGGATTAAAAGTGATACAACTTTAAGTGGGTCGCATTCCAACTTTGCGGGAGTGGTTGCCCGTTCTTTGTTTCCAGTCGATATGCTCCTTGACCAACAATCTCTTTAACGAGATATGGTCCTTCCTACTGCGGTGCTAGTATTCCGTCGGCTGGGTCTCGGGTATTATGTTTTCCTTTAGACCCAATATCCTACCTTGAAGACCTTGATATGGACATTTTTGTTATAGCTTCTGGCGACTTGTTGTTGGTACTTGACCATCTGGATCCTGGCTATTTCTCTGATCTCGTCCGCAGTGTCGAGAATGTGAGATAACTCGACGTCATTCTGTTCTGGGGTTTGCAACCCATATCTTGCTATCGGGAGGAGGAGTTCGACTGCTTCACTCCCATAGACCAGTGAGAAGGGGGATTGTCCTGTCGAGTTCTTCGGGGTGGTTCTATCCGACCACAATATTAAAGGGAGCTCGTCTGCCTATTTTCCTTTTTCCCCTGTGAGGCATTTTTTGAGGTTGTTTATGATGATCTTGTTGCTAGATTTAGCTTGGCCGTTGGATTGTGGATATCGTGGTGTAGATGTGACCAAGGTGATGTTCCATTGCTTGCAAAAGGACCGTGTCTTGCTACCAATGAATTGGGAGCCATTGTCGCATACGATTTCTGAAGGGATGCCAAATCTGCATAGAATGTAACATTTTATAAATGAAATGACATGTTTTTCTTTTACCTCTTGATATGCTTCAGCTTCGATCCATTTAGAAAAATAGTCAGTCATAGCAAGGAAGAAGACGCGTTGTCCTGACGCTGGTGGTAGTTTTCCTACGATGTCCATTCCCCATCGCATGAAAGGCCAAGGTGCCAATGTTGGGTGCAACATTTCTGACGGTTGGTGTGTGATAGGCACGTGCCGCTGGCAGGCATCACATTTTTTGACGTAGTCGGTCGCGTCCCTGTTCATCGTTGGCCAGTAATAACCTGTCCTGAGGGCTTTGTCGGATAGGCTACGTCCCCTAGTGTGGTTTCCACATTCTCCATCGTGTAGGGATTGCAAGACGCGTCTAACCTTGGTTGTTTTGAGGCATCGTAGGTATAGACTTGTGACATATCGCTTGAATAAAACATTGTCTTTTATGTCAAAAGTTGTTGCTCGTACCTTGAGTTTTTTAGCTTCTCTCTTGTTTGTTGGGAGTATGTCGTCCTTCAGCCATTTGATGTAGGGTATAGACCAATCATCTTGGTCGTTTATAAGATCGTCTCCTGTGTTGCCGCCTACTTCTGTTGAAACGACTTCTTCTAAGGGCAACTCGTTTGTTGCTTGAGTATTGTCACAACTGGTTGCTTTGAGAGTCTTGGGGACTGCTGGAGTCGTGATGTGTGCTAATGGGATATTATGGAAGTCGTCAGGATGTAGGGAAAATCTGAGGTTTGCTAAGGCGTCGGCTTGAGTGTTGAGATCGCGTGGGACTTGTTGGATGGTAAAATTTTGGAACTTACCCACCAATTTTTTTGACGACGTCTAGATAAACCATCATCCTATCGTCTTTGTTGGCATACGACCCTTGTACTTGATTGACGATCAGGAGAGAATTGCATGTCACTTCGATGTTCTGGATTGCGAGGTCTTGTGCGAGTGTTATCCCGAATATGAGTGCTTCGCACTCTACTTCGTTATTGGTCGCATCCCACTCACACCTCACAGCTTGGGCTATATGGTCCCCTTGTGGAGATTTCAGTACGACACCTAGCCCGACTCCTCTTACGTTCGTTGCTCCATTCGTATGGAGTTGCCATGTGCCCCTGTCTTCTTTAGTTGTCAGTTGCTCGGCTTCTTTCATGGCATCCTGTTCCAGTGTAGGACTGAAATCAGCCACAAAGTCAGCCAAAGCTTGAGACTTGATCGCTGATATTGGCTCATTTTCGATGTCGAATCCGCTCAGGTGTATTGCCCATTTTGCCATTCGCCCTGTAAATTATGGTTTCCTCATGATAGCTTTCATGGGATGGTTAGTCCTCACAATAATAGCATGTGATTCGAAGTAAGGTATGAGTTTGTTTGAGGCCATTACCAGAGCTAGGACTAGTTTTTCAAGCGATGTATACATTGTTTCGGCGGGGAGTAAGGAGCGGCTTACGTAGTAGACCAGAGATTGCTTTCCGTCTTCTTCCCTTTTCAGGACTGCACTGACCGCTGATTCTGACACGACCAGGTATAATAGTAGTGGCTCGTAGTCTTTTGGCTTGGCTAGTAAGAGGGGACTTGCCAGTTATGCTTTTAGATCTTGGAAGGCTTGCTCGTGTGCTGTCGTCCACTCGAACGACTTGTTCTTTTTTTAGGCCTCATAGAAGAGTTTGCATTTGTCCGATGACTTTGATATGAATCTGTTTAATGCCGATATCCGTCATGCCAGTGTTTGGACGTCTTAGACGCATCAGGGGGACCTTAGGCTGATGATGGCTTTGATTTGGTCCGGACTGGCTTCTATTCCCCTTTGCGTCACCATGTATCCTAAGAATTTGCCTGAAGACACTCCAAAAGAACATTTAGTAGGATTCAACTTTATATTATACCTTTTTAGCACTTCGAAGGCTTCCTTTAGGTGTTCGATGTGGTCTTTTGCCGCCTTCGACTTAACCAGCATATCATCGATGTAGACTTCCATGGTTTCTCCTATTTGGTCCTTGAACATCTTGTTTACGAGTCTTTGGTATGTGGCCCCTGTGTTTTTTAGTCCGAAAGGCATAACTTTGTAGCAATACGTACCTTGGCTGGTTATGAAAGCCGTTTTTCTTGATTGTCCGGGTCCATTAAGATCTGGTTGTACCCGCTGAACGCGTCCATGAATGTGAGCATTTCATGTCCCGCAGTCACGTCGACCATTGCGACGATGTGTGGTAGTGAAAATGAGTATTTGGGACAGGCTTTGTTTAAATCTGTGAAGTCGATGTAGACTCTCCACTTTCCATTCTTCTTTTGGACCACGACGACGTTGGCTAACCAGTCGGGGTATTTGACTTCCCTGATTTTACCTGTTTCGAGTAGATTTCTGACTTCGTCGTCTATGATTTTGTTTCGCTCCGGTGCGAAATTGCTCTTTTTTTTGCTTGACCGGAGGTTAGGTCGGATCTACATTCAATTTGTGAGTAATAATATCGGGAGAAATTCCTACCATATCTTCATGTGACCAGGCAAAGCAATCAGCGTTAGTTCGTAAGAATGCAATTAAATCAGCCTTGGTCGAATCGTTTAAATCCGACTCGACGTTTAGCGTGTGCTTTGGCTTTGAAGGGTCCAACGCGATTTCATCTACTTGTTCCATTTCTGGCTCGATGTATCGTTTGGTCCCTTCGCCGCACTATAGTTGCTATGATAACGGTCATTCGACTGCCCCCTTCATTGAAGTGACATAGCATTCCTTGACAACCCGTTGGTCGGCTTTTATTTCCTATACCCCCCACCTGGTTGAGAACTTTATCGTTTAATGATATGTGGAGGGTACAACTTTCATAGCATGGATCCAGGGTCTGTCGAGGATTGCGTTGTATGGGGACGGACAGTCGAGTATCAAGAACTTCACATGGTGGTTGAATCCATCGTTAACACTATTTCGCCGAGGGTATGTTTGACTTCTCCACTGAATTCGATTAGCGGAGTGGATTTTTGGGTCAGATCGTCCTCGCTTAGACCCATACCCTTCAAGGCGTCTAGTGTCAACAAATTCGTGGAGCTACCTGTATCGATTAACACTCGGCGGATAAGACAATTACCGATTGATAAAGAGATTACCAGACTATCGTGATGATCGCCCAACTCCTCGGCTTCAGAGTCGTTGAAGGTGATGGCGGGCGTGTCAGTGGCTTGTGGTCGCCTTATCTCTGATCGAACTGGTCTGTCACTTTTGCTTTCTCTAGCGTATCTCTTGGTGGCCAAGTATGTGTTTCCACACACGTCCGACCCTCCTGAAATGGTGTTAATGATCTTAGTGTGAACTGGGGAGGATGGTTTATCAGTTGTTACCTGGTCCCTTCGGTCTAGGGTTGCCTTTGCTTTGTCAGATATGATGTCGCGCAATAGCCCTTGCACGAGGAGTCTTGCGACTTCCTTACGGAGGGCTATGCACTCGTCTGTTGAGTGACCATGATCTCCATGGAACTCGCACCATCGACTCATGTCCTTCTTGACGTCTGGTTTGTCGCTCTTCCGAGGCCATCTTACTTCTTTTCCATACTTGTCGAAACTTTTGACAAGTTCCGACACAGAGATGTTGAAGTTGTAAGAATGGATCTTCGGGGGGAGAGTTGGGTTGTTCTTCCAGTCTCGGTTCCTGTCATGAGAGTTACTTACCTGACCTGGGTCACTTCGTCCCTTGGGATAGGGTTGGTATCGCCTATCGCGTCGATGGTCCGAAGATGATCTTCGATCGACTCGATCAAGACTTTTGTCTGCTTTTGTGGGTTCTTCGTCTTCTTATAACCTGACCTGAGCCATGGTCTTGGCTTGCACGTCTTCGCAGCTTCGGCACGGGTATTTGGTCAGTTCGCGATAGAGTTCGCTGCCCCTGATCAACCCCCGATGGAAGGCTTCGATTGACGTCGGAACGTCGCAATGTGG
The DNA here is from genome assembly GCA_027886185.1 of Rheum nobile. Lineage (NCBI taxonomy): Eukaryota > Viridiplantae > Streptophyta > Magnoliopsida > Caryophyllales > Polygonaceae > Rheum > Rheum nobile. Next base: position 9,804,404 of record WOAB01000485.1, read on the forward strand.
GATCACGACTTTCTCTTTATTGTACCTGTTAAGATAGTCTCTAAGAGGTTCATCGTACCTTTGCACGATTCTGTATAGATCACTGGAATGTTTTTCCAATCTTCGACTGCTAGCGAATTGGACTTTGAATGAGTTGACCAGATCAGCGAATGAAGCGATGGAACCCTGCGGCAGATGCATAAGCCATGTTAGTGCAGATGCATAAGCCATTTTTGCACATGACTGCCTCACGATTCCCTCTTGGAATAGAAATAGTCATTAGTTTTTGCTTATAGATGGAAATGTGATCATCGGGGTCCCCGGTCCCATCGTAGTTGGGCATGTTGGGGACATGGAACTTATTGGGGATCTCGACGCGTGCGATCGCCTCTACGAAAGACGAGTCTTTGTATCCGTTGATTGCTTACTTCTCGATCGATTGTGGGACTCCTGGAATCCGAGCGATGCGGTCGTCCAAGGCCTTCATATGCTCGTTGATAGCTTGTTGTATGAGGGATTGGTGATCCATCGGTGTGGCGACCTGTGGAGGGACTACTCGAGCCTCTGTGGGTTCGGTCGCAAAAATTGGAGCGTTAGTCGTGAGAACATTTATTGGAGGGGTTTGAAATATACAAATAGGTTGGGTGACGTTCTGAGTAGTTGCTACTATAGGTGTCGAGACTGCTCCATCTATGTTGAGACGTGTCGAGAGGCCCTCTGTGTTGACCACGCATTTCGATCCTCATGGGGCCGAAGCGGCTGAATTCACCTGCGATTTCAAAAGTTCATTTTCACGGGTTAGTCGCGCAATTTCAGCTTCAGATTGAGCACTTAAGATTTCGGTTTTTTAGCACTATTGGGCCAACTCTTCTTGAAGGATGCTCATTCTCTTCTCTAGTTCCTGGATTTGAACATCCAAGACCGGTTGGTTGGTGGGGTCTTCAGCCTGGCTTACGACCAAGGTGTTAGCTTGAACTTGATCTTCAACTAGGACCATGGGGTCTCCGGAATTGGCCATGATCGGATGAAGATTGGATCGTTGATTGGATAGATGTCGTACGGTGGGCGCCAAATTGTTTTGGGGTGAAAAGATCGAATCGACCTGAATTGCCTTAAGAAGGGCAACTAGACAACAATTAGATTGATAATATCTAGACAATCCAAATCAATTAGAAATCGAGATATAATTAGATTGAATGAATATGAAATCAAGCTTATCTCTTTCGAGTGGGAAACTGATCGAATGAAGAAATTTAACCGTCGGTCGCTTCAGTATTGAAATGAAGAATCAAGCTAGAGAATAATTGAGAAATGAGTAAGAGAGCTGCAAATTATAGCTTTGTATTGAGTGAGTAATGATCAAGTATTTTACAATGGTAGTCAAAATCCGTATTTAAGCTTAATTTACTAATTAGCTCGAACCGACTTGTCCGAGATTCAGGGACCGTTGTTACATGCGTCGTGGAGCTGAGATTCCCTCTAACGTCTCCCAACGTTCTCTTCCTCCTCGCAGCTCTTCTAGAAGATAGTCTAGCCTGCTTGTTGCTTATTTGGGCCGGCCTGATGGGCTAAATAAATCACGGCCCAACACTATACTTATATTTATACATATCATGTACATGTACACTGTACCCTATTCAATCCCGTCCTTCACCTTATACATATCAATAAAGAGATAAATCGATAAAGAACCGTTCTCCTTTGATCAATAGGTGGTGTTTGGACAAGGTCTATCCAAAAGTTGGATACAAAACCCCCCCAACCAATTTTCGAAAGGAAAGCTAAATATCGAATATCATTTCTGTTGAACGGTTCAGATTCATCGGGTCTTTCGCGAGAACAACCGAGTAGCATACACAGTTGTATCTTCTAGCCACTTAAACTCACTGGAAGAAATTATAATAAACTATGAATTTCGAGTTTTTATCCGAATGAACATTATAAACTGATTTTCAAGTAGATTTTGATACCGACCTAATTCTTACCTTTCAAAGAAATAATATTTATAAAGCCCAAATGAGGTGGCGTAGTGGAAGAAGAGTTTGAGAATGTTGTGAAGTTTAACATTTGATCCATGTCTCAACCTTTTTACTTGGGGTAAAAACCAAGTCTCATCAACTTTCATTCAATTGGGTTGAGTCGATTGGCGCAAACCGGTTTACCTGGTTCGTGACTCTTTTCTGCTATATCACAGATTCGAGATTTGCTACCGCAAGATAAGTTCTGAAACCGAAAAAAAAGCTTTAACAAACACTGAATAACGTAACGTGATATTGTACATAAGAGAGATGCAAGAGATAAGCATAAGGAAACATGGCATTCAAGTGGAAAGAGTGACACCTTTGGATCCCGAAACCCTAAAAACGCCTAAAACACCAAATTTTCATTTTTAATGGATCCCGAAACCCTAACCCTTTATTTGGAAGTGAGTATTTGAAGGGAAAAAAGAGGACGAGAAAGGAAGGAAAATTAATAGATGTTGTTTGACTGAATTATTAAAAGAGATTTGAGAATAAACTGAGAGAAAGAAAGAAAAAATAAGCTAGAAATTTGGGGGTAAAGTAATCTCTCCTATTTGACTGGAATTTGAAAGGATTTCTATTTCTCAATAATAATAAAAAAATCAAACTCATCCAACTCACATTTTTTTTTCTTCACTTTCCAAACAAGTAAAAATTCTGTCTTTTCTTTTCCTATTCTTTCTCTACCTCTTTTACTATATCTTCTCTCGGTTTAGCCAAACAGAGGATAAAAAGCTACCGTCCCCTCGGCTGCTCCCAAAAACGCCTCTCCATCTCGATCGATAACCTCAAACCTAATCTGAGCCAGATCTTGCTTTTTCAAGTGTCCTTGAATCTTCTGCTCAAAAAAAAAAAAAAAAGTGTCCTTGAATCATCTCCTTCTCTTCTACACTCTCTCCTGTGTTTGTCTCCGCGGCATAGCCGTGAAATTTCAACTTCGACCTTTGCTGTGTGAATTTCCCGTTTAATCCGAAATTCCGTCACCGCTACAAGCTTCCATGTCTAAGGCGTGGCGTATTCTCGACATGGCGACCCTTCTTTGTAAGGATATGGAAAGTGGGATGGTGGATCTGGATCATTGAAGACGATGACGGCTCTGTGTTTTCTCATGGAAGCTCCCTCTGCTGAAGCGGCGTTGCGAAGCTGTCGGTGGGGTGCGAATGCTTCTCCCCGATATTTTCTCATTCTCTTTAGGTGGTGTCCTTCTCACCCATCTCTTTTTGATTCTTGCCTTAGAATCTTAGCTTTTCACCGTAATTTGATCTGGAATTTGCTTGAATCTGATCTATATCTAGACATGGAGCTCTACTGGTTTTGTCTGCAGCTGATAAGCTATTTGACTACTAATTTCCCCCCCTGAGACCAATACAGATGACCCGACTCAATCTATGACTCCTAACAACAAGAATCTCTACTTGACTATCGTGGTTTTTATCATCCTTACTCATAGTTGTGACATTAAGATTCTCCGGCTTACTGACTCGTTGTGGTATTTTATCATTTCTTTTTACTACCTTAGATATTTGTCTGTTGACCAAGCTACTGATCATCTTAATCGGACCACTTCTCTGACTATGAATCTTTGTGTTGTTTGTGATTTATTCTGTGATTATCCTCTTTTGGTTTGGATCTTTTTGACTCTCTCACGCCTTTCTTGGTTATTTGGAAGAATACTTTGAATTGAATCCTACAGCTTTTGCCAGAACCATTAACATGGACCAGTGTAAGTACTCTGGAAATATGATGATCTCCAACAGATTTCTATGACACCTAACATGATCATTCTCTCTTGTGCTTCTTTCTATGCAGTTTCAGTCATTTCTGCACTATTGACTATATATACCCTTTGAAGTATCTAAATTCTCACCTTTATCTGAATCATAAATATGATCCTGATAATGCTTATGCAAACGTGACTAAGAACCTCTTATCTATGAACAAGTTTTTGCTATGGATGGACAATTTCTCTTTTTTACATTTTTCTCTTCTATTCTTTTTTCTTTCTTTTCTCTTGTCGCCTCCTCTTCTGTGGTTTGTTTTTTTTCTTGCAGGTTTTGTAGACTGACAACAGTGACTACCCTCACCCAATTTGTTGGAGCTTTAACCTGATACTTGATTTGATCAAAATCACCCTCTTCGACCTGAATTTGGACAAGAATTACAGGATTATTGCTCCTCCAAATTACCCTAAGCTGCTGAAAAGAATTACTCTCCAATCTAGACCCTGCAATAATGATAATGACCTATATTACTGGCTTCACATTAACTCTTTCATTTATTTGCTGCCCCCCAATCCTGAGAAACTGAATCTTTCTATCCCTGTGATTAACCCGAATGATCTTGACAAAATGACTCCCATGAACCACATTTGGACTGGTTGTTGGAGTTTTTATTACGCTCTCAGGTCCCTTTTGAGTTTTGTCTGGAATCGCCCTGTTTGCAAATTTTATTTGTATTTTTCCCTATTCTTGAACTATTGGGACCACAATGAACCTTTGTCCTTTTTGGACCAGAACAATTCCAATTTTAAGTACCATTGCTTGTTTTTGGTACTTAATTTTAGAACCCTTTTGTATTTGAGCAATAACAATGACCAACCAATCCTTAAGAATGATTAGACTCATCAAATATTGACAATTCTCTCTACAAAAAACTATGTCCAGATACAAGATAAGAGGAAATTCTACCATGCACAAACCCTGATCGTTTTTTTATGAAGATAACTACATGGAATTGAGGAATGATATTGAATCTTTTTACAAGATTGAAAAAAGTTCAATTATTAGCTTTATTCGAAACACAAATGAAAGATTATGGAAAAAAGCTGAATTTGATCAATTTCTTTTTTCTCCTGCAACTGGATTTGGAGGTGGTTTTTGTATAATGTGAAAAACATACCAATTGACTAACGAAATAATTGAAACTGACTTGATCTGTAACATATTCATTACCCTGAGATACACCAATATGTACTAATAAAAAACTCATGATTATTCTCCATATGCACATCCAAATGAAGTTGCTATGAACCATTCTAGGAAGAATTAATTTTTTTCATAAAAAATTGTCCTCTCCCTTGTATTTTGATGGGAGATATTAACGAAATACAAGACTCATTGCTAAAAAAGAACAAGTTCTCAGTTTTTAAAAGACTTTTTTGGAATCAACGAGCAAAAACAAAACACATAAAATTCAATGACACTAATGCGGGTTATATCCATAAAATATCCACGGGGAAGAGAAACCGACAAATAATAAAAGAAATTCGGACACAAGAAGGAACCACAATCATTGGGGAACAAAATATCAGAAATGAAATCCGAAATGATTTCATCAAAAGATTTAAGAGTGACCCTATTAATGATATAGTGCTTAACAAGCATCTTGACCTAATACAAACTGAAATATCGCCTCATGACAATTGTGAACTTACCAAACAAGTTACCAGTGATGAAATCAAGATAGCTACCTTTGCTATTGGTCAAGACAAATCACATGGACCTGATGGAATGACTGTAGAATTCTATCAAAAATAGCCGGGGGGGGGGGGCTCAAACACATATAGACAGATTTAACAGACTACTTTTTTGTGAAAAATGAGTGTGAACTTGTTGACATACCGACCCAAGGTAATATCTATACATGGAGAAAAAATAAAACCGAAATTGATAATACATATGAAAAATTAGACAGAACTCTGGTTTAGCACCATATTCTACAATGGTACCCGAGAATTATTACTAAAAATTATGCATTTACAATGTCTGACCATTGCCCTATATCTATTGAGCTAACAAATGACACCTACTTTTTTCGAAAAATGAGTGTGAACTTGTTGACATACTGACCCAAGGTAATATCTATACATGGAGAAAAAACAAAACAGAAATTGATAATACATATGAAAAACTAGACAGAACTCTGGTTTAGCACCAGATTCTACAATGGTACCCGAGAATTATTACTAAAAATTATGCATTTACAATGTCTGACCATTGCCCTATATCTATTGAGCTAACAAATGATACCCCTTTCAAAAACCAACCCTTCAGATTTGAAAAAGTTTGGATGACACGAAGAGATTTTAGGAATGTTGTCAAACAAGCCTGGCGGGTTAGATATCATGGCTCTAGAATGTATGAATTGACCAAGAAAACACAACTGCTCAAAAGACATGCGAAAGAATGGAACAAAAAAACCTTTGGAAATTTGTTCACACAATTACACAAGATAGAAGAGGATCTAACAACCATTCAGAAGAGTATATGTATCTCTTCTAATAGAGCTTTAGCGGATAAACAAACCAGACTCATTGCTAAAAAAAAACAAGTTCTCAGTTTTCAAAAGATTTTTTGGAACCAACGAGCAAAAACAAAACACATAAAATTCAATGACACTAATGCGGGTTATATCCATAAAATATCCACGGGGAAGAGAAACCGACAAATAATAAAATAAATTCGGACACAAGAAGGAACCACAATCATTGGGGAACAAAATATCAGAAATGAAATCCGAAATGATTTCCTCAAAAGATTTAAGAGTGACCCTATTAATGATATAGTGCTTAACAAGCATCTTGACCTAATACAAACTGAAATATCGCCTCATGACAATTGTGAACTTACCAAACAAGTTACCAATGATGAAATCAAGACAACTACCTTTGCTATTGGTCAAGATAAATCACATGGACCTGATGGAATGACTGCAGAATTCTATCAAAAATAGCCGGAGGGGGAGGGGGGGGCTCAAACACATACAGACAGATTTAACAGACTACTTTTTGTGAAAATGAGTGTGAACTTGTTGACATACCGACCCAAGGTAATATCTATACATGGAGAAAAAACAAAACAGAAATTGATAATACATATGAAAAACTAGACATAACTCTGGTTTAGCACCAGATTCTACAATGGTACCCGAGAATTATTACTAAAAATTGTGCATTTACAATGTCCGACCATTGCCCTATATCTATTGAGCTAACAAATGACACCTACTTTTTGTGAAAAATGAGTGTGAACTTGTTGACATACCGACCCAAGGTAATATCTATACATGGAGAAAAAACAAAACAGAAATTGATAATACATATGAAAAACTAGACAGAACTCTGGTTTAGCACCAGATTCTACAATGGTACCCGAGAATTATTACTAAAAATTATGCATTTACAATGTTTGACCATTGCCCTGTATCTATTGAGCTAACAAATGACACCCCTTTCAAAAACCAACCCTTCAGATTTGAAAATTTTTGGATGACATGAAGTGATTTTAGGAATGTTGTCAAACAAGCCTGGCGGGTTAGATATCATGGCTCTAGAATATATGAATTGACCAAGAAAACACAACTACTCAAAAGACATGCGAAAGAATGGAATAAAAAAACCTTTGGAAATTTGTTCACACAATTACACAAGATAGAAGAGGATATAACAACCATTCAGAAGAGTATCTGTATCTCTTCTAATAGAGCTTTAGCGGATAAACAAACCAGAATCATTGCTAAAAAAGAACAAGTTCTCAGTTTTCAAAAGATTTTTTAGAACCAACGAGCAAAAACAAAACACATAAAATTCAATGACACTAATGTGGGTTATATCCATAAAATATCCACGGGGAAGAGAAACCGACAAATAATAAAAGAAATCCGGACACAAGAAGGAACCACAATCATTGGGGAACAAAATATCAGAAATGAAATCCGAAATGATTTCATCAAAAGATTTAAGAGTGACCCTATTAATGATATAGTGCTTAACAAGCATCTTGACCTAATACAAACTGAAATATCCCCTCATGACAATTGTGAACTTACCAAACAAGTTACCAATGATGAAATCAAGACAACTACCTTTGCTATTGGTCAAGACAAATCACATGGACCTGATGGAATGACTGCAGAATTCTATCAAAAATAATGGGATATTATTGGACCATCCGTTATCCAGGATGTGAAAAGTTTTGTCCTCTCCGGAAAAATTCTTAAACAGATCAACCATACTTTTATCACGCTTATTGCGAAATGTGAAAATCCAAACTCAACTAATCACTACCGACCCATCAGTCTGTGGTCAATGATATATAAAATTATATCCAAAATTTTGATTGAACGACTAAAGAGAATTATGGAAAAACTTATTCACCCGCTTTAGGGGGTTTTGTTGCAAACAAATCAATTCAAGATAATATTCTGATTGCTCATGAAATTTTTCATTCCTTTAAATCTAGGAAGGGGAAGAGAGGCTTTATTGCAATCAAATTGGATATGGAAAAAACGTATGACCGCATTGAATGGAAATTTATCCTTGAGATCCTCCGGAAATTTGGTTTTGACCCGATATTCATTAATTGGAACTCTGAATGCATTTCGTCTGTCTCATTCTCGGTCCTTGTAAATAATGGACCAACGGAAATATATAAACCAGAAAGAAGACTACGACAAGGTGACCCTCTATCTCCTTTTCTGTTCATTTTGGGAGCCAAAATACTTGCACGACGACTAAACCAAGCATTAGAACGACAAAGAAAACCATTGGGATTCCAACTTACTCGTCAAGGTACTAGAATCCTGTTTCTGGCATTTGCAGATGATATCACGATCTTCTCAAAAGCTAACAAGGAAAATTACAGATAAATTAAATTGATTATTGATGAGTATTGCCAAATCTCCGGGCAAAGAGTAAATTTTCACAAGTCTGCCTTTCAGGTTACCTCGAAAGTTCCGAACATACAAAAACAACAAATACAAGGAATCCTTACTATTACAAACTTGACATCGCTTGAAAAATACCTCAGTTGCCCCATTATTAATGGGAGAGTAAACTCCAGCACTTTTGCAGATGTTGTGACTAGATCAAAAGGACAATTGACTAAATGGAAAACAATCTCACTTTCCCAAGCAGGAAGAACAACCCTAATTAAATCGAACCTGGCAACAAAACCAAATTTCTTAATGCAAAGCTTTATGCTTCCTACAAACACTCATGATGAACTAGATAGAATCAACCGATCCTTCTTCTGGAATAAAGATATGTCCTACAGACCTCTTATGAGATGGGACAAAATATGTCAACCAACCAACCTTAGAGGACTTGGGATTCACAAAACTAAAGATATGAACTATGCACTTCAATACAAACTGATATGGAAAATCCTAGCTGAGCCTAATAACTTTTGGGTCAAGATTGTATCTGAAAAATATCTTAAAGAACAACACATTCTTGACTACAAACAGAGAGAGAATTGCTCTTGGCAATGGTCGCAAATGATGAACATTAGGAAAGCCTTTCAAAAAGGATTAATATGGAAAGTCAGAGATGGAAAAACGATTAAATTCTGGACAGACAAATGGGTCCTCAATGAACCACTCTGTGATGTTGTGAACCCGTCTCCAAAGGTTGACATTAATTGCCGAGTGGTTGATTTTCTGGATACAAACAAGAAGTGGAACAAACTGAAACTTGAACTGGTGTTACCACAAAATCTTGTATCCCAAATCATTGCCATACCTATCCCAGTAAATCAAATTAATGACCGTATGTATTGGGAACCTAGCAAATGTGGGTGGTTTTTCCACTAAGTCTGCAATGGAACTAATTATTAAAAGCAAGCAGGTTTCGGCCTATGATTCTTCTTGGATATGGAAAATTGACACTTATCCCAAAGTCAAGAATTTTCTCTGCAAAATTCTTAAAAACGAACTATCGACCAAAATAAGATTACAACAAAAAGGAATTTCAGTTTCTTCGGGTTGTATCTCATGTACTCATCAGACTGAAGATACTAAGCATATCTTACTACATTGTACCCATACTTTGCAGACAATTAATAAGATTAATAGCTCTACATGGATATTTATTAGCACCATTGTAACACCTCGTAATTTTTAAGGGTATTTTGAATTATTTTTTTTAAATTTTTCTTATGCCCGTTTTGCTAGACGGATTTAATTCAGTGAGTCTCGGACCTTCTCAAAAGGGGTCTGAGCTCTGTAAAATTTTCCGAGCATTATATAATACAGTTGAGGTGTTTTCGGGGTTAATGTATCGTTAATGTAAGAATATATTTAACCCGGAGTTAAGAAATTTAATCCAAACCAAGTTCGGATAAGAATAAACGAAGTCGGCTTAAAACCGCGACTCACCGCGATTGACCGCGATGAACCGCGATCCACCGCGACCGGCCGCGATCGCGGTAATGCCAATGACAGAGGCGATCGTCTTCCTCGCGTGGCGGTTACTGTAGCTCTGTTTTTTTTGGCTCGGTTGGGATATTTTTGGGCAGGCCAAGTGGCCCTTCGCCTTTGTCCCCTTGTCCCCTTGGAGGTGGTCGGATTTGGGCTATAAAAGGGGTGAGAACCGGAGCTCTCTTTCTCTTCTTCTTCCTTCTTCTTTCTCCTCTGTTTCTCCTCTGTTTTTCACCATTGTTGAGCAGTTTTGGAGCTTCGTGAGAGGGAGATTTCGAGTGGTTCTTGAGTCGAGAAGGTGCTCCTGGGTGTTGTTGGAAGCTTTGAGGTGTTGGGAGATCGAACCATAGACAAATCGATGGCAAACAAATCGGTTTGGGTAAGAAATTCTCCATTGTTGTCTCGCGAGCTAGCCACTGTCACAGCACGAAAACCGCGACCGACCGCAACTTGCCGCGATCGCGGTGTGTGTCCGAGTTGTGTGTTTTGTGGGTTGGCTTTGGGCTTGGCTCGTTTCCTTTGATTTCTTCTTGTATTCTTTTAGATTCATATATAAGTGTATTGAATCTAACTTAGGGTCTTGTTATGGGCCATTTCTTAGGGATTTAATATCCAAGATCTGCTCCAGTTTTAGATCCAGGAACTAGACGTTGCTCATCTTGATTCGAAGTTGTCGGATCTAAGGCAAGTGGCGGTTCGCTCTTGCTCATCATTCCATACTTTGATTATTTATCAATAGTTTTGTTGTTAAATAATTTGGGATGATTCTGAATTATGTTGGAAATTGTTTTGATAACCTTATGTGTTTAAAAGAAGTTATTATACTAGGTTGTATATTCTGCTAGAACCGATGCTAGTATATTATAGATTTGTTGTGCAGGTGAAGGCCGTAAGGGTCTTTGATGTGATTTATCGTGTGTGTTTAGATTATTAAATCTAGGGTGTTGGTTGTTCAGGTTGAGCCATGATGGTTCTCTGTGTTGTGATTGTGTGTTTGACTGCTAGTACAGTCCGTGTGTAGTAACGTAATTGTTGGGATTATTCCCCGGGATTTATTCCCCGTTAGTTTTGTTCAGGTCATGACCCTATCCTAATAGAGGATACGTGCACGCAGAAATGCAACTGGATGGGATTTATTCCCTGGAATTTATTCCCCGTTATTTTGTTAAAGTACAACTGGATGGGATTTATTCCCTGGGATTATTCCCCGTGTTATCTCTTGTAGAGAGATGTTAAAAGCTTATAACGTGATGTGCGTGTGTGGTCATTTAAATAAGATACGTGCCATGAGTATGCACATAATGAAAATGCCTTGACCATAATAATAAAGTGCCGTATGAGTAGCACTTATTTTAAATTGTGTGGCGAGTGGTGCAGCTAGGCGCTAGTGCAGCTAGGAAAAGCTCGTCTTAGTTGTAGATCGCTCGTATGCGATATTGTGATGATGTGGTTGTGTGTGTTTGGTTATGTTTCCCCAACATTTGTCATGTTTCCTTTAAGGCTCATTTCATTTGGAGTCTTCTTTTGGGATTGATTGCTGTGAGACTCGGTCTCCAGAATCTCCTCTTGTTCATGCTGCTTCGTATATTCTAGTAGGAGTATGATGGTTGACTAGCGTACTCGGTTATTATTTGAGGGACGATGAGTCTAACCTAATACGACTGCTTCGAACCACTCTGCTTTGTACCCTTGCATAGTCTTTCATTAGACTGACCAACCGTTATATTCCTTGCATGGTTGGCTGGTGTCATCCGTCCGATTCGGCACATCAGGTGTGTTGAAGATCCGAGAAGGCTAGAACGACTATGAAGATGAACGGTGTTTCGACAAGTTGTTTTGTCGCTTTGTATTTAAAAGATTTCCGCTGTGCTATTTTGTATTTCTGATAAAATTGGGTCGTTTTAGGAATCGTGTAATTCCGCGACCATGTGGTTTAATAAAAGTTATGATTTTAGTATTGTAACTGTGTTTTAAGTCAGTTATGACGTCGGAAAAGCCTGGGGTGACTTCGGGGTTTACGTCTGGGGTCATCGGCAGTAGCGCTTTCAAATGGGGTTAAATTTGGGGGTGTTACAGAAATGGTATCAGAGCTAAAATGTTTTCCAAGAGCTCTGAATTTTTCAAATAAAAAGCCGTTCATAGTCGTGCCTTCTTGAGTCTGATACGGAAGTTGCTTCTATGTCTAGAAAGACTAAGATTCTCTCTTCGTCGCCCGAAGGTTAAGGGTGCAGTTCTCTTCAGAAGGAACTCGGATAAAGTCGAGGTGGTTTCGCCATCTCCAGTTAGACTTGAGTTTTCAGTTCTCTTGTCAGGATTTGAGGTTGTAGAACCTAGTATTCCGGTTTGGTGTTCATCTAGGAAAGTTACCAAGTAGATCTACTCTGAGTTGACTGTTAATACATTTCGAATAGATATTAATGTATAAAGTACTTGGACTTTGATCGGTAATTAGATGGTGGACTCAAGGAACATTATTCATGCTGGTACTGGGCCGAGCAATGACCCGAGACCGGATGTAAGGGTTGTTCCAAACCCTGTGGAGGAGCACGAGTCTGTTGCTCACAATAATTCCGGAGGCGGTGTCCAAGTTCAGGCTAACGCTCCGATGATTTTAGATGCTGCTGCAATGGAAGTATTTCGAGGAATGATTGTGCAAGCAGTGGCTGAGATACTGCGACCAGTTGCGCCTCAGGCACAAGAGGTGCCAATTTCTCAAGTGGTTCCTAGAGTTGTGGAACCAAATGTCCTGGTACATCAGGAAGAGGTGATCAGGAATGGAGGTAATTATATCCGTGCACTGAAGGCCATAAATTCTATGAGGCCTGACAGCTATGACGGAAAAGGAGAACCGGTCAGAGTGGCCTATTGGTTCTCACACCTGGAGCGGTTATTCCGCAATATTGAGTGCACTGAAGCTGAGAAGGTGCATATTGCTTCTCTCCATCTGAAAGAGGAAGCCAGTGAATGGTGGGAAGGCACCAGGTTGGCAGATCATCCAGGGCTGAACTGGGGTATGTTCAAAGCCAAGATGACCGACCGTTTCTTTTCCCGAGCTATGAGGGATGAGAAGCACAAGGAGTTCATGTATCCGAAGACGGAAGGATTGAAGGTGACAGAGCTTGCCACTAAGTTCAATCATTTGTTGCAATACGCTGGGTCAGATGTAACCAGCGAGGAGCAGAAGATCTGGCACTTCCATGAGTGGATGGGTCCAGACATTAAATCATGGATGGTGCGTCACATATGCTCTACTTTGGAGCAGTACGTGGATGCAGCTTATCAGGTAGAAGTGACTCTAGAGGAGTCGGCGAAGAAGCGTGATCAGCAGAAGTTGATGCAAGATCAGTCTCAGATGAACGGATTTAAACGTCCTGCGCCACCATTTGACTTCGTCAAGGCTAGCAAAGCAAAGACGGGTATGACTCAAGGAGAGTCGACACAACAGTTTGACCAAGGAAAGAGTTCAATTCAGTGTTTCAACTGTGGTGCACCTGGGCACAAAAGGAATGAATGTCTAAAAGAGATAAAGACATGTTACGACTGTGGGAGAGCAGGTCACATGCAGAGGTTTTGCCTGCAGAGAAAGCAAAGAAGATCTGAGTTTCAGCAAGGGTCTGCTATTCAGAGCAACCGGCCGGAGTTTAAACCGGTGGAGGCTCCTAGTCCTACGATGCAGACGACTGCACAGAATAAAGGGAAGGCTCCAGTAGCTTCTGGAAGTCAAGGTCAACGTCTTTACGTGATGCGTGAGGCGGATGGATCTGATTTTTCATTTGCTTAAAGCTTTCTACTTTTGTTATAGGTTGTAGATTTGGGTGTTACCCAGTCTTTTGTTTTGAATGGTTGTGTTAGTAAGTTTAAGAACACATCAAGGTTGTAAAACTTTTATTGTAATTATTCTTGCTAAAATAAATATTTGGTTTGAACCAAGCGTTTGTCAGATGTCTCGATTACCATTCAGGGTGAAGTTTGAGACAGCTACGTAGCAAGGTGGTACCTTTGATACGAGTTTTGTGCTCCAAGTTAGAAACCGAAGAGGTTACTTGGGAGACTGAGACGGGTGTACTTAGATACTTTCCCTACTTGTTATCGGCCTTGATAATGCAAGTTTCGGGGTCGAAACTTAAAATAAGGGGGTAGTAATATAACACCCCGTAATTTTTAAGGGTATTTTGAATTTTTTTTTTAAATTTTTCTTATGCCCGTTTTGCTAGACGGATTTAATTCAGTGAGTCTCAGACCTTCTCAAAAGGGGTCTGAGCTCTGTAAAATTTTCCGAGCATTATATAATACAGTTGAGGTGTTTTCGGGGTTAATGTATCGTTAATGTACGAATATATTTAACCCGGAGTTAAGAAATTTAATCCAAACCAAGTTCGGATAAGAATAAACGAAGTCGGCTTAAAACCGCGACTCACCGCGATTGACCGCGATGAACCGCGATCCACCGCGACCGGCCGCGATCGCGGTCATGCCAATGACAGAGGCGGTCGTCTTCCTCGCGTGGCGGTTATTGTAGCTCTGTTTTTTTTGGCTCGGTTGGGATATTTTTGGGCAGGCCAAGTGGCCCTTCGCCTTTGTCCCCTTGGAGGTGGTCGGATTTGGGCTATAAAAGGGGTGAGAACCGGAGCTCTCTTTCTCTTCTTCTTCCTTCTTCTTTCTCCTCTGTTTCTCCTCTGTTTTTCACCATTGTTGAGCATTTTTGGAGCTTCGTGAGAGGGAGATTTCGAGTGGTTCTTGAGTCGAGAAGGTGCTCCTGGGTGTTGTTGGAAGCTTTGAGGTGTTGGGAGATCGAACCATAGACAAATCGAAGGCAAACAAATCGGTTTGGGTAAGAAATTCTCCATTGTTGTCTCGCGAGCTAGCCACTGTCACAGCACGAAAACCGCGACCGACCGCAACTTGCCGCGATCGCGGTATGTGTGTCCGAGTTGTGTGTTTTATGGGTTGGCTTTGGGCTTGGCTCGTTTCCTTTGATTTCTTCTTGTATTCTTTTAGATTCATATATAAGTGTATTGAATCTAACTTAGGGTCTTGTTATGGGCCATTTCTTAGGGATTTAATATCCAAGATCTGCTCCAGTTTCAGATCCAGGAACTAGACGTTGCTCAGCTTGATTCGAAGTTGTCGGATCTAAGGCAAGTGGCGGTTCGCTCTTGCTCATCATTCCATACTTTGATTATTTATCAATAGTTTTGTTGTTAAATAATTTGGGATGATTCTGAATTATGTTGGAAATTGTTTTGATAACCTTATGTGTTTAAAAGATGTTATTATACTAGGTTGTATATTCTGCTAGAACCGACGCTAGTATATTATAGATTTGTTGTGCATGTGAAGGCCGTAAGGGTCTTTGATGTGATTTATCGTGTGTGTTTAGATTATTAAATCTAGGGTGTTAGTTGTTCAGGTTGAGCCGTGATGGTTCTCTGTGTTGTGATTGTGTGTTTGACTGCTAGTACAGTTCGTGTGTAGTAACGTAATTGTTGGGATTATTCCCCGGGATTTATTCCCCGTTAGTTTTGTTCAGGTCATGACCCTATCCTAATAGAGGATACGTCCACGCAGAAATACAACTGGATGAGATTTATTCCCTGGGATTTATTCCCCGTTATTTTGTTAAAGTACAACTGGATGAGATTTATTCCCTGATATTATTCCCCGTGTTATCTCTTGTAGAGAGATGTTAAAAGCTTATAACGTGATGTGCATGTGTGGTCATTTAAATAAGATACGTGCCATGAGTATGCACATAATGAAAATGCCTTGACCATAATAATAAAGTGCCGTATGAGTAGCACTTATTTTAAATTGTGTGGCGAGTGGTGCAACTAGGCGCTAGTGCAGCTAGGAAAAGCTCGTCTTAGTTGTAGATCGCTCGTATGCGATATTGTGATGATGTGGTTGTGTGTGTTTGGTTATGTTTCCCCAACATTTGTCATGTTTCCTTTAAGGCTCATTTCATTTGGAGTCTTCTTTTGGGATTGATTGCTGTGAGACTCGGTCTCCAGAATCTCCTCTTGTTCATGCTGCTTCGTATATTCTAGTAGGAGTATGATGGTTGACTAGCGTACTCGGTTATTATTCGAGGGACGATGAGTCTAACCTAATACGACTGCTTCGAACCACTCTGCTTTGTACCCTTGCGTAGTCTTTCATTAGACTGACCAACCGTTATATTCCTTGCATGGTTGGCTGGTGTCATCCGTCCGATTCGGCACATCAGGTGTGTTGAAGATCTGAGAAGGCTAGAACGACTATGAAGATGAACGGTGTTTCGACAAGTTGTTTTGTCGCTTTGTATTTAAAAGATTTCCGCTGTGCTATTTTGTATTTCTGATAAAATTGGGTCGTTTTAGGAATCGTGTAATTCCGCGACCATGTGGTTTAATAAAAGTTATGATTTTAGTATTGTAACTGTGTTTTAAGTCAGTTATGACGTCGAAAAAGCCTGGGGTGACTTCGGGGTTTACGTCTGGGGTCATCGGCAGTAGCGCTTTCAAATGGGGTTAAATTTGGGGGTGTTACAACCATCGACTCCACGAATAAAAGAATTGTCATCATTATGGAAGAAACTAAGAATAGACTCACTAGTAAGGAGTTCTCTGAACTTGCAATTACTTGGAGGAACATTTGGTACCAAAGAAACCAGAAAACCTTCTCTAATGACAACCAAGCGACGAAAATTATTAAAGATGTGGTTACTTATACGCATAATTTGATTTATTGCTGGAATATGTAATACTCCACAGGCCAGCTACCCCAGCCACCAACCACCCAGCCTGGTGACAACGACCAGTCGGTGCCGGCGCCGGTGCTGCCTGTGAGTCCACAAGGCCTGCAGGCCTAACACCCAACCCTTTCCCCATTAAATGGGTAGGTTGTTGCCCGCGGGGATCGAACCCGGTACCTTTGATATAAGGGTAAAGCCTTACCACTTATATCACCAACTACGCTGCAGCACAATTGGTATCAAGGTGCTTAGGCGCTTGATAAAGGGTGGAGAGGTCGCGTGTTCGACTCTCGCCAACAACCTACCCATTTGGGGGGAAGGGTTGAGGTACACGGCCTGCAGGCCTGTTAAGGATGGCAGTGTCGGGGTGCCTGTCAGGCCCGTTGTCGGCAAGGTCAGGCACCAACATAAAGTGTACTTTTTTTGTAATACTCCACAGGCCAGCTACCCCAGCCACCAACCACCCAGCCTGGTGACAACGACCAGCCGGTGCCGGCGCCGATGCTGCCTGTGAGTCCACAAGGCCTGCAGGCCTAACACCCAACCCTTACCTTTATATCAAAGGTCCCGGGTTCGATCCCCGCGGGCAACAACCTACCCATTTAATGGGGGAAGGGTTGGGTGTTAGGCCTGCAGGCCTTGTGGACTCACAGGCAGCACCGACTGGTCGTTGTCACCAGGCTGGGTGGTTGGTGGTTGGGGTAGCTGGCCTGTGGAGTATTACAGAATAGAACAAAAATATGGAATCTTGATTGCTCGGAAACCAATAATGCCACCACTAAAAAAAGGAGATAAGAAAAAACACAGAAATTTGAGGTTGAAAAACCCACCGAACAAGTTTGTTAAGATTAATCTTGACGGATCCACTAAATCAAATGGGGATTCTTCGTTTGGATTCATCTTTAGAGATGATAAAGGTGAACCTATTATAATCCATGCTGAAAAATGCGGTGTGTCATCTACACTGAAAACTAAGGCTCTGGCCTTCCGAAATGCAATTTTAAAAGCTAAAGAAATGAGAATTGAGCAAATCCAAATTGAATCCGATAACTTAACCATAGTAAATGTCCTTAATAAGATCTGACACTGTCCATGGGAGATTGAGATTATCATCTCGGTTATCTTGTGTTTATTAATGTCTTTTACGACAGTGCAGATCAGTCATATTTTCTGTGAGATTAATTCGGTGGCTGACCATATTGCAAAACTTAGCCATGTTCGCAATGGATGATATCAAGACCAACCCAGAACTCCGTATTCTCATCCGAAATGATACTATAGGTTGATTTTCAAGTCGAACTTGAAACCTGTCTAATCTTTACCTTATTACAAAAAAAAAAAAAAAAAAAAAAGGTGAAAAGAGTGACACCAAATAAACCAATTGAAAAAAGGTCGGACTCTTTACAAAGGGGCGGACAAGGAAAGAGGCCTTTTTTCTGCTAAGAGCCACATTCATTCACCCGCCCAAAACCCCAAAGGTGGGCCCCACTCCGCCTCTTTCTATAAAAACAAAGCGTCTTGGCTTGCTAGGAAAGTCATCTCCCGATTCGAATCTCACCATTCGCAATCTCTCTCAGCTTAGCTTCATATATTAAGCTTTAAGATAAGAGGAATTGGAAATGGCTCCCTCTCTTTCTACTGCTAAGTTTCTCTCCGCTCTCCTCCGCGACTCCCTCTCCATCTCCAGGTACGGATTCCGTCCATCTACTTTGCTTCCTTCAAACTCGTAGTTTTGCCGGCGGTTTTTCTCGTCGGAAGTTAACTATACCTCTCCATCTATCTCATAACTAAACTCTACGAGATCTTTCAACTTTCGGTTATTCTGTTCCTCTGGTTGAGACAGAGCCATAATAAAAAACAGAGAAAAATGTACTGACAAAAATAAAATACGAAAGGTATTAAGATTTAAGACTAATTAAGTTTGCAATTAAATTGTAAATGTGCAGACGGGGCTACGCGGCGGCTTCGCAAGGAGCGGTGATAGCTAGAAGCGGCGCAGCGACGGCGAGGATGGGGAAGGCAGCAAAAGATGAGGCCGCGGAGAACGCGTGGGTCCCAGACCCCGTCACCGGGTATTACAGGCCGGCGAATCGGGCGAACGAGATCGACGTCGCCGAGCTGCGCGAGCTGCTTCTGAAACAGAGGAGCGGATCGCAGTGAAGATGCATTTTGAATTGGGGGGAAATCGAAGATGGCCGTGATTGAAAGGGAGATGATATCATGCGCCGCTCTTTCTGCGGTGGAGGGATGATGATGATCTTGTTGCATGTTTTAATAATGAAAAGGTGAAAGTCCTAGTCCCATTGTGGGGTGTGGGATTAAAGTTATGGCCCGGCTGTAAGATTCGCAGTGTTAATTTGTATAATTGTCGTCATGATTTGTTTTTTTTGGTCTAACTCTAATGTCGTCATGATTTAAAATTTTAAGGTGAAACGAAACGATAAAAAAAAAAAAAAAAAAGTAACAGAAAATTCAGTAATGTGTTCGCTGCTGCAATCTGATTGCCGCCGTTGCTATTATTCGGTATGATTTCAGCATCAGTATCTCCCATACCAGCTTGGCTAACACTTGTCGGGTTTGGTCCGCCCTGTTTGGGTTTCCCAATATTTCTGGGATTCGAGTAAAATCCTCATCAATTATTCTAAAATTCTTCTGACCCAATTTTTTTTATTTTGAAATTCTTCGTATCTTCCAATTATTCAAATTGGAGTTTAAATTAGAAAAAAATAGAAACTATAAAATTATGCTTAAATAAGTTTGATATTTATAAAAAAAATGATAATTGTTCATTTTCATACAATTTTTCGACAGTTTTAAATAAGTGGACGTCAGACATCATATTTATAAATAAAAATATTACATGTCTTCATTTTTGTTTAAAGACAATGAATTATGGTTCAGATTACAAAATATTACAAGTCATTTGGCATGTTGCCACATCTAATTTTGTCTTCTACGAATCCCCTTCCTCCCTCGTGTCGTCGAGATCCTATTTGCAGCATCTGCAAACTCTAACGGTCATAGTCCTTTATACTTGATCTCATCAATCGCAAATCCCTAGTCATGAAGAACCTTCAAGTGTTAATGGGCACTCAGGCCTTCGCAATCGCCTCCAAGTCCGAGTCTGTATCGCCGAAGGAGTTCTCTATTACCACATTCTATGTATATAAGCTTTTGTCATTGAAGATAATTGACCCAACTATTTACAAGTTTAATAGAGTATTACTCTTGGTTGTTTTATAGCTTGAACAAGGAGAGTTTTTGTCCATTTGTACCGAGCAAGACTGCGAGAGAGAAATTGAAGAGGATGATAAGATATGGTTCATTTATTAATGAGTAGCAGAATAATAGTCATGATGAAAATTGTAGTAGGAATTAATTTGTGCTTTGCAAATTTGAAATGGATGGCTAAGGGCTAATGAGTGATTAAAAAATTACTAACATCAATAATAAGAGGCCAGTAATGGTTCTTGCGTTATATTAGTCGACTATTAGGATTCAAGCTATCAAATCAACACATTCTTTATTGATTAACAAGCTATTTTTTCATTCATGAGAACTCTAAAGTAGATTATAAATTGTAGAAGCAATTATACAAAATCAAACACATATCTCAATCTAAAACGCTTGAAAATTGGGTCTCAAATCAAAAAAAAAATCCTCATATATATTGGAGGCTTATTTATAGCCGACGAGTCTTGCTTTTACTTAGTGACAAGGTGTTGAAACGTGATTGTTGATGATTAGTCATGCTCAATGAGTCGGCGAGCGCGCGTCGTACGATGATTGGACCG
The DNA here is from genome assembly GCA_027886185.1 of Rheum nobile. NCBI lineage: Eukaryota > Viridiplantae > Streptophyta > Magnoliopsida > Caryophyllales > Polygonaceae > Rheum > Rheum nobile. The sequence continues at coordinate 9,825,127 of WOAB01000485.1, forward strand.
TTTGGTAGTATGTCACTTGGTTTGGGAAGGCGGTGTAGTGATGGCACGCTTCTATTGGAGCTTCATGCCACCCTTGTTTGATTACGTGTATGTGCTACACATTCATATAATCAACGCGTCGTTCTTGGATCACCTTATTTGGGTTTATCATTGTCTCGTGGGGATGACGCGATCTTGTATTTGTTGCGTTCAATTGTGTGCCTTTTTAGTTTTTTCTCTCCGGGAGGCTTTGATAGTTCAAGCTAGCGGTGAATTTAGATGGCCGTAAGAGACAATTAGGTGAGGCTTTGATAGTTCAAGCGGTGAATTTAGATGGTTGTAAGAGACAATTAGGTGATAAGATGTCACTAATTAGTTATCGTAACACTATTTTTCTTGTATAATTACTCAAGTTTAACCCAATTTCCAAAAATAATCCCAGCCTGATATCTGTAGACAACTACTTAAGCTCTGGTTGGGAAGAAGGTTATAAACACTTTATAAATAAAAAAGTATTTTTTATAACCTTGTACAAATTTCAATATATCTCACAAATTTTAAATTTCAAAAACCATTTTTTTCAAAAAAAAAACTCATTATAAACAACGGTTTTTTCACCTAGTATCCGTGAGGTACGACGAAATTCACAAGATATACCAAAGTTTGATCCATTTCGCACGGTACCACTCAGTTTTTTTTTCTTTCCGCCAAATACCCTCCCGTTAACTTACTAACAAAAATCGTTAATTTTTTTTAAAAAAATTAACAAAACCTAAAAAAAGCCTTCTTCGAAGTCTTTTTGCTACGGCCATACACATCATTGGCTTTATGTTTTATCGTGTACAAGCTTAAAGCTGATAATCTTCATTCTTCAATATTTATCTTCTGAATTCAACTTGTCCAATTTCAATTCAAATTGACCAAGCTACCAACTCAACAAATTGACCAAGCTACCAATTCAACAAATTGACCAAGCTACCAATCAGCTGGTGACCAAGCTACCAACCGTAAAACCCAACAGCTAGCCAGATCTGCTGAACACAAGTACCCACCAAAACTTGAAATTGAAAAGCTTACCTGGGTGGAGGCGAGTCGGAGATCAGCGGTGGAGGCGGAGGTGAGCCGGGTGGAGGCGAGTCGCTTGGCTCAAAGGGAAGGGCTTCAGTGGTGGGTGGAGGCGGAGGGTCGAGGGCGGTAGAAGCCGGAGATCAGCCGGAGAGTCGAGGGTGGCCGGCAGAATGGCCGCCGGAAGAGAGAGGGGTTGAGTTCGCCGAGCCGGGTTGAGTTTGCCGAGCACGAAGAAGAGAGACTTCGAAGAAGGCTTTTTTTAGTTTTTTTTTAAACTATTTTTGTTAGGGAGTTAATGGAAGTATATTTGGAGAAAAAATGACAAAATTCGGGATATCACTCGAAATGGATTAAATTTTGATAGACCTCTCGAATTTCGCCGCCGTATTTAGTACTATGCCAAAAAATCGTATAAACAATAAACAGTTTTTACAAAACAAATCTTTAAGATTATGTTTGTATTGAGGGATTGAGAGAGAATCTGAAGGAAAGAGGAAACAAGAAAATTGTATTTTTTTATTTGGTTAAATTTTATGAGGAGAATTGGGTGAATTTTAACAAAAAAATAAGGAAAAACCACAAGGGAATTGAAGAGAAATTAAATCCCATCAAATTAATGCAATTTCGATGAAAATTACAAATAGACTCATTCAAATTTTTTAAAAAATAAATTAACATCAATTAATTTTTATTTTTCTTCCTTTTAAAATTCCCTTCTACCCAAACAAGAAAAAAATTTAAAATCTTTTCCTTCACTTTTCATTATCTCTCTTTTTCCTTCTCATCATTTTTTAAATATTTTTTTTTTTTTTTTCTAGCAATTAACCATTGGCCAAACACAATAAATGTACTAAAACAATTATGAGTTTGGATCAGTAATCTCAGCAAGGAAGAGGCAAATCAAAATCTTGGTACTATGCAATTCAAACCCTAAAAATCCCATGGCCGCCAACCCTTCTCCCAACCATTGCATCTGCCTCCGCCACTGATCCCTTTTCGTTGATCCATATCTTCCTTCGTAATCATCTTGTGATTCTTTCTCCCTTAGCCCAGATCCAAGAAACCTCGTTTTCATATGATGTTTCTAGTTCCTTCAGCCTCTGTAATGGCATTAATATCCATCTTTTTCGATTGTGTATCCCTGAAGTTGAATCTGACAATACCAATGTTCCCTCCATTCAATCGAGCACAGATCTACTGACCATTGCTGGAGCATGGCACATCCAACTGACCACAAGACAACACCACTCGGAAGAAAAAAACCATCAGTCGTACCCTTGTGTTTTGAACAAATTCACCTGGAGTAATGTATTTCTAATACATTTACTCGTAAGAACAATCAGGTCTTTGACCAACTATACTTCTAAGTATATCTCTTTTCCTACTGAACACACTTGGAAGCAGATCACTATGCAAATTACTTTTAATTATTGCTTTACTTGGAACATGAATATGAAACCTGAATTCACTTCTGCTATGAAATCTCTTGCTGAACTGTGGAGCACTCTCCCTGGTATATTTATTTATGATTATCAGCATCATAATGGTCACCCGTATCCTTACTGGTTTCCTTTATGCTGTACTAATCTCTGGATTTTTAATTTGATTACTAAACTTACTGTATTAGTTCTTATTCTCTTACAGGCACAATCTAAGATACTACACTTGAATACTGAAATGAGCACTGGAATACCAGAACCTAGGAGGTTTGTGAAATACTTCTTCACTGTAGCAGATACCAGACTGCTACAGTTGCACTTGAGTGCATTCCAACTCATTTGTGGAAACCAGAATTTTATGTATCCAACTTTTCTCATCTGTGTTTGTTGTAGTCATTTGGAAGTTCTTAGTTCTATGTATAAACAAGGTTATAGCAACACGACAAACCAAAATGAACAAATGAAACATCTACATGAATTTGAACCCTACACCATTATGGTTGAGAAGATCAATAGTAATGGTATATTTAGTACAACTTATCTTATGCTTGTACTAGTTTATGTGTTTTGCAACTCTGAACTATATGAATTTTCTCTGCTTTCAACTCAGTGTTATGAACTTCTGTACAGGAACACTTGTATATATGACATCCCTACAACTGAGCAACAAAGATTGATCTCTAATACAACCTATCTTAAGCTGTTTCTAATATTAAAACATTATTACTTTGGATCATGTATTACTTTATCACTAGCCACACAATTACAGGATATTCTTTATAAAGGCATGAAACCAAACTATTGGTCTATTCAACATATGACCTTACTGAACAAGTTAATTCGTTGGGTTACAAGGCCATTACAAACTCTAGCAGCAACCGATTACAATCCATGGATATACGCCTATTGCCCATACCATATTAAGCTAAGACAAGCATTCAATCACAACCATGATAAATCAAACCTCACGAGAACAGGAAAAAAGACCCTATTTCACTCCTTTCAAAAAGGTTTTTTATGAAGATTACAATCTGGAATTGTAGAGGTTTGGGACGAAAAATCCTTTGGGCTGATATTGAGTCCTTTTGTAAAATAGAAAGAATACAATTACTTGCATTATTAGAAATCAGAACTAATAAAGAACCAAATGAAAAAGTATGGAAAAAGATAGGTTTTGACCAATTTTATTTTGTTCCGGCTACAGGGTTCTCGGGTGGTATTTGTGTCATGTGGAAAACGTACCAACTCACAAATGAATTACTGGAAATAGATAACATCAACCCGAGATTTGTTAGTCTCAAGTATACAAATTTGCGCACAAATATTAAAATCATTTTGATACTTACATATGCGCCCCCGTATGAATCTGAAAAAATGATTTATGGGAGGACATTATCCCGTTGATCAAAAACAGTGTCTTTCCATGTATTATCATGGGTGACCTTAACGAAATACAAAATCCAAGTGAAAAGATGGCTGGATCAGTTCCACCGATTACAAAGTTTGCCAGATTACGACACTTTAAAAACGAATGTGAATTGATGGATATACCTGTACAAGGAAATACTTTTACTTGGCGGAAAAAAAATAGAAATTGATAATATCTACGAAAAATTGGATAGGGCGCTTGTTCACCACTAGATCCTACAATGGTATCCAAATATTTATACCAAACATTATGCTTTCACTAGCTCAGATCAATGTCCAATATCTATTGAACTAACATCCTCTACACCTTTCAAAAACCAACTTTTAAATTTGAAAAAAATTGGATGACTAGAAAAGATTTTAGAAATGTAGTCAAACAAGCTTGGAGGACAAATTATCATGGATCTAGATTGTATGACCTTGTATCCAAGACAAAACTACTTAAAAAACAAGCAAAAACTTGGAATAAAAGCACATTTGGAAATGTTTTTACCCAACTCCAAAACATAGAAAAACAGTTATCTGACATCCAAATAAATATCTATACAAACTCCAATAATACTCTTATCCAAAAACAAAATAGACTCATTGAAAAAAAGGAACAACTCCTATATTTCCATAAGATTTTTTTGGAATCAAACAGCTAAAGTAAAACATATTAAATTTAATTATACAAATGCTAGCTATTTCCATAAAATATCAAGTGAAAAAAGAAATAGGAAAATTATACAAGAAATCAAAACCCAAGAAGACACTAGCATAATTGGAGAAGAAAATATTAGAAATGAGATCAGAAACGACTTCATTAAACGATTTAAAAGTGAAGAAACAAATGATTGTACACTCCAGGATAATCTCAAATTAATTCATTCAGAAATATCAATAGAGGATAATGTAGAATTAACAAAGAACGTTTCCAATGAAGAGATCAAAAAGGCTGTGTTTGATATTGGATCCGACAAATCTCCGGATCTAGATGGCATGATAGCAGAATTCTATCAAAAATATTGGGACATTGTAGGCCCTTCTGTTATCCAAGCAATGAAGAGTTTCTTTCTCTCGGGTAGATTACTCAAACAAATCAACCATACATTTATATCTTTAATTCCAAAATACGATAATCCTAACTCGACAAACCATTATAGACTCATAAGTCTATGTTCCATAATCTATAAGATAATATCAAAATTTTTAACATCCAGGCTAAAAAAAACTATGGAAAAATTAATTCACCCCCTGTAGGGTGCTTTTGTTGCTAACCGAGCAATTCAAGATAATATCTTAATTGCTCATAAAATTTTCCACTCATTTAAATCGAAAAAAGGAACCCAAGGATTTATAGCTTTAAAACTATATATGGAAAATGCTTATGACATAATTGAATGGAATTTCATTATTAAAATAATGGAGAAATTTGGATTTCATGAAAAATTCATCAATTGGATTAAAGAGTGTATCACGACTGTCTCATTCTCGGTACTAGTTAATAATGGCCCTATGGAAATTTTTAAACCAAGGAAAGGACTTCGACAGGGTGATCCCCTCTCACCTTTTCTTTTTATACTTGGATCTGAAATCCTAGCTCGAAAATTGCAAAGAGCATCTGACAGACCTCAAAACCCTATTGGATTTCAAATATCTAGACATGGAACTCGAATCCCTTTCTTGGCTTTCGTAGATGACATTATGATATTCTCGAAAGCAAACCAAGAAAATTGTAAGAAAATTAAGGATATTGTAGATGAATACTGCAAAATATCTGGACAAAAGGTAAACTTTCATAAATCTGCTTTTCAAGTTACGAAGAAGGTAACTAACACTAAAAAATTAGCTATTTAAGGAATTCTTACAATCACAAACATGAATTATCTTGAAAAATATTTAGGTTGTCCTGTCATTAATGGTAGAGTGAATATGAATACCTTTGCCGATCTAGTAGTTAGCACACAACAATAGTTAACTAAATGGAAAGCAAACTCATTATCACAAGCTGGCAGAACAACATTAATAAAAACAAACCTTGCATCAAGACCTAATTTCCTTATGCAAAGTTTTATATTACCCACAAAAACTCACAATGAATTGGATAAGATCAATAGATCCCTTTTCTGGAATAAAGACTCATCTGTTAAACCACTTATAGGATGGGAAAAGATATGTAAACCAAAGCAACAAGGAGGCCTTAGATTGAGAAAATCTAAGGATATGAACAAAGCTTTACAATTTAAATTATTATGGAAAATTTTGGCTGACCCATATAATTTTTGGGTGAAAGTTATAACCGAAAAATACCTCAAAACACAACATATTCTACAATATGAGAAAAAAGGTAGCTGCTCTTGGCAATGGTCCAAAATGATTGAAATCATGAACGAAATTAAGAAAGGACTTATTTGGCAAGTGGGAAATAGCAGAACAAATAAATTATGGACTGATAAATGGATGTCACATGTTCCCTTGTGTGACATAATTAACATACAACCAATTCTGAACAAAAATGCGATAGTAGCAGATTTCTTTCTTCCAAACAAAACATGGAATAAGGAAATGATTGAACAATTTCTATCGCCAGACCTATCAAAAAAAAAAACATCAATACCTATACCTTTGAATAACATACATGACAGAATGTATTGGGAAGCCAGTAAAAATGGTTGATTCTCTACAAATTCTACCATGGATATGATCAACACAAATAAAACATATACATCTTATGACTCTTCATGGATTTGGAAGTTGGACACTTATCCTAAGGTCAAAAATTTTCTATGGAAAATTATAAAAAATGGACTACCCACTAAAGCAAGACTAGCCGAAAAAGGAGTAGCACTCCCACAAGGTTGTGTTCGTTGTAATGCACAAACCGAAGATACTACCCATCTATTATTCCAATGTAACCATACAATGAAAACAATAGAAAAGATCAATAACCAAACATACAGAATTATCAGAGCTTTAAACATAGGGAATAAAAAAACAAACGAAGTAATGGAGGAAATCCGAAACAAAACTGATCGATCACAATTTGTGGAATTAGCGATCTCTTGGTGGGGTATCTGGTTTTATAGAAACCAACAAAGCTTTGGAAGGCCAAATAACGACAATGACATTATTAAGGATGTACCACTCTTTATTAAACATCAAATCAATTATTGAAAAAAAAATGAAGACCTGAAACCCGGATTGTCTAGATGAACTTAAGCAAAAAAATGAGAACAATAACAAAGGTAGACGACCAATTAAGAAATGAAAAAAACCACCAGACAAAGTCATAAAAATAAATACTGATGAATCAACCAAGACTAATGGAGAATCTAGTTACATATTCATATTCCGAAACAATAAAGGAGAATATGTATTCCTATTTGGTGGTAAATGCGGCATCTCTACCCCCTTGAGAACAAAAACCTTAGCAGTTAGGAATGCTTTGGTCAAGGCCTGTGAACTAGGACTCAACAACATTGAAGTTGAATGTGATAACCTCACTATTGTTAACGTACTGAATAAGATCTGGCACTGTCCTTGGGATATTGAAATTCTGATTTCTTCCTTTGTCTTCTACAACTTTTCCCTACAGTGCAGATCTGTCATGTTTTTCAAGAAACAAACGTTGTGGTCGACTACATTGCGAAAATGGGCTAGCGGTGTTCCTTGGAAGATTTTCAAGCCAATCAAGAACTTTTAGCTCTCATCCACAAGGATGCTATAGATTGAGAAACCGTTTCTTCTCTGGTTTCCAGTCTAATTTTTACCTTTTCAATAAAAAATAAAAAATCTTGGTACTTGCTCATATTCCAAGAATCTAGAAAGTTGAAGTTGCCACTTTAAACACATGTTCCGTGTAACGTCTGACTTGTCAAACCAACTTGGAAAGTGAACGTGGAAATGTCTAAATTACATTACAAGATTTTAGAAAGTTCTTTCTGGGTTTGGTGGGTAAACATGTATCATCAGGACAAAGTTGCAAAACAAAAAACCACTTGAGATTTTTTTTTTGATATTAGGCAAATATTAGGGCCCATCTAAAATGATGGTTGCCCTAAATCATTTGAATGAATGATCTTTATAAACTGAGTTTCAAAAGAATTAAAGGTAGAGTTCAGTTATAAGAACTCATATCTATCATTAAGGAACTCATATCTATCATTAAGAATAGGACGAGTGCGATGATGATCATTGGAGAGGGAAATAAGCAGTTAAAACTGTTGAAGTGCGGAATACGGGATGGGATGCGTTGCCAAGAAATTGACGGCATGATTAGCCTCGCGGAAGCAGTGAAAGACATGAAAGGAAGTAAAAGACGAAAGCAAAGAAGAAATATCCATAATAATTGAGTGGATTTCCCATGGAATTTTCCTGATGCCTCAGATAGAGTTAATAACCAGTAAATTATCGCCTTCGATAATTAATTGTTTTATATTGAGCCTAGCAGCAAATTGAATACTTGAAAGTGTTGCTAGCGCCTCACTACGAAGTACAGAAGTGGAGGAGATTTGTTCCCGATAAAAAAGAAAGAGCTTTTCCATTATGATCTCTGATGATGTATCCAAAGTGTGAAGTGTCATCATTTTTCTTGGAGCCGTCAAAATTAAGTTTTTCCCAGTTGGGAGGAGGTTTCTTCCTTGTCCGGTTTGTAGACAATGTACGGTTTCTTCTAATGGCTACTGGTTTTATGGAGTCAGTGGATAGTGTCCAGTCTTGAAAAAATCGCCAAGCTTGTTCTAAGGGGCATAAGTTAGGAGGGGTATTAGAGTGTCGAAAGATAAGGTTATTACGATGAGTCCAGATGGACCACCAGAGAAAGAGTAGAGGAATAGGATTAGAATTTGATTGCCTGAAGTACTCAAAATTAAATTGAAAATCTGATGTAAATTGAAGAGAAAAAGAGGAATGAAGTTTTGATTCAAGTTTAGATATCATTAATTGAGTAAATGGGCAAGTGAAGACAAATGATTAAGATCTTCATCCGCAGTTTGGCATAGCTAGCAAGTGGAGTAAACAGAGTAGTGGTGTCGATTAAGACGTTCCGTGGTGGGAAGTGCATCTAAGACGGCTTTCCAAATAAAATTTTGAATCTTTGGAGGGATCTTTAGTTTCCAAATCCAAGAGTGAGGTTTTGTTTGGGGATTGTGAACAGCGCAGTGATTCAATTTATGGGTGGAAGAAGTAGTAAATTTACCGCCAAAATTAAATCTCCAAAGAAGTCGGTCTTCCATAGGTGCTGACGGAATGTGTATATTAGTAATTTTATCAATGATGTGCTGAGGTAGAAAAGTCTTTAGGTAAGATAAATTCCATTGGTGGGATTGGGTGATGAATGAGGATACAGTTATATCACGTTCAGTGTTATTGTGAAAATAAGGAAAAAGATCACAATTGGGAACCCAAAAGTCAGACCAAATTTTTATTGGTTTACCATTTCCGAGTTCCCAGCCAAGAGCTTTCTTGAATTCATTGCGGAGATGTAAGAGACGTGAAAATTGCCAAGACTGTTTGACCTTCTTACGATAAGAGAAAAAGGTCTGTAGAAGTAAGATATTTTTCAGTGATAATTCGAACCCATAAGTTGTTCGTGTCGGTCAAGATTTTCCATAATAATTTCATCTGAAAGGATTTGTTTATTTCGTGGGTGGTATGGAGGCCCAATCCCCCAAATGTTTTAGGTTGGCAATTGGAGCTCCAACTAATAAGGGAGCGGTAATTAGGGTTATATTTCTTCCAGAAGAAATTTTTAATAATCTTATCCATTTCTGTACAAACAGAAGTAGGGAGAAAGAAGCTCTGCATTAAGTAGTTAACCTTAGGGAATAAGTTTGATTGAATGAGAACAAGACGTCCAGCTTGAGATAAGGTGTTGGCCTTCCATTTAGATAATTGTTTTTTAAGGTTCTGAATGTAGTCATCAAAGATTACCTTTTTGATACGACCTCTAACAATAGGAATACCTAGGTATTTTCCATAGATTTAGTAACTAGTAGGTTAAGAATGGATGCAAGAGATATGATGTGGGGGATGGTGATATTGGAGGAAGTTTGTAAAGAGGTTTTATTGAAGTTAATAGATAATCCAAAGATGCGGCTAAAAGTGTGTAAGAGGTCCTTAATGTAATGCATATTTTGTGGAGTGGTATTAGCAAAAAATAAGGTATCATCAACAAAAGTGAGAAAGGGAATACACGTTCCGTTACGAGTTAATTGAATTCCAATTTGCCGATTAGGTTGTTGAGCTTCTTTTGCTAGAGTACGGGAAATGTATTCCATTGCGATAATAAAGATGAAAGGGGCAATGAGGTCGCCTTGACGTAATCCACATAGAGGTTTAAACATAGGTCCAGGTTCATTATTAACCAGTACCGAAAAAGAAGTAGAAGTGATGCAGGTCATAAGTTTTGTAACCCATTCAACTGAGAAGCCAAATTTCAGTAAAATAGATAGAATAAAGTTCCAGTTAAGCTTATCATAAGCCTTTTCCATGTCCAATTTAAGAGTCATCCATCCTTTCTTTCCATTCTTTTTCGCATGAAAAGAATGGAAAATTTTGTGAGCTAGTAGAATGTTGTCTTGGATAGAACGACCTTCCACAAATGCACCTTGATATGTACTAATTAACTTAAGGAGGACCAAATTTAACATGTTAGCCATAATTTTTTATGATAATTTTATAGATCGTGTTGCATAAACTAATTGGTCTGTAATGATTGATAGTGAATGGGTTGTCATTTTTGGGGATAAGATTTATGAACGAGTAGGCACATTCTTTCAACAGTTGACCATAATGAAAGAATGCTTGAATGGTAGGAGTCAAGGATCTACCAATAATGGGCCAGAAAGTCTGATAAAAATCAGCGGGATAACCGTAAGGCCCCACGTTTTATTGGAGGGCAAAGCGAAAACCACCTTTTTAATTTCCTCATAAGTTGGCAGAGCTAATAGTTGAATATTGTCTTGATGATTGATGAGTGTAGGAATAATGTGGAGATCATGATCTGAAAGTATTTGGCCGATGGCAGGAGTAAAGCGTTGTTACAATTCAGAAGAGATCATTTGCTGAATTAGATGGTGGTCTTGAAATATACACCTGTCTTATGTTTGGAAGGTGGATATTTTTTGTCGGTACATACGTATTTTAGCTAAAGATTGATAATATTTTATATTTTTATCTACATTCTATAGGTGAGTAGATTTTGCGCGTCGTTTCCAGAACATGTGTTGAAATTCCAAAAGTTTATTATATTTTAGTAAATGACATATGTATTGGGTATCGAGAGAAAAAGAGTGTTTGGATTGCAAAAGGGCTCCTTGTAATTCCTGTAATTTAGTTGATGTTGATTTGAGTTGTTCAAAACTGTTATGATGTTTAGCTCTAGACTAGGATTTAGAGTAGCGTTTCAGGAGTTTTTGTTTCATATATAATTTGAATTTTTTTACCAAACTAGGCATTAAAAAGAAACTTATTATTAAACTAAGCTTCGTTTGAAACTTATTCTGAAAATAGGCACTCTCAATTAGTTATGGGATAAGTCGTTGTACCAAGAAGAGACTAAACACAAATGAAAATAACTCTCCTACAACGACTTTATCCGAGGCTGAGCTTTTATTTTTTTAAAATAAAATAAAAGGTGAGTCGCTGTTCTAGACAGAGACTCATTACTTTTATTATTTTTTTAATTCATTAATCGCGTTATTAAAAAAAAAAAAAAGGTGAGTCGCAGCACAGTGCAACGACTCTATTTAAAAAAAAAATCTGTCATTTTTATAATTTTATGTGCATCGACTTTATTTATACAACATTTTCACCGTTGTTCAATAACAGGAAATGAATGTTGGGAGACAAAACAATCAGGCGACGGCAAGCGGTGAAGCACAACGATCGACTCCCACGCCGTTCCTGACAAAGACCTACCAGATCGTAGACGATCCCACCGTCTTTGCCTGCGATCTTCTCCCCAAGTATTTCAAGTACAACAATCTCTCCAGCTTCGTTCGCCAGCTGAATACTTATGTAAGTAAGTTCCTTTGTTTTGTTTCTCAACATTCATTTCCTGTTATTGGATTTATAGGTATAAGAAGTTGTAATGTGCAACGACTTTATTTTTATAATTTTATGTAGTTTTTTTTTATTTCTATTGTAGTATATGATTGAATAGTTGTATTTAAAATGTTGGAGTTATTGTTGTAAGTTATTAAAATTTATGTAATGAAAATAGAATTTATATAAATACATATTATATTATAAAAAGTAGCACATAAAATTTCACCGTTGTTCATAAAACATTACATTTATACAACATTTTCCATATACTCCTCTTCATCTTCTTCCTCCTCTTCTTCTTCTTCTTCTTCTTCCTCCTCCTTCTCCTCCTCCTCCTCTTCATTTGGCTCCCTCACACATGATAAAGAAGGGTCAAAGCCAGTACGCTCTTGCACAACACCTCTAGATGTCGGCCTAGTGGGGGAAATGAATACATTTGGAGCGTTGGTCGAAGTAAATAAGTTCGGAGCACTTGAAAATAGTAAAGAACCAGCAAAACCACAAAATCCTGAATAAGGGGGCGGAGGTGTAAATGAAGCACCACCATACTCCGAAAATGCTAAATAAGGGGATATATGTGGCAACGATGGTGCTGACGACATAGGCGGTGGCATCGGCGAGGACATACGCGGTGGAGGCGACAATGACATAGGCGGTTGTGGCGGCATATACTGATGCGACATAGATGACGATGGGTGTGCAGACGGCCTCGGAAATCCCGAACTAAATGATGCTCCACTCGTATCTTGATGGCGCCAGAAAAAGGAGTGGTCTACATACATTCGATTAAGCACATCAATCCCCTGAGTAGAGACATATTGTCCCTTAACAAATCAAAATAAATTAAATGTGTTAGTATCAATGATAAGTAAGTAGTTTAAAAAGATCTATTGTAGACATACTTACCATCATGTACAAGTCTGGAGCCAATGGTTGGTATTCCCTACCGTTGTACGAGTGTGTGGGCTGATGAATAGACATGTAATAGTTTTATACCAGTACATGTAGTTTTGCTCAACTCTTGAGAGGTCAGGGTCATTTACAGAAGAAACAACTATTAGGTTTGCACGTCTGTATGCATGACATCTCTTACACAGCTAGGGACATGAGGACCTTTGTACGTGCTTATTGCCCACATGTCAAGATGTTCAGTGATCTTATGAGCTGATAATCTCCATGTGCACCCTCGATCTTTTTCCACGCAAACAACTGTATACCATCGGTCTCTTGCTTTTTCCACCTTATATTCCTTTCCCCTCGATGCAGAATAAATAGTGATTTTTCTTTTCAACTCTTGAAGCGAATTGAAATGTTGACCAGGAGCAAATTCACCTTCGACTGGGAATGGATTTCTTGCATTCCATGTTTGCCACGAGTCCATCATTTACGGGTCGGGCTCTCCAGTTGTGTTCCAACTTGGGGTGATAGTTGCTGCCTCTCTAGCCATATAAGCCGCTGCTACATCAACTTCGTTCACATCACCATCCTCCGAAGATTGATCCATGTCATCCTCGTGATCGATACCAAACTCATCGATGTGAATATTATCATTTAATACATCATCATATCCTTCTTGATGGCTTGACGTGGCCCCCACCGAATGCATAGGATTTGGATCTCTAACCATATGAGATCCGCTGGCCTCATACAATGCAAAATTTGACATATGGGTCTCTTCACCATGTTCAACATCTGTAAGTAATCTTGTGAACGAACTTACCCCGAGCCCCCAAGAATAGTTGCCATCATCATCCATGTCTATGTGACAAAACAAATACTAGTTTATAATAACTTTATATTATTTATATTATTTCTGATCAAAGCATAATAACATTTCGGAATATTATTTAAGATATTAAGAGTTAAACCCTAAACAAAAACTAAACATGATAAATAAAAACTATGTTTACTCTAACACTTAATTGAGTTATTATCACTTGGACATAATAACGTATAGTTATTATACTAAATACGGTTTTAACCATATACTAAACATGCGCATAATAATGTTTAATTTCAAAATATTATTTTATGTTATTCTATATTTATAACCCTATACTAAACGTGGAAAAAAACGTATAATTATTATACTAAATATTATTTTATGTTATTCTATATTATCACTTGGACATTCTCATAAGTGATATACCTATTCTATATGGTATACCTCTTATATAAGCATTTTTTTTTAAAGAAGAAAATTGTGTAGGGACATTTTTAAAGAAGAAAATCGCTGAGCCAAACAAAGGCTCACTTGTGCAGAGGCAAATCTCTAGCAGCGACTTTCCCATAATTTCCTAGACTTATATCCTAGGTATCCTAAAAAAAAATCTTTAAATTTAACTAAATATGGTATTATAATTTTCTAACCGATATCCTAACTAGTAAAATTATATTCAGTTTTATAATTTCCCGATTCAAAAAATCAACTAATTAAAAAATATTTGACTCAAAATTTTAGTTTTATTTCCTTAGTAACAAACTCTATAAATAAGTAATTTGACCCAAAATATCCTACACACTAGAAAAGAATATCAACTAATTACAAGATATATACGTTCGAATATATACACTACAAGTCTACAACAACTAATTAAAAAAGCAATATCTACACTAAAAACATAATACACTCAGATCTATAAAAGATAATTCAAAACCTCATTAACTACGAGTTCAAATACTCCCTCTGTTTCTATGTAATCAAACGTTTGAAGCAAAGACATAATTAATTGAGTCAAATTCTCCTTTGATAACATGTCCGGTAAATTAACTGTTCCTCTCTCTAATCTCTAATTAATTACTACTCATTTACTCCCTAAAGCAAACATTAACTCGCCCAGATTTACTCCATTTGACCAGTATTATACGTACATGAATCTTGGAAATTTGCCCATATTTACTCCATTTGATAAAACCAAAGTCAATAAAGCAAATATTAATTTAAAACGATAATTAAAACGGAATAAGAACCTCCTCATTAGACGATACTTATACAGAAACAGAGGGAGTATATAAAATTTAACATCGGAAGAGAAACAAGTGAAGAAACTAACCAAGTGAATCCGTTATACGTCGGTGGCTCCTTGAGGCTCACCGGAGGTGCTCGCCGCTGGTTGGCTCGCTGGTTACTATGAGGGTTTGGACTTTGGAGTGTTTGAGTGAGGAGAGAAACAAGAGATGGAAGATGGGTTTGACCATTTGAATGTCTGAAGAGATGAAATTGTGGGTGAACAGATGGAGAGAGTTAGTGGGTCTTTAAAGACCCTTAATGCATTTATGGTGGAGGGTTAGAGCCTAGAGGAAAGTTTAACTGATGAAGAAAAATAAATGCGGTGGATGCAGATACATAAATGCAGGTTGGTGTGGAAGCCCTTCCGTCTTCATCAATTCATCAAAGAAGCTTGATATATTGGCAGGTGGAGAGATTTGTATTATTTTTAATTGAAGAATAAAATCGCTAGAGGAAGCTTGATATATTGGGAGGTAAGTCGCTGCTTCATACATTGTCTAACTTGAGCAGAGCCAAAAGTCCACACATCGACTCTTTAAGAAACACCAGCTCACACAGCGACTTTCCCTTTCCCACGCCAAGTCAAATCCAGCACTAGAACTGCTAGACGACTGAACATATTCCTGGAAATATTCTACTGAAAAGCTGAAAAATATTCTTGTTCTATTTCAAAGCATGAATCACTGGGGTGGAAAAAAAAATTCAAAAAAGAGTCGCTGTACAGTGCTAGGATTTATATTGATTTAGTCGTTCCCCTATACAGCGATTTACTTATTATTAATTTTCTTCTACTTTATGAAATTAATCCGGTAAATTTAAATATTAAAATAATATAGTCGCTGTCTAGAACAGCGACTTAGGTTTTTTTTTAAAAAAAAACCATTTTAGCTCCGAGCAAAGTCGCTCTTTGGTTATTCTTTTCATTTCACTTTAGTTGTTGGGTGGTACATCGACTTTGCCCGGACCTACAATGCCAGCCTATTTTGAGAATATTTTTTGTCGGTACATACGTATTTTAGCTAAAGATTGATAATATTTTGTATTTTTATCTACATTCTATAGGTGAGTAGATTTTGCGCGTCGTTTCCAGAACATGTGTTGAAATTCCAAAAGTTTATTATATTTTAGTAAATGACGTATGTATTGGGTATGGAGAGAAAAATAGTGTTTGGATTGCAAAAGGGCTCCTTGTAATTCCTGTAATTTAGTTGATGTTGATTTGAGTTGTTCAAAACTGTTATGATGTTTAGCTCTAGACTAGGATTTAGAGTAGCGTTTCAGGAGTTTTTGTTTCATATATAATTTAAACATATAAGAGCCTATGTTTTTGTATTTCCAGACTTTCTGGACTAGCGATTTATAACTAGGATTAGAAAGCCATGCATTTTCAAAACGGAAAGGATATTTTCGAAATGGCTGGGCTTGATCCAAGGAAAGGGTGATAAGACAATGGTCAAAGGTAGTAAAGGGGTGGTGTTGTACCAAGATGGGGGAGTAGGCATCTGTAAAGATTGGGTGGAGAAGGACACGGTCTAGTCTCTCATAGATGGTATCTGTAGTAGTAGCGGATTTTCACCAGGTAAAGGGAAAACCGAAAAAGTTTGTATTAATTAGTCCAAAGTCAGATAAAAGCGTATTTAATCTGCTAAACCTAGAGTGATTGGGGATGGTACCACCAAGTTTATCAGAGGGTACGAGAATATCATTAAGGTCTCCCATTATGCAATTGGAAGAATGTATTGGGTAATTAAATTACCAATTTTGTTCCAGTAGTCAGTTTTTAACTCTTTACGACTAGGGGTAAGGATGGACAAAAGTAGACCGGATCGTAAATTTACGGTCCGGTCCACGTTCCGGGAATTTTACATTTCCGGTCTTTTACGGTCCGGACCGGTCGGACCGTAAAAATTTAAAAAAAGGTTTAAAACATTTTTGGGATAATTTTTACGGTTCGGTCCGGTCCATAATTTTTACGGTCCGGTCCGGACAGTAATCAAACCCTTTAAATGCCGAAAAATATGAAATCCGGTCTTCCCGGTCCGGTCCACGGTCCATACTTAAAAATGTTTACGGTATGCCGGTCCGGTCCGGACCGGATGCCCATCCTTAACTAGGGGTATATACGAAGAAGAGAAGGAATGTTAGGTTTTGGAGCTGTAAATGTAGAAGAATAATATTAGATTCATTAAGCAAGACAATAGTATTTTGTAAAATGAGAGTCATTTAGGAGGAGCCAAAGACCACCACGAGACCCTTCAGTTGGTGACATGATAATTGATTTAAATCTAATTTTGCGCATAAAAGTCACACTTAGAACGTCATTAGTTTTTGTTTCAACAAGACATAACATATCAAGTTGGTTATGGCATTTCAAGAATGCAATTTCCGTCCAGAAGTGTGGGTGACGAATCCCCCGAGAATTCCAGTATCCAATCTTCATATTAAACTTTGAGTTGAAGGAGCAAGAGTTTTCATCAATATTTCATTAATTGTCATGGAGTAATAATGGTATGAAGCCGGTTGATAGTAGATGTGTATATGCAAGTATGGTTCATCAATATTTCATGATAATTGTCATAGTTTTGGGTCATAAAATGTTTTATGGGCCAAGACCCAGCATTTAGAAAACAAATAGAAGAACAGAGAAAGGAAGGGAAGATGGCGAATAAAAAACCTAGTTTAGAGACCTAGAACTTGAAGATTGAAAAGTACAGGTAATACTAAAATGGTTTGTCTAATGTGTGCCCATAGGCACATGTTAAGAACCTAAATTTAGAAACTTTTTTCAAATTATTCCCTAAAGTAGAAGGGGGTAAACCCCTAGGAAAAAAGTTAAACTAATAACTAAAAGAAATTATTATTATTATATGAGGTTTTTATTGTGTACTCATAGGCACACATTACAAAAATCCATACTTAAATTTTCAGAAGTATAAGTAGGAGAAATTAAAATATGCTTAAACTTAACAAGTCCCGAAACAGTTGACAATATATAATGAAAATTCATGGAAAAGCAGTAAAGTACCTATATTTAGGGTTCGTTTAGATCTCCCTAGATAATGCATTAAATTACATTAAATTGTACTAAATGTCACATTTAATGCAAGATAATACAATTTACTGTATTATTTTAAGAATCCAAACAGACCCTTAGGCAAACAAAAGAAGCCTACGACTTGAGGTAGGGAGCACACATGGAAATATAGGGTTGAGCATCGGTCCAAACCCGGACCGGACCGGAACACCAAAAATGGTGGACCGGAACCCGGACCGGACCGGGTCCGGACCGGTCCGGTTTAGGGTTTTGTTAAATTTAAATCTATTTTATTTACATTTAAACATGAAAAAAACCCTCAAATTTAAATGTAATTTACTCTTAAATATAATTTACCCTAAATCCTAAACCCTAAACCTCAAATGTAAAAAAATCTTAAACCCTAAAATATAAAGATTTTTAAAAAATAGGGGTTGGACCAGACCGAATCGGACCGGAAATATGAAAATCCTTGGACCGGAGACCGGACTGATTAGGACCGGTCCGGTCCGGTCCAAAATTCCGGGTCGGACCGAATTTTGCTTAACCCTAGGGAAATATAGAAGGTGGTAAATATGTTTAAACCAAGGGCTGATATTGTATTGAGAGTAAAAGGAGATCAAAGGAAAACGGCGTAAAACCACGCAGTCGCTTTTTTTTAGCCACGCACTTTCCCATGGGCGGCTCAACATGTCGCCGAGAAAACCCGAGTTCCATGGGTTCAGTTTAGGGATTTTTTTTTGAAATAAATAAAAATGTGTTTTTAAAAACCGGTTCATTGAAACCGTAGTTGTGGGCGGCATTTCGTGCCGCCCAAGAAACTGGGTCAGTGAACCGGGTTTTTTGGGGGGACAGGGTTCATAGGCGGCACTTCCTGCCGCCGAGGGTTCATGGACGGCACGTGGTGCCGCCCAGTGAGTATACGTTTCACTCCAACGGTCGATGTGGGCTGCACGTAGGGCCGCCCAGTACAGGTGTAGCCGGCTATATAAATTAGGGATGGTGGTATTGTATTGTATCCAAATCTAGAAACTCATTTTCATAATAAATGTCGTCGTCAAGCGGTTCTGGTTGGAGGGGATTGTCGGAGTCCTCTTTGAGCGCTAACACATCTGTAGATGATGAGGGTGATTTGCAGGCGCTAATTTCTCCCGAGTACTTCAAGGTATGTAATATTGTAATTTTTACTGTATAAAATAATTAGATCTTAAATGTACTTAGTCTTTGAAATGTTAAACTGTTTTGAAATAATATTTAATTTGTTGATATTAGTTTTTAGAAATTTAATTATTAATTAGTCTCTAATGTGGTAATTTTTGTATATAAATAGGGTGATTCTAGTGATGATGGATTTATAGCTATCGACTTCTCATCCCATTTTACTACTACTGAGATATTTCCTAGTAAGGAAGGATTGAGAGATTGGGTGCAAAGGGTAGGTTTTAGTCTTTTTATGGTGATCACTACTAAATCATCAAATCCTAAAAAGATTATACTTCACTGTGAGAGATCCGGGTTACCTAGGTCCGACAAGAAGAAGGTGTTAGTCGATGGTATAAAGGTCAGCCCGATACGAGTGAATAAAACTAGGTCAAAAAAGAAGGGTTGTCCCTTTTTGCTGCATGATACTTTTAGGAAAGGAAATGTTATTAGAGATCCTGGGTGGACCTTATCGGTTGTTAGTGGATCCCATAACCATATGCTTTCTACCACCTTGATCGGCCATGCATTTGCTACCCGACTTACGAAGGACCAGCGTAGGAAAGTGATGATTGATACTGCGGCGGGTGCAAGACCCAAGGTTATTTCTACACAGCTTAGGAATGAATATTCGAGTGCAACGAGTTCGAGGAATCAGGTGTACACTGTTAGGGCTAAGGAGAGGTTGAAATCCCTGGGCAATCTGAATGTGACACAATGGTCATTGGGATTTTTGAATGAGAAAGGCTATTTGTTGGACACTGCTACTAAGACGAGGGAAGACGGGAAGGAGGTTTTGGCGTGCTTGTTTATTTCTCATCCAGACGCTCGACATTTGTTGTGCATGTTTCCTAATGTCATCATTATGGATTCGACCTACAAAACCAACAGGTAAACCTTAGTCTTTTTTGTATTATGTGTAGATAATGGTATTTTCTGCGGGTTTTAATTTTTTTTGTGTTGCATTTATAGGTACAGTATGCCTCTGTTCCAGATTGTTGGGTTTACTTGCACCAACTATACATATTGCATTGCTCTTGTGTTCATGGAAAGGGAGACGACAAACCACTATGCATGGGCGCTGAGACGATTGAAGTGGTTGTACGGGGAGAAAAATCCCGTATGCATCATGTCTGATCGAGAGCTAGGACTGATCAAGGCTGCCAAACTGGTGTTTCCGAAGGTTCGTCATCACTTGTGTCAGGTCCATGTAGACCGTAATGTGAAGGCATATGCTAAGACAATGAAGATTGACGAGAAGAAATTCTCGGGAAGTGTTCGTCGGGTGATGAGGTCTCACACAAAGGAGGAGTACAGAGAGCGGCTTGCTCACTTTAAGGGGATATGGAGTGAAGGCTTGGTGCGATATATGGAGCAAACTTGGTTTAATGAGCATAAGAAGAAGCTGGTTGCGGCATGGTGTGATGATGTTCTCCATTTTGCCACAAGAACATCAAACAGGTAACTTTCATACAAACATTTGCAATCAAATTGGGTTATAAAATTTATTTAGTTAATTGTATACGAATATATTATTTTCAGTGTTGAGGGTCAGCACTCTATGCTTAAGGACATGATTGAGACATCCGTCGGAGGGTTCGACACACTTGTGCAGCACATCGACAACATGTTTGTTGATCAGCATCGGAAGATCCGATATGAGATGACCAAGAACTGCACTGCCTTTCCCATGGAGATAGTGAAAGGCCCTGAGTGGGTTAAGGTGTTCTTCAAGCGCATCCTTGAAAAGTACTCTGAAAATTGCCTGAGGATGTTGTATGCCCAAGCTGTGTTAGCAAAGGAGGGGAAAATTGGGAACAAATGTGCTGATTTTTGGTGGAGGTCCACACTGGGGCTGCCTTGCCCACACACAATTAAGGTCTACGTGGAGACGGGTTATCCGTTAGTGCCTGAAGAGGTTGATATTTTCTGGAAGCAGATCCGATGGGAAGGGGTGGATGCTAAGGATCTTGATGTCGATGATGGTGTTTCACTGACAGCGGACAATGTCACGGTGGATGACTTCGTTAAAGAGTACTTATGTGGGACAGTTGAGGGATTTGATTTGAAGAAGATGGCGGAAAAGTGGCGTGAGTCAAAATACCCTACATCGTGCGATATTCAAGACCCGCCACGTGGTGAGACCAAGAAGGGGAGGCCTAGGATGAATGCGAGAAAGACCGGTACGAAGAGGAAAATGTGTTGGGACGAGCATGTGGATGCAAACATGAAGAAAGAGAAGCAGAAGATGAAGATGGAGGATGAGGAGCTGGGAGTGGATGAGGATGATGAGCCTGCAGAGAAAGAGACGACCAATGTGAAATCGTCCGTTGGATCCCCGGGATCGAAAGGATGCCCTTCTAGCGGACGACCTCACAGTGGAGTTTCAACAGCAAAGGGGAGTGCCACTAAACCTGCAAAGCCGAAATCTGCTTCAACCAAGTCCAAGTCGGGTTCAAACAAGCCGGTCAAGTATCTCGGCTTCAACTGGGGGCACGAGAATATTGATCATTTCATGCTCGCCTACATTTCTGGAGTTCAAAATGTCAAAGGTGATGGTCATTGTGGGTTCCGTTCTCTTGCCGTTTTGCTGTGTCGCCAAGAAGACAAGTACATTGATGTCCGGTTAGGGCTTTCGAAGCACGTCCAGGCACATGGAGCGAACTACGTAGCGATGCTTGCGGAGGAAGCGTTGACGTTGGAAGAATTTGTTAGGAAATTGAATTATATTCCTTCACCGTGCACAGCAAACTTCTGGTGTATAATGCCTATTACTGGGTTGGCGTTTGCAACGGAACACCAAGTGGCTGTTGTTGTCTTATCATGGTTCGGACCGCACACATGTCTTCCATTGTGGGGCCCCCCGGGTGCCGAGCCTCCGACAAAGGTTTATGCGATAGCACATGTAGGCAGAAGAGACCATTACGTACCAGTACGTGGAGTCCTACTCTCTCGTATTTACTTATTCTTTCATAATTTTTTTAGTAACTGTATTGTTTACGTGTACAGATTTGGCTTGTTAATGACCATTGTCCCATTCCACCGCCTCCAAGATAGTGGCGCATTTACAAGGATCCAAGTGTTGATGGATGGGATAGTCATGAGCGCTTCAAGGATAGGTTCAAGAATTATGTAGAGGAGCGAGCATATCATGGGCGACCTGACATACTTACCTAGGTTTTTTGGATTGTAATCGACTTTATATATGATATTGTATTTCCTTTTGTGTGAAAGTTTGATTGAGATTGATCGTATATTGTGTTTTTAATCATTTGTTTTTGAGAATTGAAAAAAATCGGGAAAATGCTATACGAGACAACAATATTACTAATCATTAACAAAAACACGTTCACGAAAACATTAAAGCGTACACTAGTTTAACATGAAACATAAAAAAGCTATCTAATCCTCATCTGAATCGGCCTCCCCGCCATCATCATGCCGTTGTCCACCACAGATTCCGGATCTTCTAAGAGACCGGGGATATGGCGTCTCGGGTGTGTAGACTCTGTGTAAATGGGAACTGGAACACCAGGTCTGTAAAGAGCCATAATTTTAGCTATCTGATCCTCGTGTACCACCTCACAGAGTCGTGGAGGATCCACGCCTGCTAGAAAGTAAAAAATCCGACCAGGGGGAACCCCGTATCCAGGCTCGAGATGGTAAAATAACGCCAAGTACAAGAAACCTAATGACAACCCCCCCTCTCCAGGCTCGAGATCCCCCATCCGCAACGTGCGGACCTCGCCACCTTCGTAGCCATGGAAAAACATGTCCATCCCACTTCGTTGGCGTATCATTCGATTGTAGGTGATTCGCCCATTTTCGTAAACTTCGAGAACCAAAGGCGCCATTACCTTAAATAGAACCGAAGAAAAGTTTGTGAGGAGTGGAAATTGTGTGTATTTCGAGGGGTTTTGGGGCCGTATTTATAGGCTAAAATAGGACCGTTGTGGGCGGCCCACAGAGCAGCCCATGAGGGTTCACTAGGCGGCACACAGAGCAGCCCATGAGGGTATTGGGCGGCACTGTGTGCCGCCCAGTAGGGTACTTGTGAAATTCTGGACCCTTTGGGCGGCACTATGAGCCGCCTAGACAGCTTTTTTACTATATAAGGAGAACTTTTGTTGATAGATTCATTAAATTCGTAGGAAACCAAACACTACAACAAATAATGGCATCTTCTTCTGAATCATCAACAAACCCCCCACATCAACTATGCGAGTGTAATTTGAAACCCGTTGTCTGTACTTGGGATTTGCAGTGGAACTACGGAAGGAGGTATTGGGGATGCCCGAGGAAGCAGTGTTTATACAGGAAGTATATTGATCCTATGTACGAGGATAGGGCACACGCGGTTATTCGACAACAGTGGCGGGAAAAACAAGATCTTGTTAAGGAGAAACAAGATCTTGTTAAGCAAAATCAAAAACTTTTACAAGATCTGGGTAACATGCGTAGGTATAACCGTAAACTATATAATGATGTACATCGTATACTGCCTTGATGTCGTATCTTTTGTATAATGTTCTTTACGTACTATCAAACTTTGTAGGGAGCAAGCCATTTTATCAAAGCAGAGATACGATATGCCGCGAACTTTTACCAGAGACTATCCTAATTTCTTCAAACGCAACTAGCCGATAAAATGGCTAGTTGCGAAAGCAAGAACTCTGATGGTATTCATCCAGCGAAGAATATGAATGTACGGTTATATAACGTTCTGTATTGTTTTGGGTAATTAATTAATACTAAAAACAACCAATAATTTTGTCATATGTTGAATATCACTATTATAACACAAAAAAATATTGTATTAGCATGGGCGGCGTGACACGCCGCCCATATCATTTCATCACCACAACTCTGGGCGGCACGCTGTACAGCCCATGGGCGGCACAGTTTGCAGCCCATGGGATGTACAGCGTGCCGCCCAAGATGCCTATAAATAGGCCATACGGGGTCCCTTTCTACCAAGCTTGTCTCACCCAAAGAGGCAAGCTTCCACATCCAAGAGGAAGGGATGTGTTTGATCGCGGTAAGAAAAATAAATATATGTATTTTATTGATTATTTACACTATTAGGTTGTAGTATTCGTTGGAATCTAATTAAATAATATTTTATTTCAGATACAAGAATTCAATATCGTGGGTTTCGTCGTCTAGCATTTTCAGAACTTCGGTCCCGGAGGAACACAGTCAACCGCCTTTTCCACCTTCACTAGTGAGCTTAAACCGAACTGTCTTGTATTCATTGTAGACTCACGTCATGTTATGGTCATTTCCAACAGTGCGTTAAGATGGATGCGATTGCCTTGTGGTCATTATCCTCTTGACCGAGTCAAGAGTCCTAGGACGATCCTCCTTCGGTCATGTCGTGCATGCTGATCTGTTCTTTTTTCCTCGCAGCAGCACAGAAAAACATGGGATCTTCAAATTTCGGTATTTGTAGGATTTCAAGTTTTTCTGTGATGCAGCAAGAAAAAAAGAGCAGATCAGCATGAACGACATGGCCCAAGGAGGTTCGTCCTAGGACTCTTGACTCGGTCAAGAGGATAATGTCCACAAGGCAATCGCATCCATCTTAACGCATTGTTGAAAATGACCACAACATGACGTGAGTCTACAATGAATACAAGACAGTTCGGTTTAAGCTCACTAGTGAAGGTGGAAAAGGCGGTTGTTTGTGTCCCTCTTGACCAAGTCAAGAGTCCTAGGACGAACCTCCTTGGGCCATGGCGTACATGCTGATCTGCTCTTTTTTCCTGGCTGCAGCACAGAAAAACATGGGATCTCCATATTTCAGTATTTGTAGGATTTCAAGTTTTTCTGTGATGCTGCTAGGAGAAGGAGCATATCAGCATGAACGCCGTGGTCCTAGGAGGTTCATCCTGGGCTCTTGAGTGAATGTATATGTATAGTGCAAGAGTTGTGTATGTCATTTGTTCCAGTGTGTATGTATTTTTTTTTAAGTGTGTAAGCCATCAGTGAATGTATATGTGTTTTTAGAATTTGTACGTGTTTTTAGTATGTGTATGTAATTTAAGCCATCGGTGAATGTATATGTGTTTTTAGAATTTGTACGTGTTTTTAGTATGTGTATGTAATTTAAGAATATACATGTGTTTTTTAGAAATAACGCACGAAAATCCAACAAACCAATAAGCAAAGAACTAAAACTAGAAACGACAGAACAAATTAGAAACGACGGAACAAATATCTAAATACGAAACCAATAAAGCCAAAAGTCATACTTAATTTACTGGAATTTCAATCCCCAAAAACGTACAAACACAAAAGTCAAAAGTCATACTACGAACTCTCCGTCTCAGTATCAGATGAGTCATCTAGATGTGGAGTGGAAGCACTAGCTAAGGACACACCTACACCCGAACCCACGCCCGGTGCCCATACTGGAGGAACAGAAGAGGTTGGCTGAGACGATGCCTGCTGAGCTACTGCACGCTCTTCCGCCATCCTAGATGATTCGGCTCTCTCAAATATAGTAGCGTCTGCACTATATGCATGGGAAGGCATCTGTGAAGCCCGTACAAGCGGTGGAGCTACAGGAATGACGTCACTGAAAAGGATGTCATGCAAATGCTGAAAGTGCTCCCTACACCCTAAACAACCTCCTCCAGACATAAGCTCCTGAAGATAGGCCTGGCTCATCGCATGACGCTGCAAATGAAAACAAACATTTTAAAAACATAGACTTTCATAAAATAATTTAAAAGAATAAAATGGGAAAAAAACATACCCTTTGCAAGTTGATAGCCGGAGGTGGTCCTCTACTGATACGAGGCTGGACTGGCACATGCGGACTCACGTAAGGATGCGACACCTGTAGATACCAGTCCAGGTACGCGTCGTGGACATCCCAAGCCATCGTCGCAGGAGGACTCGCCAAGATGTGGGGGCAAAGATGATGCTCACGCTGGTCCCACCTGTGCCAACGCGGGTCAAAGTGCAACTGGTATCGCCTCGTCCCCCTGAAATTAAGAGGACGCACTGCAACCAGAGGCTCTATGATATCCATCGGCCTGCTCTGTCGATAACCGAACTGGCGTGTAAGCCGATCTGGCATGTAGGCCTCCTCTACACCAAGAAAACGAATAGTCCCTCGATAAGTGGAGGACCTGTGACGACCTCGAAAATCAAGACCCTCGTACGGCATCCACCGTATCTATAATTAACAAAACACGATGGACCATAAATTAATTCATTACGCTTTCTTACTGTAAATTAAAATTGAAAAAGAATACGTACATCCTCTGGCCTATACTCGTCCAGAATTCGTCTGTAGCGTGACTGGTCACGGAGCGACCGGAGAGGTGTCCGGCCAATGCAGTATCGTCCAGCGTGTCGTATGTCGTCGTCCGCACCTTCCTTGAGGTTAGGGTTGCCCGGGAAGTATACAAAGTACGTCCAAATCCAAACCTGCGTACAGAGAAAGATAACCACTAGTTATAAACAATTCAATAATGTATATTAATAATCTAAATTATAAGTTAACTATATTAAAGGCCTACCTCCAAAAGACGTGCGCAGCCGGCGAACTGTGCAGCTCCGGCCCGAGAACCCTCTCCGAGGTTCCTATAAAGGAGAGCCAGAACCCCGGTACCCCAAGCAGTATGAATGACACGCTCCCAGTCCACAAAAAGAGGTAGCAGTGTGGTCTTCAGCTCGTTCGTTGACTTGTCAACGAAGATGCTAGCCGACATGGCGTGCTATAAGAAACCGGCTGCTATATCCTCTAGGTGGGCACCCTCCTCAATCATCCTCATCACATGCCTCCCAAGCTGGAATTGCTTAACCCAACCCTTCCTAAGGTCGCAGACCATGTCAGCATCATCCTCATCAAAGCTGTAGTCCGAATATATCCCAAACAAATAGCCGAACAAAGCCTCACACTCCGCCAACTCGATATCCTGACCGGTCCATGGCGACATCACCTCAAATCCCTCGATCGGCAGCCCTAGAATCATCAGCACGTCATGTAGTGTAGGACCTATCTCGCCCCAGGGAAAGTGGAAGGTGTTCGTCTCTGGATGCCATCTCTCAACGAACGCTGAAATGAGGTTGTGATCAACATGGCCGAACTGGAAATCAAGTAAACCGGTCAACCCCGTCTGCTGCGCAATCCAAAACCAGGACCCCTCCGCAGGGACCCCTCTGGGAATACGATCCCTCCAAAATGCAAACTGCAAAGGGCGTGTCTGGACCCTCAAATTCCTAACAACGTCCTCGGGTGGGTCCAACGACGCCTTCGTCCATATCAGCTCTACAATGTGCGTGTCAAAGTTCCTCAACAAAGAAGGAAACTGCTCAGCTGGCTCAGGAGGAGGTGGGTCCTGCGTGGCTGGCTCAGGCTGAGACGGGGCCTGCTGAGATGGAGTCTCCTGATGTGGCTCAGTGGGAGATGGGGCCTGTGTGGCTGACTCAGGCTGAGACGGGGCCTGCTGAGATGGCTCAGGTGACTCCTCCATGTGTAGCTGCTGCTGAGGCGAGTCCTCAAGAGGTGGGTCCTCCTGATGTGACTGCTGAGGTGGGTCCTCCATAACCACGTCCTCATCTGAGCGGACGGGACCAACATCGTCCTCACTAGCACCCTCACTATCGGCCTCACTATGGCCCTGTGATACACCGTCAACCCTCCTCTTGCGAGCAGATGCAGTAGTAGGGCGACTATCTCGATTGGACCGTGCGATCTTACACAACACTTCCTATTTTTGCATTAAAAATATAGAAAATTGTTTTCTTACAAACAAAATCAATATATTAAAATTTTCATTACAATAACATATTTAATATTACAGTATAATTATCGCAATTTACCTATACTATTTTTTATAATGATTAAATACAATAAAAACCAAATTTACAAATATAACTATATTCATTTTACCCACTATAACCTATTTACATATGTCCAAATATTATTTTCATACAAACAAAATAATATATTACAATTTTCATTACAATGATATATTAAATATTATTTAACAGTATAATTGAGCATATTACCTATACTATTTTTAACAATATAATTGAGCATATTACCTATACTATTTTTTATAAGATAATGAATTAATAATCTAAAATCCAAGTATATAAATCTACAAGTGCAGAAACAATTTAATTAAATAAATTAGATTTAGCGATTACAAATTTAAAAAACACCATACCTTTTCAGTTGCCCTCCGTTCATATTTTCGCTTTTCGCGAACTGGAATTTCACCCAAGTCTGAAATGGCCTCCTGACCAACCGCGCACGCGACGTCGAAGGCATTCTCCGCCGCGATATCGCCCTCGGTCCTGGGCGGCTCCGCAGGCGGCCCAAATTCCACCGTAGTGGGCGGCTCCACAGGCAGCCCAGATTCCCCCATAGTGGGCGGCTCCGCAAGCGGCCCAGAATCGTCGCTGCTTCCCCCCGTCACACAGAGATTGGCCGTCGCCGCCGCCAACGTCGAATCGACCGTCGAATCGCCGCCGTCTCCGCCTAGCACTCCCGCCGTCGCCGCCGTCTCCGCCTAGCACTCCCGCCGCCGCCTCCAACGCCTCTTGCTCGTCCAATATCGCAAATAGGTCGTCCAATGAATATTCGTCGCCTGGCTCCATTTTTGTGTATTTCGAACGCTGGAAATCGCATCGGAGAAGACGACCCTGGGCGGCCTTATATAACGGCGACGTTTTGAATTTTTTGGCGATTTAGGGTCTGGGCGGCCTACTAAGCCGCCCACATTTTAATTTCAAATTCCACTTTCGGCGGCCTGTTGAGCCGCCCACAATTTAGGGTTTACACTGGACGGCTTACAGTCCCGCCGAGGTTTAACCCGGTTTCCAGAAAACCATATTTTTTTTAATAAATAAATAAATTAAATTATAAAACCGGGTTCTACAAAAACCAATAAAACTGGGCGGCCCATAATGCCGCCCAGGTCCAAGTCGGGTTCATAAAAAACCGGTTTGCATGGGCGGCATTAGGTGCCGCCTATGTGCAAACCGGGTTTTTGGAAGGGTATTCTAGGCGGCATGTAGAGCCGCCCAGGAGGAAGTGCGCGGCTAAAAAAAATCGACTGCGCGGTTTATCGACCAAGGAAAATGAAGAGCGGTGATGGAGATAAGTGAGCGAACGATGACACGTATATGTAAAATACATATAAAGTGTTGACAGGTGTGAGCTAAAGAAGGAAGAATGTCAGAACTAATACAGGTTAGAGGGATAAAGGTAAAGTAATCTACTACAGTATATAATAACTAAAACAGAATATCATCTGTGACACGTGGCGCCCCCAGAATGAGCCCGAAAATTACGCTGTCACGTGACGCCGCGATATTGATTTGGACACGTGTCGCGCTCCTATTTTCTTGGTTATTTTTTCAAAAAACTAATAAAATAAAATAAAATAAATTACTATCCATTTTTACCGGATTTACAAGCATGGAATAATTTTTATACTCTAAATCTTTCTAAAAATTTACCAATTAAATCTTTCTAATAAACAGAGTGGACGTCTCACTACTTAAAATGATTGTGTTTTCATCAATGTTATATTATGCATGGTTTCTTTGTTGAAAGATTAATAAGCCCTTGAAAGTTAACTGATGAGCACGGCATATAAGGTCCATATCATGCTTCTCAAGAAATTCGCCAACTTTGTCTGCTCCAAATGTGAAGGATACCCCCCTGTCATTCTCCCCCCATCCATCAAGGTCTTTATCAGGGTCAGCCCACAGTAAATCACAGAGAAGGCCCCGATCAGGCACATCAATAGGGCGAGATATATTTCTGATCTGGTCTAGGTTCTTCAAATCAGGGGATAGACCCCCAAAAATTACGCTGTCACGTGACGTCGCGATATTGATTTGGACACGTATCGCGCTCCTATTTTCTTGATTGTTTTTTCAAAACATTAATAAAATCAAATAAAACAA
Organism: Rheum nobile; assembly: GCA_027886185.1. NCBI lineage: Eukaryota > Viridiplantae > Streptophyta > Magnoliopsida > Caryophyllales > Polygonaceae > Rheum > Rheum nobile. The sequence goes on from WOAB01000485.1 coordinate 9,855,254, forward strand.
AATTACTATCCATTTTAACCGGATTTGCAAGCAGGCTGGAATAATTTTTATACTCTAAATCTTTCTAAAATTTTACCAATTAATATTCTATGCCCTATAATTTGTGTATAGAATCAAATCTATAATCATGAATAATTGGCAAAAAATATTGCACAAAATCATGGATAGCTGTGCTGTTCATGATTGTTACAACCTGTAATAATAGAAGATTGCAGAAAAATTATTGTTACAACCTGTAATAGAATCAAAATCATGTGCTCTCATAAAAAAATTATTGCACAAAAATTAACCAGTTAATAACATTATGCAATGGTATTATGCAACTGGAAATGCACATTTATTAGAAATGACCAAACTGAAACTCAACCTGCAAGAACTAAACTTGAAATAAAACTAAATCTACACCAATATATATTACACATTCTGCAAAACTTGCAATAACTGAACATGCACAAAAACTGTCACCTTTAAAAATGACAACACATTCTGCAAAACTTGGAAGAACTAAACTTGCATATATATGACAACACATTGCACAAAAACTGAACCTATACAATATTAAAACCTGCAAGACTAAAACTGAAGCACACACAAATCACCCTCAAAATTGACAATAATGCAAATTATGCCACAAAAAATACACAGCCCGTATGGCTCAAAACATACATTCTGCAAATGCTGCCTCAAAACACACATTTCGCAAATCTTTCTGCTACGGACAAACCAAAATACATCGAACCTGTCCATAAACAACTATGCATATTATCTTGAAAAAGATTCCAATTGCAAGATATGCACAATAAAGTCAAAATAATTAAGTCAATACAATATGGAAGAATATTACATAATAAAAAAGTTCTTGTACTGAAAATCTATGTTTTCCAAAATTAAAAAAGATCTGGTACTGAAAATATATGGCAGAATATCACATAATAAATAAAACTGTTTGTGTGGCTTATAAAACTACAACCTCTCAGTCAATTTCAGTACAAACAACTGGACATTTCAGTACAAACAACGAACCGTGTTTACTCATTAACCAGGTAATTTATTCTGCAATTTTTTTTGTTTGTCTTTCATTGATTTGCAGAAATATGCGTCTTTCATTACAATTTCACCCAAAAATATTCGTCTTTCATCCTTTCAGTACATCTTTACATGTTGATATTGATTGTACATGCACCCAAAAATTAAAACTACAGCCCCGCAATCAATTACCAGGTAATTACATCTTTATAACTTTGTTTGTCTTTCATTGCACATGCTGATATTGATTGTACATGCACCCATAAATTAAAACTATAGCCCCACAGTCTTTCATTTAGCATTATTCGTCTTTCATTGCAATTTCACCCAGAAATTTTATATGCTGATATTGATTTGCATAAATATTTGTCTTTCATTACAATTTCACCCAAAAATATTCGTCTTTCATCCTTTCAGTACATCTTTACAATTTTTTCTGTCAAATCACCCAGAAATTATATATGCTGATATTGATTCCACATGCTGATTTTTTGTTTGTCTTTACAATTTATTTCTTGCTGTTTTCAGTCTTTCCCGAGTAGGCATGACTATTTGAAAGTTTGTGCAGAAGTACAAAAATCAGTAATTAGATTATAACTTGAGAAACAAAAAGAAATAATCTAAGTTTTAATTTCAAAAGTACTACATTGCAGAATTTAGTGTCGTGAAAATTGTATTTCCTACAGATCTATGCTCTAGAAAAAAGGTACCTTTATATCTACTGTTTTTCTGTATATTTAAAAAAAAAATGTAGATAATTTTATTTAATATATGATATATATGCAGTAAAGAAAAATATAAGCATCCAAGCTCTTATAGTTAGGCAAGATTGATTTAAGGTCTACCCATTATGTATAAAAATATAATAACAAGACTTAGGGATATAAGTTGACAGATATTGAGTATCAAGATTTCAAAATAAAAATTACTACACAGTTGTATCATTTATATGGGGTATAAGAAGTCCATACCCTATTGAGGCAACAATTTGCAATTACAATAATGATACACGCATGGATTTTGATTCTTGGCCTGCACACATGAAAATTTCCAGAAATGACAAGTCATTTTCAAAACAACCTTCAAATATTCCCTTCAGCAAACATAGAGACATGCAAATATGTTGTAATGTATTCTACAAGGTTTTTTATGGACTTATAATAGAAGTAGGATATCCTTTTTCATAAGGTACTCCATCAATTAAGGATTTACAGATCGACCTCCCTCGATGTGTAGATGTGTAATAAATGAACAAAAACAAAATAGAAGTGTTTAACATATTTACAAACTATGAAAGTAGTCAACAATAAGAAAACGATTAATACTAGAGGTTAATAGGACGTTTTACTGTAAAGTTTTTAGGGTTTCAAACTTAAGGGATCTCCAAAGAAAGAGATAAAGAGACAGAGATAAAGAGAGCGAGAGAGAACGAGAGACAGAGAGAGAGTGACAATCTGAAGAGACAGAGAGCTTAAGGGATCTCTAGAGAACGAGAGAAAGAAATAGAGGGAGAGAGCTTACGTTTATCCACTGTGGAGTTCAAAAGAACCTTCTTCTTCCAGATCTCCTCATGAACCTCTAGATCTGCTCATCAACCGTGTGTTTAAAAGATAGGCATGTCTTCTTCGAAGTTTTTGTGTTTGGATATGAAATCTTAGAAAAATGAAAGAGAAGGTGTGACCTGTTAATTAAGAAAGATAGAGAGGAACGGGGAAGGTATGTCCCGTCACGTATTAAGAAAGAAATTTGTCCATTGTTATGAATCTGGAAGGTTTGAAAAAGAAACAAAAAGGTTTGAAGGTGGAAGGTTTCACAGACAGACATAGAGCAAGAGAGAGAGAGAGAGAGAGAGAGAGAGAGAGAGAGAGAGAGAGAGAGAGAGAGAGTCGGTCCTCCTTTGGGTGAGTTATATCCCACCGTAGAAGATCAAACTTGTTCTTCCTTGGGGGTGCGTTACATCCTCCTTTGAAGTTCACCTATCCAGCAACTCCACTTCACCATTTGCTCATCAAAATACTCACCTCCACCCTCCTCTAGTCCTACTTCGCAGAACCCACATCATCAACACCCATTCGCTGAACTGTCTGCGACCCCTCATTAAAATCCATACAACTTCTGAATCCCTGATCCGTTAATTCTCTAATTTTGAGGAAATCATCTAGACCTCCGTATCTAACTCTGGGCTTTGGAATCATCCAGCTCGGAATCCAGACCAGAGAGAACGAGTCAATTGAAGACATGACATATTTCCTGGCAATTCAGTTCCCCGTAAACATCAGGTCGTGTCCCTTCCTTCACTTGGGCCTCAGTTGGAGCGTTTCCCATGCACCGTGGACGAAGAGAAAGACAAATCCTATCAGAGTGTGTAACAATTCACTTGCCAAATCGAGTAGCCCTTAAAATTAGGGGTGTTCATCCGGTCCGATGGACCGGATTTTTGGGCATATGTGGACCGAAGACCGGACCGGTCCGGTCTTGGACCGGATTGGACCAGATTTAATTTTAAAAAATTAAAAAATTAAATTCTTATTTAAAATCTATAAAAAATATTTATAAAACATATATACTCCTAACTTATTAAATTAAAAAAAATATATACAAAAAATACATATAAATCTCTAAAAAAATATATAAAACATATAAATTACAAAAAAAAATATTTTTTTTTTAAAATTCCGGTCTTCCGGTCCGGACCGGATTTTTTCCGGGTTTGGACCGGACCGGAAACCGATTTTGGGGAAATGGTGGACCGGAGACCGGACCGGTAAAATTCCGGTCCGGTCCGGTCATTTCCGGTTCGGTCCGGTCCGAAAATCCGGTCCGGTCCACCCATGAACACCCCTACTTAAAATGGATGGCGCTTGAGTTTGTGACCGCTACCCTACATGGGGCAAGTGCCCGGCCCCGATGAGTAGGAAGGCACGACGATCGTTGTAAAACCAGTAGGAAGGCACGACGATCGTCGCCATGTACATACACGCATAGATGTATGCACTTCACACGTAATGCACTGAATATGCATGCAAATTGGCTAGAATGTGCGTAATGTTTGCACTATATGTGCTAGTGCAGATCAAGTGCACATACAAACCATTATCCATGCACATACACGCATAGATGTATGCACTTTACACGTAATGTACTGAATGTACTTGTTGATGAGAATCAAGCCTCCTAGACAAGGCTTTTCTTCCCGGGGGAGCTTGACCGTGACCAAGCCAAGGTGACTTCCTTCTCCTTGGGGTGGGCTGGCCTCTTAAGGCTCTTGGGAGAGACTCAAAGGCCGGAGCAAAGGTGAAACGCTGAAGGAGTACCGATGGGGATGAAGGCTGGCCGCTGAAGGAGAGAGGCCGACCAAGGTGAGGCCCGGCTGGCGGCGCTCGGCGAGGGGGCAAAGGAACCTCTCCTAGGGGTTCCTTGGCCGACTTGGGAGCGGGAGCAAGGGCAGCGCCGATGGGGAAGCCAGGGAAAGCTACGGTTGGCCGCGGGAGGCGAGAGGCCGTCCAAGGGAGGCTTGGCTGGCGGCGCGCGGCTGAGGGCCAAGGGAACCTCTGTTGGAGGTTCCTTGGCTGAATTCAACTTGTTTCTAGCTTGTGAATGATTTGATTGTGAGAATGTGAGAGATTAAGGAGAAGAGAATAGATTTGACTGCTTGAGTTGATAGAAGTAAGTGAAAGCCTTAGGGGAGGTATTCCTCTAACCCAAGGTGATATTCCACTTCTATATTCTTCAACTAATGAACAAGGAAGCCAAGAATGGCTTAAGTAGTCTAGGAGTCCATTTGCAAATGGGTCCACACACCCCAAAATAGAAAGACAATTACACAATTAATTGACTAAATGGGAAAAAGGATTAAAGCCATAAAGGCTTGGATAGGGGCGCGTGCTAGAATGCCTTGGAATGGAAGCATTGGATGCTTGAGTGTTGTGGCATTGAGGCGTCGGTGCCTTGGTGGTCAAGGCCTTGGCTCCTCCAAGGTGAGGCACGAGAATAGGCGCGAGCCTTGGGTTGAAGGTTCTTCGGTGCCTTGGCTCGTGAGGGCACGGTGGACTAGGGCGGTGATGGCTTGGGCCATGGCTCGGGCCCTAGTCACCGGGCCTTGAGGCTCCTTGTTGATGGATGGTTGGCACTCATCACTTGCAAAGTGGCGTGAATGTGCATAGTGTTTGCACTGGATATGCATGAAAAAATCTGGCCCCACAGAAAAACATTTTAGGAGCGAAAAAAACTTAGCTTGACCAGTTAAAAATGCATGAAATCTTGCGTGAATGTGCATATTTTTTGCACTAAATATACATAGAAAATTTTGGCTCGGATACAAGAAAATTTTGTCCTGAAAAAAGAATTTGACCAGTCAACACCAGTTGAAAGTGCATGAAGTCTTGTGTGAATGTGCATAGAAAATTTTGGCCCGGATACAAAAACATTTTGCTCGGGAAAAAAAATTGATCCCGAAAAAAAATTGGTTACCGATCAACGCCAAAGTTGACCCACTTAATTAGCCATATGCATGACACATGACCAGTTAAATGAAACTCTAATCTTCACTCTTGGATGGGAGCCCAATACACATCCAAGAGTGGATGTTCATTTGTATTAATATATATAAAATAAATAATTGAAATATGACCACCTCCTTCTCTTATTTACACCTTAAGACCGATTTGCACTTGATAAGCCTCGTAATTGAAATATGACCACCTCCTTCTCTTTTATCGCTAGGCACCCTATTTTCTTTTCTTCATTTGTATTAATTGTTGACAGTCCTACGTGTCGGCCTGGAAAATATAACACCTAAAAAATTTAAATATTCGTTTACTAATTTATCCTTTAAAAAAAATTAAAATTACCTTCTTCATTGGTCAATTTATTTATTTACAAAATTATCACTTAATATATATAAAGGATGTAATTAATACCATATGATATTAAATAGCATAATAATCTATTTTGTTGATATGATAAATTGATAATTCAAGCTATAATTGTGTTAATATCTTACAAAGTTGAAACATATATAAAACTATTTGTTAATTTATTGAATATCATATGATATTAAACTTGTAAAGGTAAAACATTTGGTTGATCTAAATTAATCATGCTATTGAGAATATCTTCTTATTACCAAATTATAATTATATTAATACCTTGTATTATTTTGTCATAACGGAACATGTTTTTCTATAGCTTACACAGATTTGAAATACAAATATTTTTATTATCAAAAATTGGTTATATCAATATTTTTATTTATGTGCCAATATCTAAACCTGGTCCTAAATCCGCTAGCTTGATTTTGTTTAAATATTGTTTATTACCAAAATATAGTTATGTAAATAATATAATTAGTTAATATTTGTAAATTTATTTTACCTGATATACAATAAATATGTTTTTAATTCATGATTTTAATTGTTTAAGAATACTTTTTTAAGGAATTATTTGCTAAACAACCTTAAATAACTAATTTTAGTAATAATTTTTAAAAATAATTAACCAAGTCTCTATCCAAATTATATTATTTTCTAACCTAAATTATGGTTTATTATCCAAATTTAATAAAAATAAAATGTAATAGATCATTTCATTCTGATAAGAATTCAGCCAACATAATAATTGGACAAGAAGTGTGTGATCAATTTATTGAATATTATTAATTTTGAATCCAAATGCTTTCTAAAATCTAACATAAAAATTATAATATATATATACATGTTTCACTTTATTGGTATAACAAAAAATTATTTAATTTATATATAATAATTCTCCTTTATATTTTACTTACTGTTAACGAACCTAATTTTAATTTTATGTGGTTAACAATAAGCTTAGTTTATATGATATTCATGTTCGATTTTATATAGTTAAGATTAATTTACTGTTTAATGTATATAATTTATAGTTAACCAAGGCACGAGAATATATTCTAGTGTTCTTCTAATTATTTAGCACTTTACTTGTTTCTTTAATCTCTTGGCGTGGACCAATATTTTTACAATGTTTATTTTTCATTTTTTTTATATAAATGTTTTTATTTTCTTATTACTAGTATTTTTTTCCTTTCTACAATTATACCTTTATCAAATTTTTATGTTAATGTTCTTGATGTGTCAATTTTGTTTTTTTGTAGTTTTTAGATTTTAAAGTAACTTTCAATCAAACACTTAAATTTATTTGTACTTTCATGTAACTTTAATTTTGGTTTGGATTTTATTTGATTAGTAAATTAAATCAACCAAATATCTTATCTGTTTTGGATATTTGAAACCGGTTACTGATTCAATGATACAAGTACGATTAAATAAACATCTAACTAAAATTAATATTAATAATTTATTATAAGGGCCTAAAAAAAATTGTAGAAGACGGCCGTCAAAACATTAAGATGTGAAATGAAATCTGTAGATGTGATACAAGCCTACAAAGAGGGCATGCATTCAGCTCTTTACTCTCCATACATATTCGTACTATAATAATACTGCTATCTGCTATAAGTTATACTAATTCGTATGATTGCCAGAACCTTAATTATTCCACGTACTGCGGAGAGTACGCCCCTCTGTTTCGAAAAAAATACATAAAAATTGATTATTACGTGACGCCCAAATCTCGATCTCAAACGCGTCCCGCGATCGATCAACTGCGCGCATAAAATGAGATATAAAAATTAGTTAGTATTTTGTTGAACGTATATACTAGATGGAGAGAGAAAGAAAAGTGATCCGAACCTCAAAGTCTTGGCCTGGCCAGATCTCAAGGCGCCGGTCTGCATGACAGTGACGACGGAGAGCACATTGTCACAGAGCTTGGCGAAGGCGTCGTTGGGGAGGTGGCTGTCGCGACGGTTCTTGGGGTTGACGTCGAGCATGCCCCGCTGGCAGACCTCGGCGCTGGAGATGGCCCCGGCGAGCCACGTCCTCATGTCGTTGAAGGGCACGGGGTTGTAGGAGAGGCCGTTGAGGGAGTCCTCCAGGTGGGCCAGCGCCTCCGAGTACTGGTCCGAGCAGTCGTTGAGGGCCTCGTTCAGGTCCTGCGGCAGCGTCTCCTCGTCCTGCAGCATGTCGTCCAGCGAGTCCGACACCTCCATGCCCTTGGCCTGCGCCGCCTGCAGCGCCAGCGACGCCAGCCGCGCCATGTCCGCCCCCTTGCTGCTCGGGATCTCCTGCAGGGACTTGAGGCAGAACGGCTTGTCCTTCGCCATGCTGCACGCCACCGCGATGTCCGCCGCCGGGCCCGTCGTCGCCACCACGGGCCTCGCGTGCGGGACGCCCTGGGGCCTGCCCTTGTGGCCCCCTGCCGCGCTCACCAGGGGCTCGCTAAGGGACAACATCGCCAGGGCCACGCATATAAGGCTATTCATGGTTTTCGGATTGTCTTGGCTACTTTTTAATTTTCGGTAGTGTAGCCTCTCCTTTTGTCAACGATAAAATATAATAGATATGATTAAAGATTAAAAGATGTAGATAGGTGTTTTATTTGTTGAATTGAAGAGAATTTTTTTTTTTATAGGGAGATTATCGATAGAATGGTGTATCTATATCACTGAGTTGTTGTCTAATTTTGTAAGGCCCGCGAACTGCGTGGAGAAATGCAAGGGTTAATTACCAAGAAACAATAATTGCGTAATGTCTATAAATAGTTGGCAATGGAGGAATGGAACGAAATTTGACATATTCAACCTTTGACGCAATCAAATAAGGATCGAGCTTCCCCTACCTTAAATCTATCCAAGGGATCGGACCAGCCCTATAAATGACACTGCATATACGATTTTAATTAATGAATGAAAAAATGAAAAGAAAATCCAACCTATCCACCGTAGTCCAAAAACATATCTACTTCTGAAACAAATTACTCCCTCCGTTTAGGTTTTAATTCACCTTCTAGCAAATTTCATACCAAATAAGAAATTGGTTTTTTTCCAAGATTATCCTTATGATTAGTAATTAATTACTGCTTTAGTATTGATCATAAAATCTAACAAAAAGATTTAAAGAAAATCAGAAAATCAAAAGCTAATCTCATCGCTTAGTAGGAAAGAAAATTTTGAATTACCAAAACAAAGATTCAGAATTACCACAAAGATTCAGAAAATCAAATGCTTTATTATTGATCATGGAGAAGCAGTTAATAAATAATTGAGAAACCAAAAAATTAAAATAAAAAAATTACTAACATGAGGGCAAATCTGAAAAAAATTGATAAAAAATTCTAAAACGATAATTAAAACTTACCAAAGACTTAAGCCTAAAATGTCAATTAAAACTAAACGGAGGGAGTATTTAACTAGAGTCCAAGTTAGTTAATGAACATGTCACTTGCACCTGGCGTTTTTTATTAAACAATTAAGTACCATACATAATACAAACTTATATGTTTTTTTAAGTGTTTCCATTGACATTAGGAAAATAACTCTAAATAATATAAACAATTAAGTACCATACATAATACAAACTTAATTTATAGTAAGTTAGTTGCCTATTATATATTTATATACTGAAAATAAAATGGTTCAATTCCGACGACAATTCTAGCGAATGTGATGACGTGAACTTCGAAAATTTGACCGGATTTATGACATGATAACAAAATTATAAATGTACTTCAACAGGTTTAGAGCATGCATATTATCTTTTGCGATGCCATCAGTCTGGTCAAACTTCTAAAGTTTACACTATCACTTTAATGGAAATTGTCTCCAAAAAAAAATATTGACATATATATGTAATAGTTTTTCTACCAATTTGAGTTTATTGAATTTCAAATTAATTATGCTAATAATTGATCAGATTGATTTATTACTATTGACGTAAGTAAGTGTAACAATATCTTAATTAAATTATATCAAACTATTATTAAAATAAAGTAAAAATCATTGCATATAACTGTATATAGGATTGAAACTCGGTCAAATTATTATTTACGGTTTTAATAGTCAAGTCCATTTTAGGTTTATTTTTTACATCATCTGGTAGTTATAATGGAAATGTTAATATCGATCAAGATTTGTGAATTATTAAATATAGTGTTATAAATTATATGTAGTAAAAGTATTCAAGAGTTTAAGACAAATTGTATAAATATCTAAATAACTATAATAAGATAAAATATATAATGAATATACTCACAAGATTTTATAACAATAATTTATTAAAATAGAAAAATAAATAGATTTATTAAATTTTATAAGAAAAAATATAGAATTTTATAATCAATAATTATCTTGGTAAGTTTTACAAAGAAAATAAGTATAATGTTTTTGTAATTTTAAACATAATTTAGATAGAATGATTTTAAAAGTACTATTATCTTTAAATAGACAAAAGGAATTCAAAAATAATTTTTGTATATTCATCTTGTTTTAGTTGCAAAAACTAATTTTTCAAAATAATTTGGTGAGACAATTTTACCTTGATTTCCAAATTGATTAGTTTAAAGTAGATAAGTAGAAACACTATATTAGGGATTGATAAGATATAGAATTAACACTCATTTTTTATTTTATAAATGAATTAATATATTTACATTAAATATCTTAATTGTGCTTGTAAATGTATTTTGTAGTGTAACTAAATATGCTATAAACTTATATCATTTTTCAAACGGTTAGTGTGCTAGAACTATAAACATAATTCTAAATTCTTTGTAAAAATTATTTCTAAACTATAATACATTAAGTTGATCCATAATAAACTAAAAAAAAAAAAAATTTGTTTAATGAGTTGAGAAACTTGCATTATACTTTGTAGGTTTAATCTCTTCCAATAATGAGTGTTATAATTTTTTATGTGACTACGCAAATATGGAAGGGAAAACTAAAACTTTTATCTTGTATGATAAAAACAAATTTACTTATACAATATTTAAATTATGGAAGTCGATATATATACGTCATATAAACTAAATTATATAGTAACACTTTTTAAAAAAGCTAATAAATGAGACGAAGAATCTATACAAATACAATATCTACTAAACATATTTTTCATCATATAAAATAGTGATTTTTAAAAATCATTGATGAAATTTAATAGATAATTTTTTTAAAGATAATTAATGGAAAAAAAACAAGTAAACCACGATTCTATCGTAAACCATGATTGTGTGGGTCAAATAAAATAGCTTCATTGTAAAAAGTAATATATATTATGTGATAATATAATAAAACATAGGGAGGTGCTAGCTACACTCATATTTTCTACTAAATACGCTCAAATAGTCACGCAAACGGAACGCGAGAGCGTGACTGGAGTCACATTCACGCGGAGCGTAAGCGTGACCCTTTTAAACAGTTACACGGGTATCCGAATCAAGAGGGTCACGCCCACGCATAGCGTGAAAGGGGCTTTTGTCCACAAAACGAACAAAGAGTCCCGCACTCGCATAGCGTGTGCATGACTTTGTGTCACCACCAACGGTCAGATTTTCGACCATTGGATTGGTGAACAGTCACGCTCACGCATAGCGTGAGCGTGACTCTGTGTCACATTTCCAACGTTCGAAAATTCGACCATTGGGGGAATGCTGGTAGACTTGAAAATTTTAGCTATAAAAACCGAAATTCACATCACAAATTTTCACACCTTCATCTAAACACTCTCAAAAGCAATTTGGAAGTAAAAAAATGTCAAAGAATGATGGAGTCTCGGTACAAGGAGAATGTGTTGATAATAATAAAACTGGAGAGATATTTATTATTTGAAATTTTAGTTTATTTTGTTTTTCGTTTTTATTTAAATGATACATTAGCATAGATATTAATGTATATAGTTTAAATTCCTATACTTAATGTAGCTATTAAATTATGTAGTTTAATTTTTTTATTTTTTTATTTATATGATGTAGTTCATTTTCATATATTTAGTGTAGCTATTACATTATGTAGTTTATTTCATTATGCTTAGCGCGTCTGTTAAATTAGTGTAATTATTAAATTATGTAGATTATTTTGATATACTTAGTGTAATTATTAAATTGTGCAATTCAATTTTTGTTTTGTTTATTACTTATATCATGTAGTTCATTTGTATATACTCGGTGTAGCTATTATAATTATATGATGTATTTCTTTTTAATATTCTTAGTATAGCTATTTTGGTATGACTTTTAAGTAGATATTTACTTAATTAAATGTATATAGTGTAAGGAGGAATCGTTGTATAGTTTATCTAAACAATGAAACATAATGTAAATAGGTACGCACAAGAGATTACTCAAAGGACTTTTTCGTAGACTTGGTGTGGGATAGTCGGGAGGAAATGATTAAATGGGTTAAGCAAAAGGGTCAGGAATTGATGATGATTATTGTCATTCAAAACTCAAATCTTAGAAGGGTGAAGATGAGTTGCGAGCAATTCGGTAAGTATAAACCTAAAAACATTGAGGGGATGAGAACCAACACAATGAAGTGCAACTGTTCATTTCGGGTGACTGGGTTTAGGGTGAGTAGATATTCAGAAACAATGACAAAAATATGGGGGGAGCTTAGTGTCATTAACAAACACCACAACCATGACCTTCCTACTAGTTTCCTTGGGCATCCATATATGGGTCGAATGAATCCAGAGCAGGAGGGCATGGTTAGGAGGTGGACTGCTATGAAATTGATGCCAAGGTGTATTATTTCTGAGCTTCAGAATCAATTCCCCAAAAATGTGACATCCGTCAAACAAATCAACAACTTCCAGCAGAAGATTCAATTCGAGGATTGTGGACAATTGACGGTAACCCAATGGACGCTAACATTCTTGGAAAAACAAGGGTACAAAGTGTATCCTAGGAGGGATGAGCAAACTGATGAAGTGGATATCTTATTATTTGCCAACCCAAAGTCACTGCACCTGCTAAAGCTATTCACATACGTTGTTGTTGTTGACAACACATACAAGACTAATAGGTGTGTGTTTAATGAATTTTAATATTTCATAATTTTTATTATTTATACAATCATATTAAGAGTTGTTATATGTACAGGTATGAGATGGCATTGGTTGAGATTGTTGGTTTTTTCTCCACCGGCAAGACGTTCAACATTGCATATGCATTTACTAACAGGGAGGACATATCTCATTCCGTTTTTATGATGAAAAGTCTGGAGAAAATATATACATATGTGGGAGAAAAGCCAACAGCCGTAGTGATAACATGTGTTTATAACACCTTTTGACCATATTAACCGCCACTTTTGTGCATACATCATACACTTACATGATCATTTTAGGATATTTATGCTTGTTTGTGCGGATATCTACTCTCTTGTTGCTTTTAGTTTTGTAGGTGCAATTTTGGAGCTCTTACAAGGACAAATGGATTCAAAATGACTATGGTTGGAGCTAAGAAGAGCCAAAGGGATGCCAATTGAAGATTCAATGGAGAAAACGGTGTTTCACAGGCCATACAAGCAAGTGGAGCACTCATTTCCATCCAAAAATATCAAGAATGCCTTCATAGGACATGACATGGGGTGTCAGTGCCGCTCAGCATGGTCACGCCAAAAGCCTAGACCAAAACTTTGTATTCTGATTTTGGCATGGCCACCCCATGCCGAATGGCATGCCCATGCAACTCTCAGGATTTCATTGCTTATAATTTTGGGAAACCTACACCTTTTGGGCACCTATAAATACCCAAAAACACGAGACTTTTGCCCTCTCTCTCTCTCCCACTTTAGCCTCCATTTCTAGGTTTAGCTTAGATTGCATTTCTCTCTTAGATTTAACTCTAGATTTTCATAGATTCCACTTAAACTAGTAATTGGGTTTATTTTTGTTAGTAGATTTTAGATCTATTTTGGGTTGTTGGGCTCCTTTGTGGTTCAAGATTTGGAAAGGGAGCAAAGTTCCATCTTTTTTCTCATGGCTCAATGAAAATGCAAGGATTTGGTTGGATGTTAAGTATTTCAGACCCATTCTCTCTATTTGGTTGAATGCTAAGTATATTTTGTTCATTCTCTTTATTTCTTATATTGTTTATCATTGTACCCATGTTTATGATGGTTGGATTGATGCTTTATGTCATGTTCTTGCAAATCATGAGTGAGTAATTTGTTATGTTAGGATTGGGAGTAGTCCAATGATGATTTAGTGAAGTTTTCTCTTTGGTTGGATGAGTTTTGGTCTACTACTCAAATCTTGCACACCAAGTGTTTGTGAAAATGCCTAGCTAGTATTTTTACATGTATTAAATGTTGGATATGCATTGAAAGGTGATATTTGACACTGGAACCTCAAGATTTGAGCTAGGACTTTTAGGATCACGAAAGTAGACCTATTTTCTAGTGGTTGTGTGAATTGTCATTATGCTTAATGAATCTAATCTTGCATTAATTACCACAAAAGTAGGATTAGACTAGTTTCTTATACCTTGAAAGAGATATATTAGGACATTTAACCATTATAGACCACTACTTGCAACCTTAGAGATTTCTTTGCTTGTCATTAGATGATCTCATTTGTGGTGAACCCCCAATCCTAGCTTTTCATCATTCAAGTAACCCAAATCTACCTTGTATCATTTTAGTTAGCTCTAGACTTAGCATTTCTTGTTAACTCTATAAAAATCAAAACCAAAAACTCCACATCTTTTGTTTGATCTATATTACTAGTTTGTGTAAAATTGGTGATCAATGAGTGCTCCCTTGGATTCGATATCTTTTATACTACTCGATAGTACCGTGCACTTGCGGGCCCATCATATAGTGACCGACCGAGAAACCACTCTCATCAATTCAACCGGTCAAGTTTTCAGGCCTTGTTGGATACATGGAAAGGACATGGCTCAATCCATACAAGGAGAATATAGTCAGAGCTTGGACCGACCTTCATCTTCATTTCTTCACCCAAACCACAAATAGGTAACCTTATACTCTAATTTGTATGTTTGATATTATTGCACAAGGTAGTTTATAACGTTTTCTTTTTTTATAGGGTTGAGGGTATACACAAAAACTTGAAACATGTTTTGAGATCTTCTCAATACGGTTTCAACTCATTTGTTGAGAGGATCCATTATGCCTTGGAGTTCCAGTGTGAGAGGGTTAGAGAAACAATGGAGATGTCACGTACAAAAGTTCCAACGGAGGTGCATGACTTGCAAACCCATATCCATGCCTTATTTTCCTCTTTATTCAACAAAGTGATGGAGAAGTGCTTGAAGATACTTTTGGAATGTATTATTTTTATACTGGATGGAAAGATCCCGGAACTTTGCAATGATCATTGGTGGACAACATGCTATGGGCTTCCGTGCATCCACAGAATTTGAATTGCCATGATTACAAACACTCCAATCATGCCGAGTGAGATACACCGCTTTGGAAACAAGTGAAGTGGGAAGGAGATTCGAACGCTACGAAGGAGAGAGATGGTGGCACGATACCCCTCGCAGTGCATCATGTAAATTTTAGAGAGATGCAACATGATTACAAAGATGAAGTAATGTTTGATGATCACATATATCAAGTCTCATTGTTGTTCATGGACTTGCAATACCCACGACAATCTACGTTGAAGGAGCCTAAAGAATGTGTTTCAAAATGTAGGCCGAAGGGAGCCACCGACAACAAATACTCCACAAAGAGAGAACCGAGCAGGGTTGAGCATTACAGAGATGAGTACTCAGATTCACTCAAGAACAAGAAGCCCCCTTGACCACGAGGACGCCCCCGAGGCAGCAAGTCAAGTAAGGGAGTGTTGATCGAGACTCAGGGCACCAACGAAGATACGCAACTCCCGAAGATAGAAGTGGAGCGCTATGAGATTAAATTTGGAGATGAGATTGTGGACTACTTCATGTTTTCCTTCATTACCATGGCTCAGAACGTGGCAACAGACATACATTGTGGTTATCGAAGCCTGGCTGTACTATTGATATGGCCTGAGAGTGACTACTACAAAGTTCGCATGGAGATCGGGCAAGAGCTGGTGGTAAACAAAGATATATACATGAGCATAGATCCTGTTGTACACCCGCATGTTGCCTTTGCAGAATGTCAACTACTTGTCCAGTCCTTGCGCCCCCAGAGACTGGATGGAGATGCCAATGATTAGCTTAGCATTTTCAACTCGATTCTGGGTGGCTCTTGTGTTGCTATCATGGAACGGCCCGTGCCTATGTTTACCGATGAAGGCTTCCGATGACAACGACAAGCCACCAACCAGGATCATGTCAATAGCTTTATTCGAAAACCACTTCATTCCGGCAAGTACGTAAATTCAGACCAACATTTAATAAATTAGGTCATAAAATATCCAAACTTAATATTTACATTTATCTTATTGTAGTTGTGGCTCAATGATATTGCTCCACTACCGCCCCCTCCATCCAATTGGGTGAGATTCAAAGATCCTAGTGTCGCTGGTTGGGACAATTTCTACGAGGATAGGATTGCACAGTGACGTACATTTAGGGTGCAAGCTGGCCGTACACCAACACTTTTTGTATACTTTAGAGTTTAGCCCTTAGTTGTATGAATGTAAAACTACGAAATGAGAACGCAATTCACAACTTAAAGATGTAATGATTATGACAAATAGTAATTTATGATTAATTTTTTGCATGTGCGACGAACTTATGTTTGACATTTTCTAGTAATTTATGTTTAATTTACGCGTTAATTTAGGGTGGTTATACGAATATGTCTTTGTACAATTTTTATTAAAAATGATTAAATACACATGTTTTTTATATACAAATGATTAAATGCACATATTTTTTTAATTTCGTTTATATACACATGTTAACACTTTTTTAATTTAATAATTCTTTTAAAAAAATGATATCACACTCACACATGATTAAATACACGTGTTTTTTTTAATTTACACAAATTTTTAATAAAAAGATATCACGCTCACACATATTTTTCATACAATTTTTTTTTAAGAGAAATTAAGTCACGCTCACGTGACAACCGCGTGATATTGCAGAGTTTTTTTGTACAGAGAAGTCACGCTCACGCATTTTGTGTGAGCGTGACTTCTCTGTACAAAAATCTCCTAAATATCACGCGGATGCAATGCGTGAGCGTGGGAAAGTTACGCTGTTAAATGTGTAATCGCTTCTTCTTCCTTCCCCTCTGCAACCCTAGCTCATCTTTCCCCTCTCGTCGCCGCTCCCCCAAAATTCCGAAATCGCCGAATCCTCCTTCCTCCTCTTTCCAGCTGCTTCTTCCTTCCTCCTCCTTCCACCGAAATTCCGGCCTACAATGGCTAGTGGCTAAGAGGCAACCATGGACAACGTCGACGACGTGGGTTGTGGCATGGATGACATCGATCTGGTGGGCTCATCCATGGGCGTCGAAGATGGTGGTGCCGACGCCGGTCCAGGAGGTGGTGCCGCTGGCGGCGCGAGACCCACTAACGACGAAAATCCGACGATAATCGGTGGTGGCGGCGTCAACGTTGGTTGTGTCGCTGGCGATGCATGTGGTGCTACTAGCGGCACAGGACCCGCTAACGAGGTCGGTTGGTTTTTCCTCCTTCAGAGCCGGCTCTCGAGCCCGATGTCGAGGCTGACCCTAATGGGGGCGAACGTAGGCCGTGGATGCCAGGGGGCCCTATATCAGGGACGGTTCTGGCCAGCTATCTGACACACATTGCTCGGTACATTTGGGTTGGTGTGGACGTGTCAATGGTATGTACGGTTTATTAATGATAATTTGTTTGAATTTTCGTAATAAAATTATGGTAGAACAATTATATTAACCTAGTAATTTGTTTTGACAGACCCGACCGTGGCTACGAGCCCACACATGTGTCCTTGAGTTCCAGAGACTGCATGCGCATGTTGTACTCGACCTTGATACGTGGTGGGTTATTGCATAGCATAGCGGCCTGTCCGACCTAGGGTCGTTGGACTACAGGGATGTCGACCACATCCTCGTTAGCGCATTTGTGTAGCGTTGGTATCCCGAGACCAAAGGCTTCCACTTTCCATGGGGCGAGGTCACCATCACTCTGCATGATGTCCAGATTATTATGGGACTTCTCATCGATGTGTTCGAGATGATGCATCAGATGGATGATGGGGCTCTCAGGATCCACATCTGCAAGATGTTTGACATTTCGATGAACGCCATATACGAGTACAGCGGGGCCAGCGGACTCCTCGTGAAAGGACATCGTGGCATTTGTGGCGGATATGATGCAGAGTGGACAGAGTCAGGAGGAGATAGCGTCTGTCTATCTGTTTCTGTTGATTGGTTATACTATTATATGCGACAGGTATAACGACTGTACCTCCGGTAAATTTAGTTAATGCTATATTTTAATATCTTATACATTTTTTTTTGTAAAATAGGTCCACCAACCAGGTGAAGCACAAGTATATGCAGTTCGTGCTAGCCCATGACAGAGCTGGAAAATTCACCTGGGCTGCTGGGGTTCTTACGATCTTGTATTGCAACCTGGGGGAGGCATCCCGGGCCCAGACGACTGGCGGGTTGTATGAGGCTTCTCCAAGTATGATTTTTTATTTTTTTATTAATTGTGGCTTGTCATTTTATTTTATTAACGCCTTGTGTCATTATTGTAGTGTTGGATATGGCGTTATTTCCCACGTTTCGGAGGACACACGTCACAAGACCCACAACGATTGGCGGATCCGTGGGCAGCATCCGTAGATGAGCCTGGACCCATTCCTCGCATGGATGCGGATAGGCTCATCTAGCTCAAACATGCACTGGATAGGGTTACAACTGATGAGGTAAAATCTACAACCGAATCTAATTACCTTTTATGGTATTTTGTTAGGCTCTTAACAAACAGTAACATGATGTAATTACAAGTCTGTTGGATGCCTTGGAGAGTAAGGGGCGAACGCCCGGAGGTGGATTTCAGGACAACCCACCGGGGATCCAGGTTCGATGGTATCATCCGTTGCCTTGATGTCCAGGAGTGGTACATGCCAAGCCCGGTGCTACGCCAGTTTGGTCTGAGACAGGTGGTTCCTCCACCTCCGTTTCAGTCGAGTACGGTGACCAGAGCGGTATCCCAATCGGGCTACAAGGTGGAGTTCCTCAGGCCAGAATTCCCAACCTGGGTAGAGCACAACAACCATCTCTTCGATATTGATGCGTTTCCGCCCTGTAGGTGGCCCTGGGACTGTGATGTCCATTACATAAACTATTTTGAGGAGATCACTCATCCGTACGTGGATCCTACCTCCTAGCTACACGATGTCCCACATGATGGACATGTCATTCGCCGACCTCCAGTAGTTGATATCGCTACGGTATATGTTTTTTTTAAGCGTTTACTATACTACTTATGCATTAGTGTAGGTAATATTAACATATTTAAATTATGCATCGGGCCCAAATGGTGCTCGGGTTGACACGTGTCTGGTTGGATACTAACGGTATCACTGATGGAGAGCGGGCGCACCTTTTCAGTGTCATCTAGATATTCATGGGGGATGCTCACCCGGTGCCGGATCCAGCTCAGCGTGCATCGCACATTTTTAGGGACTCACAGTATGAGCACGATCAGGGTAGCGGTGCAGGGGGCGATGAGCGAAGGGATGGACCCGACCCTGCACATGATTAGTTTTATTTAGAGTTTGTTTTAGTATTTTGGATCTGATACAGTTATTTTGTATATAATTTACCTATTGGGGTCTATTTTGGAAATACGAATTGATTCCCTGCTTAATTATCCTACCTTCAAAATTATATTGATTGTCAACATTTATTACTTCTTACCAAAGACAATCAAAGAACCAAATAATTATATATCTGCAGAGAAATGAGTGTGCTATATGACCAAATTCATACAAATATGTGACACGTTCTCTTTGGCAAGTGAGAAATAATCCAATTGCAATTGATATTGGAACACATGAATAATGTATAGGATTATGTATATAATTATTTGGTTCTTTGATTGTCTTTGGTAATGGATGATCTTGGTTAACTTTACCTTTATAAAGGGTTAAATTGAAGGCTTATGTTCTATAAAGAATTTATTGAGTATATGACCCCTTCTACCAACATTTGTTGACTTGAGAGCTTGTGTTTTAAAAAGAATTTATCTCATGTTTAATTCTAACTTCCCTTGAAAATTAGTTACCATCAAAGTGAAACTTAAGAAATGAAATATTGGAAGTTATGCATAAAATTATTTTAATAATACAAAAAACCATTAATTTTATTATTATGAAATAATCAATTTAACATTATTTTTTATATTTTCAAAGTTATACATAATTCAAAATTTATTGTGTTAATATTTTTTATAACTAACATATTTATAATATACAATAATCAATTTAACATTACTTTTAAAAAACAATAATTTTTTAATAATGTTAACTTTAAATATTTTAGATTTAACCTTATTTTTATATTTTTTAATAAATACATAATAATTTTAACTAACAAAACTAAAAAAGGTCATGCTCACGTCATAAGTGAGTGTGACATTGTGTTATAAAACACAACACATAGTCACGCTCACGAAGAGAGTGGACGTGACTTGTGTTTTATAAAAAACACACAGAGTCACGCTTCCGCAAAGTGTGAGCATGACTTGTTTTACCCTAATCCTAATCCGGATACCCTATAGTATATCACGCTTACGTTTCGCGTATGCGTGACATGGGTCACACTCTCGCTTTCGTGTGCGTGACGTTTTTTAGTGTAAAAAGTAGAAAAAATGAGCGTATCTAGCGGTTGCGTAAAACATATGCATATAATAATGTATTTGCATGTAGTAGAATCAAAAGAAATAAGTATTGCATTGATATTTTGTTGTTTAATAATAGCATTTCTTGGAGATTGACGAAGGTAGAGTTCCAAAATAAGTATTCTCATTGAATTATATTACGGGGTCTTTTAAGAATTTGAGTTGAGCTAATTATCCATTTAGATATAAAGCTAGCCAATTAGCCATGTTGTTAGTCACATCTAGACCTGATCAAACACAGGTCCGGGCCGGGCTATACCTGTTTTTTTGGCCCGTTTATATGGCACGGGCCAGGCCAGGCCCGCTATATGGGCTGCTAATCATGTCCGTACCTACTCGGGTGTATGGGCCGGCCCAGAGGCTGCCTGTTTTCTCTATTTTTTTCCTTTTTAAAAGGACTTTTTTAATGTTTATACAAAAATTGGCATATATAAGAAGAAAAATCAAACAAGGTATTATACTAAGAGACAAAAAGTAAATCTGAAAACAAAACATTTTGAATTTGGAATATAATCATATCAAGTAAACAGAAATTTTATATGTACATATAATATTATAGTAAAGAAATATGGGTCGAGCTGATCAGCCCGTTAGGGCTTATTTCTTTTCCCTTACCCGGCCCGCTTACCCATTTGGGTCGGGCCAAACGGCTCATTAGGGCTCTTATCCTTGTCCAAGCCCGTATTTTTTGTCGGGCGGGCAGTATTGGTCGGGCGGACCAACCCGCGTTTGCCCAAGTCTGGTCACATTTCAAACTTGATTTTCTTAAAACTTATTACGATTTGAAATTGAAATGAACATGATTAATTACTTTTATAGAGAAAAACCATACAACATGATTAATTATGTGAGATGAATAAGGTGAATGTTCTTGCTTCTCTTATAATTTAAATTATATCTAGATAGGTATATGTAGTTTGAGTGATCCATAGTCAAATATGTACTGAATGTATTTTAAAGGAAATATTTATATATAGTAATATTATTGGATTATATTACAAAAGATTCAAAACACGATTATGTCCATTTTTGGTGAAATACGAAATTTCAAAAGAAAGCTGAAAATTTAGAAATGAATAAGAAAAACTATTAAATAAAAAGGGTAAAAATGTAATTGGATCTAAAAAATTTCCTATGTGGCATACTTAAATGGTTAACACGTAAAAAAGATAAATTTGGCGTTAGTATATGTATATAGATATGAACTATTAACTATTCGCAAATGTGGCACCGAAATAGTTAACCTATAACATAATTGTGTAATAATGTGATATTTAGAGTGAATAAAGAAGATATATTAAAAAAATCATGTGACAATGATTTCTCTTGTGAGAATATGAGAATGATGCACATCTAGAACTAAATTTGTACACTTTTGAAACTCGTGCACATACAAGCAAAAACTTATGCACTTTAGAATGTATATAAGTTTTTGCCTATATGTGCATAAGTTTTTTATTGTATGTAGTTGATTTTGTAAAGTGTATAATTTTTTTCATATATGTGTATAAGTTCTAAAATTGCATAAGTTTTTCGAAAATTTTATGTAGTATCCCTGAGATTATGCAATTTTCGTGAAATATCCAAAGGTATGGTATGTTTTTCATGATTCCATTTGACTTAATTGTTGCGTTTTTTTGGGAATATCCTTCCATTAGTAATTTGTTAACAACACCATTAATTTATTAAAAAAACAAAAAAATGTTGAACCTTGACCCCTACATATCACCATTTGGAAAGTGAAGTTTTTGAAGGATGATGGCTATGGAGCTTTGTGCGATGTGATGCAGCTGGCCGGGTGTTTCGCGGGACGACAGGGTGGTACGACGAAACTTGGCGGCGGTGGACGACAAAGCTTGGAGGTAGTGGTTGGGCGGAAAGTGACGAAGGTTGTGCGAACGCGACCAACGAGGGAGACGACGGAGACCAACTAGGTGGAAGCGGCGGCGCGGTGGACGACGAAGGCTGATTTTCCGTTCAGGTAAGATTTCTTTCAACCTATTACAAATTTTAAGATTTATGGTTTGAATTTACAGATTTTTGAATGGAATGGGAGTTGGGGATGAAATTGAGTTTAGGGTTTTTGCTAAAATTCTGGAATTAACGAAATTTTGGGATGAATGGAACTTGATTTGTGGATGAATTTGATATTTAGGGATGTGGTTTCATATTTGAGGATGAATTTGGGGTTTTCAATTTTGAGGTTTGAACATTGTATATTTAGGTTTGTGATTTTATTAACACTTTATGTATAACAGCTCTCACTTGAGGGTGATATGTTTTGTTTTTGGTTGAATAGAGGGTGATATGTTGGGGTAGAGGTTCGGCCTTTTTTTGTTTTATTTTAATAAATTAAAAGGGTTGTTAACAAATTACAAATGGAAGGGTATTTCACAAAAAAACACAACAAGTTCAAGAGTACTATGCGAAATATACCATATCTTTGGGTATTTCACGAAAATTGCATAATCTCAGGGATACCACACAAAATTTCCATAAACGTTTTGTTGTATGTGCTCTATATACATGAAATCATCTTTTATCGGATCCTTTTCTATAAAAAAAATAAACAATTAATTCTCAGAAACTAGCTTATAATGTGAAATGCCTTGGAAGTGCGAATAATCCACTATATATCTACTAAACCAAAATCATTCTATGCCACATGGCACCCCCTACTAAGCCTATAACCTCCTTATGCCACATGGCACACTAATATTCATTTTGCTATATGGCATTTTCTCAAATTTTCTTTAAAAAAAATCAATGTAATAATTATATATAAGATCTTTATCTTATTTCCAAAATTCAATACTTTATATATTTTTTTCCAATTTTAACCCTTAGAAAAATCTTTATGATTTGATTGGATATGATTTAGTATATCATGATGTAATACTTTCCTTTAGTAATTCAATTAAAAGTTATATCATATTATTAATTGATAATTACAATGAAATTTGAAATCAAATACTATAAGTTTTCAATTAATCTATTATATATAATATATCTACTAAAACAAAACTTCCTTACTAAAACAAAACTTCCCATAAATTGATTATTAGTAGATAGTTTTTATTATTTTATCGTACTTATCTTAATTTCATAATATTGTCACTAACTAGATATGTTTTACATTTATTTAATATTTATTAAATGTAAAATTAATATATTTTTAATAATTGAAATATATTAATATAAAATTTATCCAAGCCTCGTGCACGGCACGAGAAACTAAGCTAGTTCATACTCTACAATCCAATTTAGAGGTAGATAGGCTTTCTAATTTATCATTAGACTTCGATTCAATATGTGTTTTATTACAAAAGTTCATAAGTACTTTCATTGGATTAAAAAAACGTGCCTCATTTTTAACCAAAAAAACATGTGCTTTTGTTTGGCGAATTGTGAAAAAAAAAACATTAATCAAGGTTTGACCATTGTTAGAGCTTATAAGAGTGAATATCCTTTTCTTCCTGTTAATTAATTGATTTCCTTGGGGTTTGACCATTGTTAGAGCTTATAAGAGTGAATATCCTTTTTTTCCTGTTAATTAATTGATTTCCTTCTTTTTTTAATTTGTTTTGCTTATGTTGGTGCACAGTTTTTTTGGGAGTTTTGATGATGAGAAACACTATGAATTTTATGTGTATTTTTAAGTCTTGTTTCATGGAACAAAGAAAAGCTTGAAGAGATATGTACGTAGAGTTTCAGGGAACAATGGTTGTGATTTGTGACAAATAAAATTATTACTCCATGGAACAATGGAAATAAAAGCACCAGAGCTCTAGGAAGCAGAGAAGGAACAAAGATTCCAGAGAACAACAAAAAGAGAGCTGAGAAATTGTGCGTTGTTATCAACGAAGAGGCGAGAGGTTTTGCATCTAGAGGTTCGAACGTTTGGTTGAAACACAATGAGACGTTAAAAAATGGATATATCTTGGAAATAATGGAACAAATTCATCAGGGAAAGATAAGATCCATTTAAGAAAAGGAATATTGTCAAGTTGGAAGAAATAATTGGTGGTATTTCAGACAATTGTTTGATGGTAAGAGATAACGTTATATATGGAAAAATATACAATATTGGACCATAAATATATTATCTTTTCATCATACTTTGGTGGCCTACAAATACAAGGCTTTATCAAACTAGTTTGGCATGCTTCCAAGAGAGAAAGAAGCATCCAAGAGACATTCAACAATATGAGTCTTTGGAGATCTCTAAGCAATCATTGGAGAGACAAAACACATCTTTCGGAGTTCAAGAGAAGAGCTTCATGGCAATTGGTTCAAGAGTGTAGTTATGTGAGCTGTTAGGGAACAATAGAATGAATGTTCTACTGAAGGAAAGTTGCAATATTTAGGAGCTTGATTGGCCGTTTCTGAGGTGATTAAGGTAACTTTTGTGTTGTTTTAAGTTCACTTTTGAGTTGATAATACGTGTTAATGGTTGTTAAGCTTAGGAGAGTATTCTAGTAGGGAAATCTAGTTCACGTTAGATCTTTGCTTAACTTGTATAATTCATGATTATCAATAAGATAAGAAGAAATTGAAAAATCCTCCTTGTCGAATGATGCTATTCTGCCTCACATCTACTACAACACTCAAGGGAACGCCGACGCTCGCTCGTGGACAAGGAGCTAGTGTCGGCCATGCCACTACTCGACGAGCCCAAAACTAGGGCATCCAATTGCCCCCGATGAAAGGTGCTATAACTTGAGCCATGGAAACGTCTTAGGTCCTCTTGGCACTCAAGGAGGACACCCTTTAAATTTGAGCGCCTTTGGAGCATGTTTGCATAGGCATATGCGTGATGTTCTGGTAGAAGTAGACAAGCTTATTTTCCCTGCGGATTTCTTTGTGATGGATACGGGGCAAGACAAACATGCAGCCCCTGTGATGCTGGATAGGCCGTTTATGAAAACGGCAAAGATGGAGATTGATGTAGTAGCGGTTCGCTCACGATGGAATTTGATGGGGTGAGGGTCGAGCACAACATTGATGATGCAAAGAGACACCCTCCTGATAGTGACCCCGAGTGTTCGGTTGATGTGAGCAACCCAAGCTGAGTTGAAGGGCACCATGTCGAGCCACGACAATAACCAAGGCGATGTTGGGGAGGCAACCCGAGGTATGTAATTCTTTTCGTGTCTTTTCGTTTCAAGTTTTTATTTGTGTTGTTTTCGTTTTAGACTAAAATGCAGGAAGGAGACTCGAAGCCAAAATTTGAAGACGGTGTTCAATTCGCACCAGACACGTTTCCGCGATCACGGAAAATTTTCCGCGACCGCGATTTCGCCACTGTAAGTCTCCCTGCCTCGAAAAAAAAACTAAAAAAAAAATTCGGCAATTTTCCGCGACCGCGGCCCAGCTGTCTGCGTTTTTCTACGAGAGCGGTGCGCATCATGCTGCCAAGGAGGAGACAATAGCCCGACATCTTTGTATTTGGCATCGCCGATGGCCCGACATTCGACAGCTGACGAGGAGGAACACCAGAGCCTACAACACGATTACACTTGGGCTCAAATTCTATGTTCGTTGAAGGCTCGTGCAACCCCGTTTTTTTGATGTACCACTACACCTTACAGTGGATCTTTTTGGTTGCACATGGAGTTTATTTGAGAAGACCGCGCAACACCAGCGACATGAGTTTTCAATGTTTTACTGCCAGCCCCAACATTCACATCCAGGCCACCTCGGCGACGGTGTGAGTACTTTTCTGCTTTTTCATGTGCTTCATCCTTTTTGTCTTTCAATACATTGAGGACAATGCAATGTTTATGCATGGAAGAGTGATCTCTACTTGCTAGTCGTCTGAATAAAAAGAAAAAATAAAATAGAAAAAGTCAAAAATATGAAAAAAAGACAAAAATAAATCCTGGGATAAGTCGAAAACCCGAAAGGGTGGCTTAAGTAATAAGCAAGTGGCTTGGACCAGCATTAGGCTGGGGTAATAAGAGGTCAAGAGTGATGTGAGTTTTTGTGAGCCCATCTTTTGAAAAATGAAATGAGTGGCTTGGTGAAAACCGAAAAGGGCGCCTTGGCAAAATGAGTGAAAAGAAGAAGAGTGATTATTAGGATTCCTCATTTTTCCTGGCGTGGTGACATAAGAAGAGGTGATATAAGGAGGATTCGGGTAGGTCAATTTGGAAGATATAAGAAGATAGATGGAGGCTAGGATTAGATGGTTACTCTCACTCTATGGTGTTCGGGTCAATCTTGGGGGAGTACTCTGCTTTCCTTTAAGCTTGTGTGTTGTGTTGATTGTGTTGGTACTTGGAGATTCATGTTTAGGTGCAGTTCTTAGTGGAGATAGTTTTGTTGTGCTTCCTGAGACCTTGGGTATTTCATTGGAAGAGTAGGTTTCTATTAGCTTACTCGAGGACGAGCAAGGTTTAAGCATGGGGGAATTTGATCAGCGCTACTTTGTAGTGTATAACTAGGAGTTGTTACCGGAGTTTTGGGTGCCATTTGTATGGGTTTAGAGCATAAGTTAGGAGAATGGAGTTGAGGAGAAGGAATGTTGATTTGGTGGTTTTGAAGTGCTCAAATGAAGATTAAGAAGATGGAGGAGAAAGCCACGAGAGAAGACCAATTGAAGGAGCTGAAGAACGCAACAGGAACATTTCCACGGGCGCGGAAGGAACTGTCGCAGTCGCGGAATAATGCGAGAAGCAGCGAAGCTCCAGAGAGTTTTCCGCGGTCGCAGATATCAAGCCGCGGTCGCGGATACTGTTCACAGACGCGGATCCGGATTTCGTTTAGTCTGATACTTTGTTTTATTTTATTTCTTTTATTTTATTTATTTTATTTCCGTTAGTTTATTTTATTTCCTTTTTGATGTTATTTCTTATCTTTTGAGTATTAGGTTTTATTAGGGTTATAACCTAGTTTTCATTAGCAGCCTTTTGGATTAGAATTCATTATTCAAGTTTATACATTATCATTCAGTTTTTCCCTTTGAGTTTTTGTGCTTTGAAGACTATGAAGAACTAAGCAACTTTTGCTTAGTCCGACGATTGAAGCCTTCGTTTTGTATTTGGTTGTGAGATTATAACTCTATTTCCTTTCCTTTGATTTTATCTTTTCTCTTTGTGCTTAATCTCATTGATTCTTGTTGATTTGACTGGCCTGATCAACTAGTTGATATTAGTAATTGTCTATTGCTAGGGTTTGGATATTTCTGATTGAAATCCCTTATCTTGTGTAGCAAACATGATATTCTAGGACTGATTGGACTAGTTTATTGTGAAGAGAATTGATTACGTGTTAAATGCTGACAGGTTGTTAAGTGTTGCATGTATCCTGATTAATTCCTATGCTTACTGTTATTGTTAGATTAAAGGTCTAAGCATGGGGTGATTTGATAAGCACTACTTTGTAGGGCTTAAGTAAGAGTCATTAGAGGTTTTATTGGTGCCATTCGGGTAGATTTAGACACATTCATGTGTATGGCATGTGGGGGCAAAGTTTGGAGATTAACAGGCCACGTGAAACTGGAATTAAAAGGATGATGGGCTGAATTAAATAAAGGCCCAAAAGGAGAGAGCTCGGCCCAGCCCGTGAAGAAGCCCCCACATGTTGAAACTGAAGAAATGGAATTGATGACGTCAGCGGGCATGTGTTTGTTGGAGTGGGCCAAAAAGCAAGCTGGAGAGGGCCCAATTGGAGTCTGGAGCCCACGTGAAGCCTCCGCGTGAACGTGAAGCTGGAGAGCGGAAATGGAGAATTGTGAAGACGGGTGACATCACCATGAAGTCGGCATGTGCTGGAATTGAAGTGGGTCGCCGAGTTGCTGAACGAAAGTGGGCCGAGCTGAAGCATGTGAAGCTGGGACGAGATGCTCGCCGAGAATTGCGAGATTACGGGATTAATTTCCCTGTTTTCGTTTGTTTAATTATTATTATTTTATTATTTCGTTTTAGGTTAATTTAGATTCTATTTCCTTTAGTATTTAAGGGTAGAGAAAAGGCTTGTTTGCCAATCGATCATCTCTCTGAAACCCTAATTTCTTTCTACGTACCTTACTATGAAGAACTAAGCCTCCCTTGGCTTAGTCAGACGCTGAAGCTTTCGTTTCGATAAAGTTGTGAGATTCTTGTTCTTAATCTATTGCATGGTTTTTATCTTTCTCTTGCTTAAGTTGTTTATGATTGATATTGATAATCTCTATTTGGACGCATCTAGGGTTTGTTGTTATTGATTGATTGCTAGATCTAGATTGTTACTGGTTGAGCATATCTATTTTAGAGTAGCAACTGCATCATACTAGTATCTGGTTGTGCTAGTCTTATGCAGAAGAGAACTGATTTACATTCTAGGATAAAAGCTGGTTGTTTTATGCTAGAATTGTATCCAACTATATTCCTATCCGTAAGGCTACTGTTAAACTGAATCTTGATAGTTTCAGGGTTGTTTAATTAGTTAGTGCTAATAGTATCTGGTTGTGTTATTAGTTATATCTGAAAAGGAATTGGAATCACCATTGCATGAGATTTTGAATGAGTATCTATGATCAACTTGTCATACGAATAGTGGATGTTGTTTGACTGAGTGCTTTTCCCCATCACTGATTTCACAACTCTTCCGCTTGTTTACTTTTGCATGCTTAGATTACGTAAACTCACAAAACCCCCCTTTGGTTACTTTGGTTTGACATACAACTTGCATACATAGATAGAATTCGTCTCCCTGTGGGTTCGACCTTTACTTACCTAGGACTACGGTTTAAGGTTTGTTTGGATATTTTGCATAGCAGTTTTTAGAACGACAAAAACCTGTTATCAAGCCCCTATGATGCTGGGTAGGCCGTTTATGAAAACGTCAAAGACGAAGATTGATGTGAGTAGCGGTTCGCTCACGATGGAATTTGATGGGGTGAGGGTCGAGCACAACATTGATGATGCAAAGAGACACCCTCCTGATAGTGACCCCGAGTGTTCGGTTGATATGAGCAACTCAAGCTGAGTTGAAGGGCACCATGTCGAGCCACGACAATAACCAAGGCGTTGCTCGGGTGGCAACCCGAGGTATGTAATTCTTTTCGTGTATTTTTCGTTTCAAGTTTTTATTTGTGTTGTTTTCGTTTTAGACTAAAATGCAGGAAGGAGACCCGAAGCCAAAATTCGAAGACGGTGTTCAATTCGCACTAGACACGTTTCCGCGACCGCGGTTTCGCCACTGTTAGTCTCCCTGCCTCGAAAAAAATAAAAAATAAAATAAAATTCGGCGATTTTCCGCGACCGCGTCCTTAAATCCGCGATCACAGCCCATCTGTCCGCGTTTTTCTACGAGAGCGGTGCACATCATGCTGCCAAGGAGGAGACAATAGCCCGACACATTTGTATTTGGCATCGCTGATGGCCCGACATTCGACAGCTGACGAGGAGGAACAACAGAGCCCACAACACGATTACACTTGGGCTCAAATTCTATGTTCGTTGAAGGCCCGTGCAACCCCATTTTTTTTATGTACCACTACACCTTACAGTGGATCTTTTTGGTTGCATGTGGAGTTTATTTGAGAAGGACCGCGCAACACCAGCGACATGAGTTTTCAATGTTTTACCGCCAGCCCCAACATCCATATCCAGGCCACCTCGGCGACGGTGTGAGTACTTTTCTGCTTTTCCCTGTGCTTCATCCTTTTTGCCTTTCATTACATTGAGGACAGTGCAATGTTTACGCATGGGGGAGTGATCTCTACTTGCTAGTCGTCTGAATAAAAAAATAGAAAAAGTCAAAAATATGAAAAAAAGACAAAAATAAATCCTGGGATAAGTCGAAAACCCGAAAGGGCGGCTTAGGTAATAAGTAGGTGACTTGGACCAACATTAGGCTAGGGTAATAAGAGGTCAAGAGTGATGTGAGTTTTTGTGAGCCCGTCTTTTGAAAAATGAAATGAGTGGCTTGGTGAAAACCCGAAAGGGCGCCTTGGCAAAATGAGTGAAAAAAGAAGAGTAATTATTAGGATTCCTCATTTTTCCTGGCATGGTGACATAAGAAGAGGTGATATAAGGAGGATTCGGGTAGGTCACTTTGGAAGGTATAAGAAGATAGATGGAGGCTAGGATTAGATGGTTACTATCACTCTATGGTGTTCGGGTCAAGCTTGGGGGAGTACTCTGCTTTCCTTTAAGCTTGTGTGTTGTGTTGGTACTTGGAGATTCATGTTTAGGTACAGTTCTTAGTGGATATAGTTTTGTTGTGCTTCCTGAGACCTTGGGTATTTCATTGGAGGAGTAGGTTTCTATTAGCTTACTCGAGGACGAGCAAGGTTTAAGCATGGGGGAATTTGATCAGCGCTACTTTGTAGTGTATAACTAGGAGTTATTACCGGAGTTTTGGGTGCCATTTGTATGGGTTTAGAGCATAAGTTAGGAGAATGGAGTTGAGGAGAAGGAATGTTGATTTGGTGGTTTTGAAGTGCTTAAATGAAGATTAAGAAGATGGACGAGAAAGCCACGAGAGAAGACCAATTGAAGGAGCTGAAGAACGCAACAGGAACATTTCCGCAGGCGCGGAAGGAATTGCCGCGGTCGCGGAATAATGCGAGAAGCAACGAAGCTCCAGAGAGTTTTCCGCGGTCGCGGATACTGTTCACAGACGCGGATCCGGATTTCGTTTAGTCCGATACTTCGTTTTATTTTATTTCTTTTACTTCCGTTAGTTTATTTTATTTCCTTTTTGATGTTATTTCTTATCTTTTGAGTATTAGGTTTTGCTAGGGTTATAACCTAGTTTTCATTAGCAGCCTTTTGGATTAGAATTCATTATTCAAGTTTACACATTATCGTTCAGTTTTTCCCTTAGAGTTTTTGTGCTTTGAAGACTATGAAGAACTTAACAACTTTTGCTTAGTCCGACGATTGAAGCCTTCGTTTGTATTTGGTTGTGAGATTATAACTCTATTTCCTTTCCTTTTGATTATATCTTTTCTCTTTGTGCTTAATCCCATTGATTCTTGCTGATTTGACTGGCCTGATCAACTAGTTGATATTAGTAATTGTCTATTTCTAGGGTTTGGATATTTCTGGTTGAAATCCCTTATCTTGTGTAGCAAACATGATATTCTAGGACTGGTTGGACTAGTTTATTGTGAAGAGAATTGATTACGTGTTAAATGCTGACGGGTTGTTAAGTGTTGTATGTATCCTGGTTAATTCATATGCTTACTGCTGTTATTAGATTAAATCTTGATAGTTTCTTGGTTGTTTGATAGTTAGGGTTACCAGGACTGGTTGGACTGATAACTATTTCAGAATAGGGACATGAATATTCATAGGAAGGAATTGGAGATAATCTAGGATCAACCAATCAAACTGAATGGTGGATATTCGTCTGGCTAAGTTACTTCTCACCCATAGATTACACCTTTTGCTTTAATTTACTTTGTTTACGTGACACAAACCAAAACCCCCTCTTTAGTTACCTTTGGCATACAACCTTTTGCACTTAGAAAGATTGCTACCTCCATGTGGGATTCGACCCTTGCTTGCCTACTATACTTAGTTAGGTTTTTGAGGATTACTTTGATAGGCATATCGACTTTAGCCTCGTCACAAGGCGTCCTTTAAAGCCGAGAAGGCTTTCTCGTGTGCCTCAAGCCAAGTGACTGTGTTCCCCTTCTTCGTGAGCTCGTGCAAAGGCGCCGTAATGGAACTAAAATCCCTCATAAAGCGCCTATAGAAACCAGCGAGGCCAAGGAAGCTCCTCACCATGGTAGGCATCGTCGGCGTTGGCCATTCCTTGATGGCCTTGACCTTGTCTTCGTCGACGCGCAAGCCATCTTTGGACACCACGTAGCCGAGGAAGTTGGTAGTGTCGGAGCAGGAATGACACTTGCCAAGTTGGCGAATAGGCTCTCACATCGCAAGCAATCCAACACAAGTCGTAGGTGGTCGACGTGATCCTCAAGGTTGCGTGAATAGACAAGGATGTCATCGAAATAAACGACAACAAACTTGCCCAGAAATGCTCTCAAGACGTGGTTCATCAAGCGCATGAAGGTGCTGGGGGCATTGGTAAGCCCAAAAGGCATGACAAGCCACTCGTAGAGCCCATACTTGGTCTTGAAGGCGGTCTTCCACTCATCACCTTCTTTCATCCGAATTTGGTGATAACCACTCTTTAAATCAATCTTGGAAAATAGTGTGGCGCCGTGGAGCTCATCAAGCATGTCGTCTAGGCATGGAATAGGGTGCATATACTTCACTGTGATCTGGTTTATGGCACGACAGTCGACACACATTCTCCATGTGCCATCTTTCTTGGGCACAAGGATCACAAGCACATCGCAAGGGCTTAGGGATTCCCTCACATAGCCTCGATCCAGCAGCTCCTACACCTGGCGCTACAACTCCTGGGTCTCCTCAGGGCTAGCGTGATTGGGCAAAGAGGCACCAGGCACCAAGTCGATTTGGTGCTCAATGCCCCTCAGTGGTGGTAGGCCATGGGGTAACTCGTCTGGAAAGACGTCGTCGAAGGCAACGAGCAAGGCGACGACGGCAAGGGGCAATGATGCGGCACTCGACGACTCAGTGATGCATGGAGTAGGCACAAGAAGAAAACATGGGGCCTTGCCCGTCAAAGCAACAGTGAGCTCACTAGGCCGCGCCAGAAGCAGCTTGTGCTCACAACGGTCCTGCAACGGAGGCGTCTGAGGCGATCGAATGGCCAACTGTGTCGATGGCGAGGCACTTGCTGATTTTTGTGAGGCACTGGGTGTATGGACACCTGTGCTCGAGCCAGAATGCGGAGTGCCTGGCCAGGTCTCTGGGGCTCTGGTCTTGGCCTTCCTAGCGGCGGTGGTAGCGGCACCATCACGATTCAGGGAGGCACTATGAGGCCCACCAATGGCGTTCGATTTCATAGGACCAGTGCCAGTTGATGATGAAAAATTGCCAGAGTTGGAAGAGTTTGGCTTCTGGAGTGCCGTTGGGGTCGCATTCGGCCTTGTAGCAGCGGCCTCGATGGCTTTCTGGCGGTCACGTTCAACCTGGTCCTACAAGATCTCATGAGGAGACATTGGATGCAAAGTGACGCGCTTCCCATGGTAAGTGAACACATATGTGTTCAAATAGCCATCGTGGAGCACGCGCTTGTCGAATTGCCATGGGCGCCTATACAATATATGGGTGGCGTCCATTACAATGACATCACATAGTATGGAATCACAGTATTGACCAATAGAAAAAGAAATGAGGCATTGTCGAGATAATGTGTTACCTGGACTAGAAGAAATCCATTGGAGGGCATAGGGTTGTGGATGAGGTGTCGTTGGCAAGGCAAAATGCTTCACCACCTTCTCATTCACAATGTTTGCACAACTTCCTCCATCAATAATGACACTCAAGGAAGCCGTTTGTACGAGTGCCCTTGTGTGAAACAAGTTCTCTCGTTGATCGACCAAGTTCGCTTCCTTGACCGTGAGGATTCGCCGTGTCACCAAGCTCAGTGGCATGCCCGCATGCAGTGAAGCAGGCTCGCAGTCGTAGGCGTCCTCATCGTCCTCGATGCCTTCGTCAATGGGCTCGAGCGTGGGCTCATCTTCCTTGTATGACTCATAGCCGGTGGTGGCGGAGGAGAAGAGCACTTTCTTGGCATTTGGATAATCTTTCTTGTAGTGTCCCCGGCCTCCACATTTGTAACACTCGAGGTCGCCTGTGCGGTCGGTGCCCACTGGAGTCTATCTGGGCGTGCTGGCGCGTGTCCCTGCGGCTGGCGTCGTGGGCTTCGGCTGACGGCCTTGGCTAGATGCAGCTATGGCAATGGCACTGGGACGCACATTAGTAGCATAAGATTGACTAGGGTTAGAAGAATACCGTGTTTGGCCACTTTTCCAAGTGTAGTTCTTGCGGCGATTGAGTTAAGCATGGATTTGCATCGCCGTGTGGGTCAAAGTGTTGAGATCCTTGATGGGTAAGATCTCAAGTTTGTCTCGGATGGGAGCATTCAATCCACTCAAGAATTTGGTCCTCAATGTCGAAGGGGCAACACTAATGTTGGCCTTGTAGTACATGTCCTCTAAGGTGGAGAAGAACTCGAGAGGGGTCTTGGAGCCTTGGCGAGCCATGGCTATCTCCATACGCATTTGGTTCCTATAATCGGGAGGGACATACTTCTTTGTCATCACGTACACCAATTGATGCCATTTGGTGATGAGAGGGAGGCGGCGGCGGACAGAGTTGTCCACGAAGCGATACCACCACACCCGGGCAACGCCTTAGAAGTGCAAAGTCGCGGCGTCGACATGGTCCTCAGGCGACACTCGGCAATATCTCAGGGTGTACTCGGTGGCCTGCACCCATTCAAGAAAAACAGAAGGATTGTATTCACCAAGAAGTGTTCTATTTTTACCTTAACTTCGTGTCTTTGGTAGCGAGGTTGGAGCGGCGCTTGCATGGGCATGTTGTGGGGCGCGGCGGCATAGAGGGGGTTCTGGTAGGCACGCACGCCAGGGGGTGGAACGCGTCCAAGTTGTTGCCTTTCGTGGGCTGGGTTGGCATTGCCGCGAGCGAACTCGTCCTTGGGCGCGTAGGCGTCGGCGCATCGGCGCTGTCGCGGTTGGGCATCATAGTCGGCTCGGCGAATGTCTCTGGGCATGGCATCGCGGCGCTCGCCGCAAGTGTCATGAGCATCGGCGCCTTCGGCTTGTAGGCGTGGTGAAGGAATCCAATCCGAAGGGCGATCCTGCAATTCGATAGGATCTCCAAGAGGTGGATGGAAAAAGTTAGGGTTGACCATACCTGAATCCTTGATTTCTTCGTCGTCGAACTCGTCGAAGTCGTCTTGGATGGTGGGCATCGAGGAACCATAGCCATCGGACCCATAGTGTGACGTCCGTGCACTTTGATGGGGAAGATGGTCTCAAACATCATAGTTTCTGGGCTGGGTAGTGGGCGTCCTCCTAGGCGCGTCGTCGCGTCGCTGTGATCGAATGGGTCTTCTCGGCGTCGCAGCGGCTAGCTCGGCTTCGCGGGCTCGGCCTTCGCGTGGCGCTGAGCCTGGGACACGGCGCTGTGTGCGTCTAGAGGCGTACCTAACATCAAAACATAAGGTTCAGAATACTCACCTTGGGAGTCCTCAGCACGGTCGGAGCCGGTGTCGTAGCCAGTGGGTGTGGCTCTGGGCACGTATCGGTCTTGGTGAGACACGTAGCCTTGGCGACTCTCAATGACACTATGGATTCTGTTGAGACGCGGTTGGAGGTTGGATGTGGAAGGCATCAAACATTTTCCCTTGTCTACACGTGCATGGCTAGGGCCGGCGTCGATGAGACGTGGGGCAGCCGGCGCGTCCATAGGGATCATGGGTGTCGGTGTGGGCACAAGTTGTGCCGCTCTCTTCATGGCTTCGAATTGAACCACTCGTTGACAAAGAGCTTGGTCCTCTCTTTGCTCCTCGGACAACTCCAAGATTGGATCTTGTGGTGGTGGTTCCTGTTAGGGAACCAAAGGAAGAACTGGTGGGGGAACCAACGGTTATGGTTATAGGTTGGTGTTGTCGGTGTCGGTGTTTTCTCCACTAGAGGTGTTGGCCGTCATGCTACCTAGAACAATAGGACCAGACATATGAGTAAAAACGAACAAAAGGCCCAAAGAACAACAACCAATAAATCACTAGTCAAGTCAACAATGTTCACGTATGGGGAGGGCTTGTTTGGCTTGCCGTGAGGGCGGCTAAGGCTAGTCACAAGTGTTGGCGTGAGAAGCAAGTCGTCAATCAAACAAACAAGAACAATTGAAACCCTAAACCAAACGTAAACAAAGAACCAAACTAGCAAGAAATTACCTTCTAGGAGGTGAACCTAGACGGCGGAGAGATTGAAAAGATGGGCCTAGGCCGAGTTGAGTGGGTTAGGGTTGCCTTATTTTGTCTTTCCCTAACTAGTTACCTTGTATAACTTTTTTTTTGATATCGATTGGCTCTTTTTTTTTTTTAATATCCAAATATCTTAGCTTTTTGACTTTCGGATATTGGATAAGGAAATAAAATAAAAATAACGGCCTAAGTAACAAGAAAAGATCACGTGAGATCTTAGAGATAGGAGAGAGAAAAGGAAGATATGATTGCTTCTTATAGATAGAAATTCGGCTAACCAACTAAAAAGCAAATCAAGCAAGATATGGAAACTCTATCAAACGCATGAAATAAGGAAACAACTACTCTAGCATGCAAGATATCCGAATTACCAAACACACCAAAACTTATGGGGCAAGAAAAAAAATTCGGCCAAGGAGTTACCTTGTAAAAACCGAAGGACAAGCAAATATGGAAACTTTTTGGTTTTTTTTCGATTATGATGATGCGAAAGCAAAGGATGATGGACAAGAAAATTTTTGTGAACAATATGAAAACTTGATTTCGTGACTTACAAGACTGTTGGGCTCTGATGCCAATTGATGTGTTTTTGCCTCCGATGACGAGCACACTTGTCAAAGGTGACACTTTTGGATCTAGTCTTGGACGAGAAGTCACAAGCTTGCCTTGTCAAGCCTGACGTGAAACCCTTGGGTGAAACCCTTGTTGAATTGCACGAAAGGTGGACGATGGGATGCGCATACACAAACAGTAACTTTTGAGGTTATCGGACATGGTGGTGACCGATGGCGAACCCGGTGGTGAGTGTCTTGGTGGTATCGGCGATGGCGACGGTGGATGTCAAGATGGTTGTCAAGACAGCGAAGGCGGTGCCGATGGTGAAGGCGATGGCGATTGCGATGGCGGTGGCGAGCGATCGACTGGGTCCGGTTGTGGGTTCGATGACGACGGCGTTAGCGAAGGCGGTGGTGGATGTCACAAGCGAGTGGCTAGCGAAGGCGACATCGATGGTGTGGGTGCGATGGTGGGTGCGATTACGGAAGCGATTTGATGGATGGTGATGGTGTGATGGGAGATGCGAAGGAAGACTTTGCTTGAAGGATTCCAAGTGTTTGCCTTAGCGTCGGCGGTGGAGTGAAGGGGATGTGAAGATAGAGATAGGTTGACGTCTGATCAAAGGAAGGAGGATTTCACTCGACTTAAGCTTTGATTAATTTGAACGTAAGAAATAACAAGACATAAGTTTGACTTAAATACTAGAGGCGAAACTCGGATGGGCCGAGTCGAGCCTAGTGGGATAGCCCATGCAACATGCAATAGGCACACACCCTGAGAATAGAAATAACTATAAATAGAAAGTTTCTAAAACGAGCAAAATACCAAAAGTAGGAATGTCTCAAAACAATGTCAAAACACGAGGCAAGTAAACCTCTAAGTGAATAAGCCGGTGGCGGCGAGGCATGGGACGCAGACACTAGGAGCGGCGGCGACGATGAGTCGATTGGCTCGGCAGTGGGTGCACCCGGTGCCGGGAGCGATGGGCTCGTCTCTGCGATGCCGATGGTGGCGAGGACTTAGAGTTTGGGTTCGGTCTCGGGTGTGCCTTGGCCAGCGATGTCGCGAGCGACAAGTGAATGCATGGCGTCAGCGATGGCCTTGGACCTAGACCTTGTCATTGGGCCCTCTGAGCGTAGGCTCATGGCATGCTCCTCCTCTATGGCCGTCATGGAGGGCAGGGTCACATCAAAGAGTCAGTCCATTTTCCCATGCAACGCGCCACAATTGTGCTAATAGTTCCATCACCAAGCAATGAGACCCGAATTACCTCAATAACAAGGCCTACTTCGAAGAATCGGTTTCACAAGAATCCTCGATTTACATTACCTAATAACCTAGAGGTTGAGGTTTTCTTTGTCGACTAGTTGGTTGATCGGATTTTCTTGTCTAAGTAATTGTATTTGTTATTTATGTCATTCCGTTGTGCAAGGGTAAGATTCTCTATATAAAAGCAATACCTTACTTTGTTACTAACACCTGGTACTAGGGGTGAGCAAACGGATATATCTGATCCGGTATGTCGGATATCCGGTAAAAAATATTCAAAAAATTCATATTCGTATCCGGTCCGAAACGGACCGGGTATCCGGTAAATATTATCCGGATCGGATCGGATATTCAACTTGGATATACAAATTATCCGGTTATTAGAAAACCTATAAAAATTAAATCAAAATGTTATTTTTTCTAATTCAATCAAAACTAACAATCCGTAAAGTGCAAACTAAATCTCAAACATCAACACCATTTGTAAGTCTCTGTAATTTTTTCAATCAATTAAACTTGTCAACCTTTTCACATTGAGAACCAAACGTATATATTATATAACAAGAAGAATTGACAAGTATATATAAAGTTATAACTTTAACTTATATAATCAAAATTCAATTCAATGATGAACACTCAGTCTTGACAAAATCTTTAAAGCTGCCCGTTTTTTAATATCCGATCCGGATAATATTTACCGGATACCCGGTCCGTTTCGGACCGGATAAAAGCCAGAGTTCTTCGTGTACAAAGATAAACATGGTATGATCCACACAAGAAATAAATGGGATTCGATCGAAGCAATCCAAATCTAATCTTGATGTCAGAATTGAGCCATATTCTTATCTTGTGTTATTCATTTTTATAAAAATGACACGACATTTTTGTATGGTATCAATAAAAGAATGTTGTACTGTCTAGAAATTTTAGGGCATTCTGTGTACTTTGAAAGTTTAGGACCGCAAGTGCCTACTGAAGGGACAAATCTGTAAAAAAAATTAGAACATAAGATGTATGCTATGTGGATCTAATTCGCTATACGAATCATATTAAAGGCATGATATACAAAAATGATAGGAAAAGTCTAAAGTTGTTTATCAATTCACTATAATGAATAAAGAATTATGGAATATTTTCTTATACCTTTATTGTTCTAGACAAATACTTTTATATGATTGCATATTTTACACTACTTTGTGCCACAATACAATTATTTTTATCACAACCTCCACTGCTTGTTGAAACCTTATTACTCGTCACACCTCACCAGTTTTCTTATACCTTAGTTGTTCTAGTTGCTTGATCGGATTGATCGTGTCATGTAAGAACAAAAAAGTATTCTTTATGCTTGCCAAATATACACTTCTCACCACAACTTTTACTTCTTGTTTAAAGCTTATTACTATTTAATAATCAGACTTCTTCGTGTCACACTAACAAACTATCTTCATCAAAATATTCACTTCTTGCTGACACGTTAGCACTCCCTAATCATCCCTAGACAATGTTTTTATTTTATTTTAAGTGTTCATAATTGTATTGAAAAGTTAAAATTATGATGACATGCCGATCGATTTCTTACGTTTGGGTTTTATTGAAACTAGGCTACAACTTAGAGATAAAATGAACACAACTCTCTTATTGGTGTTAATTATTTCATAATGGTGCTAGAAAGATAGATGTTGTAATTTTAATAAGCTAAATTGCACGTGAAAGGTTTTAGGACAAGTCCCCAATGCATATACTCAAATCTTATGTACCCTAATTTATCCAATAATTACCAAAATTATTTAATTAAGTAATATGAAGAATACACTGCTCTCATTTTGTAAAAAGATCTAAAGTGAAAAGTTATACTCTCTCAACTAAATCGTTTATCTCCTTTTAATGAACAAATAAGATGAATCATTCTCTAATGTAGTTTGGAATATAAACATAGATCATAGATTGGGTTGCATAATATTTTATTATTTCGCTTGTCTCTCTCAAAGAAGTTATATTTAGTTCATCGTTGTGTGTTTACTTTTTCCTCAAGTGTTTCCATTCTGATTGGGGTAAGATTACTTTTTGGGATGAAAGCTAGAGGTGCATAATTTTTCAATCAAACTAATAATGTGTGTAGCGACATGATATTTATCCATAACGTCTTATATATTTA
This sequence comes from Rheum nobile, assembly GCA_027886185.1. Classification (NCBI taxonomy): domain Eukaryota; kingdom Viridiplantae; phylum Streptophyta; class Magnoliopsida; order Caryophyllales; family Polygonaceae; genus Rheum; species Rheum nobile. The sequence continues at coordinate 9,895,769 of WOAB01000485.1, forward strand.
CTATCACTGACACAAAATTTGAATTACGTGACAAGTTAAAATATGAACATGTGTCACTGCGGAGTCACGAAAAAGTTAATTTTTAAAAAAAGGCAAACAAAAGGTATCATACACAGAGAAAGGAATACCTAAATCATCATATCGGATGATTTTACAAGCTTTTTATAAGCTAATAGAACACTAGAGCTACAGTTTGAAAATAAGGAGCGAAGTCCTTGTAACTGTTGGTGTTGAAGATGTGGTTGAATAAACTCCATTAAACTTCGTCTGAGAAGGAAAGGAGAGATGTTGTTGGTAGCCAAGAAATCAGCTGCCATATTCTTTTTCCAGTAGCAGTGCCGAATCTGAAAACCACTGAAATTATTGCAAAGAAATAAAATATCATCGATAATAGGTTTAATTTCCCAAGGAATCTTCCAAATTCCTCTAATAGAGTTAATGACAGTTAAATTGTCTCCCTCCATCAGTAAAAACCTGATGTTAAGGGAGATAGCCCAACGAACCCCTTCTAAGGCTGCAAGAGCCTCAGCTTTAAGTGGAGAAGAGCAGAGAAGCTGATTGCGATCTAAAAAGACCACTTCCCCCACATGGTTACGGAAAATGATACCAATATGCAATGGAGAATCATGTTTAACCGAAGCATCAAAATTTAATTTTGTCCAAGGATCCAGAGGTTTAGACCAACCACCTCTTCCGCGCTTGGTTTGTTGATGAATGTTTTTCTAAATAATTGACTTTACGGGAAAAGAACTAAACCAATCTTTAAGTTGAATTAGCGTTGTATTGATAATGTTTTTATAAAGACTATGATCATTGCGAAAAATTAAAGAATTTCTATGAATCCATATGTTCCACCAAAGAAAAAGAATATACTCAATCTTAGAGTTATTTTTTTTAAATAACTCATATTAGTCCAAAAATCTGATCCATTTTGAAAAGTAAAAGAATGGCTTATACTAGTTTGAAGTTTATTAATCATGCTAAGAGTAAACTCACAATTAAAAAATAAGTGATTGGTGTCTTCAATATCTAAGTTACAAAGACAACATTGAGAAGGAACTCTAGAGAAAAATCTATTGAGTCATTCTATAGTATGTAATGAGTCAGAAAGAGTTTTCCAAAGAATTTTTTTAATTTTGGGCGGAATATTTTCACTCCAAATCCAAATAGGGAAATTAGGTAGAGAGTTTGACCTTGAATTGTTATCAGTTAAAATTCTTGCACTTCTAGTAGTAAATGTCTCATCAGAAGGAGTCCAAAAAACTTTATCCTACATATTGGAACGCGGAATATATATCAGAAGGATTTTATCAATGATATGTGGTGGTAAACAAAGTTGTACTTTTGCAATATCCTATTTTTTATCATAAGTAATAAAATCTAAAACGGGAGCCTCAAGGTCTTGATGACTTGAGTATTGAAATAAATTACGATCTGGAACCCAGTTGCCAATCCAAAGTTTGATATGAGAACTGTCTCCAATTTGCCAATGTAATCCTATTTTAAACAAGTCTCAAAGCTGAAGAAGTCTAGAGAATTGCCATGAATCAATATTTCTTTTTTTGTAAGAAAAGAGATGGGTATGTCTAAGATATTTTTCGGAAATAATGCGAACCCATATATTATCGGGTTCTATAATTAATTTCCAAAGAAGTTTCATCTGCATGGCATAATTAATATTAGCTGATTGGGGCAGATCAAGACCGCCAAAAGCCTTAGGGCGACATATTTTTATCCCAACTAATGAGTGGTCTATAATTATCAGAACTTTTATTCCAGAAGAAGTCCTTATTAATGTTATCAATATCCTGACAGATTCCTTTCGGAAGTAAAAAGCTCTGCATTAAGAACTTTCTTTTGGATAAAAGATTTGACTGTATAAGAACAGTTCTACCAGCCTGTGAGATAGTATTAGATTTCCATTTTCCTAACTATTTTTTAAGATTTGTAATAGAATCTACAAACATACTATTCTTAACTCTTTTTCTAACAATCGGAATTCCCAAATATTTTTTCCATAGAACGAGTAATTTGAATATTTAGAATACTAGCTAATGATTCGCTTGTTGACTACTGACATTGCAAGAAGTTTGGAACGCACTTTTATGGTAGTTTATGGACAAACCAGATTTATTAGTAAAATCATCAAGAATAGATTTGATATAAAGCATATCACCCTGGGTGGCGTTGGCCAAAATAAGTGTGTCATCTACAAAACAAAGAAACACAATACGCGTACCTTGTCTTAGTGAGTTGGATTCCAACTTTGGGATCTGTCGAATTGGAAGCTAGATATTGAATAGATAAAATAAAGAGAAAATGTGCTATCGGGTCACCTTGACGAAGACCAGAGGAAGGATGAAAAACTTCACCTGGTTCATTATTGACAAGAACCGATGATGAGGTGTTAGTAATACAAGTCATAATACGTTCAACCCAAATAATATCAAAACCAAGTTGTAAGAGAATTTTTTAAATGAAATTCCAATTAAGCTTATCATAAGCATTTTCCATATCCAATTTTAAAGCCATCCAACCTACGTTTTCATTTTTCTATGAAAGGAATGAAAGATTTCATGAGCTATAAGAATATTATCCTCCCTGGAATAAAGGCACCTTGCAAAGGACTAATAAGTTTACGAAGAATTAGACATAGTCTATTACTCATTAATTTGGTTATAATTTTATTGGTTGAGTTACAAAGGCTAATTGGTCTATAATGGTTAATACTCATAAGTCTATCATTTTTTGGGAATAAGAGTAATAAAGGATTGAGCACATTCACGAAGCAGTTGGCCAGAATGGTAAAAGGATTGGATTGCAGAACAAACTGAATGCCCCACAATACCCCAAAATTTTTGAAAAAATTCTACAGTAAAGCCATCCGGGCCCAAGGTCTTATCATGCAGAAGATCAAAAATATTAGATTTAATTTCAGGAAGAAAAAAAAGGCACTTAACATAAAGTCAACTTATCATTATGGGAAATAAGATGCAGAATAATTGACAAGTCTTCATGAGTCAAGCTATGAATATGGGGATTACGAAAACGAGTTGATAATTCATCAGTGATAGTTTTACGAATCAAAGGATCGTCAAACAACAAAACACCATCCTGAGATTGAAAACTAACAATTTTCTGTTTATAATTCCTGATTTTTTAAATAGTCTGGAAATATGTAGTATTAAGGTCGGAATGACATTGATTTATTTTTTTGCCCGTTGTTTCCAAAAGTTATGTTGGAAAATAGCAAACGATTATACTTAATTAAATGTATGTTGTACAGTTGATTTAAACGCTAATTATTGATATTAAGCAGAAGTTGTTTTTGAAGATCGTCTAATTTAGCTTGAGATAATTTTAGTTGTTCAAAAGTATTCGAAAAATTATGTCTTGCCCAAGATTTGGAATAAACCTTTACAAGTTTTTGTTTCATAAATAATTTGAACATGTAGGAGCCTTTGTGTTTATAACTCCAAACCTTTTTAACAAGTTTAGCGAAAGAGTCATTATTAAGCCAATCATTTTCTAGTCTGAATGGGAATTTTCTAATAAAGTATTGTTCTCGAGAGAGAAAGTAATAAGACAATGGTCCAAATTTGTAAAGGGGTGATGTTTTACAATAATATTACTATAGATATGAAGCAATTGCGGTTGAATAAGTACTCGATCCAAGCGTTCAAAAGTGTTGGTTGAAGCTGCTGACAATTTACGCCAAGTAAAAGGAAAACCAGTATTCGGAGTGTCAATAAAATTAAAATCATGGTTAAAATTAAGAAGACGTTGAAAGTGAGATGCCGATGCCAACACACCTCCAAATTTATCTGAAGGAAGAAGAAGCTCGTTTAAATCTCTAACTAAAATTACAGGAAGATTAAATTGAACGATTAAATTTTGCAGAAGTTCCCAAAAGGAGAACTTGTCATCATCTCTAGAAGGCGCATAAAAAAAAATTACTAGAAAATGGGATGTCATTCGATGAAATTCCATTATAATAATGTTATTATCATTAAATATAATTTTAGAGAAAGGTAAGAAGGCTGAGTTTGCATTAAGTAATCAAAATTTGCCCCGAGAGCCTAAAGAGGGACAAACTTTGATAGATTTTAATTCACATTTATTATAAACTGCAGAAGGAGGGAGAATATAGTTTTAGTTTCAGATAGAGAGAGAAAATCAAGTTTATTAATATATCTTAAGAATCCGATTTCAGTCCAGAAGTTAGGCCTTCTGGTACCCCGACAATTCCAATATCCGATTTTCATTTAATTATATATTTGAAGCAGAAACGTAATTGTAACATTTTGTTTGTAATATTAAAGGCTTGAACATTAAGGACAAAGTATAGACTAAAATAAAGATTGTCATTATAATATTGTTGGTTAATGTTACTGTAAAGATCAAATGAAGAGCATCGAAATGGGAATTAAAGAGTCAAGAGAGGTTTCATATAGAAGTGTCAATAATGGTTCAAATGGCATGAAGCCTGGTAAGTAGCCAAACGAAGAAGAAAAAAAGCATGAAAAGAGAATTACAAACCTGGAAATAGGACAGGATGATCATCGTAGAAAGCCCATGGTACAAGAAACAGACGACAAAGCAATAATAAAGGAACAAAGTAATAGATGCGGTATGAATAGCAAAACTTAATAGAGGGAAACAAATTATAAAAGGCATGGGCTCGAAAGAAATACAATCAGACATATGATACCTATTATTCGTACAACAAGGATAAGAAAAATAAATGTTTCATATCTGTAAGCAATCAGGAAGAGTACTAATAAAGACTAAAGTATAGAATATGCCGATCTTGTTGATGCTGCAGTTGCACAAAGCACATGCATAAATAAATAAGCAGCATAAGTCATAATAAACACTACTATTACTGATATAGATAATAGTACAACAAGGTGGACAAAAGAGACAGTTACAACCAAAACAGATAGCACAATACACATAAGCATAACAGTTGGACTCGACTGTAAGGAGAATGAGACGAAGATCAACAAAGGCAGAGTGATATAAACAAAGCTTTACTAGCCGCTGAAAATTTGGATCCAAAGGCTGAAGATGTAGAATACTACGGATCCTGCAAAGCTGAAGATGGCACTTCATGGGGCAACCTGCTTCCCACGACCCCTAGTCTTCCTTTTGCGAGAGGATGATGTACCTGGATCATCAGAGGCCGGAAGGCTCAAGGGAGGAACACTAATGGAAGCAAGAGAGACAGTAGGCACAGATTCAAAGCTACCTTCATTGGACTTGATTTCAATACCACCCAATTGACGGACAATTGTGATGTTGGATCTAGCTGAGTGAAACGGGGAATCATATGCCGCGGGGTTGAGAAGGTAGGAACTGCCAGGCATGGTCAAGGTAGAAGGGAAGGGTTGGATGTTCAGGCCTTGCAGGGAAGGAGAAAGCATGGGCAAAATGGACGGATAAGGAGGCATAGCATGGAAGGCAAAATCCATAGGATTAGGGTTAAGAAGAGAAGCAAGAGCGTAGAGAAACTGCTCGCGGTAAAAGAAAGGTTGTGGAAAGTCACCGGGAAGGGCAGTAACCGAACTAGTTAAAAGGTTATGATGATCACCATGGGCAGCAACGGCTGTAGTTATAGCATGATGGAAGGACATGGCATCAGACAAGTCAGGGGGAAGAAGGATAGCTTTACCTTTGTCAGCAACAGGAAGTTGCGCCAGGGTTGGCGGATGGACGAGGAAGTTTGTCACCAAGGAGGCAGAGTTTGGTAAGCCTAGCATGCTCTTCATCCTCCTCGGTGCCAACAAAGATAATTTCAAGAGGACGAGGTTGCATGTTGTTAAGAGGGCAGTCATCGAAGGTGTGGTCCGGTTTCCCGCAGCACCTACAACCCTCAGAGAAGTTTTCATACCATAAGAGGAGGGTCAGGAAGGTCCCATCCACATGTTGAACTCTGATGAAGCGGTGAACCACATGAATAATAGTGTTGATGCATATACGAGCAAACTTCATTTTGTTGTGCAGGTTGGAGGCATGGTCAATGCGGAAGAAGAACCCAATATTGTTTTGTTTGAAGATATAGTCAAGGGCTTGTTCATTGTAGATATAGTTGGGCAAGAGTGGAATACGGACCCACAGATCCGCACGAGAGGTCTCCTCAACCAGTGGTTAAAAGGTCAGTTTATAAGGATGCACAAAAAAGTTAGTTGAGTTTGAGAATAGAGAAAAGCTTGAAAGTATAAAAGGAAATGGTGTGTAACATGAAAATTATGGGAAAAAAAATGAGAATGAGTTTTTTAGAGGAAAATTTCTCAAGAATGAGTGTTTTGGAGGGGGGAAAAATAGTCAAATCTACATGTCAAATCAATTTTTCTCTCATCTCTTACAAATATATTTTTCCTTTTTCTTTTGACATTCTATCTCATCCTTTTATTTTCATTTAGTTTATTTCTCATTTATGAAGGATATCTTTTATCATTTATAAAAACTCAACTTGGGTGCTATAATGGATAAAAAACTATTGTGTTTCATTGTAGGTAATGACAAATAGAAGACTAATTTTTTCACATTTAATCTTTTTCTATTTTTATTTTAATCTACTCTCTCTAGGTGATGACAAATGTAACCTTTAAGGAAATGGACTATCAGTTCTTTACTAGGGTAATATTATTTTTTTCGATGAAAGCTAGAGGTGCATCCTTTCCTATCAAACTAATTTTTTCATTGCGACATGGTATTTATCCAAAGTGTGACAACTGACAAGTGAAAGATATACATCTGTGTCATTATGAGGCCACAAAATAATTAGTATAGTGTAAAAATAGAGAAAAGTTTGAAAATGATAAAAGTAAATGGTTGGTAACTTGAAATAATCTAGGAAAATTGAGGAAAGTATTTTGGAGGGAAAGTTTTTATTAATTAGTATTTTGAAGGGGAAAATGGTTTTAATCAAATCAAGTTTTATCTTCCATTTTACAAATATATTTCCCAATTTTCTTTTTACTCTCTCATCTCTTTTTTCCATTTAATATTTTTCTCTTGTAAGAATATAAAAAGTAATGTTATTTTAACCCACACATTATCAAATTGTAATTGCATGTCATGACAAAATGACATTTTGCAAATTTGAAAAAAAAAATCATTTTTGTATTTAGAAAGTCAAAAGTTGTTATGCAAAAACGCGTTTCAAAATTACCATAAAACCTAACACACCCAATCCTATTGACTGATCAACATTCAAATGTTGACCTTCTTTGGGGGGGGGGGGGGCTTTTATTATTTTTTTGGGTCATTTTTTATAATTTTCTTTTTCTTATATGTTTTCATCATTTTTAAAAAAAGTTAAACAATTATATATATTATGTATACAAAGTTTAACAATTGTATATGAATATTGAACAATTTCATATTTAAAGTTGAAAAACTATAATTATTATGTATTTAAAGTTGAACAATTGTATTTTAAAGTTGAACAATTATATCTTAAAGCTGATTTGGAGGATGTTTCTTTTTTTTTGATAAGGTAAGAATTCGAGTTACTAACATACAATGTCAGACAGCTCGAGAGGCCGATAAATCGGCGACTGGAAAAACCAGTACATAACAACACAGACAAGCAAATGAACATACAACAAAGCAAAAGCGAGCTACAAGACTAGAGAGAGAAATGAGTACAGCACAAGCGAAACAGTGCTACCAGACGACGGGTCAAACAGGAAAACAATCCTGAAAAGTGTTGAATAGACAACCATGACGTTGCCCCCACCTAGATGAGGGATCTTCAGGAGTCTCGACCACCCTGACGTTGTATTCTGGATCTTCAGAAGCCTCAACACAATTACGACCACAACTGGAACAACTCGATCTCCACCCTGAATCAGTTGTTGAGCTGATTCAGGGTGGAGATCGAGTTGTTTCAGTTATGATCGTGATTGTGTTGAGACTGGAGGATGTTTCTTTTAATCTTGGTTATGTTGTCTTATGTTTTCGTGTGTTTTTTATCATCTATTTTTATATTTGTGTTTGTGTACGCTCTGCTTGTTCTTGTTGGCTCGTCTATTTTTATATTTGTGTTTATGTACGCTATGCTTGTTCTTGTTGGTTTTAATCTTCTTTTGGCCTCTCAGAAAACATCCTTTTTACATATTCAAAATATGGATACATACATTTTGAATCTCCAGACCTGCTTCTGGGGATTATACTAGGTTAATTGTTGTTGTAGTAGTGTATTCCTAGATTAAATATTGTTAGATTCCCTTTACATAAAAATTATCAATCAGGAAGGAACCGAGCCGTATGGATTATGACTAATGACGTGATGGTCCCAATCATATGACAGCTAATCACGTCAGTTCCCTATAAAGTAAACTTGTTGTGTAACATCACAAAGTTTAAAGATGGGATTTATGGGATAATGCAATGTATCTGGCCTAAACGAGCACTACCTCCTACTTTGTGAAATCGTTTTGGCATGACATTACAGTTTTAGAACAAAAAGTTAAAAACCATTAACAACAAATTCACCTTATTGTATTCGGTGATAATTTATCAAGTATGAAGATCAAGATACAATGGGTACATTTCAAAACACACAGTAGCCAACGCAGGGAAGAAAAACCCTAAACTACACTACACTTTGCAAAAACACACTCAACCTGGTCTTTCAGATTTTCAAGAAAGCAGATAATAAATCTGACCTCTTCAATGCCGCGAGGGTGATTCCCTAATAAAATAGAAATAGAATAAAATAAAGCAGGTTCCAGCAAAAAGGAAATCACATAAAATCATAGTCATCAGCACCGTCATATGCATTCAGAACCAAATCGTCGTCTGGCTTGTCCATATGAAGCTGCTTCTTTTTCCCACCTGCAGAGAGCCAAGTCACACAAATTCAGTCACATATATGTAGTCATCAGGTAGCTAACTCTATGCACATCAGCACATATTGGCACAGAAACATCCTCCAGATACAAGAGCGACGACACCTCGCACAACCAGAAGTTACTAAAGACTCAAATAGAGGTTCACATGAAACCTGACTTATTTTTGACATGGTATTTAGTGGCATACAAAATGTATTTAACACATTAGATTCAGGAAGATGCATTACCCGTCTTCTTTTTGCCAGCATTTGCCTCCTTCTCTGCTTTTAGCTTTTCATTTGCGATTGCTGTTATAGATGAGGCAACTTCTTTTGCATCAGCAGCTTTCAAAGAAGTCATTGAGAGCCTCATGACTGCTTTCAGAAGTCCTATATAATGAAAACTTTTCTGCAATCAAAAGATTAGTAAGTACATCTTTCTCCAATTCTACGATAAAAATATGAAACAGAATGCAAAATAGTTGAACCTCATATGGACGAAGCTTATGTGAAACGAGCTCAGCGTACTCCACGAAGTCACTTTCAGATTTTGGGATGAAGTTGTCAAGAGTCTTCTCATCACCTTTTTTACCAAACAGTTCAGTGGTGGATTTAAAATCAGCTTCTTCCACGAGCCTGTGATGGGAAATTGGGAACATTACGCAAAAATATCATAAACAGAAGCATATGAGGAACAAGGTCACCAATGGCCAACCTAAATGTTAACACAGAAAGTTAAGACAATAAGAATAGCTATCTCAAGAAATGAGCAAGCAAAGAACAGGAAAAAAAAAGACGTTTCAAAACATAATAGAGCTTTTCAGTGGATAATATTTATGTTTTGGGCCAAAGGTTTTACTTCATAAATTTATTAAGATTGCACCTTATGGCCCTATGCTTTCAAGTTGTAGATTCATGTTTGTAACATCTTTGTCTCAAACTTAATGGATAAAAACCAAGATGGGGTATGTGTATGTTAGAGATCAGAAAACTCAACATACTAAGCAGAGTCAGCCCAAGATTAGCATGCATCATATTCATATACGCATGCGAAGAGAAGCAAATTCCAACACAGGAGGAGATGAACCGGACATGGGCATGAAGTTGGGCCTTGGAATGAGCTTAAATGGAGTTAGTGGAAGAGTAATTGTATGAAGAGGTAACACTTAACTTATCTTCAAGGTAAGGAATACTATAAAAATCAGAGGTAAAATTGTAAGAGGGTATCCAGGAATTTGGGTTGTCTTTAAACTAGCATATGGGAAACAATGAGGAGAATGTTCTCTCTTCTATGTACTTCTTTTCTTTATCTAGTGCTATTTAGACCTCCCCTTTCCTTGTCCTGACTCCTAACTCTAACAAGTGGTATGACCTGCTGACTAGCCGTCAAACAGGAGCAGATTGAGAGGATTCTGAAAAATGGAGATGGCCATGGAGTGATGAGGAGCTGAAGGTACTCCAACAAATTTTGGCAAACTGAATATGAAGGAGATCTATAAAAGAATCATGGAAAGGCTATATTATTTATTCAAGACTGGAGGCAACCTCTGGCTTTCTACCAAGAAGCTGATGACAGGCCCTGACAGAGTAAAGGGGCTATCCAATATATCTCTGGTCAAGAATGTACAAACCTTGAATCATCTCACCAAGCACACAAAATACCACTGAGCCATGATTTTAGGTGCAGATAAAGGTGGGCGACCAAAATAAGGGAAAGTTGAGGAGGAATCTATGAAGGAAGATATGGAGCAAAAATCATATGAAGCAGGAGTAGATTTTAGCTTTGCTATTGCAGGCGAAACCAAGTAAGAGGCAGAGCAGCGCTTTTGTCATGTTTGAGTCAGTCAAGAGCTCTGACAGTGGCAAACCGCAGATACTTCATATTCAGAACACTTCGGAAAACGAAGTGGGCGTCACCATTGGAAACAAGTAGCAATGAACTGCGCTAGCTGGATAAAAAACAATGAAGACAATGACCATTAACAGGCTAGTAGAAGTGGCAAACAGGAGTTTAATCCTGTGGGTCCACCAACCAAAGATGGATTTTGGTGCCAATGTTGATTTGCAATGGACTGGTTTTTGTTCAGAATCTTCACCATGAAGTCAGTCAGAAGAACGTTGGAACTTAGAATTGATGAAGTTGGCACAGCAGCTATACTGCAAATTCCAGAATCCAGAAGCCCTAGGAACAAAAGGCGGAATGGGACTTGTGCTAAAGATTGATCCCGTTTTTATACATCAAGAGACCATGGGGCCAAACATGGGCTGTAAACCAGAATTTGAACCTTGGTGAGACTGTGGCCGGATTTCTCTCTTACCATCAAATTTATTGGGGCCTGATGTGTCTCACATGACCATGAGCCAGTTGCGGAACTCATATTTTGGCCAAGATCTGGTCCATAACCTTCATCGGCACCCATCTGCTCCAGCTCCTGCAAACCCTAAACCCACCTTAATTGTTCACCAAAAATAAACATCTACATCAGAGATGCCACTGCAACCTTTGAACAAAATGATCGCTTTCAGCCTCTACACCAGAGACCACTGCCACCGCCGCTACTGGCACCACCACAACACCAACAGATACTAACAATGCAGCACCACGGCAACAGCCACCAGCAACCTCTTTCCCGCATTTACCAAACCCTTACATGTAGAAAACTTTATAACTTTGTTAGAACCCTAAAACTGAAAATAAAAGGATAGAATTCTGATAGCGAGCATCTTGCTATTCAGCCATATTTTTGAGGAATCCTCAGCTTGTATTCATATTCAAGTTTCACGTCTGAATACAAATGAGAACTAACCCTCTTTCTATAATAGAAAGGAATAACTTACCGCTAAGAATAATAAAATAAATAATCTAAAAGATCTACGACTAACTAGATAATGGAAGTATGGATATAGTGGGATAACTAAATCCTAAAAACTAGCAAGTGGAAAGATGGAAAATATCAGAATTGAAAAGAGACACAACGAAATTCTTAAATCAACTAAACTAGAAATTGAAATAAGGCAGGAACGTATCAAATTCCTTCACTAATTTATCTCCCATTCAATACCTTCACTTTACGCTCCTTTGAGTTTATCCATGCTCCTCTAAGAACATGAAAGTTTGTACAGTTTTTGCCTACCAATCCAAGAATAGGCAGTGTCCTACTTTATCTTGAATTCTTGATTATGTCTATGAACTCCAGGATGCAATAATGGTCTTCCTCTTCTATAATTACCTGTTCTAGACTACAGTTTGTCACCAAACAGGCTCTGCTGTCAAAGCCCCGCATGATTACGATAACTAGTTTGGTGTCAGTGGCATAAACAGGGTTGGTTAATTAGTTATCAAGCATGGAGAGATAGATACAAGGACCAAACTTCCTGAGTCCAAGCCTTAAGGAAAAGGGTTCTTTGATGGACATAGTTAGAGATCTGCATATCCCAACAGATAAAGTGGAGTCATCCTAACTGCCTAAGAGTTGAAAGATAAACTCATGCCAAGAAGAAACAAATTCCAACAGAAAGGAAGATATAACATGGACAAGGGCATGAACTTGGGCCTAGGAATTAGCTAAACTGGAGTTGGTGAAAAATTAATTGTACTGGAGTTGACACTTAGTATTATGTACTAGAGTTAACAACTACAATATATTTTTGGTGAGGATTACTACAAAAATCGGTGTGAAACTGTAAGAGGGCATCCAGGTATTAGTTTTGTGTTTGCAGCCATAGGTTTAGGACAAGGGGTTATCCTCTTGCATGGAAGACGACAAGGGATTTTATTTCTCTTCTATCTATATATTTTCTTAAATCTAGTGCTATTAAACCGTTCATTTCCTTGACCCAGCTGCTTAGATTCAGATTTGAGATATTATGCTTATAATTAATCATGTTAATTCCAAGTGCAGTCAAAAACCTCAGACTGTAAGGCAGCATGCAAGTAAAACGACATATTTATTTGGTGAAATATGACAGCTTTTCTATATCTAATATTAAAACGAATTAAGTAACATCACTAAACTCGTGATTGATTGTCTTCACCAGATAATCAATATAATGAAGATGGCATGACTAAAATGTACCAAATGGAAAATGCGTAGCATATCTTTCACAGAAAAAGATGACCCTAAGCAGGCAACCAAGAAAGCATAATATTACCTTTGTTGCCTAAGTTTTTCTGCAACAGGATCTAGAGGAACTTCTTCAACTGCTTCCACAGCCTTCCCCTTTTTTTCTGTTACTTTGGTAGCAGGTTTCTTGGAGGTCTTTACAGGAGCTGGAGGAGGCTCCTAAATAATTAAAATAAATATTAAAAAGAGAATAAACAGAAACAGAGATATGGAGCTGGAAAAGATTTCATGATCACTAAACAAGACAATGAAGTATGAACAGAAGTGTTATAATGCTAAATGAAATGACAAGTAGTTGGATGGTTTATCATCCAATGCAAAATTTATATGTAGTGTATTTCTTGTGACACCAGTAAGCTGTGACAGAAGCATGTCATAAATTACAAATAACTACTTTAAGAGGAAAAACATATAAAGCATACTGGAGCAGGTTCATCGTCATCCTCCCATGAGTCCTTTATTTCATCTTCATCGAGATCCTCATCATCCCATTTACTTCTAGGTTGATCCTTTTTAACAACTGCTGGTACTTGCTCATCTTCTGAAATCCATCAGAGAGATCCTTAGCATAGTTAGATTAAATAGATTTACTAAGATATCATACCACAGGCAACAGTCATCATAGAACTACAAGCAACACTGGAGCTCTGCCATTTCATACAGAACATACACAACCTCTTAACACTTAACAGACAACTTCCATAGCATTTAACTCATATAACTTCATTAAGGAATGACTAAATAAAAATTACCCCAGTCTTCCATATCTGCACGCTGCTTATTTGAAAGAATTATCTGTACAGAAAGATGAAACAATGTCAACAAGTGCTAACAATATTTCACCATAGATAAAGATAGCACCACAGGAAGAAGAAAAATAAAACATGAAAGCTTGTCAATGACCATTAGTTCTACTTTAGATGCTTCTAGAGATCTTTGGCATAGTCATTGGCTCATTCGTGCTTGATATTTAACAGATGTATTTGAAAGCAGAATTCAAAAGAAAAGATATTCAATTGATCAGGAAGGATATCAAGTGACTCAAACTATGTAAATATACAACAAGATCTGCATGGTATGATTATTCCATACACACGAATCAGATCGACCAAAATAAGATTTTGCTCCTAAAACCTAAATCCTTGAGCACAGATTCCTATCCCTAAATCACATTCCAAACCGACAAATCATGAGCCGAAATAAACCATATTCCTAGCACATCTTATTAGGGTATCAAAATCAGAAGGCGGCAAACGAATGGGAAAGGAGAGACAACAGAGCGGAGAAAGATCGAAATACCAGTAACGGGATCGACGCAGCAGCAGTTGAAATACAGCTCGCCGGAGTGAAAAACGATTAGACACACCAAATAGAGATAGGGAAATCCGCGCTACTAGTGAAAGAATAAAAGCTGCAAGCGAATACAAGGGGGGATACACGGAAGCGGCGCCGAGGCGTCGATTAGAGAGAAAGTGGTGGCAAACGGCGATGGAGAGGAAGAGGTTGGTGGGTGACAATTGACAACTGGAATCGATGGTTTTGAGGGCGGCGATAGGGTTTTCTAGGTGGGGGTTATCTGAACGCGAGCCTATTGACCTTCCCAGTTTCCAACCACAGTTTGTTTGTTTTTTTTTTTGTTTTTTTTTTATGTTTAAAAAATTCAAAGTACCCGACATGACGTTATGTCGGTAGATCGAGTGGCCGATAAATCGGCGCCGGTCAAACCGGATAATAAGAATAATAAATCAAACATAAAAATTATAACAAAGTAAAAATAGAGCTAAAACAACCAAGAGCGAGCGGTGAGTAGAGCACGATCAGACGAAAGCGCCACTGGAAGTCGAGTCAGACGGGGGAAATCCTACGGAAGTGCTGAACGGACTACATGGCGTTGCCCTCTCTTCTAGGAGGGATCTTCAGGAGCCTCAACCATGATGTTGTCCTCGTACAAGAGGGATCTTCATTGAGCCACAAACACGACAACGACTATGACCGGACACTCAGACATCACCCTAGATCAGCTCCACAAATGCAGCGAAGAATTTGACACCCATGCTTAAATCAAATGAAACCGAATAGATAACCAAGGGTGATAATTGATGTGAAAAAAAAACATTAATTAATCTTGTTAATTGGTAAAAGTTGTGGCATTTTGTTTAGGAATGGTAGTAAGATTAATTGGTAATATGGTATAAAAATTGAACTTTAATAATGTTTTCTATTTCTCAAGATTTTTTATTAGTACTTTGGTAAATTGGGCAAGGTGGATGAACTTTGATATTTAGAAATGTTATAGAAAAAAAAAGCACGGTAGACTTCTTTCCGTTAAAAGAACCAATTTTTAAATTTGGTAGGGGTCCAAAGAGTACAAATGTTAACTGTAAACCTTTTTTTTATTAATACTTTCCTTTTTTCTATTTTGGTGTGGTGCACAAGTTTCTTCCTCTTATTTCTTTGTTATTTATTTTCATCTCTTGATATTACTGTAAAGCCATTAACACAGATCGACCAAGAGATGAAGAAGGGGTGGCAACCCTGCAGGTTACGCGGTGGCTCGACAAGCAACCGGTTGGAGGTACCACGAATGAGGGTGGTGGATCAGGCTTTGCATATTTGGTTTAGATTTGTGGTTTTTGTGTTGGTTCTAGGGAGTGCTAGAACCAAAACTCTTCTTTATTTATATTCAAAGAAATACAAGTATAGCAAACTTATCCTTTTATTGCACATGTATTTTGTTTACTGAGAATACACTTTTTTTTATTTGAGTTCGTAATTACATATCTAGAAAAGGAGCAGTCTGTAACTAATCAATGGTGATGGAGTGATCATAAGGGGAGATTCTTGTGGTGGTATGATGATTGAGATCTGGTGTCACCTTAGGGTGGAAGATTTGGGAAAATCCGATGGTGGGCGAGGTGTAGAGATTTGGTATGGACCAGAAGGAGATTGAATCTGTTCGACAAAGAACATCGTCAACATCGAAGATGGATCTCAGCCATTAAAAGGGAGGAAATTAGTCAAGAAGTTGTGATTTTCATATATTGAAATCAAAAGCCCCAAAACTCTTTTGAACCCAGTGTTCATAT
This sequence comes from Rheum nobile, assembly GCA_027886185.1. Lineage (NCBI taxonomy): Eukaryota > Viridiplantae > Streptophyta > Magnoliopsida > Caryophyllales > Polygonaceae > Rheum > Rheum nobile. The sequence continues at coordinate 9,911,821 of WOAB01000485.1, forward strand.
TGTTTTTATTTTTCTATTGTTCTTCACAAGTTTGAAAAGCTATGAGTTTGGAAAACTAAAAAGGATATTATATTCAACATTTGTTCTCCGAATTGAGTTGATTTTTTGAGGGATTACCTCATGAAGGTGTTTGAGGGGTTACCTCATGAAATTGTTGTTGAGGGGTATAAGAAGAGTATACTATAAAGGGGGAATCAGAATTATTATTGTTGATTGATGTTATTGAAGGAGGTTTACTCCTTTGGTTGTTTGAGGATTAATCCCTTTGGGTTTTGGGATTTTCTAGAGAGAAGGGTTTTCCCTTCTCTCTCTAGAGTCCTTATTTGTTGTTTAAAAGAGGACCAACCACAATTTGTTGATTCCGTGCCAACTAGTGTTGCAATCTTATCTACGTCATATGTTACTCCGTATAGAAAAACACTACAAATATATCTTTAACATATATGTTTTTTTTATGAACTTTAACATATATGTTACTTACAAAAAAAGATATAAATATCTTCAAAATATGTTATACAAAAATATTGAGCATATCATTACCATATAAGTTACTCGGCAAATATATAATTATGTGCTACACGAGTATCTGTGTATTATCCTCTTTCAAAAATTAAAACAATACTAGCATATTTTTCGTACCTTGTATAAGTCTGGTTAATAAATTTTGAAATCTTCTATATATATATAGAGTTGGGTTCTAGTGAGAAGACTTCCTATGGTAAATAGTTGAGAGTTATATAGAGCGTTGATGTGTTTGATCCTACGGTTAATATAATAGCATTCATGGAAATTACTATACAACTTGTTCATAGGAAAACACTATCACAAAATTAAAAGAAAAATCCTATTAGGAAATTACCCAACTCGTGAATAGATTTTGATTGTGTGGGCGGTTTCCTAAAAGTAATAAGCCATTTTTTATAAAAAAAAAACAGAATTCTCTTCATTCTTTTTTTACTCTTCGTCTACTCTCTCCCTCAATTCTCATGCGTCGATCCTCCTTGTCGCCAGATCTGTTCTCCCTCTCAGTTTCGCAAATATGTTCATATGTGTTGTAATCGATTGGGAGTTGTTGTTCATTGAATACTGTGTGCTTCTTTGTTGTTCGAATGAACACTTGTTCATTGTAAAATTAACTAATGAACAATATGAGCAACTACAAAATCCAATATTTTGTAAAAGTTGCGCATCGCAGATCTAAACAACGTTATATAATGATCAACTTCAAATTCGTCTTATTGAACAAGAAAACAAAGGAAACACTGAAAATCTATCGTATATTTTGTAACCTAATGAAAAACTAAGCCTAATGAACAACTAAGCCTAATAAAATTTGACTTATGAACAACTAAGCCTAATGAACAACAAAGAAAAATGTGGTGAACAAGATGAACAATTCGATTTATGAACAACTTTATATAATGAACAACTTCAAATTCGACTTAATGAACAAGAAACAAAGTAAACACTAATGTCGTCTAGGGCAAGATGAATAAAAATCTATCGTATATAGTATAACCTAATGAACAACTATACAATTCGAGATGAACAAGAAGACTTCAACGTAAAAGTTGCGGATTGCAGATCATAGTATATTTTGTGACCTAATGAACAACAATAACTTTCAAGATGAGCAAAAGAACATTAACGTAGAAGTTGCGGTTCCAATATCTGAACAACGCCATATATTGAACAACCTTAAATTCGACTTAATGAACAAGAAAACAAAGAAAAATCTAATGAATTTGAAAGAAAACATAAACAACGTGAACAAACTTTTATCCATTGCAATTATAGGCGTTGAAACACCCTCATCTTGTTATTCATGATTGTTCACTTCGTCGTTGGTGTCTTCTGAAACTTGAATTTCTATTTCCATATCAAAATCACCACACAAACCCAAACCATTAAGATTTTTAAAATCACTCATGAAGGTTTGTAAGAGATGGAAGCAATCGATATTGAAGCAATCGTCTAAATGCAAATCGGTGCAGCATAACCATAATATCAAAAAAAAAGCGATAATTAAGGAAGTTGGGTGTGATGTGAGTTGTGATTCCATACTTCACAAAACATGTTAATTTATTTGGTTAAATCTCTACCCTTGGATTAGTTTAGTCTAATGGATAATAACACTCCCCACTATTTACCCTATCATCTATATGCACTTGAACCTACTTCTACACATCTTACTTACTCTAAAAGTTTAGCTCGTAGAAATGAACAGTAGCCCGTATCACGTGTAGGTCGCGTGCTTCTATTGGGCTGGGCTTTTGGGTCCTTTAGTTGGCTGTGGAGGTTAGGGTTTACGCTTGCTGCTTCTGTGTCGTTCTTCTTTGCGTCTCTCTTGCCTACTCTCCGTCTCTTTCTGGTTGTCCTCTCTCGACACTCTACTATTTCCATTCTCGAATATTCTATCTTGTTCATCTCTATCTGCGAATTTCTCTTTCGCCATCTTCGTTTGTGAATTTGGTTTCTTTGTTTGGGCATCTCCATCTGTGAGGTTGGTTTTTTATCTTAGTTCGTCTCTATCGTCTTCTTCCTCTTCTTCCATTCTCGAATTTTCTATTTTGTTCATCTCTATCTGTGAATTCCTGTTTCGCCATCTTCGTTTGTGAATTTGGTTTCTCTGTTTGGGCATGTCCATCTGTGAATTTGGTTTCTGATTTTCGTTCATCTCTATCGTCTTCTTCCTCTGCTTCCATTCTCGAATTTTCCATCTTGTTCATCTCTATCTGCGACTTCCTCTTTCACCATCTTCGTCTGTGAATTTGGTTTCTCTATTTGGCCATCTCCATCTGTGAAGTTGGTTTCTGATCTTCGTTCATCTCTATCGTCTTTTTCCTACTAACCCTAATTTTCGATTTTGTTTTTTTCCGCCTTTTATGTGGGATTCCTTTTGTTTCCACAGTTCTCATCTTAGGCTTTTTGTGTTTGTCTTGTGTTGTCGCGATAATTGTGTCGTCGCCTACTAACCCTAATTTCTGATGTTGTTTTTTTTCGCCTTTTATGTGGGATTCCTTTTGTTTCCACAGTTTTCATCTTAGGCTTTTTGTGTTTGTCTTGTGTTGTTGCGGTAATTGTGCCGTCGCGGTCATTATACAAGTATTTCTTAAGTTTGTCATTGTCTCCGATTACTAGACTGTTTGTGCATTGTGTTGTTGTTTTGTATTTTTCCGCTATCTGATCTGAGATTCTCTTTGTTTCCACATTTCTTATCTTAGATTTCTTGCGTTTGTCTTGTGCCGTCGCGGTCATTATACATGTATTTCTTAAGTTTGTCTCTGTCTCCGATTGTAATAATTATAACAAGACTGTTTGTGCATTGTGTTGTTGTTTTGTATTTTTGGTGATTTTGAGTTACATGTTTTTGTGTATATATTAAGGCGCATATTAAATTGTTGATCTAGGTTTATAGTTGTGGTGTCAATTTTTGGCCCTGCCATTCAGAAACGATGCTTGTTTCATATGTTTTTTTTGGGTTGGTCCTTCGGTATGTGTTTAGGTTTTTCCTCTATTTATTTTGGTGGAGTAGTGCAGAGGCAAAAGAATTACGGTTTGATTACAACTTTGTGTAATTATGGTTCTATTTTGCGTATATTGTGTTTGCTGAAATTAATTTTGGTTGTGTTTCATGTATATTATGTATATTCTGCTTGCAATTATGGTTGTATTTTATTTTGGTTGTGTTTTATGTATCTTCTGGTTGTTGGTATTGTATAAATTATGTATATTGTTTTTGAATTCTACAGAGGCGTATATTGTTTTTGAATTCTGCAGAGGCAAAAGAGTTACGGTTTGATTACAACTTCATGTAATTATGGTTGTATTTTGTGTATATTTTGCTTGCAATTATGGTTGTATTCTGTTTTAGTAGTGTTTCATGTATATTCTGGTTGTCAGTGTTGTATAAATTATAGGTTGTATTTCATGTATATTCTGGTTGCTGGTATTGTATAAATTATATATATATTGTTTTTGAATTCTGCAGAGGCAAAAGAATTACGGTTTGATTACAACTTCATGTAATTATGGTTGTATTTTTTGTATATTCTGCTTGCAATTATGGTTGTATTATGTTTTGGTTGTGTTTCATGTATATTCTGGTTGCTCTTATTGTATAAATTATATGTATATTGTTTTTGAATTATGCAGAGGCGTAAATTGTTTTATGGTTGTATTCTATTTTGGTTGTGTTTCATGTATACTCTGGTTGCCAGTATTATATAAATATAGGTTGTGTTTCATGTATATTCTGGTTGCTGGTATTGTATAAATTATATGTATATTATTTTTGAATTCTGCAGAGGCAAAAGAATTACGGTTTAATTATAGCTTCATGTATGGTGTGGATAAATATGTATATTGTTTTTGAATTCTACAGAAGCGTATATTGTTTTTGAATTTTACAGGGGCAAAAGAATTAAGGTTTGATTACATCTTCATGTAATTATGGTTGTATTTTGTGTATATTCTGCTTGCAGTTATGGTTGTATTTTGTTTTGGTTGTGTTTCATATTCTCGTTGCCGATATTGTATAAATTATATGTATATTGTTTTTGAATTCCACAGAGGCAAAAGAATTACGGTTTGATTACAGCTTTATGTAATTATGGTTGTATTTTGTATATATTCTGCTTGCAATTATGGTTGTATTTTGTTTTGGTTGTGATTCATTTATATTCTGGTTTGTCGTATTATATAAATTATATGTATACTGTTTTTGAATTCTGCAGAGGCAAAATAATTACTTGTGCTATATACTAAATGTGTATATTCTGCTTGTAATTATGGTTGTATTTTGTGTATATTCTGCTTGCTGATATTAATTTTGGTTGTGTTTCATCTATATTTTGGCTGCTTTTGTTGTATAAATTATATGTATATTGTTTTTGAATTCTCAATGATTGCAAAACCGGTGGTGGAAGAGCTGAATAACATTTGATAGAGCCTGTGCTGAATAACATCCAAAGCATAGTCGAGGTATGAAGAGGTCTTCAGAGATCATTATTATGTGTGCATTTTAAATCACTATCTTTGCATTTCTCACACTATTTGGACTTATTGTCGTCTTATTCTTTTATTTCGTAGTGGTTGAATAACTAGGTAGGTAAATGAGCTACTGGGAGTTCTTTACTGTCATGAGTTTTTCTCTTGTTGCTGGTAAGTATGGACTTCCATTAAGTCTAAACAATCTTGTATAAAGGTCCGTACATCTTAGGGCAGGATTAAGCTAAATCTGTTGCTTGAGATTTTTCTATTCATTGATAAAATATTGAGTCTTTGACTGATTTGTGATACTTGTGCCTTGGCTATACTAAATATGTAGCCTATTTTTCAATGGTCTCGGCATTGTGGTATGTTATTATGGTGGTTAGTGTTAATAAGTGTCTTCCTTCTTTGATTGTGTTAAATGTTGAGTTTTCTTTTGTTGGACTGTTCTAATGCTAATAACTTCTCAGTAGGTCATTTAAAGTTTCGAATGAGTCATTTAAACCTTGTTGATTTTATTTCTTTGTCATTTTGTATGTGTAGGATTTTTCAAATTCATTGATAGGATATCGAGTTTTTGACTAATTTGCGATACTTGTGCGCCTGTTGTATTGAATATGTGTTTTTTTAATGGTCAATCTTCTTTTTCTGGTTTGTTCGCATTGGATCTGTCACTATTTATGTCCTTTGATTGTTGTAATTTTGTTTGTTCGCATTGGATCTTTCATTATTCATGTCCTTTGATTGTTGCAATTTTGTATGATTGATGACTTCCTTCTAATCTGACTTCGTGGAGTTTGTCTATTACAATGTCAGGTGCATTGACAGCTGTTGTGGCCTTATTGTTGGCTTTATAAGTTTCAGATAAGGTCAGGAGCTAATGCGAGCCTGTGTAGTCGTTGAAGGTGATACGATAGGACCTATGGTGGGGACAACCTCCTACTATGGAGATCGATTCCCAAAATTCTCCGGTTGCAAAAAGTCACACAATGTCAGGTGATGTGATTTGCATGATCGATGAATTTTTGTTCTCTTGAATCTTGATAATGTATAAGTATCAATTCAATCTTCATGGTGTCGGCTTTAGTCAATTTAATGTGTTGATACTAGGCCTTCTCAATCTTCTTTTTCTGGTTTGTTTGCATCGAATCCTTGACCATTCATGTTGTTTGATTGCTGCAATTTTGTCTGATGGATGACTTTCTTATGATCTTATATAGTATAGTAGGCAAACCACTACTAATCGTTCGTCTGTTTATTATGTAAGCAATAAAAAATGGGAGAGGTTGCGAATGTCTTTTTCTGGATGGTGTACAATATAGTGTTGTTAGTTGTAGCACATTTGAAGGTAATTCTTTTTGAAATGAAGATTGTGAGTTTTGCAAATCTTTTCATTATTTTATATATGTCAATAGTCTACATTTGAATGTTAATTCTCTTCATGCCTATGCTCTTACTCATACACATGCAGAGTTGGTTTTCCATGTTCTTTATTAGCAAATTTATATAGAATGTGCTTTAAATTTTTATTTCAATTTAAATTACCCGCAATTTTAATATGTTTATTTTAATTTGGATTTTGATCTTATTACAGTGATCCGAAGAGCGGCGGAGATCTGCCTTTGGGTGGAGGAATTTTAGTTAGTTGTTTAGTACATGATGTATTTATGCTGGTATTTCGTTGTAGTCTAATTTGACGGTGTATACTGTTACGCAATATATGAGTGTAAAAGATTGAAGAAAGGCATTATATTAACATGTCATTTCCTCCAAAATTTGCACTTGCTTTTTTCTTATCTGTTCAAATAAGATGTGTTTGATATAAATTCCAGATCAGTGGTCCTTTTTTTTGTGTTGCTTGATGTCATTTATTGTGTTTGTCATATGTTATAGGTTGCATGTTGCATGTTGATGAATATACAATAATATGGTATACTTTTGTTAGATTGCATGAAGGATGCCATACAATTTTGTTCTTCACGTGAGCAAACTACAAATAATATATGCTTCATTTTCGTATGTAGGGGCACATCCTATTAAGAAGATTCTCATTTCACACCACATGCAAAAATGGCGAGCAATTCTACATCAGTAGCGTCAACAAGCAGAAAAAGATGAAGGAGCCGCATAGAAAATGAACCAGTCTTTGCAGCACTTGGTATGGAACACGTGCCAACAACAACAATTGTGCTGTCGAGTTCAACAACATGCAAGGAATATAACAATTTCTTTGCTTTCACTTCAATTGGTGGAAAGTTTAAGAAAGAGTCAAAGAAAGGTATATACACTTTGGTGCTACAAGGACAAATGTATCACTTCATTTCTGATTTGTTACCTACTAGAGACAATCTGAATTATCTCCAGATGTATTTCTATGATGGTGCTTCTGAAATTGACACAAGGGTTCAACTGCTTAAAAACCTAAATGCATAATCATATCAATTCTAATGACAATAATGAATCAAAATCCATATGCATATTTCTTCTTATCCCTACAAGAGGTTTGTATAACAGAAAGTTCGAGAATTGTGATTTCTCATAATCCAATATTAGATCAACGAGTTTATAATGCTCCAACATGCAATGAAGTAGCTGCAATATTTGTTGAAGATGCAAACTCTGATCAGATACACAGTCCCCATATTATAGTTTATGGCAAATCAAATGAACCCCACATAAATTTACACTACTATGGCTGTTATGATCCTTTACAATATCCTCTATTATTTCCAAAAGGATAATCAGGATGGCATCGCGGTCTGAAAAGAGTGAAGAAAAAGAGTACACGTAAAAATGACGATATCACTTTTCCGATATCAACATGTTTGGTGCAAGACGCGTATGATATTTTACTTCGAGAATCAACAAGTTTTTATTTTACCTTTCTACCAATTATTCTCATATATTCTTCTGATGCTTACTAACTTGATTTTTTTTTGGGTAGTATCCACGTCAAGAGCGCCAAAAGAAGGTTATGAAATATCCCGCAGGGAATATTATGCTTATAAACTTCAAATACGGCCAAACAATTTCTTGATTCGCTCGGGCAAAATATTTCTTCAATATATAGTTGATATGTTTATGAAATTTGGGAATACGTGCTTGGACTACTTACGTATGAATAAAAAAAAAGTGAGTTGTACCAAGGTATTATTGACAGTGTAAATGATGGTACTATGAATGCCTCTCCTGTTGGACAACGTGTGATATTGCCACCCTCATTTATTGGTGGTCCTAGGGATATGAGGTGTATGTATCTAAATGCGATGACTCTTGTTCATAAATTTGGCAAACCAGATTTATTTGTTACAATTACTTGTAATCCAGGTTGGCCAGAGATAAAAGAAAAATTAGAACCGGGAGAGAAGGCTCAAGATAGACCTGACATAGTAGCTAGGGTTTTTTTATCTAAACTTACGTTGTTGAAAAAATTAATAATGGAGGAGAATATTTTTGGTCCAGTTAAAGCAAGAGTTGAAGTTATTGAGTTTCAGAAGTGTGGCTTACCAAATGCGCATATCTTAGTAATATTATGCTCTACACATAAGATACTCAGCCTACAAGTTTTTGATCAATTTGTATGTGCAGAGTTACCTTCCACTGAAAATCCATATTTGCGCAGGCTTGTTATAAAACACATGCTTCATGGTCTGTGTGGAATTCTTGATCTAGGTTGTTCTTGCATGAAAAAAAAGGCTTTCGCAGTTACTGTGGATTTAACTATCCAAAAGACTATTATGATTTTACAACATGTGGCAATGACACCTACCCAATTTATAGAAGAAGGGAAAATGGGGACTCTGCTTCCATTAAAGGTGTTGACTTAGATAAATGCATCTTTTGATTGTCAAATACATTTACAAGTATATATACAAAGGACATGATCAAATTTCTTTTAACATATCTGATACGGATTCTGATATCCGAGATGAAATCACATCATTTCAATCTGCTAGATGGGTATCTCCTCCAGAATTTGCTTGGAGAATATTTGGGTTTGACTTATATCAAATGACTCATGCTGTAATTTCACTGCAAGTACATTTACCAGACATGCATCATGTCACATTTCATGAATCTGAGAATTTGCAGAATGTTGTTGCGAATGAAAATTGTCAGAGAACTACGCTGATGACATTTTTTAGTTATAACAATGATCATCCAGATGACCCTCCATATCTGTATTATGAATTTCCAATGCACTATGTATGGAATACATCTAATAAGTCATGGACAAAGAGAAAGTGTCCAGCTGTGGTTGGAAGGTTGACGTATGTTACGAATGAAGATGTTGATATGATAAACACAACTTTGATTGAAAGATTTCCAGGAGTTTCAACCAAATATACAAGTATAGATTCTACAATAGATGACAATTGCAAAATATACCCGATGGAGTTCATAAATACTCTATGTCCTTCAGGAATGAGTCTGCATGAATTAATTCTAAAAAAAGACTGTCCTGTAATTTTATTGTGAAATCTAGATCCAACGTTTGGTTTGTGTAATGATGCAAGAATGGTGTGTAAATTTTTTTATCGCAATACAATTGTCTATGAAATTTCACCCGGCTATTATAAAGGTGAACACGTTTTGATTCATCGGATTACCCTTAAAGCTCCATCATCATCCAAGTATCATTTTCAGTTTCAACGCAAACAGTTTCCTATTAAATTGTGTTTTGTAATGACAATTAACAAATCTCAAGGATAAACACTTGATCAAGTTGGGATATATTTACGACAACCATGCTTTTCGCACAGACAGTTTTATGTTGGTTGCTCAAGGGTAAAAGAAAGGACTACCCTTAAAGTATTTACAAAGCCGCCTGCAGACCCACAATAAAACAAACAAATGGTTGAAAATGTGGTATCCTTTGAAGTTCTAACGAAAGCAGAAGTAATATAAAATAGTCGCTCTTTTACGACTACAGATGAATCACTTATGATATATCTATCAATCCCTTTAAACTCACATTATATTATGTAAATAGAAGATTACAATCCTTATAACTATTGCATTGTTCTTAGGATTTGCCATCCCGTTATGTGTATGATGAAAACATATATGGTCAAAAGTAGAGGAATAAATGCATTAAACTTCAACAATACTCAGTCCTATTGTTTGCTTGCAAGTAGGTAAAGGAGCTTTGTCTTCTGAACCTTCAGAATACAAGAAAAACATTTTATTGTAAACTTCATGACTGTACGTAGTAAAACTCTTACTATCTTTCTATTTATATAATCATTAATTCTTTGTACATATGTGATAAATAAATCTGTATTTTAATGACTTTATGAAACACCTTTTACTAATGTAAAGAACTTAATTTGTATGAGATTTTCATTGCAACTATACAGATGCAGATCCAACTGATAGTTATGCTGATTTTTATAAATGGTTTAATAAGGCGAGCACTATTTATACTAAATACTTCTATCTCTATTCTTTCTTACTATTCTGCATTGTATTCAAATTTAATCATAAACTTTCTACTTATTTTACAGGACAACAAAAGGCAAAGTTGTTTTGAACGTCTAATAAGTGCAAAGTGTTTGGTAATGTATGGCTTGGTGATGATTATCAATGCATCCAGGATGATTTCACTGCATGATATTAAAATTATCTCAATTGTTTCACTTTAGTCTTAAATATTTTAGTTCAAATTTAATCAGAAATTTTCTACTTATTTTACAGGACAACGAAAGGCAAAGTTGTTTTGAACATCTAATAGGTGCAAAGTGTTTGGTAATGTAAGGCTTGATGACGATTATCAATGCATCAAGGATGATTTCACTGCATGGTATTAAAATTATCTCAGTTGTTTAACTTTAGTCTTAAATCTTTTAATACAAATTTAGGTATATAGAAATGATATGAATGAGAATCCCACACAAATGTATTTATACAACTTCACTTACCATATTTGAGTTTTTAGTGGTTAGTAAATATGATATCTACATTTTTCTAAATGTCTATCTGTATACCTATTTATCTATAATTCTTAATTCCTGTTATTTTGCAGCATTGTTAGATGAGAAGGTATAATGAAAACATCATCTCAATTGCAGGATTCAATATTAAAAAGATAACCAAAACTACTATGACAATCAAGCTTTTGGACTTCATAAGGTATTAGATGAATGAAAGTCCCAGAGAAATGTACTTCATAGCGTGCAATAAAATCATCCTCGATGAAAATTCCATACAAATGTATTTATCGGAGTTCTTTCACTTCTATCTTAGGTATTTTGGTACAAATTTAGGATTATATATACAAATGATATGAAAATTCTCTCAGTTCTTTCACTTATGAATTGTGATATGCTTATGATGTTTATAGCATGTACTACCTGCTACTGTCGAACTATGTTATTGGTCATGTAGAACTGTTCAATCTTTCATGTTGTAAACAATCTTTAAGAAATATCCTTTTTTCTTACATTTCATGTAATTTGAAGTATGTTATCAAACATTAGAAGCATGTTGCAAGGTAAGTATAAAGTTAGGGCATATTTGGGAACTGATAAGTTAACTGATTCATGGGCTTATAATATTTATTTATCTCTGTGTTGCAAGATTTTACTCCCTCAAATATAAAAACCACTACATTGTTAGCATGTAAAAATAAATAAATCTGTATTTTAATAACTTTATGAAACACCTTTTACTAAACTAAATAACTCAATTTGTATGAGATTGTCATTGCAGCTATACAGATGCTGATCCAACTGATAGGTATGGTCGTCTTTGTAAATGGTTTACTAAGGTGAGCACTGTTTGTACTAAATACTTTGATTTTGTAGTCTTTCCTACTATCTTGCATTGTATTCAAATTTAATAAGAAATTTTGTACTTATTTTACAGGACAACGAAAGACAAAGTTGTCGTGATCATCTAATAGGTGCGAAGTGTTTTGTAATGTATGGCTTGGTGATGATTATCAATGCAGCCAGGATGATTTCACTGCATGGTACTAAAATTATCTCAGTTGCTTCACTTTTTGTCTTAAATTAAATGTTTTAGTACAAATTTAGGTATATAGAAATGATATAAATGAGAATCCCACACAAATGTATTTATAGAACTTCATTTACCATATTTTGATTTTTAGTGGTTAGTAAATATGTTATTTTAATTATGGTGTTTCACTGTGTAGAACTATCGCTCCTTAGATAATTTCAGTAGCCAAAGTAGCATTGGTAAAAAGGAAAGAAACCTTTTGCGTAACTTACTGTTCATAACTTCTTGCAGGATAGCTTTAGGATGTCTTTTTTATTCGCACAATATACACTTAAAGGCTACAGGATATGCATTAGCAACTAGCTAACGTGTCTCGGATTCAGATAGGACTGTATTTTGGTCCAATCATCAATAAGATGATATCACTCAATGCTTACTTATTTATTAGAAAAAAAAAGAGGCGTATGTGCATCTCCACTTATATATATATACATGTACAATATATGATTTGGCATCCAACATCTACATTCATATCTGCTATTTTCTAAAGTTATCTCCTTATATGTATATGCGTAGTGTTGGACTAATCTTATTGTACACATAATGTTATATATGAGCTCTAGAGATGGCTCTATTCCTTTATCAAATTTGATGTTTACATAGATTTGATAAAGGATCAATCTATCACTAGATCCTATATATACTTATAGCTACATATATAAAGAGTCAATGACAGAATACGTACTTCTTAATAAGGTGAGTAATATTTTACTTTAAATTGTTTACCGGATTACTTCAAATTTGATGAAACGAAAAAAAAAGCCTTCTCGCTCTACTCGAAATCTTTTGGCACAATGCTTTAATGTATCATTCACATACACAAATTGAAATCTGGAACCTTTTAACTTTTCTGAGAACACTTGTATAACCCACGAGCATCCTTCTTCCACTTACGCTTGAAATGGTCGACACGATATGTATGTCTGTTCATGTGTTCTTCAACGCAAAACAAGATAAAACCGGCACATACAAGTCCCTAAATAAAAAGTTCATGTAATTGTATATGGAAATACAAAAGAGTGAAGACATGGAGACATGAGAAAGTGACAAGGGAACACCCTATTTTAGATAGGGAGATTGAGGTTTGGATGTGTAAAAAAGAACAGTAAAGAGAACAGTGGATGGAAGAGAAGAAGGAAAAAAAGAGGCGGTGAAAGCTAAACCCAAAATCCAACACGTGAATGACATATGATAATAGCAGCCAAACCAAGCGCGATCCACCTTTTCTCTTTGGGTCAATTATTAGGCCTTAATTTTGAAGCGAGCCTGATCGGAGGTAGTCGTCGTATCCCCAATCAAAAGTAAATCCTAAAATCCTCACTAAACAAAGTATAGTAAGTAAGTCAGGGTCGAACCCACAGAGAAGGAAGGAACCAATGGTGGTAGCATGCAATGTCACAAAGGGGGTTTTTATGGTTGGTTGGTTGCAAACAAAACAAAGTAGAATGGATGAAATATCAAGAAAGAAAAATACTTAGCCAAGTAATGTCCACATAAGTCATTCAAAGGTTGTTCATAGATTAAGTCCTATCTTCCTATTTGGTTATTCCTGTCCCGATCTTATGTAAATTCAGAGGGAAACCTTCCACAAAGAACCCTTACCAATTAATAACCCTAGTACCACTAAAGGTTCAACCCAAAGGCAACAATGCATATAAGAATTAACCAGGATACACAGAACGCTCGCTCAGATGCATTTACCATGTAATCAATTCCCACATAGATATAATCCACAGATGCAGATAACAATCAATGCTTGCTACTTATACTAGAGCGTTAGCCCAACAGTTCCCTAGTATTAGCAATATGAATGAAAGCAATAAACCTAGGTGACCAGTCTAGATAAACCAACAAACATTCAAATATGAATTTGCTCAGAGAAAAGATATAACTCAATAGGATAGATAGATAGGAACAAAACCTCACAACCAGATGAACGAACTCATGCTTCCATTACCGGACTAAGCCAAAGAGGCTTAGCTCCTCATAGTCATGGTAGAAACTTCAAAAGAAATAAACAACGATGAATTGAAATTGCAACTAAAGTCTAGATTTTTTAACCCTAATGCATAAGGAGAGTATTTATAGGGCCCTAACAAATGACCTAGCCCATTAAGCAAATAACTGAAATAGAAATAAGAAAAAGGGAAAAGAAAACTAAAAAGATAATTCGGAATAAGTCCGAGCCTCTACCGTGTCAGACCCGCGATCGCGGGTGGTGGACCTTGATCGCGGCCCATGTGGCTCCGCGCCCTTCAATCTCTCCGCGCCCGCAGAAAACTCTCGACATGCTCCGAGTCCCGCGATCGCGGCACCCATGCCCGCGATCACGGTTAATGCTCGGAATTCTTGTCCTTTGCCTTGCACCAACCCGTCTCCTCTTCACTCCTTGGCGTCTTCTCTTGATGGCTTCCTTCCTCAGTGTCTTCATGATCTCCAAAGTAGCTCAAACACCTCCAAAAACACCAACTTCGCCTCCAAACGTCATACACAAGAATGTGTCTAAATCTACCCGAATGGCACCAATAAAATCTCTAATAACTCTTAGTTAAGCCCTACAAAGTAGTGCTTATCAAACTCCCCCATGCTTAGACCTTTGCTCGTCCTCGAGTAAACTAAAAAAAAGTCTACTCCTCCAATGTAGCATCCAAGGTCTCAGGAAGCATATCCTCCAACTAAGAGTTGCCTAACCCATGCCAAAGCTCTTGGCACCAATCTCATCTATAACACATCCATAACTCAATAAACTTGAGGGCAAACAGAGTACTTCCCCCAAGCTCAACCCGGACATCCAATAGTGTAAAGTGACCTATAATTCTAGCCTCCATCTATGACTCCTTATGCCTCCCAGAGTGACCTACCCGACAATCCTTCTTCAACTCCTCTACTTATGTCGCGCCATCGGTAAAATGAGATCCTAGAAACACTCCTTTTCTTTTCACTCATTTTACCTAGGAGCCCTTTCGGGTTTTCATCCTAGCCACTCATATTTTTCTCATAGATGTGCTCACATATGCTCACGTCACTCAGACACCTTTTTACCCCAGCCTAGCACTGGTCCGGGTCACCTGCTTTTTACCCAAGCCGCCCTTTCAGGTTTTCAGCTTGTCCCAGGATTTTCGATTTTTTTTTTTGAAAAGAAATGCTGAAATTCGAAATGCTAAAAATCAAAGTACAATGCTGGAAAAGAAATATATACAAGATAGATAGTGAATACTCTACTCCCCCATGCTTAAATCATGCATTGTCCTCAATGTATGGAAGACAAGAAAAAGATAAGGGGAAAATAGAAATACTCACTGGGGTGGAGGCCAATACCCATAAGCGTTGAAGAAAGCCTCAGTTCTCCTCTGCATCTGAACCACCTGGTCCTCAACAGTGGTGAGGTGACTGTCCAGGCGGTTGGCGTGGTATGCAAGGTTGACCTCCATGTTGCGCTGCCACTCAGCGCTCCGCCGCTCCTGCTCATCCAAGCGGGTGGAGACTTGGCGTTCCCACTGAACGCTTCTCCTCCCATGCTCCTCTAGCCTCTGGGAGATGCCGCGTTCCCACTCGGCACTCCTTCGTATATGCTCGGCCTGCCTCAGCTGCAGGTTGGCCATTCTGTCTAGGAGCTGGTCCCAGGGCGTCCCTCCAGATCCACTACCAGACCCAGATGCCTGGTAGGTATAGTCAGGGTAAATAGGTGGGCCCCTGGAATGCAGCGGGGATGGCACATCGCTCTCCATGTCCACCGCTGCAGTCGCTGCCTCCTCCTCCTCGTTGTCGTTGTTGTCCCCTTCGTCTTCGGACGACGACCCCTGCTCTCCATCGGCATAGAGGTAAAAATCCCTCGCCCGGGGCCCATAAGGCATCGGACGAGGCAACCTTATTTGTTGGGTCCTTTCCTTCTTGGAGAGCCAGGTGTACTCTCCACCACGGACCTCCAGCAGATGGGATCTCCGCAGCAGTGTGATGTTGTAGGTGTAGATGTCGGCGGGGAAATCCCAATGGTCTGCGATGTTCTCGTACTGCTGAGCGATAAGCGTCACCATGCCCCCCATGGAGATCTTGCCGCCCGTCTTCTCCCTCAGCCCGAGATAGCTGGAGAGGAACAAATCGACCCAGTCGGGGGTGTTGTGGCTCTCTGGTGTCAAACACCAGAGCACTGTAAGGTCCAGTGTCGGAACCTTGTTCACCTCCCCTGTCCCAGGAAGGACATGGCGAGCACCTTGTGCGCCAGCCTCAGACAAGGGTGTGTCAGCTTGTAGTTATACTCGTCGGCGCTGGGGTTGAGTACCTCCCGGGTCGTATCCTGCCAGAAGAGCTCTGGCAAGGAGCCTGCGGCCTCCCAATCCTCGGCAGGAGCCTCAGTAACGCCAAACAGGTCCCGCAGACCTTGGTAGGACATCATCCTCTGCCGCCCCAGCAGGTTGAACGTGATCCCGTCGTCGTGGCGCTCCAGCGTGGCCAGAAACTCCAGGGTCAGCTCGCGCGAGGACGGGGCGGCTAGGTCAATGAAGTTGCCGAGCCCTCTGTGGCTCAGCAACTGTTGTGTGCAGTCCTCCAAACCGAGTCGTTGCAGCGTCGGCCGATCGAAGAACTTCGTCTGGACGAACTTCCGCGCGCTGAACGTCTCGTAGTAGCGCATGTGCCTCTGGCTCCGCATGTTGCCTACAAAGGCTGCCATAGTGGGAAAAAGGAGCGAGAAAGCACAACAGAAAGAGTACCGGAGGGACCCGCGATCGCGGAGTGTGGGGGCGCGGTCGCGGTTTATGCTCGACTCGAAGCTCGCTGGAGAAGATGTGCCGCGATCGCGGGGTTGATGTCGGCGATCGGGGTTTATGGGTTTGCAGCGAACTTGATGTGACCATGGGTCACCTCAAAGACATATTAAGATCGGTTCAATGAAGAGGAAGAAGCAACCGAGCTGCATGGATGTGACCATGAGTCACCTCAGTAAAAGTGCCGTATTTTCTGATTCCCAACTCCGATCACTCTCAAAATTTGAGTAGTGAAACTAGACTTCAAGATCTATCTCTGGGCTTTGGAATCACTCAATTCCGATTCCAGATGAGAGAGAACGATCCAGTTGAAGACAGACCTATTTTCTGGAAACTGATGGCCGAGCTGAAGAAGGAACTTCGAAGCCTTTCCTTGCACAAAACAATGAAGATTCGAGGTCGAATCCTCTCAAAGGAGGAGATGATGATGTGACTATGGGTCACCCCTCAAGGACATACCAAAGTCGCTTCAATGAAGATGAAGGCTCGACCTCGCTGCATGGGTATAATGAGCAATTTAGTGGAAGACATTTGAATTGTGTTTTATTGTATTGATATTTCCGTTTTCTTTAATTAATTAGCAAAGTAGTTTTAACTAGTGAGTGGTTAATGTAGTGGTCTACGTTAGTGGCTAGTTAGTTAATTAGATAGGTAGTTTTAACTAGTTAGTGGCTAATGTAGTGGTCTACGTTAGTGGCTAGTTAGTGGGCTAATTTTTTTGATTTTCTTTATTTTCATTTTGGCATCTATAAAATGGGTGGCCGTGCATTTGTAATGTTTAGACTTGAATTGGAGATTATTAAAAAAACGTGAGCGTTTTGTTCATTTCAAGCCTCTTGGACGATGGCTTCAAGGTGTGTGATATCCTTGAGTGTCTTAGTCTTGTTTCAGTGTGTCATATCCGAAACCCCTTTGGTGTGTCATATCCGAAGGCGGTTGGGTATTCTTGGTGTGTCGTATCCATGAGTGTTCAACCTCGTCTCATGGTTCTTGGTGAGTTGCATCCGAGGGTCGTGAGATACCTATCCCAAACTCTTCATGAACCTCGGTCATGAAGAGTTTGGGATAAGTATCTCTCGACCCTCGGATACGACTCACCAAGAACCTTGAGACGATGTTGAACACTCATGGATATGACACACCAAGAATACCCAACCGCCTTCGGATATGACACACCAAAGGGGTTTTGGATACGACACACCGAAACAAGACTAAGACACTCAAGGATATCACACACCTTGAAGCCATCGTCCAAGAGGCTTGAAATGAACAAAACGCTCACGTTTTTTTAATAATCTCCAATTCAAGTCTAAACATTACAAATGCACGGCCACCCATTTTATAGATGCCAAAATGAAAATAAAGAAAATCAAAAAAATAAGCCCACTAACTAGCCACTAACGTAGACCACTACATTAGCCACTAACTAGTTAAAACTACCTATCTAATTAACTAACTAGCCACTAACGTAGACCACTACATTAACCACTAACTAATTAAAACTACTTTGCTAATTAATTAAAGAAAACGGAAATATCAATACAATAAAACACAATTCAAATGTCTTCCACTAAATTGCTCATTATACCCATGCAGCGAGGTCGAGCCTTCATCTTCATTGAAGCGACTTTGGCATATCCTTGAGGGGTGACCCATAGTCACATCATCATCTCCTCCTTTGAGAGGATTCGACCTCGAATCTTCATTGTTTTGTGCAAGGAAAGGCTTCGAAGTTCCTTCTTCAGCTCGGCCATCAGTTTCCAGAAAACAGGTCTATCTTCAACTGGATCGTTCTCTCTCGTCCGGAATCAGAATTGAGTGATTCCAAAGCCCAGAGATAGATCTTGAAGTCTAGTTTCACTACTCAAATTTTGAGAGTGATCGGAGTTGGGAATCAGAAAATACGGCACTTTTACTGAGGTGACTCATGGTCACATCCATGCAGCTCGGTTGCTTCTTCCTCTTCATTGAACCGATCTTAACATGTCTTTGAGGTGACCCATGGTCACATCAGAACTTCGAGAAAAAATGGCTCCGGTGCTTTGCGGTGGCGCTACGGTGGTCGCGGGGTTTGGCGTGGGTCCGGCGATCGCGGCTCGTGAGGCTATGAGAAATCCAAGAGTTGGAATATGGAGATCTCACCCAAACGACGTCGCGGCGTCGGAACGATAGTCGCGGGGCTGCAGGGGGTGTCGCGGTGGTCGGGGTCGGAGATCCGATCTGGTGAGAGTGAGAGGTGGTGGTGGAGGTGTTGTAAAATGCCTCCACCGCCTCTCGCCTTTTATAATTGCCGCGATGAATAACCGCGATCGCGGGGCTGAGGGCCCGCGATCGCGGGGTTAGTGCCCCTGCATCCGTAACAGTCGGCACGAGTTACGAGGCGCTGACTGCCTCGAAAAACGCACCGGTTTGATTAAATCGTGGGCAATTTTTTTTTTTTTGCTAGAACTCGCCATGGATCGCCGAGGGGAAACCGCGATCGCGGGTGCTGGATTCTGGCCTCCGTTGCATAGTTAGTTCTAGTGCCCACAGAAAAAGAAAAACAAGTGCAAAGAAGCAGAAAATAAAATAAAATCTAAGTCCTAAGAAAAGTAAAAACATAAATAAGTTCAACGACTCATACCTCGGGTTGCCTCCCGAGCAGCGCCATAGTTATCGTCGCGGCACGACGTCCTGCCCTACTTCTCATCCGGGGTTGCCTCCTGCAACCGTACTCCTTGCTCTTGTATCTGGAGGATGCTTCGAAATGTTCTCCAGCCTATACTCTGTCTTCCTCTTGTCGAACTCCATGCTGATTGTGCCTCTGCCCACGTCGATCTTTGTGTTGGAGGTCTTCATGAAAGGCCTCCCTAGCATTACTCGTCCTCCTCGTTCCCCTGTGTTCATGACAAAGAAGTCTGCAGGAAAAACAAGGGTATCGACGCTTACCAGTACGTCCTTCACAACGCCCTCAGGAGTGATGACGGAGTTGTCAGCCAGTTGGATGACGATTTTTGTGCTCTCTAATGGCCCGACGTCGAGGTTGTTGTAGACGGACAGTGGCAGGACATTGATTGAAGCTCCCAAATCCAGCAATGTCTCGCTGAATTCAGTCTCCCCAATCTTGCAGGGCACGCTGAACATTCCGGGATCCTCACACTTCTTGGGAATCCTCTTCTGTACCATAACAGATACATCCTTCTTGACCTTTGGCTTCTTCTTAGATCGCTCCTTTTGCTCCGCTATGGTCTTGCGTAGCTCTCTCAAGAAGGGGCTCTCCGGGTAGCCCTGGTATATCTCGCAATATATTCCCGTATTCCCTTCATCTTCTAATGCTGTAGGGAATGGCACCGGGATGTCAAAATATCCCTCCGGATAGTCATACTTGTTCATAAATGTCTTGCGAGGCGGAGCGCTTTCCGAGAGTTGATCGCGGGTGTCAACACGCGATCGCGGTTCTCGCACTGGTTCCCCGCGATCGCGGCTATCTTGCCCGCGGTCGCGGTTAATGCTCGAATTTATGCTCGAGTTTTTCTCGGCTTTTGGCTCCGTAAACCCGCGATCGCGGCTGTCGCCCCGCGATCGCGGTTTTGCCTTGTACTTCTCTTTTAATTCCAGCTTCTCTTCTTCATTCTCCCATCTTGGCCTTGACGTCATTCAGTTGACGTTTTGCCTTGGATTAATCTCAGTTTGAGATGGGACTGCTCGTGACTCTCTAGCTTCGAGCTTGCTGACCGCCTGGGAGATCTGCCCTACTTACTTCTCCAGGTTCTGGATACTGGACTTGGTCTCATGTTGGAACTGAACCATGTTTTGCTGCATGGTTCCTACTGTCTGCGTCAGCGTGGTCATGTGCTGCGCCAGTGTATTGACCTGGTCCTCTAGATTCATAGCGCGGGGAGCTCCTTGTCCTTGCGGTCTCTGCTCTGCTGGGCCTCTGAACTGCTGGCCTCCTTGGAATGGTCGTTGTGGGTATTGCTGCTGCTGCTGCTGGTATTGCTGAGGGGGTCTTGGTCGGAACTCAGGGGGGTTCTCCACATTGTGCGTGTTCCCGTACCTCAAGTTAGGATGGTCTCTCCACCCCGGATTGTAGGTACTGGAGTAGGGGTCATACCGTTGTCTTTGTTGGTACCCCCCAACAGCGTTGACTTGCTCAGTGGGCTCCTCATGAAGTGTAGGGCATGCGTCAGTTGCATGCGTGGTGGCATAGCAAAATTCGCACTCCTTGACCCTCTGGGGTCCTTCCTTCCTCATCAAAACCTTGATCATCTCCTTTATTTCGCTCACTTCCCTCGCCATAGATGGGGGAATATTCTCACTTGAAGTGGCTTTCACAGCCTGGGCGCTCGCCCTCTTGCCGAATTGCCTTGAGCCTTCCGACAACTCGCTGAATATCTCAAATGCAGCGGTAGGGGTTTTGTTCAGTATGTTTCCCCTACACGCCGCGTTCACCATTCGTCGCTCTTCATCCAGCAATCCCCCGTACAGATATAAGACCAAATCCTGGTCTGAATACCCGTGATAGGGACAGCTAGAGCACAACCTCTTGAAACGCTCATAGTACTCGTAGAGCGTCTCCGTCCCATGATGCTCTATGTTGCTCAGGTTGCGCTTGAGACTGTTCAGCTTCGTTGCTGGAAAGTACTTTTCCAGGAACGCCTTCTTCATTTTCTCCCAGGTATTGATGCTTCCTGGGGTGAGGTAGTAAAACTAGTCGTTGGCTGAATCCTTAAGTGAAAAAGGAAAAGCCCTCAACGTGATTTGATCCTCAGTGACATTCCGTGGCTTCATGGAACTGCACACGGCGTGGAACTCCGAGAGGTGATTGTTTGGGTCCTCTCCAGCTAGCCCATGGAACTGAGGCAAAAGATGGATAAGACCAGACTTGAGCTCAAAGTTCACTCCCGTGCCTAGCTCAGGGAATTGTACGGCCAATGGCTGCTGCGTCAAGTTAGGCGCAGTCAGCTGCCTCAACGTAGGTGGTGGTACCTCGTCCGCCATCTCAAAAGTGGGATTCTCAAAGACCAAAGCTCGATTCACTCTGCGTCCTTGGGAGAAAGTTCTCTCAATCTCTGGATCGGGATCTAAAGGTGGAGAGTCAGCAGTACGGGTGTGGAACATAAGATAGGTCCACACACACAAGCAAACACACGAAAATCACAAAGAAAAATTCGAAAACACACAAAGCATGCAAAACACCAAAAATCCGCAATTGCCTTCCCCGGCAACGGCGCCAAAATTTGATCGGAGGTAGTCGTCGTATCCCCAATCAAAAGTAAACCCTAAAATCTTCACTAAACAAAGTATAGTAAGTAAGTCAGGGTCGAACCCACAGAGAAGGAAGGAACCAATGGTGGTAGCATGCAATGTCACAAAGGGGGGTTTTATGGTTGGTTGGTTGCAAACAAAACAAAGTAGAATGGATGAAATATCAAGAAAGAAAAACACTTAGCCAAGTAATGTCCACATAAGTCATTCAAAGGTTGTTCATAGATTAAGTCCTATCTTCCTATTCGGTTATTCCTGTCCCGATCTTATATAAATTCAGAGGAAAACCTTCCACAAAGAACCCTTACCAATGAATAACCCTAGTACCACTAAAGGTTCAACCCAAAGGCAGCAATGCATATAAGAATTAACCAGGATACACAGAACGCTCGCTCAGATGCATTTACCATGTAATCAATTCCCACATAGATATAATCCACAGATGCAGATAACAATCAATGCTTGCTACTTATACTAGAGCGTTAGCCCAACAGTTCCCTAGTATTAGCAATGTAATATCCCGTATATTTGTACGAATAAATTTTGAATTTTCTTAAGCCCGTATTGCAAGTCGGATTAAATTCAGGGAAGTATGAACATTCGGTGTAATGTTTGGTCTCTGTAATATTTTTCTGAGCAATATAAAATACAGTTAACGTATTTTTGGGTTAAATGATCGTTCGTGTACAAATATATTTAACCCGGGGTTAATTAAAATTTACCACTTAAGGTAAATAAGGGCAAAGAGGGAAATCAACCTATGCCTTAGCCCACACCAGCACACCACTTCAGCAACTTGCAAGCCAACTTGACGCAGCTGGCAACTAGCTTGGATGACTCATCGGGGCTACTTGGCCTAGCTTGGACACCTCCTGGGGTACGTGTCTTCAGGATGGTCTTCGTGGTTTGCCTATAAAAGGAGAGGAGAAGTCGTGGGAGAAGCCAGAAGATAGCTCCTCACCACCTTTTGCTGTCAAAAAAACCCAGAAATCAGCTTCTGAGCTGAACTTTGAGCTTCGTTTAAGAACGATTCTGTCATTCGTTCGAGCAGATAGAAGTTGCATCTTGAAGGTGAGGTGTAGTTTAAAAGGGTAAGAAGATTAGCCAAGCTCGATTCGAAGTTTAAATCGATCGAAAGTTGGTAAGAAAACCCTTGAAGCTCACTGTTTTCACCTCTGAAATTCATGACTGTTGCTGAAATTTGAACCCAAATTGCGTGGTCGTCCGGCCTTGTTTTGATCCGTTTTCAGGAGGTTCTTAGAGCTGGTTTGTAGCTTAACAAGGTGGGAATCAAAACCAAGAAAGAATCGAAGCCTAAGGGATCGATTTGGGTGAGTTTTCCCTCATTGTCGCTCTCGAATCCCCGCCTCTGTGCAGGTACCGCACCCCGCGGTAAACGTAGTTCATGGTGCCGAGGGTTTGTTTTGGGTATTTGGACATAGATCGAGGCTCGGATTTTTGATTCGTTTCCTATTCCTTTAGATTCGTATCTATAGATATTGAATCTAAATTGAAGTCTTGTTATGGGTCGTTCCATATGGATTTATTATCCAGGATCAGTTCCCGTTCCAGACTCGGAAACCCTTTAATTCTAAGCGTGCGAAGCTTTCGTCGGATCTAAGGCAAGTGGCGGTTCGCTCTTGCTCATCATTCCATATTTCCATTAATTATCAATTGCTTAATTGTTAATTAATTTGGATTGATTATCGTTCATGTCTGGAATAGTTTTATGAAATTACTTTTGGAAGATAAAATGAATATTATAATAGGTTGTATATCTGTTAGAACAACGCTATTATATATATATGATCTAGATTGAAATATATCTAGGATGTTGGCCTTAATGGCTTTTTTATGATTGACTGTTCTGAACTGCTTAGTTAGAACGAGTATTTGTAGGAACGCTACTCGGTATCTCTCAATGAGTACTAGTCGTTTCTTTATAACCAAGTGGATGGGATATCCAGGCCCCAACACTTTTCTTTGGTCATGACCCTCTGCTATTCGAATATAGGAGATGTGCACAACAGTTGGTGCCAATCTCTGGGATTTAGTCCCAACTCTCTATATCTCAATATCCGACGAGGATGAGATTCTAAAAGCTTGAAACGTGAATGATCGTTTTGGAATTATATAAGATAAGTGCCCGAGTGCACATAATTAATATACCTTTGGCGGGTAGTGCAGCTAAGTTATAGTGCAGTTAGGAAACTCGCCCTGACTTGAAAGTAGTACATTCTCTTTCCAATCTGGAGTCGTATCATGCGGTGATTCGCATTATACGGTGAGGTTGGTCGTGAACCGAAGCATCTCAGTCAGTTTTTAACGTTATGAATATACATATGAAACTAAAGGTTCCAGACATTTGTCATGCTTCCGATAAGACTCACTCTTTTAGAGTCTTCTCTTGGATTAATTCCTATAAGACTCATTTCCGTTGGAGTCTTCTCTTGATCATGTCTTTTGAGATATTCCAGTAGAAGTATGGTGGCTGGCTATCGTTATCGGTTATTATTCGAGAAACGATGAGTCTAACCTAATACGACTACTTAGAACCACTCTGCTTTGTACCCTTGCTAGTCTTTCATTAGACTAACTGTAACACCCCCAAATTTAACCCTATTTGAAAGCGTTACTGCCGATGACCCCGGACGTAAACCCCGAAGTCACCCCAGGCTTTTCCGACGTCATAACTGACTTAAAACATAGTTACAATACTAAAATCATAACTTTTATTAAACCACATGGTCGCGGAATTATACGATTCCAAAAACGACCCAATTAATCAGAAATACAACAGCGAAAGTCTTTAACAAAATACAAAATAGCACAGCGGAAAACTTGTAAACAAAGCGACAAAACAACTTGTCGAAAACAAAACACCGTTCATCTTCATAGTCGTTCTAGCCTTCTCGGATCTTCAACACACCTGATGTGCCGAATCGAACGGATGACACCAGCCAACCATGTAAGGAATATAACGGTTGGTCAGTCTAATGAAAGACTACGCAAGGGTACAAAGCAGAATGGTTCAAAGCAGTCGTATTAGGTTAGACTCATCGTTTCTCGAATAATAACCGAGTACGCTAGTCAACCATCATACTCCTACTAGAATAACAAAAAGGTATGCACAAGAGAAGATTCTAGAGATCGAGTCTCACAGCAATCAATCCCAAAAGAAGACTCCAAAATGAAATGAGCCTTAAAGGAAACATGATAACAAATGTTGGAAAACATAACCAAACACACACAACCACATCACACAAGTATCGCAGACGAGCGATCTACAACTAAGACGAGCTTTTCCTAGCTGCACTACTCGCCAAACATTTTAAATAAGTGCTTACTCATATGGCACTTTATATTATGGTCAAGGCATTTTAATTATGTGCGTTATTCATTGCACGTATCTTATTAAATGTCATCACACACACTTCACGTTACAAGCTTTTACATACATGTCCGCCACTCGCGCAACACATATCGAACCGGGTTGTGACACCTGCAGAGTGCACCACTTCTTACTCCACTCAAGTATAGAAGTCAGTCAATGACTTTACAAATTTATTATAAAGAGACGACAGGACCTCTCATCCATTGTCCCTATGAATACTCGTTCTGACTAAACAGTCAAACACACAACAATTCATATACAGGACCATCACGGCCCAACCTGCACAAACATCTTTATCTTTGCCCACCTGGCAGTCATCCTAGATTTAATAATCTAAACACACACACAATAAATCACATCAAAGTCCCTTAAGGTCTTCACCTGCACAAAATCTAGAATAGACTAGCGTCGGTTCTAGCAAAATATACAACCTAGTATAATATCTTCTTTTTAATCACATAACGTTATCAAAAAATTCCAACATACTTAACAATCATCCCAAATTAATTAACAACAAAACTATTGATAATTAATTGAAATATGGAATGATGAGCAAGAGTGAACCGCCACTTGCCTTAGATCCGACAACTTCGAATCAAGTTGAGCAACGTCTAGTTCCTGGATCTGAAACTGGAGCAGATCTTGGATATTAAATCCCTAAGAAATGGCCCATAACAAGACCCTAAGTTAGATTCAATACACTTATATATGAATCTAAAATAATACAAGAAGAAATCAAAGGAAACGAGCAAAACCCAAAGCCAAACCACAAAACACACAACTCGGACACACATACCGCGATCGCGGCAGGTCGCGGTCGGTCGCGGTTTTCGTGCTGTGACAGTGGCTAGCTCGCGAGACAACAATGGAGAATTTCTTACCCAAACCGATTTGTTTGCCTTCGATTTGTCTATGGTTCGATCTCCCAACACCTCAAAGCTTCCAACAACACCCATGAGCACCTTCTCGACTCAAGAACCACTCGAAATCTCCCTCTCACGAAGCTCCAAAACTGCTCAACAATGGTGAAAAACAGAGGAGAAACAGAGGAGAAAGAAGAAGGAAGAAGAAGAGAAAGAGAGCTCCGGTTCTCACCCCTTTTATAGTCCAATCCGAGTCTCCACCAAGGGAAACACGCAGGGAACAAGGGAACACAAGCCAAGCCAGCTGGAGAGCCACTTGCCCTTCCAGAAAAAATCAGAGGAACAGAGCTACAGTAACCGCCTTTGAGGAAGACGACACTGCTCAGCAAAAGGCGTTACCGCGAGCGCGGCCGGTCGCGGTGAATCGCGGTTGATCGCGGTCAATCGCGGTGAGTCGCGGTTTTAAGGCCGACTTCGTTAATTCTTATCCGAACTTGGTTTGGATTAAATTTCTTAACTCCGGGTTAAATATATTCGTACATTAACGTTACATTAACCTCGAAAACACCTCAACTACATTATATAATGCTCGGAAAATTTTACAGAGCTCAGACCCCTTTTGAGAAGGTCCGAGACTCACTGAATTAAATCCGTCTAGCAAAACAGGCATAAGAAAAATTTAAAAATAATTCAAAATACCCTTAAAAATTACGGGGTGTTACACTAACCCACGAACATTGTTCTCTGCATGTGGGCTGGTGTCATCCGTTCGATTCGGCACATCAGATAAGTTGCCACCCAGTGAAGGCTAAAGAACGACTATGACGGGAAGTGTTTTTGACAAGTTTATCCAGGTTGAGATCCATGGCGTTAATCGCCATGGTCAAGACTTGCTTTATCTTTAAAAGACTTCCGCTATGTTATTTACTCTGAAAACAATGTTTTAACCTACGGGAATTGGGTTGTAATCCCTTGACTTATGTTTTAATGGATGGTTTGTGGATTACATAAATGTTATTTATGATTTGAATAATCCGGTTTAGCCTTGGGTGGTTTCGGAGGTGAAATCCGGGATCACTGGCGGTAATGCCTTTCCAAAGGGGTTATGAATTTGGGGGTGTTACAGATTTGGTATCAGAGCACAAATTTTAAAACGGGTTGGGTATTTGACAAACCATTTACTCGTTTTATACTGAGGAAAGTTTTCAAAGAACTTGAATTTGAAAAGACATATCTTAATACCGTTCATAGTCGTGCCTTCTTCTTTGGTCTAATATGGAAAGGAAACTTCTATATTTAGAAAGACTAATTTCCTTATCGTCGCCTGTAGGATATGGGCGCGTGCTTATCCTTTCAAAGGGACTCGGAGGAGATTGAGATGGTTCCATCATCTCCCGACATATTTAACCTTCCTATTCCCCAGCGGCATTTCGAAATCGGAAGCTCAAGCAAATCACCAGAGGATGAGGGGGAGGTGAAGCTCGTCCTTCCCAAATCAGTGGTGTTGAGATCCGATAATGTGGTGATTCCAGTCGTGGAACCTGTTGTACCACCAAGGGTTGAGCCATCGAGGTATGCCCAAGGCTACTACAACAATGATTACATGATTGACACTATCTCGGAAGGGAATGAGGAAGAAGCAGAAGAAGAGGAAGATGATGAGACTGTACAGGTTGACATTGTCGGTGATACATCTGAGTACTCAGAAGAGTATCTTGATGAAGATGCAGAAATTGAGTCAGTCCCCGGGATGGATTCCGAGGAAGATCCTGAGGAAGATCCCGAAGAAGAGGATCCACAGGAAGAAGAAAGTCCTGAAGAAGTCCAAGGGGGACAGGATCAAGAGGTGGATGGGATGGGACAATTATTGGTGGACCAGGAAGACCCTGGAATGCAAGCTATCTACCCAGACCCATTAGTTGAGCCTGAGTATGTACCGTTGACTGACGCAGAGTGGGAAGCACTCTACATCGAGTATGGTCTCAGGGAGGATAACAACTCACGCTATGATTCGGAAGACGCTCCGCCTCTTCGTGCTCGAAGAAGGCGAAGGTCAAGTCTCGAGTTGCGTGGGATTCTCCATCAGAGTCAA
The DNA here is from genome assembly GCA_027886185.1 of Rheum nobile. NCBI lineage: Eukaryota > Viridiplantae > Streptophyta > Magnoliopsida > Caryophyllales > Polygonaceae > Rheum > Rheum nobile. Next base: position 9,940,195 of record WOAB01000485.1, read on the forward strand.
CAACGAAGGCAGGAAGGCCAACGTGAGATTGAAGAAATGGAACGTGCTCAAAGACAGGCAAGAATTGGAGAGGCAGAACAAAATGGTCAGGATTCTCGCATAAGGCCTTGGACACCGAAAGCTAATGAATCGTGTGCCCTAGGGCCAAGTCAGGCAAGAGATCAGTCACCTGATTCTGATGAGGAGCCTCGTCCAAAGAAGCCTTGCATGAGTAGCATTCCATACAGGAAGCGTTTTAGGGGACTGTGAATAAAGGACCAGTATAACAAATAGTAGTACTTATGTATAATAGTCGGATATTATATGATGTAGTACTAAATTCTTAGAGCAATTTTGTCAAAAGCTCTAAAGAATTAATTTTGTTGAACCCTGCGGCGATGTTAAGAAGTTCATCATATATATATATATATTACCAAGTTGATCTATTCTGAGTTGATTTTATTACATTCAATATGCTGAAAAGATATTAATGTAACGAATCCTTGGAATTTGATCGGTAAACAGATGGTGAACACAAGAAACAACCGTAACGGTGCTGGACCTAGTGGTCATCATAGACTAGCTGGAAGGGATGCTACAAACCTTGAGGAGGTGCATGACTCTGCATCCAATGCTAACCTTGAGGGCAATGGCCAAGCTCTGGCCAATGCTCCTATGGTGTTCGATGAGGCAGCAGTTGCAGCAATCCGAGGGATTGTGATGCAAGCAATGGCTGACGCTCTACGACCAAATGTACCTCAGGCACAAGGTGTGCCAATTCCTCCACTAGTTCCCAGGGTTAGAGAACCAGAAGTTCAGGAACCTGTGATTCCAGAGAATGCAGTCGGGAATAGAAGCAATTATGGTCGAGCTCTGAAGACCATAACCTCTATGAGACCTGATTGTTACAACGGGAAAGGTGAGCCAGTCCGTGTGACTCACTGGTTTTCCCATATGGAGAGATTGTTTCGCAACGTAGAATGCACTGAAGCTGAAAAGGTGCATATAGCGTCTCTTCAGTTGAAAGAAGATGTCAGCGAGTGGTGGAAGAATAGTGGACTTGCAGACAGCCCTGATCTGAACTGGGCGATGTTCAAGACAAAAATGACCGATCGTTTCTTTTCTCGGGCCATGAGAGAAGAGAAACGTAAGGAATTTTTGTACCCAAGGATCGATGGATCAAAGGTGACGGAGTTAGCCGCCAAGTTTAATCACTTACTGTAATATGCTGGATCGGAGGTATCCAGTGAAGAGCAAAAGATCATGTATTTTCATGAATGAATGAGTCTTGATATCAAGCCATTAATGGTGCACCATACTTGCTCTACTTTGGAGCAATATGTCGATGCAGCCTATAAGCTGGAAGTGACTCTAGAAGATTCAGCTAAGAGACGTAACCGCCAGAGATCGATGCAGAATCAATCTCAGGCAAGTGGTTTTAAACGTCCTGCGCCGCCGTCGAATTTTGCTAAATCTGGCAGGGCTAAGACTAGGATGACTCAGAGTGGGTCTACCCAGCAGTCTGGCCAGAGTAAGAAGCCGATTCAGTGTTTTAACTGTGGTGTGCATGGGCACAAGAGCAATGTGTGTCCAAGAGAGAAGAAGACTTGTTTTGCTTGTGGCAAGGAAGGACATTTGCAGACGTTCTGTCCGCGAAATAGACAGATGGGTGCTGAATCGCAGCAGGGGTCTGTGAACCAGAGCAACCGGCCCAGATTCAAGCCAGTAGAGAGTCCCAATCCGTCAACTCAGACTACTGCGCAGAACAAAGGGAAAGCCCCAGCTATGTCCGGAGGGCAAGGTCAACGCTTGTACGAGATGCGTAAGGCGGATGGACCCAATACTCTGATTGCTCAAGGTACCCTATACCTCCACTCTACTCCAGTATGCATTTTGTTTGATTCGGGTGCTACCCATTCCTTTTTATCTGAGAGCTGTGTTAGCAAGTTAGGATTAGTTTGCAACGAAGCTTGTGAGCCTTTTGTTGTAAGTCTTCCTAATGGAAACCAATTAGTGGGAACCAAACGTCTGTCAAAATTCCCAGTTACCATTCAAGGTAAGGAATTTGACGCAAATTTGATCTGCATTGATATGGCTCCTTATGACATTATCCTTGGTATGGATTGACTGACGCGTCATGGAGCGGTAATCAACTGTAATTCGAGAACTGTGACGGTTTCATCGGAGGGCCAGCGTATATGTAAGTTTAAGGGTCGAAATAAAGCTGATAACGGCAAGCTCATCAATGTGATGGCTGCGTTTAAGCTACTTCGACAAGGTTGTGCCGGGTATCTCTGTTACCTGGATGAGCCCAAGAAAGATGAACCATCAGTACTTGATATTCCAGTTGTTAGGGAATTCCCGGATGTTTTCCCGGAGGAAATTCCTGGATTACCCCCGCATCGCATCATAGAGTTTACGATTGATCTTGAGCCTGGTACTGCACCAATTTCTAAAGCACCGTATCGGATGGCTCCTGCCGAGATGCAAGAGTTAAAGAAGCAGCTAGAGGATCTTCTTGACAAAGGATATATAAGACCGAGTGCATCACCTTGGGGTGCTCCGGTTTTGTTTGTTAAGAAGAAAGATGGATCGTTTAGACTTTGCATCGACTATCGTGAGTTGAACAAAGTTACGATCAAGAACAAGTATCCTTTGCCTAGGATTGATGATTTGTTAGATCAATTGCAGGGAGCAAAAGTATTTTCCAAGATCGATCTGAGATCCGGTTACCACCAACTCAGGATTCATGAGGAAGATATTCCGAGGACAGCATTCCGGACGAGATATGGTCACTACGAGTTTGTAGTTATGCCATTTGGACTTACCAACGCTCCTGCCGTCTTCATGGATTTGATGAACCGATGTTTTCACCAGTACTTGGATAAGTTCGTGGTGGTTTTCATCGACGACATTTTGATCTACTCTCCGAGTGAGGAAGCTCACAAGGAACATCTACGGATTGTCTTGTCAATCCTTAGACAAAATGAGCTTTATGCGAAATTGTCTAAATGTGACTTTTGGATCAGAGAAGTGGCTTTCTTAGGCCACGTGATCAATGAGAATGGGGTGATGGTCGATCCCCAGAAGATTGAAGCTATGGTAAATTGGAAACGTCCTCAGAATGTGAAGGATGTGCGCAGTTTTCTTGGACTTGCTGGATACTACAGACGGTTCGTAGAGGGATTTTCTAAGATCGCTCTACCTATGACTGGTTTACTCCGCAAGGTCCACAAGAAGTTTGTCTGGAGTGACAAGTGTGAGGCCAGTTTTCAGAAGTTGAAACAATGTTTAACCTATGCACCTGTTCTAGCGCTGCCAGAAGGAAATGATGGGTATGTGGTCTACAGTGATGCTTCTAAAAGTGGTTTGGGTTGTGTATTGATGCAGAAGGGCAGAGTGATTGCTTATGCATCTCGACAACTAAAAACCTATGAAGAAAACTATCCTACCCATGATTTGGAATTGGCAGCAGTGGTGTTTGCATTGAAGATTTGGAGACACTATCTGTATGGTGTGAGCTGCCAAGTCTTCACGGACCACAAGAGTCTCAAGTATATATTCACTCAGAAGGAGTTGAATATGAGACAACGACGCTGGTTAGAATTACTCAAGGACTATGACATTGAATTGCTATATCATCCAGGCAAGGCTAATGTTGTAGCCGATGCGTTGAGTCGAAAGACACCGCATGAGACAGTTGTAGCACTTCTCACTACTCAAGTCAAGCTGAACCAATTGATATGTGAGGCTGAAATCTTGTATGATCAACGTAAGAATACCTGAGTATGTTGGAAATTCAGGCTACGCTACTTGATCAAATACGAGAAAAGCAGATTGATGATATCATCCTGGTAAAGCTAAGCAGCAAAGTGTTGAGCGGGAAAGCTCCCGGTTTTGTGATTCAAGAGGATGGATCACTTTGGTTTCAAGATCGCATCTGTGTGCCTGACGTTGATGGTCTTCGCCAATTGGTGATGAGGGAAGCCCATTCATCAGCTTACTCTGTACATCCTGGCTCTAGCAAAATATACAAGGACCTCCGGAAGAAATTCTGGTGGCCAAACATGAAATGGGATGTATCAGAATTTGTAGCAAAATGCTTGACTTGTCAGAAAGTCAAGATAGAACACCGTAGGCCAGGCGGTGAATTGCTACCTCTTCCAGTGCCAGAGTGAAAGTGGGAAGATATTACTATGGACTTCGTCACTGGATTACCCAAGACTAGAACCCAGAAGGATGCTATATGGGTAATTATTGACAGACTCACGAAGAGTGCGCACTTCGTGGCTATCAAATCAACATGGGGAGTTCAGAAGTTAGCCGAAGTGTTTTTGCATGAGATTGTTCGATTACATGGTATTCCCAAAACCATTGTCTCGGATCATGATGGCTGTTTCACGTCCAGATTTTGGAAGGAACTTCACAAAGCCATGGGAACCGAGTTAAGATTTAGCACTGCCTTTCATCCTCAAACGGATGGACAGTCTGAGAGGACTATCCAGACCTTAGAGGATATGTTGAGAGCGTGTGTACTCGATCGTCCGACTAGCTGGGAGGACAACCTAAGTCTAATCGAGTTTACATACAACAATAGTTGGCATTCTACAATCAAGATGGCTCCATTTGAAGCCTTGTATGGTCGGAAGTATAGATCGCCAATTTTTTGGGATGAGAACGCCGACAAGATTCTGCTCGGACCAGAGTTGGTCGAGAAGACTACTGCAGACATTGCATTGATCAGACAGAGAATGTTGATAGCTCAGAGCCGACAGAAGTCTTACGCGGACCCGAAGCGTAGGAATGTCGAGTTTGAGGTTGGCGACAAGGTATTTGTCAGGGTATCACCATCCAAAGGAGTTTTCAGATTTGGTAAGCGTGGGAAGCTTAACCCTCGCTATGTGGGACCATTTGAGATTCTTGACAGAGTGGGATCGCTAGCATATCGTTTAGCGTTGCCACCATCAGCACATCCTGTGCATAATGTGTTTCACGTCTCTCTGTTGAGAAAATATGTGCCAGATGAATCTCATGTGCTGAGCTATGAAGATATTGAGATTCAGACAGACGGTACATATGAAGAGACACCCGTGCGCGTTCTAGAGCGTCGTGTGAAGCAGTTGCGCAACAAGGTCGTACCGTTGGTACGAATTCTGTGGTCCAAGTCAGGAACCGAGGAGGTTACCTGGGAGACTTGGGAAACTGAAGAGGATATGAGTAGACGCTTTCCCGAGATGTTTGCGACCTAAGTTTCGGGGTCGAAACTTCTTTTAAGGGGGGAGTGATGTAATATCCCGTATATTTGTACGAATAAATTTCGAATTTTCTTAAGCCCGTATTGCAAGTCGGATTAAATGTAGGGAAGTACGAACATTCGGTGTAATGTTTGGTCTCTGTAATATTTTTCTGAGCAATATAAAATACAGTTAATGTATTTTTGGGTTAAATGATCATTCGTGTACAAATATATTTAACCCGGGGTTAAGTAAAATTTACCACTTAAGGTAAATAAGGGCAAAGAGGGAAATCGGCCTATGCCTTAGCCCACACCAGCACACCACTTCAGCAACTTGCAAGCCAACTTGACGCAGCTGGCAACTAGCTTGGATGACTCATCGGGGCTACTTGGCCTAGCTTGGACACCTCCTGGGGTACGTGTCTTCAGGATGGTCTTCATGGTTTGCCTATAAAAGGAGAGGAGAAGTCGTGGGAGAAGCTAGAAGATAGCTCCTCACCACCTTTTGCTGTCAAAAAAACCCAGAAATCAGCTTCTGAGCTGAACTTTGAGCTTCGTTTAAGAACGATTATGTCATTCGTTCGAGCAGATAGAAGTTGCATCTTGAAGGTGAGGTGTAGCTTAAAAGGGTGAGAAGATTATCCAAGCTCGATTCGAAGTTTAAATCGATCGAAAGTTGGTAAGAAAACCCTTGAAGCTCACTGTTTTCACCTCTGAAATTCATGACTTTTGCTGAACTTTGAACCCAAATTGCGTGGTCGTCCGGCCTTGTTTTGATCCGTTTTCAGGAGGTTCTTAGAGCTGGTTTGTAGCTTAACAAGGTGGGAATCAAAACCAAGAAAGAATCGAAGCCTAAGGGATCGATTTGGGTGAGTTTTCCCTCATTGTCGCTCTCGAATCCCCGCCTCTGTGCAGGTACCGCACCCCGCGGTAAACGTAGTTCATGGTGCCGAGGGTTTGTTTTGGGTATTTGGACATAGATCGAGGCTCGGATTTTTGATTCGTTTCCTATTCCTTTAGATTCGTATCTATAGATATTGAATCTAAATTGAAGTCTTGTTATGGGTCGTTCCATATGGATTTATTATCCAGGATCAGTTCCCGTTCCAGACTCGGAAACCCTTTAATTCTAAGCGTGCGAAGCTTTCGTCGGATCTAAGGCAAGTGGCGGTTCGCTCTTGCTCATCATTCCATATTTCCATTAATTATCAATTGCTTAATTGTTAATTAATTTGGATTGATTATCGTTCATGTCTGGAATAGTTTTATGAAATTACTTTTGGAAGATAAAATGAATATTATAATAGGTTGTATATCTGTTAGAACAACGCTATTATATATATATGATCTAGATTGAAATATATCTAGGATGTTGGCCTTAATGGCTTTTTTATGATTGACTGTTCTGAACTGCTTAGTTAGAACGAGTATTTGTAGGAACGCTACTCGGTATCTCTCAATGAGTACTAGTCGTTTCTTTATAACCAAGTGGATGGGATATCCAGGCCCCAACACTTTTCTTTGGTCATGACCCTCTGCTATTCGAATATAGGAGATGTGCACAACAGTTGGTGCCACTCTGCTTTGTACCCTTGCTAGTCTTTCATTAGACTAACCCACGAACATTGTTCTCTGCATGTGGGCTGGTGTCATCCGTTCGATTTGGCACATCAGATAAGTTGCCACCCAGTGAAGGCTAAAGAACGACTATGACGGGAAGTGTTTTTGACAAGTTTATCCAGGTTGAGATCCGTGGCGTTGATCGCCATGGTCAAGACTTGCTTTATCTTTAAAAGACTTCCGCTATGTTATTTACTCTGAAAACAATGTTTTAACCTATGGGGATTGGGTTGTAATCCCCTGACTTATGTTTTAATGGATGGTTTGTGGATTACATAAATGTTATTTATGATTTGAATAATCCGGTTTAGCCTTGGGTGGTTTCGGAGGTGAAATCCGGGATCACTGGCGGTAATGCCTTTCCAAAGGGGTTATGAATTTGGGGGTGTTACAAGCAATATGAATGAAAGCAATAAACCTAGGTGATCAGTCTAGATAAACCAACAAACATTCAAATATGAATTTGCTCAGAGAAAAGATATAACTCAATAGGATAGATAGATAGGAACAAAACCTCACAACCAGATGAGCGAACTCATGCTTCCATTACCGGACTAAGCCAAAGAGGCTTAGCTCCTCATAGTCATGGTAGAAACTTCAAAAGAAATAAACAACGATGAATTGAAACTGCAACTAAAGTCTGGATTTTTTAACCCTAATGCATAAGGAGAGTATTTATAGGGCCCTAACAAATGACCTAGCCCATTAAGCAAATGACTGAAATAGAAATAAGAAAAAGGGAAAAGAAAACTAAAAAGATAATTCAGAATAAGTCCGAGCCTCTGCCGTGTCAGACCCGCGATCGCGGGTGATGGACCTTGATCGCGGCCTATGTGGCTCCGCGCCCTTCAATCTCTCCGCGCCCGCAGAAAACTCTCGACATGCTCCGAGTCTCGCGATCGCGGCATCCATGCCCGCGATCGCGGTTAATGCTCGGCATTCTTGTCCTTTGCCTTGCACCAACCCGTCTCCTCTTCACTCCCTAGCGTCTTCTCTTGATGGCTTCCTTCCTCAGTGTCTTCATGATCTCCAAAGTAGCTCAAACACCTCCAAAAACACCAACTTCGCCTCCAAATGCCATACACAAGAATGTGTCTAAATCTACCCGAATGACACCAATAAAACCTCTAATAACTCTTAGTTAAGCCCTACAAAGTAGTGCTTATCAGAGCCCAACATAACCATGGATTCTCAATCAGATTGTTCGTACTTGATTTTTGTCTCTGCAAGCCAACACGATCAGCGGCAGACCCAATAAGGTTGGCAACCACTACACGAAACATGCTTCCAGTTGAAAGACTAGCATAAATTGGTTGTATCTCACCTTGGAAAGCAATGTTCATAAGAATGGAAGTCGGGATCTATCATAAATTAGTTTAACTTCAAACACGTCTATTTAAACAGCAGGGAAAACACACAGAGACACACAGTCTTTTGCACTCTTATTACATGATAATTTCAACTGAAATAAAATCTATGTGAACACGAACAACATCAAACAAAGTTGCCAAAAACAAACCATAGCTTCCTAATCTATATTAATCACATCAATTGTAGGACGTATCCATGTGTTCCTATTCCAATGAAGATGAAGTCCGAGATCTTGCCCACTCACAATATTGTTGTTGTAATTGAAATAAGAGAAATTAATTTCATACCTATCAACATCACAAGTTCTTATTATAGTACCATACCACCACCCCTTTCTTGTCCATAAATCTACGTGCTCTCCTATTTGATACACAACTTGAGTTCTAATAGGAGGAATAGGGCGTAACAGTCCAATTGATATAATTGTTTGAAGACGGCCGGCCTAGACGGTCGTCACGCGATAATATGTCGTATGTAATACGATAAAATCCTACTAATGAAAAAACTTAAGTTATTATTGCAGAATGATAAGAACCAAGCAATCCTTCTTCCGATCCTATGACTTTAACATTTTCCTCTAATTGAAAGTGTGTAGTCATGTTGAAGCTATTGAGACCCAAAAAAAAATCAGTATATCACATGCAAAATTACTATAAGAAACACAATGACATTTGAATTCCTTATAGAAAAAAGGAAAAAAACAGCAACATATAAAATTTACCCTAAGGACATACATGTTTTAACCCTCCTTTTTTGTTCAATACATATTTGAAAAGACAATATAAATAGTTTAATAACAAAGTACACTTTAGTATAGCTATAAATAGATATGTATTATATAGCTGTAGAGCAATTCTCACCCAAAAAAATATAGCTATAGAGCAAGATACAAACAAATCTCGTTTAGTTCGGCTTCAAGGTCCAATGTCAATCAAATTTGGGTTTCAACGCACATCATAGTTGAGTAAGTAAAACATACAAAACTAGCTTATGCGTGGCGAGATAAAAAAAAAAGAAACGCCTATAGCAATTCATAAAAGAAAAAAACAAATTTTTAATGAAAAGTGTTGCATGCTAGAAGATAGAGTACACACTGCACTTCATTGATGTGAATATGTACAGATTTACGTGAACCTGCAAAACCGAAACACTCCCGGTTTTTAAAATACCTGCAGAGGTAAAGAAGACTTTTTAGCAAAAGTACACTACACCTAAAAAACTCATCATATTTAAATGGTAAAAAACAGAATTGTGGGTGGCCTTGTTGTTTTAATTGGTTGCATGCAATTAAAACATTTTAGGGAAACCTTTAAAGTAACGTTCCATTAATTTTTGATGAACACTATTTTTTCTTTTTGAAAAAAAGCGTTTTTATCGGTTTGATCAAATCTAAATTGATTACATTTTTAAGAGCATCTCTAATGGTGATACTCTATATGGGTACCATATCTAATTAAAAAAAATAAAAACTAAAAAAAATGTCTGAATTTTTTAGTGAATCAAGAAAGGAGTACCATTTGCATGGTATTCCTCTCTACTTTTTTATATTGATCCACTAAAAAATCTGACATTTATTTCATTTTTACTTTTTTTAAAATGTATATGATACTCTAAATATCGTGGTTAAATATGGTCTAATAATACAACGTATTTAATAAGTTGACATTTTTAGTCTATCACCAATGTATATACTGCTACACATTACTCTGAATTCCTATTTCCAATGATGTTTTGCAGTTCTTCTCTTATTTATAGGCATTTGAATCACTTTATCTTCGTTCATAGAGTTCTTTTTACACTCCGTGGTTATTACTACTGTATCCAAAAAAATACTTTATCTTCAATATAGAGGAACAAATGAATTTAATAACTTTGCAAGTTCCTTCGGCGTCAAATAAATCTGAACCGAAAGGGTATATTTAATGAAACATGTCTAAAAGGAAACCGTAGAAGCTGAAGAAAATTGTTCGACAGTGGACAAATAATAATAGAAGTGAAAATGAAAATATATGCACAAAAACCAACTTCGGTCGCAGAGAGTACTTTCCCAATGTTGTTTGGTCAATCCAACCCTTCAATAGTACTTTCCCAAAACCAAGAAATGCAATAGTACATTACGTCAATCTGCAGAATAATTAAATTGTACTGTGCGTTTTAAAGCCAATGTCATTGTGTCAAGACCACCCATAATGGTGTTTTTTTAGCATTAAAATATAATAAATTTTTAGCTATAGTTAATTATGCTAAAAAAACTTCTTTATGGTTTCTTACTAAGAAACTGCTAAAAAACCCGTTTCAGCTGAAAAGTTAGATTTTACAGTTATTTTAGTCATTTTCAGGCTGAATTTAATTTTGTTTATTTTGAAAAGTATATATAATATCTGTAATTGATTTTGATCTATCCATAGACACCCATTTATATATGTTTTTCATAAAATTTATAGAGAGAAAAAATATGGATTGAAAAATAATAGGTATGAAAAAAGTAAAAGAAATTTTTTAGATGATATGGCGAAAAGAAAAAGTTAAAAAGCTGGCTAAAAAACTTTATTAAAAAATCAACCATTGTCTGCACAATGGTGGTTTTTTAGCATTAAAATATAATAAGTTTTTTAGCCATAGTTACTTTTGCTAAAAAAACTTCTTTATGGTTCAGGCTGTAATTTTTCTTTTCTTTTTCCGCTACACAACTACCAAACCTGTTTTGAAAACACCATTTGAGTGGGCTTTTTTTGGTCCAATGGACTCACTTATAGTTAAACCAAAATCCAGTATTTATATGTACCTATACACACATTGCTTACTAAATTAGAAGGAGCCTTATCATGCAGAGAAAGTGATTTCAATCTTTACGAGCGAACAAAACAATACCACATATTTTTACAGGTAAGTAAAATCCACCTTATGGTTTTGATTTATTCTTATACCTTCATTATATTATCGATTAAATTATAGGTTTACAAAACTTTTCTCCACTATCTTTTAGATAAAATGTACTTTCACAAACCTGGTTGTTCCACAAATCTCACATTACTTATTTTTATGTGCTCATATTTTTGAGGGATTTCTACTCAAAGCAGAAAATGAAGTGTCATATCATAGTTGAACATTTCTTTACTCAACATTGTTTGAAGATCTTAGTAGGTGAAAAAATCCTCATCCAAAAAATGTCAAAAGGAAGGAAACAAGCCATCTCTAGAATATTTTACTGCCCAATCAGTTGCCTCATACCATGTGTGATCTTGGATTTGACGTTAGAACATACACATCCGCACATGAAGATCAAGTGGAAGATGTAATTGAAGCATCTTAGTTCCATCGTCTCCACAACATTGTGGTCATCCTTGGAAACCTCCTTATGGGTTGATAAAATATCTTCGAAACTACATATTCATCTTCACTCTTGTATTCTTAGTATCACACGTATCTTATTTGTCATTACTGAGATTTATAGTTTTTTTGCTAAGATCCTTCTTTACAATTGTGTGTAATTACTTTAATATCGAGAATTGTTAAAAAAACATTTATCTTATTTGTGATTTCACATGGCCAGTTTTGTGTTCATTGTTCTACAACACAACAAAAGACCAATGTTTAAGTCTATCCATTTTACGTGGGAAAGTACAATAAATTTTATGTGCTTAAGAAAATGTGTCCTACAAACATATACCCAATTAACATATTGATGTGTCCCGAACACACGAGGATCTTTATGGGCAAGGTAGATGCTCGATCTTCGCTGGGAATCGATGAAGGACGGTGTGTTGTCGATGAACTCTGCTAGAAATGGCGGAAATGTTGTTGATGAAGGATCGAAGTCGAAAGACTCAAGATCCGGATAAGCAATCAACGGTTTCTAAGCGTCGCACCTAGAAACCTTGAAAGACCCGAACTCCTCTTGGATATGACTCACCAAGGCTCGTTCAAGGGTGTTGAATCCGGCTAGGATATTACGCACCTAGTCTAGACAACCTGCCTTGGATGTTACGCACCAAAACACAAGGGAATCGAACACAAGTGGATATGACGCACCAATTGAATTCAATTCAAGATGAAGAACGACAAACCTAGTCGGTTCTCACAAAACGTTTGTTCAAAGATAATTTCAAGGTAACCCTAAAAATAGAAATGCAACAACCTTAAATAGTCTCCTCAAAACCAACACTTAACATAAAACATAAATAATTGTTTTTGGGTCTTCTACTACTCATGATGGGCCGACCCATCATACTCCTTGGACATGTTAACTTCCTAGCCACCTTGAACTTGCCTCTCTTGGACTTGGACATGCATGCGCTGAGCCTCCTTGGCCACACCTCCACCTCCACCGAGCCTCCTTGGCCACACCTCCATCGAACATCTTCGGCCACGCCTCCACCAAACCGGCGCCGAGCCTCCTTGGCCATGCCTCCACCGAATCGACTAGGACTCCCTTGCAAGCTTGAAAGGCACCTCCTTGAGTCTCTCTCCGAGTGTAGGGCAGGGTCTTCCGGGGACACATCATCCTCCCCTTCTTGGAGAAGATTCATCCTCGAATCTGCGTTGAGTTGCCCTACAAACACATGATAGCCTTGTACTACAAAAGGTTCCCACAAACTCAAACTGAGCCAACCTAGCCCTCTCATCATGCTCTCGGCTCTCACAAAGAAAAATAAATTTGAGGGGACTCCACACTCACCCAATCCCTAGAGCCTTCTCTTCCCATTACAAGCTTAGAGTACTTAGCCAAAGTACCACAAAATATTAGTGAATAAGCCCTATAGTGCTCGAAATGAATAAACAAAGTGGAAACAAGCTCGAGAGGGTGATAGTGAAAACACTTAGCTGATTTCGGTGGGGCTATCATCTCATGAGGCAGCTTCCATGTGCGGGGCTACTTGCGGCGACCTTGAAGGAGAAGAGTCCACGCCTTTGCCTTGTTCAATTCATCACGACTCATCGACTCCAAGTCATACCAGATTCCCCCTCGAATAATGTGATTCAAGTTCCGTCGCCCATCAAGAAGAACATACCTATCAAATTGCCATGGGCGTCCAAGAATCAATGCATACTCCTTGATAGGCATGACAATACAAGACACGACATCCGTGTAGTTCTTCATCCTCACGGCAACATCGGCCCCTTGATTCACCACAATCTTGTGTTGTTCATTGATCCAACCAACTGTCAAATTATAACCCAAGGGCTTAGTGGGTATAACAAGCGTAGAAACAACAAACTCAGACAAGATGTTCTTGTCACTCCCGCTGTCCACCAAGGCAAGAAAAGGAACGTCACTATCGTCAAGGTAGCAAGTGTGATGATACCTTGTTTCCCTTTGGCCCATGTCCATCGGCGGCTTCTTAGCTGTCTCCGGGATCTCCTCCATCAACATATCCAGCCACAAGTCCATGTCCCCAAATTCCTTGAGTTGCTCCTTGGAAACATTCTCTCCCATTAGTGCGTCTTCCCGCACGTCGGCTGACCGCTCATAGTACGTGGGCTCGACTTTGATGGCAATGAAGCTCTCGCCACACACGTCACTAGCTCAACAAGACAACTCTTCTGCCTCAACTTGCGCCTCTACCGCATCATCTTACTCATCTTCGAACTCGTACTCTTCATGTGCATTCAACAAGACTTGCTTTCGCGTGGGGCAGTCACAATTAAGCATAATGCCCTCGGCCCATGCACTTAAAACACTGGATGTCTCGAGTGTGCGGGTTGTCTTCCTTGACAATGCTTGGTAGAGCTTTAGGTGAGGCCTTGTCAGCCTCCTCCTTGGGAACCGCCGACTTAGGGTTGCTAGCCGGTGCCAGAGTCCCCCAAGTGCGTGCACCACTAGATTGCCTTCTCTTAGGTAACCCCTCATAGATTTGTTGGGCAAAGTGCAACACGCTCTCAATGGGAGGATATGGACCAAAGTGCTGCGCTCTAACATGTCCGCCTACATCTTCATTGAGACCATTAGCAAATTTAGATACTACATAACGCTCAGGAAAGTTAACACCTGACCTTGCCATGAGTTGCTTGAGGTTGTTGTAGTACTCGGATGGTGAATTGTTGCCCTGCCTCAATCTCTCCAACCGACCTTGCACAAGGTCCAAGAAATTGGCTGGCACAAACCGACGCCTCATCGCCACCTTGAGCTCACGCCATGTGTTGATTGGTCCTAACTCTTCTATGTCTCTCTCAACCTTGTCTGCCCTCCACCATGACAAGGCAAACTCAGTGAAGTGAATGGTGGCCATGGCTACTCGAACATGGTCCGGGTGATCATAGTAATAAAAAATGGCCTCGGTTCTGGACTCCCATTCTAGGTACGCCTCCACGTCGGCGGTCCCGACAAACTTGTCAATCGACACCTTAGCATGGTTGTACGTGGGCGGTTCCCGGCGATCTTCGTCATACTGCCGCTCATAACCTCGTCCAAGATCTCTAGGCCCGGGAACATTACGACGTGGTTGCATATTCTGAGGATACCGCCCCTGCTGCTCACAAAGACCCGGATATACCGGCCTCTTTCGCGCGTCGTTCGCTTGCTGCCTCGCCGCCGCCGGGGGTTGATGTCATGGCGACCGGTGCACTTCCTCCCTTTGCTCTTCTTCTTCGTACTTGGCCTGCTCAGCCGACGTAGCATACGGGGTTTGCTCTCTATTTTGATAAGCTCCTCGGCCTCTAGACGAACCGGTGCCGCCCATGTCATTAAGACGACTAGCGACGGTGGTTCCCACCAACCCTTGCGCACGCCCTCCCTCAGGACGTTTCGCTACCCTCCTCTCTATAGCTTCAGTAAATTCAACATGCAGCTGCACATTATTTTGAGTGATGAGTTCCCGGATAGCATCGATGAGGGCAAGAGACACCGGTGAAGAGGGTTCATCACGCTCACGCTCAAGGTCCGAACCAACCATGGTTAGAACGATCTCCTGTATTGGTTGGAAAGTACTAACAAGACGCAAGGCTGCGTTAGTAGACAAAATCGAATTCACAAGAGAGAAGAAGGACATACCTTTGCGTGAATTTAGGGGTAAAATTTTGGCCTTCCTTGATTAGCTTGGGCCGCAAGATTTCCTCCAAAAAGCTGGATATGGTATCTTGACAAAAGATATTATTTTCCAACTAAAAGATCCCCTTTAGATAAATAATTACCCAAAGATAGAGTTAACAAGATAAAATCTTCCAACCACGATTTACTTTCCAAAATTACCACAAGTGAAATGGCAATCTCGACTAGGGCAAAGGGCGGCCAAAATTATGTTAAGGATGCCGAATTAGGTTGGCAAATTTAAGGAAAGTGAGAAAATCAAGGGTTACAGAAGATATGGGAAAGAAAGATTTTATTCTAACAAGATATCCTTTTATTGAATAAACACAATAATTTATTTATTGCAAAAAATCTGAAACCTTGAAAGACTCAAACTTCTCTTCACCAAGGCTCGTTCAAGGGTGTTGAATCCGGCTAGGATACTACGCACCTAGCCTAGACAACCTGCCTTGGATGTTATGCACCAAAACACAAGGGAATCGAACACAAGTGGATATGACGCACCAATTGAATTCAATTCAAGATGAAGAATGACAAACCTAGTCGGTTCTCACAAAACATTTGTTCAAAGATAATTTCAAGCTAACCCTAAAATAGAAATGCAACAACCATAAATAGTCTCCTCAAAACCAACACTTAAAATAAAACATAAATAATTGTTTTGGGTCTTCTACCACTCATGATGGGCCGGCCCATCATACTCCTTAGACATGTGAACTTCCTAGCCACCTTGAACTTGCCTCTCTTGGACTTGGACATGCATGCGCCGAGCCTCCTTGGCCACACCTCCACCAAACCGGCACCGAGCCTCTTCGGCCACGCCTCCACCGAACCGGCGCCGAGCCTCCTTGGCTATGCCTCCACCGAACCGGCTAGGACTCCCTTGCAAGCTTGAAGGGCACCTCCTTGAGTCTCTTTTTGAGTGTAGGGCAGGGTCTTCCGGGGACACATCATATATAGAAATCAGTGCTCGCTCTAAGAGGTCAAAAACTTCTCTTGATGTTTTGCTCAACTATATTTTCGTCAAAACAACCATAAACCCATAGGCCCTCACGAATTAACCAATCTACAAAAAAATGAGATATGTATATGTCCAATACCCGTTGATAAATAATCAATCCATCATTTAGAATCTGTAAATACCTACATGTTTAAAGAGCCAATGGCGAAAAATGCAATTCTTAATCACAAAATTACATCATAGTTTGAACCAAGATTACTTTACATACCATGTATTTGTAAAAAAAATCAAGTCTCTTTCCATTTGAATAAATAAAATTAATGTGTACAATATGAAAGCTAGAAAAACCAAAAAAAAAGGAAAAAAGAAGACAATGGCAACATGAATTCACGTGAATATGTCAGCACAAACAGATAACTTGCAGATATCACCTGAAAGAAAAAAGCTCTAAGGAGAGAAAGAAAAAAAAAACATGGACCTACCGGCATAACGTGTGGGCCATTTTTTGGTCCAATGGACTCAATGAATTGAGCAAACTTCAGTATTTATATGAGGATATGAGGACAAGTTAAGCAAAACTTTCTTTGTTACCAAAAAAAATAAAATTGCTTTCATCAACTGAAAGGAAAGAAGAGGATAGCATATATTTTGACAGGCAAAAAATCAAAATTATGCTTCTTCTTTATAATTACATTTTCCTTATAATGTTAATTAAATCATAAGTTTACTAAACACTTCTTGCACTTTCATTTGGAAAAAACGTATATTTATAATTGTATCATAATGATTTTCACACTATTAACAGAAATTATCATTTTTTTCTTTCCATACAACTATCACTAGTGGAAAAAACCCTTATAGAGGCGGGTCTTTGGACACTTATTGAGGCGAACACCGTTCGCTTCAACTAAGGGGGCTGCAACAAGTAGGGACACTTTTTGAGGCGGACATTTTACGCCTCTAAAAGGACCTTATTGAGGTGGGCCTCCGAAGCCCGCCTCAACAAGTCCCTCACTTTGGCGCCAAAATGAGGGACTTGTTGAGGCGGGCTTCGGAGGCCCGCCTCAATAAGTAAACACTTGTTGAGGCGGGCCTCTATAGGCCCGCCTCAACAAGTCTCTTTTTTTTTAAAAAATAAAAATAAAAAAATCGGGACCCCGGTTTTTTGTAATACCGGGGTCCCATTTCTTTTTTTTAAAAAAAAAATCAGCTCAAATGGATAAACAATGTCGACAAGTAGATATACAGAATAAGAAACATTCATCTGAACAATCAATAGTACAACATCAGTTCCTCTTGTGACTCATTACACAAAAGCTGGATATTCAGTAGTTGAATATGAACACATGTTTAATTAACAAAATGGATAAAGTATATGATAAAAACAAACGCATACAAGGATAGTGCTACCATATCTACATTTCTTCGATAATAGTTCTAAGTTCTAACTGCTAAATAAACAATGTCGACAAGTAGATAAAACAAATCTGTGATACTAAATTCATCATGGTAGAGAATAGTCTATGATACTAAATTCATCATTAATTCTTCCAATTGATCAGTGATTCAGTGGTAATGTTCTCCCCACATTCAGCCACAACAAATTTGATCCATAGTAGAACTTCCTGTCACCAAGATCAGATATCATCGTAGATAAGAATCCAATAACTAGCATACACTATGATACTAAATTCATCATGGTAGAGAATAGTCTATGTAATTCAAAATCTGTTTAGTGTAATAGATTTAACTTGCAATGCTTATATATGAACAAGGAAGAGAAGATAAAGTTGAAGCAAAAGACAGAATACCTGATTGGCTAATCCGTGAAGTGGACCGGCTAAACCATTTTAAAGCAGCTGCAAATGAAAGGGTAGGGATCTGAAAGAGCACTAGCAACCTGCAATTAGAATCACAACAACTCAGCCATCTTTACACTTGAGTGATCAAACACATTGATGTCCAAGTGAAATGTAATAGAACATTACCATAGTACTCAGGTAACTCCTCCAACATTTACCTGTGGATTGTGATATACAGCTTCATTAGCTCAAAACAACACACTAACCCTTATTAAACAACATAATATATCAGCATAGCAAACAACTAGAACAATTTAAGACACAACATAGCTCAAAAGTGAAAATATCAAAAGAAGAGGACATATATGACTCAAAATACTCACATTTCCTTGGTGCCAAAGAAATACACTAGAACTTTCTTCTTGTCAGATTTGTACCCCCATGCCTCAGGCTCACTTACCTAGCATCAAAAACCTACTTCTTAGTTTATAATAGCATAAAAATCAATTATAAAACCATAGGCAAAATATACAAGTATCAATAAAACAACATCTCCTGACAATATCTCTTGACAATAAAAGTAATTCTTTATCGTGAGAAAACGATAACAGCTAACACAAAACTAACTGCAATAACAACATCTCCTGACAATAAAAGTTACAAATTATATACACATGCTCACCAAGATTCTTGCTAAATTTCCATTCTCACGTCCATAAATTTGCACATATATCTAGCAGCTTGGGTAAGTCAAGCAGTCCTTTTTCCTGTAAAAGGACTACATAAAGAATCAAAATAGGATATTAGTGAACAAGAGATTATTAGAGGAGACAAGGTTTTACCATTCTATGATAAGTTTTCAATGTTCTATTTTCTGACTTGTTTTTATCTCTGTTTGTTAGATTTGGAAGAAAAAATACATTTATCAGATAACATTTGGTGAAATTGTCACCATTAGCAGAACACTACCAATGGGAAAAACAAAGATTTTGTATAAATAGCATAACAGTTATGACTATGTATCACATATAATCAAAAACCAAATTCATACACATATAACTACACATATACACGTATAACTAAATCAATACACATATAACACTAACATAAATGTATTTATATTCCATCAAATGCAAATAGGGACAACATGGACAATATTGATTTTATACTACAACACTACAACAGGGACACCGGACACAGTCACACAACAAAATACTACTTTTAAAAGCTTCTCTGCTCAAACAATCATCAATACATAACAATTCGTCGACTGTACTTATTAATAAGAAAATCTAACTGTTCTTGCTTTAATAATGAGGTTCTTGGAAAGTTCTTCCTTATAATTTAAAAATTGGAATCCATTCATCTCAGATTTCAATTCTCCCAACTGAACTCAACACTGCCCTAGAAGATGAATTTCATCAAGATCGTACAGAAGACAGTCATTATAGGGATTCACACTTGAAGAACTATAAAAATTGCAAAATGCAAACAGGAATGCCAGAATCCAAGCTCATCAAGACAGCAACGAACTCCAAAAGCACAATTTTTTTGGTGATTCAGGGATAAAGCACACTTACGACAATGCAGAGCTCCGGAGGAGAGATCGGCGGTAGGAGAAATCCGGAAGAGAAATCGGTGGCGAATGGAAGACGGACGACAACGACGAAGATGGAGGAGACGAAGATGGGGTGGTGGCCGGCGACGACTCATGTGAGCTTGCAAATACCGGGAGGGAGGGAGTCGGCGAGTGGAGGAGATGGGAGTCGGTAGAGGAGACCGGGAGGAGATGGGAGGGCGACGCCGACAGTGCAGAGAAGGGAATGGGAGAATGGGAGAACGGGAGAAATGGGAGAACTTGCGACCGAGAGGAGATGAGAGCTGCGGCTGATGAGACTAGGGAGAATGGGAGATTGGGAGGGGACATTAGGGTTTTTTTCCTTTTATATTGGGAGGGGAGATTAGGCCGAATAATGGTCTAATAGAGGCGGGCCTCACATGACCGCCTCTATTGGACATATTTGTTGAGGCGGGCTTTAATAGGCCCGCCTCAACAAGCTTTAATTGAGGCGGGCTACTCAGCCCGCCTCAATTAGTTAGCATTAGAGGCGGGCCTTATCCTGGCCCGCCTCTAATACTTTAGCGAGAAATGTTTTTTCGGATACTTGTTGAGACGTATATTAATTTGCCCGCCTCAAAAGATATTTTTGAGGCGTATAAATTAATTATCCGCCTCAAAAACAAAAAAAAAAGTGATTGCCTAAGTCGTTGTTGAGGCGTTTTGAACTATGTACGTCTCTAAAAGGGAGCCTCAAAAAGTGTTTTTTCCACTAGTGTATATTTTTTCATTTCTAATACCTACTTTTATGTGTGATATCAGTGATTTATATAGCTTTATTCAACACACATAATGAATTGGTATATCACAACAAATCCTGAATTATGCTTACAATTTCATTGAACTTCCTTAGAAACATGAGAAATAAAAGTCTCACCATATATACTCATAATTGCAAAAATCTAATTAATTGTAATAACTTATGGACTAACGAGAAACGTTTATAGGAATAACATCCATGACATTTCTAACACTTAGAAAAGGGTATGAATTTATATATTAAAAATATATTATTCAAAAATATGTAAATATCAATTATACTAACTCAGAAAAATAGAAAGAGGTACTGGTTGGATATAAAATGCAATAGCATCATCCATATCGAGATACATTAAACATAGAAAGATAGGGCTGAGTTTTTAAGTAGTTGTAGGTTCAAAAAAATAAATAAAATCACCTACATAAAAGGCTTAGCAGTGTTATTTGATCCACGTCATCTATGAGGTCCTTTTTTTTGGGCCCAATGGACTCACTGACGACAAACTCAAATGGGCTATTTTTATGTACATATGCTCGGTAGTAATGACATACACACTTTATTGAGTACATTCACAAACGCATTATGATTCACATAAAATCATTTTCATATACCAGGAGAAACGAAGGCGTATTGTATGTTTTCACAAGTAAGGAAAATAGCAATTGTGCTTTTGATTTATTCTCACACGTTTCTTATACTATTGATTAAATTATTACTTTACACAAGATTTGCATTTTATTTTTGCAATCTTAGCTTTTATGACCTAAAAGACCAATATAAACAACAGATTCTAACCACACTTTGCACCAGAACAAATTTACAAATAAATATTGTATACATAATGTTCACGATATCATCACAAAACACTAACACAATTGTTATCATATACTAACGTATTTTCATCTCTCTTGCATACTTTTGATTGTGATAGCAGGGATTTCCACTCAAACCAAAAAATGAAGTGGCATATCGGAATCAAGTATGTGTTCACTCATCATTGTTTGAAGATCTTAGTAGTTAAAAAATAGTCCTCACCCAAAGAACATAAGCAACAAGGAATCAAGCCATGTCTAGAATATTACACTATCCGATTTGGTGTACGAATTGGGAAGAGGTAACATGTGCACAAGAACTTAAAGATCTTGGAGCAAAATGATATTATCCCACCAATTCGAGCCGCTTGGAGTAGTTCAAAATGAGTTACCATTCTTACTTGTGTGGTCTTGGATCTGACGATGGTGGGGAGTTGGATCCGACATTGGGCCATGCACAACCATATATCACGATAAGGTAGGATAGGTAATTCAAACAAAAGCTTTGCAACCAAGGGGAGCATTATTCAATTTTGGATGAGGATATTGGTATTATCTACAGAGTTTGCGGTGACAAGCAAGAATAGATCAAACATGTCATGCCATCGTTTGTAAGTCCTGAATCGAACATCCAATCAACACAATTTGTCAAATTGAATTACGTTCTTGATTAATATAAAGTTGTGCATTTTGAAGCATGAGAACCCGTTTGGAAATTCATATAGACCAGAACTGTTTCGAAGATAATTTCAGGGCTCAAACAAATCTTGTTTCCTTAACAGCGCGAGGCCATTTTATAATGTATTGAAACCAATGACATCCTCTAAAGTAAAGCACTCTTTTACTAAGTCCTAATTTTATTTTGTCTTAAATGAGATCATTAGATTGTACTATACACATATGATAAATGGCTTGTTTTTTTTATATATAATTAAAGGTTCACGTATTGGTACTGTGTGGAAAGATTATCAACAATATGGATGTTATGCATTTCCCAAAAAATATGTAACGTACAAGAAAAACTAATTATTGTGATTTCTAAAAATATTACGCCTAAAACAACCTATATTTTAATTAAATCATTTTAAATGTGTACATCGTATGTTCTTGTCTATCTGGTCACCGAGTTGTAAACGCTATGCGCCTCCATCTCTTCATCTAACTACAAAAAATGCGCAGACCTAGCTAGAAACTTTGTAAATCGTGAAATTTGATTCTGGAAATTCAAACGTCAGAGAATTCCATCAAACCGCCGATGGATACCTCCCTTTTAAACCTTACTCTTTCACAACTGGAAACCCTAATCATTGTCCTAGATCGATTGAATGAGAATGAGAGTCAAGTGTTGGGTGAAGACGGGCTATTGATCCAGACAACGAAGTATCAAATTTTCTAAGAGCAAGACCTCGCTCAGAAATTTAAGGTCCCTTGTGCTTGCACTGGAAGTCTGAGAGGTAATATTTCAGATTTTTTGTTTAATATTATTGATGGTGCAAGTCAATATTATAGGTTATAGAAGAATGTTTTTATGAAGAACATGTACTTGCTACTGAAATATGAGTTGTACGTCCATATAAAATTTTAGCACATTCGTTTTTCTTTTCCGCGAAGAAGTAGATAGTTGAAAACAATTTATTGGTCAATATGTGTCCTTGGAAGTAATAATAAGACTTTCTTGAATTAGATGTTAGAATAGGAGGCTTGCAAGATCTAGATTAAAATTCATGAAGTTCATTTTGTCTTGATTGAAATTGAGTACTAAGCTCTCTGTGGGAAAAAGTTTTGTGATAGTCGCTATATGCTTGTAAAGTCTCATCGGGTATGATGGAGACGATGGGCCCAGAGAAGCCTGATAAGAGTTAGGGCCCTTACGGTTAAACAAGACAAAATTGCAGTGTAAACCGTTCAACCACTACTGGTTGGTTACATTGTTAACCACCTTTTAAACCACCATCGTCCTTCTATTACTACCATATATATGGAATAGGCTAAATTTCACACAACGAACTTTTTTTTCCAAAAAAAGAAAACGACAACAAGGATAGTTTCTAAATCATCGTAAGTGTTCCCTAAGGATAGTTTCTTAATCATCTCCCACGTCTCAATTTTGTTTTTATAGCATACTGGCAACAAATGCCTTTCCATTTCTTTTTTCTTTTTCTTTTTCTTTTTCTTTTTCTTTTTGTTTCCCTGACATTTGTATCCATCATCGGTTGTCTTCTTGAGATTGTTAACTATGGAGAATGAAGTCCGGTTTTGTAGATAGACTACATTAATTGAATAGTACTATAACCACTTATGTAGTTGTTGTCACAGAAGTGACAATTGAATTTGTCTCTATATGTTTCTTTTGGTGCATTGTCCAACAATGGATTATACACCTATTGCAACATTCTTCTTCTTTTCTAGATAATATAGTATTTTCATGTTTTATTGCACAATTCATTCCCAGTGCTCTCACCATTAAAACAATTGAACTTTGATTGCACAACACAAAATTAAATTCATTAATGGTGTAACTTAGGGATTGATGATAAATTAGATCTCCAGTGTACATACCATTCTGTTTGTCCTATTTCTGTTTAAAGTTCGTAATCATTTTATAGGTTGCCAAATTCACTCAATGACTTTTGGATTGTGAGTTGATCATGAAATGATGTAGGTTGATACCAAATGAATGACATAATGATGAGTCTAGACCCACAATCCTTGCATTTGCCGAGCTCTGGATATGCTCCAAACTGCATGAGGCATGAATCAGGATCATGGTAGTAATAAAACACCTTTATTTATTAACCCTGTCAAATATATCTATAAAATTGATTGGTGGTTCTTGTGGTCTGATTTTGGTTATATTTTTGTGTACACTTTAGGGCAAAGAATGGATACTGATAAGTGGTCCACTTACATGCG
Organism: Rheum nobile; assembly: GCA_027886185.1. Taxonomy (NCBI): domain Eukaryota; kingdom Viridiplantae; phylum Streptophyta; class Magnoliopsida; order Caryophyllales; family Polygonaceae; genus Rheum; species Rheum nobile. Next base: position 9,964,294 of record WOAB01000485.1, read on the forward strand.
GTCTATCAAGAACTGCGAGCGTGATTACTATAAGTATAGGGACAAACAACGCAAACTCATCGACCGGCTGCGTGCATTGAAGAAACGCACTCCCGACAACTTGATTGATTATAGGACCTAGGATATGCAACTTCACCAGGTAGATGTAAGTCTTGTATTGTCGTATACATAATGTAGTCTTATATTTAACAATAACTTACATATTTTGCAGATCCAAAGGGAATGAATGTATAATGACCAATCGCTGGACGCAGTCATTAACATTGCAATGCTGCTGAAGTCATCATTGGAGTTTGCCTGTAGTTAGTGAAGTTTATAAGGATCTTTGGGGAGTTTGCTTTGTTTTATGGTTGTTATTTATGAATTAGGTTTTGTAATGACAATTTGATGCCTATCGATTTTATGAATGTAGTTGTAATATTGTTTTTGTTTTATGGACAAACAATGAATGCCTAGCGGTTGTGACCCGCTTGTTTTGGATATATTTAATCAAGTCATTTTGTTTTTTCGTAAATTATCATGTTATCCATGTCATGCAACGTCTATACTTACAAAACGAATAAATAATTTCATTTAAACAATATATCAACACATTATTTTTTATATGAATTTATTTAATTATGTTAAAATATTTTCAAACCATTTGATCATACACTATAAACAAAACAAATTAGAATTTAATAAACGACGATTTTACTTTAGAGAATCTTTTTGTTTAGAAACATTGTATCTTATTCATAACAACAGAATATATGTAGTATATGCATCTAATAAATGGTTATAACTAATTTTATATAACTAAAGTTTCAGTTATTACTAACGTGTGAAAAGATTTAATAAAATTATTTGAAATAAAACCGTAATATATTAAATCCTACTTTATATTTGTATATTTTAAATATGTACATTCATTTTATAGCCTACATATGTGTAAAACAATTTAATTACAATTTCATATTCTACGTACCTTATTTTGTATAACTAAAGTTTCAGTTTTTGCGTCGGGCCACTCGAGCATGAATCAAAACACTTCTTAATGATAATTCTATGTTAACTTATGTTTGTTAGTGAAATTTGGTAATACATTTGGTTTGAATGTTTGTTAGTGACATTTTTAACATTGTTCAAATAATTCATTAAGCCATGTTTTTATCTTTAATCATATACTACTCAATGCGTTGTTAGATGATGTGCTTGATTTTTACATCTACTTCATTATTTTTCTGATGAAATAATTGCATCAATCCTCGTGTGCGCTTGCGCACGTGAACCCTACTAGTATATACTAAAGGAGAGGCATAAATCATATGTGTCGGTCTCACGTTCAATTCGCTTACGTATCGTGTAGAATCGAGTGTGTTAGATCAAGGAACGGTGGAACTGTTCCTTGGGCAGCGGAATATAACAACAGAAAAACAAAGTAACGAGCTCAGTTCCTTAGAGATGAAAACTTAATCAACCAACTAGTTGACTAAGAAAAACCTCTAGGTTTCCCTAGTAGGATTTCGAATGTCTACTTATGTTATTAATCCTGGAATTACAAACAAGCAAGTCTTATCTCAATCTAGTTTACTCCTAGATATCTAGACTTCTCAATGTAACGTTCCTAACAACACCTAAGACAAACAAAACCCTAACAAGTACTCAACTCACCAAAGTCTCGTCCCTTGTAAGTGTTCTTCTTCTTCCTTCGAATACTCTTCTCTTCTTTCAAATGCTCTTCTCTTGTTCCGAATGCTCTACTCACTGAATATCTCTGTGTTTCATCGTCTATCTTCTGTGTTCCATGTTCTGTCTTGTAAGTGAAGTTCACAGCTTTCGAATATATAGTCTAGGAAGTTCTCAGATTTACCCTAGTTTTACTTAAGGAAAATAAGAGAATAAAATCCTATACAATCTTTTCTAAACTTATCCTAACCAAATTATCTCTTCACTGAGATCTTCCTTGAGGCCCAAGTTGCAACTTCCAAATCTGTTTTCCATAACAGATATTCGGCGGCTCTCTAGGGTTTCAGCGCGCGTCCTCCATTCCTTGCGTTGTTCCCTTTCTCTGTTCAGTTCAACATCACGCGTCTCTTCTTTTCTTTCGTTCCAGCGTGTTGTTTTTGTCATTGTTGGCTTCTCTGTTCCTTTGCTTCTCTGTTTTGACTCTTCACTGGTTTTCATCGTTCCTTTTCATCGTTTCCTGAAACTCATAGTCACACTAAAAACCATCAAAAGCATTTGAGTTTATCATCATCAAAACTAGAGGGAACGTCGTCGTTCCAACAATTTCCCCCTTTTTGGTGATGACAAACTCCTTCAAAATGTGCAAGTCAAAATACACAGTTCAAAACAGACAAGTAAAGTCATTTTCACATTTAATCACACATATACTATGTTCAAGATGTTAACACTGATCCCCCTCAGAAAGTTCATTGAGAATTTACCTTCAAGAAGCATTGTCGTTCCCCTTAGCACTAGCTTCTGTTATCAACTCTTCCTTGGGTTTCACATTTTCCATACTTCCCCCTTTTGGCATCATCAAAAGTTTCACAAATGACAGAAAGACTTGACACACATGCAACTCATAAGCAAAATAGTTCATTCATAAAGTTAGACGAAGTACAAAGCATAGGGGCATAGACAGCTAAGTTCAAAAGATAAGGAACAATCACACAAAAGACATAAGAACATTTAAAAGAAATCAAGAACAGAGGGTCAGACGGGCTAGAATAGGAACGGAGAGCACTTAGATCTCAAGGTCTTCAGCAGAGTCTTCAGCTTTGCTCAGAAAGTGATCTAAGAGCAATGTCATGGTGGTGTTCAGTTGCTTGAGCTCAGCAAGAATCTGAGGCTGAAACGAGCTCCCCTTAGACGTTCCTTCACCAACTGCTTTCTTAGCAGCAACAGTGCTCGTTCCCTTGGTATCGCCTTTAAATTTCATCTTCTCCACATTGTGACTGTTCCTTGGCCTGTTGGAGTTGAAGGATGTAGGCATCCATCTCAGCGTCGGTCAATTTGTCGGTGATGATCTTGCTTGGGGAATCCATGGAAGCAGAGAGCTTGAGAGATTTGAGTGCTGAGAGATATCAGAGAGAGTAGTGGCGGTGAAGGAACTTGAGGAGATATGCCATATATATAGGAACAAGATAAAATATTTTCCAAGATAAAATCTTTTCCAAATAAATCTTTTCGGATCTCAACCGTCTCCAAGTTTCCTTCTTTTCAAAAATTTCCATCAATAGCGTCTTCTCTCTCCAAAAGCAACGGTCACTTTTTGCTTGGTAGCCGCGTCACTATTCCTGTCTCAGATCAGTCAAATCACACAGGGAGCCGTTCCAACGGACACCTGCGACTCAATTAATGCGAGCCTCTTATTCAAATTCAACATTCCACACCTATCAGTTCCCCCTTAATCTGAGCAACGGTCTTCGTTCCCCCTGAGACCAAGAGTGCTTGCGAGGCTTGTCTGGATATTTCAATGTTGGGTTCACGCAAAATATAGTATATCCAATCATATGGTAGGGAGAAAATCAACTCAAATAATTATTCCCAGTAAAAAGTTTAACAAAGAAGGATCATAGGGAACGTTTACCTGAATCGCGGCTAAGGTAGGCTGTACAACCAATTATCATGTGGGCTTGTAATGAGGGTTCAATCATCAAATTGGTTGTTTTGGGTCTTTAAGAGAGATGTTAGCATGTAATCAAGTAATTTAACACAAATCAAAAGACAAAGTACCTAGACCCTAAGACAAGGTAATTCGAACACACAAAAATCATGAACATTCATATCATAAGAAGCCAGTAAACAAGGAACTTCATGAAATCTGTGAAACAAGTTAGCCAAGCATTGAGGGAATAATGGGTGTGTAGGTCCTCAATTCATAGAGATCATGCCAAGGAGTAATCGAAGATACTCGAATGGGCCTTTGTCTAGTGCTTTGGTGAAGATGTCTGCCACTTGATTTTCAGTCCTGCAATGTTCCATTCTAATAAAGCCCATGTCAACATTATCACGTAGAAAATGATGACGAATGTCAATATGCTTAGTACGTGAATGATGAACTGAATTTTTTGAAATGTTGATGGCACTAGTATTATCACACGTAATAGGAATGGTGCCAAGAGACATACCATAGTCTTCCAGTTGTTGCTTAAGCCATAATACCTGAGCACAACAGCTTGCCGCGGCAATGTATCAGCTTCTGCATTGGAGAGGGCCACAGAGTTTTGCTACTTAGAACCCCATGAAATGAGACAGGGCCCAAGGAACTGTTCCGTTCCAGAAGTGCTTTTGTGATCTACTACGTGCCATTTTGTTGTTCCCTTGGTCGCAAAGTTGTGCAACACTCAACAAACTGAAACCAAGTTCATGAACTAAACTAACTTCTTTTACCGTGATACTGGAGTTTAGTTGTATTTCGCCTGTTCCAATGATTTCCCTGCATCTCTTGTCTCCAAGAACAACACTCCCTCTTGAGTGTTTGTGAAGTGAGGTGAGTTGGTCTTCTTTTCCGGTCATGTGGCATGAATAAGCGCTGTCAATGTACCACCTCTCGTTCCCTCTCACTTCAGTCTGCACAAAAAAGGTTAAGGTTTGGCGACCCATGCAAGCTTACCCTTACCTGGTCGAGACACATAATGCAATTATTCCATAGGAATAGTTCTAACATTAACAACAAATTTCTTCCTAGTCTTAGCATGATTATGATTATGCACATGTGAATCATCATAGAAATCATTCAAGTTCACATTGTTACTCCTACTGTTCCTTCTTTTTGTGTGCTCTTCAGAGAACTTCTTTTTCTTTTTACAGTCTTTTTGCACATGTTTGTTGTCCCCATAATACCAACACAGCTTGAACTGTTCCATCTGAACATACTTTCTGTTGGGAACAATACTCTTGCGTTGTTTGGTACGTTCAGGACATGGAACGTTTGGTTGCGTTCCCTGAGACTGCTTGAGAAAAATCTTGTGGGTAGGTTGTCCAGTGTACCAGGACTGAGTTTCATCCAGACCACTCTCAAGGACCTTGACGCGTTCCTCAAGATTGCGATTCTTCTCTCTAGTATCTTGAAGTTCCCTATCTCTTGCTTCACGTAGTTCCAGTATAGAGGGATCATCTTCCGTTTGCTTGGAACCTGTATAGCCAATACCATACCTTGCTTCGATGAACTTGATGCTTTCAGCTTCAGCCTTCTGTTCCATCAAAACAGAATGAATCTTGTGCACATAGGACTTCATCTCGGATATCTGTGCTTCAAGCTTACTTGGACTAGCTATACTCCTTGCATCAGTATTGTTAGAAACTTCATTCATAAGCAAAGAGACCTTTTCATTTCTTAATCTTTGAAGTTCCTCATGATTAGCATCACATGAAGAATAAGGAACAGTTGAGCTACTAGCAGTGTTAGAAAAATTTTCTTTTAAACTACTACACTCATCTTCAGAATTAGCAAGTTCCTCTTGTGTTTTCAAGTTTTCAGAATACATTTCCCTTATGAGAGCAATTAAGGATTTCTTATCATAATTCACAAGAGATTTCAAGAACGTTTCAGGATTTACCTCGAGTTCCTCAGAGGAGTCGTTGATGGCCATTGCACACAGCTTGCCACTCCAGGCTTCAGGATCTTCACCATCTGAGTCATCATCATTGCCCCACACAGCAACGAGAGCTCTCTTCTCATCATTCCCAGAAGGTGTGCTTGGTTTCTTGGGCTTTGGACATGAACTAGAGTAGTGACCCTTTTCATTGCAGTTGTAGCATGTGATATCCCTGATGTCATGAGTCTCACTGTTCCCACCTCTACTGTTTCTTCCTTTGTTGTAAAGGGAATGCATGACTTTGGTTAGCAACACCACCTCAGGATCATCGGAGCCATCATTGTCATCGAGGTCATTTTCAATCCTATCAACAGCCTTTCCAACCATTGAAGTGATTCCCTTTTCTTTGGAATCCTTGTTTCTTGCAACCTTCTCTTTATTGTCATACTTCTGGATCTTGCTGAACACCTCATGGAACGTCAGTTTGACGGTATTGGGATTCTCCTTTAGAATGGCTTTGGTCATCGCATGACGATGATGAAGCCCATCAATGATTATAAGAATCTTCTCGTCAGGGAGGATTTCTGCATCGGTGACTGAATGGGCAGTTAGATTTGCTGTGATTTTCTCAAATCTAGCTTGGTAGGAACTCACATCTTTCTTGTCATCCATTTTGAAGTTGTATAAGTCCTTCTTGGCAGTGAAACGATCAACTTCACGCAGATCCTTGCTTTCCATGTACATATGTTCCAAGGCAAGCCATTTAGCATTAGCCGACTCACAAGATTGGAGTTTTTGCACATCTTGCTGATTGAGAGCGTTGTTGATGAGCATGGCTGCTTTGCAATTTTTCTCCATTATTTGAAGATCGTCTTGATCCCATTTCTTCAATTTCTGTTTCTTCTCCAGATCGACAATGTCAATATCACCAAGGGAGATCACCAACCAGCATTGGTAATCGTTACTTTGCACCCATTTGATGAAAAGCGTCTTCCAATGTTGATATTGGCCAGCGAGCAAGAGAGGGGGCCTTGAGGAGTTCAAACCGACTTCGACAGTAGAAGGAGACATTGTTACCTGTAAATCTGTAAGTAACACACAATCTAGAACAAACCTGCTCTGATACCAATTGTAGAATCGAGTGTGTTAGATCAAGGAACGGTAGAACTGTTCCTTGGGCAGCGGAAAATAACAATAGAAAAACAAAGTAACGAGTTCAGTTCCTTAGAGAGGAAAACTTAATCAACCAACTAGTTGACTAAGAAAAACCTCTACCTCTAGGTTTCCCTAGTAGGATTTCGAATGTCTACTTATGTTATTAATCCTAGAATTACAAACAAGCAAGTCTTATCTCAATCTAGTTTACTCCTAGATATCTAGACTTCTCAATGTAACGTTCCTAACAACACCTAAGACAAACAAAACCCTAATAAGTACTCAACTCACCAAAGTCTCGTCCCTTGTAAGTGTTCTTCTTCTTCCTTCGAATACTCTTCTCTTCTTTCAAATGCTCTTCTCTTGTTCCGAATGCTCTACTCATTGAATATCTCTGTGTTTCGTCGTCTATCTTTTGTGTTTCGTGTTCTGTCTTGTAAGTGAAGTTCACAGCTTTCGAATATATAGTCTAGGAAGTTCTCAGATTTACCCTAGTTTTACTTAAGGAAAATAAGAGAATAAAATCCTATACAATCTTTTCTAAACTTATCCTAACCAAATTATCTCTTCACCGAGATCTTCCTTGAGGCCCAAGTTGCAACTTCCAAATCTGTTTTCCATAACAGATATTCGGCGGCTCTCTAGGGTTTCAGCGCGCGTCCTCCGTTCCTTGTGATGTTCCCTTTCTCTGTTCTGTTCAACATCACGCGTCTCTTCTTTTCTTTCGTTCCAGCGTGTTGTTTTTGTCATTGCTGGCTTCTCTGTTCCTTTGCTTCTCTGTTTTGACTCTTCACTGGTTTTCATCGTTCATTTTCATCGTTTCCTGAAACTCATAGTCACACTAAAAACCATCAAAAGCATTTGAGTTTATCATCATCAAAACTAGAGGGAACGTCGTCGTTCCAACACATCGTCATGTCATCCAACCTTTTAAAAAAAAGTATATAACAATGAATTCAGTTTAATTATATATTAAATTTATTATATACAAATATGAAATCTAAATATGGTCTCACTGTAATTATATATATTATATTTTGTCTAATTAAATAAATTTAATTAATAATTAATATATAAGCATATCATCACCCAATAAATTTAATTATATTTAAAAGAACAGGATAAATATCACCCAAAAAATACATCGGTCTTTGGTATATGTCAAATTATCCAACCTTTAAAAAATTAATTCTACTTTAGTTATATTTTATTAATTAAGAAAAATATAAGCATATCTCATATGCATCTGCCGCTGAGAATTGTTAAAATCCATTGAGAATAATTTTTAATTATATGTGGTGATAGTCAAATTTTGATTTTTCGTTGAATTTTAAACTAGATAGCAGTATTCTATGCTATTATCATTAAAATAGTTGTATCGAATCTACTAATTGAAGACTTAACCAGTATTTAGAAGTTAATTAAATAAATCTCAATTTCAAGTTTTTCTTATATTTAATTTGATATGTAATTTTATTGCAATCTATCTGTTCTTAACCATTTTTCTAATTTTTTTAGAAAAATATATCGAGATCGTTTTTGGGTTTTCTATCATATGCTCTTGGGCATGGGCTGAAAAATCAAATATTTTCTTAAAAACTATTATCAATAATTTCGAGTCCTAATTGGCTTATTCTAATTTTAAAATATGTGTTTAACTCTATTTTTTCATAAAGTTTATCAAATCTTTTTGTAACCATACATATGGTGTATATATATGATTTGTTAATCTGCATAGATTTGATTGACGTATTTGATTGACGTATTTGATTGACGTATGTATTCGCTTTTACAAAAGTCATTATTCTATAAAGTTATATTATTGTTATGATATTTAGCCTACGTAATTTTATTTTGAATATAAAAATTGTATCATAATCTACAAACATATTAAAATATTGCATCTTTCATTGCATTATACATCCTTACATTCACACAAAAATCTAAGTCTTTATTTAAAACCAATTATTATGAGTTGATCCCATCTTAAGAACACATTAACAACATCTTAAAATCAATTCAAATCTATTTTAAAGTAAATATGTTGTAAATTGATAACAATTATCAAAATATATTTTACCTTGACAATCATACTTCATAGATTAGATAAGAGTAAAGTAACAACTCCAACGGTGATATTTTACTCAATTACTCTAACGTGATGTTTAAATACTAACATTACATATACATTTGCAGTTGTACCAATTATCGACGACATATACAATTTACAATTTGATTGTAACTTTAAATGAATTCTTTTTCCGAAGTCTTTTCAATTTAGCTAGTAAGCATAATATTCTGTAACCATAAGATTACGAGGTCACGAGTTCGAATTTTCCTCCTCCGTTACAACGGCTTAAGTGCCTCCAATAAATAAATAAAATAAAGTTTTTAAATCTTTTTTAACTAAATCGTATAAAAAAATTAAACATTTTGTTTATATTATGTATATAATTTAGCAAGTTAATTGTGAGTTAGGGATCTAAACAGGTATTTGGTGCACAATCAAAAGTATGCATAGATAATTAGAATAAAGAAGCTGGATCTGATTTCTTACATCAACACAGTGCAGCACCAGAAAGAATTGTGAAGGTTGAGGAGAGAATCGGCGGCATATACAAGGGTTTTGGTGATGGGTGACAAAACTTATGACCTGTATAAACTCTACTTCTTTTTCCGTACTGATTAACAATGAACCCGGACCTATATTTAAGCCTTTGTGTGGCTTACGTCAAGGTGACTCCATTGCCTCTTTCATCTTTATTATCGCTATGGAATACATTTCTTGTACTTTATCTCATGAAGCTCAGCAACCTAATCGGAAAATTGGAATTCAATTAATCTGTAATGGAACGTGTATTCCCTTTCTCACCTTTGTTGATGATACCTTAATTTTTGCTAATGCCACTCCTCAAAGTATGCATTATATCCAGGACCTCTTAAACACTTTCAGTCGTATCTCGGGATTATCCATTAACTTCCATAAAAGTTCTCTACAAACATCCTCCAACGTCAGTATCCACCACACCACATCTCTTGCATTCATTCTTAACTTACCAATTACTAAATCCATGGAAAAATATCTAGGCATTCCTATTGTTCGAGGTCGTGTCAAATCGGCAATATTTGATGACTACATTCAGAACTTAAGAAAACAATTATCGAAATGGAAGGCTAGCACCTTATCTCAAGCTGGACGTCTGGTTCTCATCAAATCAAACTTATGCCCTAAAGTCAATTACTTAATGCAGAGTTTTTTACTCCCCACTACAGTTTGTAATGAAATAGATAAAATCATTAAAAATTTCTTCTGGAATAAATACAACCCCAATTACCGCTTCCTTATTAATTGGAAATCAATCTCCAAACCTAAATCTCTTGGGGGTTTGGGCCTACACACTACCCTTGAAATAAACAAATCATTTCAAATTAAATTATTATGGAAAATTTTAACCGAGACCAACAATTTATGGGTCCGAATTATCACAGAAAAATATCTTACTTCAACGGATCTTTTCTCGTACCGCAAGAAAGCCAAACAGTCCTGGCAATTTTCACGCCTGCTACATCTCCGCGATGAATTTAAGAAAGGTCTCAGCTGGGAGCTCGGAAATGGCCGAACAATTAAATTCTGGCTTGATTCTTGGATTCCAAACTGTCATCTTTTTCCTTATTTCTGCAACAATACTGCTTCCGATATAACTGTATCCTCCTTCATCACCCCATCCCACAAATGGAATGTACCTTACTTACAAACTCTGTTACCTCAGCACATCATTGATAAAATTACTAACATACATATACCGATTACACAGATGGAAGACCGACTTCTTTGGAGATTCAATTCTGACGGAAAATTTACCACTTTCTCCACACATAAACTGAACCAATGCGCCCTCCATAATACCCAAACACAACCTTACTCATGGATTTGGAAATTGAAGATCCCTCCGAAGATTCAAAACTTTATTTGGAAGGTTTCCATAGATGTACTTCCCACCACTGAACGTCTTAACCGTCATTACAACTCCGTTTACTCCACCTGCCAGCTATGTCAAAGGGCGGATGAAGATCTCAATCACTTATTCTTCACTTGTCCATTCACTCAGTCAATGATATCTAACCTTAAATCAAAACTTCAATCTTCCTTCTCTCTTCAATATACATCAGATTTCCAATACAATTTTGAGTACTTCAGACAATCCAATTCTAATCATGTTCCTCTTCTATTTCTCTAGTGGTTCATCGGGAATCATCGTAATAACCTTATCTTTCTCCAATCTCCTACTCCTATTAACTTCAACCCTTCGGACCAAGCTTGGCGATTCTTTCAAGATTGAACCTTATCCACCGAATCCATAAAACCAATAACCATCAAAAGAAACTGTGCATTGATTACAAATCGGACTTGGAAGAAACCCTCCGAACTGGGTAAAACTTAATTTTGATGGTTCTAAGAAAAATGATAATACCTCACATTTTGGCTATATCCTCAGAGATAATAATGGACAAGTTCTTTCTTTCTATCGAAAACAGATCCCTTCAACTTCAATACTCCGTTGTGAGGCACTAGCAGCTCTTTCAGGTATTCAATATGCTGCTAGGCTCAATATCAAATATCTAATTATCGAAGGCGATAATTTATTGGTCATTAATTCGATCCGAGGCATTTGGAAAATTTCTTGGGATATCCATTCCATTATTATGGACATCTCCTCTTTGCTTTCGTCCTTTACGTCTTTTCAAGTCTTTCATTGCTTTTGGGAGGCCAATCGCGCATCAGATTTTCTGGCAACACACCCCATTACGTCTTCCTCACTTCAACAGTTCCAAGATCTTATTTCTCTCTCCACTATTCATCATCGTACTCGTCCAATTCTTAGTGATAGATATGAATTCTTACAACTGAACTCTACCTGCAATTCATTTGGAACTTAGTTTGTAAAGATTATCAATTCGGATGATTTAGGATAGTCATCGTATTAGATGGGCCCTAATGTTCGCCTTGTATAAAAAAAAAACATTGTAAGGGCAAGCATAACATAAGGATCAAAGTCATCTATTAAACAGAGCAAGCATTATGTTAATTTTATAAGGGCAAATTTTTGGCAGTGTGTGTGCATCTATGATTTTAATTTGAAGGGTGGACTGATTTTCCGAGCTAATAGACAAACGAACAATATATAGATAGTTAAAGAGTATATTAAAAATTTATACTCAACTAAATCAGCATACCAATACTGAACTTTACTACAAAGTAAATAGTGTCAAATTCAGGCATGTAGCAAGTAAGCAATTGTGGCAGTTTAGCTCATAGCTGAACACAAGACTCCCAACAAAGAAGCAAAAATTGAATTCTCTTTGCCTCACAAAACTAATAATGGCTAACTTAGGCCCTGTAGCCACGGCTGTTTCTCTTTCCTCTAGCCTTTTCGAACTTTCGGCCCTTTGCCCTGACGTAAGGCTTGGTGTGGCTCTGGGGCACACCAGGAGCCCTTCCGAAGTGCTTGACAGCCTCCCTAGCATTCTTTGGACCTCTAAGGAGAACCTGTAGTGTGACAAGAATTATTTAAGCATCTTATTACCAAATGGTGTTTCAAGATTGAAAATACACTCACATTCACCAAAGTCATAATAATTGAGTTGTAAATAGCAAGCACGTCCAACCAAGAATGCTAGGCTAACATACTGAAACTCTAGCCTAACTGTTAACCTTCCAAACATTGAAAATAAACATGGTTAATCTTGAAAAGAAATAAGAGGGGACCAGATTGATGTAAAATGTTAATCAATCCATTATTGAATGCCTTGATCCACATAAAAGTCAAAGGCTCTAAAGGCATCATACTGAATAAAGTATAATACTACACTTCAAAGAACAATTGCCAACACAAACCCCAAAATTTTTCAAGAAGTGGTGAAAACTAAGAACTCAACATACATATTTCATCACCGCAACAAAGCATTCTGAGGGGATGTAACACCTCTGAAAGCAACTTTGATCGAGTAAACAAAGTGCTGTCATCAGACACCAACTTACATTCCCATGAATTACAAAAAAGTCGTGATAAGACGCTAACTTACAATCCCATGGATTAAAAAAAAATTGTGATCATGAACAAAGTTCCCTTAGCATGCAAATGCCCATAATATTGATCAGAGACTAGTATTAAAACTTACTTACAGAATCACTCTACAAAGTCAATAAAGGCAAATGACACCAAATACACATTCATCATAAAACTAGCATTACCGTGTTCTGGCCAAGAGGAGCTCTGAGAGCCAACTGATCGAAAGTCATGCACTCCCCACCAGCTTTCTCAATGCGAGCCCTGGCAGTCTCAGTGAACCTCAAAGCACAGACCTTGAGCTTTGGGACTTCATACACCCTGATGTCATCTGTCACAGTACCGACCAGAACCGCAATCTTGTCATCCTACGATTCACAATCAAAGAAATAATAGGTTTACAAATGATGCCAAGGAAATCGAACAGGTACAAACCAAATAGGGATCAGAAAACCTAAACCGCGAATCGAAAAAGATAAAATGAGTAATTACCTTTCCCTCCATGAACTTGACGAGCCTTGAGAGGGACAATGGAGCCATGTTCACCTTGCTCATGAAAAGCCTCTTCATGACGACCGCGTTAAAGTTGCTCCCAGTCCTCCTAACGAGGAAACGGTAGAGCTGAACAGAACACAGCGTAACACATCGCAACTCTCAATTTCCAAACGGAAACCCTAAAATCGGATCAAAATAAATGGAGGGAGAGGAGTGAACCTTGACGAGAAGCTTGAGGTAGATGTCATTGGATTTGGGCGCAGTGCGCGCGGTCTTCTTGCTCTTACCACCTCGCTTCAAATCGATACCCTGGAAAAAAGAACCAAATTCTCGTTATTAAGGGTTTACAGACATCGAGTCCAGGGAGAAGATGCGAGGAAGACGAAATCGGGGATTACCATGGCTGGCGATTCAGGTGTGCAGTGCAGGTATCGGCTGAGGGGACGAGTTTGCGAGAGGACGATTAGCTATTTAGGGTTTTACACCTCATTTTATATTCTGGCGGGCTGATAAAAGAGGCTAAATCAGTATATTGGGCTAACGGGCCGATGTTTTTGTAAAACTGCACTGGAGTGTGGGCTATTAAGATACCAAGTGGTTGCATATACCACCCGCAGCGGGTTTTCAGTATCATGGATTCATGGTAAGAAACTCATATAAAACCAAACAAATAAGGCCCACTGTTCCTTTTTGCTCATCCAAATTTGAAAAATGCCACCATATCACCAAATGAAGCTATGGATACGAATGGTTCCGAAGATGACCTACGACGTGCCTTTGATCTATATGGTGCCATTTTTGCCTTTATAGGTTCGGATTCAAACCTGAACTTGTTAATTCAATAGCTTGTAGTTTCTCTATCTGGCTAAAGCATAATAAGTGATCGTTTATATGTTCGGGCATCAACTACATGTATCATCATCATCATCATCATCATCATCATCATCATCATCATCATCATCATCACAATGTTTCCGCAACTTGTTAATTCAATAGCTTGTACGCGTATTCGGGGATGCTTGTCCATCCAGAAATACAATTGTTTCTGCAAGGTGAGAATGGGCCTGGCTCAAGCCTTGTTCTTTCAACCGATGCTAAGCCGAGACTGAAATGGACACCTGAACTTCATGATAGATTTACTGAAGCAGTGAACCAGCTAGGAGGAGCAGATTCTATATGTCATACACAACTACACAATAATCAACAAAAGTATATAGTACTTCACTGTTTTTATAGCTATTTGTCCCTTTTTCTACTCTTGTCGCAGAGGGTACTCCAAAAACAGTAATGAAAGTCATGGGAATTCCAAGACTAACCTTATACCGCTTAAAGAGCATTGCATTAACCAATCACTTTGATTTGCTGAAATACAAACTCAACACGATTATTCATGGCCAGGCAAACAACGGAATAAGCAAGACATGTATGATTGTATGAAGACAAACACTAGCATATTGAACTCAAATGTTAAGCAAATAGAAGGAGAACTTGTTGATAAACAATCATACATATTTGCAACTACTATTTCACATGAGAAAATGCCAGAAACAAATGGACCCTTTGCAAGTGATAGTGGCATTGAGCACCAACTGAACAAGTAAGTTGATCTTATACTATTGTTGAGCACTTGTACCATAAGAGAAAGCTAAACAACTCTATTTTAAAATTACAAATTTGTTTGATGTCCACAATAACTCTATTGTAAAATGAGTATATAAATTTGTATGTATAAAATGGGGAAATACATCTTTGTTCATAGCACAACATTTTTTATCAGTTCAAGCTCATTTTTTTTCTTTTTGAAGCTGCCTCATAATAGATACCCGCCTTTGTTCATGGCGGATGAGGAACTTGTTGATCGGAAGAAGTATCATGAGAAGCGTTGCAAGCCTAAGTGTGTTAAGGCCTTATTTGCTTATCAGGTGAATCTTTGTAAATGTCCTCGAATCCTTTATGACTTTGTAACACTCCCAAATCGTAACCCATTTGGAAAGGTATTACCGCCAGTGACCTCGGTTTCCACACCGAAGCCACCCCAGGCTTTACCATTGAAACACAATTTATAAAGAACAATTATGATACAAAATTACCATAACTCTCATTTAAAACATAGTCGCGGAATTTCAACACAATTCCAAATGCGACAAAATACAGAGTTATTACAATACAGCGGAAGACTTAAAATAATTTACAAGAGTATTGACTTCAATAGTCAACGCCCAAAGATCGTAGCCTGATTAAAACACTGTCAAAACACCGTTCATCTTCATAGTCGTTCTAGCCTTCATGGATCCTGCAACCTATCTGATGTGTCGAAACGGACGGACGACACCAACCATGACGATGCAGATAACAAAAATACCGTGGGTTAGTCTACTGAATAGACTAGCAAGTGACCAAAGTAGAAGGTTCGAAGTAGTCGTGCTAGGTTTAAACTCATCATCCCTCGAATAATAACCGAGTATGATAGTCAACCTTCACACTCCTACTGGAATACAACAAGAGATATGCAGAAGAGACGACTCTGGAAGACTGAATCTCCACAGAGACCGACCCGAAAGAGACTCCAAGAGATTGAGTCTTAAGGAAATATGACAAATCTGGAATGTTTACAGAATCAAACAACATCGATTAAAAGCTGACTGAGATGCTTCGGCTCACAACCAACCTCATCGCTTACAGCGAATCTAGATCGGAAGGAGAACGTACTATATTCAAGTCTGGATCTTACAGAACCACATAACGATGATTTAAAAACTGACTCAGATGTTTCGGTTCACGACCAACCTCATCGCTTACAGCGAATCCAGATTGGAAAGAGAACGTACTCTGATCAAAAGTCAAGACGAGCTTTCCTAGCTATACTATTTACTTAGCTGCACTACTCGTCAAGGGTATATTAATTAAGTGCTCTCGGGCACCTTATCTTATTTAATTCCAAAACGATTAACACATTAAAAGCTTTTAATATATGTCCCTGTCACGCAGGACCCATATCTAAGGAATGAACCTCATCGAGTCCAAACCTCTGAATCTACATCGAAAGAATGAACCTCACAGAGTCCAAACTTCTACTATCGTTGGGTCTTGTTTGCCCTTAAAAAGAATGAACCTCTCAGAGTCCAAACTTTTACTATCACAGGGTCTTAATCGCCCTTTACAATTATAAAGAAACGCGCATGGACCTCTCAGAATCCAAGCGTTCCTACAAATACTCGTGCTAACTAACAGTCATAGCACAATAATAATTTAGGATAAATCCACATAAAGGCCCGAAAGGCGATCATCAATAATAGCGTCGTTCTAGCAGATATACAACCTATTATATGATTTTCCAAAACAGTTTATAAAACCTTTTCCATACATGAACAATAATCAGTCCAAATTAATTAACAATTAAGCAATTGATAATTAATGGTGTAACACCCCGTAATTTTTAAGGGTATTTTGAATTATTTTTAAATTTTTCTTATGCCCGAATTGCTAGACGGATTTAATTCAGTGAGTCTCGGACCTTCTGAAGAGGGGTCTAAGCTCTGTAGAATTTTCCGAGCATTATATAATACAGTTGAGGTATTTTCGGGGTTAATATATCGTTAAAGTATGAATATATTTAACCCGGAGTTAAGAAATTTAATCCAAACTAAGTTTGGATAAGAATAAATGAAGTCGGCCAGAAACCGCGATCAACCGCGATTGACCGCGATCAACCGCGACCTGACGCGATCGGCCGCGATCGCGGTAATGCCTTTTTCAGAGGCGGTCGTCTTCCTCGAAGGCGGTTACTGTAGCTCGGCTGGGATATTTTCTGGGCAGGCCAAGTGGCTCGCTAGTGGCCTTCGCCTTTGTCCCCTTGGAGGTGTCAGATTGGGCTATAAAAGGAGGTGAAGACCGAAGCCAAGAGCTCTCTTCTTCTTCTCTTCTTCTTCCTCCTCTGTTTCTCCTCTGTTTTTCACCATTGTTGAGCAGTTTTGGAGCTTCGTGTGTGGGAGATTTCGAGTGTCTCTTGAGTTGAGAAGGTGCTCTTGAGTGTTGTGTGAAGCTTTGTGGTGTTGGGAGATCGAACCATAGACAAATCGAAGGCAAACAAATTGGTTTGGGTAAGAAATTCTCCATTGTCGTCTCGCGAGCTAGCCACTGTCACAGCACGAAAACCGCGACCGACCGCGACCTGCCGCGATCGCGGTATTGTGTCCGAGTTGTGTGTTTGTGGTTTGGCTTTGGGCTTTGCTCGTTTCCTTTGATTTCTTCTTGTATTCTTTTAGATTCATATATAAGTATATTGAATCTAACTTAGGGTCTTGTTATGGGCCATTTCTTAGGGATTATTATCCAAGATTTGCTCCAGTTTCAGATCCAGGAGCCCGTTGTCTCCAAGCTTTGCTTAAGCTTTTGCGGATTTAGGCAAGTGGCGGTTCGCTCTTGCTCATCATTCCATACTTCAATTAATTAGCAATAGTTTTGTTGTTAATTAATTTGGGATGATTGTTAATTATGTTGGAATTGTTTGATAACGTTATGTGATTAAAAAGAAGATATTATACTAGGTTGTATATTTTGCTAGAACCGACGCTAGTCTATTCTAGATTTGTGCAGGTGAAGGCCATAAGGGACTTTGATGTGATTTATTGTGTGTGTTTAGATTATTAAATCTAGGGTGTTGCCAGGTGGGCATAGATATGGATAGTTGTGCAGGTGGGGCCGTGATGGCTCTGTGTGGTGTGTTTGTGTGTTTAACTGTGTAGTTAGCACGAGTATTCGTAGGGACAATGGATGGAGGTCATGTCGTCTCTTTATAATAAATTGGTGAGTCATGACTAACTTCTATACTCGAGTGGAGTAAGAAGTGGTGCACTCTGCAGGTGTCACAACCCGGTTCGATATGTGTTTCGCGAGTGGCGGACATGTATGTAAAAGCTTGTAACGTGATGTGGTGTGTGGTCATTTAAATAAGATACGTGCCATGAGTATGCACATAATGAAAATGCCTTGACCATATTATTAAAGTGCCGTATGAGTAAGCACTTATTTAAAATGTTGGCGAGTAGTGCAGCTAGGCGCTAGTGCAGCTAGGAAAAGCTCGTCTTAGTTGTAAATCGCTCGTATGCGATACTTGTGTGATGTGGTTGTGTGTGTTTGGATATGTTTTCCAACATTTGTTATCATGTTTCCTATAAGGCTCATTTCATTTTGGAGTCTTCTTTTTGGGATTGATTGCTGTGAGACTCGATCTCCAGAATCTTCTCTTGTGCATACCCTTTTGTTATTCCAGTAGGAGTATGATGGTTGACTAGCGTACTCGGTTATTATTCGAGGGACGATGAGTCTAACCTAATGCGACTGCTTCGAACCACTCTGCTTTGTGCCCTTGCTAGTCTATTCATTTAGACTAACCAACCGTTATATTCCTTGCATGGTTGGCTGGTGTCATCCGTCCGATTCGGCACATCAGGTGTGTTGCTGTTCAGTGAAGGCTAGAGCGACTATGAAGATGAACGGTGTTTTGTTTTCGACAACTTGTCTTGTCGCTTTGTGTTTAAAATGATTTCCGCTGTGCTATTTGCTATTTTGTATTTTGTTTATAAGTCTTCCGTTGTAAATTCTAATTTTTGTATTGATGATGTATTTGGGTCGTTTTAGGAATCGTGTAATTCCGCGACCATGTGGTTTAATAAAAGTTATGATTTTAGTATCGTAACTGTGTTTTAAGTCAGTTATGACGTCGGAAAAGCCTGGGGTGACTTCGGGGTTTACGCCCGGGGTCATCGGCAGTAACGCTTTCAAATGGGGTTAAATTTGGGGGTGTTACAGAAATGGTATCAGAGCTAAAATGTTTTCCAAGAGCTCTGAATTTTTCAAATAAAAAGCCGTTCATAGTCGTGCCTTCTTGAGTCTGATACGGAAGTTGCTTCTGTGTCTAGAAAGACTAAGACTTTCTGTTTGTCACCCATAGTTGAGGGTGCATTCTGTTCTCTTCTGAAAGACTCGGAAGAAGTCGAGGTGGTTTCGCCATCTCCAGTTAGACTCGAGTTTTAGTTCTCTTGTCGTGAGCTGAGGTTGTAGAACCTAGTATTCAAGATTGGTATTCATCTAGGAACGTTACCAAGTTGATCTATTCCAAGTGACTTTATCATGATAAGTATTATGGAAAAGATATTAATACTTGGGATTTGATCGGTAAACAGATGGTGAATACAAGGAATACCATACGCGCTGGTGCTGGGCCAAGCAATCCAAGGCCAATCATAAGGGACGACCTGAACCGTGTAGGAGAACACGAGTCAATGTCACAGAATAACCCTGGAGGCAATGGCCAAGCTTCGGCCAACGCTCCAATGGTTTTTGATGCAGCAGCTGTTGCAGCTATTCGGGAGATAATGATGCAAGTACTCGCCGAGGCTAGGCAACCTGCCGCACCACAGGCACAAGCTGTGCCGATTCCCCCAGTGGTTCCTAGATTTGAGGAGCCAGCTGTTTATGTACACAGAGAAGAAGCGGTCAGGAATAGGGGTGATTATGGTCGAGTATTGAAAACCATTACCTCTTTGAGACCTGACCATTATGATGGCAAAGGAGAGCCAGTTAGAGCTGCTCATTGGTTTTCCCACATGGAGCGGTTGTTCCGCAACGTGGATTGCACCGAAGCTGAGAAAGTGCAGATAGCCTCTCTTCAGTTAAAAGAAGAAGCTAGTGAATGGTGGGAGAACACTGGGTTGGCTGATCGTGTTGATTTGAACTGGGCTATGTTCAAGACGAAAATGATGGACCGTTTCTTTTCCCGATCTATGAGGGACGAGAAGCACAAGGAGTTCATGCATCCAGAGATAGAGGGATTGAAAGTCACTGAGCTTGTGACTAAGTTCAATCACTTGTTGCAATACGCTGGGTCAGATGTAACCAGCGAGGAGCAGAAGATCTGGCACTTCCATGAGTGGATGGGTCCAGACATTAAGCCACTGATGGTGCGTCACGGATGTTCTACTTTGGAGCAATACGTGGATGCAGCCTACAAGCTGGAAGTGACTCTAGAGGAGTCAACCAAGAAGAGGAATCACCAGAAGTTGGTGCAAGAACAATCTCAGGCGAGCGGATTTAAACGTCCTGCGCCACCGTCTAACCTTGCTAAGTCAAGCAAGACAAAGACAGAGATGACTCAAGGAGGGTCGACACAACGATCTGGTCAGGACCAGGGTCTGATCCGATGTTTCAATTGTGGTGCCGTTGGGCACAGGAGCAGTATGTGCCAAAAGGAAAGGAAAGCATGCTTTGGCTGTGGAAAGTTTGGGCACATGCAGGAGTTTTGTTGGCAGGGAAGGCAAAGAGGACTGGAGTCGCAGCAAGGGCCTGCTAATCAGAGTAACCGGCCTGAGTATAAACCGGTTGAGGCTCCAAGTCCTTCGATGCAGACAACTGCACAGAATAAAGGGAAGGCTCCAGTAGCTTCTGGAAGTCAAGGTCAACGTCTTTACGTGATGCGTGAGGCGGATGGATCTGATTTTCCATTTGCTTAAAGGTTTCTACTTTTATGGTAGGTTGTAGATTTGGGTGTTACCCAGTCTTTTGTTATGGACAATTGTGTTAGTAAGTTTAAGTACGCAGCAAGGTTGTAAAACTTTTGTTGTAAATATTCTTGCTAATATAAATATTTGGTTTAAACCAAGCGTTTGTCAGATGTCTCGATTACCATTCAGGGTGAAGTTTGAGACAGCTGAGTAGCAAGGTGGTACCTTTGGTACGAGTTTTGTGCTCCAATTTAGAAACCGAAGAGGTTACTTGGGAGACTGAGACGGGTGTACTTAGATACTTTCCCTACTTGTTGTCGGCCTTGATAATGCAAGTTTCGGGGTCGAAACTTAAAATAAGGGGGTAGTAATGTAACACCCCGTAATTTTTAAGGGTATTTTGAATTATTTTTAAATTTTTCTTATGCCCGAATTGCTAGACGGATTTAATTCAGTGAGTCTCGGACCTTCTGAAGAGGGGTCTAAGCTCTGTAGAATTTTCCGAGCATTATATAATACAGTTGAGGTATTTTCGGGGTTAATATATCGTTAAAGTACAAATATATTTAACCCGGAGTTAAGAAATTTAATCCAAACTAAGTTTGGATAAGAATAAATGAAGTCGGCCAGAAACCGCGATCAACCGCGATTGACCGCGATCAACCGCGACCTGACGCGATCGGCCGCGATCGCGGTAATGCCTTTTTCAGAGGCGGTCGTCTTCCTCGAAGGCGGTTACTGTAGCTCGGCTGGGATATTTTCTGGGCAGGCCAAGTGGCTCGCTAGTGGCCTTCGCCTTTGTCCCCTTGGAGGTGTCGGATTGGGCTATAAAAGGAGGTGAAGACCGAAGCCAAGAGCTCTCTTCTTCTTCTCTTCTTCTTCCTCCTCTGTTTCTCCTCTGTTTTTCACCATTGTTGAGCAGTTTTGGAGCTTCGTGTGTGGGAGATTTCGAGTGTCTCTTGAGTTGAGAAGGTGCTCTTGAGTGTTGTGTGAAGCTTTGTGGTGTTGGGAGATCGAACCATAGACAAATCGAAGGCAAACAAATCGGTTTGGGTAAGAAATTCTCCATTGTCGTCTCGCGAGCTAGCCACAGCACGAAAACCGCGACCGACCGCGACCGACCGCGACCTGCCGCGATCGCGGTATTGTGTCCGAGTTGTGTGTTTGTGGTTTGGCTTTGGGCTTTGCTCGTTTCCTTTGATTTCTTCTTGTATTCTTTTAGATTCATATATAAGTATATTGAATCTAACTTAGGGTCTTGTTATGGGCCATTTCTTAGGGATTATTATCCAAGATTTGCTCCAGTTTCAGATCCAAGAGCCCGTTGTCTCCAAGCTTTGCTTAAGCTTTTGCGGATTTAGGCAAGTGGCGGTTCGCTCTTATTCATCATTCCATACTTCAATTAATTATCAATAGTTTTGTTGTTAATTAATTTGGGATGATTGTTAATTATGTTGGAATTGTTTGATAACGTTATGTGATTAAAAAGAAGATATTATACTAGGTTGTATATTTTGCTAGAACCGACGCTAGTCTATTCTAGATTTGTGCAGGTGAAGGCCATAAGGGACTTTGATGTGATTTATTGTGTGTGTTTAGATTATTAAATCTAGGGTGTTGCCAGGTGGGCATAGATATGGATAGTTGTGCAGGTGGGGCCGTGATGGCTCTGTGTGGTGTGTTTGTGTGTTTAACTGTGTAGTTAGCACGAGTATTCGTAGGGACAATGGATGGAGGTCATGTCGTCTCTTTATAATAAATTGGTGAGTCATGACTAACTTCTATACTCGAGTGGAGTAAGAAGTGGTGCACTCTGCAGGTGTCACAACCCGGTTCGATATGTGTTTCGCGAGTGGCGGACATGTATGTAAAAGCTTGTAACGTGATGTGGTGTGTGGTCATTTAAATAAGATACGTGCCATGAGTATGCACATAATGAAAATGCCTTGACCATATTATTAAAGTGCCGTATGAGTAAGCACTTATTTAAAATGTTGGCGAGTAGTGCAGCTAGGCGCTAGTGCAGCTAGGAAAAGCTCGTCTTAGTTGTAAATCGCTCGTATGCGATACTTGTGTGATGTGGTTGTGTGTGTTTGGATATGTTTTCCAACATTTGTTATCATGTTTCCTATAAGGCTCATTTCATTTTGGAGTCTTCTTTTTGGGATTGATTGCTGTGAGACTCGATCTCCAGAATCTTCTCTTGTGCATACCCTTTTGTTATTCCAGTAGGAGTATGATGGTTGACTAGCGTACTCGGTTATTATTCGAGGGACGATGAGTCTAACCTAATGCGACTGCTTCGAACCACTCTGCTTTGTGCCCTTGCTAGTCTATTCATTTAGACTAACCAACCTTTATATTCCTTGCATGGTTGGCTGGTGTCATCCGTCCGATTCGGCACATCAGGTGTGTTGCTGTTCAGTGAAGGCTAGAGCGACTATGAAGATGAACGGTGTTTTGTTTTCGACAACTTGTCTTGTCACTTTGTGTTTAAAACGATTTCCGCTGTGCTATTTGCTATTTTGTATTTTGTTTATAAGTCTTCCGTTGTAAATTCTGATTTTTGTATTGATGATGTATTTGGGTCGTTTTAGGAATCGTGTAATTCCGCGACCATGTGGTTTAATAAAAGTTATGATTTTAGTATCGTAACTGTATTTTAAGTCAGTTATGACGTCGGAAAAGCCTGGGGTGACTTCGGGGTTTACGCCCGGGGTCATCGGCAGTAACGCTTTCAAATGGGGTTAAATTTGGGGGTGTTACAAATCATAACTTTAACAACTCATAAGGCTCCTCCAAGGCTTCTACCTTCTTAAGCTACAAACCAACTCCAAGGATCCACTTCAACAACTCATAACGAAGCTTGAATCTGCTCACGAACAGAGCTTGAAGTTCAGCAAAAACCAGGATTTATGACAGAAGGGAGGAAGAAGATGGTGATGAGGCTTACTTCTGGCCTCTCCTCAGCCTCTCTCTCTTCTTATATAGGCCAACCAAGACGTCTACAAGCAAGCCACGCATGCATAGAGGTGGCACAACCAGAAGAAGAACCGTGGGGAGCAAGGATCGGCCAAGCATGACGCGGACAAAACCTTATCGCGATGACGACGTGGCGACCATCAGGAAACTGTCCTGACTTCGATGGGGCCGTTCTCTCAGCTCCGAACTCCAAATGAGGTGATTCCAAATCGAGGAGTTAGATCTAGAAGTCTATTTTAATCCTTCCAAATTTCACATTATATGGATTATGGAATCAAGAGTTATGACGATTTTTCTTAAAGGTCGCATTTGTATGACCGAGGAAAGTATGGGTACGGGTTCTTTTAACCCCGGGTAAAATATATTCGTACCCGAATATCCTTTTAGCCCGAAAATACTTTAAATGTATTTTATATTGCTCAGAAAAATATTGCAGAGATTAAACATTATACAGAATATCCGTACTTCCCTGTATTTAATCTGACTCGCAACATGGGCTTAAGAAAGTTCAAAATTTATCCGTATAAAAATGAGGGATATTACATTACTACCCTCTTAAGAAAAGTTTCGACCCCAAAACTTGCATTAAACTAATGAGAAACCTGCCTCAACATCAACTTTACTATCCGAACTTAATATCCTTAATCATAACCGGCCCTTATGTCATATCTTTATCTCACAATCTTATCTCTTACAACATACCAGGTAATAACTCTTACTACCTCCACAAGATCATGTCTACCTTAGAATAATGGTCTTCCACAACCATCATTACGATATTACTACACCTTTAATAGGAGAACACACATTTCTCCTCCAATCTCCTTATAGACAAACCCAAGGTTTACACATTAACTTCTTAGAACTCAGATATTAAATCTTAGTAACCTCAAATCATAACTTCCTTAATTCTCTTAATGGTACTTTATACAATCCCATCATTTATTTTAAAGTAAGACTGACCTTACACCATCTCTAACTTAAAATCCTTACAAGAATAATTTAACACATCTCTTTAAATAACTTAACTCCTTTAAGATTCAAGAATAATCACAATATCTTATTCCTACGTTCCTCGAAACGTATCACATAAGATATTACTCATATCTCCTCCAAGAGAGTGATACCATAAGCCTTATAGATGACATACTCACAAGATGTCAATCTTAGACAATTCCCAAGAGTCATAACTCTTCATCATCTGGAATTTCCACTTATCGAGTCCAACGACTCGTACCGTCTTAAATGACTTATTTCTAACTTAAAATCCTTATATTCATCACGCAATCTACTATCCATCCAGGACTTAATCACATCATTTCCTTATTTTACCTCAAACAAATCTCAAATAGATCTCCCCAAAGGATACATATGATTTCGTACACTTTGCTTTTCCAAAAGCTTTAACCAGTGGTCCTACATGGGTCACGCTTACTTATGATCCTGACCATCATAACTCCGGATTTCACAGTCTTACTCAAGATCGCAAAATAGGGAAAACGAGTTCTTATTGAACTATTCCCTTAATCAACTTATTCTTTCACAACACTTTATCCACATTAATGCCTACAGCATGATTCCTCAACTAGGCATTCCAGACTTTACACTAGTCCACCTCTATATACTTCTAATGGAACAAAAAAATCTCAAGTACACAAGTGAGATATAACTCTTAATCTTATTAACTCCACATAACCTATACCTCCAAATACTAGGAATATGATGTCTCAAGAAGAAACAAATATTTCCATAACTTCTCCCAATATCCTTATTTCCTAAAAGATACTCATAAATGAACACTTTAGGCATCAGACTCTTCTAGCCTTGCCTTACGAGGTCTTCCTCCGGGTTCTCATCGGAAGTTCCCTCCGGATCTTCCCCCTCTCGAGGATCTTCCTCATGGTTTTCCTCTGGATCTTCCTCCTTCTAAGGATCTTCCGCAGGATCTTCCTCCTCTCGAGGATCTTCCTCCGGATCTTCCTTCTTCTGAGGATCTTCCTCGGGATCTCCCCTAGGATTTTCCTCTCCTTGAGGATCTTCCTTAGGATTTTCCTCGGGATTTTCCTTAGATTTCCCTTGGAAATCACTTCCATTTAAACGTCGTTATTACAATATTGCTGTGATACCCCGTAATTCTGTAAGGATTATTCTGGGAATTTTTGGAATTTTCCCGAACACCCGTTTAGTACGTCGGATTTAATTCAGAAAGTCGGAGACATTCTGTAATGTGCTCTGTATCTGTAATATTTTTCTCAGTGAAGAATTATACAGTTAAGGCCTGTTGGAAGTCTATACTCGTTCGTGTACGACTTTTGTTATCGCGAGTTAAGATTAATACCAAATCTCTACCCACTTGGTTATTGCCCAAGAGGTGCAAATGGACTAACCATGGGTTAATACCCAAGGGCACTATTGGAAAGCTTTTTGGCTCCCAACAACCCAAATCTTTGCCTATAAATAGAGGGCATGGGTGAAGCTAGAAAGGGTGTGAAAAACGCCATTACGCTGTCCATTTCTCGTCTCTCAAAAACGCTCCCAAAGAAAAACGCTCTCTCTCTCGGAAAGCTCTCGTGGATCGTTGGAGGCTCGTTTGGTGTAGTTCTCGGTGGCCAAAGGAGACTTGGAAGGCCCTTAGAAGCCTAGAAGCCAAGCAAGGCGAAAGGCGAACCAAATCGAGCATCGCGGGTAAGATTTCTCGTCCGTTTTTAGGTTTCTGTTCAGCGACGGTGACCGCCGCCAGGGAGACGGCGACCGCCGCCAGGAACGGCGACCGCCGTGTTGGGGACGGCGACCGCCGTGTTGTGGCCGACGACCGCCGTGAAGCTCTTGGTGTCGCCGTGGAGGAAGCCGATGAGCGGCGCCCGCCGTGCTTGAGACGGCGACCGCCGTGATGGTGGCGGCGCCCGCCGTGATGGTGGCGGCGCCCGCCGCAATGGTTTGGTGGCCGGCCGTGAAGGGTAGTTGCCCGGGAGTTATGCGTTGGCTTCCGAGACCTTCGATCGGGTCTCGTATCCTGCGATTCCTTTCGTCCTTTCGTATATTCATACTTTTGTTTGTCGAATCTAACCTAGGGTTCCTTTTTGGGTCGACTCGAAGGTGTTTATGCTAGTGGAGCTATACGCGTATCGAGCCCGGAATTCCGTCGTCGTTAGGCTTCGTTCAAACTCTGCGGATTCAGGCAAGTGGCGGTTCGCTCTTGCTCATCGTTCCATATTTACATTAATTATCAGCTGTTTATCTGAGTAATTAATTTGGAATGATTATCTGTGTTTATCTGGAAAATGTTTTATAAACTGTTTTGGAAAATCATATAATAGGTTGTATATCTGCTAGAACGACACTATTATCCGTGATCGCCTTCCGAGCATTTATGTGGATTAATAGGAAAACTAATCCAAGTAAGGATTAGCTGTTTCTATTATCTCTATGTTTAAGTCGTTTGCCTCGATGGCTTTAATGTGAATAATTGTTGTGTTAGACTGTTTAGTTAACACGAGTGTTTGTAGGAACGCTAATCCAAGTAAGGATTAGTCGTTTCTTTATAACTTAATGTGCGTAGGAACGCTAATCCAAGTAAGGATTAGTCGTTTCTTTATAATTTAATATTCATGGGAACGCTAATCCAAGTAAGGATTTGTCGTTTCTTTAAATCATAATATTCCTCGGAGTTATTGCCGAATAATTTAAGGGTCATGACCTATGCTTCTTATCCACATGTAAGGATCTGAAGTGTTTTAAGCGCCTTGCTAGCGCCAGTGGATGAGCTTAATTGCAGTCCTGTGTTTTAAGCACTTAGCTAGTGCATTGGGGTGGACGTAACTGTCACCCTGTAAAATAAATTGTAAGCGCTGTGGCAGTGTAATCAGGGTGAACGTAAGATCACCCGGTGTCATCATAACTTCCGTGTTCTCGGAATATTCTTAAAAGCCTCAACACTGTGTGTGTGTGTGTGTGTTGTAATTTAATAAGATAAGTATAGTTAAGCACATAATTAAACTGTAAGCGCTGTATAGTGCAATCAGGGTGAACGTAAGGTCACCCAGTGTAATAATAATCGCCGTTGTTACTCGGCATAATGATGTTAATTCCCGCGTGTGTGTTTTAATTTGGGTTAACGTAATTGTCACCCTGTGATTTAAGCCTTGTTGTCGCTCTTAATAACATTAATGTGTTTCAGTAATTTGTGTTTTGTAATTAAATAAGATATGTGCCCGAGTGCACATGATTAATAAATCTTGGGCGAGTAGTGCAGCTAAGTTATAGTGCAGCTAGGAAAACTCGTCTTGACTTTGATCATAGTACGTTCTCTTTCCGATCTGGATTCGCTGTATGCGATGAGGTTGGTCGTGAATTGAAGCATCTTAGTCAGTTCTTAAATCGTTATGTGGTTCTGTAAGGTCTCGACTTGAATGTAGTACGTTCTCTTTCCGATCTGGATTCGTTGTATGCGATGAGGTTGGTTGTGAACCAAAGCATCTCAGTCAACTTTTAAATCATTGTTGTTTGATTGTGTTAAACATTCCAGATTTGTCATTTTTCTTTAAAGACTCAATCTCTTGGAGTCTCTTTTCGAGTCGATTTCTGTGAAGATGAGGTCTTCCAGAATCTTCTCTCATGCATACCTTTGTTGTTATTCCGTGAAAGTGCCGGGTTATGTATCGTCCCTTCGGTTATTATTCGAGGGACAATGATAGTAAATGGTTACGATCACTCGAACCACTCTGCTTTTTACCCTTGCTAGTCTATTCAAGTAGACTAACCCACGAACTTTGTTCTCCGCATGTGGGCTGGTGTCATCCGTTCGATTCGGCACATCAGATGGAGTGTAGATGAGAAGACTAGAAGGACTATGGAGTCGACGGTGGTTTTTCCGACGTTTTAATAATTTCTTTTAATCAGGTTGAGATCCTTGGGCAGGTGATCATTACGATCACAACCCTTTTTGTAATATCTTTTAAAAGTTTTCCGCTGTGCCTTGTTTAAGATTTCCGTTGTAATTTATTTAAACTCTGTGTTTGTCCTATTCGGGATTGGGATGTAATCCCGGGACTCGTGTTTTATGTAAATAAGGTTATCATTTTGTATCATTGTATTTAATGATTTGTATTTAAACGGTAAAGCCTTGGGTGATCTCGGTAAGGAACACTGGGGTCACTGGCGGTAATACATTTCCAAAAGGGTTAAGTTTTGGGGGTGTTACAGTTGTGGTATCAGAGCCAAAGGTTGTTTTAAAACGGGTTTGGGATTTTTATAAATCATTTATCCGTTTTTGAAAATGCTTTAAGAAGGGCTCTGAATTTTCAAAGTAAAAAGAGTTTGAAAACACCGTTCATAGTCATGTCTTCTATATGGTCTGATATAGTAAGTTTGCTTCTATATCTAGAAAGACTACTTCCTTTCCCGTTACCCCGTATGATATGGGTGCATTCTATTTTCCCAGCTCTCTCATTTTGAGTTAAGGTTGTAGAACCTAGTAACTCGATTTGAGTTCATCAATAGAAATTACCAGGTTGATCTATTCTAAGTTGATTTTATTACAATAAGTATATCAGAAGATACTGACGTGATAAAATCCTTGGAATTTGATCGGTAAACAGATGGTGAACACAAGGAACGTTATCCGTACTGGTGCTGGGCCGAGTAATGACCCTAGACCAAATGCAAGGAATGTTGCAGACCCAACAGGAGAGCGTGAGTCTGTCTTTAACAATAACCAGGGAGGCAATGGCCAAGCTCAGGCCAACGCTCCGATGATGTTTGATGCTGCAGCAGTGGAGGCAAT
Organism: Rheum nobile; assembly: GCA_027886185.1. NCBI lineage: Eukaryota > Viridiplantae > Streptophyta > Magnoliopsida > Caryophyllales > Polygonaceae > Rheum > Rheum nobile. The sequence continues at coordinate 9,993,806 of WOAB01000485.1, forward strand.
TCGAGGAATTGTCATGCAGGCAATCATAGATGTTATGCGACCAGTTGCACCACAAGCACAAGGTGGTCCAGTTCCTCAGGCTACTCCTGAAGTTGAGGAGTCAGTGGAGCAAGTACCTCAGATCAATGTTGTCAGAAACAGAGGAACTTACGGGCAAACATTAAAAGCCGTGAGTTCAATGAGGCCTGACAACTATGACGGTACTGGAGAACCGGTCAGGGTGACCTATTGGTTCTCGCATATGAAGCGTTTGCTCCGGAACATTAATTGCACTGAGGCTGGAAAAGTGCACATCGCCTCTCTTCAACTCAAGGATGTGGCTAGCGAATGGTGGGAGAGCACCGGTCTGGCAGATGATCCCGAGCTGAATTGGAGCATGTTTAAAACCAAGATGACTGATCATTTCTTTTCCCGAGCTATGAGGGAGGAGAAGCATAAGGAATTTCTGTACCCGCAGACTGATGGGTTAAAGGTGACTGAGCTCACAGCTAAGTTCAATCACTTGATGCAGTACGCTGGACCTGAGGTGTCAACCGAGGAGCAGAAGATCTGGTACTTCCATGGATGGATGAATCCAGAGATCAAGCCTCTAATGTTGCGTCATGGCTGTACTACGTTAGAACAATATGTTGATGCAGCCTACAAGACGAAAGTCACATTGGAGGAGTCTGCCTTTAAGAGGGAGAAGCAAGTTAAAGGAAAGGGTGGGCAACAGGATCGCCAGGTTGGTTCATTCAAACGACCGGCATCACCTACCAAGTTTGAAAGGTCTGGTCGTGCTAAGACCGAGACAACTCAGTCAGACTCTGCCAGAGGCTCAGGTTGGAGCGGCGGAGCAATTCAGTGCCACAATTGTGGTGAAGTGGGGCATAAAAGTTTTGTTTGCCAAAAGGACAAGAGGATGTGTCATAATTGTGGAAGAGAAGGCCACATAAAAACGTACTGCAGACTGAAGGGTCAGGGACCAATGCAGTCCTATCAGGCGTCAAATGTTGGAGGTGGACAGAACCCAAGGCCAGTGGTATCCACTCCTGAGCAGTCTATGGCTCGTAATAAAGGCAAAGCGCCTATGGGGTCTTCAGGCCAAGGGCAACGACTCTTCATAATGAGTCAAGCCAACGGAGAAGAACCCTGATCCATTAAGTTGTAATTGTGTTAAGACTTTCTTTAAGATTAAGGAGTAATGACATGTGTCGGTAATCTCCGTGGTGTTAAGATCTGCCTGATCGACTTTTGTCAATTAACGTAATGTTTGGATGTTAGTAAAGTATTTCCGTGTTTTGGAAAATTTCTGAATGTGTTATCATCGCGAATTAGTTGTTCATACGAAACCTCATAAGTGTCGAGAACAGCTTATGCCAAGTAAGGATAAGGACTGTCGGACTTATGGTGGTGGAGTTTTATGGACAACTTAGATGTTCGTCCCTTGTGGTTAATCCCAGGGTCGACACTGTTGTTTAAATCTAAATCCACTCCTAAGATTCTTCTTCATACATAGAGTATGTCATCTACAAGGCTAGGTGCAAATCTTTGAGGAAGATTAAGTTGTGGAGCGGTCATGTTAAGAGGAAAGGTTGCAGTTAAGGATATGTTGATGATCCCGATGTATTAAAGATTCAGTAAGGAGAATTGTCTACGCATCTAAGGAGTACTGTGGTAAGCATTATCTCATACACTGAGTTCTTCCGAAATTTCTTAAGGAAAGGGAATGAACTTGTAGAGTTTTGTTCGGAGAGATCAGGAGCTATCTCTCATGCGTAAGTTTGTGCCATAAGCATTAAGGCGGATGAATCATTTTCAGAATGATATCCTAAGGAATTAAGAATAATATCTCGTGTGATCCATTTCAAGGATGAAGTGATTAAGGATGGTGGATCCAAGTGGTAAGATTGGTGTTGAGGTAGTATCCTCATTGGCTTAATGCAAGTTTCGGGGTCGAAACTTATTTTAAGGGGGAGGTGATGTGATACCCCGTAATTCTGTAAGGATTATTCTGGGAATTTTTGGAATTTTCCCGAACACCCGTTTAGTACGTCGGATTTAATTCATAAAGTCGGAGACATTCTGTAATGTGCTCTGTATCTGTAATATTTTTCTCAGTGAAGAATTATACAGTTAAGGCCTGTTGGAAGTCTATACTCGTTCGTGTACGACTTTTGTTATCGCGAGTTAAGATTAATACCAAATCTCTACCCACTTGGTTATTGCCCAAGAGGTGCAAATGGACTAACCATGAGTTAATACCCAAGGGCACTATTGGAAAGCTTTTTGGCTCCCAACAACCCAAATCTTTGCCTATAAATAGAGGGCATGGGTGAAGCTAGAAAGGGTGTGAAAAACGCCATTACGCTGTCTATTTCTCGTCTCTCAAAAACGCTCCCAAAGAAAAATGCTCTCTCTCTCGGAAAGCTCTCGTGGATCGTTGGAGGCTCGTTTGGTGTCATTCTCGGTGGCCAAAGGAGACTTGGAAGGCCCTTAGAAGCCTAGAAGCCAAGCAAGGCAAAAGGCGAACCAAATCGAGCATCGCGGGTAAGATTTCTCGTCCGTTTTTAGGTTTCTATTCAGCGACGGCGACCGCCACCAGGGAGACGGCGACCGCCGCCAGGGAGACGGCGACCGCCGTGTTGGGGACGGCGGCCGCCGTGTTGTGGCCGGCGACCGCCGTGAAGATCTTGGTGTCGCCGTGGAGGAAGCCGATGAGCGGCGCCCGCCGTGCTTGAGACGGCGACCGCCGTGATGGTGGCGGCGCCCGCCGTGATGGTGGCGGCGCCCGCCGTGATGGTGGCGGCGCCCGCCGTGATGGTGGCGGCGCCCGCCGCAATGGTTTGGTGGCCGGCCGTGAAGGGTAGTTGCCCGAGAGTTGTGCGTTGGCTTCCGAGACCTTCGATCGGGTCTCGTATCCTGCGATTCCTTTCGTCCTTTCATATATTTGTACTTTTGTTTGTCGAATCTAACCTAGGGTTCCTTTTTGGGTCGACTCGAAGGTGTTTATGCTAGTGGAGCTATACGCGTGTCGAGCCCGGAATTCTGTCATCGTTAGGCTTCGTTCAAACTCTGCGGATTCAGGCAAGTGGCGGTTCGCTCTTGCTCATCGTTCCATATTTACATTAATTATCAACTGTTTATCTGAGTAATTAATTTGGAATGATTATCTGTGTTTATCTGGAAAATGTTTTATAAACTGTTTTGGAAAATCATATAATAGGTTGTATATCTGCTAGAACGACGCTATTATCTGTGATCGCCTTCCGAGCATTTATGTGGATTAATAGGAAAACTAATCCAAGTAAGGATTAGTTGTTTCTATTATCTCTATGTTTAAGTCGTTTGCCTCGATGGCTTTAATGTGAATAATTATTGTGTTAGAATGTTTAGTTAACACGAGTGTTTATAGGAACGCTAATCCAAGTAAGGATTAGTTGTTTCTTTATAACTTAATGTGCGTAGGAACGCTAATCCAAGTAAGGATTAGTCGTTTCTTTATAATTTAATATTCGTGGGAACGCTAATCCAAGTAAGGATTTGTCGTTTCTTTAAATCATAATATTCCTCGGGGTTATTGCCGAATAATTTAAGGGTCATGACCTATGCTTCTTATCCACATGTAAGGATCTGAAGTGTTTTAAGCGCCTTGCTAGCGCCAGTGGATGAGCTTAATTGCAGTCCTGTGTTTTAAGCACTTTGCTAGTGCATTGGGGTGGACGTAACTATCACCCTGTAAAATAAATTGTAAGCGCTGTGGCAGTGCAATCAGGGTGAACGTAAGATCACCCGGTGTCATCATAACTTCCGTGTTCTCGGAATATTCTTAAAAGCCTCAACACTGTGTGTGTGTGTGTGTTGTAATTTAATAAGATAAGTACAGTTAAGCACATAATTAAACTGTAAGCGCTGTATAGTGCAATCAGGGTGAACGTAAGGTCACCCAGTGTAATAATAATCGCCGTTGTTACTCGGCATAATGATGTTAATTCCCGCGTGTGTGTTTTAATTTGGGTTAACGTAATTGTCACCCTGTGATTTAAGCCTTGTTGTCGCTCTTAATAACATTAATGTGTTTCAGTAATTTGTGTTTTGTAATTAAATAAGATATGTGCCCGAGTGCACATGATTAATAAATCTTGGGCGAGTAGTGCAGCTAAGTTATAGTGCAGCTAGGAAAACTCGTCTTGACTTTGATCATAGTACGTTCTCTTTCCGATCTGGATTCGCTGTATGCGATGAGGTTGGTCGTGAATTGAAGCATCTTAGTCAGTTCTTAAATCGTTATGTGGTTCTGTAAGGTCTCGACTTGAATGTAGTACGTTCTCTTTCCGATCTGGATTCGCTGTATGCGATGAGGTTGGTTGTGAACCGAAGCATCTCAGTCAACTTTTAAATCATTGTTGTTTGATTGTGTTAAACATTCCAGATTTGTCATTTTTCTTTAAAGACTCAATCTCTTGGAGTCTCTTTTCGAGTCGATTTCTGTGAAGATGAGGTCTTCCAGAATCTTCTCTCATGCATACCTTTGTTGTTATTCCGTGAAAGTGCCGGGTTATGTATCGTCCCTTCGGTTATTATTCGAGGGACAATGATAGTAAACGGTTACGATCACTCGAACCACTCTGCTTTTTACCCTTGCTAGTCTATTCAAGTAGACTAACCCACGAACTTTGTTCTCCGCATGTGGGCTGGTGTCATCCGTTCGATTCGGCACATCAGATGGAGTGTAGATGAGAAGACTAGAAGGACTATGGAGTCGATGGTGGTTTTTCCGACGTTTTAATAATTTCTTTTAATTAGGTTGAGATCCTTGGGCATGTGATCATTACGATCACAACCCTTTTTGTAATATCTTTTAAAAGTTTTCCGCTGTGCCTTGTTTAAGATTTCCATTGTAATTTATTTAAACTCTGTGTTTGTCCTATTCGGGATTGGGATGTAATCCCGGGACTCGTGTTTTATGTAAATAAGGTTATCATTTTGTATCATTGTATTTAATGATTGTATTTAAACGGTAAAGCCTTGGGTGATCTCGGTAAGGAACACTGGGGTCACTGGCGGTAATACCTTTCCAAAAGGGTTAAGTTTTGGGGGTGTTACAATTTCGTTGGCCTACCTTAATGGCTCAACGAACTCTACCATAGGTTCATCCCACGAATTCTCATACGGAGGCAAATCCCGACTGCATCGAGCATTAATCCTCTGTATCCATTTTCTCAACAATGAATGTCAATGACTATGACATCACATTTAGACATCAAAACTCCTAAGAGCAATTCCTTAATTATCCCATAAAATCACTTAAAATAGATCAACTTGGTAATTCTATAGATGAATTATGAACATAGAGCACAAGATTCATCTATACTAATCTCCCGAGCGTTCACACCAAATTACTCGGAGATTACAACACTAGGATATTAAGTACTACCAACTCAGGAAGTGCATACTTGATATCTTCGAGGGAACTACTAGGTCCTCCAACCTCGAAATATCTTTGAGAAACAGGGAAATCTAACATTACTAGAGATGATAGAATCATCTCGGCATCTTCCGAGTCCTTTCAAAAGAATAGACAAACACCTATGTCTTACAACAACAATAAGAAATCGGTCTTTCTAGATATAGAGGTAACTCCCATACCTCTCATATCAGACTAAAGAAGGCACGACTATGAACGGTATTTATTTCAATTTCGTTTGGAAGACATTTTCCAGTTCAAAATGGGAAATAGTTTTAGAAGGATAAAACCTTTCAAAACACCCAACCTGTTTTAAAAACAAACTTTAGCTCTGATACCAAATCTGTAACACCCCCAAATCGTAACCCATTTGGAAAGATATTACCGCTAGTGACCTCGGTTTCCACACCGAAGCCACCCCAGGCTTTACCATTGAAACACAATTTATAAAGAACAATTATGATACAAAATTACCATAACTCTCATTTAAAACATAGTCGCGGAATTTCAACACAATTCCAAATGCGACAAAATACAGAGTTATTACAATACAGCGGAAGACTTAAAATAATTTACAAGAGTATTGACTTCAGTAGTCAACGCCCAAAGATCGTAGCCTGATTAAAACATTGTCAAAACACCGTTCATCTTCATAGTCGTTCTAGCCTTCATGGATCCTGCAACCTATCTGATGTGTCGAAACGGACGGACGACACCAACCATGATGATGCAGATAACAAAAATACCGTGGGTTAGTCTACTGAATAGACTAGCAAGTGACCAAAGCAGAAGGTTCGAAGTAGTCGTGCTAGGTTTAAACTTATCATCCCTCGAATAATAACCAAGTATGATAGTCAACCTTCACACTCCTACTGGAATACAACAAGAGATATGCAGAAGAGACGACTCTGGAAGACTGAATCTCCACAGAGACCGACCCGAAAGAGACTCCAAGAGATTGAGTCTTAAGGAAATATGACAAATCTGGAATGTTTAAAGAATCAAACAACAGCGATTAAAAGCTGACTGAGATGCTTCGGCTCACAACCAACCTCACCGCTTACAGCGAATCCAGATCGGAAGGAGAACGTACTACATTCAAGTCTGGATCTTACAGAACCACATAACGATGATTTAAAAACTGACTCAGATGTTTCGGTTCACGGCCAACCTCATCGCTTACAGCGAATCCAGATTGGAAAGAGAACGTACTCTGATCAAAAGTCAAGACGAGCTTTCCTAGCTTTCCAAGGCTTCTACCTTCTTAAGCTACAAACCAACTCCAAGGATCCACTTCAACAACTCAGAACGAAGCTTGAATCTGCTCACGAACAGAGCTTGAAGTTCAGCAAAAACCAGGATTTATGACAGAAGGGAGGAAGAAGATGGTGATGAGGCTTACTTCTGGCCTCTCCTCAGCCTCTCTCTCTCCTTATATAGGCCAACCAAGACGTCTACAAGCAAGCCACGCATGCATAGAGGTGGCACAACCAGAAGAAGAACCGTGGGGAGCAAGGATCGGCCAAGCATGACGCGGACAAAACCTTATCGCAATGACGACGTGGCGACCATCAGGAAACTGTCCTGACTTCGACGGGGCCGTTATCTCAGATCCGAACTCCAAATGAGGTGATTCCAAATCGAGGAGTTAGATCTAGAAGTCTATTTTAATCCTTCCAAATTTCACATTATATGGATTATCTAATCAAGAGTTATGACGATTTTTCTAAAAGGTCGCATTTGTATGACCGAGGAAAGTATGGGTACGGGTTCTTTTAACCCCGGGTTAAATATATTCGTACCCGAATATTCTTTTAGCCCGAAAATACTTTAAATGTATTTTATATTGCTCAGAAAAATATTACAGAGATCAAACATTATACAGAATGTCCGTACTTCCCTGTATTTAATCTGACTCGCAACATGGGCTTAAGAAAGTTCAAAATTTATCCGTATAAAAATGAGGGATATTACATTACTACCCCCTTAAGAAAAGTTTCGACCCCGAAACTTGCATTAAACTAATGAGAAACATGCCTCAACATCAACTTTACTATCTGAACTTAATATCCTTAATCATAACCGGCCCTTATGTCATATCTTTATCTCACAATCTTATCTCTTACAACATACCAGGTAATAACTCTTACTACCTCCACAAGATCATGTCTACCTTAGAATAATGGTCTTCCACAACCATCATTACGATATTACTACACCTTTAATAGGAGAACACACATTTCTCCTCCAATCTCCTTATAGACAAACCCAAGGTTTACACATTAACTTCTTAGAACTCAGATATTAAATCTTAGTAACCTCAAATCATAACTTCCTTAATTCTCTTAATGGTACTTTATACAATCCCATCATTTATTTTAAAGTAAGACTGACCTTACACCATCTCTAACTTAAAATCCTTACAAGAATAATTTAACACATCTCTTTAAATAACTTAACTCCTTTAAGATTCAAGAATAATCACAATATCTTATTCCTACGTTCCTCGAAACGTATCACATAAGATATTACTCATATCTCCTCCAAGAGAGTGATACCATAAGCCTTATAGATGACATACTCACAAGATGTCAATCTTAGACAATTCCCAAGAGTCATAACTCTTCATCATCTGGAATTTCCACTTATCGAGTCCAACTACTCGTACCGTCTTAAATGACTTATTTCTAACTTAAAATCCTTATATTCATCACGCAATCTACTATCCATCCAGGACTTAATCACATCATTTCCTTATTTTACCTCAAACAAATCTCAAATAGATCTCCCCAAAGGATACATATGATTTCGTACACTTTGCTTTTCCAAAAGCTTTAACCAGTGGTCCTACATGGGTCACGCTTACTTATGATCCTGACCATCATAACTCCGGATTTCACAGTCTTACTCAAGATCGCAAAATAGGGAAAACGAGTTCTTATTGAACTATTCCCTTAATCAACTTATTCTTTCACAACACTTTATCCACATTAATGCCTACAGCATGATTCCTCAACTAGGCATTCCAGACTTTACACTAGTCCACCTCTATATACTTCTAATGGAACAAAAAAATCTCAAGTACACAAGTGAGATATAACTCTTAATCTTATTAACTCCACATAACCTATACCTCCAAATACTAGGAATATGATGTCTCAAGAAAAAAAAAAATTCCATAACTTCTCCCAATATCCTTATTTCCTAAAAGATACTCATAAATGAACACTTTAGGCATCAGACTCTTCTAGCCTTGCCTTACGAGGTCTTCCTCCAGGTTCTCATCCGAAGTTCCCTCCGGATCTTCCCTCGGATCTTCCCCCTCTCGAGGATCTTCCTCAGGGTTTTCCTCTGGATCTTCCTCCTTCTAAGGATCTTCCGCAGGATCTTCCTCCTCTCGAGGATCTTCCTCCGGATCTTCCTTCTTCTGAGGATCTTCCTCGGGATCTCCCCTAGGATTTTCCTCTCCTTGAGGATCTTCCTTAGGATTTTTCTCGGGATTTTCCTTAGAGTTCCCTTGGAAATCACTTCCATTTAAACGTCGTTATTACAATATTTCGTTGGCCTACCTTAATGGCTCAGCGAACTCTACCATAGGTTCATCCCACGAATTCTCATACGGAGGCAAATCCCGACTGCATCGAGCATTAATCCTCTGTATCCATTTTCTCAACAATGAATGTCAACGACTATGACATCACATTTAGACATCAAAACTCCTAAGAGCAATTCCTTAATTATCCCATAAAATCACTTAAAATAGATCAACTTGGTAATTCTATAGATGAATTATGAACATAGAACACAAGATTCATCTATACTAATCTCCCGAGCGTTCACACCAAATTACTCGGAGATTACAACACTAGGATATTAAGTACTACCAACTCAGGAAGTGCATACTTGATACCTTCGAGGGAACTACTAGGTCCTCTAACCTCGAAATATCTCTGAGAAACAGGGAAATCTAACATTACTAGAGATGATAGAATCATCTCGGCATCTTCCGAGTCCTTTCAAAAGAATAGACAAACACCTATGTCTTACAACAACAACAAGAAATCGGTCTTGCTAGATATAGAGGTAACTCCCATACCTCTCATATCAGACTAAAGAAGGCACGACTATGAACGGTATTTATTTCAATTTCGTTTGGAAGACATTTTCCAGTTCAAAACGGGAAATAGTTTTAGAAGGATAAAACCTTTCAAAACACCCAACCTGTTTTAAAAACAAACTTTAGCTCTGATACCAAATCTGTAACACCCCCAAATCGTAACCCATTTGGAAAGGTATTACCGCTAGTGACCTCGATTTCCACACCGAAGCCACCCCAGGCTTTACCATTGAAACACAATTTATAAAGAACAATTATGATACAAAATTACCATAACTCTCATTTAAAACATAGTCGCGGAATTTCAACACAATTCCAAATGCGACAAAATACAGAGTTATTACAATACAGCGGAAGACTTAAAATAATTTACAAGAGTATTGACTTCAGTAGTCAACGCCCAAAGATCGTAGCCTGATTAAAACATTGTCAAAACACCGTTCATCTTCATAGTCGTTCTAGCCTTCATGGATCCTGCAACCTATCTGATGTGTCGAAACGGACGGACGACACCAACCATGATGATGCAGATAACAAAAATACCGTGGGTTAGTCTACTGAATAGACTAGCAAGTGACCAAAGCAGAAGGTTCGAAGTAGTCGTGCTAGGTTTAAACTTATCATCCCTCGAATAATAACCAAGTATGATAGTCAACCTTCACACTCCTACTGGAATACAACAAGAGATATGCAGAAGAGACGACTCTGGAAGACTGAATCTCCACAGAGACCGACCCGAAAGAGACTCCAAGAGATTGAGTCTTAAGGAAATATGACAAATCTGGAATGTTTAAAGAATCAAACAACAGCGATTAAAAGCTGACTGAGATGCTTCGGCTCACAACCAACCTCACCGCTTACAGCGAATCCAGATCGGAAGGAGAACGTACTACATTCAAGTCTGGATCTTACAGAACCACATAACGATGATTTAAAAACTGACTCAGATGTTTCGGTTCACGGCCAACCTCATCGCTTACAGCGAATCCAGATTGGAAAGAGAACGTACTCTGATCAAAAGTCAAGACGAGCTTTCCTAGCTGCACTATTTACTTAGCTGCACTATTTACTTAGCTGCACTACTCGCCAAGGGTATATTAATTAAGTGCTCTCGGGCACCTTATCTTATTTAATTCCAAAACGATTAACACATTAAAAGCTTTTAATATATGTCCATGTCACGCAGGACCCATATCTAAGGAATGAACCTCACCGAGTCCAAACCTCTGAATCTACATCGAAAGAATGAACCTCACAGAGTCCAAACTTCTACTATCGTTGGGTCTTGTTTGCCCTTAAAAAGAATGAACCTCTCAGAGTCCAAACTTTTACTATCGCAGGGTCTTAATCGCCCTTTATAATTATAAAGAAACGCGCATGGACCTCTCAGAATCCAGGCGTTCCTACAAATACTCGTGCTAACTAACAGTCATAGCACAATAATAATTTAGGGTAAATCCACATAAAGGCCCGAAAGGCGATCATCAATAATAGCGTCGTTCTAGCAGATATACAACCTATTATATGATTTTCCAAAACAGTTTATAAAACCTTTTCCATACATGAACAATAATCAGTCCAAATTAATTAACAATTAAGCAATTGATAATTAATGGAAATATGGAATGATAAGCAAGAGCGAACCGTCACTTGCCTTAGATCTGACGAAGGCTGACGAACTCTAAAGACGATGGTCCCGGGGTCTGATCAGGGACAGATCTCGGATCTCAAATCCTTCCAAATCGATCCCTTAGGCTTCGATTCGTTCTTGGTTGAGTCTCCCACCTTCTTAAGCTTCAACCCACCTCTAGGAATCACCTTTCGGCTGATCAAAACGAGGCTCGAAGTTGCTCTCAAACCGAGCTCAAAACCAGTCCAACAATGGAGTTTTGATAGAGGAAGAAGATGGTGAAGAAGCTGTCTTTGAGCTCAATTTTCGTCCACCTCTCCTCTATATAAAGCGCCTCCAAGGCTTCTACCTTCTTAAGCTACAAACCAACTCCAAGGATCCACTTCAACAACTCAGAACGAAGCTTGAATCTGCTCACGAACAGAGCTTGAAGTTCAGCAAAAACCAGGATTTATGACAGAAGGGAGGAAGAAGATGGTGATGAGGCTTACTTCTGGCCTCTCCTCAGCCTCTCTCTCTCCTTATATAGGCCAACCAAGACGTCTACAAGCAAGCAACGCATGCATAGAGGTGGCACAACCAGAAGAAGAACTGTGGGGAGCAAGGATCGGCCAAGCATGACGCGGACAAAACCTTATCGCGATGACGACGTGGCGACCATCAGGAAACTGTTCTGACTTCGACGGGGCCGTTCTCTCAGCTCCGAACTCCAAATGAGGTGATTCCAAATCGAGTAGTTAGATCTAAAAGTCTATTTTAATCCTTCCAAATTTCACATTATATGGATTATGGAATCAAGAGTTATGACTATTTTGCTAAAAGGTCGCATTTGTATGACCGAGGAAAGTATATTCGTACCCGAATATCCTTTTAGCCCGAAAATATTTTAAATTTATTTTATATTGCTCAGAAAAATATTGCAGAGATCAAACATTATACAGAATGTCCGTACTTTCCTGTATTTAATCTGACTCGCAACATGGGCTTAAGAAAGTTCAAAATTTACCCGTATAAAAATGAAGGATATTACACACTTCTCATTTGTTTGATGCTATTGAATGCTAACTAGAAGGCTAATCTCGTGCGAAATATGAGTAGTTTCTATTGTTTTTTGCGTAATGAGGTTATTTATTAAATCATGTTATGTTGAGTAAGGAATTTGTTTATATTTCAGGTTTAGATTTGGTAAGTACGTTGTGAAGTTTGTTGTGTTATATTGTGAAATATCGATGTTTCATATTTGAAAGCTAAGTTAAATACTTGTATGGAAACAGTGAATTTTATGTGTAGGTATTTATTTTGTTTGTTGGCATTTTAACATGGAACACAATACTTTTGTATAATATGTTATGATTTAATCTTGTTATTTTTGTTTGCGTAATTTTTTTAACACATTTATATGTTGTTGTAGTATTAGTTGTGTGCTACGTATACAGCATTATATGTAAGTTTAATGTTAAATGTGTTTATAGTATAGATGAGTGTTTTGTTTAACAAAGAGGAATTTGTTTTATTTAGACAAATAGTTTGTTAATTTTTTTTGTTAATTTCGTGCTTCGCACGGCTGCGAGTAGTTTATATTGTTCTTGCGTAATTAGTTTTGTTTTGAGATGTTGTTATGTTGAGTAGGGAGTTTGTATGTATTTAATAATGCGTTTGTTTAAGTACATTGTGGAGTTAGATGGGTTATATTATAAAGTATCGGTGTTTCATATTTGTTAGGTTAGTAAAAAAAATTACCCAGATGGTGATTTTTATTTGAAGTTATTGGTTTTTATTTGATTTGTAAGCATGAGGCACATTACTGTTGTATATTTTTGTATGATTTAAGGGTGTTAGTGTTATTTATGCATGTTTTATTAACACAATATCATGTTGTGTATTTATTAGTTGTGTGATACATATATAGCCTTATATATAAGTTTGTAAAAGAAATTGTTTATATTATATATATATGTTATTGTTGTTCTTTGTTAGTAGATCTTCGATTTCATTGTTCTATTTCATTTAAAAGGATATCGGTTGATGTCTAGGTTCTTTGTTAGTAGATCTTCGATTTCATTGTTCTATTTCATTTTATTAAGGCTATTTAAACAAAAAAAAATCAATTGTTTTTATAATTTCATTGGTATTTTTTTAAAAAAATTATACATTTTTTCTCTTTTCCGAAAATGGAATTATTAATTGGTGTTGAACGGTTGACTGTACGCGTTCAGTTTTAAGTGGAGTAGATTCTTGAACTGGTTCATGTCAGATATGCAATAAAACAAGTGTTTAGTTCATAGGTGTTAATTACTTCATTTTCCTGATTTTAAAGCTCTCGTCTTTTCACTAGCGTTTCTATCGTCGCCTAAAACCCTAATTCCTTTCCAGCTTCTCTTCTATCTGTGTCTTTCTTCGTTGTTTGTTTCGTCTATCCGGGTAGCGATTCGTGTGGAGCTCGATCGTTCTTTGGATTACGTTTGTTTTTTTGCCAATGATTTGTTTGTTCTTCTTCGCATGTTTTTTTTCCGCTTGTTCTTGAGTGATATGTTGATCGTCTCTTGTTTTTAAGCGCCCTTGTTTTAGGTGTAGTTGTCCGATCAACAGTTGTTGAGTTGTTTGGATTATTTTCTTTTTGCTTGTGCTTGTCGTTTGTTGTTGTTGATTTTTGTTTTTGGAGAGTGCTTCAGTTGTTCTTCATCTGTTGTTGCTTTTGCTTGGTTGATTCTTCACAGATCTTCCTAATTCCTTTTGTTGTCTTGTGTTTAATCGTTCTGGATTTAGTTATAGGTGTTGGTTAATCTACTTTGAATTTGGTTTGTTTTGTTTTATTGTATCCGTTTTTTATGGGATTAGCATGGGATGTGGGTAGAGCGATTGAGATTAACTGATAATTACGAATTACCATTCTTTTTGTCTTTGGTATATAGAACGATTGAAAGGAAAGGTGAAAGGTCTTCAAATCTGCTTTGTTCTTCATCTGTTGTTATTTTATTCTAGTTCGTTAGTCTGTTGTGTATTTAGTTTGCTTTGTTTTATTGTCCTCGGATCGAGTCTTGTTTTTTTGATTTTGCATGGTTAGTTTTATTATATTTTTGTCGGCTGGTGTTGTAGTGTTTTTCTTTGTAAGTTACTTTGTGCCTTGTGTGTTTGCGATATTTTTGAGGCATGGGTCTGTTAGGGATGTTGTGGTTTTGTTTCCCAGCATGAAAATATTGTCGATATTTGTTGCCTACTGTGGAGAACATATCTTCCCATACCTGGTGAAATTCCTTAGAGCTTTGTCTTGTAGTTTCAGGGGTTCCTTCCACATATATTGTTGTCTTAATTTTTGTCAAGGACATGTTCCTTCTATATTTTTAGAAAACGAAATGTTAATGTTGTAAATATGTATAGGCCGATTCATTTTGGTTTTGTTCAGTATGAGCATGTTGCACATATAGTTTTGATATAAATGTCGGGTCCTATTCTGTAGCTTGATGTATTTTCTGGTGTTTTGTTTGATTCTTGTATTTGATAGTATTAATATGATAATGCTTGGTACTGCTTATCAGATTAGTGTGTAAGAATTGGCCTTTTGTTGAATATTAGTATTTTATGACTTTGTTCATGTGGAACTTTGTAATTACGATAATAACAATGTGGAATAGTTTGTCAAATGGTGTGTATTCTTACCATCTTTTCCTTGTTTGAGTGATTAAAGCTGATATTTTCATTTCATGTATAAGGTAGTATGTCAAATTCAGTTTTTGCTTGCTATAGTTGATTCAGTTTGTATTTAATTGGTTTTGTGTGGTACTTGTTAGTGTCATGTGTAGGTTGTTTGTGTCTTTCTAGCTTGTTGTTAGGATTTTTTCCTGTATGTTAGTTTTTCATAATGTCTATTGTAATTTTAAATTCCATTTTTAATGTTTGTTTATCCAATTTTATGTCCCCTATTTGTGTTTGTTTTCATTCCGTTGTTTGGTTTGAAACATATTATGTTATTTTATTAGCCTGCATCCGGTGCTGTAATGTTGTGTTTTTTATTTTTTAACTTTTTTATTTCGTTTTAGGTGGACGACATGGCACCGAAGTACAGACCCAAAACCGATGTTTTCCAGGAATTGTGGGATCTTTTGAAAAGAGCAAGAAAGACCGAGCTTCTAGGCAAAGGTTATGCATCCTTTTGTTTGCAGCGTAGAGTTTAATATTATCCTTTGTGTATATGTGCCTTATTTGTTTTTTGGTTGTTGCAGGCAAGAAGATGAATGATGAAATGTGGTGGCATTTTATGGAGGACATAGTTAAGGGCGACCTAGAGTTGCACCGGGTGACGGCAGAAACAGATAGGTTGATGAAACAAGTTGATTCAATGGGATCCTTTATCACTGAGAATCATGAGCAGCTAAGGAGAAGCAGTATGAGCTTAGAGAGGTGATCTTGCTATTTGGTTTGGCTTAATACGCTTGATACCTAGCTGACATTTTTTTTGGTTTTGCAGATTGAACTGCGGGTGGAGAGTAATGGGATAATGATGGCGATGGAAGTTCATCATGCCCATGTTATCAAGCGAACATTGATGTTTTACTACATCGATTGATTTTATGGCCGTGTGAGGCCAATTGTTTTGGTTATTTATTTAAGGGTTTATTGTGTTTTACGTTTTGTAACGAATCTATTTAAGCCGAAGCTATGTTTATGCAATGATATTTTGGCTTTTTGCGGTTATATAAAGGGATGTAAGGTTGACTTTATTGTGTTTTGACAATTAAGAATGTATTTTATGAAATAATGGTAAATGCAGTATTTAGAATGATGTTTATTTTGTGTGATATATTTAAATTAGTTTTCCTGCCATTTCATGTATATTGAGTCATGTTATGTAGTGTGGATTTTGTTGGTGCGTAATGATATGGTATGTGTTGTTTGTTTAGGCGTACTTAGATTATTATTGTTTGGTCTTGTGCTTGGATGCATCTCCGGGTCTTCAAGAGAAGGCTGCTAGTGTCCTTTGGGCCTTATGTCAGTTATGTGTCTTAGAGGCTAATAGGTTGGTCTAATTTTTTTGGTTTTTTTATGCTTACTTAGATTATTATTTGACAGGTAATAGAATTTCTTTACATATTTTTGGTAGCTTTGGTTTATTGTTTGATATTTATTAAGTGTTTAGTGTTTGCATCTGCATGGTATGCGAGAATAGTTACAATTATTCTGTTAATTGAGATAGCTATTAAGTATCTTGTTTGATAAGGTAATAAATTGATTTATCTTTGTGAAATGAAGGATTATGGAGGGAAAGAGTGTGGATGTTGTCGTGGGAGTAACAACTGGAGTAGAAGGGCAATTATTGTCACTATGTCCCATATTGCTGATTTTAAAGGTAATTAGTTTTTGGAATTGGTGTAGCATTTAGATAATACTTTTTTGTTGTACTTGAAATTGCTAGTGTACTTTTACAAAATGGATATAATGTATGTTGTATAGTCATGTAGGTCTTGGTGGTGGAACATATGTAGGCTTTTGTTCTGTATAGAGTCTAAATTCGAAATATGTTGTTACTTCGTCGTATGTTATATTGATATGATGAAAATAATCAGATAAAAGATATAAAGAAAAGATTATTGTATTATAATTGTTAAGAAACATTTGTAAAGGAGAAGAGTTGTAGACATATGTTAAACATATGAAGGTAATTTCTTAGGTAGATATCTGTTTTTTAGGATAAGGGAAATGAAATTGGGTTGCTTCTTTGTGCATAATTTGCTTTTCTGCATGAGCTTTTGTACACCTCTGAGCTGCCCTCATTTTTGCAGAGTACAATGTTAAGAAATTAAGTTGGAATAGATGAAGTATACAAATTATAAATAGAATAGTATGGAGAATATAACCTATTAACGAATGTAACATATGGCCTCTTGGAATGGTATAATAAAGTGACTCCTGTTTGTCTTCCATGTCACCCTCTTCCTTATAGTTGTCCCGATAGAATTTAATATAATTTGATAACGTTTGTAAAATAATACATTAATAATAATATAGTGCATGAATAAGAAATGGTATGAAATGAATAATGACATGGGTTCTGAATCTTGGGCGTGTGTGTAAAAAAATTGGTACATTACCTGATCTGGTGCGATTAAGTTGTTGAATGTCTCCTTGAAAACATTTTTTTATGATTAGTTGTTTGGGTGGTTCAGTCCTTGTACCATCACTATTTTTAGCCCTTTTGGATTTGTGACTCTAGAAATTGTCACATAGAGTTGCCCATGGCAAAAAACTGGTTTGGACAAATATAGGCCCATATATTTCAATGACTGTCCCTGACTTTTGTTGATTGTCATTGCAAAACATGGTTTAATAGGGAATTGTCTCTTTCATTATAAAAAGCCATTTAGTTTTTGTAGAAGACAATGTTATTCTCGGGATTAGTACCTTCTTTCCCAAATTGGTTCATGTTATTATCTCAGCTATAATGACCCATGCACCCAAATGTGTAATGATTAACCTTGTTCCGTTGCACATTCCTTGTGTTGGGTTGACATTTCTAAGGAGCATCACATGCAAGCCTTCCTTCAGTTAGTAATAGATGGGTGATGTTTGGAGTATTTACCTTTTAGGTGTTAAATTTGTTGTTGTACCTGGGAAATCAAGGGTGCTTAGAACTTCCGTGGGATACATGTATTATTGTTCTGCTGCGTCGGTTGATGCCATGCAAATCTCATATGAGCTAGCTACTCATTTGTCCTTGCAAACTGTTAAACATATGCTCATTAATCTGATCTGCATCTTCATTTAGTGGTGTCAGAATAGCCCTCTCTTGTAGGTACATAGGATTTATGTGATTTAGGCTAAAGTTTGTGTAAACTTCATCAATTATTCTCTAAATGGGATCACTTTCTGGTTCAACTAAGAATTGGCTTGGAATCTAAATCCATGTTTCCTCATCTTCTTTTTCAACAACTATTGCTGGAGCATTCCCATCACCTACTTGTAGAATCCACTATTTGAATTCTTGTTTGAAGGTGTTAATGGTTCCATTAGTATCCATGTCATTCACTCTCATATTCTGTTTTAAGGTGAGTACTTTGCAATGCATCCATAGAGGAGAGTTGTTGATAGATGCCTGAATAATATCTTGTCTCTTTCTCTTTGGCATGACGGATAATATTTGTCTGAAATCACCTCCTAGGAGTACTGTGATTCCTCCAAATAGTTTGTGCTTGTTTTCTTCTTACTTGTAGCCTCGAATATCTTATAATGTTCTATTAAGGACTTCAAAAGCATATAGTTGAGTCATTGGGGCTTCATCCCAAATAATCAATTTAACCTCATGCATTGTGATCCCACATGTACTATTATCCATCAACTCCAATGGGATTACAAATCTGCTATGTGTTGTCCTTTCTCCTGGTAATAGTAATGAGGCTATACCTGTTTTTTTTTAACAATAAACAAACAACATGAAATGAAAAACTGATTAAGGAAATGAAGTTGTATCGAGACAGCTAAATCTAAATTATTGGCTTAAGACATGAAAACTGATGTTGTAAAGCAGTGAATAGAAAACACTTGTGCATTACAGTTGAGACATATTTCACCTAATCACATATAGCACCCCTGGTGAATTCAATACTGGAAATGTCTCAAGTGGTTCCCTAGACATAATAAGTATTTGTAATGTAAATAGGGGATGAAGCACATGAGAACATGCTATTGTTTATAAAGCAAAACTGAAAGTGCATATTAATCTAAATGAGGCTAATTTAGTTGCATATGATGTTTGTTTTTTTGGGTGATGCAAGCTTATACTGAATGAGGTTGTTTTCTTTGGCAGGCTATTGGTCCATTGTTGTGTTGTGTATATGGTCAATGTTTTTGTTGATTTCTTTAGTATGTAAGTTCTCTCATTCAACGAACAAGGATAGTTCTATCTTCGTTTCCTCTAGGGATAGAGAAGTAAGAGGGGATTCATTTGATGCTCCATTATCTGCTTCACTGATTATGCAGTAATAGAATTATATGGCCGAAATGCTTGCTTTTGTATTATTCTTTGATTTACTTTTCCCTCTTCAAATATGTTGTGGCATGTGATATAGCTGTGTTGCAGTGTATATTTTTTGTTTTTGGATTTTTAATTGTGTCTAAGTTGATTACCTGTAATTTCACAATTGTATTTTTATTGTGCATTAATTCTTATGGGAAACATTTTCCATGAATGTCTTGAAATAAGTGGAAACCGAATAGTATACTAAGCACATCATGAGAGATGTAGGGAGTGTTATAATTTGAAGTTACAAGATCAGTGATCTAGTAAACATTATATTTGTACAACTACAATAAATTAATTGTTCTCTTTATTTGAACAGAATGCATTTCTAGAGCTGAATTTGGTTATGGGCAGGCACAATAAGTTAATTGTGATTATAATATAATGTGAAATTACTATAACGTGTACTGAAATATATTTTTTAATAAATTACAAAGAGAGTGTTGCAATGATTGTTGTTTTGAGATATGTGCTTGAATTAAATTTTATTGTAATAATACTGAATTAATAACTGAAATATGAACAATATATTAAATCTTAGGATTTCATACCTGAAGACGCTACAGCAAGAAGGATACTTCTCTCTGATCTTAATCGAGCCATTATTGTTTTGTAAATGAATGTTTTTCCCGTGCCTCATGCGCCATATACAAAGAAAAATTCCTCAGCCTGCTGATTCACATAATTTATGACCCTATCATAGATATGGAGCTGGTCTGAATTGAGGGCTTTATGTAGGTTTCATGTAGCTGAGCCATTTCTGTGGTGCTATGGATCATCTCTTCTTGTATGAGGCGATTATCCATAGTTGTGAGCAACGTCTTGTCTGGCATATGGAGATCTGGGTAATCAGATAACGACCTTCCATTCCTTTTGAGGATGTCTTGGATATGCAATAAACAATAATTTTTGAGTTGGTAGTCACTTAGCTCTAAGTTGGGAAATTTGAATTGTTTTCTTTTTTGGGTAAGTATGTCCTCGAATAGGGATTTCCAATTGTCTTCCCACAACTTTTCAGGACTGGTGGCGTCACTGAAAAGGAGAATTGTAACAAACAAATCCCTTAGTTGAACTGCCGATGCCCACAATTGTGCTTCTTGTATTGCATCCGTCCATTCCTTGTCTTCATTTAACATACCAAGGACATAACACGTTTTCTTAAAAGTGCCATACACCTTTCCATTTGTTGTCCTGATATCTTCAAAAGATATTGGCCCTTTGACAATATTTAGAAGCAATCTCAAATAGTAGCGCTCTCCGGAAGCTGGATGTGAATACACAATTCTGCCAATGGTTTTTTGTTGTTGTCGTCTTCTCCACACTTTATCATTTGCATTCCACACATAATGTTTGGGTATTTCTGCGTATGTGTATATCCTTGCCTCATGATCTACTGTGTTCAAGGTAAGCCATTCAGTAAACATTGTTTGTTTTACTTCTTCCCTTTGTAGCAATGCTGGCAAGCTTTGTGTGTCGTGAAGCGTCACAGAATTATGTTTTGGCAAATGGAAGGTCAACCCGATCACTGAAGGTTTACAATGGTGAATATCAAATGCAAAGATCCTCCATGCAGCTTCACATGCAGATAAGTATTCACATTCCAAATACTGTTTTATCTCATCCACTTCTATAGCTTTAACTGAGCCATGCTCATCTGTTGTGCTTTAATTGTGCAGAAACAATGCGGTTGCTCTTCAGGTCCTTTGCTAATATACTTGAAAAGGCATTTAATTGCCCTGGATCTGTTGCACCATTCAACATTAATGTGTGCATGATATTTGAGAAGCAAGTAGCGATTATATGGCACCACATGTCGATTATCAAGCTTTGTCTTTCCCTTTTTAACAAAAAGACCATTGTTTTTGTGCATGTACATTGGAAAACCCTATTCATCCACTATTGTTTCTGTGTAGAATGACATTGGAAAATGTTTGTTGCATTCTCCGTTCATCATGCAAGGTGAATTCTTATTTGCTTCACTGCATGGCCCATGGAACATATGTTCAGTTACGATTTTATGTGCGTCTGGGTCATTATTTCATCAATGTTTGTTCCTATCCTTGCCTTGCTGCCTTCTTTCAGGCATAAGAGTATGTGGGCATGGGGCAGGCCCCATTTTTGAAATTCTATTGTGTACACAATTGCGTAATTAAAGTCAGAATTAAATGAGTATAATGTACCAGCAGATGTAAAATGTGCAATAAATTGCTATATCAAATTTAGTTTAAGCAGAATATAACATTAATTATGAGTATAATGTACCAACAAATGTTTCCCCAAAGATTTCATGCTTTGTGATGTCCTTCATAAAATCTCCCAGCTTTAGTTTAAACACTCTAGTCATTATCTCTGGTTTGTCATGAGGATTTTGCTCTCCTATTTCTGCTGGCATTTCATCTATCTCTGGCTATCTAGGATTAGCAGTGAATGTAATGAAAAAGGATGGATTGCCAAATGCCCTACAAAGTGGCATTGTATCTTGGTAATTCTGAATCATGTACCTTGGGCTTCTAGTAAATGTTGCTGATTAAACAATTCTTTTGCCAATTGACTTTGCTTTAGTGTCTCCTTTTGTGACTGCATCACAAATGTTGTTGTACAAAAATGCACGCAATTCATCTTGATTGAATTTAATCCACCTTAATCTTTGTTCTTCCATAGTAGTGTATGCATCCACCAAGTATTGCTGGTATAATCTTCCTCCTTGTATAAGTGTTGTTGCTTCATTGGTCATTTGTTGTATTCTATAATGATAAACACTACTTTGTAGGGCTTAATTGAGAGTTATTAGAGGGTTTATTGGTGCCATTCGGGTAGATTTAGACACATTCATGTGTATGGCGTTTGGGGGCGAAGTTTGGTGTTTTTGGAGGTGTTTTAGCTGTTTTGGATATCATAGGAGACGCCAAGGAAGTGAAGAGATGAGTTGAGGAGCGGTGCGAGGCAAGCAAGGAGGAAGCAGAAGCGAGAAGTCAAGACTGAAGACCACCGCACCCCGCGGTGGGAAGATGACCGCACCCCGCGGTGGGAAGATGACCGCACCCGCGGCGAAAGACCAGAGAGTTGGCGTCTGGACACTAGAAGACTGTCGCACCCCGCGGCATGAATGCCACCACACCCCGCGGTGGCGATGCGCTGACGAGATTTATTTCCGAGTTTATTTCGTTTTATTTTATTTTCCGAGACTTTATTTTAGGATTATTATTTCCTTTTATTTTATTCTTAAGTATTTGTCCTAGTATTTAAGACTATTTTAGAAGACTTAGTAGAAAAACCCTAGTTGCCACATTTCTACGTTTTTGCTCTCACAAACCGAATGGAGAACTAAACCTCCATTGTTGCACTTGACAGTTTGAAGCCATCAATTGATTGGTTGTGAGTTTTCTACTCTTGTTCGTTTTCCTATCTAGTTGGATTAATTCTCTTGCGCTTGATTGTTTATTGGTCTATGTTGATTTATCTAGATTGATCACCTAGGTTTATTGATATCTTCCTGATTGCTAGGACTTGTGATTCCGGGTTCGGGTTGCATATCTAGTAGCGAGCACGATTTACATAAGCGGGTTGCGATTGTTCATCGTGAGAGAGAGTTAGTTGCATGCTTATAGTAACGGGTTGTTTCTATTGCATGTATCTTGTTAAATCCTTGGTTGAATGCTATTGCTTTATTGAGTCTTGAAGGTTTTCGGATTTGATTTAGTAATAAGTACTATTAGGGCTGGTAGAACTAATAGTTACCTATGATCGGGATAAGAATAACTATAGGAATGATAAGAACTTGAGATTGATAGAATTCCGTGATCGACCATATCTATTGTTGTGTGGATCTTTGTTAAGTGTGACGCTTTTTCCCATTATATTTACAACCTTTACCTGTAAACTTGTTTACTTGTTTTCTTATTACTTGTTTCGAAACACTACAACCCCCCCTAGTTCCTAGTTGGTGATTGCGAATTACAAAATATATAACCTGACTCTCTGTGAGATCGACCCTGACTTGCTTGCTATACTATTTCGTAGGTACTTTAGGATTTATTTGATAGGCATACGACTTTAGCCCTACCATATAACTATAGAACTTTCTCATTATAACACATCCCCTTTGTGTGCTCCTTCTTCCCGTGTTTGACTTATATGAAATGTTTTCATGTAAAGAGGGTGCGGTTTCGATATTCTATGCGGCCCTCTTGATTTGCTTTGTATGAAAACATCTTTAGGTGCACTGCTCTGGCCAAAATCACCAATAATAAGTGTTGCAACTTCTAATACAGTTGGGAGGTTGTATTGCCTTTTACTTGCTTGTCATTCTCCTATGAGTTTGAGTATAAATTCCAATGATTCGTTGTTGTATGACCAATCTCTTGCCATCCTGAATGCCTTAGCTATATAACTGTTTGTATCTAACATTTGAATCAAATTTGTAACTATTGTCTGGTCAAGGTCGTTTGTGTCCAGATTCATGCATCCCAGCTTGTTTTGTACCTCATTTACAGTATCATAAAAGTACAATCGAGCATACCTAGGGGGACTTCCCTCTTCGGGCATAAGAGATCCAAATCTATGGTAATTTTGGCCACTTATTCTGAAACTGTAAGGCCATCTGGAATGATTTATTTTATCATCAATTCGATCGCCAAAAGACGTGAAGGAAAAGATGTTATTGTATATTCTGATTTTTCGCCTGAAGTTTGTAGCCTCAAGGCCGTTATGACATAGTAGGTGACGAGGAGGTTCTGGTGTCTCTTTTAACTTTTCCAAGCTCACTTTTCCTTCTTGGCGGCATCCCATATAATGTGCCATGAAGCATCCCATATAATGTGCCATGCGTGAATAAAGTTGTTTGTTTTTGAAATAGATTGTTTGAGAGAAGGGATAATTACTGCTTGATTTGTGCACGGCTGGGCGCTTAGTTTTTTTTGGGGCAACATCATGTCCATCACAACCTGTGTAAAAAATAAAATAGGGTTTCAGGGTTTTATGCTAAGGTTTATTTGTTTTTACTTTTGAAGCAGTTGATATGCTGGTGTTGTGTTTCCTTGCTGTTTAAAAAAAGAATGAGATTAATATTTTAAACTTATATGATGTATTAAAATAATATACCTTTCTATAACAGTTTCAGTCCGCGAAAAGATTATATTTTCCCATCTCTGCGCATCTTTGTTTGTGACCAAATGTATACTGGAACATCTAAATCCCCAAAATTGGGTAGTGCATCTGAGATAGGGTGCCATGAGGTACTCATGTTATTTATGTTAGTGTAAATATATAAATGTTTGTTGAAAGTAAAAGAATGAGAAGTGTACCTTTCTTTGCTGTTGACTTTGTCTTCTTCATGTCTAGCATTACAGTGTGTGCTTTTGTGAATGTTACGGCTATCCGTTTTAAGGAATGCATGATGAAAGTCTCAACTCCAATTTTCACAAATGTAATAGAGGTGAACCTTTTAAATTCCAAAGGTAATTATTGTGGCAGTATTTATGTGTTAGGCTTTTGGCATTTCATGACATTCAATTCTGGCGGCAACAATGCTTTTATTAATAACATTATGTTTTAATAGCTTGCTTTTCTAAATTGTTTTTTTGGATTAGTTTTTTTTATCATTTTATATTTATATTGACAAAGGAAGTTAATACAAAAATGACGTAGAATAACAAAAGATAGGAGCATAAGGTCATACTTATGATAATTATATAATGTGATATAGGAGCACAAGGATCAACTATGGAATTGGTCCATATTGTCTGAAGCACTTCAACCATTCTTTCTATATCATTTGTGTACATTTCTTTTCGGAGAAAAGAAATTATGTTTGCATATAACTTGGAAAATGATCACCTTAACTATTGCAATATTAAAGCATGAATTGTTTTCATTTCCTCAATGCACATGTTGCATGCTACATGGGGCTATTCTCCTAAGCGTCCATATCGAATTTGTACTTGGGTTTTCATGACATGTCTAGCATAGCATCAGTCAATGCTCAATGACAAACTGGAATGAGTGTCAAATAAAACCCTACATAATGGTCCTTCCTGTCATCAACGTGGGTATATCTTACATCTGTTGGTTATCATTCATGCTTTTGTTATTTGTCTAGACTTTCTGTTGTTTATGCAAAGCAAAACCATGAGCTAAACCTTGATTGTTGCACTATCAGTTTTTTATGCTCATAGTTGGAGGTGAAAGTATTGAAACAAGGCAGGCCAGACCAGATGCCCTTATAGAGGTCAGTAGCTTATTGATGAAGATCAAAATAATTAAATATATTTCACTCATTAGTAGGTTTTGGGTGTGAAACTTATGCGATATGTACTGTGCTTGTCCGAAGGACATATGAAGTTGTAATGCAAAATGACACCAAATATGAGCAGTGAAACCAAACATGAGTTGTGCAATTGTAATGCAAAATGAAACCCAACATGAATATTATCTTAATGCCTGGAAGAACAAATTCTAAGGGCCTGAAACGGCAAAGTACTGCTTTTTTTAAGAAAATAAAAGAGGAAAACAAAAGTCTTATTTCTAGAGGTTCTAAACGCGAAATGTGTGTTCAACATGATTATAGTTACTCCTCCTCCTCTGTTGAAATATCCATTTTTCCCCTCTTTGAAGTAGTTGGAGCTTCTGAAGTTCCATGATCTTCTCCTTCAATTCTGCACATCATACAAACACAATTTTAGCAAAGAAAGAGGACTAACTAAGAGATACTGAATACATGACTTCTTTCTTACTCACATGGGCTTGCCTTTGGGTGACTGCTCAATAGTCCTCTTAGTGTGATGTTTATCAGTTTTATCATCTACTACCTCAGCAGCCACAACACATTCACCACCCTGCAGGTAGTTAAATAATGAATCTCAACTGTGTTTCATGTAGATTTAGTTACGTAATAAAGAAGCTGACTTGATATGACAGTGGAAATATGCCTCTTGGCTTGAGCTAGAATCTATTACATTGCTTGCAGTGAAGCTTTCATAATTTACAAAATCATAGTAAGTGTGCGTCTTCAGTTCTAGGGTGTGGTGAGTGTTGAGCAACAGTAATATTTCTTGTGGAAGTACACTCTCATCAACATCATCCTATTAAATTAAATAATGAGTGTAGTGAATTAGTTAGATAAACTGGGTGTAGAATTGGATCCCTGAATTGTTCATAATACTTACCCCAACTTCTTCCAGTAATCTGTTTGCTTGCTTGTTGACCAATTTCTCAGCTACCTCATCAAATACAATAACAACAATTGAGGCAGAATTGTCTTCAATATCCAAATGCAACATGTACCTGTAATAAAAGTGGAAAAGAGTGCTAAGATTCCTGTAATGTGTTTGTTTGTTTACCAAGAACTGGAACCAATACCTTGTTTGTGGAAATTCACAAATTTTGGCACATGAATCACACCATAAATTGTCGTTAGTCCTTGTCACGCCTTTTTTGCACTTACCACTACTACATGAGAAATAATACCAATTGTTTTTTGTTTAAATATTTGCAATCCTAACTTTGCAATTCAGCGTGATAGATTGCTATTACCATGTGATGTTGTAACACCCCCAAAACCTAACCCTTTTGGAAAGGTATTACCGCCAGTGACCCTAGTGTTCCTTACCGAGATCACCCAAGGCTTTACCACAGAAATACAATTTATGAAATGCGATTGATACACAATGATCAAGCATTAAATTCCAAAACATAACATTGTCAAGGAAATAAGAGTTACGGAATTACAACCCAATCCCGAATAGGTCAAAACATAGTTTAAACCAAACACAGCGGAAGACTAAGAAAGTAAATTACAATCGGAGTTATTGTCCAAAGGATCATAACCTGATTAAAGAAATAATTAAAACATTCAAAAACCACCGCCGACTCCATAGTCCTTCTAATCTTCTGAGCTACTTCTTAACTGATGTGCCGAATCGAACGGATGACACCAGCCAACCATGCAAGGGAAAATATTGGTTGGTTAGTCTAAATGAATAGACTAGCAAGGATATAAAGCAGACTGGTTCGAAGCAGTCATATTAGGTTAGACTCATCGCTTCTCGGATAATAACCGATAACGGTAGTCAACCATCATATTCCTACTGGAATAAACAGGAGGTATGCACAAGAGAAGATTCTGGAAGACTGAATCTTCACAGAAATCGACTCGAAAGAAGACTCCAACTGAAATGAGTCTTTAAGGAAGTATGACAAATCTGGAGAGTTACAGAATCGTTCAACAATGATTTAAAACTGACTGAGATGCTTCGGTTCACGACCAACCTCATCGCCTACAACGAATCCAGATTGGAAAGAGAACGTACTACATTCAAGTCAAGACGAGTTTTCCTAGCTGTACTATAACTTAGCTGTACTACTCGCCCAAGGTGTATTAATTATGTGCGTCAAGGTAGCACTTATCTGATTTATGTTTCAAAAACACACATCACGTTATAGACTTTTACATGTGTACCCCACCAATGGGACGACACATATTAGTATACGTTTCGTCGAGAGTGACGTATACCGAAAGGTTTGTGACACCAGCTAAGTGTCTTGTCTCTACACACATGTGTAAGAGACCGATCATGATCATAGAATAGTACCAGATGGGGACGAGCCACCCCGATACCAGATTATAAAGAAACGACTGGACAGAGTCTGAATAACGTTCCTATTTAACAGTGCTAACTAAACAGTTATAGCACACCAACAGTTACAGGATAAATCCACATAAAGGCCCAAAAGGCGATCACAGATAATAGCGTTGTTCTAACAGATATACAACCTATTATATGATTTTCAAAACAGTTTATCAAAACCGTTTCCAGACAAACAGAATATTCATTCCAAATTAATTACTCAGATAAACTACTGATAATTAATGTAAATGAGCAAGAGCGAACCGCCACTTGCCTTACTCCGCAGAATAGTCTAAAGACGTCAACTGGATTTCGGGCTCGACACGGTATAGTTCCGACAGCACAATAACCTACGAGTCGACCCATAAAAGGAATCCTAAGTTAGATCCGACATAAACAGTACGAATCTAAACACGGCGAAAGAACACGAATGGAAAGACGCCACGACGACAACCGACCAAGCCAAAGCCACGAAGGCGTTCTGGGCACTGGCGGCGGTCGCCATATTCATCACGGCGGTCGCCGCGAAGAACACGGCGGTCGCCGTGAAGAACTCAGACGACACAGAACGAGAGAAATCTCACCAAAACAAAGCGCATGTCGACCCCCTTTAGCCTGGCTTGGTTTCTGACCTTCCAAGGCAACCACAAGGCTTCACAAAGGTTGCTGGAAACACCACTAACAACACCGACGAAAGCTTCGAAATTTCCGGCGAAGGCACAACTCCGGCGAGAGGCGAATTTGGCAGAGGTTTGGTGCTTGGATGGCTCAAAACCTCTCCCCCAGCACCTCCTTTTATAGCCAACACATCTGGAGTTCGAAGACGAGGGCCTAGAGCTACTTCGGCGCTTGCCAGAAACAACACCGGCGACCAACGGGCAACGACTGCTGGGCAACGATGACGGCACTTACGGCGGTCGCCGCGGCATGACACATCAGCTGCCTCCTCGGGCGTTGGAACGGCGGGCGCCGTATCTTTACGGCGGTCGACGTGCTTGGGTCTCACGACGGCGGTCGCCGTGACCCTTTTTCCCGCCCGTTCAGCTTTGAACGGATAAGACATTAAACCGGGATAAAAATTATCGTACGCGAACGACAATTAAAATCTAAGGCACCTTGTCTGTATATTATTTCACTGAGAAAAAAATTACAAATACAGAGCACATTACAGAATGTCTCAAGCTACTTGAATTAAATCCGACGTACACAACGGGTACTCGGGAAAATTCCATAATTCCCAAAATAACCTTACAAAATTACGGGGTATCACATCTCCTCCCCCTTACAAGAAGTTTCGACCCCGAAACTTAGGTCGAGAATAACTCGGGAAAACGCCTGAGCATATCTGACTCGGTTTCCCACGTCTCCCAAGTAACTTCTTCGGTCCCTGACTTGGACCACAGCACTCGTACCAAAGGTACAATCTTGTTGCATAAATGCTTCTCCCGACGCTCCAAAATGCGCACGGGCAACTCTTCATAAGTACCATTAGCTTGAATCTCGATGTCCTCGTAACTAAGTACATGAGACTCATCTGGTACATACTTTCTGAGTAAAGATACGTGGAACACGTTATGCATCGGGTGAGCCGATGGTGGCAACGCCAAGCGGTATGCTAGAGATCCCACTCTATCCAGAATCTCGAATGGTCCCACGTAGCGAGGGTTAAGCTTCCCACGCTTACCAAATCTGAAAACTCCTTTGGAAGGCGATACCTTGACAAAAACATTGTCATCGACCTCGAACTCGACAGTCCTGCGCTTCCGATCTGCGTAGGACTTTTGTCGACTCTGAGCGGTCAATATCCTTTGTCTGATCAAAGCAATGTCTGAAGCCGTCCTTTCGACCAACTCTGGTCCAAGCATAATTTTGTCGGCATTATCATCCCAACAAATCGGAGATCTGCATCTGCGACCATACAAAGCTTCAAACGGAGCCATCTTGATTGTAGCATGCCAGCTATTGTTGTATGTGAACTCAATTAGACTCAAGCTGTCCTCCCAGCTAGTCGGACGATCAAGCACACAAGATCTAAGCATATCCTCCAGAGTCTGGATGATCCTTTCAGACTGGCCATCTATCTGAGGATGAAACGCTGTACTGAACCTCAACTCGGTTCTCATAGCCTTATGAAGCTCATTCCAGAATCTTGACATGAAACGGCCATCTCGGTCCGATACAATGGTCTTAGGAATGCCATGTAAGCAGACAATCTCCTTCTGGTAAACTTCGGCTAGCTTCTGGGTTTCCCATGTGGTCTTGATGGCTATGAAATGAGCACTCTTCGTAAGCCTATCCACAATTACCCAGATAGCATCTCTCTGACTTCGAGTCTTGGGTAGCCCAGTGACGAAGTCCATGGAAATGTCCTCACATTTCCATTCTGGCACGGGGAGAGGTAGCATCTCACCACCTGGCCTGCGGTGTTCGATCTTGACTTTTTGGCAAGTTAAGCACTTTGCCACAAAGTCTGCTACGTCCCACTTCATGTTTGGCCACCAAAACTTCTTCCTGAGATCCTTGTACATCTTGCTAGAGCCAGGATGCACAGAATAAGCAGATGAATGAGCTTCTCTCATCACCAACTGACGAAGACCTTCTGTGTCAGGCACACAGATCCGATCCTGAAACCAAAGTGATCCATCATCCTGAACCACAAAACTGGGAGCTTTCCCATCCATCACTTCACTGCTTAACTTTACCAAGATGATGTGATCGACTTGCTTTTCTTTGATTTGATCCATCAGTGTAGCCTGAATTTCCATCATACTTAGGTACCCTCTACGCTAGTCATACAAGACTTCAATGTCGCATGACTCTTGGTTTAGCTTGGTCTAAGCAGTAAGTAGAGCAACTACAGTCTCATGCGTTGTCTTCCGGCTTAGTGCATCAGCTACTACATTAGCCTTGCCCGGATGATACAACAACTCCATGTCGTAGTCCTTGAGCAACTCTAGCCAGTGGCATTGTCTCATATTTAACTCCTTCTGAGTAAATATATACTTGAGACTTTTGTGGTCAGTGAAGACTTGGCATCTTATACCATAGAGGTAATGCCTCCAAATCTTCAGCGCAAAGACAACCGCTGCTAACTCAAGATCATGGGTCGGATAGTTTTCTTCGTAAGTC
Source organism: Rheum nobile (assembly GCA_027886185.1). Classification (NCBI taxonomy): domain Eukaryota; kingdom Viridiplantae; phylum Streptophyta; class Magnoliopsida; order Caryophyllales; family Polygonaceae; genus Rheum; species Rheum nobile. Next base: position 10,024,763 of record WOAB01000485.1, read on the forward strand.
TTGAGTTGTCTAGATGCGTAAGCAATGACTCTGCCCCTTTGCATCAAAACACAACCAAGACCACACTTGGAAGCATCACTATAGACCACATAATCGTCATTCCCCTCTGGGAGTGCTAACACGGGTGCCGAGGTCAACCGTCGCTTCAACTCCTGGAAACTGACCTCGCACTTGTCATTCCAGACAAACTTCTTGTGGACTTTGCGGAGTAGATTGGTCATAGGTAGAGCGATCTTTGAAAATCCTTCTACGAACCTTCTATAATACCCGGCAAGTCCAAGAAAACTGCGTACCTCCTTCACGCTCTGGGGCCGTGTCCATTTGGCCACCGCTTCAATCTTTTGGGGATCAACCATAACCCCATTTTTATTGATCACGTGGCCTAAGAAAGCCACCTCTTTCATCCAGAATTCACATTTAGACAATTTAGCATAAAACTGATGTTGTTTAAGGATTGACAAGGCAATTCGCAGATGTTCCTCGTGGACTTCTTCATTCGGAGAATAGATCAAGATGTCGTCGATGAAAACCACCACGAACTTATCCAAGTACTGGTGAAAACATCGGTTCATCAAATCTATAAAGACAGCTGGAGCATTTGTAAGCCCAAAAGGCATCACTACGAACTCGTAATGACCATATCTGGTCCTAAACGCAGTTCTAGGAATGTCCTGCTCACGAATCCTGAGTTGATGATATCCAGATCTTAAGTCAATCTTGGAGAAAACCTTTGCTCCCTGCAATTGGTCCAACAAGTCATCAATCCTAGGCAAAGGATACTTGTTCTTGATCGTCACCTTGTTCAACTCTCGATAGTCGATACAAAGTCGGAACGATCCGTCCTTCTTTTTGATGAATAAAACCGAGGCACCCCACGGTGATGCACTCGGCCTGACATAACCTTTATCAAGAAGATCTTCAAGTTGATTCTTCAATTCTTGCATCTCAGCCGGAGTCATCCGATACGGTGATTTGGAAATCGGCGCCGTACCAGGCTCGAGATCAATAGAAAACTCAATGTCACGGTTCGGGGGTAATCCTGGAATTTCTTCCGGAAAGACATCCAAAAACTCCCTAACTACAGGAATATCAAGAACCTCAGGTTCATCCTTCGCGGGCGAATCCAAGTAGCAAAGGTACCCGACACATCCTTGTCGTAGTAGCTTAAACGCAGCCATCGCATTGATCAGCTTGCCGTTATCAGCGTCATTTCGACCTTTGAACTTGCACACGAATTGGCCCCCAGATGACACCGTCACCGTTCTTGAACTGAAGTCGATCACCGCCTTGTGACGCGTCAGCCAATCCATACCGAGGATAATGTCGTATGGAGCCATGGCTATACAGATTAAATCTGCCTCAAATTCCTTACCCTGAATGGTAATCGGAAAGTCGGACAAATGCTTGGTTCCCACCAAACGTTCTCCATTAGGAAGATTAACGACGAAAGGGTCGCACGAATCGTTGCACACTAAATCTAACTTGCTAACACAACTATCCGAAATAAAGGAATGCGTAGCACCAGAATCAAACAGAATGCACACTGAAGTAGAGTGAAGGTATAGAGTACCTTGAGCAATCGGAGCGTTGGGTCCATCTGCCTCACGCATCTCGTACAAGCGTTGGCCCTGACTTCCAGAAACAGCTGGGGCCTTTCCCCTGTTCTGAGCAGTCGTCTGCACTGAAGGGCTAGGAGTCTCGGCAGGCTTAAACCTAGGTCGGTTGCTCTGATGAACTAACCCTTGCTGCGACTCTACTCCCTTCTGCTTCCCCTGCTTGCAGAACTTTTGCAGATGACCATCACGTCCACACCCAAAGCATGGCCTCCTCTCCTTCCGACACTCAATGCTCTTGTGCCCAACAGTACCGCAGTTATAACACTGAACTGAACTCCTGGTATGCCCTGACTGCTGAGTCGATCCCCCTTGCGTCATCTCCGTCTTAGCTCGGCCGGACTTGGCGAAGTTAGACGGTGGCACAGGGCGCTTAAAACCACCTCCCTGGTTCTGATTCTGCATCGACTTCTGTCGGTTGCGCCTCTTGGTCGACTCCTCGAGAGTTACCTCCAGCTTATAGGCACAATCCACATACTGCTCCAAGGTAGAGCATGTGTGGTGCACCATTAATGGCTTGATATCCGGGTTCATCCACTCGTGGAAGTACCAGATCTTTTGAGCCTCGCTGGTGATCTCGGCAGTGGTGTATTGTAGAAGATGGTTGAACTTAGATGCCAACTCGGTCACTCTCAGACCATCAGTCTGAGGGTACAAGAACTCTTTATGCTTCTCCTCTCTCATAGCACGAGAGAAAAAGCGATCAACCATCTTGGTCTTGAACATCGACCAAGTCAACACTGGGCTCTCAGCCAAAGCAGTGCTCTCCCACCACTCGCTAGCCTCCTCCTTCAGTTGAAGAGAAGCGATATGGACCTTCTCGGCCTCCGTACACTCCACGTTCCTGAACAACCTCTCCATATGGGAGAACCAATGAGTCACTGCCACTGGCTCCCATTTCCCGTTATAGCAGTCGGGTCTCATGGAAGTAATGGTCTTAAGAGCGCGACCATAGCTGTCCCTCGCCCTAACGGCAGTCTCTTGTATCACGGGGTTTCTAGGTTCCACAACATCAGGAACCGCTGCGTGAATAGGCACTTCTTGTGCTTGAGGCGCACTTGGTCTCAAGACATCTGCAATAGCCTGCATCACGATCCCACGGATCGCCTCAACAGCTGCGGCGTCAAACAGCGTCGGCGCCTGGGTCTGATCCTGACCTTCACGCCTCTGCTGGACGCGAGACTCAGACTCGTGTTCATCCTGAACACCTCTTCCTGCTGGTCTGGGGTTTTGGCTAGTCCCAGCACCGGCTCAAGTCGAATTCCTCGTGCTTCTTGGGTTCACCATCTATTTACCGATCAAATTCCATGCATTCAATACATTAATATTATGCAATATACTTATGCAATATACCAACGTAAATAAATTACTCAGAATAGATCAACTTGGTATTTTATAGATGAACCTTCGAATTCTTACACAAGTTACACATAAGTTTATCATTCGAGCGTTTGGACAACATTGCTCGAAGATATAAGTGTTTCTCAGAGTACTTGCCGCAATACTGAAATATTACACAAAGTACAACTTGGAATACTAAGAAACGAAACTATTGCGATAGGCAACGCCACTCCTCCTCAAGGCGTTTCAAAATGTCTCCCATACGACTGGCTACTCGTGCATGGTCTCTTTGGGCTAGGCTCACCATCGAGCTCTGGCGATGGGTTTCGCACCCTGCTTGACCCTGAAGCACATAGTCCTAGCTCAGTCATGGTAAAGTATGGGTCGTCCATGACTGGTCCTCCTATTCTAGCCCTCCTCTGAGTACTGACGATCAGCTCATCCCTCTGACGCTGCTGTTCTGCGGAGATTACCTCGCTCTGGCGGAGAATCTCCTGCAGCTCGGATTCTGACCTCCATCTCCTTGGAATAGGGATAGGCTGAGATTCCCTGTCACTTCTCCCAATACCGTACTCGGTATACAGTGCCTCCCAATCAGCTTCTGACATGGGTGCGTACTCTGGCACTGGTGACAATCCTGTACCGGGCTCCTGATTCTGCCCTCCAAGGTCCAACTCTGGATCCTCTTCTGGATCATCCTCTATGGGATCCTCATCCTCGGGATCATCCTCGATGGGATCATTATCCTCGGGATCATCCTCGATGGGATCCTCATCCTCGGAATCATCCTCGATCATATCCTCTTCCTCAACAGGATCTTGCTCAAGCATCTCATCTTCCTCCTCCTCGTACTCGATCTCCTCGAGAATTGGTCCCAGTAGAAAGTCGTCTTGGTAAACCCCTTGTTCATACCTTGATAACTCATCTTCCTGCTCCCATTCCTGTACTTCCTCCACCCTTGGTGGCGGCACAGGTGTAGGTCTAGGGACCATAGCATTCCTGGCTATAAGGACAACTGACTCGGGGAGAACGTGCTTGACGTCTTCGGGCGGGCTACTCGGGCCTCCAACCTCGAAACATCGCTGAGATAACGGAAAATCTAGCCTCGGCTGATCCGACTTGGCGTCTTCCGACCCCCTACCAATAGAAAAGCAGACACCCATCCTATCGAACAATAAGGAAGGAATTAGTCTTTCTAGACATAGAAGCAAGCTTACTATATCAGACTATAAAGAAGACACGACTATGAACGGTGTTTTTAAATTCTTTTCAGAATGAAAATTCAGAGCCCTCTTTAAAGCATTTCGAAAACGGATAAATGGTTTATAAAATTCCAAACCCGTTTTAAAACCTTTGGCTCTGATACCACAACTGTAACACCCCCAAAACTTAACCCTTTTGGAAAGGTATTACCGCCAGTGACCCCAATGTTCCTTACCGAGATCACCCAAGGCTTTACCATAGAAATACAATTTATGAAATGCGATTGATACACAATGATCAAGCATTAAATTCCAAAACATAACATTGTCAAGGAAATAAGAGTTACGGGATTACAACCCAATCCCGAATAGGTCAAAACATAGTTTAAACCAAACACAGCGGAAGACTAAGAAAGTAAATTACAATCGAAGTTATTGTCCAAAGGATCATAACCTGATTAAAGAAATAATTAAAACATTCAAAAACCACCGCCGACTCCATAGTCCTTCTAATCTTCTGAGCTACTTCTTAACTGATGTGCCGAATCGAACGGATGACACCAGCCAACCATGCAAGGGAAAATATTGGTTGGTTAGTCTAAAAGAATAGACTAGCAAGGGTATAAAGCAGACTGGTTTGAAACAGTCATATTAGGTTAGACTCATCGCTTCTCGGATAATAACCGATAACGGTAGTCAACCATCATATTACTACTGGAATAAATAAGAGGTATGCACAAGAGAAGATTCTGGAAGACTGAATCTTCACAGAAATCGACTCGAAAGAAGACTCCAACTGAAATGAGTCTTTAAGGAAGTATGACAAATCTAGAGAGTTACAGAATCATTCAACAATGATTTAAAACTGACTGAGATGCTTCGATTCACGACCAATCTCATCGCCTACAGCGAATCCAGATTGGAAAGAGAACGTACTACATTCAAGTCAAGACGAGTTTTTCTAGCTGCACTATAACTTAGGTGCACTACTCGCCCAAGGTGTATTAATTATGTGCGTCAAGGTAGCACTTATCTAATTTATGTTTCAAAAACACACATCACGTTATAGACTTTTACATGTGTACCCCACCAATGGGACGACACATCTTAGTATACGTTTCGTCGAGAGTGACGTATACCGAAAGGTTTGTGACACCAGCTAAGTGTCCTATCTCTACACACATGTGTAAGAGACCGATCATGATCATAGAATAGTACCAGATGAGGACGAGCCACCCCGATACCAGATTATAAAGAAACGACTGGACAGAGTCCGAATAACGTTCCTATTTAACAGTGCTAACTAAACAGTTACAACACAACAACAGTTACAGGATAAATCCACATAAAGGCCCGAAAGGCGATCACAGATAATAGCGTTGTTCTAACAGATATACAACCTATTATATGATTTTCAAAACAGTTTATCAAAACCGTTTCCAGACAAACAGAATATTCATTCCAAATTAATTACTCAGATAAACTACTGATAATTAATGTAAATATGGAACGAATGAGCAAGAGCGAACCGCCACTTGCCTTACTCCGCAGAATAGTCTAAAGACGTCAACTGGATTCCGGGCTCGACACGGTATAGTTCCGACAGCACAACAACCTACGAGTCGACCCATAAAAGGAATCCTAAGTTAGATCCGACATAAACAGTACGAATCTAAACACGGCGAAAGAACACAAAAGGAAAGACGCCACGACGACAACCGACCAAGCCAAAGCCACGAAGGCGTTCTGGGCACTGGCGGCGGTCGCCGTATTCATCACGGCGGTCGCCGCGAAGAACACGGCGGTCGCCGTGAAGAACTCAGACGACACAGAACGAGAGAAATCTCACCAAAACAAAGCGCGTTTCGACCCCCTTCAGCCTGGCTTGGTTTCTGACCTTCCAAGGCAACCACAAGGCTTCACAAAGGTTGCTGGAAACACCACTAACAACACCGACGAAAGCTTCGAAATTTCCGGTGAAGGCACAACTCCGGCGAGAGGCGAATTTGGCAGAGGTTTGGTGCTTGGATGGCTCAAAACCTCTCCCCCAGCACCTCCTTTTATAGCCAACACATCTGGAGTTCGAAGACGAGGGCCTAGAGCTACTTCGGCGCTTGCCAGAAACAACGTCGGCGACCAACGGGCAACGACTGCTGGGCAACGATGACGGCACTTACGGCGGTCGCCGCGGCATGACACATCAGCTGCCTCCTCGGGCGTTGGAACGGCGGGCGTCGTATCTTTACGGCGGTCGCCGTGCTTGGGTCTCACGACGGCGGTCGCCGCGACTTTACGGCGGTCGCCGTGACCCTTTTTCCCGCCCGTTCAGCTTTGAACGGATAAGACATTAAACTGGGATAAAAATTATCGTACGCGAATGACAATTAAAATCGAAGGCACCTTGTCTGTATATTATTTCACTGAGAAAAAAATTATAGATACAGAGCACATTACAGAATGTCTCAAGCTACCTGAATTAAATCCGACGTACACAACGGGTACTCGGGAAAATTCCATAATTCCCAAAATAACCTTACAAAATTACGGGGTATCACAGATGTTGAGTTAGTATTCAGGTTTTAAAACATACTGTAACAATTAAACAGTTGGCAGAAAAGCTAAAACCTTTTTCTTTGATGCTTTCATTTCCCTTCCCATGTGAAGAAGCTGTAACAGTGATCCCTCAATGCTTGTTTTTTTCTCAGGTGCATTATACTTGGCAGAAAGACTAGCAGTCTTGCGTCAATTGACCAATGAAATGTGAGGTAGTAAAAGGAGATTATGCTTTTTATACAAAATGATTGAATCTAAACATCGTTACTGCAGTAGCTTCTTAAAATCTGTGATTTGAGGGATATCTTTAGCATCAAATATGCTTGTGGCTGATGTGCTTGATAAGTAAACTTCACATGTACATGTAATTTGAATAGTGGGCAATATGGAAATACTATAACAAACTATGGGGAATATATGGTTAATACCTCTGAATTCTCTGACATTCATGCATGTGAGAATGACAATGTAGCTCTTTTGAGAACGACCACTCCTTTTGATGAAGTCATTGCATAAATGACCCCACAACGTAATTCTTATATGTGTGCCTCTGCATAATGTAGGGAATGCTTAGTTTGAGTATAGATTGTTTTTCCAAGAAATTAAGTGGATAATTGATTTAAGCATCATAATGTAGTGTCACCATTCATTGGTAATATAACAATCCAGGTATTGAGAGCCGGTCTTTGTGGGCTTGATCGTGTTAATATTAATAACACAACCTATCACATCTGATAAATCACAGAGCAATTCATAGAGAGTAATGGGAGATTATTTTGGTTTTAAAGCTTAATGTCCTTATTCTAGAAATAACTTACCAATTAGGTGCTTGGACCCATTTAGCGCAATGTCTTCAATAGGAATGAGTTGAAACGGGTAGCGTAAAAAGCCATCAACTTCACATTGTAGCTTTCTAACCACAATATTGCCTTGTAATTTGATGACATGCATATCGTCATTCTGAACACGGAATTTGTCTTTGTTAGGCAGAATAGTAAACCGTTTAAGGCTGTAAACATAACCTTCCACAAGCTTAGATACAAAGCAATGAGAAATAGCGCATCTAGCACTACATTGTATAGCATTTCCTTGTGACACAAAAAAAGTAAGGAAAATATATATATCACATAATCTAGGGTGGATAACACAATATATACATTCAATCAATTTTACCATACCTTGTGATCGGGAAAAATATATTATGTGCTCAAGTATTTTCTGAATGGGTTTGTGGCATCCCATTTCTGACATACCATAACTTTTATTTTGCAGCCAGCCCCTTCATATAATTCGTTAAGGGTTAAATATGTTTCATCCTGTTGAGACTGCACATAATCGAATTGTTGCTTTGCCTTGCAGCTGCTCCCCCGGAATGCTTCTTTGTCTGCACGGACATTGCAAAGGAGTTTGTGTTTTTCTTTGTTGCAATCGGTTGGCTCCAACACAGGTTTGGCCATGTTTTAATGGATATCTTGTGATTCGGTACTTTCTGGTGTTGTAAAAGCTATGCTTGGGTTAAGAGCAGTTTGTAGTCGGGGTGTATTTATAGGCGTTTGTTGGTTGCTGCAGGAGTTGGTCCGCATTCCTTAACGTCATAGATATGCAACCATTCGGTTTTACCCGCATTAATTCGGACAAAAGGTTCTCATAACATGACTATTATACTATTTGGTCCGCATCAACTATGAAGGACACGAAAGGTTGCAGTGAGAGTGGGACATAGAATGCTAAGAACGTATGGCCGTTTCTTTTTTTATTGAAGACAACATATTCTGGCAATTTACTATGGTACTTCAATTGCAGAGTAAGTGTATGTATGGGCGTTTCTTATCTGCAAAACAATCCTGCACCAAGGAGATTAAATGCGGTATTCAAATTGTTATTTTAATTGCAAAATTAAGAGTTGGTGTTAAATTGGGAGAGTCTAATTGTGAGCTAGCATTTTTGGCTAAAGGAATCTCTTTTGTTGGGTCAGGCATTAACAGCCCATACAAGCATGTGTGGCCTAATATTTAATGGGCCAATATGTCTTTGTTTTTCCAGTCTATCATCAGATCACCTAATGTATACGGGTTGTATTCTGTTGATTTAGTTGGGCCAACAAAATGAAATTGGACCAATGCCATATTACTCAGGTGTATTGTGAAACAAATAATTGCAAAGAATTGAAGTAGAACATTAATAAGGGCAAAAAATGTTAACTTTTATATATAGTTTGATGATTCATATTAGCAATCAATCAGTTTTAATAATTTAATTACATGTTATGATAATCCTAAAGAAGTTCTGATTGTGAGAGATCTTTGATGCATTCATTAACATTTACTACTTCTTTTCTTGCACTTTGTTTTGAAAATATATCCCAATCAACTATCCTCCATGATGATCATGTTGTTAATGTTGCATTCTTAAGACATTTATTCCTTGATTGTTGCTCTTAATTATGGGAACCTTCAGATATTAGAAGTAAAATACAAGAAATAATAAGCAACCACACAGCCCGTGCGTTTTACCGCACGGCCGTGCGGTTGCCGCTATATTTTTGGCTGAAAAGCCGAGAGCACCGCACGACCATGCGGTCTTCACTGCAATTTTTTGACTGAAAAGCCGAGAGCACCGCACGGCCCGTACGGGCGATGATTCTATTTCTCGGAAAATGCTGAGAGCACCGCACGGCCCGTGCGGTAAAACGTGCGGCCGTGCGGTCGCTTTTTGCACTTACTGGTTGAAAAGCCGAGAGCACCGCACGGTCGTGCGGTCACTGTTTGGTCGTCCGCGCTATTCGATTGGTGTTCACTTGAACATCGGGTTGTTAATCCGGAGTGGACATGGGGATGCGGCGCTTACCGAACCGCCATGGCCCACTTCGCGGCCTATTTGAGCGGCATTCGCCGGCTCGGGCTAGATGCAATCCGGCGTGGTCACAAGAGAGCAGCACTCACTGACTCGCTATGGCCCACCGACCGGCCTATTTGAGCGGTACTCACCGGCTCGGGCTAGTTGCAATTCGGGATGGTCACAGGAGAGCAACACTCACTGACTCGCTATGGCCCACCCATCGGCCTATTTGAGCGGCATTCGCCGGCTCGGGCTAGATGCAATCCGGGGTGGTCACAGGAGAGCAACACTCACTGACTCGCTATGGCCCACTAACCGGCCTATTTGAGCGGCACTCACCGGCTCGGGCTAGTAGCAATTCGGGGTGGTCACAAGAGATCAACACTCACTGACTCGCTATGGCCCACTGACCGGCCTATTTGAGCGGCACTCACCGGCTCGGGCTAGTTGCAATCTGGGGTGGTCACAGGAGAGCAACACTCACTGACTCGCTATGGCCCACCGACCGGCCTATTTGAGCGGCACTCATCGACTCGGGCTATTTGAGCGACGCTTGTCGGCTCGACTTCGTGGTTGGTCGTGGAGGTCGTGGGAGTTCAGCACTCACTGACTCGCTATGACCCACGCTCGCTTCTCTACATAACGACTTGCCTGCTATGTGCTTTCTTAGCATTACAGCTAGCGTAGAAGCTAGTGTAATTTCTCATAATGTTGCAACTAGCGTGAAAGCTAGTGCAATTTTTTTTGCTGAGCTGGTCTTGCGCAGCAGCTCGAGCCCTTGTAGCCCAAGGCTAATGATGTAAAGATTTATGGTGTCCATGCCCTGTTGCCCTTAGGCTAATATAATAAGATGGTAGCTCGTGCCCCTGCGGCCGTAGCCTAATAGAATAAGATGGAAGCTCGTGCCCTTGCGACCCGTAGGCTAATTAGATGGCAGCTTGTGCCCCTACAACCCGTAGACTTAATAAGATGACAGCCCGTGCCCCTGCAACCCGTAGGCGAATAAGATGGCAGCTCGTGCCCCTGTAGCCCGTAGGCTAATAGAATGGCAGCTCATGCCCCTGTAACCCGTATGCTAATGGAATGGTAGCTCGTGCCCCTGCAGCCCGTAGGCTAATAGAATGGCAGCTCGTGCCCCTGGGACCCGTAGCTTAATGAGATGGCAGCTTGTGCCCCTGCAGCCCGTAGGCTAATAGAAAGGCATCTCGTGCCCCTACAACCTGTAGGCTAATAGAATGGCAGCTCATTCCCCTGCAACTCGTAGGCTAATAGAATGGAAGCTCGTGCCCATGCGCCCTTAAGCTAATAGAATGGCAGCTCGTGTCCCTACAACCCGTAGGTGGGTTGCTTCAGGCATCCTAGCCTGTGCCATGCTTTCAGTATAATCATAGAGAAAATTAAATCGATAGTTTAATGACCATACTCATGGCCAATCACGACTTAGCACTTCACAACAATTAGCATATGTTGATAAAAACTAATTTTCGAAGAATGTCATGCTTTATCATGTACTCAGAAGGAATGGTAGAAAACTTAGCTGGCAAGTAAGCTATAGATCCTGTTTGTGTTTGGGTTGAGCTCATTGATTCGTCGTGATATGCAAATTTTTTTAACAAACTCGGTAGGGCTTGTTGCGTGCCCGTAATGTCAATCTTTGTCTTGTTCAATCATCTCATGCCCGAACATTAATTTCATCGCCCCAATCATCGACCCTGAATGTCTAATGTCCGTTCCCACTTTCAAGGAATTGATCATCTTTATTAACAAGATGCGATGTCTCGGGATCATTTAGCAATTTGCCCCCGAGTGTATACGGACATGACATAGATATACAACAACCATTAAATAATCAAGTAGAATTATAATAAATAACTTGTTGTGAAAAATAAAATGATCATCATAAGTCAATAATGCTGAGAGTTGAAAACTTACGGATCATTTAAGCTCCTCACCATTTTGGATTTATACGGAGGGCTCACCACCGAATTCTTCTTCAATTTGCATCCTACAAACTTGAAGGGGTTTTCGAGCCTACACAAGGCCTTGCTGGATGTTGGTCACACAACAGCGGAAAGCCGGGGCGGCCACGGCTACTGGACATGGCAACGAGCAGGCTGCGACTCCTTTATTCTCCGCAAACAGGGGCGGGTTCGACGACTTGGTGGCGACTCGATCAGGCAAAGTTGGGAATGACGTTTGCCCGAGCCAGTTCGCCTGAAGTTGGTGACGATACTAGATGAGGATTCTATTGTGAGTGGTAGTTTCTTCCCAGCACAAATCCTCAACAACTTCAACATTCCTAGCACTGACGAAGCCTCGATGGAGCCCACTCCAGGCGACCCGTTGGTGGATTGAACAGTATCCGTATATAACAAGGATAGCAACGTTGGGCACGTAGCGCTGCAAGGTTACACCGAAGGAGGGTCGTGGCGGCTGATCTTCTCTGCATGCGCCGGAAAACGCCTGCTTAAGGGGCGGACCCACACACAATTCCAGAATTTCCAGATTTCGGTCTTCAGCGAGCCTATTTCGGATGGCTCGTACGGGTCCAAACAGGGTCCGAATGGAGCGAGGCTGGTGGCAATGGACTCGTGACGTTTCAAGGTATCAACGGAGGTGAGTCGAGGTGGCTGAGCTCCTCCACCAGCACAGGAAAATGCTAGTTATATAAGCAGATTTATGCACGAAACCTGAAGTTCCTGCTTTCGCCCTTCAACGAGCGTACTTCGGGTGGCTCGTACAAGGCTCGAACGGAGTCCAAATCGAGTGAGGCTGGTGGCATTGGACTCATGGTGCTGCAAGCTTTCACCGGATGGGATTGGCAGCGGTGATCAGAGCATCCAGGCTTGTGCAAAGTAGGGGAAAATTGGGCATGAATACTGTTGAAACCCGGTTTAACCCTTCGTGACGATATCGAGGGTCAACACACCCTCGACCCGGTTTTGCTGAGGATTTGTTTGATTGTGGGAGATCCTCGGCTTCCTTTCCTGCTCCTAGTTCACGGGCTTTTTCAGAATCACCCCATAGCTCCTCTTCTTTGCTTGACTTCCTTCTGTGTTCTGTTTTGCTCTCGAGGGTCCCCGTCTCAGCCCAGAAAACTTGCCTCTCCAATAACCTGAAAACCCGGAGAGAGCTTCTCCGGGGGAACACCCTCCGACGCCCAAGTCAGTACTAGATTCAGTGAATATATTTAAGAGAGGAAGAGGTGAAAGAGAAGAGAAAAAGGGTAACGAAAATCGATCCAAAGAAACCCCAAAAGGTTCTCTGAAAAGCAGATGAGACCCCAAAGAACTAGAGACCAATCAAGCGCCAAACTCTCTCTTTTTCCCCTATCACCGCTCAGTATTGTCTCCCCTCGGGCTCAAGGTTTGGGTGGATACTTATAGAGGATATCAACCACTAAGAGCTCACCAGGTGTCCTAGTTTAATTGGAGCGAGTATAACCGTTTTTGGAAGCTTCCTCCCCTGTCAGACGCACTCTCTCTCTATAACAGAATTCTGGTAGGCCTCTGCTTCTACGCGTAGGAAGAGATACGCGAAGGGTGAAAATCGCCTCCCACAGCCAGCCCCCCAAGTCCTTCGTGAATTTTTTAGCGAAGGCTTGGAAAACTGTGGTCCTGTTTTATGCGGGTTTTGTTACGCGGAGTCTTTTCAAGTTTTTCGCTTCTGCCTTTCGCCGAAGCCCTTTCTTTTTCAAATTTAAACGCCCCTGGGCTGACACGTGTCGCTCTCGGATTGCCCCATGTGTCTATCTCGTTGCCCTTTCGACTTTTTCTCTCCTATATATACGAACGATTCCCCTTCGTCTTCCTTCCGTCTGTCGCACCTTCTTCAAATTCCTTCTTTTTCTCTCTTCGTTTCGGTGGCCGAGTCTTGTCAATCTCGCGTTTTGGGTGGCTCCTATTTTTCAGGTAAGGCCTTTTGCCTTCTTTTTTACTTGCAACTTTTCTTTTACTTATTCTTTCGCTCCTGGGTTGTGGTGAGGGGGCGGTTTGGGGTGTCTCTCGTTTTCGGGGGCAAAGGTTACAGCTTTCCGGTCGCCAGAATTTTTGCGTTGGTTTATTTCCCTTCTTGACGGCGGATTTTAGGGTTCTGAGATGCTTCTGTGGGGTTTCTTCCTCGGACCTAGGATGGGAACCTCCCATTCTTGACCTGCACTTTCCTTAGGGTTTCCCTGGATCTTTCCCATTATTTGATGATTTGGGACCCTTCTCTGCTTACCGCTGTTAAGACGAGCCTTTTCCTGCTTCAAGTTTTGACTCCCTTTCTTCTTTTGTCCAAGCTTTGGACATAAGCCCCTGCCGGAAGGATTATGAACCACAAGCATCAGATTCTTTCTTCCGGCGAGCCTAGTGAACACTCTTCGCGAGAGAAGTCTTCTGAGGCTACGGAGTCGGTTATCCAGGAAGAGCGCCCTCGAAAACGTTTGGTTTTACCTGAGGCCCGGTATAAGGCTATGCATGATCATTCTTCTCAGTATGACGCGGAGAGAATCCGCGAAGAAGGGCTTTGTGTGGAACCTTCTCCTTCGGAAAGGGGAGGGACTCAAGGTGTTGCTAGCCCGGTGTCTTCGTCTTCGTCTTCGCGGTCGGGGGGTGGGGGTGCTAAGGTTTGGATACTGAAGAAACCCGTGCGTCGTCTGCCTTTCTCGGATAATTCGGTCTTTCTGGATGAGGATGAAGATGAATCTGTGCTGGAACTCGAGCATTTGGGGCAGATTGTGAAAACGTACCCATTTCCTGTTGGGTCAATTCTAGCTCTTCCTGAAGAGGGCTCGACTTCCCTGCACCATTTTCCCAATTTCATGGCAGTGTCTCTACCGACATTATTTGCGGGGTTCCGCGTACCTATTCATCCTTTCTTCAAGGAGATTCTGAATGCTCAGGGCACTAGTCCCATCCAACTACATCCCAACTCTTGGAGGAACTTCTGTTGTCTTTTCTTTCATTGCCGTGAGCTCAATGTAGAGCCCTCTTTGGAGGTCGTGAGAAACCTAATTTCTACACGAGATATGGCTGATGGCTACTGGTCTTGGAAAGTATAATATAGGCAGCTGGTGATGAAGCCATCTAATTTGGGTCTGTGGAGGAATGAGTGGTTCTTACTTTGCATACCTGGTTTATTTGGGGTTAACATACATCCAGGGAGGGCTTTTCATTTCTCATGCCTCGCTACTGGCCCTGCTAAAAAGAAGCAATCGGCTGAGAAGAGAGCTTTGATTTTAAAGTTTAATCGCTCCTCCAGCTATGATTATAGCCAGCTAATGGCCTCGGAGAGACTCGAGGAGTTGGGTTTGAGTTCTCTTCACCCTCGCGGGGGTGAGCTGTTTCTTATTTTAGCAAATTTTTTTATTTTTTTTTATTTTTTTTTATTTTTTTTTTATTTTTTTTTAGCTCTTGTCTGACTGAGTTTTGTTGCTTGCTTTCTAGGTTCTTCCACCAGTATGCAGTTCGAGTATCTGGAAGGCTTGGATGATCTGGAGAAGGAGCTGATTATGGGCGACTCCAGTTGTTCTAGGGTTCGCCCAGCTCCTTCTTCTTTTGGAGGTGCGGGACTGCTTCACGGATACGCGGAGGAAGTAGAGTTCGGGGCTGGCGATGTTACTGCCGCCCTGCCTCCGGCGGAAAAGGTGCATGTTGTTGAAGTGGGAGATAGCCCCGACCCGCCTCTTGCCAAGTTGAAGGTAAAACCTTCGCGGTCAAAGAAGTCGAGTCGTCATGTTCGTGATTCTTCTTTCCCCAGAGGTTCTGTGGGTTGCCATTTGGAGATGGTGAGCATCTTTCTTGTTCGTATGGGTTTATTTCATTTTTGTGGTGATCTTTATCCTTTTATTCTTCTCTAGATCACGAAGGAATGTCATGAGGCCCTGAGTGTTCTGGGTAAGGAGGCGTCTCAAGCTGTTGATGTTGGTGCTCTTCGCGACCAGATTGCTCGCACAGAATTGGAGCTGAATCGAATAAAGACCGAGAGAGATGCTGCTTTGTCCGAGCTAGATTGTCTGAAAAAGGAGAAGGATGCTGCCTTATCTAAGGTTTCGTCTCTGCATGCGGAGTTACCTCTAGTTCGTGATCGGTCTCGCGCGGAGGGGAGGCAAGAAGGTGTGGATGAATATGTGGCCGGTTATCTCATGAAGGCTCGCTATACACATCATGCTGCTTTTGACTTTTTCTATGGATTGAGGGTGGGCGCCCGGCAGGTCCTCAACCACTACAAGCTTGATCCGATCCGTCTCAACCCCCATGATAACGCTGGAGAGGAATATACACCTAGACGTCCTTACAAGCCCCCTGTCGTAGGGTTTATAAAAGGGGATCATGAGGCCGTGCTTGAAGCTTGGGGGGTGACTGAGTTGATAGATGAGGATCCCTTTGTCAAGAAACCACTTTCCCCGTTTGCTACCTCAACTGGAGTCAAACGCACGCGAGATGGTTCCCTTCGCGGAGATGCCTCGAGTGCACCCATGTCTAAGCCCTAGCTTTTTGATTTGTGCCCTTTGTTCTGGGGGTTGTTTTCTTTTGGTACTTGGTGATTGCTTTTTGACATTCTGAAGACAATTGTGTTGATTGGATAACATTGGTTTTCCTTTTGTAAGTTTTTGTTGCGGCGAATCTTGTTGTCTTGCATCTTTTTGGCGGTTCCTTACTTACGCGGGCATCTTTACTTTGCGAGGGAGTTTAAGTTTAACTGCTTTAAATGTTGTTTACAGTTTCAGTAGATGGTCTTGGTAACAGCCCCAGCCTCTTAACCTCTCATTACTTTGCTTAAAAGTCGTCTGGTCTTGTCAAATCAGTCAGTTTTCTTTTAATACTGGTTATGCCTCTTAATTGCGGAAGGGAGAGAGAGAGAGAGAGAGAGAGAGAGAGAGAGAGAGAGAGAGAGAGAGAGAGAGAGAGAGAGAGAGAGAGAGAGAGAGAGAGAAGTTAATGCTTTGGGGAGTTAACTGCCTTCCGTGCGGTCATCCTAACTCCTCTATAAATACCCTTTGTCTCTTTTCTCTTTTTCATCCATTTTTCTTTTATTTTCCACTTCCCTTCTTCTTCTTTGTGCTCTGTTCGGCGATCATGGTTAATCTAGTGTTGGTTGCTCACCACGGAGGTCGCATTGTATGCCAGAGAGGGGATCGTCGTCTATCCACTGTTCACCGCTATGATAGCGGTTGGATTTGGAGTCTGGATATGGGAGACGTAGGAGAGGAGGTTGGAGAATTTGACTTGCATGTTCTCTGCGCCCGCCTTTTCCCAAACGCTGTTGACTATGGTGTGGGTCGTTTTTTTCTATTTTCCTCACCCTCATGCTCGGGAGTGACGTCTCCGGGAGGTCCGAACTAATTACGACACGGCTCGCATTGCCCATCTAGGGTGGGAGGGGCCTGTTAATATCTACATTCATGGGCCGCCTCCTCCAGGCTTTCCTCTCCCTCTTCTCCGCGCGGCGGGTCTGCAGGGTGTTTGCTTTGCTTTTGTATTTTTGTATGTGACCCCCTTCTCCCCCCCCCCCCCCCCATGCTTCTTCTTGTCTTCGGAGACCAGAAGAAGTATTAGGAAGGGGGCAATAAAGGGTGATCTCGCGTATATTTTAGGCGTAATGTTTAGGTGCTTTGCTTAGCCGCTTTGTTTTGCTGTTTTGATGTATTTCGCGTGGTCTGGCACTGTGTTGCGTAAAGAAAAGTTCTATTGTACTTTCTGTAATGGCAAAAATGCCTTGTAATTATAACCTTTTGCAATATATAAGAAAGCTTTCTAGTGTTTTTTAAGGAAAATTCTATGATCCTGTTATTGCTCCGCGTGCTGGATGCTAAGCAGCCAGCACCGTTTGAACTTGCCACGCACACTAGCTCATTCTCGCCAAGCTAATGCTGCTTCGGGTATTGCTACGCGTGCCGATCCATCGATCCAACACCGTTTAGGTGGAGCTACGCATGTCGATCCAACACCGTCTGGGTAGGGCTACGTCCACTGCTCATACTTGCTGAGCCAGTGTCGTCTGGTATTGCTACGTGTACCGCCATTACATGACCGGTACCGTTTGGGTGTTGCTACGCGTGTTGACTCGATATGGCTGAGCTCAACACCGTTTTTTATTGCTTTAGTTGCTTTTTCCTGAAATTAGAAAGAATGATCTTTAGATTTTCGACTGCGTTATTTTGTATATGATCTTGCAGATAAGGCGTTATGGGTTTCTGGGGTACCTTATCGTATTTATTTCGTTTAGTCCCCAGGCCTCTGGTTTTCTCGCCTTTTGCATTACATTCCCTTGGCCTGTATAAGGTGGAGCTTTAGTTTTTAAGGTTTTTCGTGGTGAAAAAGCTTTTCGGGTAAGGTCAGTTTCGAGTTTCTCGGTATCATACCTGGGGTTGGCTTCTCTTCACGGGTAATATTTGCAGAGCCTCATGATGTTCCACGAGTTTGGAATCATGTTCCCCGCGTGATCTTTGAGACGGTATGCTCCCGGAGCTACTTCGCGTGCGACAATGTAGGGGCCTTCCCATGCTGGATCAAGTTTTCCCTCTTCTGTTTTTCTGAGCACTAGGTCTCCTTCCGTGAACTTGCGTCCTTTCACTTTTTTGTTGTAATATGTTGCTACGCGTCGCTTGTATTCATTTTCACGGATTGATGCCATCTCTCGAATTTCTTCGGCCAGTTGCAGCTCTAGCTGCAGTTTTTCGGTGTTGCTTTCCTCTTTGTAGTCCAAGAGTCTTTCGCTTGGGAAGAGATGCTCTATAGGTATGACAACTTCAAACCCGTATGTCAGCGCAAAAGGTGTTTCCCTTGTTCCCCGTTTAGACGTAGTTCTATTAGCCCAGAGTACCAAAGGAAGGGCTTCTGCCCATCTCCCTTTTGCTCGCGTGAGCCTTCTCTTGAGGTCGAACAATATCCTCTGATTTGCGTTGTCTACCTGGCCATTGCATTGAGGATGCGAGACGGAGGCGAATTGCAATCTGATGCCTAGGCTTTCGCAGAAATTGATCAGCTTATCGGTGTTGAATTGTGGGCCTCTGTCTGTAACAAAGCTCTGAGGGAGTCCGAAACGGCAGATGATGTTTTGCCATAGAAATTTCTTGACTCGGCCAACGGTTGTTGTAGCTAGGGGGACGGCTTCGACCCACTTGGTGAAGTAATCGATTGTAACCAATATGAACTGTAACTGCCCAGGTGCTCGCGGGAAAGGCCCTAGCAGGTCCATTCCCCACTTCGCGAAGAGGCATGGGGCGCTGATAGCTTGCATCTCGACCCCTGGTCTATGTGAAGTTGGCGCGTGTCTCTGGCACGCGTCACAGGTTTGAGCCGTGTGGAGGGCGTCTTTCTTCATAGTAGGCCAGAAGTAACCAGCGCGTAGTGCCTTGTGGACCAGAGCTCTCCACCCCGTGTGTCCTCCACATAATCCCCCATGGACTTCCATCATCAGCTCTTTACCTTCCTCGACGGGTATACACTTTAAACTTGTGGCCATGTACCCCCGCTTGTATAATACCCCGCTCTTGACGTAGAAGCGGCTTGCCCTTATCTGTAATTTTCTTCGTTCGTGAGCATTTTCTGGCGCGAAGCCAGTGTTGATGTATTGCATGATGGGAGTTCTCCAATCATTCATGTCTTATTCTGAGTCAAGCATCTATACGTCTGCGTTGATGGCCCGAGTGGCCCTGGAGTCCACCCACACCTGTCTGTGTGTTCTAGCTCTTGACCCAAGCTTAGCAAGTTCATCGGCTCTGGAATTCTCTCTACGAGGAATGGCCTGTATTTCAAAATGGTCCAAGGCGTTGATGAGTGTTTTGGCCTTAGCATGATACGCGGGCAAATTTCCTGTTCGAGCTTCGTACTCCCCCTGTATTTGTTTCACCATTACTTCTGAGTCACTGTAGCATACTACCCTTCGAGCCCCGCTGGCTAAAGCAAGATCTAGACCCGCGAGGAGTGCCTCATATTCTGCTTCATTGTTTGTGGCTTCGAATTCGAGATTCAAGGCATACTCGAATTGCTCTCCCCCAGGTGATGTGAGAGTAATGCCGGCTCCGTTCCCTTCTTCGTTTACAGCCCCATCCGCGAACAAGATCCACTGCTCCTTTTCAACTGCTTCTTCTTCTTCAGCCCCGCGAAAACTTGTTTCTACTAAAAAGTCAGTCAGGGATTGTGCCTTGATTGCTGGGCGAGGTCGGTATTCTACGTCGAATTCTGACAGCTCTACAATCCATTTGGTCAACCTTCCTGACATGGTGGGTCTTCCGAACATGCATCGCAAAGGGAGGTCGGACAAGACTTGGATGGGATGCGCTTGAAAGTATGGGCGAAGTTTCCGCGCGGCAGTGATAAGGGCCAAAGCCACCTTTTCAACAGGCGGATATCTCGTCTCGGCTGATCCTAGTGCCTTACTCACGAAGTATACTGGTTTTTCTTGCTCGCGGACTAGGACTGCACTGATCGCTCTTGATCTTGTAGCTAAGTACAACTGTAACTCTTCTCCCTGAATTGGTGAAGCTAGCGTAGGGAGCTTAGTCAAATGTGTTTTGAGTTCCGCGAACGCTATCTCGCATTCTGGTGTCCATTGGAAGTTTTGGGGGTTCCTTAGGGCAGAGAAGAAAGGTAGGCTTATTTCGGCAAGCTTTGAACAGAAACGCCCAAGATAGTTGATTGACCCGACAAACCTTTGCACTTCTTTGACGCTTTGCGAAGGTTCCATCTGTAAGACAACTTCAACTTTATCAGGGTTGACATCTATTCCTCGCGAACTGATCATGAAGCCAAGGAATTTTCCTGCTTTGACTCCAAACACGCATTTCTCAGGGTTGAGGCTCATCCCATGTTTGCGCAACGTAGCAAATACTTCACGGAGATCTTCGACATGTTCTGATTCTTTTTGGCTTTTGACAACTATGTCGTCCACGTAGGCTTCCACAGACAAGCTGATCTGATCCCTGAATATTAAGTCTATCAATCTCTGGAACGTAGCCCCAGCGTTCTTAAGCCCAAAAGGCATGACAGTGTAGCAGAATGTTCCTCGTTCCGTGATGAAGGCAGTCTTCTCTTCGTCGGCCGGGTTCATCTTGACCTGATTATACCCTGAGTATGCGTCGAGGAAGCTTAGAGCTTCATGTCCCGCCGTTGAATCCACTAGCTGATCAATCGAAGGTAGTGGGTAACTGTCTTTAGGGCAGGCTTTGTTCAAGTCGGTGAAGTCGATGCACATTCTCCACTTGCCGTTGGCCTTTCTTACCATGACGACATTCACGAGCCATTGGGGGTATTTGACTTCACGGATGAAATTGGACCTTAACAGCTTTTCTACCTCTTCTCTGGCCCCTTGGGCCCTGTCCCCAGCTTGCTTTCTCTTTCTCTGTATTTTCGGCTTGATGTCTGGACTTGTATTCAACGAATGTGTCATCAGAGATGCTGGGATCCCCTTCAAGTCTCTAGATGTCCATGCGAACACGTCTCTTGAGGCTTTCAATAGTTCGACGATCCTTTCTAGTGTATCCTCCTTCATGGCCTTCCCCACATATAACTGCTCTTCTTTGCACGCGAACAAGGTCACATGTTGTTTCTCTCCTTCTGAGACTGTTGCCTCCATTCGACTTCGGACTTCTAATTCAGGCTCCTCCAATTTTTGATGCGCGGGCAATCTCGTTCCTTCTTCTAGGCTCAATACGGGCAGATTCTTGCCTTCCAGTGCAGCAAGGTAACAGGTTCGGCTTTCAATGTGCTGACCCCTGGCTACTCCAACGCCTGCTTTAGTTGGGAATTTCATAGCAAAGTGGTCGATGGAGACTACCGCTTGGAACTTGCACAGCGAAATCCTTCCCAAGATAGCGTTGTACGCGGACGGAGACTGGAGGATCAAGAACTCCACTTTCTCAGACCTACGTGGGCCTCCTTCATCCCCTAGTATCAAATCAAGGGTTATCACCCCAATGGGCCTTACCCGTTCTCCCGTGAAGCCTACCAGCGTGCAATCGGTAGGCGCTAAACTTGCTGGATCAAGTCTCATTCTCTGAAAAGCTTCCCAATACAGTATGTCAGCCGAACTTCCTGTATCCACCATTACCCTCTTGACAATCTTGGTTCCCATCTGCACATGGAGCACAAGCGGATCAGTACTTGGTATGCATGAATCTGCCAGGTCTTCTGAACTGAAAGTCATCTTCTGTTCCTCTCGCGTAGGATTCGAAATACTCATAACGGGCTTCCCGATTGGGGGCGGAGCATTGGTTATCCTTCTCATCTCCCGCTTGCTAGGTCCTTTTGGTGTATGTCCTCCGGAGATAGTTCATACCTGCCCATCTGGGCGGGGAAAATTCTGCTCAACTGGCGGATAAGGTGCCGGACGCCTGGGCGCCTGCCTTGGTGGGATCGGCCCCGCATGAGACACAATTTTCGTTCGCGGAGGACCATGTCATTGGCATTCTTGCTCGTCATGGGCCGTGGACTGATGGTATACACAAAACTTTTTCCCGACCGAGTTTGAGGGGGTGGCATATTGGTTCGCGGATTAGGATGTCTCTGAGCGTAAGAGGGGGTCTGCTCTCGGTGGTTCATCTCGACCGCGATTAAAGGCTTATCTGGTGCTTTCCCTCGCTCTCCTGTCTGATGCCTACGCGACTCCCACGAGCCTGTGTCCCTTCTTGCTGGCTCGTTCCTCCTCCCGTTACTTGCCGATGGGTTAACTGTGAATGTGCTTCCGCGGGCCAGTTCTTCTGCCATTATATGCTGATTTGCCTTCTCCAGTAACTTGGTATACGAGTTAGGTGGCTTTTTGCAGACACTCAGTTTGAATGGCCCATTCTTGAGCCCCTGGATGAAGGCCATACGCACGACCTTTTCATCGAAATCATGGGCTTGGACCGCTTCCGTCGTGAATCTCTTCACGAAGGATGCGAGGGATTCTCTATCTTTCTGCCTCACGTTTAGTACCTCTTGCATGCTCAGCCTCCTTCTCTGAGAGCATCCGAAGTGAGCCATGAAGGAATCTGCCAACTGTTGAAAACCTTCAATGCTCTTGGCCGGTAAACTGATCATCCACGTTAAAGCTGGTCCCGATAGGGTGTTGGGAAAACACTTGCACAATGTCGCCTCATCTGCCTTGCTCGCGAGCATGAGGTACTGATACCTCGACAAATGATCCCTGGGATCTTCGTCTCCCGCGTACTCCTTGAACGTAGGAATCTTGAAATCTGCTGGGGGAGGTGCCAGGACTATATGGTCTGCGAAGGCTGTAGAGCCGAACAACTCTAGTGGTATCCCCGGAGTAGCGTACTCCAGGTAGTATTGTGGCTCATACTCATGATGCTTTCCTCCATAAGTATATCTCCATGGAGAGTACTGCAGACTTTCACGGGCGGCGGAGGCGCGATCTACCTGGTAACATTCTCCATATTCTCCGCGTGGGTATCTTGGACCGTGCGGCTCAGGGTACATTTATCTTGTCTGGCGCTGTGGCAATTCTGTCTCCTTCGCGGGGAGCTCCTGACTGGTCTTATGCCATTGGCGGAAAAGGCGAAATTGCTCCCATTCTTCATCGTTGACAATCACTTCGCGAGTATCTTCTTTGGATGTTGCTTGGAGTGACATATCTTCTTCTGATACCACCGTCGGGCTCTTGTTCATCGTGAATGAGTTCGTTTTTCTGACTTAGCTGCGCGAGGACCTTCCCACAGACGGCGCCAGTGTTGAAACCCGGTTTAACCCTTCGTGAAGATGTCGAGGGTCAACACACCCTCGACCCGGTTTTGCTGAGAATTTGTTTGATTGTGGGAGATCCTCGGCTTCCTTTCCTGCTCCTAGTTCACGGGCTTTTTCAGAATCACCCCATAGCTTCTCTTCTTTGCTTGACTTCCTTCCGTGTTCTGTTTTGCTCTCGAGGGTCCCCGTCTCAGCCCAGAAAACTTGCCTCTCCAATAACCTGAAAACCCGGAGAGAGCTTCTCCGGGGGAACACCCTCTGATGCCCAAGTCAGTACTAGATTCAGTGAATATATTTGAGAGATGAAGAGGTGAAAGAGAAGAGAAAAAGGGTAACGAAAATCGATCCAAAGAAACCCCAAAAGGTTCTCTGAAAAGCAGATGAGACCCCAAAGAACCAGAGACCAATCAAGCGCCAAACTCTCTCTTTTTCCCCTATCACCGCTCAGTATTGTCTCCCCTCGGGCTCAAGGTTTGGGTGGATACTTATAGAGGATATCAACCACTAAGAGTTCACCAGGTGTCCTAGTTTAATTGAAGCGAGTATAACCGTTTTTGGAAGCTTCCTCCCCTGTCAGACGCACTCTCTCTCTATAACAGAATTCTAGTAGGCCTCTACTGCTACGCGTAAGAAGAGATACGCGAAGGGTGAAAATCGCCTCCCACAAATACTATGTTTTTGCAAGATCTGGACTAATTTCGACTGGCCCGACGGCGGCTCAAACGACGACGAAATGTCTCGATGTTTGCGCGACTGCGCCCTTGTCGTCGAGAGGAGTCGACCAAGGTGCCTCGACGGCGACGGCACTCCCTTACCCAGCGGCAAGGCGGCCTCGAAGTGGTATGGTTTCCAGGCTTTCTCCTTTGATTTCTCATTCCCAGTGCACGCATAATAAAAGAACTCCTTTGCTCCTTTTCTAGCAAGTCCCACTGCTGGATGGGGCGATTAGGGAGACACATCACGAGCAATAACAAGTCTGATTGAACCATGGCTCCACCGTCATCCTTGTACTTTTTACATATCTATTGTTTCAATTGAACTCCACTTTCTTGTACTGGAATGGCGAACGAGATCAACTTGAAGCTTCTAGAACGGCGGTTCTTGGATCTTTGACTAATATATTAGAAGCACCTTTGCTTTCTTTGTTAAATTCAAGAACTTTAGCACCCTTTTACAGAAGAAGCATAGTTGTACTCAGCTTCACCAGGCTCTAACCTGTGGATGACACCTCCTGCTGAGCCACTGACATATTTTGTCTTAGAATTTATCTCTTTGTTCTTGAATTCATCAAAAGCAAGGTCCGCAACGCGAGCCATCCTGCCGCATCTCTTCTTCCTAAATTCTTCTCTGAACCACCTCCTTCCATGTTGACTTGTTGGCCTTTTGTTTGATCATCTCATCTTCAGCGACAGAGCCCAAATCCGAAGTACTTGCAAACTTTGCATTATCCAATGTGGAAGCATTATCCGAAAGCACGTTAGATCCACCTCCATCTCCATCTATATCTCGGTGGCCATCACCATAGCTGAAGGTGGCGGCGAGACTTCCCATCGGTACTGCAGAAATCTCGCAGAACGGGGGAGATGGGCTTCGACGACGTTGAAGACGGAGCATTAGCTTATGTGAGGCAATGATTTGAGGTCGGTGGTGACTCCAAACGGTGGTTTTGGCGGTGGAACAGTGCCGGACTTGTAAGAATGCCCAAAACAAAGGCGTCGTCTTTGTAGGTTTGATTTCATGGTTGTCCGAGACTGAAATTTTCGAAGCTCCTTCAAGGGATGCGTAAGGGTCTTTCTGGATCGTCGGCGTTGGATTCCCGTCATCGCCTTCGTTCCCTCCCATAGACGTCGCCAAATGTGATAGCATGAATTTATACCATTAAATCAACGGAACCGACAACGATAGATTTTCCAAAAGTCCGGTCAACAAACAAGATCTGCATTCAAAAAAACGAGTCAACGGGAGGGCCGAATCTCCCCTTAAGCCCTTCCGACGCTTAAGTCGGATAAAGAGAACCACCAATTCTTCCCAATCTATCACTTGCTCTCTAATGGAAGCAGCTCAAAAAAAGAACGTATTAAGAACGAGGGAAGAAGTTAGATTTTAGGGTGTTAATTACTTGCACCTACCTTGTAATTTTCTTATGGGCCTATCACTTAAATAGGCTTATTAATTATCTCTTAATCAATAAAAATTGTACAATTAATTATCCTCTATTTTCTATCCATAATTAATTATCTTTTTTAATTGAGAAAATAGCTAATTAGATAATTGCATAAAGATATAATTTTAATGTAGATTTAGTTCAACATTGATCGATACCCGTCGATCTGTTCAACTTCAGCAGGATCATCCCACCATCTCGAAAAGTACAAAACATATTTGTTATTACGGATGTGGGAAAACGAACAAAAAACAAGAACACGAATTTACGTGATTCATCAACGTTGTGTTGGCTACGTCCACGGGCAGAAGGATAACCAATTTTATTAGGAGGAAGACAATTCAGATTTCAGATTACGACGAGAGAAGGGAGAAAAAGAGTATATATGTAACCCTAAATCAACTCTAAACTGACTTGGCCCACAAGTCTAAGCCCATGTAGAAAACATAAGCCCAAACTGAAAACCACATAGGAAACAAACGAGATAACAGATTCAAGGCATATCAATAATACTAAATAATTAGTTTTTTGGTCGAAAACAAAATATACGGAGTTGTAAATAATTAGCAATGTCGATACCAAGTAATGCAACTCCATTCGCCGTACCCCTCACATACAAAGTCTACAAATCAGGTCTTAATAAACTCCAACAATGTCGAACAAACCCACCCTGATGATCATGCAGCCTCCTCCTCCATCTCCTTATCCTCCACTACTCATCCCCTGCATATGCTCAGAGTCCTCCCGAGCGGCATCTCGGGCTATGAGCTCAACTCCTCGACGGGCGCCTTCAAGACCTACCTCAACTCCACCTGCACCTTCAGCGTCGACTCCTACACCCTCAAGTACAAGTCCACCATCACCGGCTACATCTCCTCCGACGAGCTCACCCGCCTTAGCGGAGTCTATGTCAAGGTCTACTGGTTTTGGCTCAGCATTGTCAAGGTCACGCGACAGGACGACGAGCTTGTGTTCTCCGTTGGCGTCGCCGGCCCTCTGCTGATTTCCCCGTCACTAGCTTCGACGAGTGCCCCACCTGTGGCTGCGGATTCGACTGCGATACTAGTACCCTCCACCGCCAAAACAACAAGACTTTGAAAATGAGTTTGGTGTCTTCTTCTTAGTTTAGACTCTAGACTTTCGAGTAGTGGGTTTGCTTTGAACGGTAGATGCATGTGTCTATAATTATATAGGGTGCGGTTATTGTGAGAATCATTCCCTAAGAGAGAACTAAGAACAAATCACAGTCATCCATGTAAGCTAGCTGTAACAAATGGTAGGCGCGCGTGTAAACCTAAAAAAAGGAAGAAAAGGAAAGAAAGGTAGCGCTCAAGTTTGTTCATGGACAGTAAACAATTAGTTTAAGGATACTTAAATAACAGTTCATGGATTTTTTTCTCAACTATTTTCAGCCTTTTACATCCATATTCAATGACATAAGTACAAACGTTCAAGGATACTTAAATGACAGTTCATGGATTTTTTCTCTCAACTGTTTTCAGCATTTTACATCCATGTTCAAGGACATCAGTACAAACGTTCAAGGATACTTAAATGACCGTTCATGGACTTTTTCTCTCAACTGTTTTCAGCCTTTTACATCCATGTTCAAGGACATCAATACAAACGTTCAAGGATACTTAAATGACAGTTCATGGACTTTTTCTCTCAAATGTTTCCAGCCTTTTACATGCATGTTCAAGGACATCAGTACAAACGTTCAAGGATACTTAAATGACAGTTCATGGAATTTTCCTCTCAACTGTTTCCAACCTTTTACATCAATGTTCAAGGACATCAGTATAAACGTTCAAGGATACTTAAATGACAGTTTATGGACTTTCTCTCTCAAATGTTTCCAGCCTTTTACATGCATGTTCAAGGACATCAGTACAAACTTTCAAGGATACTTAAATGACATTTCATGGATTTTCTCTCTCAAATGGCCGTAGATACGTCCGATTCTCTGCCCCTGCGGTCGTCGGCGGCGTCGCTCCGATCCGCTCCCTTTCGCATATCTGCTTCATCTTCTCCCTTTCATAGATGATGTAAAGAATTGCTTTTCATTATATCATACCATGTACTCCGTAATATAACAAACTCAAGCTACGATTCACTTCGAAGATCTTCAATCTCATCACTTCTATGCACTACTACTCATAGATCAATAAATTTGTACCACCATAAGCAAATCACAAAATGAAAAATTAAACTCCCAAGTAATGTTACTATGCATCACCCTGAACAAACAATCCAATAGATTTGAATCCTTATAGAAAAGCCCGAGTTTCAGAAATAGAACAACTTAATAAACCCAAACGCAGCACTGAATGATGAAAAAAGGCAACAACACAGAAACAATTACTCAAAAAAAGACCACATCTTGAAGAACAAGACTACATTTTTTTCCCAGCAGGATTGAGACAAACCCTAGAAAGTGATGAGAGAAGTACCGGTTCCAGGGAGACCCACTTGCAGGAAACATCAGCGAGTGTGCAGAACTCGACGAAGAGACCAACAACCGATGGCAAATAAGGGGATTCTGAAACGAAGCCATGTCGAAACCCTTGGCGAGGTGCAGATCGGCGCCGCATCGATTTTCGTATCTGGCGATAGTGTCGAGCTCCTTTTTATCCCAGCCGTCCGATTGATTTGTGATCAACGGTCCAGGTAATTTCTTAGTTCTCTCCTAATATATTGTTCTTATGTGAAGCTCTTCCTAATTATATATATGGATGCCCGCTTTGACCTTTTGGTTGTGACAAATGTAACTTTATTTACCTCAACTTCTTATGGAAGACATGATGTTGGAAAGGAGTCCCATTTTGTGTAATTTTCTGTGACTTAATTTATACCATTATTTAAGAAATGTAAGATTTTGATTTTTTGGAATATGTTTTTCTTGTAAAATATTTGTTAGATACAAGAGATAAAAAGACTTGGCAGTTGGCACATACATGATAGGATAACATGTTCACCTTTTCTGAACCAAAAAAAAAGAGGAAAAAAGAGAGAGTATTTTGGCAGGAGAGATAATCCAACACTAAACTAATTTACTTATTAAAATGAGTATAAGAGCATCTTTAATGGTAGTTCCTTAATGGGTCTTATAGAATTTTTTTAATATAATATTCAAATTAGGCTATAAGACCCATCAAGGGTCTCAAATTTGGGGTAAAATATGGGACCGTCCCATACACAATTTTTTGGCATCAAAGTGTCACGTGGCACTCTCTGATTGGCGCGCGTTGTTATACGCCACATGACAATCAACGGACGGTCAGGATTTATTCTTGGCCGTTCGTTATTTTTTTTTAAAATTCATATATTTAAAAATTGGTTGCTTAAAAAAAATTAAAAAAATATCATAATTCTAATTACATTTTTATCTATCCATAGACATCCATTTTGTATATATTTGGTTGATTTTAATATTTTTTCTGTATTATAGCTATCATTAAGTGAAAATAAATCATTTTATTTTAGTATTGATATTTTAAAATAAAATAAATATCAATTTAATTTAGCTTTATGAAAATTACATTGTAGTTTTTATATAAAAAAATAATATAATTGTAATTTACACTAAACCTAAAAGACCCATCTAAAAGAGACCCCAATAAAACCTCAAATAAAACCCCAAATACACCGCGGTGAGTTCCACCGCGGGGCGGTGAGTTCCACCGCGGGGCGGCGGTGCCTTTTTCAGCTTCTGCGACACTTTAGTAGAAACACCATAACTTTTTATTCCCAACTCGGATTGCGCTCATATTTTGAGGACTTGCAATAGACTTCAAGATCTAACTCCTCGAATTGGAATCACTTCATTTGGACATCGGAGTAGAGAGAACGAATCATTTGAATTCAGCACATTGTTCTTCTACTCTTCAATACACTTCAAACCTCTATAAATCCCATGATTTCTTCACTTCTCTCCACAACTTCTGGATTACAGACTTAGCCACAATTAGATTGTTTCGCTGTTTATGTGTTGTTTTTAATCATTAAGTCGTGTATCGTGTGATGTTTGTCGTTAAATTTCGTCATTTGGTTTAGTTCATGTTGTTTTCGCATGTTGTTTTATTTTCATAAATTTATGTATCACTTTTGTTGATTTGCCTATCAATGTATGTTTGTCTGTCTTAATTTTAAATAAATAATATAATTAAATAATTAAAATAAAATAGCATTAATAAATTTAATGTATGATTTTTTTTTATTATATTAATATATAATAAGGGGTAATAATATAATAAATGGTATATTAGTAATTTAATATTAACCTAAGGATATAATTGTAATTTAAACTAAATCTAAAAGACTCATCTAAAAGACCCCAATAAAAGCCCTCAATACACCATAGTATATATTTTGTATTTTATTGGATCTTTTAGCAAGGGTTCAATAGAGGGCTTGTAGAATGTAGTTAGTATATATTTATAATTTTAAAGTATCCTAAATAATAATAACATGGCTTATTTAGACTTAATTATATCAAAGTTTGTCAAAATTTATACATAAAACTTGTAAAAAAAATTTAAAATGTAATTTTCATATAAAGAAATTAAATAAGTATTTATTTTATTTTAAAACACTAAAAGAATAATAAAATGATTTGTTTTTACTTAATGATATCCAAAATACATAAAAAATATTAAAATCTACCAAATATCCAAAATAAATGTCTATAGATAGTGAAAAATGTAATTAGATTTATGGTATTTTTTATTTTTTTAACATGTAAATATTTCACAAAATATTTTTAAAAAAAAAGGTCAGCGTGACGCGTGGCGCTATGATGCAGCTGTTGTGCCGCGTTTGGTGGGAGGCGTTAAATAACATCGTTTTTGCGGCGTAGAAGGCAAAAAAAAATGCCAACCAAACACGCCCTTGTTTTTATTTTCTTTGGGACCGTCTGATGAAAAACCCAATTCTTGGGACTTTGGGTGAGTCTTTTAGCCATGGGTGATTATTTTAATAAAAAAATCTTTAGAACTCTTGCTAAAATACCCCATTAAAAATGCCCTTAAATAACAATACTAGATTATGATTTTTTCCATAAGAAACACATAAGCTATTATATCATAGGAAGAAAACGAAGTCGTAATTCAATAGTTGTAGGATGTCCATTTTGCTAATTAAGCAAAGAAGGGTTATTAGATTTTTACTAATCAAGATGAATAAAATAAAATTATTATTTCGGTAGCAAAAAAAAATGAATGCCAGAACCAGTGAAATGGATAAAATCGCAAAGGGGGTTCGGTTTCGCACCGTTTTTTTTTTCGCACCGCATAGTAAACGCTACGAGGTAGCGTTTAACTTTTTTTTAAACGCCATATTGTGGCGTGATAGTTTTTTTTTTTTTTTTGGATTTATTGAGATTAAAAAAAAAACGAAACCGACTTGATGAAACCGGATCGATTTTAAACGCTATCGTATCATTTAAAATCGACTCGGTTTCATCCAGTCGATTGAATCTTAAGCGCCACGACTTAGCGTTTAAAAAAAAGTGGATTTTCGGCCGTTAGAAACACATGTTTTATTATTTGAACATTATGTTAGTGTACAATTATGATAAATTATATAATTAGCTAGAATTGGAAAGCTTTTGTTTGAATATATATAACAATAGGTGATTTGCACTGTTGTTCCATCATGTAACGCGTAATACAAGGTTATCACGTTATATATCAATCGATTGATTGAGAGGTTTTTGTATGCTTGTATTTGAGTATTATATATGTATACAAAATTAAGAGAAACTTTTTGTCGTACTTATATGTATAAATTTCGTACGTAGTTAGCTTGTAACCTTAGTAATGCATAATTGTTCGTTAAAGATTATAATAAATGTAATATTTGTTAAAGATTATAATGAATCTAATATTTGTATAATTATAATTGTTTAGGGTTATTTTGGATGAAACGCTTGAAAATGGAGATTTCTTAATCCAATGTGGATATTTCTTAATTATATACTATGGTTATATCGTATAGCTATATACTATTGTTATATAATATGGTTATATCGTATAGTTATATACTATTGTTATATCGTATAGTTATATACTATTGTTATATCGTATAGTTATATACTATAGTTATATATTATGGTTATATCGTATTGCTATATACTATTGTTATATCGTATAGTTATATACTAGCGTAGTGCCCGTGCATGGCACGAGTTAGGGTTATAATTTTTTTCTAAAATAATTGTATTAATTATTAAAAAAAATCGAACACTATTAGTCTTATTGTTGCCAATATATTCAATATGATAAAACAAAATTTTAAATATGTTATTAGTATAGTAAATTTTAATTATTATTTTATATATCTAATATCATCTTATACTATAATTTTTACTTTTAAATATAGACTACAACCATTCCCCGTTTTTTTAGGATATTTTTCTTCTATAAAGATATGAACCTCATTTATATATATAGCTTCTTTATTCTATAAATAATTTGAACTCTTTTGTTAAAAGTATTTATTTTTGAATAAATCTATTAAATAAAACTGATTTTGGTTTGATAAAACATTTTATAATATATGCTAAAATAATTTTAGAAACAACCGTGCCATGCACTAAAATAATCTACGTAATTCTGTGATGGAATAACTTCTTATAATATATGCTCCATTAATTTTAGATACAACAATGCTATGAATGTCACGAAGCCTTATGTGACATTAACAATCAGGTTTATCCTTCTAGGGTTTCTAATCGGCTTACTTATTATCTTCATATTTTCCATGATCGGCGTACCTTCCCTTGTCATGTACATTATCAGTTAACTTTGTCTAATATGCATCTTCTGTGTTCTGCTACTTGTAACTGTGACATCTTTTGTGATCCTTTCTATTGTCACGAAGCCTTATGTCTAGTGCTAGACCCTTTTGTAAATGCAGTTAGTGCTGCCACTTTAATCCCAGCTTATGGGTATGATCTTATTAATGCTAATGTCTTATTACTTGGTATGAATAGCCTTACTTATTACTGTGAATGTTGCTTCTTTTTGGGAAACATTCGTCCTATTATTTATATCCTTCTCTACATCTTTAATGAATTCTATATTCATATATTCAATTGTTAAGTTCATTTAAGGTGTAATAGCAAAAATACCAGAATTTCAAAGCCAACTTGTAAAAAATTCATATTTTGAAAAGTATTGTAAGGATATCAGATTTTTGTACGAATTGTGATATTTTTACTATTGTTAAGGGTGACATTTAACTTTTCTTTTAAATAAAAAAATCAGATAAATCATTAAAACTTTTAAAAGAAAAGGTAAAAAAAATCTTAATCTTATTAATCAATCCCAAATATTAAACCTAATCAATCCCAAATCCTAAACCCTTCCTCGTCTTCTCCACCCATTCTTTCTCCTCTTCCTCGTCGGACTTCGAGTTCACCATCGCCGTCTCCCCCCGGAAATCCTCCGCCGCCCTCTGCCCCGCCGACGAGCTCTTCTACAAAGGCCAACTCCTCCCTCTCCACCTCTCCCATCGGATCTCCATGGTCCGTACACTCCTCCTCTCATCCTCTTCCACCTCCTCCTCCGCCATCGCCACCGCCTCCTGCGACTCCACCGGCTCCACCTCCGACTCCGACTCCTCTCGTCACAGCTCCGTCGCCGAGGATGACTCCGGCGCCGGAGACCTCCTCACCAGGAAGCTCAATCTGAACAATAAGTCATCGACGACGAAATCGGCCTCCAAAAACTACTTCTCACTCTCCAGATTCTCGAACGTGTTCAAGAAGGATCCGAAATCGGCGGTCCGGGATCCCGAACAATCCGGATCTGGTCTGGTGAAGAGGACGAGCTCATCGTCGTCTTCGTCGGCGAAGGAGATGTTCCGAAAGTACTTGAAGAAGGTGAAGCCGTTCTACGAGAAGCTCTCGCAGAAGCAGCAGCAGCAGAGAAGCGCGGTGAATGAACATGAAGAGGGAGTGCGTGAACATGAAGCAGGAACTTCAGAAGTTTTTTAAGAGCAAGAGGAGCTGGAAGTGACTTGCTTAAGAGCAAGAAACCTCGATAACAACTCTCTTTAGCCATCTTTTAAGTAGCTCTTTGGCTGGTCGAACGACAACCCCATGTGGCAAGGGCGGTGTTGTTGGGTTTGTGAGGCTGCAAGGTTTCTCCGAAGATAGGTCGCGGAGTCTAGGATCTTCCACCGGCGTTGAAAAATAGCTTCAAAGTTCCATAGTTACCGGTTTTCTATGCACAACGTGGGCCGATACGGAGGTGATTCGATGTCGTTCGGAGATTATTTCAAATGATTCAAAAGTCGGGTTTAAGTAACTTGAGCATGACAAAGATGATGGTGTGGTCAGATTTTGAATTTAATGAATCGAAAGATGTTTTTTTTTTGTCGAACAAGGCTTGGTGGTGATGTCCACATGGGTTGCTTTGATCTTGAATGAACACTGAAGCTGACCGCGGATCACTATGCCTCATTCGTGTCATACCTTGGTGGTGCAAAGCTGGTACTCTATAATGTTCCATAACTAATAACAGAGTAATGACCTGACTATGTATAAATATGGCATGACAAAGAGAATATTGCTCTGAAATTTAAAATTGGCTAACATTTGAAATTTTGTGATATAATAGAGCATGGACCTGACTTCGTATAAATGTGGTCTGACTTCGTACAAATATGGCCTGATAAAATACATAATGTTCTGTTATGTAACACAAATACCTCTTGTTCTTGCTTGTTATCCACCAGCTTTTCCATTAGCTCTCTTTTTCATAGTTTCTAATAAGGTGATCAATACTCTTAACTGTTTATGGAGACAAAAACTTGAGTTTGAATTCTCTTGAAGGGTCCTTATCAGTTGGACTTGGTCAACTTCCTCTTATATGAATGTGAGTACAATATTTCTCTTGTTGTAACCTTTTCAACTTTGTTTCTTTTCTTACGTTAAGTTGTCTGCATTTTTTGCAGTGTTTATTATTTGCAATCTTTGTATCTGAGTTTCTATATGCGATCTTGTCCTGTGATTTGAAACATCTTAATTGTTCTTATGGATTGCACGGTTTCTCTCAGATGAGTTTTACTTGCATTTTGCTGATGAGTTGAGTACTTGAGTTTATTGGAACTGTGAATTCAGATTGCTGAAACTGCAAAGATGGGAATCTTGGTGATTGCTGATGAAGCCTCGCATTTGTGTATTTCATTTCAAGCCACATTTATATGAACATATATACATTGATGTGATCCGAGCCCACCTGGGTCCGTCTTCCCATGGTCTGCCTCGATCGGCGGTCTGACCCAGTGGCCCAGCCCATGGTCTGCCTCACACGGCGATCTGACCGCTGGCGCCCTGATCACAGAGCAGGGCTGCAGCCCCTGCACCCCAACCTGGGGGGAGGCTTGCGCCTGTTAATCCCCCAGGATGTTGGTGGGGGAATCGAACCCCCGACCCTTTGATATGAGGGCAGTGGAATGCCCATCATATCACCAACTACACTACAATGTAGTTGGTGATATGATGGGCATTCCACTGCCCTCATATCAAAGGGTCGGGGGTTCGATTCCCCCCACCAACATCTTGGGGGATTAACAGGCGCAAGCCTCCCCCCAAGTTGGGGTGCAGGGGCTGTAGCCCTGCTCTGTGATCAGGGCGCCAGCGGTCAGATCGCCGTGTGAGGCAGACCGTGGGCTGAGCCGCTGGGTCAGACCGCCGATCGAGGCAGACCATGAGAAGGCGGACCCAGGTGGGCTCAGATCACATCATACATCACCACCAGGCCTTGTTCGACCCCAAATAAATCACATTTCGATTCATTAAATTCAAAATTTGACCACACCATTGTCTTCGCCATGCTCAAGTTACTTAAACCCACCTCTTGAATCATTTGAAATCATCTCCAAACGACATCGAATCACCTCCGTATAGTCCAGTGTATGTAACTGTGAAATTATATGGTTTTAAATATAAAATTATTTCTTTCAATTTAAAAATATACACATGACTATTGTAAGAGGCATGGAAAATTAGTTTAAAATTTAAAGTTAATATAACAAAAAAAATGACCTGACTACGTACAAATGTGGCCTGATAAAGTGAATATTGCTCTGACATTTAAAATCGGATAACATTTAAAATTTGTGATATAACAGAGCATTAATCTGACTATGTATACATGTGGCCTGATAAACTGAATATTGCTCTGATATTTAAAATCGGCTAACATTTGAATTTTTTTAAGTTGCATTTTTTAAGGTCATCAAACTGTAACCTTTACTATAATATAGTATTTGCTTTCCAAATTATGAAGCAAAACTCATACAGTTTACTTTATCAGACCACATTTATACGTTATCAGGATACATTCATACGAATTCAGGTCAATCTCTGTTATATCACAAAATTTCAAATGTTAGTCAATTTCAAATTTTCAGAGCGATATCCACTTTATCAGGCTACATTTGTACGTTGTCAGGTCATTACTCTGTTATATCAACTTTAAATTTGAAACGTACATTAGTTGGTTTCGTAATGAGAAAAACTTAAGTTTGCATTTATTAGTTGTGATCCTCGTTGAATTGATAATCACTAAAAATATTAGGACAAAAGGGAAGGGAGAGATATAAGCAACACAAAATACCTGTTCCAGTTCTAATGCATAATTTCAATTCACTTAGAAAATCATTCCTATCTTGGTAACTTCTTTGACATTTTCAAACTTGTACCTTCTCCATAATGGTCCATTATGGAGAAGGTACAATTACATACTTTACTTTTCAACTTCATTTTTCATTCAAAAGCAAAGTACAAGCTAGGGTAATTAAGGTCCAAGAATTACTGCATTGCAAGAGACAAGTTGCAGCAACTAAGGCATCAAATTGACCATCAATTTCCAACCATCACTCATACAAATAAACTAAATGTGAAATCTTTACAAAGTTCAAACAATGATACACCAAGAAGAGGGAAATAAAAGATAAAGATACATGTGATTTCTTGGACAAGGTAGGTGATCTTGTGTCTCATTACGGAACCAACGTTTGTTTCAAATTTAAGTGTTTCTCAATACGGAACCAACCAACATTTGTTTTAAATTAAAAGTTAATATAACAGAGTAATGACCCGACAATGTACAACTGTGGCCTGATAAATTGAATATTACTCTGAAATTCGAAATCGGTTAACATTTGAATTTCTTGTACACTCTTCAGTGCCTCAGTATAAATGTGGTCTGATAAAATTGAATATTGGTCTGATAAAATGTATATTGCTTTGACATTTAAAACCGACTAACATTTAAAACTTCATTTTTGTAAATTTTGTTACATAACAGAGCATTATGTACTTTGTCAGGCCACATTTAAACGAAGTCAGGTCACATTTATACGAAGTCAGGTCAATGCTCTGTTATATCACAGAATTTCAAATGTTAGCCAATTTTAAATTTCAGAGCAATATTTCCTTTGTCAGGTCACATTTGTACATAGTTAGGTCATTACTCTGTTATATTACTTACCTTTAAATTTGAAACACTTAAATTTGCATTTATTAGTTATGGACCATTATAGAGTACCAGCTTTGCACCACCAAGGTATGACACGAATGAGGCATAGTGATCCGCGTTCAACTTTAGTGTTCATTCAAGATCAAAGCAACCCATGTGTACATCACCACCAAGCCTTGTTCGACCAAAAAAAAACATTTCGATTCATTAAATTAAAAATCTGACCACACCATCATCTTCTCCATGCTCAAGTTACTTAAACCCGACTTTTGAATCATTTGAAATCATCTCTTGTACACTCTTCAGTGCCTCAGTATAAATGTGGTCTGATAAAAAAACACATTTCGATTCATTAAATTCAAAATATGATAAATTGAATATTACTCTAAAATTCGAAATCGGCTAACATTTGAATTTCTTGTACACTCTTCAGTGCCTCAGTATAAACGTGGTCTGATAAAATGTATATTGTTCTGACATTTAAAACCAACTAACATTTAAAACTTCATTTTTGTAAATTTTGTTACATAACAGAGCATTATGTACGTTGTCAGACCACATTTAAACGAAGTCATGTCACATTTATACGAAGTCAGGTCAATGCTCTGTTATATCACAGAATTTCAAATGTTAGTCAATTTCAAATTTCAAAGCAATATTCACTTTATCAGGCCATATTTGTACGTTGTCAAGTCATTACTCTGTTATATTAACTTTAAATTTGAAACAAACATTCAGTATTGACAAAGTGCTTTGATCCTGGTGTAATATTTTGGCTTGCTGAATGCATATTTTGCAGCTTGTTGGTGCTTTCTGGTACTTGCTAGTGATAGAGCGAACTGATACTTGCTGGCGGCAAGCATGTTCTAACAATAATTCAACCTGCACTACACACTCCTTGTATTATAGTAGCAATCTACAGGAAATGAGTGGCTACACTAAATGACACAACATCAGTGGCTCTGCTCTTGATACTCAATTTACGATAGATGGTGATAATCCATCATTTAATTTTGGCATCTTCTCACAGGTTGTTTCTTGGTTTATGATGAAGGCTAGTGGTCCATTCTATCCATTGCATACTGGAAGGCGAGACAACAATGCTTCATTTGCTATCCTGGTGGTGATGTATATATATTCGTATAAATGTGACTTGAAACGAAGTTAGCCTTCTATGTCAAATTCAACAAGTTAAACCCGAACCAAATGTCTTGGCAAGGACAACCATGATTACAACCTACACATAAAAGGTACACAATACCAACAAAAATAAACATAACCAATCTTACCAATCTCCAATAACTTTTCCATCAGAATTTGTGCCAAAGATTATAACATTTCCAGCAATCCAAAGTTAATTACTCTCACCAAATTCACATTCACAATTTCGAGTATTTCTTTCCCTCTTCCTTTCAAGTGGGCTCTGTTCTGCAGATCTGCTGCTCTGGGTTTCTGCTACTCCTTCGAGTTCTCCTCCTTGGCTCTCCAATGGCGACGGTTGATTGTTGTTGTCTTCTGTTTGTTCAAAGATGGAGTCTTTTCCGATGACTGTTTGTTGAATTTCATCTGGGTCTTCTTCTTCTTCTTGATTTTCAATTGACGGCGTTGACTCTTGTGGGGCAGGAGATTGAGTGATTGACCATCATCTGCTGCTTCTTCAAACAACAAGGCAAAATTCACAAATTCATCTCCAGAATCAGAAACAGAGACATAAATTCTCTCCTCATCCACCGCCACTGGTTGACCGGCGAGGTCCAGGCTGATCGGACGGCAGGCGATCAATGTGTCGAGCAGGAAGCACCCGTGATCTCCTGATCTACCCCCGGGGCCGTTGCAGATCTGTTGATCGACGAGGATTTGGAGCAAAATGGCGTCGTATTGGAGGATGAAGTCCCGGACGACGTCGTTACCGCGCTTCTCTGCTGCTTCTGCGAGAGCTTCTCGTAGAACGGCTTCACCTTCTTCAAGTACTTTCGGAACATCTCCTTCGCCGACGAAGATGACGACGAGCTCGTCCTCTTCACCGGACCAGATCCGGATTGTTCGGGATCTCGGACCGCCGATTTCGGATCCTTCTTGAACACGTTCGAGAATCTGGAGAGTGAGAAGTAGTTTTTGGAGGTCGATTTCGTCGTCGACGACTTATTGTTCGAATTGAGCTTCCTAGTGAGGATGTCTCCGGCGCCGGAGTCATCCTAGACGACAGAGCTGGGACGAGAGGAGTCGCAGGTGGCGTCGATACCGGCGGCGAGGAGAGCCAGGTCGGAGGCGAAGGAGGAGGTGGAAGAGTCGGTGGAGGAGGTGGAGCTGCGGGAGGCAGTGGCGGAGGAGGAGGTGAAAGATCGGAGAAGGGTAGGTCGGAGAGCCAGCAGACGAGGCCGCCGGAGGAGGCCGTCGGGGAGAAGCCGAAGGGATGAGGGGGAGAAGCCTAAACCTGTTATCAATCAATTAAGTATAATTAACGGTTGTTAAAATTATAATTTTCACTAAAAGAAAAGGTAAATGAAAATATGAATTTATCTTTTTCTGAAAATAAACTTTTGCAGTTTTATGGCATTTTTGCTATACTTTTCAAAACCTGATATTTTTGCAAACGGTCTATTAAAATCTGATAGTTTTTGCAATTCTCCCTTCATTTAATGTTCTGCTGTTTAGTACTCCGCAAATATTTGTCTTATTCATAGGGTAGACTACCTTTATGAGTTGGCAGTCTAATCAGCATTATTTAAAAAAAATTATATTCATTTATTTTACTCTATACAGTATTTACCTTAACAATGTAATAATTACTAGTAATAAATACTATGTACTCAACTCTCACTTTATTGATTAGGGTGGGGGAATTACTATAAAAAGTTAATTGAATTTACATTTAAGAGTTAGGAGAGGGGAGGTTGAGTACTTATTACTGAGAGTATGGGAATAGAAAATTGAGATACAATTTATTTTATTTATTTGGTAAGAGAGGTCTTTACTATTCCGTAGTATTTGATTCATCTAATATTAGCATATGTTTGAAGTTTCTCTTACGTATACATATATATTATCTAATGTGTATATTTTATAGATATGAGTAGAATTTGATTACATATTTACATCTTAAATTTAGAATTTGGTTACATGTTAAAGAGTTATTATTATTTTCATCTATGATATACTTTTCTTAAAGACGAGTCATTTTATTTAAAAATACTATAATTTTGTAAATGGTATTAGTAAATTATAATTGAATTTACGGGTTTTAACTGACAATGTTGTATACTTCGTATTAGATATAAAACGAAAAAAATAATCCAATTTGGTATATTGCAGCACATCATTTATTCGGCACATGACACCCATATATATATTGTGGCACATCATTTATGTGCATCTACATATTTATAATGTAATACTTAATTTTCTAATTTGGACAAAAAATATATAAAATTATTAATTTAAAGTATCATAAATTATGAAACTAAATGTGATAATAAGTTTTATTTTTTTCTAATAATGCTAAACAAACAAAAAATAAAAATTAGGAAACAATGTCTCATCAAATCACATTGAGAAATATGTTGTTCACCTAGCTAAGAAATTACTTTTTTAAACTGTACAAACTAGATGAGAAAAATTCCATTATTCAACTACATAATTCTCTATAAAAAAAATTAATATGAAATTGATACATTTATAATAATGGGATAATTTCAATTTAATATTATACAAATCCTACAAGGCACGTGTATAAGCTAGTTGAATCAATGAGGAATAAAATTAACCGCCCAATCACAACTTATTCAATTATTTTCTCGAAGAAAGTTGAATGATGGAATACGTAAAACGGTCTTTGTACTTATATCCTAAGGACATAGGTTAAATATATTCATTTTAAAAATTGTTATTCTAAATAAATAAAAAATTTAATCCGTTTATAAAAAGTTAAAATATCTAAATTAGTACTAGAAAATCTTTCTATAGTATAAATTGCTTATAATTTCATGGTCCTATGATCCAACTATAGGAATATAAAACCTTATAAGAAACTGTTTAAAAGATTTCAAAATCCTATGATCCAAATATAGGAATATAAAATCATATTATGAACCTAACTTATGATCATATTATGAACCTAACTTAGGATCATAGTAATAATTTCGTGCTTATTTATTTATTTATTGTGTTTTGAGCACTAGTTCATTGATTGTTTACTATGCTTTTAGTTTGAATCCATAATTGAAAATTGTTTTTAAATGCTAATAGTGTACAATATATTAAAGGACGAGACTTCTTATATGTACGCTAAGTGTAGACATACTTTTATTAAGTTTGTCTAATAAATAATATAATCCATACTTCTTGTTACTAAGTTCTTATCAAAATGTAAATAAACTTTTATAAATAATGATTAGTTCAGTGTAATAAGTCACACTTTTTACTATGCTTTTAGTTTGAAACCATAATTGAAAATTGTTTTTCAATGCTAATTGTACAATATATTGAAGGAAGAGACTTCTTATACCATCGTTAAGTGTAGACATACTTTTATTAAGTTTGTCTGATAAATAATTATATAATCCAAATTTCTTGTTACTAAATTCTTATCAAATGTAAATACACTTTTATTAATAACGATTAGTTTCATGTAATAAGTCACACTTTTATATATGATTAATGTAAGCTACATATGAAAACCACATAACTTTTAAAATAACAATAGTATAAATTAAGGAATGTCCTGAAGAACAATGAAAATTGAATTATTCAACTTTAAATTGAAGTCACTTCTTTATATCAAATTAAAACTTAACTATTGGAACATATTTACACGTATTTTAATGTTATATAAATGTAATATTACGTAATTCAAATATCTTATATATTACTTAATGATATTTTTTTATATTACAACTTTTATTTTATAATTTTATAAAGAAAAAATGACTCTAAATAATATCAATTATCACCTTTGAACCAAAAATAATATGAACTTTAAAAGTTATAAAAACGTACTCAAATTATGACAATATAAACTAAAAATGGTATGAGCATATTTTTCCGGTGAATTTTCTAAAGGGGTATGCTGAGATGGAGCCAAAAATGTGATTTTTCAAAAATAAATTTACATGTCATTTGTATAATAATGTTTGGTTTGTTTAAAAAGTGATCTGTCAAAAAATATGTATGATTTTCTTTTGTTCATGTTGTTGTAAGATGCCAATTATTGATATTGATTTGTGTATTTTTCTTTTATTTTCTTGTATCTTTTTGTTATATAAATGAGGTGT
This sequence comes from Rheum nobile, assembly GCA_027886185.1. NCBI lineage: Eukaryota > Viridiplantae > Streptophyta > Magnoliopsida > Caryophyllales > Polygonaceae > Rheum > Rheum nobile. The sequence continues at coordinate 10,066,906 of WOAB01000485.1, forward strand.
AGTTTGATGTATTAAAAATAAATATGTCAACTCATTTTGCTGGCTCCACATCAGCAAATCCACAAAAAAAAAATCCGGAAAATATTTCCATACCATTTTTTGTTAATATTGTCATAGTTTGGGTACGTTTTTATAATTTTTAAAAAATTTATTATTTTTGGTTCAAAGTTAATAGTTGAATTTATTTAAAGTCATTTTTCCTTATATAAAATGCATATATTTATGTGGTACTCTATAACTTACATCTTACTTACAAATAAAATCGTAAACCACTCCGGCCACTTACTAATTATTAAGACCATATAAAACGTATAATCATACTCACTAAATATTTACAATGATATACATATTGTAAAGTGAAATCGAAATTGATACCGAAGTTATCAATGAGAGCTTGATCTATAAGAAAAACTCTAAAAATATTAACTAATAGTATGTAAAGTGGGAACCTATCCTTTGAGACTAATTGTGTCATACTCAGTCATTCTATTAATTCAAATATTTTCTTTGATATAATTAAGTACAATAAATTAAAGGTTATGATATTAATAATTTGAAAATTATGTATACTACGTATGTACCCAACGTGATTTGAATATACTTCTAATACTTAATGTTTTAATATATATAGAGAGAGAAAATATTAACTTTATTATATAATATTTATAAAATATGATTCATATTTGTATAATTTTTTGTAATTAATCATTTATAAAATAAGATAGCTATATGTTATAATCATGGTTAAAGTCAATTATAACAATTTTGCCTTTTGACTTTAATGGATTAAAGTTGTTATAAACTTAAACAAACCAATCCTCGTCATTAAGATCAAACGTATCTGACATTCATTCTTTGTCAACTGTAATTAATCATTTAATACTAATAAACATATATTTTGGGCATCGACGAGTACACTATTCTTTGTCAAATTTCAAATTATACGGAAATAAACTAAAATACTCAAAATTTCTACTTAGTAGTCAACGAAATGGGGGTCTGGAGTCACATTAGCCATGTATAAATGAAGAGAATAGCATGCTAAGTTTTTCATGTAAAAAAAAGTTACAGTACATATCGCACAAATTCCAACTTGAATACACATTCCCTTTTAATGCGGTGTGGCTACTTCCACCCTGACACGGTGCAAATTGCACCGTGTCACCGTGTCAGGCGCGCGGCACTCATTGCCGCGCGATAGTGAGTGTCGGCCGGCGGTGGGTCCGGCGGTGGATGCTGGCCGGCGGTGGGTGCCGGTGGTGGGTCCGGCGATGCCGACCGGCAGTGGGTGCCAGCGGTGGGTCCGGTGGTGGGTGTTGGCCGACGGTGGGTCCGGCGACGGGTGCCCTGGGCGCCGCGTGGAGGGAGTTCGATCTGGCGCCGCCGCGCGGTAGTGGTATCGGGAGTTCGATCTCGTCGGTGATGGACGATCTCGCTGTTAATGGACGTCGGTGATGGGTTTTGTGATACCCCGTAATTCTGTAAAGATTATTCTGGGAATTTTGGAATTTTCCCGAGTACCCGTTGTGTACGTCGGATTTAATACAGAGAGTTTGAGACATTCTGTAATGTGCTCAGTATCTGTAATATTTTTCTCAGTGAAATAATATACAGACAAGGTGCCTTAGATTTTAATTGTCGTTCGCGTACGATAATTTTATCCCGGTTTAACGTCAAGCTCGTTCAAAGCTGAATAGGCGGGAAAAGGGAGAAACGGCGACCGCCGTGGTTGGGCCCGAGGAGTCGGCGTGTCAGCTTCTAGCTGGCCGCGACAGGCCTAGCGACGGCGACCGCCGCGTGCCCGCCGCAGGCTAAAAACGGCGCCCGCCGTGTTTGTCCAGTGGGCATTGCCCGTTGGTCGCCGGCAGTAATCGAGGCGCGCCGATCTGCTTTCGGCCGCGTCTCAGGGTTTGGCTGAAACTCCCAGGAGTTTGGCTATAAATAGGGGTGTTTGGGAGAAGGTTTTGAAGCCCTTCCAACCCGAATCGCTGCCGGATTTCCTTCTCGTCGGAGTTGGTTTTCGCCGGAGTTTGAAGGTCACCCGGTGTCTTAATAACTTCCGTGTTCTCGGAATAATATTAAAAGCCTCAACACTGTGTGTGTGTGGGTGTTGTAATTTAATAAGATAAGTGCAGTTAAGCACATAATTAAAGTGTAAGCACTGTAATAGTGCAATCAGGGTGAACGTAAGGTCACCCGGTGTAATAATAACGCCGTTGTTACTCGGCATAATAATGTTAAGTCCCGCGTGTGGGTTGTGTGTGTTTTAATTTGGGTTGACGTAATTGTCACCCTGTGATTTAAGCCTTGTTTTCGCTCTTAATAACATTAATGTGTTTCAGTAATGTGTGTTTTGTAATTAAATAAGATATGTGCCCGAGTGCACATGATTAATAAACCTTGGACGAGTAGTGCAGCTAAGTAATAGTGCAACTAGGAAAGCTCGTCTCGACTTGAATGTAGTACGTTCTCTTTCCGATCTGGATTCGCTGTATGCGATGAGGTTGGTCGTGAACTGAAGCATCTCAGTCAACTTTTAAATCATTATTGTTTGATTCTGTTAAATATTCCAGATTTGTCATATTTCCTTAAAGACTCAATCTCTTGGAGTCTCTTTTTGAGTCGATTTCTGTGAAGATGAATTCTTCCAGAATCTTCTCTCATGCATACCTCTTGTTGTTATTCCGTGAAAGTGCCGGGTTATGTATCGTCCCTTCGGTTATTATTCGAGGGACAATGATAGTAAACGGTTTCGATCACTCGAACCACTCTGCTTTTTACCCTTGCTAGTCTATTTAAGTAGACTAACCCACGAACTTTGTTCTCCGCATGTGGGCTGGTGTCATCCGTTCGATTCGGCACATCAGATAGAGTGTAGATGAGAAGACTAGAAGGACTATGGAGTCGACGGTGGTTTTCCGACGTTTTTAATAATTTCTTTTAATCAGGTTGAGATCCTTGGGCAGGTGATCATTACGATCACAACCCTTTTTGTAATATCTTTTAAAAGTCTTCCGCTATACCTTGTTTAAGATTTCCGTTGTAATTTATTTAAACTCTGTGTTGGTCCTATTCGGGATTGGGATGTAATCCCGGGACTCGTGTTCTATATGAATAAGGTTATCATTTTGTATCATTGTATTTCATGATTTGTATTTAAACGGTAAAGCCTTGGGTGATCTCGGTAAGGAACATTGGGGTCACTGGCAGTAATACCTTTCCAAAAGGGTTAAGTTTTGGAGGTGTTACAATTGTGGTATCAGAGCCAAAGGTTGTTTTAAAACGGGTTTGGATTTTTATAAATCATTTATCCGTTTTTGAAAATACTTTAAGAAGGGCTCTGAATTTTTTCAAAGTGAAAAGAGTTTGAAAACACCGTTCATAGTCCTGTCTTCTATATGGTCTGATATAGTAAGTTTGCTTCTATATCTAGAAAGACTAATTCCTTCCCCGTTGCCCCGTATGATATGGGTGCATTCTATTCTCTTCAGAGGAACCGGGAGAAGCCAAGGTGGTTTCGCTATACCCAATAAGGCTTGAATTCCCAGTTCTCTCATTTTGAGTTAAGGTTGTAGAACCTAGTAACTCGGTTTGAGTTCATCAATAGAAATTACCAAGTTGATATATTCTAAGTTGATTTTATTACAATAAGTATATCAGAAGATACTAACGTGATAAAATCCTTGGAATTTGATCGGTAAACAGATGGTGAACACAAGGAACGTTATCCGTGCTGGTGTTGAGCCGAGTAATGACCCCAGACCAAATGCAAGGAATGTTGCAGACCCAACAGGAGAGCGTGAGTCTGTCTTTAACAATAACCAAGGAGGCAATGGCCAAGCTCAGGCCAACGCTCCGATGTTGTTTGATGCTGCAGCAGTGGAGGCAATTCGAGGAATTGTCATGCAGGCAATCACAGATGTCATGCGGCCAGTTGCACCACAAGCTCAAGGTGGTCCAGTTCCTCAAGCTACTCCTGAAGTCGAGGAGTCAGTGGAGCAAGTACCTCAGATCAATGTTGTCAGAAACAGAGGAACTTACGGGCAAGCGTTAAAAGCCGTGAGTTCAATGAGGCCTGACAGCTATGACGGTACTGGAGAACCGGTCAGGGTGACCTATTGGTTCTCACATATGGAACGGTTGTTCCGGAACATTAATTGCACTGAGGCTGGAAAAGTGCACATCGCCTCTCTTCAACTCAAGGATGTGGCTAGCGAATGGTGGGAAAGCACCGGTCTGGCTGACCATCCCGAGCTGAATTAGAGCATGTTCAAAACCAAGATGACCGATCGTTTCTTTTCCCGAGCTATGAGGGAGGAGAAGCATAAGGAATTTCTGTACCCGCAGACTGATGGGTTAAAGGTGACTGAGCTCGCAGCTAAGTTCAATCACTTGATGCAGTACGCTGGACCTGAGGTGTCAACCGAGGAGCAGAAGATCTGGTACTTCCATGGATGGATGAATCCAGAGATCAAGCCTCTAATGTTACGTCATGGCTGTACTACGTTAGAGCAATATGTGGATGCAACCTACAAGACGGAAGTCACATTGGAAGAGTCTGCCCTTAAGAGGGAGAAGCAAGTTAAGGGAAAGGGTGGGCAACAGGATCGCCAGGTTGGTTCATTCAAACGACCGGCATCGCCTACCAAGTTTGAAAGGTCTGGTCGTGCTAAGACTGAGACAACTCAGTCGGACTCTGCCAGAGGCTCAGGTTGGAGCGGCGGAGCAATTCAGTGCCACAATTGTGGTGAAGTGGGGCATAAAAGTTTTGTTTGCCAAAAGGACAAGAGGATGTGTCATAATTGTGGAAGGGAAGGCCACATAAAAACGTACTGCAGACTGAAGGGTCAGGGACCAATGGAGTCTTATCAGGCGTCAAATGTTGGAGGTGGACAGAACCCAAGGCCAGTGGTATCCACTCCTGAGCAGTCTATGGCTCGTAATAAAGGCAAAGCGCCTATGGGGTCTTCAGGCCAAGGGCAACGACTCTTCATAATGAGTCAAGCCAACGGAGAAGAATCCTGATCCATTAAGTTGTATTTGTGTTAAGACTTTCTTTAAGATTAAGGAGTAACGACGTGTGTCGGTAATCTCCGTGGTGTTAAGATCTGCCTGATCGACTTTTGTCAATTCATGTAATGTTTGGATGTTAATGAAGTATTTCTGTGTTTTGGAAAATTTCAGAATGTGTTATCCGTACGAATTAGTTGTTCATACGAAACCTCGTAAGTGTCTAGAACAGCTTATGCCAAGTAAGGATAAAGACTGTCGGACTTATGGTGGTGGAGTTTTGTGGACAACTTAGATGTTCGTCCCTTGTGGTTAATCCCAAGGTCGACTATGCTGTTTAAATTTAAATCCACTCCTAAGATTCTTCTTCATACATAGAGTATGTCATCTATAAGAACGGATGCACCTCTTTGAGGAAGATTAAGTTGTGGAGCGGTCATGTTGAGAGGAAAGGTTGCAGTTAAGGATGGGATATGTTGATGATCCCGATGTATTAAAGATTCAATAAGGAGAATTGTTTACGCATCTAAGGAGTACTGTGGTAAGCGTTATCTCATACGCTGAGTTCTTCCGAGATTTCTTAAGGAAAGGGAATGAACTTGTAGAGTTTTGTTCGGAGAGATCAGGAGCTATCTCTCATGCGTGAGTTTGTGCCATGAGCATTAAGGCGGATGAATCATTTTCAGAATGATATCCTAAGGAATTAAGAATAATATCTCGTGTGATCCATTTCAAGGATGAAGTGATTAAGGATGTTGGATCCAGGTGGTAAGATTGGTGTTGAGGTAGTATCCTCATTGGCTTAATGCAAGTTTCGGGGTCGAAACTTATTTTAAGGGGGAGGTGATGTGATACCCCATAATTATGTAAGGATTATTCTGGGAATTTTGGAATTTTCCTGAGTACCCGTTGTGTACGTCGGATTTAATACAGAGAGTTTGAGACATTCTGTAATGTGCTCAGTATCTGTAATATTTTTCTCAGTGAAATAATATACAGACAAGGTGCCTTAGATTTTAATTGTCGTTCGCGTACGATAATTTTATCCCGATTTAACGTCAGGCTCGTTCAAAGCTGAATGGGCGGGAAAAGGGAGAAACGGCGACCGCCGTTCAGAAACGGCGACCGCCGTGGTTGGGCCCGAGGAGTCGGCGTGTCAGCTTCTAGCTGGCCGCGACAGGCCTAGCGACGGCGACCGCCGCATTTACGGCGACCGCCGCATGCCCGCCGTAGGCTAAAAACGGCGCCCGCCGTGTTTGTCCAGTGGGCATTGCCCGTTGGTCGCCGGCGGTAATCGAGGCGCGCCGATCTGCTTTCGGCCGCATCTCAGGGTTTGGCTGAAGCTCCCAGGAGTTTGGCTATAAATAGGGGTGTTGGGGAGAAGGTTTTGAAGCCCTTCCAACCCCGAATCGCTGCCGGATTTCCTTCTCGTCGGAGTTGGTTTTCGCCGGAGTTTGAAGGTCACCCGGTGTCTTAATAACTTCCGTGTTCTCGGAATAATATTAAAAGCCTCAACACTGTGTGTGTGGGTGTTGTAAAATAAGATAAGTGCAGTTAAGCACATAATTAAAGTGTAAGCACTATAATAGTGCAATCAGGGTGAACGTAAGGTCACCCGATGTAATAATAACGCCGTTGTTACTCGGCATAATAATGTTAAGTCCCGCGTGTGGGTTGTGTGTGTTTTAATTTGGGTTGACGTAATTGTCACCCTGTGATTTAAGCCTTGTTTTCGCTCTTAATAACATTAATGTGTTTCAGTAATGTGTGTTTTGTAATTAAATAAGATATGTGCCCGAGTGCACATGATTAATAAACCTTGGACGAGTAGTGCAGCTAAGTAATAGTGCAACTAGGAAAGCTCGTCTCGACTTGAATGTAGTACGTTCTCTTTCCGATCTGGATTCGCTGTATGCGATGAGGTTGGTCGTGAACTGAAGCATCTCAGTTAACTTTTAAATCATTATTGTTTGATTCTGTTAAATATTCCAGATTTGTCATATTTCCTTAAAGACTCAATCTCTTGGAGTCTCTTTTCGAGTCGATTTCTGTGAAGATGAAGTCTTCCAGAATCTTCTCTCATGCATACCTCTTGTTGTTATTCCGTGAAAGTGCCGGGTTATGTATCGTCCCTTCGGTTATTATTCGAGGGACAATGATAGTAAACGGTTTCGATCACTCGAACCACTATGCTTTTTACCCTTGCTAGTCTATTTAAGTAGACTAACCCATGAACTTTGTTCTCCGCATGTGGGCTGGTGTCATCCGTTCGATTCGGCACAGCAGATAGAGTGTAGATGAGAAGACTAGAAGGACTATGGAGTCGACGGTGGTTTTCCGACGTTTTTAATAATTTCTTTTAATCAGGTTGAGATCCTTGGGCAGGTGATCATTACGATCACAACCCTTTTTATAATATCTTTTAAAAGTCTTCCGCTGTACCTTGTTTAAGATTTCCGTTGTAATTTATTTAAACTCTGTGTTGGTCCTATTCGGGATTGGGATGTAATCCCGGGACTCGTGTTCTATATGAATAAGGTTATCATTTTGTATCATTGTATTTCATGATTTGTATTTAAACGGTAAAGCCTTCGGTGATCTCGGTAAGGAACACTGGGGTCACTGGCGGTAATACATTTCTAAAAGGGTTAAGTTTTGGGGGTGTTACAGGTTTATGGTTTAGGATAGAATATTCGGTGCATTTCAATCAAAATTATTGTTGCGTTCGTGAATAAATTACTTTCGGTGGATTTCAATCACAATTTTTTGGTGAATTTTAAGAACCCGACTCGACCCGAACCTGACTCGATATTTTTTAAGACTCGATATAATTTTAAATATCGAAGAAGAACCCAAATCGACCTAAACCCGACCCGAACTCAACCCGAAAATTTGTACGGCTCGATCGATCCACCACCGGCCACCTCCGACATTCACCGCCGGCACCCCACCACCGGCACCGACCGCCGCGCAGCAGCCGGCGCGTGTCAGAGGCCTCAGGCCCGGTGCAAATAGGTTGTGCCTTTTAATGGAAATATTTCAGCCTCGTCAACTCTTTGTGCAGTAGACTGGAAATATTAGTTTTATTTATTTTTTTATCAAAAATATTAGTTTTATTTTACTTTTTAGAGTTGAAAAAACTTAATGATAAAAAATAATTATTATTGTTCTACATACTAGGGAGTATGACTCTACATTCTAGGGAATAGTAATATACTACTCCGTATGTCATTAAAACACAAAATTAAATAAGAAAGTGATTTAGCAAAATACCAATGACATGGCAATGGGGTAGGCTACCCTTAGAGCATCTTTAATGCAGTCTAATAGGATGTGTCTTATAGGGGGTTTTTGAGAGAATTATTTGCTATAAGACGTATGGTGTATTGGGGGCTTTTATTGGGGTCTTTTAGATGAGTCTTTTAGGTTTAGTTTAAATTACAATTATATCCTTTTGTTTATATTAAATTACCAATATACCATTTATTATATTATTATACCCCTTATTATATATTAATGTAATTTTTTTTAAAAAAAATCATACATTAAATTTATTAATGCTATTTTATTTTAATTATTTAATTATATTATTTATTTAAAATTAAGACAGATAAACATACATTGATAGGCAAATCAACAAAAGTGATGCATAAATTTAAGAAAATAAAACAACATGCGAAAACAACATGAACTAAACCAAATGACGAAATTTAACGACAAACATCACATGATACACGACTTAATAATTAAAAACAACACATAAATAGCAAAACAATCTAATTGTTGCCATAACGGTCCCAAATGTGTTTCTTCAAATCTTCCTTCAGCCTGTGATGTATTGTTCTATCCCGAATTTGAGCCCTCCTTGTAATAACTGGATTGTTCATAATCTCCGGTCTATCATTGCTCCAATCCTGGTTATCCACCGATGTATTCTCTCCACTTACTCTTTCACCGAATTGTGGGATTTCGTATCCATGATGGGTGTAAGAATCTCGTTCATATTCTACGATCATATTATGTAGAATGATACAAGCCCTCATTATCCTTCCAAGCTTTCCAAAATCCCAAGAGAGTGCTGGTTGACGAACTATTGCAAAACGAGATTGCAACACTCCAAACACCCTCTCCACATCTTTACGAACGGACTCTTGGTGTTGGGCAAACAACTTGGCTTCATCGCCTTGGGGGAGGCGATTTGATTGAACAAATGTCGCCCAAGGCGGGTAGATGCCATCAGCGAGATAATATCCCATCTTATACTGACTCCCATTAACCGTGAAATTCACATTTGGAGCTCTACCATTCAAAACTTCATCGAAAACAGGAGATCGCTCAAGAACATTAATATCATTACCCGTACCTGGTACACCGAAAAATGCATGCCAAAACCACAGGTCATATGATGCAACAGCCTCCAAAATGATTGTTGGATGACCATGATCTCCACGGGTATATTGTCCTTTCCATGCAGTTGGACAATTTTTCCACCCCCAATGCATACAATCGATGCTACCTAGCATCCCAGGAAATCCACGAGACTCACCCATACTTAGTAGGTGTTGTATGTCTGCTACGGTTGGCCGCCTGAGATACTCATCACCAAAAAAAGGTAATTATTCCATCAACAAAATGCTCTAAGCAATAGTCCCCCATATCAGTAAACGATCTTTTTGAGCCTGGGGCACTTCCCGAGCTTTGGTTTGTCCCGCTGGCCTGGTACAAATAAGAAAAGCTCCATTTTGGCTCGTATCGAAGAGCCTCCCATACATGCTAATATATAAACCTTTTTCCCATTTCCGTTAAAAACGACTCATGTGCAGTCTTCATAACATCATCCTCCGACTCCCCACTTTTTTTTATGAGCACATGCATGTTGATACGTACCAACAAACTTATTCACTAAACGAGTAACTGTATGCCATCTATTCTTAACACTTTTCAAAGTTCGCTCACCTTGATCTGGTTTCTTGTAAGTGTTCCAGTAGCCTTGAATTCGCTTCCAGAATGCCTTAGATGTATGATTGGTGTTGGTTACGGGATCTTTAGTGGTGTTTAAGTACCCACTGATGAGGAGCACATCATCAGCCTTACTCCAGGCGCATTTCGTGTATTTTTGGGCGTCATCGGCATCACCACCACGAGCAGCACGACCACGACCACGACCACTGCTTTGAGTTTGATCCGGTGACTCAACAACATGTTGAGGTTGTGTGCTAAAGCTTGGCATCTCCATTGACTGAGATGCACCTCCGTAAGTGTATTGGTTTTGTGAGAGGAGTTATGTGTAGTTCATATTATAAGGATCATACACATCTAATGACAAATCCCCAAAGTTATTTGGGATGTCATCTTGGTTTTGATTCATGATGAAAGAATAGAAGAGAAGAATGAGAGATTACAAGAGATAAATGATAGAGGATTGTGTGAGTTGTGCAATTGGGATGTCATCTTATTTATAGGCAAATAAAAAATTATTTACATTTTTTTCCTATTTTGTTATATTATTTAAAACAATAGTTAGTACACCATAATATTAAAAAAGTAGTTAGTATACCCTAAAATAGTTTTAGTATACCATAAAATATGATCTATTTGGACTTAATTATATTAAAATTTATAAAAAAATACATTAAATTTCTAAAATTTATTTACAATGTAATTTTCATATTAAATAAATTAAATTGCTATTTATTTTATTTAAACCCCCAATAATAATAATAAGATGATTTATTTTCACTTCCTTAAACCTACAATACAAAAAAAAAATTAAATTCTACCAAATATATCCAAAATGGATGTCTATGGATATAGAAAAATGTAATTAGAATTATGATATTTTTTTAACGCACCAATTTTTTAAAAAAAATAAAGGACGGCCAGGAACAAATCCTGGCCGTCCATAACGTGCCACGCGGCGCCCATCAGGCGCGCTAGCGCGCGCCAATGAAATGGCGCCGCGTGGCACTGTCCCCCAGCCTTTGTTAAGGCTGCGTTTGCTCCCCGCTTGAAAACGGCGTCGTTTTGGCTCTTAACGGAGGAAAAAAAAAATTCTCGCCAAACGCGCCTTATGTATTATATGTATGGGACGGTCCCTTGAATCAGATGAATCTCGGGACTTTTGTTGGGTCTTATAGCCCAATTGCCTTATTATATTCAAAAAATTCTATGAGACCCTTCTATTAGACCCCGATAAAATTGCCCTTAGGGTAGGAGAATCACTCTCCGTATGTTTTTGGGCAATTGCTTTTAATTATATTTATTTCTTCAGCTTCAATTTGAGTTTTGCTATTCACAGTTTCCTTGTTCTTTCATTCGTTTCTTATGATTTCTACATTATTACTGTCTACTTCTTTTTTATTTTTAGTTCGTTCCTGTTTTTCTTTGCTTTCAGTTTTATTTATTGTTTTTTTCTTCATTTTTATTTCGTTATTTTGTTCTTCTCTCCAACCGGCATGTCTTTGTGCCTGCATTATGAACCCATCATGAACCTTCAATATGAACTCATCTTTGAAATTGGATATATGTACTTTTGTATGTCAAAGATAAATATTACATCGATTCACCGTTGTTCCAAGTATCTCTTACATACTAAGTACCTATATTGTGTGTATTGCTATATTATTAAATGAAAATAGGTTACTGGAATTATAGAGGTTGCAAAAGAACAAACTTCTGGACATAAATTGGATTTATCAGACATATTAATAATCTGGATTTCTTGTGTCTCTCAGAAACCAAATCAAATATTATGCCCCCACAAACTATCTTTAATAAAGCGGGTTTTAAAACTCTCATAATGTGCCCTTTCGTTGGAACTAAAGGTGTACTTTGGCTTCTTTGCTCAAATTCTACTTTTTTAACACATACCACAAGCTTATACAAAAATGACAACGTCATCCTTCTTGAATACGAACGTTTAGATATTCATTTCCTTCTGTTTTTTATTTACGCTCCATCTCGAGAAGACAATAAGTCAGATTTTTGGAACAACATTCGCATGAAGATTTTAAATTACAATTTATCGGTTATTATAATAGGAGATTATAACGACTTACTTTCGCCATTAGATAAATTGGGAGGTTCATTCATTTCCCATAGTAGATTCCAACGTCTATTAAGATTCACTACTGAGTTTGATTTGATTGACGCTCCTTTTTCTGGTTTCCCCTTCACTTGGCGTCGATTGTCTTCCTCTACTAATAACACGTTTGAACGACTTGATAGGGTTATGTTGCATCCCTATTTTTTACAAAAGTTTAACAATATTATCGTTCAACACCATCCGTTCACTACTTCAAATCATTGTCTTATTACAACTTCTTTGGATAATTCACATAATTATAGAAAGATTCCTTTCCGTCTGGAAAATGCATGGCTTGACCAACCTTCTTTTGCTAAATTAGTTTCGAAAGTTTGGAATTATAAATATAAAGGATCATATATGTTTAAATTCTATATGAAACAAAAGCTTTTTAAATTTTACTCCAAGTCTTGGAAACAAAATAACACTTCTAATACTCTTCATCATCTACAATTGACACATGATAAATTATCTAGCCTTCAAATCCAACTCCTTCACAATCCTACGAATTCTCGAACACTGCAGCTTTACGACAACCACCTCTTAAAATATAATAAACTTCTTAAATTTCAACATGAGTACTGGAAACAACATGCGAAAATTAAACATAATCTTAATGCGGATATGAATACACGTTATTTTCATTATGTTTCTAAAATAAGAACATACAAACAAAAAATTACTTCATTTACTTCTCAGAATGACATTCATCTTTTTGATGACTATTTAATCATAGATACAATTACGGCCGAACTTGCAGTTCGTTTTAAACCCTCTAACTGTGGTCCCTTAACAATCGAAGCTTTCAGTATTATACCCTCTTTGCTCTCTGATCACGATAACATCCAATTATGCTCTCCACCAACTCCTTCGGAGATCAAAAAGACTGTTTTCATAATACCTGCAAACAAGACACCAGGTCCAGATGGATTTACTGTTGGGTTTTACCAAAAATTTTGGAATCTAGTTGGGAACTCTCTTTCTTCTGCAATTCAATCATTTTTTCATTCAGGACATTTACTTCAAGAGGATGCTCAGTCATTCATTACTTTAATTCCTAAAATTGATCAATCGACGTCTATTAATCACTACAGGATTATTACCCTTTGTAACACATCCTATAAAATCATAACTAAAATTATGGAAAATCGACTATCACCAATTCTACATAAATTAATTTGTCCGCTGCAAGGTGCATTTGTTCCAGGACGTCTTATCCAGGATAACATTCTTATTGCGCATGAAATCTTTCATTCATTCCACAAAAGAAAAAAGTGAAAAACTGGATGGATGGCTCTTAAGCTAGATATGGAAAAAGCTTATGATAAACTAAACTGGAAGTTCATTACTCATGTTCTTCGCATATTCGGTTTTTCGAATCTATGGATAGACTGTGTCATGACTTGTATCACTAGTATCTCATCCTCTGTACTAAAAAATAACGAACCGGGATATGTCTTCCATCCTCTATGTGGCCTACGACAAGGTGACCCTATAGCTCCATTTATTTTCGTTCTTGCAATGGAATATTTGGCACAGACTCTTATTCAAGAATCACGCTCTTCTCACAGAAAGGTTGGTATTCAGATAATTAAACATGGAACTTGTATTCCTTTCTTAAATTTTGCAGATGACACATTAATTTTTGCAAATGCTACCCAGGATAATATGCTTTTTATCAAATCAATCCTTGATGACTTTTCTCTTAAATCAGGACTTTCTATAAACTACCATAAAAGTACATTTCAAACATCTGGTAATATTTCTAGACAACAATCTCTTTCTCTTGCAAGTATCTTAAACTTACAGGTTACTCGTTCTATGGAAAAGCATCTAGGTATTCCTATTATTAGGGGACGAGTTAAAAACGAGATGTTCTCTGAAGCAATTTTCAAATTACATAAACAACTATCAAAATGGAAAGCTAACTCAATGTCCCAAGCAGGTCGTTGTGTCCTAATTCAATCGAATTTACAATCACAAACAAATTACCTTATGCAAAGTTTTCTTCTTCCAAAAGGCGTTTGCCAAGAGATTGATAGAATTAATAGAGACTTCTTTTGGAATCATTCAAGTCCGAATTTTCATTCACTTATTAATTGGGAGACTATTTGTCAGCCAAAGATGTATGGTGGTCTAGATCTTGAACTCTCTCAGAATATCAATAGTGCTATGCAAATGAAACTTCTCTGGAAATTGATATATGACCCTCACTCCTTCTGGGTCCGTTTAATATCAGAAAAATACTTACGAAATTCTAATATTTTCTGTCAAAAGTGCTCAATCGTTAATTACTTATCCTGCAGCCTCTCCAGGCTTCCCGACTTGGTTCTGGAAATTGAAGATTCCTCCGAAAATTAAAAATTTTCTCTGGAAATGCTTCAGCGACTCTTTACCAACTACAGAACGGCTAAATAGGTTCTTCAATAGGGTCCCTTCTAGCTGCGCCCTCTGTAATTCTCCCATCGAGGACTCCAATCACTTGTTTTTTAAATGCCCATTTAGTTTATGATCTCTACAATTTCTTCAAGAACTTTTAGGGATCACTTTTAGCATCGACTTTGACAACGATTTCTACACCAATTTGGAATGCTTTCATTCGAGAAACAAAAATATATTTCCAGTTCTTTTTCTTTGGTGGACAATTTGGAAAGACCGTAATGCTTTAATCTTTAGAAAGACCCTGATCGATATTCATACAACAGTCAACAATGCTTTCATTTCTTACAAGGACTGGATGCGGTCTTTCTTGGAAGAAGCTTCCTTTTCTTGTAAAAATAAGGGTCCAAGGCAATTTTCAAGATGGAAAAAACCCTTCAAATTGTATTAAATTAAATTTTGATGCTTCAGTCAAACAAAATGGGTCAACACACATTGGATATGTATTCCGTAACCATTCTGGTGAGGTGGTCTTCTTAGACCACATGCAGATACTCTGTTCCTCACCTATTAAGGTTGAGGCTTTGGCCGCTCTTGAAAGCCTTCGTAGGGTTATTTTGCATCGTTTTACGCGAATAGTTCTTGAAGGAGATAATCTTTCTGTCATTAATTCCATCCGTGGAATTTGGAAAATTCCATGGGAAATCTCTCCCATAATTATGGAAATTAGATCTCTGTTATATGGTTTGGATTATTTTCAGGTTCATCATTGCTACCGAGAGTCAAATAAAGTAGCTAACTTTCTAGCTTCTTCTACCATCCCTTCTATTGTTCTCCGCAGTGCAATTTCTGAGTTCCTTTCGAAGAATCAAGACCACAATCAACAACTTCGTTCTTGTAGAAACTACCTAGATTCGAGATTCAGCGTTCCGTTAGCTTGTAAATCCTTTGTAAAAATCATATGTTACGATGATTTAGGTATGCCTTCTGGTTTGTAAAGGATACCTTCTGTTTTCCTAAATAAATAAAAACAAAAAAAAACAGTGCTATGAATGTCTTGATATAATAAGATATTATATTAAAATATGTATCTTAAGCGTAAGATACTTATTAAATTGTCATACTTTATATTATTTGATTTAAATTGTTGCTCGTTAGATTAAAATATTCAAAATGTAAATTTTTTTCTATAATTATTCAAATTATACTCTTAAAGTATTTATTTTTAATATAATAATTAATAGAGATAGATATAGATTATCCTCTTTTTATCAAAAAATGATTATCTTCTTTTTACCAAAAAGGAAGATAGACAAAATTATTAGAATTATTATTATTATTAGATATTATTCTCCTTTTTACCAAAAGGAAGATATAATTATTATTTAATTTTAACTAGTTATGAAAATAAACAATAAGATAAGATATCAGATGACGTGGCGGATGATGTGACAAATGAGGTAGCATAGCTCAGAGGTCGACACATAAGCGAATTTAACGTGGTGACGACATGTAGGCGAATTAAACATAAGACTGACACATAGGATTTAGGCTTTTGCTTTAGTATAGATATAGATATAGATATAGATTATGGTTATATCGTATAGTTATATACTAAAGTTATATTGTATTATTATATACTATAGTTATATATTATGGTTATATCGCATTGTTATATACTATAGTTATATACCATGGTTATATCGTATAGTTATATACTATAGTTATATTTTATGGTTATATTGTATTGTTATATACTATAGTTATATATTAGGGTTATATCGTATAGTTATATACTATTGTTATATCGTATAGTTATATACTATAGTTATATTGTATTGCTATATACTATTGTTATATCATATAGTTATATACTATAATTATATATTATAGTTCTATCGTATAGTTATATACTATTGTTATATCGTATAGTTATATACTATGGTTATATCGTATAATTATATACTACTGTTATATCGTATAGTTATATACTATTGTTATATCGTATAATTACATACTATTGCTATATACATTGTTATGTCGTTTAGTTATATACTATAGCTATATACTATGGTTATATCGTATAGTTGTATACTATAATTATATATTATGGTTCTATCTTATAGTTATATACTATGGTTATATCGTATAGTTATATACTACTGTTATATCGTATAGTTATATACTATGGTTATATCGTATAGTTATATATTATTGTTATATACTATAGTTATATATTATGGTTATATCGTATAGTTATATACTATTGTTATATATTATGGTTATATCGTATAGTTATATACTATTGTTATATCTGATAGTTATATACTATAGTTATATACTATGGTTATATCGTATAGTTATATATTATAGTTATATACTATGGTTATATCGTATAGTTATATATTATTGTTATATACTATAGTTATATATTATGGTTATATCGTATTGTTTTATACTATTGTTATATCGTATAGTTATATACTATAGTTATATATTATGGTTATATCGTATTGTTATATACTATAGTTATATACTATGGTTATATCATATAGTTATATACTATTGTTATATACTACAGTTATATATTATGGTTATATCGTATTGTTATATACTATTGTTATATCGTATAGTTATATACTATAGTTATATATTATGGTTCTATCGTATATTTATATACTATTGTTATATCGTATAGTTATATACTATTGTTATATCGTATAGTTATATACTATGGTTATATCGTATAGTTATATACTACTATTATATCGTATAGTTATATACTATTGTTATATCGTATAGTTATATACTATTGTTATATCGTTTAGTTATAACTATAGCTATATACTATGGTTATATACTACTGTTATATCGTATAGTTATATACTATTGTTATATAGTATAGTTATATACTATTGTTATATCGTATAGATATATACTATTGTTATATTATATAATTATATCGTATAGTTATATATTATATCGTATTGCTATATATTATAGTTATATACTATTATTATATCGTATAGTTATATACTATAGTTATATATTATGGTTATATTGTATTGTTATATACTGCTGTTATATCGTATAGTTATATATTACAGTTATATATTATGGTTATATACTATTGTTATATCGTATAGTTATATACTATTGTTAGAGTTTAAGGTTTAAACGCCATGCTGTGGCGTTTAAAAACGTTCTGTTGTGGCGTTTTTAAACGCCACAGCGTAGCGTTTAAAATTGTAAATACGATTTTTTTTATTAAGATCGCAAAATTTATTTTTTTTAAAAATAAAATTTCTAACGCCACACCATTGCGTTTTATTTATTTTTTATTTTTAAAAAAAAGTGAACCAATTTAACTATCTAAACAGTTTAAGTTATTTTTTGTTAAACGCCACATTATGGTGTTTAAAAGTGATGCTTAAAAAAAAAAAAGCGTTAAAATAAACCATTGACATACATAGGTGACTGACTCCATCAAGATCTGCATTCACCAAGAAGTCAATCATCATCCACAACAAAAGACACCCCTAGAAAGACAGAAATCAAACCCCACCGCCATGGCTACCACCGCGCCGACGATCCTCACTGTCATCCTCTTCGCCGCCGTTGCGGCCGCCGTCTCCTCCAAGCCCACCCCCTACGAAGCTCTCGAGGGCTTCAATTTCCCCGCTGGCCTCCTCCCAAAGGGCGCCCTTGACTACGACTTAGATGAGGCTACTGGCAGATTCAGCGCCTATTTGAAAGGCTCCTGCTCTTTCTCCCTCGAAGGCTCTTATCAGCTGAGTTACAAGTCCAAGATCTCCGGCCTCATCTCCAAGAACAAGCTTACCAATCTCACCGGCGTCAGCGTCAAGGTGTTCTTTGTCTGGCTCAACATCGTCGAGATTAGGAGGTCCGGCGACGATCTCGAGTTCTCTGTTGGGATTGCCTCCGCCAATTTCCCCATCGATAATTTCTTCGAGTGTCCGCAGTGCGGATGTGGGCTGGATTGCGTTGGTGTTGATGGCGGTGCGCAGACTAGGAAGATGAAGATTAAGGTGAAGGATAATGGTGGGATCTTTTCTTCAATTTGAGGGTTTTGTTTAATTCGGATGTATGGGGATTTGATTTGAAAGGGCTTTTTTTGCTGATTAGCTTTCAGAATCAAATCCCCCATCCTGCACGCTGTGTAAGCTTGATGTGTAATGACTAGTTTCCTTTCTACAATTTATTGGATGCAGATTTCTTTGTGATGATATGCAATTTGTTATGAAAATTGCTTTTAAATGCGATTTCTGGTTCAATAATTGAGATGCTTTTTATGTATAAGGCAGAATGACATGATGTACATTGATTGGTAAAACTAAAAGGAGGATTATTTATTGATATGTTGTTTCAATCTTTATTTCATAGCTGCACTTTTCTATTTTGTTAGTTAACTTCTGTTATGATCTGTTTGTCTGAATCAGCTGCCTCAAATTAGAATCTGTTAATGTGAGTGAGCCATTTGTTAGCTGATTGATTGTTTCCAACATTTCTTTTAACATTTGCCTGATTAATATTTGATCAGTTATCAGCTTCTTTTCAGTTATCACATTAATGGGGTTTAGCGAGCTTATAAATAACATTTCTGTTGATAAGAGTCAGCGTTGCACTTTTTCAATGTCAATCAAATGAACTGCATGTGGCTCCACTTTGAATCACTACTTTTGTAAGATTTGGCTTCTCAACTTTCTGGGGATGAAGATTTGTACTACTAGCCAGTATATATCGAAGACAACAGGACCTGGTACGCGTAGAGTTCTTTTAGTTCTTGGAGTCTTGTGTTATTCCATTCACAGGCAAGCATAGCATTTGCTGCAACTATCCCGTATCTGCTGGTGAGTGATCCAGGTCTCATCTTTCTATCCTTGTGGTTTTAGTTATTGTTGCTATATTTATTTTGTAGGTGAATTGATGCTGTTATGATTGAGGTAGAAGTTTCTTATAGAAAGTAGATTATCCTACTTCTTTGATGTGTTCTTAGACAATAATAAGGAAACTGGTCTTTGCTTATTGCTCAGTAGATGTCATATGGATATGCATGTGCTTGTTCCATGTCGATGCATATTGTTTGCAAAGGACTTTTTCCTTCTGGTCTTTCTTTGATGTGTTCTTAGACGATAATCAAGAAATGGATACAAAATGCTGCAGAGTATACACTGAGCTTGATTAACGAACTGCCTTAGTTGATCTTTATTAGAAGCTGTAGGTTATCTTCAAGAACATGGCATTGCAAGGTGATGATGGTTGCCATCAAAGAGGGGAATTTGATACTCATTTCGTGGCTGTGATGATGTCAAGTGCTAAGAAAGTTAAGCTCAGTTCTGTGGAGTCAACTATGTTATAGGTGCTAAAATGATTAGAGGTGGAAAGTACATCTTCTAGGTGTAGTTAACTATGGATGCCAAAGAATAACATGAGAGCCCTAATAAGAAAACTCTTTTAGGTCAAGCTTGAACTCAATTTTAAAATTTAATTTAAAATTGATTTTTATGTAGTTTTCATTTGAAACTGAGATGAAGTCTTCCTTGTGCTAAGATTTAAACTGTAAGATTGTATGCCTGTGGCCCCATCTGTGGTATTTAGATGAGAGTATTTTACAGATTTAACGGAGAGAAATCTCTAGTTAATTTGTCATTGTCATTTTGTTTTGCTGGAAAGGAAGTTTGATTTGAAAGATTTTTTCCTTGCCTATTTTTAGTGATGCTGTTTTTTTCTACAAGTAGTGTGCCTCAAGCCTATGGCCATGTTTGGCCATGTATTAAGTATAAAGAAATCAGGAATCAAAATGGAATGTGAAATCAGAATAAATCATTCTTTTAGGTCAGTG
Organism: Rheum nobile; assembly: GCA_027886185.1. Classification (NCBI taxonomy): domain Eukaryota; kingdom Viridiplantae; phylum Streptophyta; class Magnoliopsida; order Caryophyllales; family Polygonaceae; genus Rheum; species Rheum nobile. Next base: position 10,087,242 of record WOAB01000485.1, read on the forward strand.
TTTGGTATGTTATTGGAACGAGTCTTTCCCCAAAGTTAACATGTGAACAAGTCCTTCCCCAAAGTTAACATGTTTGATTTATAAATATAAAACTCAAATATTGACAAGTACATGAACTCGTTCACCACCAGAACAATTATTCAATATCGCACCACATCCTAAAACATACTAATTAAGCAATTAAGGAGAAAAATTGAAAATTAATTTGACCAAATCTCAAGAAAGCAACTATGCATCACCCACACCGATTCTCTGTACAAAACTAAGCCAAATTTGTTTGACAATTGCAATGACCGAACTAGAGCAATAACATCTAGACAACAAACCACACATTACCCAATGAGTTAGAAGGAATTGGGTGCTGTCGGTGAAATTAGCACCATGACTGTTGACAACGATGACTCGAAGATGCAAACCAAGCCCATTTTCGTGATTCCGAGCCCTTTTCTGGGGGTCCGCCTTTGGCAAAATTAGCGGCGGGATGGTAGCGGGACTGTCGACAAGGAGGAGGGACGATGTTGGATTTGGAAGTGAGTGAAGAAGATGAAGTGAGGGACCATAGAGAGGAAGGGTGAAGTTTATGTGGGAATGGCTCATACCCTGCCTTTTCCTTTGGAATCAAGGTCTTCATATGGGTTGGAATGAACCATTCCATGGAATTAAACCGATTTACATATTTTACCTAACCAAACATAAATACTAGAATGAGCCATTCCGATTCCGATTTCTCATTCCCGTGGAATCAAACCAAACGGGGCCTTAGTATACTAGAGGAGTAGTGTTTTCTTCTTCCATGTGAGAAAGATCTGATCTTTCACAAAACCCGTACTTAGGTGTCCGCGGAGTGAACATTCGAGCTATATTCCGTTGCTAGCTTGTAACCAGCATCGTTTTGAATATTTAGCACAGGCAAAGTCTTGATTTGAAGTGGAAAACCTCAACTCTGTTCTGTTCATCTCTTTATCTTCTTTAAGTACCAAATGCAAATAGTTCAATCTGACTTGAACTGTTCTCCCAATTTAGTGTTAGGACATGAACAAATTGTGGGAATCAGATTTAGTAAGGCCTAAAAGTGGGCTTGGACTCAGCAAGGAAGAAGAGGATCGTGAGGGCCAATCACGAGCATCTGGGTTCAGCCGAGTTCATGGGCTGCGGCCAAGAAGAGAGCCCAATAGCAAGTAAAGAAAGCCCATCAAGGGGGTGTGCAAGTGGACGGTTTCAAGGGGGAGAAATTCCTCTATAAAAATACTCCAAAATTAGGAGTGATAAATGATCTTTTTTGGCACTTTGGAAAACAATTCGGTTAGAGGAGAGAGAGGGAGAGAGCACACTCAATTGGCTACTTCTACTCTTCTTCTTCTTCTCCAAGCAATCTAGAAAAATCCAGAGAGAGTTCGTGAGATCTGGAGCGATTCGCAGCCATTTTTTTTATCTGTTTCAATACTGATTTTCCTCCCCTTTTGATTGCGTGTCGCCACTAACTTGAGCGTCGGAGGACCCTCCCCCGAGGAAGCCATCTCCGGGGTTGTTTTAGGTGATTCCAGCGATCCGAAGGGGTGATCAGAGTTCGAGGACGATCATCGACGACAGGAGAGGCGGATAAGAGAACCCTCGGCACCAGAGTGGAGGAGAAGCAAGAGCCGCCATCCCCCGTGAAGCAGGAGCGAGTCCAAGCAGCTGAGGACGTCCCCGAGAAATATAAATCAAGAGAAATCCGGGCCAAAAGGAGTGTTGGCCTTTGGTTTCTTCACGAAGGTTGAACCGAAATTCAACACTGGCACCACCCGTGGGGACCATCTCACACAGTTAGGCTCAACAACCATCCTAGCACCATGGTCGCAAGTGTCCGCAAGTCGCAGTGTCAGAAGAAGCGCAGTCGCAACACCAAGTTCCCCGTTGTCACCCGCGAGAGGTGATACTCAACGAGGTCAAGTGGGAACAATTTCACCAGTTCCAGGAGTGGCAGAGGCTGCGCCAGGAGCATGCCCAGCTAGAGCCTATGCAGCAGCCGCTCCAGCCCGAGCGTCCTCCTCAGGATCACGCAGGCAACATAATCCCGAATTCATGGAACGTGATGCGGCTTCACAATTACTACCCTTGAAGAGGGTCCTGCCTCAGGTATGTACTCGCAAACTCTATTACATTACTAATTATGTTCGAAACAAGCAAGGCAAGCAATATATTTGCGAGCAATGTTGTGTAGGCTACACCCGCAATAAGTTAAAGCAATACCATTAAGGTGTGGGCCTAAGGCAAGCAATACGCGAGGGAAAGGTACGCGAGCTAAGCAATACGATATGCGCGATATGAGAATGAGCAAGGCCTTAAAAGCAATACCGTGTGCAATGTGTAGGAAAGCAAGTATGAAAAGCAAGAATGAGAAGCAAGTACGAGAAGCAATACGCGAATGCAAGTTGTGAAAGCAAGACACAAGCGTGAGTCATGAGAAGCAAGGCATGAAAATCAAGTTGTATGGGCAAGGCCTAAGAAGCAATACTGAAAAGCATGAGCATTAAGAGCAAGCATGCAATACAAGGGCAATAATCGCGAGCAAGAATCGAGTAGTGATAAGGTATGCAACCAATGCAATTTGTATATTCGCAAACACTTGAATAGAGATTTTCATCTGATTACGTTGAAACAAAACAAATCAGGTAGGCCTTCAAGAGGTTGCAAAAAAGCGAGACATCTAAAGCAATGAGCTCGACGAGAACAAGACACGCGTAGAATAAGAAGTTAGAACGATAGCATTTCCATCATTACAGAAGACAATGTAAATACATGGGTTTTTATAAGCAATTCCACTACTATTTTTCCTTCACGCATGGCATACGCGTAACACTGATTACATAAAAGCCCCGCTACGACAACCAAAATACACCATCTGCAAATCTAAACAGAATACCCGCCAAACCCTTCTCATTCCTCTTTTAGTTCGCGAACTAAAAGAAGGAACGGGGGGAGGGGTATGCGACAAATATATAAGAAAACAAAGCCTAAAGGCCAATAGAGCAAAGGCTATGCGCGCAAAACCCCGGCGGTGGAGGCTCTTGAACGAAGACCTGCACGGGTCCCTCCTTTCCAAGCTTCGCGATGATGAATGTGTCTCGATTGTCCTTCACCTCGCAGAGCCTTCGCCCCATAGCCTTTGGCTCGGGAAAGTAGAACACACGACCCACACCAAAAATGGCCGCGTCCCCAAAGAGAAAGGCGTGCATCACCTCGAGGTCGAACTCTCCAACTCCTTCTCCCACTTCGCCCACGTTGATGATCAAAATATAACCACCAATGAATCGGTGGACTAAGACCTCACGGCGGTCACCGCGCTGGCAAACGAAGCGGCCATCGCGGTGAACCTCAAGAACAAGTTTAACCATCTCGACAAGAATTTGGAAGTAACAAAAGCAAGAAAGGTAAGAAAATAAGCGAGAGAAGGATGAAAGAAAACTGAAGAAGGGATCAATATTTATAGATGGGCAAGATAGTGTGGAGAACGAGTACATTAACTGCCCGCATAATGGCGGTTTACCCAATAACGACAAGCAAAGAGTCAGAGAAATTTAAAAATGCAATAAAAGAAGTTGAAATGACTCACCAAAGTCAAACCCTAAGACGCTCCAGCTAAGCCCTAGCGTTGATGATTACTAGTCAAATCAAGTCCAATCACATTAATCACATTAAACAAACAGCAAGGCCAACGCATGCAAAAAAAACCACACGAAAAACAAGACACAACGAATGCGCAAAGGCTTAAGTAATCCAAAAAGTCAAGCACAATTTGTGTCCGCGAAGAGACAATGTTCAACAGCCCAAAACATTACAAAACAACAAGTGTCAGATAGCAAAGTACCAACGTATGCAAAAAGACCCATGAAGATTACAGAAAGAACCAAAACTAAGACTGAGGAGTTGAAGCACTCGGGGGCTCTTCGTAAGGCCGCTTGAGACCAGTCGTTGGCGTCGAGCTAGTAGGGGCTGCCCTCTTCACGAAGGGGTCGCCCTCCTTTATAGTGGAAACAATCCAAGCCTCTATGACCCCTTCATGATCTTCCTTGATTTCTCCAAGTGAGGGAACATGATATGGCTTTCGAGCGCGGGGCTTTAGCCCGTACGTGACAGACGGAGTAAAAGTAATAGTAGCTACCCCATACTTAACAGCCACCTGCTTGATGCCCACAACTCTACCATAGCAATAGCTGGCCCTAGCAAAGTAGTTGTGACGAGCCTTAAAGTTGTAGTCGCACGCGTACTCTTCAACAGTCTCCTATTTAGCCTTCTTGCAAGCCTCGGTTAAGCTCCTCACTTGCTCTTTAAGTGCTTTATTCTCCCTCACATGCTCCTTGAGTGCCTCAATCTCTCTTGTCTTCGCGTCTTTTTCCTCCTTAGCAGCATCCCTATCTTTTAACAGCTCGCCTCGTTCGTTCTTCAAGGACGCGACTTCTTCGCGAAGATCCTTCACCAAGGCGTTTTCCATAGTAAGCACTTTTGACTTTCTCCTTTAGAGCCCCGAACTCGAGCTTGTCTTTGCTCTCTTCTTCGACCTGCTGCTCGAGTGAAGCCCGAGCACTGCGGCAATACCTAGTGATCTACAAAGGTAAAACAAAGAAAAGATTAGACCAGACGCTATGCACGTAGAACAACGCAAACAAGGAATAAGAAAAGAAAAATGAGAAGAATGACAAGGATATACGAAGCTCAAGTCTTGTAACACAGAGCTCAAATGGCCCGGTGGGATTGTGGCAGGGACCTTCGGCTCCCTAACACGTGAAGTGTTTTTCTTCAGCATAGCGAGAGATAGTACCCTCTAGGTCAACGACCTGAGCACACCCCTCTCCACCACCCGCAGGCATGTGTTCCCTTGTACCCTCACCTATTTCCCTCGCGGGGCTAGTCGGTTGTACATGCTCCTCCACGGAAAGAGGCGAGCCTTGAGCAGTCTGGTCCACCACCTGCTCCTCGAAACCCTCAGGAAACTCATCCCTAGTGATGATGTGAAACAAGGAGGTGGAAGGCCTCACTTCACTTGCTTGAGCTCCGGATCGTGGCACAAGTAGGCGTTAGGCTTCTTCTCCGGGCACCAGATGGTTTTAAGGTTGTTCTTGAAGGAGCAAGTAGGTGGAAGCCTTGAGAAGTTGTATTTGAGTGTTTGAAGAACAAGCAAGGCTAAGGGAACCTCAAAGTGAGGTTCCTTGGCTTCAGTTTGAATGAATGCAACAAGGATGATGTTTTCTTGAGAGCGAACTTGATTTTTCTTGATTGAAAGAGAGTGAAAGGAAGATACAAAGCTTGAGTTGATTGATACGACCAAGTTTTGGGGAGGTAATCCTACACCCAAGGTGAGAGGAGGTATTCCTCAACTCTCTTGTCAACTTGACACAAAAATCTTCAACCGAGTTACAAGGAAGCCAACACTTGGCTTAAATAGACAAAACACTTGGCCAACAAGGCCTTACCAACTAATGGGTTGTGGCCCATTTGCAAATGACCCAACACGTCCAAAAAGGAAGCAATAATAAAGACAACAAGTTCATAAAGACTACTACTACAAATAGTAAAGCTAGGATAAGAACCCCTAAGTAGGTTCGGATAGGCACGCCATGGGGCGCGGATATGGATGGCATACGTCATGACCATGGTTATTAAAATCTAGATCCGGATCTTAAATTCCTGAGATTCTACGATCCAAGGTACGGTGTTTGATCCGGATCTACTACTAAAATCTATACTTGTCAAAATCTATCTCTGGATCTTATAGGATCTCATAGGATCAGTAGGATCTTACGATTCTAATATCCAAGAGAGATCCTAACGTTGAACTGCTACAAGCTACTAACACCCCGTTTGAGAGCCCAATTTGTCCAAATTTCCACCTCTCTCACACTTACACTCTCCGTATATATGTCTCTCTCATGTAGTCACGCTCGAAATCCCAAAATTCCACTCATGCGTCATCAAAAACCAAAGGAACCCGAATAGCGATTGTTCAAAATCTTTAAATCTCATTTATGCATGTTCTAAATGCAACTAGTTTTGAAAACTTAGTGTACATGACTTGAGTTTCAGTGAGTCATTGATCGCTTGAATACTTGTTCTAAAGTTTTACTTTTAAAATTTTATTTGTACTTTTGTTATATCGCGTTCATATTTTATTATTAAATTATTTTTTATTTGCTTATAAAATCTTACAATTTTACGATCCGATCCAGAGGGTCCCCTGTGATCCGATCCTAAAATCCCAATTTTGATAACCTTGGTCATGACCAATGGCAAGACAAGTCATGACGTCGAAGGCCTCAAGCCAAGGCATCGGGATGCCAAGGGCCCAAGAGCCAAGGTGCAAGGGCAATGTCGGGGTCTATCACTCTCCCCTTCTTAGCTTCGAAGTGTCCTCACTTCGAGTGTGTAGGGAGGTCGGGGAGTTGCGGAAGTATGGTGGCACGTCTCCCCTTCTTAAAGGTGAAGGTGGAGTGAGGGAGACCACCACTAACAACAAGAGGCACAACCATCCAAGAACCGTTGTCGGGCGGCTCCTTGGGCACACCAACATGAGAAGGCTTATGGGCGAGCCACTTGCGCGGGTCTGGTGCCGACGACATGCACAAAAGCGGCACATGGCCAAGGTGCGCCGGTGGGGATGCGTGCTTCGGGCCGGCAGGGCGCGGGCACTGGGGCTGGCGGGGGCGCGGGCACTGGGACCGGCAGAGGCACGGGCAACGTGGTTGGCGGGGGCATCGGGGCCCGCATGGGCATGGGCACCGGGGCCGGCGGGGCGCGGGCACCAATGTCGGCGGGGGCGAGGGCACCGGTGCCGGCAGGGGTGAGGGTACCGGTGCCAGCGGGGGCGCGGGCACCGGGGCCGGCAGGGGCGTGGGCACCGGGGCACGGGCACCGGGGCCGGCGGGAGCGCGGGCACCGAGGCCGGCCTCGGTGTGAAAAGAGCCAAGGTGCTCTTGCAAGTTAGTATGGACTCGGGGGCGTAGTGTCTAGCCATGAGATAGATGAGCTGAGCCCATGTGTCCACGGAATGCCAACCACGACTACGACAATGGCCTTAGAGCCACCAATCCCAAGCATTGTCGATGAAGCACCCGGTGGCAATGTGCACGTGATCATAGTAATCATAGGTGGAATGGCGAAACACATACGCCGTGTGGCGCACCCACTCCAAAAAGTCCTCCTCGTCTACGTAGCCATCAAAGGTGTGGAGGCGCAACCTCGAGCCATGGCGTGGACACCAGGTAGGGGGGGCATGATCACCTATGTAAGACATGACCTCAAGCAAAACATCAAGAGATCAAAGTAAAGACAAGCAAAGCAAGCACAACTTTTCTAACAAGTTTCTAAATCCCACTCAAAAAGCTAACAAGATGTGTGGTAAAAGTTGATGTTGGCCTTTGTTTCTTTTGTGGGAAGTCATATGCAATTGTCAAACTTGAAGACAAGGAAGCTTTTGGGAAAAGGAAATGTTAGACTTTTCTACTTTATTCCAAGTCACATGCAAGGTTAAGCTCTTGAAACAAAGCAAAAAATGGACACTAGACAATAAAGGTGAAGGTGAAAAGTGGATATGGGACCTTCCTCTTTGGTGGAAGTCACATGCAAAGGATAAGGAGCATGGAAATCATCCAAGGAGCTTTTTCTTCAACTTTTAACAAGGCAAGGGACGGCTGGTGGCTATGGAGGCAAGGTGGGCGGCAGCAGGGTGGCAGGCGGCGGAGGTGCGGTGATCGGTGGTGGTGACAAGGCGGTGGAAGTCAAATTTTTTGGCATTTTGGACTAAAATTTTATGGAGATGGTGGAATGACAAGGGGAGCTGGAAAGTGAGTGAAATAAAGAAAAATGAGAGAAAGGGATGCACTTACTTGGTCGCTGAGCTTTGATACCAATTGATGTGAAAAAAGGAGGTTGAAGGCCTCGCTTCACTTGCTTGAGCTCCGGATCGTGGCACAAGTAGGCGTTAGGCTTCTTCTCCGGGCACTGGCTGGTTTTGAGGTTGTTCTTGAAGGAGCAAGTAGGCGGAAGTCTTGAGAAGTTGTATTTGAGTGTTTGAAGAACAAGCAAGGCCAAGGAAACCTTAAAGTGAGGCTCCTTGATTTCGGTTTGAACGAATGCAACAAAGAGGATGTTTTCTTGAGAATAAACTTGATACTTCTTGATTGAAAGAGAGTGAAAGGAAGATACAAAGCTTGGGTTGATAGATTCGACCAAGTTCTGGGGAGGTAATTCTACACCCAAGGTGAGAGGAGGTATTCCTCAACTCTCTTGTCAACTTGACACAAAATTCTTCAACTGAGTTACAAGGAAGCCAACACTTGGCTTAAATAGACAAAACACTTGGCCAACAAGGCCTTACCAATTAATGAGTTGTGACCCATTTTCAAATGGCCCAACACGCCCAATAAGTTCATAAAGACTACTACTACAAATAGTAAAGCTAGGATAAGAACCCCTAAGATGACCCGGATAGGCGTGCCATGGGGCGCGGATATGGATGGCATACGTCATGACCAATGGCAAGACAAGTCATGATGTCGAAGGCCTCAAGCCAAGGCATTAGGGTGCCAAGGGCCCAAGAGTCAAGGTGCGAGGGCAATGCCGGAGTCTATCAAGTGATCACAAGATCATCCAGGTCAGCCAAATTTTCCAACATCTTCACGAATGAGGAATCTGAAAATTTAACAAAATGCAAGAGTTAGGAAGACAGAAAAATAGTAAAATAAAAGATTGTGACCTTGGAGGTCTCATAATGCATGTCCATGCGAGCTATGCATTTTCCATAACACCGCTAGTGAAACCCTTTTACGAAGAAAAATGATCTCTCACCCCCGCGTGGATGAGGGTCGCTCAACCCCAACTCCTCAAGCCTCTCGTGGGTCATGAGCTCGTCGAATTCACGAACCCGCTTCTGCTCAAACTTTGTCGCCATGGCCTTTTTCTCCTTCTGCTTCCTTGGGCCGAAAGCAACACACGAGAAGTGGAGAGCCCGACCGGGGCGGGTATTCACTCTGAAGTCGCCCACAATCCTGAGCAAAAACCATTTGTTTTTCCACGTGCCCAAGTTTGTAGGCTTGGTAACCCTCTGCGCGTACTCGGCCTTCCAAGACCAACACCCATCGGGTAGGCAACGCGCGGAGAGCAAAGCCTTCATAACATCTAGAGTCGGCTCCACTTTCAGCTTGCGATAGTGATAATACAAGCAGCAGAAGCTCCTCCAGGAGTTGGGATGCAACTGGATAGGGTTGGTACCAAGGGCATTCAGGATGTCCCGAAAGAACGAATGTATCGGCACACGAAACCCCGCCTCCAGAGCCGACAGACTCACCGCCATGAAGTTTGGGAAATGATGTATGGAACGTGAACCTTCTTCGGGAAGGGACAATATATATCCCTTTGGGAAGGGATAGGTTCCCGCTATATCCTCCAGCTCCTCAAGCGACAAGCAACATTCATCCCCATGCTCCTCTCGATATACCGTGTCTTTCAAGAAGCATAGTCGCCTAACTAGTTTCTTCAGAATCCGGGGCCTCAAAACTCCTGACGAGGTCCGCGAGGGGGAACTGGACGGGGCCTCCTCAGAAGGAGGGTCACTGTCAGCCCTTTGCGAAGGACGGTCGTGCAGGGCTTTGGTACACGCCTCTGGGCAGGGTGTGCGCGTCTCCGGGTGAGAGGGATGAGCCGATCTGGTGGAGTGTTCCGAGTCGCTCATCACTCGGTGCTTGAAATTCATTCAAGCAAGGTGTCTGCCTGTCACTGCCTAACACAAAGCAAAAGAAAAAACGTACAGTGAGCCAAAAATAACGCCGAGAAAATTCAAAGTGTCATCTAAAGGAAAATAAGGAAATGAATGTGAAAGCGAAAGAGAAACAAACGAGTTTTCACCCCACCGCAAACCCTAGGGCACAAAAAGCAACAACAGTATCAAATGAATGAAAATAGAGTCAAGCGACATCCGTGAACAAAAGTAGAAGAAAAGCAGTAGAAAGTACCTCTGATGCAGCTTGTCGCCGGCGATGCCCTAGGATGTGCCAGAATTTTCAATTCCAGGCAGAAGGCCTTTTGACACCACACCGCGCAACATGCTCTTTTGGAGAAATAAAGGAAAAAGAAAATTAAAAGAAGGAAGAAGGAAGAAGGAAGAAGGAAGAAGGAAGAAGGAAGAAGGAAGAAGGAAGAAGGAAGAAGGAAGAAGGAAGAAGGAAGGAGAAACTATACCTTTCACATGATGTGAGTCATCGGAAATGCGAGATTGGCAGGAAGAGGCCACCAGGGAATCTGACGAAGAGTTCTTCGCAACTTTTGGTAGGAAAGTGAAGAGGAGAAATTGCGATGTAGGAAAAGAAAATGCAAAAGGGGTTTAAATAGGCCATTATACTGGCGCAGAAAACGAAATGGCACCCCAAATCGACACGTAACAAAAATGAGGGGGGCGCACAACAAATTCAAAAAAAGAGAAATTCAAAAATTGAATTCGGGAAGACAAAACGCCACCCAAAGAACTTCACGAGAATTATTTGCGAGCAAGTATACTAAAGACAATATAAAGGAAGTCCGCAAAGACTCTACGCGAGGAAATTCAGTAATCCGCTATGAATAATGTGAACCAAGCCTTCGCTTATGCTTCACTTCGCGAAGGACTTAGGGGGTTGGCTGTGGGAGCCAGACTTAGTAAGGCCCAAAAGAGGGCTTGGACTCAGCTAGGAAGAAGAGGATCGTGAGGGCCGATCACGAGCATCTTGGTTCAGTCGAGTTCATGGGCTGCGGCCAAGAAGAGAGTCCAATAGCAAGCAAAGAAAGCCCATCAAGGGGGTGTGCAAGTGGACGGTTTCAAGGGGAAGAATTTCCTCTATAAATACACCAAAATTAGGAGAGAGAAAGGATCCTTTTTTGCACTTTTGAAAGCAATTCGGTTAGAGGAGAGAGAGGGAGAGAGAGCACACTCAATTGGCTGCTTCTACTCGTCTTCTTCTTCTTCTCCAAGCAATCTAGAAAAATCCAGAGAGAGTTCGTGAGATCTAGAGCGATTCGCACCCATTTTTTATTTGTTTCCATACTGATTTTCCTCCCCTTTTGATCGCGTGTCGCCACTAACTTGAGCGTCGGAGGGCCCGCCCCCAAGGAATCCATCTCCGGGGTTGTTTAAGGTGATTCCAGCGATCCGAAGAGGCGATCGGAGCTCGAGGATGATCATCAACGACAAGAGAGGCGGAGAAGAGAACCCTCAGCACCAGAGTCGAGGAGAAGCAAGAGCCGCCATCCCCCGTGAAGCAGGAGCGAGTCCAAGCAGCTGAGGACGTCCTCGAGAAATATAAATCATGAGAAATTCGGGAGAAATGAGTGTTGGCCTTTGGTCTCTTCACGAAGGTTGAACCGGAATTCAACACAAATTTCTTGTCTCTACTCTTTTATTGGATAAATAGATATGATCCTTTCTCAAATTCCATGTGATCTTGGACTGAACAGGTATCCACACAAGGTGATCTCTCTATCTTTGCTAATTTAACTTCAAATGAACATGCGGAATTCACAAAAAGTGTTCATTGCCAAGGAGAATGTGTGACACAACACAACTTTGATATTTGATCATGCATCACTCCACCATCCCTATTCCCTGTGATGTGAGAGATGAAGGTGGTTTGGTGCACTGTTCAGCTTTGCATATTCCATCCATCTTTTTTCTTTATCTTTTTATTTTGAAAAACAAAGCTAAACGATCATGGATAATGTTTTGGGGCGAAAAGATCGAGCCGAATTGAATCGCCTTAAGAAGAGAAACTATACAATGATGAGATTGAATATATCTAAAATAATCCAAATCAACTTAACAACTTAACAAATGAGATTAATCGAGTATAAAACAAGCTTATCTCCCAAGGATTTGAGAGTAATCGAGTACAAAGATTCAGTCGACGGTCGCTTCGATATTGCAAATGAGAATTCGGTCTAGAGAGATTTCAGAGAAAGTAAGAACGAGAGCTAGAGATTATGGATTGTATTCTGTGATCATAGTGTCCTTTACAATGATCATACGATTCATATTTAAAACTATCCTATTTGAACCTACTTGTCCGAGATTTTGGGGTAGTCGTTACAGGCGTCGTGGGGCCGAGATTTTCACCAAGCCACTCATTTCATTTTCCAATAGATGTACTCACATAAGCTCACGTCACTCTTGACCAATTGTTACTGTAACACCCCCAAAACTTAACCCTTTTGGAAAGGTATTACCACCAGTGACCCCAGTGTTCCTTACCGAGATCACCCAATGCTTTACCGTTTAAATATAAATCATGAAATACAATGATACAAAATGATAACCTTATTCATATAAAACACGAGTCCCGGGATTACATCCCAATCCCGAATAGGACAAACACAAAGTTTAAATAAATTACAACGGAAATCTTAAACAAGGTACATCAGAAGTCTTATAAAATATATAAACAAGGATCTTGACCGCAATGGTCATGTCCCAAGAATCTCAACCTGATTAAAAGAAATTATTAAAAACGTCGGAAAACCACCGTCGACTCTATAGTCCTTCTAGTCTTCTCATCAATACTCTAACTGATGTGCCGAATCGAACGGATGAAACCAGCCCACATGCGGAGAACAAAGTTCGTGGGTTAGTCTACTTAAATAGACTAGCAAGGGTAAAAAGCAGAGTGGTTCGAGTGATCGTGACCGTTTACTATCATTATCCCTCAAATAATAACCGAAGGGACGATATATAACCCGACACTTTCACGGAATGATTTAACAATTAAGATATGCATAAGAGAAGATTCTGGAAGACTGAATCTTCACAGAAATCAACTCGAAAAGAGACTCCAAGAGATTGAGTCTTTAAGGAAATATGACAAATCTGGAATGTTTAAAGAATCATACAACAATGATTTTAAAAGTTGACTGAGATGCTTCAGTTCACGACCAACCTCATCGCATATAGCGAATCCAGATCGGAAAGAGAACGTACTATGATCAAAGTCGAGACGAGCTTTCCTAGCTGCACTATTTACTTAGCTGCACTACTCACCATGGGTTTATTAATCATGTGCACTCGGGCACATATCTTATTTAATTACAAAACACATATTACTGAAACACGTTAATGTTATTAAGAGCGACAATAAGGCTTAAATCTTAAAGCGACCATTACGTCAACCCAAATTAAAACACACACAACACACACGCGGGACTTAACATTATTATGCCGAGTAACAACGGCGTTATTATTACACCGGGTGACCTTACGTTCACCCTGATTGCACTATTACAGTGCTTACACTTTAATTATGTGCTTAACTGCACTTATCTTATTAAATTACAACACACACACACACACACACACACTGTTGAGGCTTTTAATATTATTCCGAGAACACGGAAGTTATTATTACACCGGGTGACCTTACGTTCACCCTGATTGCACTGCCACAGTGCTTACAACTTAATTTACAGGATGACAGTTACGTCCACCCCAATGCACTAGCTAAGTGCTTAATACACAGGACTGCAATTAAGCTCATCCAATGGCGCTTGCAAGGCGCTTAAAACACTTCAGATCCTTACATGTGGATAAGAAGCATAGGTCATGACCCTTAAATTATTCGGAAAGAATCCCGAGTAATATTATGATTTAAAGAAATGACAAATCCTTACTTGGATTAGCGTTCCCACGAATATTAAATTATAAAGAAACGACTAATCCTTACTTGGATTAGCGTTCCTACGCACATTCGTGTTAACTAAACAGTCTAACACAACAATTATTCATATTAAATCCATCCAGGCAATTAACTTAAACATAGAGATAATAGAAACAGCTAATCCTTACTTGGATTAGTTTTCCTATTAACCCACATGCTATTCTAGCATTAAGATTAATTTCACAATAATACCATCACGGTAATTATCACATATGATAGCGTTGTTCTAACAGATATACAACCTATGATAATGTCATTATTACAGTTTATAAAACCATTTCCAGATAAACACAGTAATCATTCCAAATTAATTACTCAGATAAACAACTGATAATTAATGTAAATATGGAACGATGAGCAAGAGCGAACCGCCACTTGCCTTAGTCCGCAGATCTGGAACAAAGCAGAGACAACGGGATTCCGGGCTCGACACAGGTATAGCTCTGACAGCACAACGACCTTCGAGTCGACCCATAAGGAAACCCTAAGTTAGATCCGACATAAACTAGTACGAATCTATGGAAAGACGAAAGAACCCGAAAGAAACGACGCCACGACGACAACCAACCAAGCCAAAGCCACGAAGGCATTCTGGGCACTGGCGGCGGTCGCCGTTCTTGGCGGCGGTCGCCGTTCTCATCACGGCGGGCGCCGTAAAGAACACGGCGGTCGCCGTGAAGAACTCCGATGACAGACGAGAGAAAAACTCGCCCAAATGATGCGCGTTTCGTCCCCTTTTTGCCTTGCCTGGGTTCCAACTTCCAAAGGCAACCAAAAGGCTTCACAAGGGCTGCTGGAAACACCACTAAACGATACCGGCGAAAGCTTCAGAATTTCCGGCGAGGGCATCAAACTCCGGCGAGACAATTTTGAGGGATTGAAGCGTCTGATTTTGTGTGAAAACCGATCCCAAACCTTCTCTATTTATAGCCAAATGCCAGGGAGCATAATGATGGCTAGGAAGGCGACGTGGAGGGCTACAACGGCGATCGTCAGACGACTCCGGCGACCATTGGGCAAAAACCTCCAGACAACAACGACGGCGGGCGCCGTAATAAATGCGGCGGGCGCCGTCATCAATGCGGCGGGCACCGTTACCAACGCAGCGGGCGCCGCCATAGACCTGGCGTCCCCAGCTAGGAGGAGACTCGTCGGCTCCTCGAGCCTTGCGACGGCGGGCGCCGTCATACCCACGGCGGTCGCCGTGACTGTACGGCGGTCGCCGTGACCAGCTTTTCCCGCCCGTTCCGCTTTGAACGATCATGACACTAACCCGGGATACAAATTATCGTACGCGAATGAGTAATTAACATCCAAAGCACGTCGTCTGTATTTTATTTCACTGAGAAAAATATTACAGATACAGAGTGCATTACAGAATGCCTCCAACTTTCTGAATTAAATCCGACGTACTAAACGGGTGTTCGGGAAAATTCCAAAAAATCCCAAAATAATCCTTACAGAATTACGGGGTATCACAGTTACCCCAGCCTAATGCTGGTCCAAGCCACCTGCTTATTGCCTAGGCCGCCCTTTCGGGTTTTCGACCTATCCCAGGATTTCTATGTATGCCTTTTATTCAAAATTTTGGCTTTTTTCTTATTCTCATCCTCAACGACATAGCAAGTATAAAACCCTCCCCCATGCTTAAACATTGCATTGTCCTCAATGTAATAAAAGACAAAAAGATGAAGCACAGGGAAGGAAGAAAAAGACTCACAAACGCCGCTGAGTTGGCTTGGACACAGAAGGTGTTGCTGGCGGTAAAGCAAGAATGCTCAGGTCCTGGTGTTGTGCGGTCTCCAACTCAACTCTTACCATGCAACCAAAAGGGACCACTCTGGTGAGAAGTGGTAAATCAAGTGAATGGG
Source organism: Rheum nobile (assembly GCA_027886185.1). Taxonomy (NCBI): domain Eukaryota; kingdom Viridiplantae; phylum Streptophyta; class Magnoliopsida; order Caryophyllales; family Polygonaceae; genus Rheum; species Rheum nobile. The sequence continues at coordinate 10,102,819 of WOAB01000485.1, forward strand.
GTTGCATGGCCTTCAAAAATGGGCCCAGATGTCATCGTGGTGTGGGCCCTGGTGTTCCTCCTCTCCAGCTGCCAATTGTAGGGCCATCATCGTTGTCAATTAATGTGTAGGGCTAATGTTTCCTCCGTTGACAACATGATGCGCACCTTCTCCATGGGGACTCTGGACAGCTGGCCTTTGGTAGAACTTTTTTTTTTTAATTCTGTTTAAGGTTTTTTTGGATTTTTTTTTTACTAAACCCTAATTCGCCGCGGCGGCCGCGATCGCGGTTTCCAGGCCGCGGTCGCGGTTGCTTCTCGAATTGTTTGCCGCGGCTGCGGTGGCCAAGCCACGGTCGCGGTTTTCCTTCTGCTCTTCATGCGGGTTAGTCGAAAACGAAAACACAGACAAAGAAAGAAAACTAAAAGAAAAGGATAGTGTCTTGTTATCAAATCGGTAAACAAACAAACAAGAAAATACAAACCTTAGATTCCCCGACAATGGCGCCAATTTGATAAGGCATTGTCGTGACACCTAAACAAAATAATCCTAAACAAACCTAACTAATGTAGTCTGGTAAGCAAGGGTCGAATCCCATAGAGAATCAAGTTATATTTCATATTTGCAAAATCATTCACCAATTGATAGCAAAGACAAAGGGGGGGGGGGGGGGGGTTGAATGAAACTAACTAAGAAAACGATAAATAAAATATAGAAAGCTTGGCTAGACAAATATCCACCTTTAGTTTGGTTGATCGATCATTGATTACTCCTAGTCCTCAATACTCATGAATGTCCTAATCCCTGTTCTGAATTAGTTACCAGTCCAACCAGTCCTGATAACCCTAACTATCAAATAACCTAGAAGACCTTCTAGATTGAATCTAACAACAGCAATGAATTCAGGAATAGATAGGTACATGCAAGTATAACAACCAGTCATACAATTGCATGCAATTAATTCTCTACACAAACTAAGGGATTTAGATTCTCAACCAGTATCCTCTAATCCTTAGTAGTATGATCAATAACAATCTCAACAGGTTGTATAGAAAAGGGGAACCAATAGCATAATACTAATTTCTCTAGGTTGTCAGACTAGAGGGAACTACTATTAACAATCTAATTGATGTCCTAATCAACAAATCAAGGGGAATCGATATATGATCAATGAGATTAAGCATGAGAGAGAATTAATACAATCATAGAAAGAGTAAAGGAATAATCTCAATATCAAATTCAAACCAAGGCTTCAATTATCTAGCCAAAAATACCAAACAAAACAAAGAACTAAACTAAGAAAGGGAAAAACAATACGGAATGGAAAACTAGGTCTAACGTGATTCGAAGATGATGAATGGAGGCTGTGGAGGTTAGGTTAAATAATGTTAACCTAAACCCCCAAGATCACAAACATCATCCTACAAGGAAATAAACTAATATTCGGAATAAAATAAAATAAAATAAAGAAAAAGGAAAAAGGAAAAAGAAAATAAAAGTTCGGAACTGTTCGAGCTTGCTCCCGCTGATGGCCGCGGTCGCGGTTTGCTCTCGAAGTGAACATTAAATTTCCGAAATTGGCCGCGGTCGCGGCCCGACAACCGCGGTCGCAACCTTCTCTCTTCAGCGTCATTTTCTTTGGAAATTTGCCCCGGTCTTCTTCTTGCCTCTTTCTTGTGGTTTCTTCATAGATCTTCAACGTTTCCTCAAGTGGTCAACTCCTCTTCCTCTGGATGTCTTTAATTAGCTCCTCCAGACCACTAAAACCACACTTCTCCGCTCTAACTCCAGAATCTCCAATTGTGCTCTAAATCCAACCAAACGGCACCTCAAACCTGGTAACAACCCCTAGAAATACACTATATAAAATAGTGCCGATCATCTACTGAAGCCTAACGTCCACCGATGAGTCAGCTCCGGTTTCCTTGGGGAGAATCATTTTCCACCGATTGGGCCGACTTGATAGGTTGCTGAATTTCAGAGCCCAACAATTGCCCCAAAACATAACTAGGCCTGAGGGAGCCCCTTGCGGTTGATAGGACAATTATTTTTTTAGAAAGTTTACCCTCATGCGTAATCTTTCCCTGCCGATTTTGTTGCAGAAGATCGGTGACATGGCGGTAAGTTACTGGACCATTGCTTTGACCGATTGGGCTGGCTGTTTTCCTTCTTAAATACATGATCAACTCACTTCTTTTGACCATCTTCTTTTTACTGCAAAAGGCATCATCTTTCACAGGTAAAAATTTCAAATTCCTTGTTGTTCTTTTGCGATGGCATTTTCTCGATCAAAGAAGACCAAGGCGTCGTCTTCCGACCCCGACGAGGAGGACAGTGGTTTTACCCCCTCAAAGATTCTCAACCCCGAGGATTCTGTGGCCGGAACCCTAACCCAGTCAGAGTTAAACACTATTTTAGATCACTAGGTATTGCCGCAGTGCTTGGATTGCTAGCGACATGGGGACGTACTTCTGCCTTAAGTCGCGCATTGAGATGATGGAGGAATTTGTTGTGGGAACTCACATGGATTGGAATGTTGATGATGAGAGGGCTAGCATGGACCTCTTGTATCCTAATGGTAACCCTGGTAATGATATGTTCAAGCTCGTCGACTTGGGGGAGGACGGGCCAAAAGAAGAAGCCGATCCTGAAGTGACCGAGGAAGCTATTGAGGACGTTTCAGAGGCTCCTCCTGAGGTGACTAAGGACAATGAAGTCGCTCCTGTAGATGTTAATGAGAAATCAGGCGAGTCTTAGATAATGTGATGACAATGTTGTGTGTGTGTGTGTGTTGTTTGCGAACATTCTAACTTTAGATATTTTAGCGAAGTGTTTTGCCCCATCGTGGAGATGGGATGGACAATGTTTTGGCGGCCCGTCCACCATTGCGGGTCGCAAATTTTGTGAAATGTTTTAGTATTTCGCGTACCTTGTGTTTGTTTATTTTTACAGGTTGACTTGTCAGTTGCGCCTTGGCCGAGACGCATGGAAGCTGGTCAAAGCGACCTATATGTTTAAGTGTTTAGTGTAGCATGCTTTGTATTGCCAGGGAAGAGTAATTGTAATGTTTAAGTAAAGACGAGTACCTCATGGGGGACAAGCCTTGTAAATGAAAAGTTTAGTGTTATTCATTTACTCCCTGTGTGTCGATCGATCATGTACTTGTAAGCATTTTTATGTATGGAAATGTTTGTATGTCTGAATATTATGTCCATCTTCAAGGCCTCTTGTTCCTGTTTAAGTTGTCTGAATTGTAAAAGAAAAGATCAAGGGGTGACCGTTGGGTGTGAGCCCAACAACCCTCCGATGCTTAAGTCATTAAAATGAACCAAACAAGTGTAATTGAATGAATGTAATGGGAATATGAGAAAGTACAAGGATTTAGAAGTGATACAACTTTAGGTGGGTGTCATTCCAGCTTCGCGGAAGTGGTTGTCCTTCCTTTGTTTCCAATCGATATGCGCCTTGTCCGACAATCTCCTTGATGAGGTAGGGTCCTTCCCATTGAGGTGCTAGCTTCCCGTCGGCTGGATCTCGGGTATTTTGGAATGTTTTCCTCAAGACCTAATCCCCTAATCTAAAGACTTTGACACAAACATTCTTGTTGTAGCTCCTAACGACTTGTTGTTGGTGTTGGATCATTCGGATCCTGGATTTTTCTCTGCTCTCGTTTGAAGTGTCGAGATTGTGGGCCAACTCGACATCGTTTTGCTCGAGTAGCTCAGCGGGGATGACTGCCTCGCTCCCGTAGACCAATGAGAAGGGACTTTGTCCAGTCGCGTTCTTTGGGGTGGTTTTGTCGGACCATAATATTAAAGGGACTTCATCGACCCACCTTCCTTTTGCCCCTGTGAGGCGTTTTTTGAGATTGTTTATGATGATCTTGTTGCTGGATTCAGCCTGGCCGTTATATTGTGGATACCGTAGTGTGGAAGTGACCAATGTGATGTTCCATTGTTTGCAAAAGGATCGCGTCATACTACCGATGAATTGGGAGCCATTGTCGCATACGATTTTTGAAGGGACGTCAAATCTGCATAGAATGTTACGCTTTATAAATGAAATGACGTGTTTTTCTTTTACCTCTCGATATGCTTCGACTTTAATCCATTTAGAAAAATAGCCAGTCATAGCAAGGAAGAAGACGCGTTGTCCCGATGCTGGTGATAATTTCCCAACGATGTACATTCCCCATCGCATGAAGGGCCAAGATGCTAAGGTTGGATGAAGCATTTCCGATGGCTGGTGTGTGACAGGTGCATGTCGTTGGCAGGCGTCGTACTTTCTGACATAGTCAATCGCGTCCTTGTTCATTGTAGGCCAGTAGTAACCTGTCTTAAGGGCTTTGTGAGACAGGCTACGTCCCCCAGTATGGTTTCCACATTCTCCGTTGTGTAGGGATTGCAGGACGCGTCTTACCTTGGACGTTTTGAGGCAGCGTAGGTACAGGCTTGTGACAGATCGTTTGAATATAACATTATCTCTTATATCAAAGGTTATGGCTTGTACCTTGAGTCTTTTGGCTTTTCCCTTGTCTGCTGGGAGTATGCCGTCTTTCAACCACTTGATGTAGGGTGTGGTCCAATCATCTTGGTCGCTTATGAGGTCATCTTCTGTGTTGTCGCATACCTCTGCTGAGATGACTTCTTCTAAAGGTAACTCGTCCGTTGCCTGAGTGTTGTCATGACCGATCCTCTTGAGAGTTTTGGGGACTGCTGGAGTTGTGACATGTGCTAATGGGATGCTGCGGAAGTCGTCGGGATGTAAGGCGGAGCCGAGATTGGCTAGAGCGTCAACCTGTGTGTTGAGATCGCGTGGGACTTATAGGATAATAAAATGAAGACGCCAACCATCTCGGAACAAGCACGGCGATTTGGGCGGATTTTGTGTCGATCTTTAGGATCTGGAAATGTTGGAGCAAGCTCGATAATAAAAATTGACGCCCGTCAAATTTCAGGGAAATGAGAGGGAGAGTCGTCCAGCTCCGACAAGGGGAAGAGGAGATCGGAGGGCGAAGTCGAAGAAGACTTTGGTGAGGGGATCGGGTGGCTTTTTGGAAGGAAGCCATTTTTGAAGCCAGATTCAAGGTGGATGTTGATGAGGAAGCCATATAGCTTAAAGATATTCTTTTCTTTGACAGAGAAACAAATTCTGAGGAAAGATTGGAGAGGGGGGTGTTGGAGGTTGGGTTGCTATTGGAACGACGCCAGATGAGGTGGGAAGGGAAGTGAGAGTTTTCATTAGGGTTTTCCATTACAAATCCATACACTTGTCTATTGGTAAAAAATATCTTTAGTTAATTGGTCAAAACAAATATATATGGGTGGTGGCCAAAAAGGACTAAGTCCAAGTTCCAACAAATATATTTGATGTGAATGCTGAAAATACAAGAATATCTGAAGTGTTGAGTTTTAATGATACATATAATTCCTTTTATACTTGTAATTTTATCACAAGATTAGGTTGATAATCTGTAACTTTCTAAGGTTTTCTATTTCCTTTTTTATTATTCACTAGTGTAGTACCCGTGCTTTGCACGGGATCTGTTTATATTTTTTTATATTTGTAAAAAAAGTTTATTTTAATTATATGTTTCATTGATATAGAAATATGTAGTTAATGACTGTTATAAAAATATATAAATTCTTATATAAAAAAAAGACTAATCGACTAAAAATATTCAAGAAAAAAAAAATATTATATAAAGAGAGACGGAACTCTCTATAACTTTATTAATAATAAAAATTGGCTAAGTAGTTTTTGAAACAGGGATAACCACACCCCTAACATCAATACTACTAAAACAATAAAGCATAATAAAAATGTTCATCTAATACATGAAAATGAAACGTGCATTTGAATTTAAATAATCGACTTATTGGGCCATTACATGATTAATAATACTAATGAGCCTTATAAACTGTAATGGGCTTATAGGCCCAAATACACATTTTTTTAAATGTATTTCGGGCCCAGTATGTATAATAAAATTTAAGACAACTGACTAATTTTTTTAAATAAATTTATATTGATAAACAAAAATGAATTAATTAATATACTATTGGCACATTAATTGTGTAAAATATTAATGAGCCTCCTAATCGTTAATAGGCTTATACAACAAACTTCATTTAGTTAATAACACAATCACTAGAAAATATATATATATATATAATCAATTGAATACAATCGACTTAATTTTGTTCATAACACAATCACTGAAAAAGCTTATATATATTCGAAACAAAATAATTAAATGTACATACTAATCATTTTTTAATATAATAAGAATATATAGACATATGTAAATACTTAATATATTTATGCAAAAGTAGGGAAAATATATGTAAATACTAAATATTTATTATAATATTTTAAAAATATAATAAATAATTTAAATATTAAATGGACTTATGGGCCAATATTATATTTGGATGGGTCATAATAATAGCAGCTAATTTAATATGTTTTATGGGCTTATTACAAGCCCGGTTGATCAGCTGCCATAATGTAATTAGGGTCGGTTCATCACGTTTTTAGGACATGTTAAGCCATTTTGTTTCATGGGCTTATAGGCCCATACGAAGCAACATTACCAGATTCTTCTAAAGGGATAGTCGAAACCCTATCAGTATCTCATTTGTAGTTTTTGGGTTGTCTATCTCGCTCTCCTTCTCTATGAAGCTTCAAGCTTCAACACTTACAGATTTATGGTGATTTCTCTAAAAAAAACCAAACTTCGACTTCTTCAACCTTCGCCTTCTTAAACCTTCGCCGAAATCCAAATCCATGGCGTTTTTGGGTTTCTCTCTCTCCCTCTCCTTCTCTGTGAAGCTTCAAGCTTAAAGTTTACAAATCCATGGCGATTTTTTTTAAAAAAAAATCATCATTCGCCTTATTCAACCTCTGCCTTCTTCAACCTTTGCCGAAATCCATTTCCAACCTCCGCCTTCTGCAAACTTCGCCGATTGTCTTTCTCTTTCTGTAAATCTCGGCCAACGATCTCTCTCCTTCATCGTTTGTCTTCCTCCTTTTTCACAAATTTCAGATCCAAAACAAATTAGTTTGAAGAGATTAGTTTACAGATCTAAAATCGATAAGGGATTCTCGCCACTCCCTTCGCCTTTTCACCGTTCGTCTTGGAGGGTTAAGCCATACACAACCACCGCTAGAAGATCTAGATCCCACCACCGGGAGAAGAAGAGAAGACTATGGATCAATCTACTGATGGGTAAACTAAACCCTAATCCACCCATGCGTGAGTTCCTCTCACTCTCTCGTTGTCTTATGTTAATTATTTTATAGATAGGAAAAATCATACATAAACCCTAATTTTCTGAGATATGTGACCGATTCCTATACCATGCAAAGGACACCAATGGATAGATGAGCAGATCTGGAGATTGGTAATGGAGAGTTCCCAAACCACAATTTTCTGAGATATGTGACCCTTCGTCTTCATTAAAAGTAGGTTATGGAGCCCTACAAATTCGGTGTTCGTGAGATTGTACCTTCTGACATATGTAAGATCTCTATCTATCTCAATTTATCTCAATCAATGGCGACCAGTTCCTTTTGAAATGCTCCATTCCTTTTGAAATGCTTGACCTATTCCTTTTAATTTGATTTAATTTTTTTTATCCTACTTAATTACTCTCTGACAAAAATCAAAAAAAAAATCATATGAGGACATCTGGACGTTGGTGAGGATCTTTGTCTGTAAGATCCTAATTTCATTTCATATGCTCTTCGGTGTTCATTATGTCGCTCTACCTACCGTCATCAAAGGAATCAAAATGTAAGATATTTGTCTGTATATCTATTTAAATACATCTCGCCCTCTGTTGTTTTTTTAAATGCCCGACTGCCTTTTGTTCAATACAATTGGAGGAACAATTTTTAGGTGGGATTTTGGATTTCATTCGGTCTTGGTTTTTTTTTCTTGGGTCATTGTTTTAATTTTTTTCAAAAAAAACGTGTGTTTTTTTGTTTGAATGTTTTTGTTTTAGTCTGAGATTTTTTACATGGATTAAATAATTGATTTTAGAAAACAATTAATAGCTACAACCGAATAATAACTCTTAATCCATATTTATATATTTATACTTAAAAACATTTAATACTTAAAATTTAAATATAAGTGTAATGTTATTCGTTTAGTATATAATATAAATATATTATAATGTGTTTAATCTTTGGAATCTACTTTATGCATATTAATACTTTAAAAAAATAAGTGTAACCTGCTATTCTATACAGTGTCTGTACAAATTCTGAACCCTTTAGCTCGACAAATAAGAAGCCTCGAGAAAAAGCTGTTAAACATTTATTAAGTTTTCTAGATATGAACCTCTAGCTTGGAGATCCGAACCCTCTGGTGGGCTTATTGGGCCAAATTTATTTGTACACATATTAATGAGCCTCTACACATTATAATGGGCTTATTGGGCCAAATAAAAATGACACAATAGATTGAAAAATTGGTTCCTACAAAAAAAAATACATTTTTACTGGATTACAAACTTAACCGACTTATTTAATGTTAATATATGTATATTTATAAACAAATCCTAAAATTATTTACTGGGCTAATAGGCCCATTATATGGGGAATATTATTAATTTGCCTGATTATGTTTAACGGGCTTTTAGGCCCAATGACAATATTATCAAAAATATAATTTTTCTAGCCCATTATTTTCTGCCCAATCTGTATAGATAAACTTGAATCAACCGAGTAAATTTTTTAAAATATTTTTATCGCTAAAAATATGTATAACATATTTAGCTTATTGGTCCATTACATCTAAATCTGTATGCTAAATTTGTATAGGCTGTCATATGATGTTTAGTAGTCAAATTGGGTCAATAGGCTTCAAGGCCCAGTTAAATTTTTTTCGAAAGGTTTACTGATTGGGTTAATAAACCTGATAACCTGTTAATAAACCTGATAAACTTTAATGGGCTTAAAGGCCTAAATACTTAAATAACAAATTAGTAAGTCCGGCCCATTATGTATACATAAAATCTGATACAACATTACCACGACTAAAATTAATAAATGGGCTTATTGACCCATTACATGTTTAACAATATTATCGAGCCCACTAACATTTAATGGCCTAATAGAAACAAATACAAATTTAACCAATTTATATTTCGCCGCACTATGTATATATATTTTAATACAACATTTAATGTGTTGATTGGCCCAACTTGACAAAAATAAAATGAAACTGATAAACATTTAATGAGCTTATTGGACCATTAAATGAAAGGTAGATTGATATTTCTGTGTACTAAACATTTAATGGGCATATTGGGATGAAATTATTTGTATAAATATTAATGAGATTCGACACATTTAATGGGCCCAAATATAACATTCACAATGTTTTAATTGGAGTCCATACAAAAATATTCTATAATACATAATACTAAAATTATGAAGCATGCTATTTAAATTTGAATGGGCTTATGGGCCCAGGTAAAAATAAAGTCGACGGATTTAAATTTTGGCCCAATTACGAAACCTGCTATTTCTATTAAAGATATATTTGTTTTTACACGAACTTCAAAAAATGAATATATTTCTGAATCTGTCTAGAGGGTTCGGATTGAAATCGACCACACAACTCAAATACATCACACGAACTAAGGATTTTTCTAGGATAAAACTGAGCTTAAGCTGTTGGGTTTTGATTGAAATTGATCTACTTACAATGGCTGAGAAGAAGGCTATATATAGCCTTGGAGAAACAAGTTACAAGGGACCCTTGACATGCCAAGGATCACCAAGCATCAAAACTGATTTAGCCTTTATTTCAAGCTGTTAAATGACATTTAAAGCTTGAGAAAATGATAAAGAAGAAATAAAAACTGAATCCACCATGAATGCCCAACTTCACACCCAAGTTTGCTTTCAAGTACTCGACGCCAATGCATCCGGATGAGCCACAAGCAATATGATCGAGCCAACTTGACTTTCCCTCGGCACTCCTTGGCTCATTAGACCCTCCATGAGCCTAGATTGGAGTTCTTGGGCCTTGGTGCGGGTGATGGTTCCCTGAGACGGAACATTGCGGGTGGTTCCCTGAGACGGAACATTGCGGGTGGTTCCCTGAGATGGAACATTGCCGGTAGTAGGAGTGGAACCCGAAGAAGTTGGCGTCGGCGAGGGCGGCGAGGGTGTGTAAAGGGGCAGCACCTCCTAGCCATCAAGGTATTGATGGGGCATAGTCACATCATCCTCCTCCCCTTGGAAGAGATTCGACCTCGAATCCAAGTGCACTTCAAGAAAAAGCTCTAGAGCACTCAAAACTGCACAAGAAAAACAAACAAGGAATGAGGGACCATAGGGAAAGCATGGTACGTGTAAGCGAACATGATTAGTTCCATTGAGTATCCATGGATGAATTTCCATGCACAAGTATTTCCCAGCTTCAGCCTAAAGATGTGCTTAAGTATAGAACATGAGATGCACATGACATATTTTGCAACAAATGCAATGCATATGACCATTTTTTTTTATCATGCAACAAGAATTGTGAATGAGAACAATGATGCACACATGAATGCCTAGTTCTACATGCAAAAACTGAATGCAAGGACTTATATACATGTTGATCACGAACTAAAGGCATCCAACAAGTCATGAATAGAACAAGAGAACTATGATGTATTCATGAATATCTAGTTTTTCCTAAAAAAAATAGATTCATGAACTAGGGATTCTCTAACCCTTGAAAAGAATTCAGTTTGAAGCAAAGGGAAAAGAATAAACTGAGTAGAGTCAAGTGATACTCCCCTAGAATGAGCCTTGGATTGAACATCCTTCTTCTTATGGTCACACGAGCTCTTGAGTTCGGAAGGTTTATCATCCTTGGCGTCAACCTCTTCTTGGAGTAGGAACGACAAACATGAAGGAACCATAGATGTTGCATCCATCCATGGAGTAGCCAAAGAGTTGAGTGAACTACGGGCAATGATGGGTGGACGTTTGCCTTTTGTAGATGAAAGAGATGGTTCTTCAACTTCCCTTCTATGTCCTTGAGGAGCTTGTGGGGCTTCCCTTCTCGGCGGAGGGTGAGAGGGATCCGTTTTTGGCTCTAGGCGCCGAGGAGAAGGGTTGGAGGAGCCAACACTTATGGCATTCCATGAGCGAGAGCTAGAAACTTGGCTCCTTCTTTGTGGGAGATTTTTGTACACATGATTAGTGTAGTGTAGGACTTCCTCAATGGGGGTACCTCTCACGAAGTGCTGCATGCTCACAATAGACTTAAGTTCAGTAGTTAAGCCATGGACAAATTTAGAGATGACATACCCCTCGGGGAACCGAATTCCTGATCGGAACATGAGAGTCCTAAACTCCTTGTAGTATTCATCGGGAGTCCGACTTCCTTGCTTGATTTGTTCTAGTTTAGCATGGATTCTCTCGGTGTAGTCCTCGGGAACAAACCTATCATGAAGAGCTTCCTTGAGTTCCTCCCAAGTGGTAAACGGCGGCCAGCGCTTGTACTCACTTTCCTCCTTGTATTCAAGCCACCAGTAGTAAGCAAAGTCCACAAACTTGATGGTGGCAATGGCAACCCGCTGAGCATCATGGTAGTTGTAGAAGTCAAACACAACCTCTATCTTAGATACCCAATCAAGGAAGGCTTCTACATCTGGGGTTCCTTCAAAGCTTTGAACTTCAAGCTTCATGCCATGAGTTGGCTCTCTTCCTCGTGTCCTATCATAGTCTTCCTCATAGTAGCCTCTAGGGGCTGGTGGATGTCGCCTAGGAGGAGGAGTATTCCTCTCCCTAACTTGTTCTCTTGGAGGATATGGGCCGTGCACATTGCGCCATGGCATCATGAGTGTCCTTCTTGCTCTTTGCCCTGCATGGTTAGTGGGCATAGGAAGGGAACTGAATTGAGGGAACTCATCCATACCTTGATCAGCCCTTAAGGTCGCCACATAGGGTATATAGGAGGTGGTAGCAACTGGTGGAGCAGGAGGTGGGCGTGGATCGATGGGGATTGGAGACTTGGAGAAGATATGAAGTTGATGTAGCTCCGGGAATGGTTACCCGAGGCGGAACCCTAGGTGACTCTTGATCTTGAGAAGCATGAGATTATTGATCATCTTGTTGTTCATTGCCGGTTTGGATCCAACTGAGTTGTTGCTCAATCTTTGCTTCCAATTTGGTTTCCAAGGTTTGAATAAGCCATGTGGTTTCTTCCTTGTCATGAGCCCTCTTGGTGTCATTGAGTTGGAGGGCTTGCATGATCACTTCCATGGTGATAGGTGTCATAGGGAGTGACTCACTTATGCGGACACCCTTGCTCATCCGTAGTATCCATCCCTTTCCTTCAAAAGTTAGCAACCGAAGCAAAATCCAAGCAACAAGACTACAGAAGACAAGATCAATCAATGGTTCCCTGAGCACGCAAGCGCCTAAAACTTTGATTCAAAAGTCGCCACAAAGTTCAGTTGCAAGCTTACCAAAACAAGGCTTTCTGGGATAGATTTGCAAATCAATTAAAACCACAACAAACTTTGTTTAAACTTGGTGTTTTATGCAGCCAAAAATTACCAAGTCAGGGAACCAAGAAAAGGTACTACAACAAGGGCCTCAATTTCAACTTGTGTTCGCTTTTTTCTGGCCCTTAGCCATTCTTTCTCGAACCTTTGACTCTTTACTCGACTTTTCCTGGCCACAAGCCTATCTTTCTCGAGTTTGCTTGGATTACAACTTTTAGTTATACACGAGAGGGAACAAACTGAGTACAATATCCCTTTGGCTGAGTTGAGCACGCAAGAGTTGTTGAAGAAATGTTCACACTTTTGAATTTGATCTGTTGGTTTGAGTTTTCTCAAGTTGTTTCCGCTATTCTCAGCCCCTTGATCGGTTCAACTGACTCATAATTCACACAAATTCAATCAAGTTTTATGCAGCAAAAAAAGAAGAAAAGAAAATGCAAAAAAAATCTGGTTCATTAAATGCAAGAAATTCAGAAAGTTTCAGCAATCAATTCAAGAGTTAAGTGGATTAATGGGAGTGTCTTCAATTATTGCAAGAGCTTTAAATGAAATCAGTTTATTCCAACCCAAGGGTTGTCTTCAACCTTCAAACTCCACGTTTTGTCCAGAAATTCAGCAAACTTACACAACAATGGCACAAAATCAGGTTTGCTTGCAAGAACAACTAAGTTCGACTTTAAAAATCAGAATTTTGAGCATTTACCTTGTGTGGCTCTGATACCACGTGATAGGATTTGCCTTTCTCTTCATCCACGGTGCAAGGAAAACGCTCCAACTGAGGCCCAAGTGAAGGAAGGGACACGACCTGATGTTTACGGGGAACTAAATTGCCAGGAAATATGTCTTGTATTCAATTGACTCGTTCTCTCTGGTCTGGACTCCGAATTGGATGATTCCAAAGTCCAGAGTTAGATACGGAGGTCTAGATGATTTCCTCAAAATTAGTGAATTAACGGATCAGGGATTCAGAAGTTGTATGAATTTTACTGAGGGGTTGCAGACAGTTCAGCGAATGGGTGTTGATGATGTGGGTTCTGCGAAGTAGGAGTAAAGGAGGGTGGAGGTGAGTATTTTGATGAGAAAATGGTGAAGTGGAGTTGCTGGATAGGTGAACTTCAAAGGAGGATGTAACGCACCCCCAAGGAAGAACATGTAACACCCCCAAATCTTAACCCATTTGGAAAGGTATTACCGCCAGTGACCCCAGTGTTCCTTACCGAGATCACCCAAGGCTTTACCGGATTAAATACAATTTAAGGCATACAATGATACATAATGATCAAAGTATCCAAATCAAAACATCAATCAAATGAAACATGAGTTACGGGATTACAACCCAATCCCGAATAGGCCAAACACAGAGTTCAAACAAAGTACAACGGAAGACAAATAAAAGATTTTACAAACGGGGTTGTGATCGTGATGATCACCTGCCCAAGGATCTCAACCTGATTAAAAGTAATTATTAAAACATCCAAAAACAACCGTCGTCTTCATAGTCAATCTAGTCTCCTCAAATCTTCACTCTATCTGATGTGCCGAATCGAACGGATGACACCAGCCAACCATGCAAGGGAAAACATTGATTGGTTAGTCTAACTGAATAGACTAGCAAGGGTACAAAGCAAACTGGTTCAAAGCAGTCATATTAGGTTAGACTCATCGCTTCTCGGATAATAACCGATAACGGTAGTCAACCATCATATTCCTACTGGAATAAACAAGAGGTATGCACAAGAGAAGATTCTGGAAGACTTCATCTTCACATAATTCGATTCAAAAAGAGACTCCAAGAGATCGAGTCTTTAAGGAAATATGACAAATCTGGAATGATTACAGGATCAAACAACAATGATTTAAAACTGACTGAGATGCTTCGGTTCACGACCAACCTCATCGCCTACAGCGAATCCAAATTGGAAAGAGAACGTACTACATTCAAGTCAAGACGAGTTTTCCTAGCTGCACTGAACTTAGCTGCACTACTCGCCCAAGGTATATTAATCATGTGCACTCGGGCACTTATCTTATTAAATTCCAAAACGAGCATTACGTTATAAGCTTTTACATCTCCACACAAGAGATATCGGATCTCCTCACAAGAGATATCAGATCTCCTCACAAGAGTTATAGAAGGGATGAACCCTAAAAGATTTGGCACTAGCGAAGTGCGCCTACCCTGTGAAAGGGTATGGTCATGACCAAAGAGAAAGTACTGGGGATGAACCACCAAGTACCAGTTATAAAGAAACAGCTAAACCCCCTCAAGGTACATAGCGTTCTTAGCCACTAGTGCTAACTAAACAGTATAGCACAACAACAGTTACTGGATAAATCCACATAAAGGCCCGAAAGGCGATCACAGATAATAGCGTTGTTCTAACAGATATACAACCTATTATATGATTTTCAAAATAGTTTAACAAAACCGTTTCCAGACAAACAAAATATTCATTCCAAATTAATTACTCAGATAAACTACTGATAATTAATGTAAATATGGAACGAATGAGCAAGAGCGAACCGCCACTTGCCTTAATCCGCAGAATAGTCTAACGACGTCAACTGGATTCCGGGCTCGACACGGTATAGTTCCGACAGCACAACAACCTTCGAGTCGACCCATAAAAGGAACCCTAAGTTAGATCCGACATAAATAGCACGAATATAAACACGGCGAAAGAACACGAAAGGAAAGACGCCACGACGACAACCGACCAAGCCAAAGCCACGAAGGCATTTTGGGCTCTGGCGGCGGTCGCTGTTCTTGGCGGCGGTCGCCGTATTCATCACGGTGGTCGCCGTGAAGAACACGGCAGTCGCCGTGAAGAACACGACGGTCGCCGTGAAGAACACGGCCGACTGAAACGAGAGAAAACTCACCCCAAAACACGAGCGGTTCGGCCTCCTTCGACTTGCTTTGGCTTCTAACCTCCAAGGCTAACCAAAAGCTTCACAAAGGCACTCAGGAACCACACCAAAGCAACACTGGCGAGACCTTCGAATTCCGGCGAAAACACAACTCCGGCGAGAGGCGAATTTGGCAGCGATTCGGGGTTGTAGATGACCCAAAACCCATGCCCAAGCTCACCTATTTATAGGCAAACCCCAAGGAGTGTTCTGCAAACCCTCAGACGTGGCAAACGACGCAACGGCGCGCCTCGAACGACGCCGGCGACCGGCGGGCAATGCCCACTGGACAATCACGGCGGTCGCCGTAATTTTGCCTGCGGCGGGCACGCGGCGGTCACCGTAAATGCGGCGGTCTCCGTCGCTAGGCCTGTCGCGGCCAGCTAGAAGCTGACACGTTGACTCTTCGGGCCCAACCACGGCGGTCGCCGTTTCCCCCTTTTCCCGCCCATTTGGCTTTGAACGAGCTTGACGATAAACCGGGATAAAAATTATCGTACGCGAACGACAATTTAAAATTCAAGGCACCTTGTCTGTATATTATTTCACTGAGAAAAATACTACAGATACAGAGCACATTACAGAATGTCTCACGCTACCTGAATTAAATCCGACGTATACAACGGGTACTCGGGAAAATTCCATAATTCCCAAAATAACCTTACAAAAATACGGGGTATCACATCACCTCCCCCTTAAAAGAAGTTTCGACCCCAAAACTTGGCCGAAAAACAACTCGGGAAAGTGTATGAGCATCTCTGCCTCGGTTTCCCAAGTAACTTCCTCAGTCCCATACCTGGACCACAAAACTCGTACCAACAGTACGATCTCGTTGCACAGTCGCTTTACACGGCGTTCGAGAATGCACACTGGCATCTCCTCTCAAGTACCATTTGCCTGAATCTCGACATCCTTATAGCTCAGCCTACGAGACTCATCTTGGCACGAATATCCTTAGCAATGATACGTGGAACACATTATACACTGGGTATGCCGATGGCGACAATGCCAAACGGTACGTTAGAGATCTTACTCTATCCAGAACCTTGAATGGTCCCATGTAGCGAGGGTTAAGCTTCCCACGCTTACCAAACCTGAAAACATCCTTGGGTGGCGATACTGTGACAAGTACCATGCCACCAACCTCGAACTTAACACTTTAACGCTTCTGATATGCGTAAAACTTTTGTCGACTCTGAGCGGTCAACGACCTCTGTCTACTCAGAGCAATGTTCGAAGTTGTCCTTTCGACCAACTCTGGTCCAAGTAGAATCTTGTCGGCGTACTCAACCCAACAAATCTGAGATCTACCTCTATGACCATACAAAGCTTCAAACGGAGCCATCTTGATTGTAGCATGCCAGCTATTATCGTACGTGAGCTCAATCAGACTTAGGCTGTCTTCCCAGCTAGTCGGATGATCGAGTACGTATGCTTCTTAGCATATCCTCCAGGGTCTAGATGGTCTTTCAGACTGACCATCTGTCTGAGGATGAAACGCTGTTGAATCTCAATTCAGTTCCCATGGCCTTGTGAAGTTCTTGCTATAAACTTGACATAAATCGGCCATCTCGATCCGATACAATGGTCTTAGGAATGCCATGTAACGGAAAATCTCCTGGTGGAAACCTCTGCTGACCTCTGGGTTACCCAAGTAACCTCAGTTTCCAATACAAATATTATTACTACTAGTTCTAGGTCATTTGTTGGTTAGTTTGCTTCATAGGTTTTCAATTGTCTAGATGCGTATGCAATATCCTTGCCTTTCTGCATCAAAGACACATCCCCAACCCATTTCTCGAAGCATTAACTATAGACCATATAGCCATCATTCTGTCTGACAACGCCAAAACTGGTGCAAAAGTCAGACACTGTTTCAACTTCTTGAAAACTGGTCTTGCACTTGTCATCCCAGACAACTTCTGGTTGACCATTGTGGACAGATTGGTCATAGGTGGAGAGATCTTCGAAAAATCCTTCCATGAACCATCTATAATGCTCAGCAAGCTCTGGGAAACTGCGCACCTCGCTCACACCCTGAGGCCGCTTCCAAACAACTACTGATTCACTCTTCTGGGGAATAACCATAACCTCATTCTTATTGATCACATGGCCTAAGAAAGCCACTTCTAGATCCAACAATCGCACTTAGTCCATTTTGCGTACAACCGACTCGGTCTAAGGACCGATAAAGCAATCCACAGATGTTCCCTGTGAGCTTCCTTGCTCGGGAAAATATCAAAATGCCATTGATGAAGACCACTATGAACTTATTCAAGTACTGGTCTAAAACATCGATGCACTAGGTTCAAGAAAACTGCTAAAGCATTCGTAGATCCAGATGGCATGACTACAAACTCGTGGTCACCATCTCTCGTCGGAACGCAATCCTCAGAATATCATCCTCACGAATCCTGAGCTGATGAAAACCAGATCTCAGGTCGATCTTAGAGAAAACTTTTGCTCCCTGTAGTTGATCCAACAGATCATCACTCCTTGGCAACAAATACTTGCTCTTGATCGTGACTTTATTCAACTCTCGAAGGTCAAAATAAAGTCGAAACGGTCCATCTTTTTTTTGACACATAAAACTAGGGCACTCCTAATGAAGGTGATGCACTCAGCTTTATATAACTTTTGTCAAGAAGATCCTTGAGTTGCTTCTTCAACTCTTGCATCTCAACAGGAGCCATCCGGTACGGTGCCTCAGAGATCGGCGTGGTACACGGCTCGGAATCAATTGCAAATTCCGCGACACGATTCGGGGTATCCAGGAATATCTTCTGGAAAGACACCCGTAAATCCTCTAACCACAGAAATATCAAAAACTGAAGTCGATCACTGCCTTGTGACGCTTCCGTCAATCCATACCGAGAATAATTATCGTATGGGACCATGGTTATTTAGGTCAAATCGCTTTGAATTTCTTACCCTTAATGGTAATCGACAATCCGACAGACGATTGGTTCCCACTAAATGGTCACCATCTTGGACCAGCCCATTACATGGTTCACAGACGACTCACTAGTGGCTCCGAGTCCAGGCCCAGCCATTACCAGCGTCCACTGTTGCCATGAGCCGCTGTCCATACATCTCAACCCATCCTTGGTAGCTCCACCTAATTAATAGGCAGCCATCTCCTAAGAGGTTGTTGGTGAGTCTCGAACACGAGACTTTACCCCACTAACAAGCAATGAAACATTAACTTGGTATAAACCAAAGGTTCATATATAAGAAGAGTTACAACAAAAGGTTCACAACCTCGTTGCACACACCACTTAACTTACAACCATCCAAAAATGAAAGTCTGGGTAGCACCCACATCAATAACACATTAATAAAAGTGTAATGCAGATACAAAATACTCTAAGCATTAGGAGCATAGGGTCCATCCGCCTCACGCATCACGTAAAGGCGTTGACCTTGACTTCCTGAAGCCATCGGGGCTTTCCCTTTGTTCTGCGCAGTCGTCTGCATTGAAGGACTAGGAGCTTCCACCGGACTGAACTTGGGTCGGTTGTTCTGATTAACAGACCCTTACCGTGACTCAGCTCCTTTCACATTCCTCCACTGACAGAACGCCTGCATATGACCCTCCTTTCCGCACTCAAAGCATGTCTTTTTGTCCTTCAGACATTCATTGCTCTTGTGTCCGTGCGTACCGCCGTTGTAGCACTGAATCGGATTATTGCCTTGGCCAGAACGTTGCGTAGACTCATCATGAGTCTTATTCGTTCTTGCTCGGCCAGATTTGGCAAAATCTGATGGTGGCGCGGGGCGTTTGAACCCACTTGCCTGAGGCTGGTACTGCACTTGCCTCTGGCTGTTACGCTTCTTGGTCGACTCCTCCAGAGTCACCTCCAGCTTGTAGGTTATATCCACATACTGCTCCAGAGTAGAGCATGTGTGGTGCACCATCATCGGCTTGATGTCTGGACTCATCCATTCGTGGAAATACCAGATCTTCTGTGCTTCACTGGATATCTCAGGTCCAGCGTACTGCATTAGATGATTGAATTTGGTTGCAAGCTCGGTCACCTTCAATCCATCCGTTTGCGGATACAGAAACTCCTTGTGTTTCTCCTTCCTCATAGCACGAGAGAAGAAACGATCAGTCATCTTGGTCTTAAACATAGACCAGGTCAATATCGGGCTATCAGCTAAGCCGGTACTCTCCCACCATTCGCTGGCTTCTTCCTTTAACTAAAGAGAGGCTATATGCACCTTCTCAGCTTCAGTGCACTCAACATTGCGGAATAACCGCTCCATGTGGGAAAACCAATGAGCCACCTTGACTGGCTCTCCTTTCCCATCGAAGCTGTCAGGCCTCATGGAGTTAACAGCCTTCAGGGCTCGGCCATACTCCCCTCTATCCCTGATCACACTTCCATGTAGCACATGGTTCCCTTGTTCCTCAAACCTCGGAACTTCTGGAGGTACTGGCACTCCTTGTGCCTGATGCACATTCGGGCGTAACGCGTCGGCAATCACTTGCATGACGATTCCCCGAATTTCTGCAACAGCTGCTTTATCAAATATCCTTGGAGCGTTGTCCCTAGCTGGGTCGTTGCCTCCAGGATTATTATGAAAGACAGACTCACACTCTTCTGATGGGTCTGTAACATTCCTCGGATTTAGTCTGGGGTCATTGCTTGGCCCAGCACCAGTACGGATAGTGTTCCTCGTGTTCACCATCTGTTTACCGATCAAATTCCAAGGATTTTATCACTTTAGTATCATTTTGATATAATTATTGTAATAAAATCAACTTAGAATAGATCAACTTGGTAATTTCTATTGATGGACTCAAACCGAGTTACTAGGTTCTACAACCTCAACTCACAACGAGCGAACTGAGAATCAAGCCTAACTAGAGATGGTGAAACCACCTCGGCTTCTCCCGGGTTCCTCTAAAAAGAACAGAATGCACCCATAACTAACGGGGCAACGGGAAATGAATTAGTCTTTCTAGACATAGAAGCAAGCTTACTATATCAGACTGTACAGAAGACATGACTATGAACGGTGTTTTGAAAATGAAAATCTTTTCACTTTTAAAAAAATTTAGAGCCCTTTTTAAAGCATTTTCAAAAACGGATAAATGATTTATAAAATCCCAAACCCGTTTTAAAACCTTTGGCTCTGATACCACAACTGTAACACCCCCAAATCTTAACCCATTTGGAAAGGTATTACCGCCAGTGACCCCAGTGTTCCTTACCGAGATCACCCAAGGCTTTACCGGATTAAATACAATTTAAGGCATACAATGATACATAATGATCAAAGTATCCAAATCAAAACATCAATCAAATGAAACATGAGTTACGGGATTACAACCCAATCCCGAATAGGCCAAACACAGAGTTCAAACAAAGTACAGCGGAAGACAAATAAAAGATTTTACAAACGGGGTTGTGATCGTGATGATCACCTGCCCAAGGATCTCAACCTGATTAAAAGCAATTATTAAAACATCCAAAAACAACCGTCGTCTTCATAGTCAATCTAGTCTCCTCAAATCTTCACTCTATCTGATGTGCCGAATCGAACGGATGACACCAGCCAACCATGCAAGGGAAAACATTGGTTGGTTAGTCTAACTGAATAGACTAGCAAGGGTACAAAGCAAACTGGTTCGAAGCAGTCATATTAGGTTAGACTCATCACTTCTCGGATAATAACCGATAACGGTAGTCAACCATCATATTCCTACTGGAATAAACAAGAGGTATGCACAAGAGAAGATTCTGGAAGACTTCATCTTCACAGAATTCGATTCGAAAAGAGACTCCAAGAGATCGAGTCTTTAAGGAAATATGACAAATCTGGAATGATTACAGGATCAAACAACAATGATTTAAAACTGACTGAGATGCTTCGGTTCACGACCAACCTCATCGCCTACATCGAATCCAGATTGGAAAGAGAACGTACTACATTCAAGTCAAGACGAGTTTTCCTAGCTGCACTGAACTTAGCAGCACTACTCGCCCAAGGTATATTAATCATGTGCACTCGGGCACTTATCTTATTAAATTCCAAAACGAGCATTACGTTATAAGCTTTTACATCTCCACACAAGAGATATCGGATCTCCTCACAAGAGATATCAGATCTCCTCACAAGAGTTATAGAAGGGATGAACCCTGAAAGATTTGGCACTAGCGAAGTGCGCCTACCCTGTGAAAGGGTATGGTCATGACCAAAGAGAAAGTACTGGGGATGAACCACCAAGTACCAACTATAAAGAAACAACTAAACCCCCTCAAGGTACATAGCGTTCTTAGCCACTAGTGCTAACTAAACAGTATAGCACAACAATAGTTACTGGATAAATCCACATAAAGGCCCGAAAGGCGATCACAGATAATAGCGTTGTTCTAACAGATATACAACCTATTATATGATTTTCAAAATAGTTTAACAAAACCGTTTCCAGACAAACAGAATATTCATTCCAAATTAATTACTCAGATAAACTACTGATAATTAATGTAAATATGGAACGAATGAGCAAGAGCGAACCGCCACTTGCCTTAATCCGCAGAATAGTCTAACGACGTCAATTGGATTCCGGGCTCGACACGGTATAGTTCCGACAGCACAACAACCTTCGAGTCGACCCATAAAAGGAACCCTAAGTTAGATCCGACATAAACAGCACAAATCTAAACACGGCGAAAGAACACGAAAGGAAAGACGCCACGATGACAACCGACCAAGCCAAAGCCACGAAGGCGTTTTGGGCTCTGGCGGCGGTCGCTGTTCTTGGCGGCGGTCGCTGTGAAGAACACGGCGGTCGCCGTGAAGAACACGGCCGACTGAAACGAGAGAAAACTCACCCTAAAACACGAGCGGTTCGGCCTCCTTCGACTTGCTTTGGCTTCTAACCTCCAAGGCTAACCAAAAGCTTCACAAAGGCACTCAGGAACCACACCAAAGCAACACCGGCGAGACCTTCGAATTCCGGCGAAAACACAACTCCGGCGAGAGGCGAATTTGGCAGCGATTCGGGGTTATAGATGACCCAAAACCCATGCCCAAGCTCACCTATTTATAGGCAAACCCCAAGGAGTGTTCTGCAAACCCTCAGACGCGGCAAACAATGCAACGGCGCGCCTCGAACGACGCCGGCGACCGGCGGGCAATGCCCACTGGACAATCACGGCGGTCGCCGTAATTTTGCCTGCGGCGGGCAGGCGGCGGTCGCCGTAAATGCGGCGGTCGCCGTCGCTAGGCCTGTCACGGCCAGCTAGAACCTGACACGTTGACTCTTCGGGCCCAACCACGGCGGTCGCCGTTTCTGAACGGCGGTTGCCGTTTCTCCCTTTTCCCGCTCATTCGGCTTTGAACGAGCTTGACGATAAACCGGGATAAAAATTATCGTACGTGAACGACAATTTAAAATTCAAGGCACCTTGTCTGTATATTATTTCACTGAGAAAAATACTACAGATACAGAGCACATTACAGAATGTCTCACGCTACCTGAATTAAATCCGACGTATACAACGGGTACTCGGGAAAATTCCATAATTCCCAAAATAACCTTACAAAAATACGGGGTATCACAGAACAAGTTTGCTCTTCCACGGTGGGATATAACTCACCCAAAGGAGGAGATCAAGAGTAGCTCGATATGACACACGAACTAAGGATTTTTCTAGGATAAAACTAAGCTTAAGCTACTGGGTTTTGATTGAAATTGATCTACTTACAATGGCTGAGAGGAAGGCTATATATAGCCTTGGAGAAACAAGTTACAAGGGACCCTTGACATGCCAAGGATCACCAAGCATCAAAACTGATCTAGCCTTTATTTCAAGTTGTTAAATGACATTTAAAGCTTGATAAAATGATAAAGAAGAAATAAAAACTAAATCCACATTGAATGCCCAACTTCACACCCAAGTTTGCTTTCAAGTACTCGACGCCACATTTAAACTGAATCCACATTTAAAGTTGTATGGATTTTACTGAGGGGTCGCAGACAGTTCAGCGAATGGGTGTTGATGATGTGGGTTCTGCGAAGTAGGAGTAGAGGAGGGTGGAGATGAGTATTTTGATGAGCAAATGGTGAAGTGAAGTTGTTGGATAGGTGAACTTCAAAAGAGGATGTAACGCACCCCCAAGGAAGAACAAGTTTGCTCTTCCACGGTGGGATATAACTCACCCAAAGGAGGAGATCAAGAGTAGCTCGATATGACACACAAACTAAGGATTTTTCTAGGATAAAACTGAGCTTAAGCTGCTGGGTTTTGATTGAAATTGATCTACTTACAATGGCTGAGAAGAAGGCTATATATAGCCTTGGAGAAACAAGTTACAAGGGACCCTTGACATGCCAAGGATCACCAAGCATCAAAACTGATCTAGCCTTTATTTCAAGCTGTTAAATGACATTTAAAGCTTGAGAAAATGATAAAGAAGAAATAAAAACTGAATCCACATTGAATGCCCAACTTCACACCCAAGTTTGCTTTCAAGTACTCGACGCCAATGCATCCGGATGAGCCACAAGCAATATGATCGAGCCAACTTGACTTTCCCTCGGCACTCCTTGTCTCATTATAGACCCTCTGACAGGCATGTTTTAGTCGTGTTACCTAGTCAAAATAAATCCTAACAAACCTAAACAAGTAGCAAAGGCAAGCAATGGTCGAATCCCACAGGGAGGAAGTAATCTTTCAGAGTGCAAAGTCGTATGTCAAAGGTAACAAAGGGGGGAATTGGTTGTAAACAAAGCAAACAAGGGAAATAAAAGCAAAGAGTTTGTAATCAATTTAGGGAAAAACACTTAGCCAAACAAATATCCACTCTTCATATGATTGATTGGTCCTAGGTTATCTCTATTCCTTCCTTTGATTATTCCTGTCCCTATTCTGAATTAGTTACCAGTCCTACCAGTCCAGGCAACCCTAACTATTAAACAATCCCTACCAACATTCAAGATTTAATTCAATAGTAGCAAGAAGCATAGGAATTAACCAGGATACATGCAACACCACGACCCGCAGTATTTAACATATAATCAAATCTCTTTCATAATAAACTAGTCCTACCAGTCCTAGAATATCATGGATGCTACAACAAATAAGGAATCTCAACCCAAAATATCCAAACTCTAGCAATAGACAATTACTAATATCAATTAGTTGGCCAAACCAGTCAAATCAATAAGAATATGCTTAAGAGAAAATATATAATCCAAAGGACTAGGAAATAGAGTTATAACCTCACAATCATGAATCAAATGAAGGCTTCAATTGTCGGACTAAGCAAAGGGTGCTTAGTTCTTCATAGTTCAAAGGAAAACAATGCTGAATGGAAAAACTGAATTGTAACGTAATTGCGAATGTCGATGATACCAAGATGAATGAATGAAGGCTATGGAATTTAGGTTAAATAGGCATAACCTAAAGCCCAAGATCACAAACCTCATCTAAAAGGAAAAAAAAAACTAAAGTATCGAAATATAAAAGAATAAAAATCGGAAAATAATAAAAAATAAGAAAACTCGAAAAAGCTTCGCGGGTCGCCTCCGTGTGCTTCCGCGGTCGCGGCACCAATTCCGCGGTCGCGGAAAATAGGAATCTGCTCTCGACTTTGCACAGCACGGGAATTTTCTGCAGGTGCGGCCAGATTTCCGCGGTCGCGGAAGTGGCACTTGTTTGCTCCGCGCTCCGTCTTTCGCCGCGGCTGCATCGTGACTTCGTCATTGATCGCGGTTGGTTGCGGCAGCCCTTATCTTCTCCTTCCTTGCTCATTTGTGTGGCTCTTCTTCTATCCTTCTTCGTCTCCTCAGGTGGTTTACTCCTCGTCTTCTGGATGTCTTCAATTGGCTTCTCCAAACCACCATATCCACACTTCTTCTCTCCAACTCCATATTCCACAGTTGTGCTCTAAATCCCTACAAATGGCACCCTAAACACCGGTAACGATCCCTAGTTAAACCCTACAAAATAGTGCTGATCACCCTCCATGAGCCTAGATTGGAGTTCCTGGGCCTTGGCGCGGGTGATGGTTCCTTGAGACGGAACATTACGGGTGGTTCCCTGAGATGGAACATTGCGGGGGGTTCCATGAGACGGAACATTGCCAGTAGTAGGAGTGGAACCCGAAGAAGTTGGCATCGGCGAGGGTGTGTAAAGGGGCAACACCTCCTGGCCATCAAGGTCTTGATAGGGCATAGTCACATCATACTCCTTAGCGGATTTTGACTTCCATGATCAATGTCATCTTGTCTTAATCGACCGCCACCATTTGTGCGATCTAGGCTAGCGCACAATTGAACATTGTAACCCGACTTCCGGTTCATCCTGCATAGCTTGTTATGCTTACAAAAAATGGCCTACTTGGAAATAGCGCCGTCCTACATATTTAAAGTGTGAAAAATAGGTTGAGGGTGTTACGCCCCCGATGCCTCTAATCATTGGCTTTACCCAATAGAACTCGCACGAGCTCCATCTATCTTGAGGGAAACCATCTACTAGATGGTTCGATTAGTCTTTCGCCCCTATACCCAAGTCAGATGAACGATTTGCACATCAATATCGCTTCGGGCCGCCACCAGAGTTTCCTCTGGCTTTGCCCTCTCTCAGGCATAGTTCACCATCTTCCAAGTCCCGATAGGTATGAGCACACTCAAACCCTTCTCCGAAGATCAAGGTCGGTCGACGGTGCGGCCCACTAGGGGATCTCGCCAATTAACTTCCTCCCTTTGTACCGACTTATTCGCCCATTGACTCGCACACATGTCAGACTCCTTGGTCAGTGCTTTAAGACGAACCGAATAGGTCACCGCAAGCCGACACCTAGAGCGTGCAGGCGAGGAACGCCGTGGCGGCGCGCTCTATCTTTCACGATCGTAGGGACGATATTCCGCATGCGTTTTGACCGCCCGGGCTTAAGAGGCCTTTTCTTTCCACACCTGGAACCGATCCGCGAACTGCCATGTGGTTGTTCTTCATTCGACCGAGGCGTATTGTTGGCGCCAATCCGCTTCCCTCCAGACAATTTCAATAACTCTTTGACTCCCTTTTCAAATCCTTTTTCATCTTTCCTTGTGGTACTTGATCGCTATCGAGGTCCCAACCGACGTCTTCAGACTCATTGTTGTCAACCACCACGTTCCAGTTCAGAATTTTTTTAATTTGATTCCCTTTTGAAGCTTGTGCTTGTGCGCTATTGATGCGTTCCTGCCTTCGAATGCCGGCTCTAGGTCTTGGTGGTGAGTCGCTCGTCTTGTCTTCAAGTGTTGAGTGGTGGAACGTGATGTTCGTCACACCTCGCGAGCAATGGAGCGCGATGACGGTGGTGATGTCGTGTGATGACGGTGGAGTGTCCCAACGCTAACGATAGCGATGCGATGGTGTGTGTGACTCGTGGCCTCAGGACTAGGCGCGATGGAGAGATCGGTGGCTCGATGGATCGAGCATGGCCGTAGCATCGGCATCGGAGTGAAGGGGATGAGAAGATAGATTTAGGGTTTTGACGTCCGATCAAAGGAAGGATGCAATTAGGGCTCTCAACTTAAGCTTTGATTATAAATTAGACATAACCTAATACAAATAGCTGAGATGACCTTATATAGGGGTAGCGGGACTCAGATGGGCCGAGTCTCGCTTAATGGGCTAGCCCACGCGACAGGCACGGAGCACACACCCGAAATAGAAATAACTAAAAATAGTAAGTACAAAAAATGAGAAAATGCCAAAACTAGAACGTCTCAAAATCACAAAAGAATCTCTATTTGAACACAGTGCTGATGGTGGCGAGGAGTTTGAGAGAGAACGCGGTCTCTGACATCCCTTAACTAGCGACGATGCGCACGATCAATGATTGTGTAGCGTTGGCGATGGCCTTGGCACGCGATCTTGTTATGGGGCCTTGTGAGCGGATGCTCATGGCTTCTTCCTCCTCAGCAGTAGTCATGGTGGGCAAGGGCGCATCACCCTCCCCCGCTTGGCTGTGAAGCATCCCCGCTTCACCATCATCGAACTCAGGATCCACATAAGGCTCTAAGTCGGCGACATTGAAGGTCTCATGGACTCCGAAGTCTATTGGCAGCTCGAGTTCGTAAGCGTTGTCTCCAATGGCCTTCACAACGCAAAAAGGACCATCACCGTGTGGCGCTAACTTGGATTTCCGCTTGGCTGGGAAGCGTTCTTTGCGGAGATGCACCCACACCATGTCTTCAGGTGCAAAGATGACGCGGCGTTGACCCCGGTTGTGCTGGGATGCATACTGAGTTGCGCGACGATCTAGCAGCTCGCGGGTTCGGCGATGGAGATCCTGGATCTGCGCTGCGCGGTTTGCCGTGGTAGTGTGCTCTTTGTCCTTTAGTGGACGCGGTAGCATGTCCATCGATGTCAAGGGGTTTCTGCCGTAGACGAACTCGAATGGGGTGAGCTTTGTCGCGGAGTGCCTGGACTTGTTGTAAGAAAACTCAACAATAGCAAGTAAGTCTTCCCAACGCCTTGGGTTGGCTTTGAGCATGGTCCTAAGGAGGGCTCCTAGTGTTCGATTGGTCACCTCGGTTTGGTCATCGGTTTGGGGGTGATAGCTAGTGGAAAATAGTAGTTTGGTACCTAGCTTTCCCCAAAGAGTTCTCCAAGAAAGTCCAACATATTTTGTGTCTTTGTCACTCACAATAGACTTAGGAATCCCATGTAAACGTACCACATTCTCAAAAAACAACTCGGCTATGTCACTAGCATTATGGGTGGTCTTACACGCGACGAAATGGGCCATTTTGGAAAACTTGTCCACAATAACAAATATGGAATCTTTACCCCTACGAGAGAGAGGCAAACTTGTAATGAAATCCATGGACAAATCTTCCCAAGGGCCGGAAGGGATGGGCAAAGGCGTGTAGAGGCCGTAGGGACTAGATCTCGCCTTAGCGCATTGGCATGTCACACAGCTCCTACAATATCGCGTCACCTAGTGGGTCTTGCGCGGCCAAAAGAAATGCTCGCGAAGAGCTGCTAAAGTTTTTGTAACCCCAAAATGGCCGTGACCTTCATGTGCTTCCTGAATGAAGAGGTTCCTAAGGGATGAGCTAGGGATGCATAGGCGGCTGGCCTGGTATAGGTAACCCTCGTGTAGAAAATATGTCTCAAACTCGCGGTGTCTAAGGCAGTGCTCAATAATGGGCTTAAAGAAGGGATCAGTCAAGTTTAAATCTTTAATTAAAGCAAAGCCAAGTACCTTAGTTTGAAGATGAGTAAAGAGGTTATACCTGAGAGAAAGGGCATCGGCGACCACATTCTCCTTACCTTTCTTGTGCACAACGACGTAGGGGAACGTCTCCATGAACTCTACCCAACGGGCATGGCGGCGACTCGGATGGGCCTGGCTGTTCAATTAGCTAAGGGCTGCGTGGTCCAAGTGGATGACGAATTTGCATGGCCATAGGTAGTGCTGCCAGGTCTTGAGTACGCAGACGAGGGCATAGAGCTCCTTGTCGTAAGTGGGATAGTTCAAGGTGGCCCCGGTGAGCTTCTCACTGAAGAACGCAATGGGCTTCTTTTCTTGGTGTAGGACGCCGCCAATGCCGACATTTGACGTGTCGCATTCAATCTCAAAGTGTTTGGTGAAGTCTGGAAGTTGGAGAAGGGGCGTGTTGCACATATCATCCTTCAACGCGATGAAAGCTTTCTCGTGGCGGTCCAACCAATTCATCGCGGTGCCCTTCCTTGTGAGCTCATGGAGTGGCGTGGCGAGGGAGCTGAAGTCGCGCACAAACCGCCTATAAAATCCTGCTAGGCCAAGAAAGCTTTGCACCATGGTTGGCGTTGTTGGTGTAGGCCACTCCTGAATAGCCTTCACCTTGTCTTCATCCACACGTAGACCATCCTTGGACACAACGTAGCCTAGGAAATTGGTTGTGTCGAAGCAAAAATGACACTTGCCAAGGTTGGCATACAAATGCTCACGTTTCAAGCACTCTAGCACAAGCCTAAGGTGTTGCACATGTTCAACAAGACTACTTGAATACACCAAAATGTCATCAAAATAAATCACAACAAAATTTCCCAGAAATTCCCTCAAAACGTGGTTTATCAGTCTCATGAACGTGTTGGGGGTGTTGGTGAGGCCAAACGGCATGACCAACCATTCATAAAGCCCATATTTTGTCTTGAACGCGGTCTTCCATTCATCACCTTCCTTCATGCGGATTTGGTGATAGCCGCTCTTCAAATCAAATTTGGAGAAGAGGGTCGCGTCGTGGAGCTCGTCTAGCATGTCGTCGAGGCGCGGGATAGGGTGCTTGTACTTCACCGTGATTTGATTGATGGCGCGGCAGTCAACACACATTCGCCACGATCCATCTTTCTTGGGCACGAGGATCACGGGCACAGTGCAAGGGCTTAGGGATTCCCTCACGTAGCCGCGATCCAGTAGTTCTTGTACCTGGCGCTGCAGCTCCTTAGTTTCCTCAGGTCCGGCCCGGTACACGGCTCGGTTGGGCAACGAGGCACCGGGTACCAAGTCGATTTGGTGCTCAATGCAGCGCAAGGGTGGAAGGCCTTGCGTAAGCTCCTCTGGCAACACCGCGGCGAAATCGGTGAGCAATGCGGCTACAGCCGCTGGCAAAGGTTCGGCGTCTGACTCACTAGGCATGCTGGGAGTTGGCACCAACAAGAAACATGGGGCCTTGCCATTCACAGTGGCAGTGAGGTCGCTAGGTCGCGCGAGAAGAAAATGGTGCTCACAACTTCCCTGTAACGCGGGGCTTGAAGGCACGATACTCACAATGTCCCTGCAACGCGTTGTCTGCTTGTGCGCGGTGTTGTTGGCTGTGCGATCATTATCCAGAGATGTGTCGTGGGGACCTTTTGTAGTACGCGATTTCCTAAAGGCAAGGCTTGGAGGATTTGGCAAATTGCCAGAATTAGGGTTTGATCGCGACGGTGGGGCTGCTGTCGCACCCGCTTCAGTAGCCTTCTGACGATCGCGCTCTACCTGATCCTGTAAAATCTCATGTGGAGACATTGGTAAAAGCATGACGCGCTTCCCGTGATAAGTAAACACGTAAGTGTTTAAATAGCCATCATGAAGCACGCGCATGTCGAATTACCATGGGCGCCCAAGCAAGAGATGCGTGGCGTCCATTGCAATGACATCACATAAAACAGAATCACAGTATTGACCAATTGAAAAGGAAATGAGACATTGACGAGTCACCGTGTTGCCGGAGCTCGCCGAGATCCATTGGAGACCATAGGGCTGGGGGTGAGGTGTTATCGGCAGGCTGAAATGGTTGACCACCTTCTCATTGATGATGTTGCAACAGCTGCCTCCATCGATGATGACACTTAGGGACGCCGTCTTGACCAGGCACCGCGTATGGAAGAGGTTCTCGAGTTGGTCGACCAGAGTGGCCTCCTTGATGGTGAGGATGCGGTGCGTGACAAGGATGAGAGGCGTGCCATCATGGAGCGCGGTGGCTTCACACGTGTAGGCCTCCTCGTTTTCATCCTCAAATCCTTCTTCGATGGCCTCAAGCTGGGCTTCCTCCTCCTCCTAAGATTCATAGCCCGCGACAATGTTGGAGAAGAGGACCTTTTTGTTGTTTGGACAATCCCTTTTGTAGTGGCCTCGCCCTCCACACTTGAAACATTCAAGATCACGCGCGTGCTCAGTGCCTGGTGAGGAGCCCTTTGGCGGATTCGCACAAGCGGCATTGGAGGTTGGCATCGCAGTCTTGCCATGTCGGCCTTGGCTGGACGCGGTGGTTCATGTGGATGGAGCACGCACATTAGTAGTAATGGATTGACCAGGGTTAGTATCATACCTTCGTTGGCCTTGATGTTGCCAAGTTGATTGCTGTCGACGCGAGAGTTGATTGTGGATTTGCATCGCGGTGTGAGTCAAGGTGTTGAGATCCTTGATTGGCAAAATCTCAAGCTAGTCACGGATTGACACATTCAAGCCACTAAGAAACTTTGTTCGAAGATTGGACGGGGCGACACTGATGCTTGCCTTGTAGTACATGTCCTCCAAGTGAGAGAAGAACTACAGAGGCATTTTGGTGCCTTGTCGCGCCATGGCAATTTTCATTTGCATCTGGTTTCTATAGTCGGCGGGCACATACTTCTGTGTCATGACGTAGACAAGTTGGTGCCACTCGGTGATGGGGACAAGGTGTCGACGAACGCTGTCATCAACGAACCTATGCCACCAAACGCGTGCAGCGCCTCGAAAGTGAAGTGTTGCCGCGTCCACATGCTCGTCCGTGGAGATGTGACAATATCTCAAAGTGTACTCTATAGCCTGCACCCACTCAAGAAAAACAGCCGGATCATATTCACTAAAGAAATGCTCAATTTTTACCTTTACCTCGTGGCGGCTAAGCCGTGGTGCGGGCTGGGCAAGCTGTGGCACGTAAGCGCATTCTGCATGGCCTTGTGCGCGATGAAGTTCTCGACGATCGCGGCCATCTTGTATATCGTTTGTGGTGAAGGCCAGGGGTGGCGTGTGTTTCTCGGCGCATTGCTGGCGTCGCATAGAGGCATAAGCAGCGTCGCGGAGACGAAAGGCACGCGGTATTTCCTCGCGGTGCTGGCCACAAGTGTCGCGCGTATTGTCGCCTTGGACATGATGATGTGGGCCTTCTTGCTGGCGTGGTGGCAGAATCCAATCCACGGGCCTGTCTTGGAGCTCAATGGGATCACCAAGGGGAGGGTGGTAGGATCCTGGGTTGATCATGCCTGAGTCTTCCATCTCCTCGTCGTCGAACTCGTCAAAGTCATCATGTATAGTCGGCGTAGTCGAACCATAGCCATCGGAACCGTAGCGCGGTGTGCGCGTGCTTTGGTGGCCAAGATGGCCGTTTACGTCGAAGGGCACTGGAGTTGGGTCATGGCGACGCTAACGCGGCTCAACACCTGTAACGCGGAAGGATCTACTGGGTAGCTTGGACTCGTGTTCATCGCGGCGTGTGTGGCTATCAAGAGGCGTTGAGGCAGTCTCGCGGCGGCGTCGAGTTCCTCTGGCTGCATACCTGTCATGAAAATCAAATGGTTCAGAATACTCACCTTGAAAGTCACTATCACGGTCGGAGCCGTTGTCGTAGCCGACAAGGTTTGCTTGCGGTGCGTAGCGTTCGCGCTGCGAAACATATCCTTGGCGGCTTTCGATCACTGATTGTATCCGTTGAAGGCTTGGTTGCAAGTTGGAGGTTGAGGGCATCAACCCTTTTCCCTTGTCCACGTGTGGTTAACCTGGTCCAGCTTCAGTGGGACGCGGCACGCCTACGACATCCATTGGAATCATCAGTGTCGGTGTGGGAAGCATGGGTACAGCGCGTTGCGTGGCTTGTAGTTGAGCAACTTGTCGTCTTAGCTCTAGTATGTTGCGTTGTTCGGCCGAAAGCTCCAATATGGGGTCTGGATTAATCGGATCAAGGTGTGGAACCAAAGAAGGGTTTGGTTGATTGTTGTGGTTGTCTCCGTTGCCATCACCACTTGTCGGGGCCACCATGTGATACGGGGTTAGCCGTGTAGAAGATGGATCTAGGCAACAGATCTCAAAATAAAAGAAAACACAAGATTAGAACAATGGCGGAAGTGAAACTAATGGATAGGATAATAGATAGAACCAATAGAAATGACGAGAAAACCCGCTTGCTTGATAGCAAGGAACCTTGTCGAACGATCTACCAACCCGATCTCTACAACGCCACACAACCAAGAATCGCTGACGAACTTGGAGCACGGAGAGGATTGCTTATGAAGTACGAAATCACCAACTCCAGAGGGACTTGACAAAGACGAAAACAACTAAGCAGGAAAGAACAATCGATTGAGACTCTCACGGGGAGCCGAGTTTTCAAAGCAAAACCCAAGCTCTGTTTTTGTGTTTTAACAATATGAGAAATCTAACTAATGAAGAAGACAAGGGCGCCTTAAATACCTAAGAGGTGGCCGGCCCTAGCTTCCTAAAACGGGCTACAATTGTTCCAAAAATACCCGAAAATAGAAAGCTGAAAATAAATAATTAATAATCCTAAAAATATCCAATGCAGAAATTAATAAGATTAAACATATGTAACGTTGACCAATAAAGTCAACGCCTTGACTTTGGACTTGTCCTCTTCGTCATGTGATACATCATGTGCCATAAACGTCTCCAGCTCTTGACGTAGTTCCTTCAATCTTGACCTAGTAATCGGTCCATCAAAGGTTGGCACTAATGGCGGGGATGATTCCTCATCATTCTCCCCTTCTTGAAAAGGACTCGTCCTCGGGTCATCAACATCAGCGGCTGCATAAGGGGTAAGATCACCGACATTGAATATCGGGCTCACACCATAGTCATCGGGCAGCTCCAACACATAGGCATTGTCGCCTACTCTCTTCAGCACCTTGAACGGTCCATCACCTCTGGGAGACAGCTTCGACTTCCTCTGCTCCGGGAACCGCTCCTTGCGCAGGTGTAGCCACACCAAGTCGCCGGGCTCGAACAACACCTGACGCCGGCCGTGATTAGCTCGGGCTGCGTTCTTCGCTGCAGTAGCTTCCAAACGAGCCTTAGTCCGCTCGTGCAGCTCCTTCATGAACTCAACCTAGCATCAAAGTCTGCTCGTTCCGGTAAAGGCAACGGCTTAAGATCCAAAGGGGTTAGGGGATTCAAACCATACACACATTCAAAAGGGGACATATTGGTAGAAGAATGAATAGTCCTATTATAAGCAAACTCAACATGTGGTAAGGCATCTTCCCAACTTTTCAGATTAGATTTAATAACAGCCCTAAGGATAGTACCCAATGTACGGTTAGTGACCTCAGTTTGTCCATCTGTCTGGGGGTGACTAGCAGTAGAGAACAACAACTTAGTACCAAGTTTACCCCACAAAGTCTTCCAAAAGTAACTCATAAATTTGACATCCCTATCACTCACAATAGAACGAGGTACACCATGCAACCGAACAATCTCTCTAAAGAACAAATCAGCAACATTCCTAGCATCATCAGTTTTATGACAGGCAATAAAGTGAGCCATCTTAGAGAACCTATCAACAACCACAAATATAGAATCTCTCCCCTTCTTAGTCCTAGGCAATCCAACAATAAAATCCATACTAATATCAACCCAAGGAAAGCAAGGAATAGGCAAGGGAGTATAAAGACCATGCGGTTTTGCCTTAGATTTAGCCTGTAAGCACTCAACACAGCGTTTGATAAAATTCTCTACATCCCTAAGCATGTGTGGCCAATAGAAATGAGTATGCAACATGTTATAAGTCTTATCTCTACCAAAATGACCCATCAATCCACCTCTATGGGACTCATCAACAAGTAACAACCGTAGAGAACAAACAGGAATGCACACCTTATCAACTCGAAACAAGAATCCATCAAACAAGAAAAACTTATCAAATGAACCCTTTTCCACACAATGCTTATAAATCACTCCAAAATCAGCATCCATATCATACAACTCCTTAATATAAACGAATCCAAGGACCCGAGCATCCAAAGTAGTCAAGAGTGTATGTCTCCTAGAAAGGGCATCAGCTACAACATTATCTTTTCCTTTCTTATACTTAATCACATAGGGAAATGTTTCTATGAATTCCATCCACCTACCATGCCTCCTATCCAACTTATCTTGACTCCTAAAATGCTTTAAGGACTCATGATCAGTTTTAAGCACAAATTCTCTAGGCCAAAGGTAGTGTTGCCAAGTTTTCAGCACTCTAAACAAGGCATATAATTCCCTATCATAAGTAGAATAATTCAAGCATGCACCTTTCAACTTTTCAGAAAAGAAGGCAATAGGCTTACCTTCCTGCATGAGGACTCCTCCAATACCAATGCCAGAGGCGTCACACTCTACTTCAAAGGGGCGAGTGAAGTCAGGCATAACCAGCAATGGCGCGTGTGTCAAACGATCCTTGAGAGTCTGGAACGCCTTTTCTTGAGCTTCACCCCAACGGAACGGAGTATTCTTCTTTGTGATCTCTGTCAGCGGGGCTGCAATGGTGCTAAAATCTCGAACGAACCTCCTGTAGAAGCCAGCCAGGCCGTGGAAACTGCACACGTCACCTAGGTTCCTCGGGGTCGGCCAGTCACGGATGGCTTGCACCTTCTCTTGATCCACTTGCAGTCCATGAGCACTCACTACAAAACCAAGAAACACAACTCTGTCAGTGCAAAAATCACACTTCTTCAGATTTCCATACAATTGTACAGCTCTGAGAGTGGATAAAACTTCCCTGAGGTGCTCTGCATGTGCTTCCAAAGATTTGCTGTAGATCAGAATATCATCAAAGTAAACTACAACAAATCTACCAATAAAAGATCTCAAGACATAATTCATAAGACGCATAAAAGTAGAGGGGGCATTAGTCAAACCGAAAGGCATAACAAGCCACTCATACAAACCAAACTTCGTCTTGAATGCTGTCGTCCATTCGTCTCCTTCCTTCATCCAGATTTGATGGTATCCACTGCGAAGATCGATCTTGGAAAAGGTGGAGGCGCCATGGAGCTCATCCAACATGTCATCGAGCCTGGGGATCGGGTGCCTGTACTTGATCGTGATGTTATTAATAGCCCTGCAATCAACACACATACGCCAAGTATTGTCCTTTTTGGGGACGAGTAAGACAGGCACAACACACTGGGATCGGCTCTCTCTAACATACCCTTTATCTAGAAGGTCCTGGACTTGGTTCTGGATTTCCTGGGTCTCAGTAGGGTTCATCCTATAGGCAGGCCGGTTGGGTAGGATAGCACCGGGAATCAGGTCTATCTGGTGCTCAATGTCTCTAATAGGGGGTAGGCCAGGGGGTATCTCATCCAGGAAAACATCAAGGAACTCAGCTAAAAGGGTCCGGACAGTAGCTGGGAGTGTAGCTCGGTCGTCGTCACCTAACAGGGTATAGGCCTGACAAAGGGACATGAGGGCGACGTCCGGGGGAAGGTAATCTACCAGGTGGTCTCTGTTGGATGCTAAGAGCACTCGGCTAGGGGTAGAGGTGAGGGTGAGGTCGGTCCGTGTGGAGGCAGTGGATGGTTCGGCTGGGGACTTACCCTTACGCTCGGCCTCTCTTTTCTTATCATAAGCCTCAGCCACTTGAAGCGGCGTCATCGGTTTCAACACCACTTTCCTACCACGAAACTCAAAGGCATGTTGGTTAGTACGTCCATCATGAATAACATGTCTATCAAATTGCCAAGGACGACCTAACAAAATATGACAAGCTTGCATAGGAACAATATCACATAAAATTTCATCCTCATAAGTTCCTAGCTTAAGTGTAATCTTAGCTTGCCTATTCACCTTGAGTTCACCACAATCATTCATCCAATGAAGTCTATAAGGTCTAGGATGCAAAAAAGTAGGGAGTTGCAGTTTATTAACTAATTCAACACTAGCAATATTACAACAACTACCACCATCAATAATCATGTTGCAAACTTTCCCTTTAACAAGACATCTTGTATGAAACAAATTCTCACGCTGATTATCATCACAAGGAGCCTGATTAACATGCAAAGTCCTCCTAACAATCAATGAATCACCATGCTCATATTCAATAAAATCCAAATCATCATCATTGGCATGCTCATTCATATCATGGCTAGCAACTAAATTTTCATGCTCAGTGTCAGACTCAGACTCTAACTCACCCAAATGATTAATCATCAAGACACGAGTATTAGGACAATCCTTCATGTAATGACCCTTTCCTTGACATTTAAAGCAAGTGATATCTCTAGCTCTAGGAGGAGGGTCAGCAGGGTTACCTCGTGTAACTGCAGGGGTGGGCCGTGTGGGCTGCTGTGGTGCGGTGGAGGTAGAGGGGTGTGCACCACGGGAATTCTGCTCATTGCCGCGAGGCGGACCGGTTGCTGGGCGGGATCTCTGGTGTCCGGTGCGGCCCTGCTGCTGGTCGGGACGCCAGCTTTGGCGCTGTGGCACCGTGCGGTGTTGTTGGGTATAGCTGGACTTGAATTGTCTCTCCACTTTAATTGTTTGGTGTAGCAAATCTGTCATGGTAGGATAGGGATACAATTCTATAGTGTCAGCTAAATGAGGATGCAAGATACGTAGATACCTGGACATAGTGGCCTCTTCATCTTCGACGACGTTTCCGCGTGCCATGGCTATCTGCATATTGTTGTAGACCTCTTCAACACCTAAAGAGCCTTGCCTCATAGTCTCCAAACGGTTGCGGAGAACTCTATTGTGGTGGTGGGGAACGAAGCGGGCCCTCATCATAGCTCTCATTTGGTTCCATGTGTTGACCGGAGGGTCCATGGCTTGTCTTCGAGCCTTCACAACAGAATCCCACCAAACCAAAGCATAACCAGTAAATTCAAGAGCAGCGAGTTGTACCTTTTTATGTTCAGGGAAATTGTGGCAACCCTAAATCTGCTCAATCTTCGTCTCCCATTCAAGGTAGACGTCTGGATCACACTTTCCATCAAAAGCCGGGATCTTCACTTTGATCCGTCCAATGCCGTCTTGTTCGGCTTCACGGCGGCGGGGCTGTCCGCGGTCATTCCGGGGGCGGTAAGGACGCCACTCATTACGCTCCTCGCGCTCATAGTCCTGCATATCATCATCACCCCATAAACTAGAACATATCGACATAGGAGGGGACTCAGACCTATCACGAGGTGCGGGATGCCGAATCGGGCGTATGCGGTCGGTGCCAGTGGCTCTCGGTTGGCGACGCTCGTCCATCGCCGCTTGGTAGGCCGTGGCTTGGTCGACCAAGGGTTCGGTGGCGGGAAGCGGTGCGCTATGCGATGGACCAATGTGTTCCTGCGCAGCCGGGAGTGGGTTGGAGCGGGTCTCCAACGAGTCAAACTTCGCAGACAACTGCGCGACTGTAGAAGCCAACTGTTGTAGCATCGCCTGCATATCGACATGGGAACCATTTGCAGTAACTTGTTCATCACCGGAACCTGTCATGATCACCACTTAGACGAACACAGAAAGACGTTAAGGTTAGGAAAACCAAAAAAAAACTCTCAAGTGTTTGCACTCGGTGATTGTACAACCTGCGAAGTTAGGCTCGTAAATGACAAGTTCTCTATGTGCTCAAGATACGCAGCAAATCAAGGTCAAGCAGAGATGTAGTAGACAAGACAAGTAGATGTACGACGAAAAAATGACTCAAACAAAAGCGAGACTAGAGAACGACTCAACAAGGAAAGCGACACAACTATAGTCACAAGAATGAAATGCAACTAAAGATGGGGCTATATATGTGTTTCGAACTCAAGAAATGCGAATTGCAAGTCAGAAAGATGTACCTTTGTCGACTCGGAACGAAGCCAATTGGAGCCGAGAGTGACCCGAGGGAACGGAAGGGAGAAGGGGTTCGGGCAAGAGGGGGGGTAGTGCTCGACTGAGGGCAACCCGGGGTGGGACCCGGTCGGGTTGGGGTCGGGTGGGGCGGACTGAGAACAACCCGGGGTGGGACCCGGTCGGGTTGGGGTCGGGTGGGGTCAGGCCGGGTGGGGCTCGACTGAGCGGAACCCGGGCAGGACCCGGTCGGGTGGAGGCCGGGTT
Organism: Rheum nobile; assembly: GCA_027886185.1. Lineage (NCBI taxonomy): Eukaryota > Viridiplantae > Streptophyta > Magnoliopsida > Caryophyllales > Polygonaceae > Rheum > Rheum nobile. The sequence goes on from WOAB01000485.1 coordinate 10,141,776, forward strand.
GTGGCGACTGAGGAGAACTCGGGTGGGACCCGGTCGGGTTTGGGCCGGGTCGGTGGCAGGTACGTGAGGGCTGGGTTAACTGAGGCTCACCCGGTCTGGACCCGGTCGGGTTGTGGCCGGGTACTGTTGCGGCGGCAAATAGGTCCGAAAAAAAATCTGAAACGGAAACCTAATTTTTTTTAATTTTTTTTTTATATATTTCGAAAAAAAAATTCTGAAAAATTCTCAAAAATCCCAGATGCCTTTTCCTTTTTTTTTTAATTTCGATAATGTTTTTTTTTTTTGATATAATTTTCTTTTAGGCAACTTGTTTTTCCTGGGATATTACACCATAAAGATAAAATAAAATCTCTAGAAAATCAAGCAAGTATCTTGAAGATTACCAAAATTGAACAACCGGATCTCTGGCGCGCACGAACCTGGACGCCGTCGTGTCTTGCTCGCCAAGCTAGGGTTCGAACAACAATGGAGGAAGGGGGGGCCGAAATTTTTTTTGGTGATTTTTGGACGGTTTTGGTATGTTTTTGTGGATCCTCGTAGTCACAATCAACCGCAACGAACTCCTTTCCAAGACAAATAAGAGCAAACAATCAGTCAGACTAACAATTCACTAATGTGACTCAAACAAAGAAATTCAATTGACGATTGAAAACAGGAAGATCCAATTTTTGATGATGAATCTGGAACCGTCAAAGGCGATCTGAAGCCGCAAAGCTTTGATACCAATTGATACGGGGTTAGCCGTGTAGAAGATGGATCTAGGCAACGGATCTCAAAACAAAAGAAAACACAAGATTAGAACAATGGCGGAAGTGAAACTAATGGATAGGATAATAGATAGAACCAATAGAAACGACGAGAAAACCCGCTTGCTTGATAGCAAGGAACCTTGTCGAACGATCTACCAACCCGATCTCTACAACGCCACACAACCAAGAATCGCTGACGAACTTAGAGCACGGAGAGGATTGCTTATGAAGTACGAAATCACCAACTCCAGAGGGACTTGACAAAGACGAAAACAACTAAGCAGGAAAGAACAATCGATTGAGACTCTCACGGGGAGCCGAGTTTTCAAAGCAAAACCCAAGCTCTGTTTTTGTATTTTAACAATATGAGAAATCTAACTAATGAAGAAGACAAGGGCGCCTTAAATACCTAAGAGGTGGCCGGCCCTAGCTTCCTAAAACGGGCTACAATTGTTCCAAAAATACCCGAAAATAGAAAGCTGAAAATAAATAATTAATAATCCTAAAAATATCCAATGCAGAAATTAATAAGATTAAACATATGTAACGTTGACCAATAAAGTCAACGCCTTGACTTTGGACTTGTCCTCTTCGTCATGTGATACATCATGTGCCATAAACGTCTCCAGCTCTTGACGTAGTTCCTTCAATCTTGACCTAGTAATCGGTCCATCAAAGGTTGGCACTAATGGCGGGGATGATTCCTCATCACCATGCTACCTATAACAATATGACCAGACATCGAAGTAAAACGAACAAGAGACAAAAACAACCAACAATCACGCAAGCACTAATCAAGACACACAAGTCCACGAATGTGGGCAGTTTAGGAGTGTCGGGAGGGCGGCTAAGGCTAAACACAATAATGGTGTAAAAAGCAAGTACGAACAGCAAACAAGACTTAAGCAAATAATCCTAACCTCTACGCAAGAAATCAACAATAGTTAACGTAACTTACCTTTTAGGAGTAACATAGACGGAGGAGAGATAGAGAGATGATCCAAGGCCGAGAGGGAGAAGAAGGGTTGCCTTATTTTGGCTTTCCACTTCTTATAGATCAGATCTTGTTTTTTTTTTATAATATCACGAGATCTGTGACTTCGACCAGATCTCGGATAAGAATGAATCAAAACAAATAACGGCCTTGGTAACTTAAGAAAGAAAATCACTCAATATTTCGTGATTGGAGAGAGAAAGAATTCGTAGATTTGGTGGTTACAACTAGAATTCAAATTACGCAAGATATTAGTGATATTTTACGCAAGAAAATCAGAAATCAATCATTCAAATCTCGTAAGATCTCGAACTAACAAATCACACCAAAAATCGCGTAGAATGGAGAAAAATTTTCGGCCAAGTGCTTGACTTGAGAAACCGATGGGAATGGCAAATTTCCTTTTTTTTGGTAACAGTGGATAAGAAGAAATAAATTTCGTGAAAATGATGGCGGAAGCAAGCGAGGGGGGCAAGAAAAAAAATTCGTGAACAAATGCACTTGAAATAACGACTTACAAGTCCAAAGGCTCTGATGCCAGTTGATGCGTTCCTGCCTTCAGATGCCGGATCTAGGTCTTGGTGGTGAGTCGCTCGTCTTGTCTTCAAGTTTTGAGTGGTGGAACGCGATGTTCGTCACACCTCGCGAGCAATGGAGCGCGGTGACGGTGGCGATGTCGTGTGATGACGGTGGAATGTCCCAATGCTAACGATAGCGATGCGATGGTGTCTGTGTGACTCGCGGCCTCAGGACTAGGCGCGATGGAGAGATCGGTGGCTCGATGGATCGAGCGTGGCCGTAGAGTCGGCAGCGGAGTGAAGGGGATGAGAAGATAGATTTAGGGTTTTGACGTCCGATCAAAGGAAGGAGGCAATTAGGGCTCTCAACTTAAGCTTTGATTATAAATTAGACGTAACCTAATACAAATAGCTGAGATGACCTTATATAGGGGTAGCGGGACTCGGATGGGCCGAGTCTCGCTTAATGGGCTAGCCCACGCGACAGGCGCGGAGTGCACACCCGAAATAGAAATAACTAAAAATAGTAAGTACTAAAAATGAGAAAATGCCAAAACTAGAATGTCCCAAAATCACAAAAGAATCTCTATTTGAACGCGGTGGTGATGGTGGTGAGGAGTTTGAGAGAGAACGCGGTCTCTGGCGTCCCTTGGCTAGCGACGACGCGCACGATCAATGATTGTGTAGCGTTGGCGATGGCCTTGGCACGCGATCTTGTTATGGGGCCTTGTGAGGGGATGCTCATGACTTCTTCCTCCTCAGCAGCAGTCATGGTAGGCAGGGGTGCATCAGCTATCTTACGGGCTTCAACAGGCACTTACTATTGACTAACTTTTGTGCAATTGTCGTTCACATAGAATATTTCCCCCTCTTCGACCTTCAAAGTTCTCATTTAAACATTTACGACTACCACCAAGATATGCACATACGGCCGCTCCGCCATGGCTCGCGCCACTGGTTTTACGACGATCGTCGTGCCTTCCTGATAGCAACATGCATGGGAGAATTAATCAAAGGCCTCCAAGGAAGAGGCTCAAGCAAATGGTGAAGTCTTGTGCAAGTTCGACATTGGTACTTCTCGTTTGGTTCTGGACAATATTTGGTAAAACGGCCATAACTGTGGCTAGAAAATTGATCTCGAGATGATTCAAGATGCATTGGAAAGCTGATTCAAAGATCTATAACTTTATAGTTTACGTCGAATCAAGATTCCAACAAGACGATGGTCAAAATCGAGTTTTAATGAGAGTTGTGCATGTCTTCCGCGACCGCGGAATTATTACTGAAGTTCGAGTATTCTACAACATGTTTTCCGCGACCGCAAAGGTATGTCCGCGCCCGCGGAAAAGTTCTTGTCGCGTCTTTCAGTATTTCCGCGACCGCGGGAGTGTTTCCGCGACCGCGGAAGTGTTTCCGCGCCCGCGGAAGTTGGGCCGAGCGTTCGATGTTTCGTCTTTATTTCCGAAAACTTATTATTATTTTATTATTACTTGTTGTCGTTATTTAAAACCAGAAAACCGTAGTTTGTAATGTTATGTTGATTTGAGTAGTTAAGTTGAGTACGCTCCTTCCTTGAATCCCAACATCAACCCTTACGATCCCACGGATCAATCTATCCCGTAGCTCGTCGCTTGCAGCAATTCAAACACGTTTCTTTGGTAATTTGCGATCATCACGTTGATCCCTACGTTCATCTCTTTGGACGAATTTGGCTATCTCTTTAGCCCTAGGAAAGCCATCACTTTGGCTACGCAAGAGAAGGATTCGACTACAAGCTTGAGGAAATGAAGATCCTGCGATTGCAAACGATACTTCAGGGGTTGTTCGCATCAACTGGCATCAGAGCCTATCCAAGCTAAGTTTGTTTCTTCTCTATTATTGTGATTCCTTGAAATTTTCCGCTTACAAACCCATATTTTTTTTCCACCACCACTCGTCGGAATCCCTTACCGCCGTGAACACCACCACACCACCGCCATCGTTCCGCCACCACCACCATCCGCCACCCTATCCCTCACGGCCTGCAAACCCTAATTTCCTTTAGGTTTTGGTTATTCTCAAGTTAGAGTAAGCTTTGACTTTTCAATTTTCCTTAAATCTCTCCTTCTAGCAATATCTTGTTCCCTTATTTGCATACTTGATTTTCTTGTTTATTTGTGTGATTAATTATAAGACACTTGACTTGATCTGCTTGAACTTGGGGATTTGTGTGTTGTTTGGGACTTGATTTGCTAGTTCTTGCTTTGTTGCCTTCCGTTCAAGACTCGCCCTCCTCACGAGCAACCAAAATTAGTAAGCCTAGCGGAAAATTTCTTGGTTCACATTTGAGACAAGGACTTGGCTTGGACTTGTTATTTTGTTTGGTGCAACTTACTCCTTGCGTTGTATGCTTCGTATAGGGGGGTACTATGAAGTTTCCTACGACAAGCTTCTTCCCTTCTTGGCGGCAAGACATACATGCCCGTATCGAGAAGCTCGAACGTGAGCAAGCTGAGACCATACGTGAGAAAACTGAGATCGTCCAACGCATTAGGGAATTGGAGGAGGTCATAGCCGAGGAGATTGCCCGAGAGCAAGCCCAACGTGATGCGGAGTTTATGTTGGTGACTCAATGCGATCCGTATCCGTTCATGATGACTCCTTCTCCAAAAGGCGTTGATTTGGTGGATGTGGAATCATGTCCTATGTCCTTCAATCATCCCAAGTGGGATGAGTATGAGGAAGAGGAGGTCAAAGCCGAGGAGATTGCCCGAGAGCAAGCCTAACGTGATGCGGAGTTTATGTTGGTCTCTCAATGCGATCTGTATCCATTCGTGATGACTCCTTCTCCAAAAGGCGCTGATTTGGTGGATGTGGAATCCTATACTATGTCCTTCGATCATCCCAAGTGGGACGAGTATGAGGAAGAGGTCGTCGAAGCCCCGGTCCTTGATGGTTGTTCGTCACAACACAGCCTTTCACCGGCCCCTCCGCCGCACTCATCACCGCTTCCGCAACCAATGCTCGTATCTGTTCAGCTTGAGGTTTCTATTGTTGTTCTTAGCCACCTCGCTCCCACCACAATCATAGAAGATTCAGCCACAAAGGTGACAACTTTGATGTTATTCGAGGCTGATGCACAACTTGTTCCTTTGCTCTTTCTGGATGTTCGTGTCTCTCTACTTGATGCTTCTTTCTTTATCCACGTCGAATCGAGGACGATTTGAAGTCAAGAAGGGGAGACTGATAACAACATGCATGGGAGAATTAATCAAAGGCCTCCAAGGAAGAGGCTCAAGCAAATGGTGAAGTCTTGTGCAAGTTCGACATTGGTACTTCTCGTTTGGTTCTGGACAGTCTTCGGTAAAACGGCCAAAACTGTGGCTAGAAAATTGATCTCGAGATGATTCAAGATGCATTGGAAAGATGATTCAAAGATCTACAACTTCATAGTTTACGTCGAATCAAGATTCCAACAAGAAGATGGTCAAAATAGAGTTTTATTGAGAGGTGTGCATGTCTTCCGCGACCGCGGAAGAATTTCCGCGACCGCGGAAGAATTTCCGCGACCGCGGAATTGTTACTGAAGTTCGAGTATTCTACAACATGTTTTCCGCGACCGCAAAGGTATGTCCGTGCCTGCTGAAAAGTTCCTGTTGCGTCTTTCAGTATTTCCGCGACCGCGGAAGTGTTTCCGCGCCCGCGGAAGTTGGGCCGAGCGTTTGATGTTTCGTCTTTATTTCCGAAAACTTATTATTATTTTATTATTACTTTTTGTCGTTATTTAAAACCAGAAAACCCTAGTTTGTAATGTTATGTTGATTTGAGTAGTTAAGTTGAGTACGTTCCTTCCTTGAATCCCAACATCAACCCTTACGATCCCACGGATCAATCTATTCCGTAGCTCGTCGCTTCGAGCAATTCAAACAGGTTTCTTCAGTAATTCGCGATCATCACGTTGATCCCTACGTTCATCTCTTTGGACGAATTTGGCTATCTCTTTAGCCCTAGGAAAGCCATCACATTGGCTACGCAAGAGAAGGATTCGACTACAAGCTTGAGGAAACGAAGATCCTGCAATTGCAAACGACACTTCAGGGGTTGTTCGCATCACTTCCTACTCATCGGGGTCTGGCACTTGCCCCATGCAGGGTATATGTGACGCACTTAAGCGCCATCTATTTTAGGGGCTACTTGATTTAGCAAGTGAGTTGTTACACACTCCTTAGCGGATTTCGACTTCCATGATCAATGTCATGTTGTCTTAATCGACCAACACCATTTGTGCGATCTAGGTTAGCGCATACTTGAACATTGTAACCCAACTTCCGGTTCATCCCGCATCGCTTGTTATGCTTACAAAAAATGGCCTACTTGGAGCTTTCGATTCTGTGGCGTGGCTCACCAAAGTAGCGTCATCCTACATATTTAAAGTGTGAAAATAGGTTGAGGGTGTTGTGTACCCGATGCCTCTAATCATTCGCTTATCCAATAGAACTAGCATGAGCTCCATCTATCATGAGAGAAACCATATACTAGATGGTTCTATTAGTGTTTCGCCCCTATACCCAGGTCAAACAAAACATTTGTACGTCAATATTGCTTCGGGCCTCCACCAGAGTTTCATTTAGCTTTGCCCTTGCTTAGACATAGTTCACCATCTTCCGGGTCCCGATAGGTATGAGCACCCTCAAACCCTTCTCAAAAGATCAAGGTCGATCGACGGTGCGGTCCACTAGGGGATCCAACCAATTAGTTTCCTTGCTTCGTTCCGTCTTATTCGCCTATTGACTCGCACACATGTCAGACTCCTTGGTTCGTGTTTTAAGACGGACCGAATAGGTCACCGCAAGCCGACAGCTGGAGCGTGTAGGCGAGGCATGCCGTGGCGGCGTGCTCTGTCTTTCACGATCGTAGGGACGACATTCTGCATGCGTTTTGATCCCTCGAGCTTAAGAGTCCTTTTCATTCCACGCCCGAAGCTGATCTGCGAACTGCCATGTGGTCGTTCTTCATTCGACCGAGGCGCATTTGTAGCGCCCATCTGCTTCCCTCCGGACAATTTCAATTACTCTTTGACTCTCTTTTCGAAGCCCTTTTCATCTTCCCTCGTGGTACTTGATCGCTATCGAGGTCCCCGCCGACGTCTTCAGACTCATTGTTGTCAATCGACACGTTCCAGTTCGGAATTTTTTTAATTTGATTCCCTTTGGAAGCTCGTGCTTGTGCGCTATCTTAGGGGCTTCCACATGCACTTACGATTGACTAACTCATGTGCAATTGTCGTTCACATAGATCCTTTTCCCTCTTCGACCTTCAAAGTTCTCATTTAAACATTTTCTACTACCACCAAGATATGCACCGACGACCGCTCCGCTATGGCTCACGCCACTGGTTTTACGATGATCGTCATGCCTTCTTACTCATTGGGGCCCAGGCACTTGCCCCATGCAGGGTATAGGTCATGCACTTAAGCGCCATCCATTTTAGGGGCTACTTGATTTAGCAAGTGAGTTGTTACACACTCCTTAGCGGAAGTAGCAAGTGAGTTACTACTTCCATGATCAATGTCATGTTGTCTTAATCGACCAACACCATTTGTGCGATCTAGGTTAGAGTACAATTTGAACATTGTACCCTAACTTTCGGTTCATCCCGCATCGCTTGTTATGCTTACAAAAAGTAGCCTACTTGGAGCTCTCGATTTTGTGGCGTGGCTCACCAAAGTAGCGCCATCCTACTTATTTAAAGTGTGAAAATAGGTTGAGGGTGTTGCACCCCCCGATGCCTCTAATCATTGGATTTACCCAATAGAACTCGCACGAGCTCCATCTATCTTGAGGGAAACCATCTACTAGATGGTTCGATTAGTCTTCCGCCCATATACCCAGGTCAGACGAACGATTTGCACGTCAAAATAGTTCCGGGCCGACACCAGAGTTTCATCTAGCTTTGCCCTTGCTTAGACATAGTTCACCATCTTTCGGGTCCCGATAGGTATGAGCACACTCAAACCCTTCTCAAAATATCAAGGTTGATCGACGGTGCGGCCCACTAGGGAATCCCGCCAATTAGCTTCCTTGTTTCATTCCGGCTTATTCACCCATTGACTCGCACACTTGTCAGACTCCTTGGTCCATTTTTTAAGACAGTCCGAATAGGTCACTGCAAACCGACACTTGGAGCGTGCATGTGTCGAGGCATGCTGTGGCGGCGCACTCTGTCTTTTGCGATCACTAGGATGACGTTACTTGTGCGTTTTGACCACCCGGGGTTAAGAGGCCTTTTCATTCCACGCCTAGAGCGGATCCGCGAACTGCCATGAGGTCGTTCTTCATTTGACCGAGGTGCATTGTCAGCCCTCATTTGCTTCCCTTCGGACAATTTCAGGAACTCTGTGACTCTCATTTCAAAGCCCTTTTCATCTTCCACGTGGTACTTGATCACCATCGAGGTCCCCGCCGACGTCTTTGGACTGCCTAAAATTGTTGTCAACTGCCACGTTCCAGTTCAGATTATTTTTAATTTGATTCCCTTTTGAAGCTCGCGCTTGGGCGCCATCTTACGGGCTTCCCCATACACAAACGATTGACTAACTCATGTGCAAATTGTCGTTCACATAAAACCTTTCCCCTCTTCGACCTTTAAAGTTCTCATTTCAACATTTGCTACTACCACCAAGATATGCACCAACGGCCGCTCCGCCATGGCTCGCGCCACTGGTTTTATGACAATCGTCGTGCCTTCCTACTCATTAGGGCCCAGGCACTTGCCCCATGCAAGGTATAGGTCATGCACTTAAGCGCCATCCATTTTAGGGGCTACTTGATTTGGCAAGTGAGTTGTTACACACTCCTTAGCGGATTTCAACTTCCATGATCAAGGTCATGTTGTCTTAATCGACCAACACCATTTGTGCGATCTAGGTTAGCGCAATATTGAACATTGTAACCCGACTTTCGGTTCATCCTGTGTCGCTTGTTATACTTACCAAAAATGACCTACTTGGAGCTCTCGATTCTGTAACGCGGCTCATCGAAGTAGCGCCATCCTACATATTTAAAGTGTGAAAATAGGTTAAGGATGTTGCGCCTCTGATGCCTCTATTCATTGGCTTTACCCAATAGAACTCGCATGAGTTCCATCTATCCTGAGGGAAACTATCTACTAGATGGTTCGATTAGTCTTTCGCCCCTATACCCAGGTCAGACGAACGATTTGCACGTCAATATCGCTTCGGGCCGCCACTAGAGTTTCCTCTGGCTCTGCCCTCGCTCAAGCATAGTTCACCATCTTCCGGGTCCCGTTAGGTATGAGCACACTCAAACCCTTCTTAGAAGATCAAGGTCGATCGACGGTGCGGCCCACTAGGGGATCCCGCCAATTAGCTTCCTTACTTCATTCCGGCTTATTCGCCCATTGACTCACACACATGTCAGACTCCTTGGTCCGTGTTTTAAGACTGACCAAAAAGGTCACCGCAAGCCGACACCTGGAGCGTGAAGGTGTTGGGGCATGCCGTGGCGGTGCACTCTGTCTTTCACGATCGATGGGACGACGTTCCACGAGCGTTTTGACCTCCCGAGCTTAAGCGAACTTTTCATTCCATGCCCAGAGCCGATCCGCGAACTGTCATGTGGTCATTCTGCATTCGACCGAGGCGCATTATCGGCTTCCATTCGCTTCCGTCCGAACAATTTCTAGAACTCTTTGACTCTCTTTTCAAAGCCCTTTTTCATCTTCCCCGTGGTATTTGATCGCTATCGGGGTCTCGCCAGTATTTAGCATCGGTGCGGGCATAAATTAACGCACTCTTTGGGTTATAGTCCTAAGCAATCTGACTCTCCGACAGGGTCTAGGTACAATTGGGCTCTTACCCACTCGAACGCCCCCTTCTAGAGAACTTGCCATAATAAAAAATGCGACCTAAAGAACGCGTTCTTGTCTGAAAATAAGTTTTCATCCTAGGTTGCAAATCCTAACAATATAAACTCTTTCATTACTAAAACAATTAGAATTGTATAGTTATTCTAACCAATCCAACGTATGTTTCTATTTGTTACCTTACTTTAATTACACACATCACCAACTTCTATTTTCGCAGATCGGCTCACATTGAGAGTGTGTTCGGTAAAATAAGGTTTTTGAGAAGATGAATATTTTTAAAATACTTTTTACAAGGTAAATTTTTTTAAAGGTTTTTTGTATTCTTTTAAAACCTATTACAAAACCTATTTTAGTGTTTGGTGAGATAATTTTTTTTTATATGGTTCAAATAAAAATTACTGTAAAGGTTGTTTTCTTTTTTTTAAAAAAAAAAATGAACAGTGATATGAGATTTTGGATATTTTAAAAACAAAATTATAAAAACCTAGTCAAACATTCAATAACTTTTCTATAAAAAGATTCCCGGTTTTCAGTTTTTGACATGTCAAAAACCTCCTCATACCTAAATCATGTAAAAAAACTTTGTAACACACATAAAAAAATAAGGCTATGTTCGGCTCAGGTTATTAAAGGTTTGTACTATTTAAAACCTATCTTTTTATGTGTTTGGTAGTATAAGGTTTTTTAGAAGGTTAAGATTTTAAGAGGTTTTTGAGGAAGTTAAATAAGAACCTCCTAAGAAAAAGGTTATTGAAGGTTTTACAAGGTTATCATAATTTTATTCCCAAAATATCCAAAATCTCATACTAGTGTTATTTTTTTTAAAAAAAAAAACAACCCTTATGATAATTTTTATTTGAAATATATTGAAAAACTTTGTCTCACCAAACACATAAATAGGTTTCTACAAGGTTTTGAAAGGTTATAAAAAAATCTCTAAAAAATCCTAACCTTGTGAAAAACCTTTCAAAAAATTTCAACTTCTTCAAAAACCTTATTTTACTGAACACAGCCTAAGTCCGTCAATGCTCTTTAAACTCAGGAAATTCTTAAGACAACGTGTCGAACACGAAAAATAACTTACTTGACAAAGAATATTATTTCCATTAAATTACAACAGATTGTGAAAAATCGAGATACAACTGAATGTATACATTTTTCGAAGTAAATCCTAATAAGTGTATGCATATAGTTTCGTCTTTACTTGTTGCTATGAATAATTAAGTTGTGTGTGTGAGAGAGAGTGTCAAATCTAGAGCAAGCCAGAAAAGTAGGGGACACCGGTTTGAGGCAACCAGTCATCGACAAACAGAAAAGTGGAGGCAGTGAAGTTAGCAGCATCGGTAGCATTAATCATAATATGGTAACCCGGCCACGTCACCCTCTTTGTAGTATTTGAACCCGGACCCGTATTGTTGAACTCCCCATAATACAAGGTGTCCAACGCGAACGTCCCGTTCCACGCCATCCACCCGGCCGGGTTAATAAACCCGTCCAGGTACGACTCCAGGTAAACGGTCCGGGAGTACTGCTTCCAGGGGCGGCCGAGGTACGTCTGGGTTGTGGAGTTGGCGGCGGCGAGGTCGGCGGCGGGCCTCACGGTGCAGTTCTGGATGGAGGTGCCCGTGTTCTGGTTGGGGTCGGTGCGGCCCTGGGCGGTGATGGCGTTGAACTGGCCGCTCATCGGGAGGCGGGGGTAGAGGTTGCAGTCCTGGAAGACGGCGGCGGCGTTTCCGAAGATGAAGTCGACGGTTCCGTAGACGTCGCACTCCCTGTAGAACTGGCGGAGGGAGTGCGCGTAGAGGGTGTCCTGGTACGCCTCGAAGCTGCAGCTGTAGAACGTCGAGAGGTCTGCGCCGTTCCGGAGGGCCACCGCTTGGTGCTTAATTGCTCCCGCCGTGTTTCTCACCGTTATGTTCACCCCTACGAATCCCGTACCCACCACCGCTGTAGTAGACAGCCACAAAATTGTAAGTAATTAGCGAAAGATATAACCTAAATATTTCTCGATTGTATTATATTTGTCATTTTTACACTTTGTCATATTCCTATTATTTATACTAACATTTTAATAGTTCATTTTATTAATTGATTTGCTATATTATGTGTTAAGTCTATTATCACGATCTAACTTTCACAACTAAAATTTTAAATTATAAAAGATAAATCCAATAGAAAACCTTTAATTTTTTTTTTCTAAAATTGTTTTTCATAGAAAAAAATGTAATGGTGATATCAAGTTTAAGAAAATTAGATACTAAGCTATTTACAGTTTTTTATCGACAAAATGAGATAGTATTAGAAAAACTCTAAAGTAATTACTGTTGTTGAATTAAAAGAAAAATATAAAGTGACAGTCAATTTAATTAAAAGAAAAATGTAATGGCAATTCTTTTAATTAAATAAAGATTAATTTTCAAATAGATTTTAAAGCGGGTCAAATTCTTAGTTTGTAGGGAGTTTAAAAGTAGATGGTTGAACGTTATATCTTATTTATTATGTGCAGTCAATTTGCATCCAGAATTTCTATAGAGCAGTTAATGGAATCGTACTAAACATTTTCAGTCCAAGATATATACAGAATATAGATTGGAGTTTGAGATGCATTCGGCAGCCAAACACCGACAGACTTTTTGTTATAGAATTTTAATTTCTTAAATTTGTGCATCCAAGTCCAAGGTCAAGCCGAAACTATATTATACTTTTATTTTTGTAATTGTAATTGACCTACCGCTAGTGCAGTGCACTGCTCTGCTCCCACGTTAAGAATAATTAATGGTCCCGCCATTAACATTAAATAATAAAGACGACCTAATTCGCCACCTTTCAAATTATAATTCAGAGTACCTTAATATTAATTTTTTAGAGTTCATTGTTAAGCACTTGATTAATTAATTATTGACGAGGGTGACTTGATGTACGTAATGACTACTAGCTGAGTACTTACCCAAAGTGGCGGAGTTGAAGGTGGTCCAGCCGTCTACGACGCTGCGGTTTCCGGTGATGATGGTCTGGTTGATGCCGTCACCGATCATCATGACGTACTTCTTCTTCTTATCGACGGTGACGTACTCGTTGTACTCGCCGGCGGTGACGTAGATGAGGAAGTAGCCGTTGGTTCCGTCGGTGTTGTTGGGTGCCACAGCCACCGCCTCCATGATGGTGGTGAAGTTGCCGGTCCCGTCTTGGCTCACCGTCACAATGTCACTTATCATCACCTCGTCGTCGTCGTCCGCCAGCTTCCTGCGGCTGGCCGACTCGGACATCTGGCGACTTTGATCAGACATCATCAGCGGCAACCGCCCGTGCTTGAACCCTGATGATCTCCTCCCCGCCTTAGACGGCCCCTTTTTGTTCATAGGCACCCATCCTGTAATAAGTTTCAGCAATTAGACAAATTAAAATAGCTTATGGTACGGATATATATATGTAAATATATGGGCTCGATTATGTACGTATATTGGTGTAATATAATTAATGTACAGACCTTTGGTAATGAGGGCGAGGGAGACGCTGTAGAGCTTGGTGTCGTTGGCCAAGGGCGCGGACAGCCCGCTCTTGAGGGACCAGGCGGAGGCGGTGGACTGGAGGCCGTCGAGGCACGTCTGCTGGTTGGTGATGATTCCGCTGAGGAAGGTCTGAACGTCGTCGGCCTGGGAGAAGGAGAGCGTCCGGTTGGCGGCCGAGACCGTCTGGAAGGAGCCGGTGAGGAAGTCGAGGTTGAGCTGGGCGAGGAGCTGGCAGTCCTGGAGGGCCCCCATGGCCGACGGGGTCAGCTGCCGGCTCTTCGCAAGGTACCGGTTTACGAGCCTCAGGAACATGTTCGCCTGCCAGATCGACCGCTTCACCGACACGTAGCCGTACTCGTACACATTGCCCGAGGTTCGGTTGTCGGATTCGAGTATGCCCTTGCAGTAGGCGGGGTAGAGGGTGGCGTTGCATACCGTGGACGCGTTTACCGGGGATGCCGGTGGTGGGTCCGTGGCCGCCGATGAGAGGCAAATGGGGACGATGACGAGGAAGAGGAGGAGAGTGGAGGGATATTGGTAAGTCATTTTGATATGATTGGAGTAATTATCAAGGATGAGTTGTGAGTTTTCGATGTGGGATGAGTGGGGAAGTATAGGTATGTTTATATATATAGGAGCCTAGGCGAGGGGTTTGCGAACGAAAGCGCGTGGGGTGGACTTCGAAGAGTTAATACGACGTCGGATTTGGACTTTTTAGTAGAATACCGGCCAGAGACCCAGAGTTGTACTTTTCAATTTTTACTTGTGGCGTGGGTAGGCGATAGAATTAAACTACAATGCAAATCATTTATGGCCAAATGGTGTTATTATTTGGGAAATTCCTGTTAATATGCTTGAGTTTGGGATTATTTTTTGTTAGTGTTTCAGCATTAAGTGTTTTCTGTTGATGCCCCTATGATTTGAATTTGTTTGTTTTGTAATCGAAATTTTCCATATCCGTATTATTTTGGTTCGAATTGATCAAATCGAAGCTTATCATTATGTTTATTGACCTCAACTTAATATGATTCAACTCATAAAACAATCAAATTCATACTCGAACCATTCCGATTTGAATTCTTAAGGTCGAAAATGGATTGTTGCTTCAGAATTTCCCTTATTATTTTTATGTCTATTCTCTTTTCATTTGTTACAAGACAAATATTAGGCTTTATTTTTGGTGAACTATATGCCTAAGTTATCATACTGGTTGATTTTTATAAAGATCTTAGAAACAATATTAGATGTCGAGTTCATTTGTAAGAACTTTTGTCTAATAAAATATATATCAGACGATAAAATATCAGGTACTGTTATTCGTCGAATAAAATTTCGGATGGTACTTGAGCTTATGACATGTGTTACAAGGTAGTCAACTGCTTTGTTAGACTCCCTATAGCAATGGAAAACTAAGACTGCAATGAAGCAATTTAGTAAGGATTGAATGTTAATTTGTAATAAATATTCGATTTTTCAAAGGTTTTCTTTTCCAAATGTCTTTTATGGAATTGATATATAATTATTAAATTATCACGTTCGATTATAAAATTGTTAATAGCCAAAGAAATTGTTTTACAAACCACCCCTTCTAAAGTTGTGTAAGCTTCAATCTATAGAATAGGCAATTCATTATATGGATTGTTTTCTAGTTAGGTAAAGAACTTCTCATCGATGGTTTCAAAGGATGTATATATCCAATATGAGAGGATTTGTAATTTCTTTTTGAACCTTCGGATTTGAGTTTTGTTCATTTGGGGGTGTTTTTTTTCAAATACGATTTCTCCGTTGGAGTGTTTATTTTTAGAAGGAATTCATTGAGTAGAAGTGGAATTAGCCATAGTCCATTCCTGAAAATGAAGAAAGGCCAAATCTGATGGTTTAAGAGTTTATTGTATCGTGTTGTTGCGAAATATAATAAAATTGCGGAGTTTTTATATCATTTATCAAAGAAAGTACATAAGTTCGTCATGAGTTCATTTTCATGTCTATCTCTTAATTCGTTCAATTATACAATTCGTTAATAAAATTACACAAAAAAAGTTAATAACATTCATTATCTCAAAACTGAAAGACTTTTCTTTTAAGTAGTTACTTATATCTTTGTGCTATGTATGGGTTATTTTTCTAACATTTCGTTATTTAATAATTATTCTAATTTTTAATTACTTTTTTCTTTTTTATGAAATAAATATTTGAAATTTATGAGTTGTTCAAATTGTCAAGATGAATATTTATCACGATACAATAAATTAACTATAAATTATTTATATACTCTGTATTTTTTAATGATATACTTATTCTATATATTATTCTTCTATGTTATAATTATATTGTTCTTATATAATATGGTTTTAAAGGTTACATATTTTTAATAAGTTTAACCGTTATTTTGATATACATAATTAAGTTGTATTTTGTTTGCTTTATATATTTTTCTAATTTAAAATGGGATATGAATTTAAGGTTTATGTTTAATTTTACTACATATTATCTTAATAAAAAAATATTGTAAACATATTTAATTATAAAATTGTTTTTCAATTTTCAAATTAGAATATTAAATATATAGTTTACTACATATGTAATTTATTTGGTTTCATTATTCTAATTTACTATTGAGTATGACTTTAAGGTGTCTGTTTTTGAACTTTTTCTTAATTACTACTATATTAATAATAAATATTATTTACATATACTATTTGGTCTAAAATTTTTAAACTTTACCATATATTATTCTATAACAAAAAAACTTATATATAGTAGATATGATAACATATGACTATTTTCTTAATTCCATAAAATTATTTTTCCATATTTTATTCTATCTAAATGGCATATATTGCTACAAAACATAATTCTACATGTTAAGATTAAATACATTCTCTAGCATAAACTATATGTTAATATATGACTAGTTCTAAATTCTAGAAAAATGTTCTACATCTTAATTGAATTTGAGCATTTATTATTTAAAACTGTTTATTGTACATGTAATAAGATTTTCATTCTCAACATTTCTAATTTTACCCCTCTTATGGATTAACGTGGACATCGGACCGTTTTTGACAAACTCCCTAACTCCACGCTCGTCCACACTTATTAAGATCCTGTAGGTTTCATTCAACCAAAAAATAAAAAGATCCTGTAGGTTTCTGTTTACACGGACAGTGTGCTTTTTTCAAATAAGCACGTACACTGTCCGTATTTTACACCTCTTCAACTCCTCTACAAAGCACGTTTTCTTTTATTCAAACCAGCAAAATACGAGTCTTCTTAAGTTCATTGTAACTTCATTACACAACTTACCTTTTACTCCGTATTAAGGAGAAGAAAGAAAATTCAATTTTATCAACAACAGGAGAGTTGGAGATTATTCAAATTTACTACTGTATTAAGGATTGCGATTGGGAAGGAAAGCGCGTGGGTTGAATTTATGGGGATTGGGAAGGAAAGCGCGTGGGTTGAATTTATGTGGTTTTGGAAGAATAAATACGACGTTAGATTTGGACTTTTCGGTGCATCCTAAGAACTAGGTCCGTTCAATAGAATTTTGGAGTGGCCTGGATCGTGTATCTTATGATTTTCATAGTCTAAGATTTTATTAATTTTTTGGTTACGATCTGGATCACAAAGACCGTAATATAAATTAAATGCGGATCCGGTGAGAAAGAATGCTTAGATGTATGAGAACATGATATAATATATGATAGAGATATTTTGTTATGTACACATGTGGATGTCACGTGTTATCCAGCTAGCTTATATAAGGCTAAGCTTTTCTCTGTAACAACTAATGAAATAGTTCCCGTAACAAATTTTCCCTCATTTTCTCTGCTTCTCTCTCCGAGCTCTCCTTCTCTCCTTTCATGGAGTTTTTTGCTTCCGCTATATGATTTCATGGTATCAGAGCTTTAGGAGATCAGATTCTAGCTCGTTTTGTCGATCAATTTGCAGATCTAGCTTTTGATTGAAGAAATCTTCATTTTCCCCCTTTTTCCTAAGCGATGGCTGATGTTGACAATCGCAATCTTGGAAACGATAACAATGATCCTTTTTTCCTTCATCCGAGTGATCATCCAGGCCTTTCTTTGGTTTCACAAGCTTTCAATGACCAGAATTTTGGAGAATGCAGGATTTCTATGCGAATAGCCTTGTCTGCTAAGAACAAGCTTGATTTCATCAATGCAACCCTAGCTTGTCCTGATTCAGATGATCCGAGACACAATCGATAGGATAGGTGCAACGATATAGTCAAATCTTGAATGACTAATGTGTTGAGTGCCAAAATCCATCGAAGTGTCATATACACAAAGACAACGAGTGGAATTTGGGACGAGTTGAATGCTCGATTTGGTCAACTGAGTGGAGCTCAGTTGTATTCAGTAAAGAAGGAGTTAAATTCTCTCTCACAGTGATCTAGCTCGATCTCTGTAAACTACACCAAGATGAAGGCTTTTTGGGATGAACTTGGGAGTCTAAGACGGCTTCCTCGTTGTACGTGTTGAGCTATTCACGAATACATCAAGTGTGATGATTATGAAAGACTAGTACACTTCTTGATAGGGCTGAATGATGTATACACCACAGTTCGTGGTACGATTCTTATGATGACACCACTGCCTAGTGTCAATCAAGCATATTCTCTTTTGCTCCAGGAGGAAAAACAAAGAGAACATCAGTCCAGTTCTCAGATCAACAATGAATCGTCATCTCTACATGTCAATGCCGAGCCTCTAAGGCCAAATCAATCTCAACAGAAGAGCAACAAGGAGAGAAAGCCTTTATTTCACACAAACTGTAAGAAAACCAATCATATTGTTGATCTATGTTTCTTTATCATTGGCTTTCCAACTGATTACAGGGAGAACAAGACTACTAAGTCCAGTCAAGGAGAGAACAAGAAGTTTGCAGGCAATGTGCAGTCTAATGACAGTAAAGACAACAAAGGAACTTCTACACTGACTCCTGCTCAGATTGCTAAGCTCTTGAGCTTACTTAACAACAAATCTGACAATGAAAAGGACATGGATCATGATGATTTTGCAGGCTTTGTAGGTACTTCTCTTAGTACCAAACTTTTTCGTGATGTGTCCTCGATAATTGACAGTGGAGCCAGTTGTCACATGTGTTGTGATTTGTCATTCTTTGAGAGCACACAGATCTTGGCCAAACCTTATCTGATTTCTTTTCCTAATAAAGAGATCATCTCTATCAACACAGTTGGTTCTGTGTTAGTTTTGCCTGATTTATTGTTGAAGGATGTCTTGTTTGTGCCTTCACTCAAATGCAACTTATTGTTAGTGGGAAAGCTTGTTAAAGGTATGCATTGTGATGTTCTATTCACTCCACGACAATGGTTGTTGCAGGCTCCTTTTATGAAGAAGTCGGTGGAGATTGGTAAGGCTGATAAGGACCTATATTTTCTTAGCACTGCTTTACAACACCAAGGGCATGCTAAGACAGTAAATAAGGTGCCTAGTACTTTTGTTTCTTGTCATGTGGATGCTTCTATGTGGCATATTTGATTGGGACATCTACCTTTCTACAAATTTGTTGCTTTACCTTTCATTTCTAGCTCTTTGAAAAATAAGCATGAGATCATGCCTTGTCTAGTATGTGCTAAGTCTAGACAATCCAGACTTCCTTTTCCTGTCAATTCTATTACAAGTTTACATCATTTCCAGATGATACATGTAGACCTTTGGGGTCCAAATCATACCATGACATACAATGGTTATAGATATTTCATGACTATAGTTGATGATTTTTCTCGTTCCACATGGATTCACTTGTTTTTTGCTAAGAGCAATGCTTTGTCATTGTTAAAGAGCTTCTTTGCTATGGTTAAGACACAGTTTGGGAGACAAGTGCATGTTTTGAGATCAAATAATGCTATTGATCTAGGGACCAGCAGAAAGGCTGCTGAATTTTGAGAGAACAGAGAGTTGAGCATCAAACATCATGTGTAGTGTTGGATCGTTAGAGTTACGTCTGAGGGAACAAAAGCTTTGTTTCCACAGAAGTTGCAGCGGATAAATATAGCAAGAAAGATAATAGAACGAACTCACGATGTATAGTGGAAACCCTGATTAGCAAAAGTAGCTTCTCAAGGAAAAACCACTACCTTCAAGCTTCCGCTTGAGAGGATTTTGAAGTGTGTACTTGTCTTATTAATTTCTTGTTTGATTACACTTGTAGCATGGACTCCAAAACACTAGACCTCTCTGCTAGATTCGAAGATAACTCCTACAACGATGAATCCAAACTCAACCCTCAAAGACTTACACACACCTCACTCCTTTTCTTTCTCAATTTTCGTTCTCTCTGTTTTTCCCGTCGTCTATTTTACAAAGAAATGAATCCACACATCTCTTAAATATAACTCGACTAACCCTAAACGTAACAAGATAAGATTTATCCAATTAAGATAACAAGAAGATATGATTTGATAGAAAGAATAATATCCCAGCCGTCCATATTAATTAAGGAAAAGATTCCTTCAATTGATATTGTGATACCCCGTATTTTTGTAAGGTTATTTTGGGAATTATGGAATTTTCCCGGGTACCCGTTGTGTACGTCGGATTTAATTCAGGTAGCTTGAGACATTCTGTAATGTGCTCTGTATCTGTAATATTTTTCTCAGTGAAATAATATACAGACAAGGTGCCTTGGAGTTTAATTGTCATTCGCGTACGATAATTTTTATCCCGGTTTATCGTCAAGCTCGTTCAAAGCCGAATGGGCGGGAAAAGGGGGAAACGGCGACCGCCGTTCAGAAACGGCGACCGCCGTGGTTGGGCCCGAGATGTCAGTGTGTCAGCTTCTAGATGGCCGTGACAGGCCTAACGACGGCGACCGTCGCATTTACGGCGACCGCCGCGTGCCCGCCGCAGGCAAAATCACGGCGACCGCCGTGATTGTCCAGTGGGCATTGCCTGTTGGTCGCCGGTGTCGTTCGAGGTGCGCCGTTGCATCGTTTGCCGCGTCTGAGGGTTTGCAGATCACTCCTTGGGGTTTGCCTATAAATAGATGAGCTTGGGCATGGGTTTTGGGTCATCTACAACCCCGAATCGCTGCCAATTTTGCCTCTCGCCGGAGTTGTGTTTTCGCCGGAATTTGAAGGTCTCGCCGGTGTTGCTTTGGTGTGGTTCCTGAGTGCCTTTGTGAAGCTTTTGGTTAGCCTTGGAGGTTAGAAGCCAAAGCTAGTCGAAGGAGGCCGAACCGCTCGTGTTTTTGGGTGAGTTTTCTCTCGTTCTGTGTCATCTGAGTTCTTCACGGCGACCGCCGTGATGAATACGGCGACCGCCGCCAAGAACAGCGACCGCCGCCAGTGCCCAGAACGCCTTCGTGGCTTTGGCTTGGTCGGTTGTCGTCGTGGCGTCTTTCCTTTCGTGTTCTTTCGCCGTGTTTAGATTCGTACTGTTTATGTCGGATCTAACTTAGGGTTCCTTTTATGGGTCGACTCGAAGGTTGTTGTGCCGTCAGAACTATACCGTGTCGAGCCCGGAATCCAGTGACGTCTTTAGACTATTCTACGGAGTAAGGCAAGTGGCGGTTCGCTCTTGCTCTTTCGTTCCATATTTACATTAATTATCAGTAGTTTATCTGAGTAATTAATTTGGAATGAATATTCTGTTTGTCTGGAAACGGTTTTGATAAACTGTTTTGAAAATCATATAATAGGTTGTATATCTGTTAGAACAACGCTATTATTTGTGATCGCCTTTCGGGCCTTTATGTGGATTTATCCTATAACTGTGGTGGTGCTTTAACTGTTTAGTTAGCAATGTTAGATAGAAACGTTACTCGGACTCTGTCCAGTCGTTTCTTTATAATCTGGTAGAGGGGTGGCTCGTCCCCAACCAATACCATTCTAAGATCATGATCGGTCTCTTACACATGTGTGTAGAGACAGGACACTTAGCTGGTGTCACAAACCCTTCGGTATACGTCACTCTCGACGAAACGTATACTAAGATGTGTCGTCCCACTGGTGGGGTACACATGTAAAAGTCTATAACGTGATGTGTGTTTTTGAAACATAAATCAGATAAGTGCTACCTTGACGCACATAATTAATACACCTTGGGCGAGTAGTGCAGCTAAGTTCAGTGCAGCTAGGAAAACTCGTCTTGACTTGAATGTAGTACGTTCTCTTTCCAATCTGGATTCGCTGTAGGCGATGAGGTTGGTCGTGAACCGAAGCATCTCAGTCAGTTTTAAATCATTGTTGAATGATTCTGTAATATTCTAGATTTGTCATTTTCTTCCTTAAAGACTCATTTTCGTTGGAGTCTTCTTTCGAGTCGATTTTTGTGAAGATTCAGTCTTCCAGAATCTTCTCTTGTGCATACCTCTTGTTTATTCCAGTAGGAATATGATGGTTGACTACCGTTATCGGTTATTATCCGAGAAGCGGTGAGTCTAACCTAATATGACTGCTTCGAACCAGTCTGCTTTATACCCTTGCTAGTCTATTCATTTAGACTAACCAACCAATATTTTTCCCTTGCATGGTTGGCTGGTGTCATCCGTTTGATTCGGCACATCAGTTAAGAAGTAGCTCAGAAGATTAGAAGGACTATGGAGTCGGCGGTGGTTTTTGAATGTTTTAATTATTTCTTTAATCAGGTTATGATCCTTTGGACAATAACTCCGTTTGTAATGTACTTTCTTAGTCTTCCGCTGTGTTTGGTTTAAACTATGTTTTGACCTATTCGGGATTGGGTTGTAATCCCGTAACTCTTATTTCCTTGACAATGTTATGTTTTGGAATTTAATGCTTGATCTTTGTGTATCAATTGCATTTCATAAATTGTATTTATTTGGTAAAGCCTTGGGTGATCTCGGTAAGGAACACTGGGGTCACTGGCGGTAATACCTTTCCAAAAGGGTTAAGTTTTGGGGGTGTTACAGTTGTGGTATCAGAGCAAAAGGTTTTAAAACGGGTTTGGGATTTTATAAATCAATTATCCGTTTTTGAAAATGCTTTAAAGAGGGCTCTGAATTTTCATTCTGAAAAGAATTTAAAAACACCGTTCATAGTCATGTCTTCTTTATAGTCTGATATAGTAAGCTTGCTTCTATGTCTAGAAAGACTAATTCCTTCCTTATTGTTCGATAGGATGGGTGTCTGCTTTTCTATTGGTAGGGGGTCGGAAGACGCCAAGTCGGATCAGCCGAGGCTAGATTTTCCGTTACCTCAGCGATGTTTCGAGGTTGGAGGCCCGAGTAGCCCGCCCGAAGACGTCAAGCATGTTCTCCCCGAGTCGGTTGTCCTTGTAGCTAGGAATGCTATGGTCCCTGAGCCTGCACCTGTGCCGCCACCAAGGGTGGAGGAAGTATAGGAATGGGAGCAGGAAGATGAGTTATCAAGGTATGAACAAGGGGTTTACCAAGATGACTTTCTGTTGGGACCAATTCCCGAGGAGATCGAGTACGAGGAGGAGGAAGAGGAGATGCTTGAGCAAGATCCTGTCGAGGACGAGGATATGATCGAGGATGATCCCGAGGATGAGGATCCCATAAAGGATGATCCAGAAGAGGATCCAGAGTTGGACCTTGGAGGGTTGAATCAGGAGCCCGGTACAGGATTGTCACCAGTGCCAGAGTACGCACCCATGTCAGAAGCTGATTGGGAGGCACTGTATACCGAGTACGGTATTAGGAGAAGTGACAGGTAATCTCAGCCTATCCCTACTCCAAGGAGATGGAGGTCGAAATCCGAGCTGCAGGAGATTCTCCGCCAGAGCGAGGTAATCTCCGCAGAACAGCAGCGTCAGAGGGATGAGCTCATCGCCAGTACTCAGAGGAGGGCTGGAATAGGAGGACCAGTCATGGACGACCCATACTTTTCTATGGCTGAGCTAGGACTATGTGCTTCAGGGTCAAGCAGGGTGCGAAACCCATCGCCAGAGCTCGATGGTGAGCCTAGCCCGAAGAGACCATGCACGAGTAGCCAGTCGTATGGGAGACATTTTGGAACGCCTTGAGGAGGAGTGGCGTTGCCTATCATAGTAGTTTCGTTTCTTAGTATTCCAAGTTGTACTTTGTGTAATATTTCAGTATTGCGGCAAGTACTCTGAGAAACACTTATATCTTCGAGCAATGTTGTCCAAACGCTCGAATGATAAACTTATGTGTAACTTGTGTAAGAATTCGAAGGTTCATCTATAAAATTCCAAGTTGATCTATTCTGAGTGATTTATGTACATTGATATATTGCATAAGTATGTTGCATAATATTAATGTATTAAATGCTTGGAATTGGATCGGTAAACAGATGGTGAACCCAAGAAGCACGAGAAACTCGACTCGAGCCGGTGCTGGGACTAGCCAAAACCCCAGACTAGCAGGAATAGGTGTTCAGGACGAACACGAGTCTGAGTCTCGCGTCCAGCAGAGGCGTGAAGGTCAGGATCAGACCCAGGCGCCGACGCTATTTGACGCCGCAGCTGTTGAGGCGATCCGAGGGATCGTGATGCAGGCTATCACAGATGTCTTGAGACCAAGTGCGCCTCAAGCACAAGAAGTGCCTATTCACGCAGCGGTTCCTGATATTGTGGAACCTAGAAACCCCGTGATTTAGGAGACTGCCGTTAGGGCGAGGGACAGCTATGGTCGCGCTCTTAAGACCATTACTTCCATGAGACCCGACTGCTATAACGGGAAAGGGGAGCCAGTGGCAGTGACTCATTGGTTCTCCCATATGGAGAGGCTGTTCAGGAACATGGAGTGTACGGAGGCCGAGAAGGTCCATATCGCTTCTCTTCAGCTGAAGGAGGAGGCTAGCGAGTGGTGGGAGAGCACTGGTTTGGCTGAGAGCCCGGTGTTGACTTGGTCGATGTTCAAGACCAAGATGGTTGATCGCTTTTTCTCTCGTGCTATGAGAGAGGAGAAGCATAAATAGTTCTTGTACCCTCAGACTGATGGTCTGAGAGTGACCGAGTTGGCATCTAAGTTCAACCATCTTCTATAGTACACCACTGCCGAGATCACCAGCGAGGCTCAAAAGATCTAGTACTTCCACGAGTGGATGAACCCGGATATCAAGCCATTAATGGTGCACCACACATGCTCTACCTTGGAGCAGTATGTGGATTGTGCCTATAAGCTGGAGGTAACTCTCGAGGAGTCGACCAAGAGGCGCAACCGACAGAAGTCGATGCAGAATCAGAACCAGGGAGGTGGTTTTAAGCGCCCTGCGCCACCGTCTAACTTCGCCAAGTCCGGCCGAGCTAAGACGGAGATGACGCAAGGGCGATCGACTCAGCAGTCAGGGCATACCAGGAGTTCAGTTCAGTGTTATAACTGCGGTACTGTTGGGCACAAGAGCACTGAGTGTCGGAAGGAGAGGAGGCCATGCTTTGGGTGTGGACGTGATGGTCATCTGCAAAAGTTCTGCAAGTAGGGGAAGCAAAAGGGAGTAGAGTCGCAGCAAGGGTCAGTTCATCAGAGCAACCGACCTAGGTTTAAGCCTGCCGAGACTCCTAGCCCTTCAGTGCAGACGACTGCTCAGAACAGGGGAAAGGCCCCAGCTGTTTCTGGAAGTCAGGGCCAACGCTTGTACGAGATGCGTGAGGCAGATGGACCCAACGCTCCGATTGCTCAAGGTACTCTATACCTTTACTCTACTTCAGTGTGCATTCTGTTTGATTCTGGTGCTACGCATTCCTTTATTTCGGATAGTTGTGTTAGCAAGTTAGACTTAGTGTGCAATGATTCGTGCGACCCTTTCGTCGTTAATCTTCCTAATGGAGAACGTTTGGTGGGAACCAAGCATTTGTCCGACTTTCCGATTACCATTCAGGGTAAGGAATTCGAGGCAGATTTAATCTACATAGCCATGGCTCCATACGACATTATTCTCGGTATGGATTGGCTGACGCGTCACAAGGCGGTGATCGACTTCAGTTCAAGAACGGTGATGGTGTCATCCGGGGGCCAATTCGTGTGCAAGTTCAAAGGTCAAAATGACGCTGATAACGGCAAGCTGATCAATGCGATGGCTGCGTTTAAGCTACTACGACAATGATGTGTCGGGTACCTTTGCTACTTGGATTCGCCCGAGGGGGGTGGACCTGAGGTTCTTGATATTCCTGTAGTTAGGGAATTTTCGGATGTCTTTCCGGAAGAAATTCCTGGATTACCCCCGAACCGTGACATTGAGTTTTCTATTGATCTCGAGCCTGGTACGACGCCGATTTCCAAATCACCGTATCGGATGGCTCCGGCTGAGATGCAAGAATTGAAGAATCAACTTGAAGATCTTCTTGATAAAGGTTATGTCAGGCCGAGTGCATCGTCGTGGGGTGCCCCGGTTTTATTCGTCAAAAAGAAGGACGGATCGTTCCGACTTTGTATCGACTACCGAGAGTTGAACAAGGTGACGATCAAGAACAAGTATCCTTTGCCTAGGATTGATGACTTGTTGGACCAATTGCAGGGAGCAAAGGTTTTCTCCAAGATCGACTTAAGATCTGGATATCATCAACTCAGGATTCGTGAGCAGGACATTCCTAGAACTGCGTTTAGGACCAGATATGGTCATTACGAGTTCGTAGTGATGCCTTTTGGGCTTACAAATGCTCCAGCTGTCTTTATGGACTTGATGAACCGATGTTTTCACCAGTACTTGGATAAGTTCGTGGTGGTCTTCATAGACGACATCTTGATCTATTCTCCGAATGAAGAAGTCCATGAGGAACATCTACGGATTTCCTTGTCGATCCTTAGACAACATCAGCTTTTTGCTAAACTGTCTAAATGTGAATTCTGGATGAAGGAAGTGGCTTTCTTAGGCCACGTGATTAATAAAAATGGGGTTATGGTTGATCCCCAAAAGATTGAAGCTGTGGCTAAGTGGACACAGCCTCAGAACGTAAAAGAGGTGCGCAGTTTTCTTGGACTTGCCGGGTATTATAGAAGGTTCGTAGAAGGATTTTCAAAGATCGCTCTACCTATGACCAATCTACTCCGCAAAGTCCACAAGAAGTTTGTCTGGAATGACAAGTGCGAGGTCAGTTTCCAGGAGTTGAAGCGACGGTTGACCTCGGCCGTGTTAGCACTCCCAGAGAGGAATGACGATTATGTGGTCTATAGTGATGCTTCCAAGTGTGGTCTTGGTTGTGTTTTGATGCAAAGAGGCAAAGTCATTGCTTACGCATCTAGACAACTCAAGACTTATGAAGAAAACTATCCGACCCACGATCTTGAGTTAGCAGCGGTTGTCTTTGCGCTGAAGATTTGGAGGCATTACCTCTACGGTATAAGATGCCAAGTCTTCATCGACCACAAAAGTCTCAAGTATATATTTACTCAGAAGGAGTTAAATATGAGACAACGCCGCTGGCTAGAGTTGCTCAAGGACTACGACATGGAATTGTTGTATCATCCGGGCAAGGCTAATGTAGTAGCTGATGCGCTAAGCCGGAAGACAACGCACGAGACTGTGGTTGCGTTGCTTACTGCTCAGACCAAGCTAAACCAAGAGTCATGCGACATTGAAGTCTTGTATGACCAGCGTAGAGGATACCTGAGTATGATGGAAATTCAGGCTACACTGCTGGATCAAATCAAAGAAAAGCAAGTCGATGACATCATCTTGGTAAAGTTAAGCAGTGAAGTGATGGATGGGAAAGCTCCCAGTTTTGTGGTTCAGGATGATGGATCACTTTGGTTTCAGGATCGGATCTGTGTGTCTGACACAGAAGGTCTTCGACAGTTGGTGATGAGAGAAGCTCATTCATCTGCTTATTCTGTGCATCCTGGCTCTAGCAAGATGTACAAGGATCTCATGAAGAAGTTTTGGTGGCCAAACATGAAGTGGGACGTAGCAGACTTTGTGGCAAAGTGCTTAACTTGCCAAAAAGTCAAGATCGAACACCGCAGACCAGGTGGTGAGATGCTACCTCTCCCCGTGCCAGAATGGAAATGGGAGGACATTTCCATGGATTTCGTCACTGGGCTACCCAAGACTCAAAGTCAGAGAGATGCTATCTGGGTAGTTGTGGATAGGCTTACGAAGAGTGCTCATTTCATAGCCATCAAGACCACATGGGAAACCCAGAAGCTAGCCGAAGTTTACCAGAAGGAGATTGTCCGCTTACATGGCATTCCTAAGACCATTGTATCGGATCGAGATGGCCGTTTCATGTCAAGATTCTGGAAGGAAATTCATAAGGCTATGGGGACCGAGTTGAGGTTCAGTACAACGTTTCATCCTCAGACAGATGGCCAGTCTGAAAGGACCATCCAGACTCTGGAGGATATGCTTAGAGCTTGTGTGCTCGATCGTCCGACTAGCTGGGAGGACAACTTGAATCTGATTGAGTTCACGTACAACATAGCTGGCATGCTACAATCAAGATGGCTCCGTTTGAAGCTTTGTATGGTCGCAGATGCAGATCTCCGATTTGTTGGGACGATAATGCCGACAAAATTCTGCTTGGACCAGAGTTGGTCGAAAGGACGGCTTCAGACATTGCTTTGATTAGACAAAGAATGTTGGCCGCTCAGAGTCGACAGAAGTCCTACGCAGATCGGAAGCGCAGGACTGTCGAGTTCGAGGTCGGTGACAAGGTTTTTGTCAAGGTATCGCCATCCAAAGGAGTTTTCAGATTTGGTAAGCGTGGGAAGCTTAAGCCTCGCTACGTGGGACCATTCGAGATTCTGGATAGAGTGGGATCTCTAGCGTACCGTTTGGCGTTGCCGCCATCGGCTCACCCGGTGCATAACGTGTTTCACGTATCTTTACTCAGAAAGTATGTACCAGATGAGTCTCATGTACTTAGCTACGAGGACATCGAGATCCAAGCTAATGGTACTTATGAAGAGTTGCCCGTGCGCATTTTGGAGCGTCGGGAGAAGCATTTGCGCAACAAGATCGTACCTTTGGTACGAGTGCTGTGGTCCAAGTCAGGGACCGAAGAAGTTACTTGGGAGACGTGGGAAACCGAGTCAGATATGCTCAGGCGTTTTCCCGAGTTATTCTCGATCTAAGTTTCGGGGTCAAAACTTCTTGTAAGGGGGAGGAGATGTGATATCCCGTATTTTTGTAAGGTTATTTTGGGAATTATGGAATTTTCCCGGGTACCCGTTGTGTACGTCGGATTTAATTCAGGTAGCTTGAGACATTCTGTAATGTGCTCTGTATCTGTAATATTTTTCTCAGTGAAATAATATACAGACAAGGTGCCTTGGAGTTTAATTGTCGTTCGCGTACGATAATTTTTATCCCGGTTTATCGTCAAGCTCGTTCAAAGCCGAATGGGCGGGAAAAGGGGGAAACGGCGACTGCCATTCAGAAACGGCGACCGCCGTGGTTGGGCCCGAGATGTCAGCGTGTCAGCTTCTAGCTGGCCGCGACAGGCCTAACGACGGTGACCGCCGCATTTACGGCGACCGCCGCATGCCCGCCGCAGGCAAAATCACGGCGACCGCCGTGATTGTCCAGTGGGCATTGCCCGTTGGTCGCCGGTGTCGTTCGAGGCGCGCCGTTGCATCGTTTGCCGCGTCTGAGGGTTTGCAGATCAATCCTTGGGGTTTGCCTATAAATAGATGAGCTTGGGCATGGGTTTTAGGTCATCTACAACCACGAATTGCTGCCAATTTCGCCTCTCGCCGGAGTTGTGTTTTCGCCGGAATTTGAAGGTCTCGCCGGTGTTGCTTTGGTGTGGTTCCTGAGTGCCTTTGTGAAGCTTTTGGTTAGCCCTGGAGGTTAGAAGCCAAAGCTAGTCGAAGGAGGCCGAACCGCTCGTGTTTTTGGGTGAGTTTTCTCTCATTCTGTGTCATCTGAGTTCTTCACGGCGACCGCCGTGATGAATACGGCGACCTCCGCCAAGAACAGCGACCGCCGCCAGTGCCCAGAACGCCTTCGTGGCTTTGGCTTGGTCGGTTGTCGTCGTGGCGTCTTTCCTTTCGTGTTCTTTCGCCGTGTTTAGATTCGTACTGTTTATGTCGGATCTAACTTAGGGTTCCTTTTATGGGTCGACTCGAAGGTTGTTGTGTCGTCAGAACTATACCGTGTCGAGCCCGGAATCCAGTGACGTCTTTAGACTATTCTGCGGAGTAAGGCAAGTGGCGGTTCGCTCTTGCTCTTTCGTTCCATATTTACATTAATTATCAGTAGTTTATCTGAGTAATTAATTTGGAATGAATATTCTATTTGTCTGGAAACGGTTTTGATAAACTGTTTTAAAAATCATATAATAGGTTGTATATCTGTTAGAACAACGCTATTATCTGTGATCGCCTTTCGGGCCTTTATGTGGATTTATCCTATAACTGTGGTGGTGCTTTAACTGTTTAGTTAGCATTGTTAGATAGGAACGTTACTCGGACTCTGTCCAGTCGTTTCTTTATAATCTGGTAGAGGGGTGGCTCGTCCCCATCCAATACCATTCTAAGATCATGATCGGTCTCTTACACATGTGTGTAGAGACAGGACACTTAGCTGGTGTCATAAACCCTTCGGTATACGTCACTCTCGACGAAACGTATACTAAGATGTGTCGTCCCACTGGTGGGGTACACATGTAAAAGTCTATAACGTGATGTGTGTTTTTGAAACATAAATCAGATAAGTGCTACCTTGATGCACATAATTAATACACCTTGGGCGAGTAGTGCAGCTAAGTTCAGTGCAGCTAGGAAAACTCGTCTTGACTTGAATGTAGTACGTTCTCTTTCCAATCTGGATTCGCTGTAGGCGATGAGGTTGGTCGTGAACCGAAGCATCTCAGTCAGTTTTAAATCATTGTTGAATGATTCTGTAATATTCCAGATTTGTCATTTTCTTCCTTAAAGACTCATTTCCGTTGGAGTCTTCTTTCGAGTCGATTTTTGTGAAGATTCAGTCTTCCAGAATCTTCTCTTGTGCATACCTCTTGTTTATTCCAGTAGGAATATGATGGTTGACTACCGTTATCGGTTATTATCCGAGAAGCGGTGAGTCTAACCTAATATGACTGCTTTGAACCAGTCTGCTTTATACCCTTGCTAGTCTATTCATTTAGACTAACCAACCAATATTTTTCACTTTCATGGTTGGCTGGTGTCATCCGTTTGATTCGGCACATCAGTTAAGAAGTAGCTCAGAAGATTAGAAGGACTATGGAGTCGACGGTGGTTTTTGAATGTTTTAATTATTTCTTTAATCAGGTTATGATCCTTTGGACAATAACTCCGTTTGTAATGTACTTTCTTAGTCTTCCGCTGTGTTTGGTTTAAACTATGTTTTGACCTATTCGGGATTGGGTTGTAATCCCGTAACTCTTATTTCCTTGACAATGTTATGTTTTGGAATTTAATGCTTGATCTTTGTGTATCAATTGCATTTCATAAATTGTATTTATTTGGTAAAACCTTGGGTGATCTCGATAAGGAACACTGGGGTCACTGGCGGTAATACCTTTCCAAAAGGGTTAAGTTTTGGGGGTGTTACAGATATAAACGGATAAGATAGAATTATCTCTCTCCAATTATCTTATCTTAGGAAAGATTTTCTAAGATAACATAATCGGGCTTCTCTCTCCATATCTTCTCAAATCGGCGTGATCCTTGGAGCCGAAGTCTTCAATCCTTGACCGCGTGATTCTTCTGATTTGTTTCCATAATTGGCACGCTGGATTTCTTCTTTCCTTCGCAGCATCGATTTTGTTCGGCGCTTGAGTTCCTTGCTAGGTAACAAAGCACATAACCAAAGCTTTGTTCCCCAACGCTCCTTTGCTGCTTTGGTTTCCTGAGACAACTGACTTTGTTCCTGAAACACTTAGTAAGCAGATTAGTTGAATGTTTGTCACTATCAAAACCTAAGGAATTCAACAAATTCCCCCTTTTTGATGGTGACAAACATCCTTGACAATAAAGCATATACATACGAGATAAAGACAGTTGTATGGGGAAAGGTTCCCCACACAAGATCATAATAGTTCCCCCTCAACTCAACAACATATGAAACCATGTGCTGTTCCCCCTCAACCGAAGCTGCCTGTCATTTCCCCCCTTTTGTCATCATCAAAAAACACAATAGAGAGTTAGAGAGGAAAAGTCACATCCAGACGAACATCATTCCCAATCGCATTAGATTGAAACGCACAAACACAGACAGCATGTTAAGACAACAGCAAAATAGGCAAGGATAACATTCATGATTAACATGCCAATCAATGTCCACACAAGAATCAGAGACAAAGAAGTTCGAAAAGAGAGGGATAGATGTGCTAGGGAACCAAGGAGGGGTTGGTTGCCCAGAGAAATACAAATTAAGTACCACTGGGGCCACCAGCTAGAGCTGAAGTATGATTAGCAATGGAGTTCATCTTTTGTTCCCACTCAAAGTTTTTGCATCTTTATTGGCGTCATCATCCATCATAGGCTCAGCTAATAGAGAGTCTTTGATTCCTTCTTTTCCCTTCTTTGTGTATATTCTGATGTCCCCCTTTTTTTTTTTTTTTTTTTGGAACATCACAACCTTCAGCTTGCCTTCTTTCACCAGGGATTCATTTTGAGCCTACTACGCGCATCATTAGCTTTTAAGCACGAACCCTCCTTAGACAATTGTAAGCCGGCATCACACACCATACCTATCGAACCCTATCCACAGACCATAGTGGCAACAATTCGTATTCTCGACTTTCCAAAAAAATAGAAGAGTGTGATGCGGGGGTAATGTTACCAGAGAGGGTACAAAGAACATCACACAAAAGCATATATGAAAATTTTGCAATAATGTGTAATCATGAATGAGAGGCTCCCAGATGTGGATGATTAGAGGGACTCATAGGAAGCATCAAATATGATAGCTAAGGTAAGCTGTAGAGTCAACAATCATTTGGGCTTATAATGAGGGATCAATGCATCAAGTTGACTCTTTTGGGCCGAAAGAAATCTGAGTTGTGTATAAACAAGATAGCATAGAGAATCATGCATGAAATTTTGCATATAAGTGAGGTATTAGCATGAGTCTAAGCAAGTCGTTCAACTAATGATCAAGAGAAGAGATGCAGACCAAGACATGATGATTAACCCTTCACACTTTACCATGTAAATTAGCCAATCATCGAGGGAACACAACAAGTAGACAGTCAGTTTAGAGAAATCATACATAGTTCCATACGAAACTGTTCGAATGGTTCCCTGTTTAGTGCCTTGGTGAAGATATCGGCGATTTGATCCTTAGTTCCACAGAAGTCCATTGTCACCAACCCTTTCTCCACACAATCACGTAAGAAGTGATGTCTTATCTCGATGTGCTTGGTACGTGAGTGTTGTATCGGATTCTTGGAGATATTTATGGCACTGGTATTGTCACAGAGAATGGGAGTAGAGTTAAGAAGAATACCGTAGTCGCTGAGTTGTTGTTTGAGCCATAGGAGTTGAGTGCAACAAGCAGCAGCGGCTATGTATTCAGCTTCTGCAGTGGAGAGAGCTACGGAGTTCTGCTTCTTTGACCCCCAGGAAACCAAGCACGGCCCAAGGAATTGAGCCATTCCAGATGTAGATTTTCTGTCCACCTTGTTCCCTGCGAAGTCAGCATCTGTGTATCCGACAAGATCAAGGCTTCCTCCCCTTGGATACCACAGACATAGATCATCTGTTCCCTTCAAGTATCTCAGAATCCTCTTTACTGCTTTGAGATGTGTTTCTTTGGGATCGGCCTAAAAGCGAGCACAAAGACATACACTGTACATAATGTCAGGTCTACTAGCAGTGAGATAGAGAAGCGAACCTATTATTCCTCGGTAGAGAGATGGATCAATTCCTTGCTCATGTTCGTCTTTTCCCATTGGATTGTTTGGAGATATGGGAGTGGTGAAGGGTTTTGCATCATTCATACCAAACTTTTTGACGCACTCCCTGAGATACTTCTGTTGGTGCACCTTGGTTCCCTCATCCCCTTGAGAGTCTTGAAGACCTAAGAAGAACTTGAGTTCTCCAACCATGCTCATCTCGAATTCACTGGCCATCAGCTTTGAGAATTTCTGAACCAGTTTGTCATCTGTAGAACCAAAGATGATATCATCCACATAAACCTGAACCACCAGAATATGCTTCCCTTCCTTCAGCAGGAACAAAGTCTTATCGACCTTTCCTCGAACGTATCCATGCGTCAGAAGGAACTGTGAGAGCCTTTCATACCAGGCCCTCGGGGCTTGCTTGAGACCGTACAAGGCTTTGTCTAGAATGTAGACGTGATCAGGTTGAGTGGTGTCCTCAAAGCCGGGTGTTTGCTCCACATAGACTTCCTCCTTGAGAACACCATTTAAGAAGGCGGTCTTGACATCCATCTGTTGTAGCTTGAACCCATGAAAAGAAGAATACGCAATTAGGAGTCTTATTGCTTCTAACCTGGCAACTGGAGCAAAAGTCTCATCATAGTCGATGCCCTCCTGCTGGTTGTAACCTTTCACCACCAGCCGAGCTCTGTTCCTTGTGACCTGACCTTGATCATCCAACTTGTTCCTGAACACCCATTTGGTTCCAATCACTGTTCTGTTCCTTGGGCGAGGAACTAACCGCCAAACCTTGTTTCTCTCGAACTGATGAAGTTCTTCTTGCATGGCGTTTATCCAGTCAGCATCCTTCAATGCTTCTCCTACAGTTTTGGGTTCTTGCAACGAAAGAAAAGCATTGAAGGCACATAAATTTTGTAGGGAGGAACGAGTGCTTTGAGGTGCTCCCTTCCTATAGTCTGTGATGATTAGTTTGACTGGATGAGCCCACTTTTGCTGGTAGTATGGAACTTGTAGATTGTTGATGTCGAACACCTCCGAATCAGCGTTGCCATCACTTGAGCCTTCACCACCAGTAATATCATTAGGATTGACACCCTCCGTTCCTTCAGCAGAAGGGCAGTCCTCAGAGGGCTCCGCTGTACCGTGACTTGGGCTCTGTTCCCCCTGAGGTGCCTGAGAAGTATCTGGAGGATTATTGTGTTTTTCATTGTCACCAGAGCCAGCGGAGTTGGGAGTTCTTGGTGTTGAGGGATCATTCTGAGTTTCTTGATCTTGAGAAGTACCCCCATTGACACTGCTATCAACAAGCTGAAAGAAATCATCTTCGGAAGACTCGATGTTGCCTTTCTGGTTCTCTTGTTGAAAACTTTGTAGGCCTTGCTTTGTTGAGAATATCCTACAAAAGTTCCTTCATCACTTCTGGGATCAAACTTCCCAAGAGAATCTTTCCCATTGTTGTGGACGAAGCACTTGCAACCGAATGTACGCAAATGAGACACATTAGGTATTCTTCCCTTCAGAAGCTCATAGGCAATTTTGTTCAGAAGAGGACGAATGGTTGCCCTGTTCAGAACGTAGCACGCAACATTCAAGGCTTCGGCCCAGAAACTCCTAGGAAGACCGCTTGAGATGAGAAGAGTGCGTGTCATGTCTTCCAGAGTCCTGTTCTTCCTTTGCACAACACCATTTTGCTGTGGGGTCCTGGGAGCAGAGAAGTTGTGGTTGATGCCTCTGTTCCTACAGAGGGAAAGGAACTGAGAGTTCTCGAATTCGGTTCCGTGAGCAGTGCGAATAGACCCCAAGGAATGACTAGTGCTTCTTTCGGCTGCCTTAAGCCAGGATTCAAACTCAACGAACACTTCATCCTTTGTTGAGATAAAAATAGTCCATGTGTACCTGGAATAGTCATCAACAATAACAAAGACATATGCATTCCCCCCACGGCTCTTTGTGCGCATAGGCCCACAAAGATCCATGTGGACTAATTCCAGAGGACGAGTTGTACTTACGTCCCTTTTTGACTTGAAGGAAGACCTGACTTGGTTTCCTTTGATGCATGTGTCACACACGTCACTTCTCATTGCTTCAACCTTTGGAAGGCCGTTCACTAATTCATGTCTGTGAATCTTGGAGAGGAGTTGAAGGCTAGCATGTCCAAAGCGTTTGTGCCACAGGTCTGTCGTCTCAGCAATAGACGACACGCATAGATCCTTGCCAGGGATGAAAGCAGGGTCGACCTTGTAAACGTTGTTGTCGCAGATCCCTTTGAGTAAGATTTTCCATGTGCTTAGACACTCAACATGACAATCATTAGTGGTGAAGACTACCCTATTTTTCTTGTTTTGACATAGTTGAGCCACACTAAACAGATCAAACTTGAGATTATTTACTAGATTTACGTTATCCACAGTGATGTGTTTAGAGAGTCTCACTTTACCGATACCACAAACCTCATCCTTACTTTTGTTCCCAAAAGTTATTGATGCCCCTGAGGCTGGCTGGAGAGAAGTGAACCATTCACTGTTCCCTGTCATGTGACTTGAGCATGCACTGTCAAGGTGCCAAGAACCTTTCCTTGCTTCCTCTTCGAATTTATGAGAACCACCTTCTGATACGTTGTGACCTTTTGAGCTCATCAAACAGACCTCCTTAGAGGGAGGAGACACTTCAACATCTGAGTTGCAGTCTCTCCACTTCGTAACCCACGCTTGTTCCTCGTTGAAGACCTGAGAGGAACCTGCGGCTTTGTTGAGGCAATTTTTTGCGAAGTGTCCGTTGTCATAACAGTGAGAGCAGACAACCTCCTTCATGTCATTGTGAACCATGACCGAACCCTTAAGCCCTTTGCTTCGAGACCATATCTTCTTCATGGCTTGAGTGATGAGAGCCACATCTACATCACTTTCACGAGAGTCTCTGTCCAAGGCTTTTCCTGACGACATCTTTCCTGCAGAATCTGTAACTAAGACAAACAATCTAGAGCACCAGGCTCTGATACCAATTGTTGGATCGTTAGAGTTACGTCTGAGGGAACAAAAACTTTGTTCCCACAGAAGTCACAGCGGATAAATATAGAAAGAAAGATAATAGAACGAACTCACGATGTATAGTGGAAACCCTGATTAGCAAAAATAGCTTCTCAAGGAAAAACCACTACCTTCAAACTTCCGCTTGAGAGGATTTTGAAGTGTGTACTTGTCTTATTAATTTCTTGTTTGATTACACTTGTAGCATGGACTCCAAAACACTAGACCTCTCTGCTAGATTCGAAGATCACTCCTACAACGATGAATCCAAACTCAACCCTCAAAGACTTACACATACCTCACTCCTTTTCTCAATTTTCGTTCTCTCTGTTTTTTCCGTCGTCTATTTTACAAAGAAATGAATCCACACATCTCTTAAATACAACTCGACTAACCCTAAACGTAACAAGATAAGATTTATCCAATTAAGATAACAAGAAGATATGATTTGATAGAAAGAATAATATCCCAGCCGTCCATATTAATTAAGGAAAAGATTCCTTCAATTGATATAAACGGATAAGATAGAATTCTCTCTCTCCAATTATCTTATCTTAGGAAAGATTTCCTAAGATAACATAATCGGGCTTCTCTCTCCATATCTTCTCAAATCGGCGTGATCCTTGGAGCCGAAGTCTTCAATCCTTGACCGCGTGATTCTTCGATTTGTTTCCATAATTGGCACGCTGGATTTCTTCTTTCCTTCGCAGCATCGATTTTGTTCGGCACTTGAGTTCCTTGCTAGGTAACAAAGCACATAACTAGAGCTTTGTTCCCCAGCGCTCCTTTGCTGCGTTGGTTCCTTGAGACAACTGACTTTGTTCGTGAAATACTTAGTACGCAGATTAGTTGAATGTTTGTCACTATCAAAACCTAAGGAATTCAACATGTAGCTACACCACAACAGAATGGTGTGGTTGAACGCAAGCACAGGCACATCCGGGAAATTGCCAGGGCTCTTATGTTTCAATCCAAATTGCCTATCAGGTTTTGGGGTGATAGTGTTCTGACTGTAGCATACCATATCAACTGCCTTCCCTACAAAATACTTCAGAACCATACTCCATATGACCTTTTTTACCATAATAAGATTTCTTATGATCATATCAGAACCTTTGGGTGTTTGTGTTTTGCTTCTACCCTTAAGCAAGGTAGAGACAAGTTTCAGGCCAAGGCAATGCCTTGTGTTTTTCTGGGGTATCCATTTGGTAAGAAGGCCTATAAACTCTTTAACCTTGAGACCAAACAAACCTTTATCTCTAGGGATGTGGTGTTTCATGAAACCATATTTCCTTTTCTTACACCCTCTTTCTTATCCAAGCCTATTATTCCTCAATACCCAACCACACCTTTTCCCACTGATGACACCATTTCTTCCCAATTCACATCTACACCTTCTCCACCCATTTCTGCTCCTCAATCTCATACCACTCCTCGCAGGAGATCCTCCAGACAGCGTATTGTTCCATCTTATCTGTCTGACTATGTGTGCTCATCTGCTGCAGGCACTGAGTGTTTTTGTGCTCACACTTTGACCTCTACCATCCAATTCCTACCCAATCCTTGCCCTTTTCTTCTCGACCTGAAACAGAACCCTTTTACCAATAAACAAGCCTGTCACTATGATGTATGGCAAAAGGCCATGAAAGCTGAGTTTTCTGCTCTTGATTTGAACATGACTTGGGATTTCGTCCCTCTACCTAAGGGAAAGAAAGCCATCAGTTGTAAATGGTTCTACAAAGTGAATGTGATCATCCGGTTTTCTACGAGGAAAGAAGTTGGTGGTTCACACGAAACCAACTCCGGCCTATCTCTCCCGGTGGTCTCTCTCCCCGTTCCCCGCCGGCGGTCTCCGATCACGCCAGACGCTGTCCGGTCCCGAGATCCAACATAAAAAAGAAGAGGGGCCCAAGGGTGACCCTGAGCTTGCCACTCCGATGCTCAAGTCAGTACTCAACCCGCAAAAAGGCCAGTAAGGGCGATGGAGTATGGAGCATGATAGAGCTATAGTTACCGAAAGAGTATTGGGTACGGTGGGGCTATAGGCAAGGGTCGAATCCCACAGGGAGGAGTTATCTTTCTTTATGTCAATTCGCATGCAATAGTAACAAGGGGGTTGTTTGGTTGATTTGTGTTCAAAAAAGCAAACAAGGGAAACAAAAGCAAAGAGATTGTAGTCAATTAGGGAAAAGTACTTATCCAGACAAATATTCACCATTAATTTGATAGGTTGATCCTAGATCATCTCTAATTCTTTCCTATGAATGTTCCTATTCCTTTTCTTAAGTTATAAACAGGACAAACAGACCCTGAGAATACTAACTATCAAACAACCAGGAAAACCTCCATGATTCAATTCAATAGCAGTAATGAGCACATGAATTTAGATAGATACATGCAAGTGTAGCAAATAGTCATACAATTGCATGCAATTAATTCTCTCTACAATAAACCAGTCCAAACAGTTCTTAGAATATTGTAGTTGCTACACATGAATTAGGTAACTCAAACAGTAATTACCAAACCCTAGCAATAGACAATTAGTAATAACAACTAGTTGCGTCCAACAAGCGAAATCAGTAAGAATCAATGGGATGAAGCACAAGAGAATCAATACATTCAAAGGAAAAGAAAGAGAATTATAACCTCACAACCATTATTCAAACAAAGGCTTCAATTGTCGGACTAAGCAATGCTGCTTAGTTCTTCATTACTCAAAGGGAAAATAATACTGAATGGAAAACTGAATAATAGTCTAGATGATGAATGGAGGCTATGGAACTAGGTTTAAATAACCTAGAAACCAAAACCTAAAGTAAAAAGATAACAAACCTAATCCTAAAAGGAAAATAATATAAAGTACGAAATAAGAAAAGAAAATAAAACCGAAAAAAGTAAAAGTAAAGAACTTCGGAGAATTCTCGCGCCTCGCTGCCGTGTGCTTCCACGATCGCGGATGGAATTCCGCGGTCGCGGAAAATTCAACTTCCAGACTTGTGTTCTCGACTTGGCCGCTTCGCTGAGGGATATTTCCGCGATCGCGGATGGAATTCCGCGGTCGCGGAAAATGCAGTTTTCTTCTCGTTGTTCTCGAATTTGCCGCGATCGACCTCCGTGCTCATCCGCGGTCGCGGCAGCTTCCTTCTTCGCTTCTTCGCATTCTTTCTTCGACTCTTCTCAGTCTCCTCAAGTGGTCTTCTCCTCATCTTCTGGATGTCTTCATTTTAAGCTTCTCCAAACCACTAAAGTCACACTTCTACTTCTCAACTCCAATCTCTACAATACGCTCTAAACATCTCCAAATGGTACCCAAAACATCGGTAACAACTCCTAGTTAAATCCTACAAAGTAGCGCTGATCACGCGGTTTTGCCCAGCAAAGCCGCGATCGCGGCTATGCAAACCGCGATCGCGACACTGCCTTTTCTTCGTCTTTTCGTTCCTTCATACCCATAACTAATTAGGGTTTTGTTTTAAAACTCATCTCGTATGCGTCGTCGGTGTTGGATTGTGTTCGTATCCATGGATGATTGTACGGATTAGAATCCGACCCTACTGGATGATGATAAATTCCAACGGGAATTTTAGTAGGCAGCCGTGCACAAGTTCAAGTTTCCGGATTTCGGACCCAACTCTTCGTTCGTCCAGACTAAAGGCAAGTGGCGGTTCGCTCTTGTTGATTTATTCCATATTTATCTTAATTATCAATTACTTAATTGTTTATCTAAGTTGGAATAAAGTTGTTGATTTGTGTTTGGGAACCTAAACGATAAAATGTTGTGTTAAGAATATGAATTTATAATAGGTTGTATATATTGCTAGAAACAACGCTATTGTAACACCCCCAAATTTAACCCCATTTGAAAGCGCTACTGCCGATGACCCCAGACGTAAACCCTGAAGTCACCCCAGGCTTTTCCGACGTCATAACTGACTTAAAACACAGTTACAATACTAAAATCATCGCTTTTATTAAGCCACATGGTCGCGGAATTACACGATTCCTAAAATGACCCAATTTTATCAGAAATACAAAATAGCACAGCGGAAATCTTTTAAATACAAAGCGACAAAACAACTTGTCGAAACACCGTTCATCTTCATAGTCGTTCTAGCCTTCTCGGATCTTCAACACACCTGATGTGCCAAATCGGACGGATGACACCAGCCAACCATGCAAGGAATATAACGGTTGGTCAGTCTAATGAAAGACTACGCAAGGGTACAAAGCAGAGTGGTTCGAAGCAGTCGTATTAGGTTAGACTCATCGTCCCTCGAATAATAACCGAGTACGCTAGTCAACCATCATACTCCTACTAGAATATACGAAGCAGCATGAACAAGAGGAGATTCTGGAGACCGAGTCTTACAGCAATCAATCCCAAAAGAAGACTCCAAATGAAATGAGCCTTAAAGGAAAAGATGACAAATGTTGGGGAACATAAACAAACACACACACACACATCATCACAATATCGCATACGAGCGATCTACAACTAAGACGAGCTTTTCCTAGCTGCACTAGTGCCTAGCTGCACCACTCGCCACACAATTTAAAATAAGTGCTACTCATACGGCACTTTATTATTATGGTCAAGGCATTTTCATTATGTGCATACTCATGGCATGTATCTTATTTAAATTACCACACACGCACATCACGTTATAAGCTTTTAACATCTCTCTACAAGAGATAACACGGGGAATAATCCCAGGGAATAAATCCCATCCACTTGTATTTTAACAAAATAACGGGGAATAAATCCCAGGGAATAAATCCCATCCAGTTGCATTTCTGCATACACGTATCCTCTATTAGGATAGGGTCATGACCTGAACAAAACTAACGGGGAATAAATCCCGGGGAATAATCCCAACAATTATGTTACTACACACGGACTGTACTAGCAGTCAAACACACAATCACAACACAGAGAACCATCACGGCTCAACCTGAACAACTAACACCCTAGATTTAATAATCTAAACACACACGGTAAATCACATCAAAGACCCTTACGGCCTTCACCTGCACAAATCTAGAATAGACTAGCGTCAGTTCTAGCAGAATATACAACCTAGTATAATAACTTCTTTTAAACACATAAGGTTATCAAAACAATTTCCAACATAATTCAGAATCATCCCAAATTAATTAACAACAAAACAATTGATAATTAATTGAAGTATGGAATGATGAGCAAGAGCGAACCGCCACTTGCCTTAGATCCGACAACTTCGAATCAAGCTGAGCAACGTCTAGTTCCTGGATCTGAAACTGGAGCAGATCTTGGATATTAAATCCCTAAGAAATGGCCCATAACAAGACCCTAAGTTAGATTCAATACACTTATATATGAATCTAAAAGAATACAAGAAGAAATCAAAGGAAACGAGCCAAGCCCAAAGCCAACCCATAAAACACACAACTCGGACACACATACCGCGATCGCGGCAAGTCGCGGTCGGTCGCGGTTTTCGTGCTGTGACAGTGGCTAGCTCGCGAGACAACAATGGAGAATTTCTTACCCAAACCGATTTGTTTGCCTTCGATTTGTCTATGGTTCGATC
Source organism: Rheum nobile (assembly GCA_027886185.1). Taxonomy (NCBI): domain Eukaryota; kingdom Viridiplantae; phylum Streptophyta; class Magnoliopsida; order Caryophyllales; family Polygonaceae; genus Rheum; species Rheum nobile. Next base: position 10,183,747 of record WOAB01000485.1, read on the forward strand.
TCCCAACACCTCAAAGCTTCCAACAACACCCAGGAGCACCTTCTCGACTCAAGAACCACTCGAAATCTCCCTCTCACAAAGATCCAAAACTGCTCAACAATGGTGAAAAACAGAGGAGAAACAGAGGAGGAAGAAGAAGGAAGAAGAAGAGAAAGAGAGCTCCGGTTCTCACCCCTTTTATAGCCCAAATCCGACCACCTCCAAGGGGACAAAGGCGAAGGGCCACTTGGCCTGCCCAAAAAATATCCCAACCGAGCCAAAAAAAACAGAGCTACAGTAACCGCCACGCGAGGAAGACGACCGCCTCTGTCATTGGCATTACCGCGATCGCGGCCGGTCGCGGTGGATCGCGGTTCATCGCGGTCAATCGCGGTGAGTCACGGTTTTAAGCCGACTTCGTTTATTCTTATCCGAACTTGGTTTGGATTAAATTTCTTAACTCCGGGTTAAATATATTCGTACATTAACGATACATTAACCCCAAAAACACCTCAACTGTATTATATAATGCTCGGAAAATTTTACAGAGCTCAGACCCCTTTTGAGAAGGTCCGAGACTCACTGAATTAAATCCGTCTAGCAAAACGGGCATAAGAAAAATTTAAAAAAAATAATTCAAAATACCCTTAAAAATTACGGGGTGTTACATTACTACCCCCTTATTTTAAGTTTCGACCCCGAAACTTGCATTATCAAGGCCGACAACAAGTAGGGAAAGTATCTAAGTACACCCGTCTCAGTCTCCCAAGTAACCTCTTCGGTTTCTAACTTGGAGCACAAAACTCGTACCAAGGGTACCACCTTGCTGCGTAGCTGTCTCAAACTTCACCCTGAATGGTAATCGAGACATCTGACAAACGCTTGGTTCAAACCAAATATTTATTTTAGCAAGAATAATTACAATAAAAGTTTTACAACCTTGATGCGTTCTTAAACTTACTAACACAACCATTCAAATCAAAAGACTGGGTAACACCCAAATCTACAACCTACAACAAAAGTAGAAAGCTTTAAGCAAATGGAAAATCAGATCCATCCGCCTCACGCATCACGTAAAGACGTTGACCTTGACTTCCAGAAGCTACTGGAGCCTTCCCTTTATTCTGTGCAGTCGTCTGCATCGTAGGACTAGGAGCCTCCACCAGTTTAAACTCCGGCTGGTTGCTCTGAATAGCAGACCCTTGCTGAAACTCAGATCTTCTTTGCTTTCTCTACAGGCAAAACCTCTGCATGTGACCTGCTCTCCCACAGTCGTAACATGTCTTTATCTCTTTTAGACATTCATTCCTTTTGTGCCCAGGTGCACCACAGTTGAAACACTGAATTGAACTCTTTCCTTGGTCAAACTGTTGTGTCGACTCTCCTTGAGTCATACCCGTCTTTGCTTTGCTAGCCTTGACGAAGTCAGATGGTGGCGCAGGACGTTTAAATCCGTTCGTCTGAGACTGATCTTGCATCAACTTCTGCTGGTCACGCTTCTTCGCCGACTCCTCTAGAGTCACTTCTACCTGATAAGCTGCATCCACGTACTGCTCCAAAGTAGAGCATCCGTGACGCACCATCCATGGTTTAATGTCTGGACCCATCCACTCATGGAAGTGCCAGATCTTCTGCTCCTCGCTGTTACATCTGACCCAGCGTATTGCAACAAATGATTGAACTTAGTGGCAAGCTCTGTCACCTTCAATCCTTCCGTCTTCGGATACATGAACTCCTTGTGCTTCTCATCCCTCATAGCTCGGGAAAAGAAACGGTCGGTCATCTTGGCTTTGAACATACCCCAGTTCAGCCCTGGACGATCTGCCAACCTGGTGCCTTCCCACCATTCACTGGCTTCCTCTTTCAGATGGAGAGAAGTAATATGCACCTTCTCAGCTTCAGTGCACTCAATATTGCGGAATAACCGCTCCAGGTGTGAGAACCAATAGGCCACTCTGACCGGTTCTCCTTTTCCGTCATAGCTGTCAGGCCTCATAGAATTTATGGCCTTCAGTGCACGGATATAATTACCTCCATTCCTGATCACCTCTTCCTGATGTACAAGGACATTTGGTTCCACAACTCTAGGAACCACTTGAGAAATTGGCACCTCTTGTGCCTGAGGCGCAACTGGTCGCAGTATCTCAGCCACTGCTTGCACAATCATTCCTCGAAATACTTCCATTGCAGCAGCATCTAAAATCATCAGAGCGTTAGCCTGAACTTGGACACCGCCTCCGGAATTATTGTGAGCAACATACTCGTGCTCCTCCACAGGGTTTGGAACAACCCTTACATCCGGTCTCGGGTCATTGCTCGGCCCAGTACCAGCATGAATAATGTTCCTTGAGTCCACCATCTAATTACCGATCAAAGTCCAAGTACTTTATACATTAATATCTATTCGAAATGTATTAACAGTCAACTCAGAGTAGATCTACTTGGTAACTTTCCTAGATGAACACCAAACCGGAATACTAGGTTCTACAACCTCAAATCCTGACAAGAGAACTGAAAACTCAAGTCTAACTGGAGATGGCGAAACCACCTCGACTTTATCCGAGTTCCTTCTGAAGAGAACTGCACCCTTAACCTTTGGGCGACGAAGAGAGAATCTTAGTCTTTCTAGATATAGAAGCAACTTCCGTATCAGACTCAAGAAGGCACGACTATGAACGGCTTTTTATTTGAAAATTTCAGAGCTCTTGGAAAACATTTTAGCTCTGATACCATTTCTGTAACACCCCCAAATTTAACCCCATTTGAAAGCGCTACTGCCGATGACCCCAGACGTAAACCCCGAAGTCACCCCAGGCTTTTCCGACGTCATAACTGACTTAAAACATAGTTACAATACTAAAATCATCGCTTTTATTAAACCACATGGTCGCGAAATTACACGATTCCTAAAACGACCCAATTTTATCAGAAATACAAAATAGCACAGCGGAAATCTTTTAAATACAAAGCGACAAAACAACTTGTCGAAACACCGTTCATCTTCATAGTCGTTCTAGCCTTCTCGGATCTTCAACACACCTGATGTGCCGAATCGGACGGATGACACCAGCCAACCATGCAAGGAATATAACGGTTGGTCAGTCTAATGAAAGACTACGCAAGGGTACAAAGCAAAGTGGTTCGAAGCAGTCGTATTAGGTTAGACTCATCGTCCCTCGAATAATAACCGAGTACGCTAGTCAACCATCATACTCCTACTAGAATATATGAAGCAGCATGAACAAGAGGAGATTCTGGAGACCGAGTCTCACAACAATCAATCCCAAAAGAAGACTCCAAATGAAATGAGCCTTAAAGGAAAAGATGACAAATGTTGGGGAACATAAACAAACACACACACACACATCATCACAATATCGCATACGAGCGATCTACAACTAAGACGAGCTTTTCCTAGCTGCACCACTCGCCACACAATTTAAAATAAGTGCTACTCATACGGCACTTTATTATTATGGTCAATGCATTTTCATTATGTGCATACTCATGGCACGTATCTTATTTAAATTACCACACACGCACATCACGTTATAAGCTTTTAACATCTCTCTACAAGAGATAACACGGGGAATAATCCCAGGGAATAAATCCCATCCAGTTGTATTTTAACAAAATAACGGGGAATAAATCCCATCCAGTTGCATTTCTGCGTGCACGTATCCTCTATTAGGATAGGGTCATGACCTGAACAAAACTAACGGGGAATAAATCCCGGGGAATAATCCCAACAATTACGTTACTACACACAGACTGTACTAGCAGTCAAACACACAATCACAACACAGAGAACCATAACGGCTCAACCTGAACAACTAACACCCTAGATTTAATAATCTAAACACACACGGTAAATCACATCAAAGACCCTTACGGCCTTCACCTGCACAAATCTAGAATAGAATAGCGTCGGTTCTAGCAGAATATACAACCTAGTATAATAACTTCTTTTAAACACATAAGGTTATCAAAACAATTTCCAACATAATTCAGAATCATCCCAAATTAATTAACAACAAAACAATTGATAATTAATTGAAGTATGGAATGATGAGCAAGAGCGAACCGCCACTTGCCTTAGATCCGACAACTTCGAATCAAGCTGAGCAACGTCTAGTTCCTGGATCTGAAACTGGAGTAGATCTTGGATATTAAATCCCTAAGAAATGGCCCATAACAAGACCCTAAGTTAGATTCAATACACTTATATATGAATCTAAAAGAATACAAGAAGAAATCAAAGGAAACGAGCCAAGCCCAAAGCCAACCCATAAAACACACAACTCGGACACACATACCGCGATCGAGGCAAGTCGCGGTCGGTCGCGGTTTTCGTGCTGTGACAGTGGCTAGCTCGTGAGACAACAATGGAGAATTTCTTACCCAAACCGATTTGTTTGCCTTCGATTTGTCTATGGTTCGATCTCCCAACACCTCAAAGCTTCCAACAACACCCAGGAGCACCTTCTCGTCTCAAGAACCACTCGAAATCTCCCTCTCACGAAGATCCAAAACTGCTCAACAATGGTGAAAAACAGAGGAGAAACAGAGGAGGAAGAAGAAGGAAGAAGAAGAGAAAGAGAGCTCCGGTTCTCACCCCTTTTATAGCCCAAATCCGACCACCTCCAAGGGGACAAGGGGACAAAGGTGAAGGGCCACTTGGCCTGCCCAAAAAATATCCCAACCGAGCCAAAAAAAATAGAGCTACAGTAACCGCCACGCGAGGAAGACGACCGCCTCTGTCATTGGCATTACCGCGATCGCGGCCGGTCGCGGTGGATCGCGGTTCATCGCGGTCAATCGCGGTGAGTCGCGGTTTTAAGCCGACTTTGTTTATTCTTATCCGAACTTAGTTTGGATTAAATTTCTTAACTCCGGGTTAAATATATTCGTACATTAACGATACATTAACCCCGAAAACACCTCAACTGTGTTATATAATGCTCGGAAGATTTTACAGAGCTCAGACCCCTTTTGAGAAGGTCCGAGACTCACTGAATTAAATCCGTCTAGCAAAACGGGCATAAGAAAAATTTTAAAAAAATAATTCAAAATACCCTTAAAAATTACGGGGTGTTACAGCTATTATATATAATTCTATATGATATTACCGTAAAGTGATCACTGGATTTTGTTGTGGGTTTATATGTGAACTTACATGCTTAGTTAGCACGAGTATTCGTAGGAACGCTATGTACCTTGCGAGGTCTAGTCGTTTCTTTATAACAAGTATTAGGAGGTTTTTGCCCTAGTACTCCTGGTCATGACTGTAACCTTATTCGTATATAAGTGGTAGGTGCACTTAGCTAGTGCCAATATTCGGGATTCATCCCAAATATATCTCTCGTATCGAGATGATGTGAATTAAAAGCCTTAACGTGAATGTACGTTTTGAAAGTAAATAAGATAAGTGCTTTTACACACATAATCAATATACCCTCGGGCGAGAAGTATAACGTGGAACCCGCCCAGACTCTTGTTAGAGTAAGTTCTCTTTCCAATCTGGATTCGCAGTACGCGGTGAGGTTGGTCGTGGACCCAAATAATCAAGGTCGTTTTTATAAACTCGTGTGAAAAATTAACGTTTCCAAACAATTGCATACGTTTCTTATAAGACTCAATTCCGTTGGCGTATTTCTCTTGAATCTTTCTTTTTCTTGTATTTCCGTAGAAGTATTGAAGTTAGCATCGTCTATCGGCTATTATTCGAAAAGCGATTGTTATAACTTAATACGACTACTTAGAACCTTTTCTTCATACCCTTGCGTAGTCTTTCATTGGACTAACCAACCGTTATTTTTCCTTTGCATGGTTAGCTGGTGTCATCCGTCTCATACGGCACATCAGGTAAATTTCCTCAACTGTAAGAAGGCAAATCCACGACGTTGAAGGCAGTTGATATTTTGAGTGTTTCCTTAAGGTTGAGGATCCTGGCGTGGGATTTATACGGTTCAAAACCCTTTATGGCATTTTATATATTTTAAAGACTTCCGCTACAATATATGTTTTTGTGTATTTGGTTTCAGTTATCACTTGTAACTTGCAACATCGGTGTGGAACATTATTTAGTCATTTCATGATATTTAATAAAGTTTACAATGTTATATTTATTTGCAATAAAAACGATAAGCCTTAGGTGACCCCAGATATGTATTCTGAGGTCACTGGCGGTAATATTTCCAAGTTATTTTTGGGGGTGTTACAAATTTGATATCAGAGACGAAAGTTTTTTTTTTAAATGTTAAAGATTTCAAATCATTTTTTGTAAAACAAAACTTTGAGAAAAGTTCTCCTTTCGTAGTAAATAAATTGATTGGGTTATTTCAAAAGACGTGTCAAAGTTTTAACAAAATTATACTTTTGAGTAGATTTTATACTTTGAAACCTCTGCCGTTCTAGTCGTGCCTTCTTCTCTTGTCTAAATATAGAAAGTTAGCTTCTATATTTGGAAATATCTAATTCTCCCTCGTCACCTCGCAGGCAATGTGTGCTATCGTATCGCAGCTCAAGGGAAGGAAGGAAGCCGAGATAGCTCTGCCACTTAAGGCCGAGCTCGAGTCCCCTATTATCCCGATTTGCGCTCTAGTTGGGGATTCGGTTAGTCCTCAAGAGGAGGAAAGGACCGTTCTCGGGGAGTCGGTGGTCCTTATATCAGACAGGGTGGAAGACCCCGAGGAGGATCCCGAGGAAGACCCCGAGGAGGATCCCGAGGAAGACCCCAAGGAGGACCCCGAGGAGGATCCCGAGGAGGACCCCATGGAATCTGAGCCGGAGTTGGATCTGGAGCACATGCTTGTGGATGATGAGGAGGATCCGGGGATGCAATTCATTTTCCCTAGCCCGGAGTTGCCACCATTTCCGGGGTACACACCTTTGTCCCCTGCTGCTTGGGAGGCAGTTGGTGTGTCTGGTGCTGATCAGGTGGAGTACAAGCCGTTAGATTCACTAATAGCTCCGCCTCCATATCCTACCCAATCACCTCGAGAGCCGGTGATGAGCCTTGCTTCACGCCGCGTACTACGTCAGAATGAGATGGCTTCCACTGAGGCTCGCCGCCATGTGGATGAGATGACAGAGCAAGCTCATAGGCGAGCGAGACCATGGGGAATGTTGGAGGCTTTTGTGGATGTTCCCACCCAACAGGCAAGGGTTAGGCCCCGTGTGCTAGTTGAGCACATGAATGAGTGGATGGACTCGCTATACGCTCTGGAGGAGCGGGCTTACGATGTTGAGTCCAATCTCTCCCTCATGCTGGAGAATGTCCACGAGCTTCAGGAGAACATTAGGGAAGAAAAGCAACTGATCAACCCGCACTACGAGCTGGATGTGGCAGATTTTCGCCCAAGGTTCTTGGATCGGTTTTGCTATCCGGGTCCTAGTAGCTCGAGAAGACCAGCTCCGGAACCAGAAGACAGGTCACCTCCGAAGAGACATTAGGGCTAGTGAGTACATGAATCTCTTCCAAGACACCTCGAGGGGGCAGTAGCAAGTCGTAGTGATCATTTCTCGCTGTTTTGCTTTTCATTGTTATTAGAGCATTAGGCTCCTAACAGTTTTGTCTTGTCATTTAGGAAGGTTATTGTAAGACTTATGAAACATGGTTTCAGTTCTTTTTATCAATAAAGTTTGCAAGATTAATCTACTCTGAATTAATTACATTTATTGTGCTTCTTTAGATGGTATATTAATTTCATGGAGTACTTTAATAATTTGATTGGAAAACAGATGGTGAACATGAGGAACACTACCCGTGCGGGTGCTGGGCCAAGTAACGACCCTAGGATAAACCTGAGAAGTACTGCTAATCAGGTGGATGAGAGAGAATCTGCCTCTCACAATAACCCAGCAGGCCATTACCGTGTTCAGGCTAACCCTCGAGTGGAGAGGGAAGGAACTTTCATCCCACTAACTGCTCCAGTGGTCTTTGATGCTGCGGCCATCGAGGCCATTCGAAGGATCGTTGTGTAGGCTATCACCGAGATAGTTAGGCCGACTGTACAACAAGCGCAAGGTGTCCCAGTTCCTCAGGTTATTCCTGAATTTGGGGAGCCAGTGGACCCTGCACCTCCGATCGATACCATGGGAAATGGAGGGAATTACGGTCGGGCCTTGAAGGCCATTAGCTCGATGAGGCCTGATAGATATGATGGTATTAGATAACCAGTTAGGGTGGCGTATTGGTTCTTACACATGGAACAGTTGTTCAGGAATATCACTTGCACTGAAGCTGAGAAAGTGCACATTGCCTCCCTTCAACTAAAGGATGTGGCTAGTGAATGGTAGGAGAGCACCGGATTAGATTATCATCCCGCGTTGAATTGGAGTATGTTCAAGAACAAGATGACCGATCGTTTCTTTTCTCGTGCTATGAGGGAGGAGAAACATAAGGAGTTCCTTTACCCCAAGACTGATGGGCTGAAGGTGACTGAGCTAGCTGCAAAATTTAACCATTTGTTGCACTATGCTGGAGCGGATGTGTCGAGTGATGAGCAGAAAATCTGGTATTTTCACGAGTGGATGGACCCAGATATCAAGCCTTTGATGGTGCGCCACGGCTGCTCTACTCTGGAGCAGTATGTGGATGCCGCCTACAAGCTAGAAGTGACTCTGGAGGAGTCAGCAAATAAGCGTAACCGACAGAAACCGCTACAGAGCCAGCCTCTGGCTAGTGGGTTCAAACGACCCGCACCGCCGTCACACTTTTCCAAGTCTGGTCGAGCAAGAAATGAGTTGACACAGTCAGGTCCTACTCAACGCTTGGGCCAGAGCAAGAACCCAATCCAGTACTATAACTGCGGAATGCCGGGGCACAAGAGCAATGAGTGCACGAGGGGTAAGAGAACGTGCTTTGCATGCGGGAAGGAAGGGCATTTGCAGACTTTTTGTCCTCAAAAGAGGTAGAAGGAGGCTGAGTCGCAACAAGGGTCAGTTAGCCATAATAACCGACCTCGAATCAAGCCTGTAGGGACTGCTAGTACCTCGATGCAAACAACTGCTCAGAACAAGGGAAAGGCTCTAGCTGCTCCAATGAGTCAGGGTCAGCGGCTGTACGAGATGCGTGAGGCTGATGGACCAAACGCTCTGATTGCCCAAGATACTATATACCTTCACTCTACATCAGTTTTCATATTGTTTGATTCAGGTGCCACTCATTCCTTTATTTCGGAGAAGTGTATGAGTAAGTTAGGGTTGAAGTGCAGTGAATCTTGCGAACCATTTGTGGTGAACCTTCCCAATGGTGAGCAATTAGTAGGGACCAAGCGACTGTCGGAATTTCCGATTACCATTCAAGGTCGGAAGTTCGAAGCTGACTTGATCTGTATAGCAATGGCTCCATACGACATCATTCTCGGGATGGACTGGCTGACACGTCATGGGGCGATAATCGATTTCAGCACAAGGACAGTGACAGTTCATCTGGGGGCCAGTTTCTATGTAGATTCAAGGGTCGTAATGACGCTGATAATGGGAAGTTGATAAATGCAATGTCCGCATTTAAGCTACTTCGATAAGGTTGTGTCGGGTACCTGTGTTATCTAGATAAACCCAAAAAGGATGAGACTTCAGTTCATGATGTTCCTGTCATATGTGAGTATCCTGATGTCTTCCCTAAAGAGATTCTCGGTTTACCGCTGAATCGTGACGTAGAGTTCACTATTGATCTAGAGCCTGGAACCTCACCGATTTCTAAAGAACCCTATCAGATGGCTCCAGCAGAGATGCAAGCATTGAGGAAGCAACTTGAGGAGCTACTCGAGAAAGGATATATAAGGCCGAGTGCATCGCCTTGGGGCACTCCTGTCTTGTTTGTCAAGAAGAAGGATGGTTCGTTTAGGCTTTGTATCGACTATCGAGAGTTGAACAAGGTCACCATCAAGAATAAGTATCCTTTTCCAAGGATAGATGATCTTTTGGATCAACTGCAGGGAGCGAATGTCTTTTCCAAGATCGATCTGAGATCTGGTTATCATCAGCTCAGGATTCGTGAAGAAGATATTCCGAATACTGCGTTCCGAATGAGATATGGACACTACGAGTTCGTAGTCATGCCATTTGGGCTTACAAATGCTCCGACAGTTTTCATGGATCTGATGCACATATATTTCCATTAGTATTTGGACACGTTCGTGGTGGTATTTATCGATGATATCCTGATCTACTCTCTGAACGAGGAAGTTCACGAGGAGCATCTTCGTATCACATTGTCGGTCCTCAGACAAAATAAGCTGTATGCTAAGTTGTCTAAGTGTGATTTCTGGATTAAGGAAGTGACTTTCTTAGGCCATGTGATTAATGAGAATGGGGTTATGGTTGACCCTCAGAAGATTGAGGCGGTAGCTGACTGGAAGCGATCTCAGAACGTTAAGGAAGTGCGCAGTTTCTTAGGACTTGCAGGGTATTACCGACGGTTCGTGGAGGGATTTTCAAAGATCACTCTACCCATGACCGGGTTGCTTCGCAAGGTCCACAAGAAGTTCATATGGGACGATAGGTGCGAGGCAAGTTTTCAGAAGCTGAAAAAGTGCCTGACGTCAGCACCAGTTTTGGCACTAACTGAAAGAACTGATGGTTATGTGGTCTATAGTGGCGCTTCAAAACATGGGTTAGGATGTGTATTAATGCAGAAAGGGAAAGTTATTGCATACGCATCTCGTCAATTGAATCCCTATGAAGTGAACTATCCAACGCATGATTTGGAGTTAGCGGCTGTGGTTTTCGCACTAAAGATTTGGAGGCACTATCTCTATGGTGTTAGATGCCAGATCTTTACCGACCACAAGAGTCTGAAGTATGTGTTCACTCAAGAGGAGTTGAATATGAGGCAGCGTCGCTGGTTAGAGCTACTCAAGGATTACGATATCGAGTTGCTATATCATCCGGGCAAAGCTAACGTGGTAGCCGATGCTTTGAGCCGGAAGACGCCACATGAGACCGTGGTAGCTTTAATCACTGCCCAAACAAAACTGCAACAAGGATTGTGTGAGATCGATGTTTTGTACGATCAGCGTCGAGGTTGCCTGAGTATGTTGGAAATTCAGGCTACGCTACTCAATCAGATAAGGGAGAAACAGGTTGATGATCTGATCTTAGTAAAGTTAAGCAGTAAAGTTGTGGATGAGAAAGCTCAGGGATTTGTGATTCAAGATGATGGATCACTTTGGTTTCAGGACCGGATCTGTATGCCTGACGGAGGTGGCCTTCGTCATTTGATAATGAAGGAGGCCCATTCATCAGCTTATTCTGTACATCCATGATCCAGTAAGATGTACAAAGACCTCAGAAAGAAATTCTGGTGGCCCAACATAAAGTGGGATGTAGCAGAATTTGTGGCAAGATGCTTGACTTGTCAGAAGGTCAAGATTGAACACCACAGACTAGGCGGTGAATTGCAACCTCTCCCAGTGCCAGAATGGAAGTAGGAGGATATTGCGATGGACTTCGTCACGGGGTTGCCGAAAACTCAGAGTCAAAAGGGTGCCATATGGGTGATCATTGATCGGCTCACGAAGATTGCTCATTTCGTGGCCATCAAGTCAACTTGGGGAACCCAGAGGCTATCGGAAGTTTTCCTACACGAGATTGTCCAATTGCATGGTACGCCAAAAACCATTGTATCGGATCGTGATGGCCGATTTATGTCGAGGTTCTGGAAGGAACTCCACAAGGCCATGGGAACTGAGTTAAGGTTTAGTACTGCATTTCATCCTCAGACGGATGGGCAGTCTGAGAGGACCATTCAGACACTAGAGGATATGTTGAGAGCCTGTGTGCTGGATCGTCCGACCAGTTGGGAGAACTACTTGAGTCTGATTGAATTCACGTACAATAATAGCTATCATTCCACCATTAAGATGGCTCCATTCGAGGCTTTGTATGGTCGGAAGTGCAGATCTCTGATTTGTTGGGATGAGAATGCCGACAAGGTTCTGCTCGGACTAGAGATAGTCGAAAGCACTGCCTCGGATATTGCCTTGATCAGACAGAGGATGCTTATAGCTCAGAGCCGACAGAAGTCTTATGCTGATTTGAAGCGCAGGAATGTCGAGTTTGAGGTAGGTGACAAGGTGTTTGTCAGGGTGTCGCCATCCAAGGGCGTGTTTATGTTCGGCAAGCGTGGGAAGCTCAACCCTCGCTACGTAGGACCATTCGAGATCCTTGACAGAGTTGGATCTTTAGCATACCGTTTGGCATTGCCGCCGTCGGCGCATCCTGTGCATAACGTGTTTCATGTGTCCATGCTGAGGAAGTATGTGCCAGATGAGTCTCATGTGCTGAGTTATGACGACATCGAGATTCAGGCAAATGGTATATACGAGGAGAGACCGGTGCGTATTCTCGAACGCCGTGAGAAGCACCTGAGGAACAAGGTGGTACCGTTAGTAAGAATCCTCTGGTCCAAGTCAGGATCTGAGGAGGTGAGTTGGGAAACTTAGGACTGAGTCTGAATTGCAAGGTCGTTTCCCCGAGCTGTTTTCAGCCTAGTTTCGGGGTCGAAACTTTTTTTTTAAAGGGGGAGGTATTGTAAGAACCCCTAAAAGTCCCAACCTTCATTTTGTAAGCAAGACGTGTTAGACATGATCTGTAACCCTGTAGGAACCATATGAATGTGTGGATACACATTTAATGAAATATATGGGTTTTAATTATTGGAGGGTTGCAAAAATCGGAATTAAGCATGACCCACGATCAAGGTTCGGGAGCAGTAGGCACGGCATTGCCCGCGATCGCGGCTATGCAGCCGCGGTAGTGCCCGTGACCGCGGTTATGGAACCGCGATCGCAACACCATTGCTTTGTCTTCTTCCTCGTCTTTACTGAGACGCCGACGATATATGTTCCAGTGTTTCTTCTCCGAGCGGCCGGTGTAGGGAGGTCAAGCGGTTGGGTGACCCTCTTATGCAGTGGAGAGCTCCACCCTTACCCTATAAATAGGGGAGAATCCGAGGGTTCTTCACATCCTTTATCTCTTCCTCTCGGTTTTTGGTGTTGTCGTCGGAGTTTGGTCATCGTCGGTCATTGTCGGAGTCAGAGTTCCATCAAGGCGAAGCCAGGAGTGGTGGTGGTGCGTGCTTGTCCAAGAAGCAAGATTCGAGCCTCGTATTTCCTCGGTATGGCTCCGTTGTGTTCGTTTAAGCTTGTCGTTCGACAATGGATCCCGCGACCGCAGCATAAATACCGCGATCGCGGCTGGGCAGAGGCCCGCGATCTCGGCTAGGCATGGAACCACGATCGCGGCCCATCTGCCACTGGCGCGGTTTTGCCCACCAAAGCCGCAATCGCAGCTATGCAAACCGCGATCACGGCACTGCCTTTTCTTCGTCTTTTCGTTCCTTCATACCCGTAACTAATTAGGGTTTTGTTTTAAAACTCGTCTCGTATGCGTCGTCGGTGTTGGATTGTGTTCGTTTCTAGGGCTAATTGTACGGATTGGAATCCGGCTGAAGAGGCTAAAGATGCACAAGCAAATGTCGTTGATTAGCCTTATCAAAGTAAATTATCCTAACCAACCTACTAAACAGAGTATAGCAGACAAGTAAGGGTCGATCCCACAAAGAAGGTATGATGTAGTATGCAAACGTGAATGACGAGTAACAAGTAACAAGTAATTGGGGGGTTTTGTAATCAAAAGAACACTAAGCAAACAAAGCAAGTAGATTGAGTTGAGAGAATATTATGAGGGAAAGTAGTTCCACTAGACCGAAATCCACAGTACAGAGATAGAGTTTGATCACTGAAATCTATTTCTTCCAAGTTCGTTTATTTATCCTTATAGTCGTTCCCAACCTGATCGTAAGTACTATTGATTCTCACAGTTGTCAATAGACTTATTACTATGCCAATGATAAAGCACAACTGATTCTCACAGTTGTCAGCGTACTTTATCACCAACACAACAATAGCAATGCACACAAGGATATAGGATACATGCAAGTAGAAAGACGTACAAGTACTCACTCCCCTACTTAACATGCAATTGATTCTCACACATAATTGTACGCTCGGAACCCCTATACGCACAATTGTGTTTGCCACTAGATATGCACTCGGAACCCCTATATGCAATCCTAGCAATTGATAAAAAGCATTCAACCTAGTTGATCAGGCTAAGAAGAACAACAAGAAATCAATATCAATATAACCAAGAGAATCAATCCGATATAAATAAGGATAAGAGCAAGGAATAGAAATCTCACAAACACATCAACTGTACTGCTTCAATTGTCTAGCAGAACAAAGGGAAGTTAGTTCTCCATCAAAGGGGATGAAAAACTCTAATTAGAGATTAACGATGAAAACAACAGACGCGATGTTATTGATGATGATTCTTATTCTCAATTTGGAGGCTGTGAGAATTAGGTTAAATAGAGTTAACCTAAAGCCCAAGATCACAAACCATATCAAACAAGGAAATAAAATAATAAAACAAAGGAAATCCGACTAATGCATAAAAAGAAATAAAATAACTCTGGCCGCGAGGTCCGCGCAACCACCGCGGGGCGATGAAGATCCACCGCGGGGCATCGAACTCTCCACCGCTGGGCGGTGGCTTCCTCTGGCGCGGGCTCCATTCTTCACTGAGAGTCATCGCCGGGTCGCGGCGAGGATCGCCGCGGGGCGGTGAACTCCAATCCTCCAGCTCTCTTCTTCTTTTCTTCTTCTGCTGCTCTCCAATACTACCAAGTGTTCGTAGCCTTCTCCATAAATGCTCCAGCAGCTCCATCTAAGCTGCAAATCCTTGGATTTCTTCACTTCTCTCCATAACATCTGAATTGCAGACATAGCACCAAAACTCATCCAAAACTCCTCCAAATTATGCTAATAGTTGCTAGTAAAGGTGTATGAAATAACACCTATCAAATTCCCCCATACTTAGACCTTTACTCGTCCCGAGTAAACTAAAGAAAAGATCACCCTCTCAATCGACACCAAGGCCTCAGGAAGTACAAGAAAACATGACACTAGCAACTACAACATATCAACAATAAGATCTAGACAACCAAAACAAGTGATGCAAAGATAGTCTAATCCTAACTCCAATCTAGCTCCTTATCGCTCCATGAGTGGCCTACCCGACAGTCCTTCTTTGACTCCCTTCTTATGACGCCTCCACCAAGATATGAAGATGAATCCTAGAATCACTCTTATTCTTTTACGCTCATCTTGCCTAGGCGCCCTTTTGGGTTTTTACCTAGCCACTCATTTCATTTTGCTAGATATCTCACCAATACTCACATCACTCCAGTCCACTTTTGCCCTGGTCTATACCAGTCGGACTACCTGCTTTTTACATGTACCTCCATTTCGGGTTTTCAGTCCATCCCAGGATTTTGATTGCCTTTTTATTTCTTTTTGGCTTTTTCGATATTTTTTTTTTAATCCGAAAACAGAAACGGAAACAACAATGCAAAAAACGAATGCAGAAATAAGCTATGTACACTAGCTAGCAAGAAAACAAGTCTATATCCCTCCCTCATACTTAAACTGAACATTGTCCTCAATGTAGAAAAGAGAACATCAAATGATAGGGGAAAGAAGAAATAAACGCACTATGGACCGGAAGGTGGTGGTGAGTACATCCCAAAGTAGTCCCTCATATGAGTGTCCATAGTGTCCAGACGCTCATCTATCTCCGCATGGAGCTGGGTCTGCCACGTCTGTAGACTGGTCTCTACTCGGGAAGTCCACCGATCCTGGCGCGTGGAGAAAGCATCCCATCTAGAGTACATCTCCTGCCATGGTACGACAAGTCCATACAAAGATGAATGCTCCTCGAACTATGAAGAACCGGGGTCGTCCCCCTCTACAGGATCAGCGGCAGCATATCCACCACTAGGGCCCTCTCCAAACGGACCTGAAGGAGCAACGGCAGGGGCATCATCGGCCGGCATCCGGCTATCGCTCTGAATCCACCAACCCGCGTATGAAGGCGAGTAAGTGAACTCCCGCGGCACAGTCAAAATATGGCCCTCATAAGATGCCCAGACCAAATCGCCATCCTGCCCCAGTGGCTTCATCATGGAGCACACCTTCATGTGTGCTAAATCATATACTGCGCAGGGGACCGACTGAGGAATCTGATCGCATGCAATCACCTTGGCACAGAGGAGTGTAATAAGACCACCCCCACAAATATCACGCGCCTCGCCATCACGAATCCTCTTCAGGGAACCCAAGAAAAGGGTAGCCCAACACGGCGTGTACTCTACAGTCCCTAGGATGCTCATAAACCACTAGAAGTCCTTCATGGGTACCTTCCCATCATCCGCATGGCCGAAGAAATCTCTCATCATCACCTTGTGGATCAATCACAGACACAGATTCACCAATTTGGAATTCACTTCCTGACCCTTCCTGAAACTCCTTCCTGTGGCCGCACGCCAGAAGTCCATCATCTCGGACTCATGAAGCCCACTAGACCACCCATCAGTTGGGTCCTTTGTAATACCCAGGGCTTCATTCACCACCTTCTTAGACAAGGAATACTCGTGCCCATTGTATTTGAAATGAATCTTGCGCAAGTGCCTGTCCCCCGAGTTATTGGTGATCTTCTCGAAGGAAGCAATAAACTGATAGCACAGCTCGGGGTACGCGGGGGCAGTCTTGTCCACAAAGTTTCCTAACCCACACTGTGTCAAACACATTGTCACACAAGCGAGCAAACCCATCTGCTCCAGAGTCTGCTTGTGGAAGAACTTCGAAGCAAACACCTTCCTCTCCTTCACAATGTTGTACACCTCACTCTCATCCCTAGTCGACACTTTCTTCTTGCCTCTCGATGCCATAATTGAGAATTGAAATGCTCAAATCAAAAGACAGACAAGGAAAACTCACAAACAAGTAAACACGGATCCGGGAGAGACTCAGCGCGGGGCGGCAGGGTCGCGGCGAGAAGCTGAGAACAGGCACCGGGTTGCGGCAAAGTCGGCGCGGTAGCAACAGTGAAGCGAAGCGGGAGCAACGCGAGGCGGAACTACGGCGGCGCGGTGGAGTTGTGTTTGGGCTTGGTTGTGAGGCTAGACTCCAATTTGGGGATTGGGGGCTAGATTATGCTCAAGGTCGAAAGGGGATTCAGGGAGAGAGTGGGGAAATAGATATGGGGCTAAATGGAGGCGTTGGAATGGGTGTTAGATAGTGGGTTAGGTCAGGAAAAGGGAAAGGAAAAGGGATGTTGGGCCGGTCATGTACCATGGCCCAAAAGAGAAATCTTGGCCCATAAAGAGGCCCAATCCGTCAAAACCTTAGTGACCACTTAAGAAATAAGCTTTTACTCACCCGTTTAAGGTTTTTTCGGGGCCCATTATTCTTGCTTTTTTTTTAATTTTTTTTTTTTTGAGAAGTTATACCTGACCTTCACCGCGGGGCGGTGAGAATGACTGGGTACCACATCTCTTCTCGGTTTTACTTTCGCACCTGTAATGTGAGTAACAGGCGAACGAAACAAAGCAAACTAAACTACGAAAATAATCTAATAAAAGAGAAAAATCAGGGAAAAACTAACACGGGTTGCCTCCCGGACAGCGCCTTGGTTATCGTCGTTGGCTCGACGTACTGCAAATCAACTACCATCTCGAATAGGATCCGTTTGGAATCCTCCAACTCGTCTCTTCTGTGGAGACCTCTCATGGAAAGGTTTGAACCTTAGACCATGTTCCTGCTTTGCCATCCACTCCAAGTTCATTCTCTTTGGAGTGTCTCCCCCATACTTTGAACGATGCGGGGGCCGATACGGCTCAATCTGAATATGCTGCACGTCACTAGATGAAGGCTTATAGCCTTGTATGGTTAGTGCAGGGGGGAAAATTCCCAAAGCAGAGGAAATGGGGTTTCCTATATCATCTAGCAAGACATCATCGATATGCAATTCATGCAAATCACGCAACTCAATAGGTCCATCAGGAGTGGGACACTCAACTACGGTCTGTACTGCATCAATTTTAGCATTTCCATGCACAGAATCATCAATATCAGTAATGCAGAGAGGAGCGGGTAATTCAATGGAAGTGACATTATGAATATAATGTCTGAAAATTATTCCATCAAATTCCATAGTCAGGGTACCACTATCAACATCAATCTTAGTCATGGAAGTTTTCATAAAAGGTCGCCCTAGCATAACAGGGGCAACTTGCTCATCATAATCCATATGCATAACAAAGAAATCAACAGGGAATATCAGGGGACCTATCCTAACAAGGACATCTTCTACAATACCCTTAGGGGGCAAGCAAGAACCATCAGCAAGCTGTATAACAATATTAGTATCATGCAAGGGTCCTAATTCCAATTTTTCAATTAATGAATAGGGTAGGACATTAATTGAGGCACCCCAGTCTAGTAGTGCTTTCTCAAAAAGATGCCCACCTATAGTGATAGGAATTGTAAAAGTACTTGGATCCTTGCATTTCTCAAGCAGACGTTTCTGAACCACCGCTGACACTTGTTCACCCACTGGACTCTTCTTCTGGGTCTTTTGTTTCTGAGCCCTCTTCACCGTGCATAGCTCCTTTAAGAACTTGGCGTATCGCGGGATAGCCTTAATAAGCTTCAGCAGGGGGATGTTCACCTCACAGTTCTGAAATGTCTCGAACAGATCCCTGTCGTCGATGACTCTTCTAGCCTTTAGCGCCTCATGAAAAGGTGATGGGGGCTTCTCTAAACCTAGAGGAGGGAACACGGGCCGAACGTAATTATCAACATAGGTGTCTTCAGCAGGAACAGATTTTCGAGGATCAGGTCGCGGCGAGCCCACCGCGGGGCGTAAGTGATCGCCGCGGGGCGGTGGGGTCACGGTGTCTTTCCTGAGCACAGGCACCGGGTCGCGGCGACGGTCGCCGCGGGGCGATAGGGTCGCGGTGACATCGACCGCGGGGCGCTCAGTGACTTCTTTCTCCGGATTCTCGTTTTCCTCTTCAGCAATAGGAGCAACGACCGTCTTACCACTTCTTAGCGTGATAGCACTCACGTTTTCTCTGGGGTTCACAATGGTCTAGGATGGCAGGGAGTTTGAGGCCTTTTGGTTAATCTTGGTCACCTCATCGGCTAACTAGCCAATCTGCCTCTCCATGTTCTTGATACTCGACTCAGTGGCTTGCACATGTGTGGCAAAGTGCTGAGTCAACGTCTTCAGCAAATCCTCAGTCGAAGCTCCAGAAGTTTGATCGTGAGGTCTCTGTTGGTACTGAGCTCTTTGCTGGTACTGTTGTTGCTGAGCCGGCTGGTATTGTTGTTGTGCCGATTGCTGACCGCCCTGAGGGTCACTCCATCTAAATCCTGGGTGATCACGGCCTCTCTGGTTGTAATTAGGCTGTCCACCATATTGTTGTCTAGGAGCGCCGTAGCCTCCTACAGCATTGACTTCGACAACACCGTCCTCTTGCAGCTGAGGACAAGCATCGGTGTGGTGGGCCTGATTAGAGCAAAGACCGCATGCTCTGGCGTGTTGAGGGGCATTCTGATTTGCTATCTTCATAACTTTCTCCTTCAACTCGGCCAACTCAGTCAACACCGGGCTTGGTCCTGCAGGGGTCACAACATTGACCGCCTTCCTCTGTTATGTCTTCCCGAAATTCCGGGTGCTCTCACTCATCTCCTGGAGTCTATTCATAGCGTCATCCGGTGTCAGGTTCAGAATACTTCCACCGCATGCAGCATCAACCATTCTTCTTTCTTGGTCCAGCAGACCATTGTGCAAATAGAGAACCAAATCTTGCTTGGCATACCCGTGGAATGGGCAGCTGGAACAAATCCTCTTGTACCTCTCCAAATAATCATAAAGTGTTTCATCACCAGCCTGCTCGATGTTTGCAATTGCCTTTTTCAAAGCATTCGTCTTCTTCGTGGGAAAATATTTGTCCAGGAACGCTTTGTGAAGCTTCGTCCATGTATCTATGGTTCCTGGCGGCAGGTGATAATACCAATCGCTCGCAGAGTCGAGTAGAGAAAAACCAAAAGCTCTCATCTTGATTTGATCTTCGGTCACGTTGCTGGGCTTCATGGTCATGCAGACATTGTGGAACTTGCCCAGGTGAGAAATCGGATCCTCTCCACTCAGACCGTGGAATTTAGGGAGGTAAGCAACAACTCCCGACTTCAATTCAAAGTTTACCCCTTCTCCTAGTGCAGGGATGATGACAGCTAGGGGTTGAGCCCCAATATTCGGCTCAGTAAGCTCTCTTAGAGTTCCAGTTCCAGCCATTGCAATAGCTGGGGTAGTAGCAGTCTCAACGGTTCCAACTGTATCTACTCCGTCTTCTCCTTGATTACGCAGGTCCCTAAGGAAAGATCTGTCAATCTCTGGATCCAAAGCTAGAAGGGGAGAGTCAGTACTACGAGTGTCGACCATAAGATAGGTCTCCACCAACAATCAATCACGAAAACACACAACAAACAAAAACCTTCCCCGGCAACGGCGCCAAATTTGACGCGGCTAAAGATGCACAAGCAAATGTCGTTGATTAGCCTTATCAAAGTAAATTATCCTAACCAACCTACTAAACAGAGTATAGCAGACAAGTAAGGGTCGATCCCACAGAGAAGGTATAATGTAGTATGCAAACGTGAATGACGAGTAACAAGTAACAAGTAATTGGGGGGTTTTGTAATCAAAAGAACACTAAGCAAACAAAGCAAGTATATTGAGTTGAGAGAATATTATGAGGGAAATTAGTTCCACTAGACCGAAATCCACAGTACAGAGATAGAGTTTGATCACTGAAATCTATTTCTTCCAAGTTCGTTTATTTATCCTTATAGTCGTTCCCACCCTGATCGTAAGTACTATTGATTCTCACAGTTGTCAATAGACTTATTACTATGCCAATGATAAAGCACAACTGATTCTCACAGTTGTCAGCGTACTTTATCACCAACACAGCAATAGCAATGCACACAAGGATATAGGATACATGCAAGTAGAAAGACGTACAAGTACTCACTCCCCTACTTAACATGCAATTGATTCTCACACACAATTGTACGCTCGGAACCCCAATACGCACAATTGTGTTTGCCACTAGATATGCACTCGGAACCCCTATATGCAATCCTAGCAATTGATAAAAAGCATTCAACCTAGTTGATCAGGCTAAGAAGAACAACAAGAAATCAATATCAATATAACCAAGAGAATCAATCCGATATAAATAAGGATAAGAGCAAGGAATAGAAATTTCACAAACACATCAACTGTACTGCTTCAATCGTCTAGCAGAACAAAGGGAAGTTAGTTCTCCATCAAAGGGGATGAAAAACTCTAATTAGAGATTAACGATGAAAACAACAGACGCGATGTTATTGATGATGATTCTTATTCTCAATTTGGAGGCTGTGGGAATTAGGTTAAATAGAGTTAACCTAAAGCCCAAGATCACAAACCATATCAAATAAGGAAATAAAATAATAAAACAAAGGAAATCCGACTAATGCATAAAAGGAAATAAAATAAAATAAAATAACTATGGCCGTGAGGTCATTAAGCGCAACCACCGCGGGGCGGTGAAGATCCACCGCGGGGCGTCGAACTCTCCACCGCTGGGCGGTGGCTTCCTCTGGCGCGGGCTCCATTCTTCACTGAGAGTCATCTCCTCGCCGCGGGGCGGTGAACTCCAATCCTCCAGCTCTCTTCTTATTTTCTTCTTCTGCTGCTCTCCAATACTACCAAGTGTTGGTAGCCTTCTCCATAAATGCTCCAGCAGCTCCATCTAAGCTGCAAATCCTTGGATTTCTTCACTTCTCTCCATAACATCTGAATTGCAGACTTAGCACCAAAACTCATCCAAAACTCCTCCAAATTATGCTAATAGTTGCTAGTAAAGGTGTATGAAATAACACCTATCACTGACCCTACTGGATGATGATAAATTCCAATGGGAATTTTAGTAGGCAGCCGTGCACAAGTTCAAGTTTCCGGATTTCGGACCCAACTCTTCATTCGTCCAGACTAAGGCAAGTGGCGGTTCGCTCTTGTTGATTTATTCCATATTTATCTTGATTATCAATTACTTAATTGTTTAATTAAGTTGGAATAAAGCTGTTGATTTGTGTTTGGGAACCTAAACGATAAAATGTTGTGTTAAAAATATGAATTTATAATAGGTTGTATATATTGCTAGAAACAACGCTATTATATATAATTCTATATGATATTACCGTAAAGTGATCAATGGATTTTGTTGTGGGTTTATATGTGAACTTACATGCTTAGTTAGCACGAGTATTCGTAGGAACACTATGTACCTTGCGAGGTCTAGTCGTTTCGTTATAACAAGTATTAGGAGGTTTTTGCCCTAGTACTCCTGGTCATGACTGTACCCTTATTCGGATATAAGCTAGTGGTAGGTGCACTTAGCTAGTTCCAATATTCGGGATTCATCCTAAAGATATCTCTCGTATCGAGATGATGTGAATTAAAAGCCTTAACGTGAATGTACATTTTGAAAGTAAATAAGATAAGTGCTTTTACGCACATAATTAATATACCCTCGGGCGAGAAGTACAACGTGGAACCCGCCCGGACTCTTGTGAGAGTATGTTCTCTTTCCAATCTGGATTCGCAGTACGCGGTAAGGTTGGTCGTGGACCCAAATAATCAAGGTCGTTTTTATAAACTTGTGTGAAAACTTAACGTTCCCAAACAATTGCATACGTTTCTTATAAGACTCAATTCCGTTGGAGTCTTTCTCTTGAATCATTCCTTTTCTTGTATTTCCGTAGAAGTAATGAAGTTAGAATCGTCTATCGGTTATTATTCGAAAAGCGATTGTTGTAACTTAATACGACTACTTAGAACCTTTTCTTCATACCCTTGCGTAGTCTTTCATTGGACTAACCAACCATTATTTTTCCTTTGCATGGTTGGCTGGTGTCATCCATCTCATACGACACATCAAGTAAATTTCCTCAGCTGTGAGAAGGAAAATCCCCGACGTTGAAGGCAGTTGATATTTTGAGTGTTTCCTTAAGGTTGAGGATTCTGGCGTGAGATTTATACGGTTCAAAACCCTTTATGGCATTTTATATATTTTAAAGACTTCCGCTACAATATATGTTTTTGTGTATTTGGTTTCAGTTACCACTTGTAACTTGCAACGTCGGTGTGGAACATTATTTAGTCATTTCATGATATTTAATAAAGTTTACAATGTTATATTTATTTTCAATAAAAACGATAAGCCTTGGGTGACCCCAAATATGTATTCTGAGGTCACTGGCGGTAATATTTCCAAGTTATTTTTGGGAGTGTTACAAGTGTCGCTTTATTTCTTGCTCAGATCTTTCTTATCCTTTGCTCTGATTGCCTAACACACATGCCTCGATACTTGTTCTGGATAATCGCTCTTGCACTTGTCTTGATTCTCGCTTTCTCCCTGCAGTTCCTTGCTTGTCGGGGTCTCTCAAACCAAATATGAACCACTTGCTTCTCCTCCATCCTTTTGTAGAGGGCTAGGTCACGAGGTGGTCGGAGGGGCGGGATCCCCTTCGAGTCAGGTGGTCACCATTACTTTGTGTCCGTGAATTGCAATGCCAGGTTATGCCAACAATAGCATGTGGAGTCTGTATGAATGTGGCTCTGAGCGCTTGCGGATCATTGTCTCTGATCCTCCTCCTTACTCTCTTCTCCAGGAGTGGTGTGAGCGCCTCAGGTAGAGGTGCTTTGAGGGAGGTGGGTCATGGCCGACGTCCCTCAAGACGCTCTTCGCTTTGGAGCGCCGCGACCGTCTAGGCGAGAAGGAGAAATCACCTTCCTGCCCAGTGGGTGTAGGGCAAAGTGGAGCAGGGGTAGTGAGGGCAGCATTTTGCTTCCTTACAGTTGGAGAGGCCTTTGTTCACTTTGCTGACTTCCTGGCCGTGGCGCGTAGGGGGGTGGTGGTGCTTGAGGCCGAGGGCGGGAGGCATGCTCTAGTGAAGCCGTGCCGCTGGGGATGAGAAGATGATCTCTTGAGCTTCCTCGGTCAGAGGGAGACAAGCTGGCTTGCATCTCCCTATCCACGGGATCTCCATGCATCTTTTCCTCTACGGGTTTTGCCAACTCTTCTGGCTTAGGGTGGAGCCTGAGGGAACGTGAGTCATGTTCACGTTTGCCTCGATCCTCTCGGCTTGTAGCCTTCGCGGGGGCCTCAGGGCCCGCGGCTGCTGACTGTGCTTGCCATCCTCCTGTCCTCGGTCTTCATCTTTTCTATGTTCATTTTTGTACACTTGTAGCCGAAATGGGTTTGCTACTTGTAATCTCTTTTGTATCTTTGCTTTACATGAATAAAGAATGCATTTTTGGCTTACTTGTTGTCCCCGTGCTTATTGCTTGCCTTCCCTTGTTCGCATTCATACTTGTAATCTCTCTTATTATTTGTTTCATTCTCGGTATTCTGCTGATGGGCCGCAGGCTATGTCCGCGGGTGTTGCGATTTTGCCTTGTGCGGTACAACTTTCACATGGAAGGTTGCTTCAAACCTCCTTGCTTCATGCTTGCTAATGTCTACTCGGCCTTCTCTTTGTCCAAGGATAGCTCATCGAGACCATAATGGCAGTTTGAACGTCGCTTGAGCGGTTTCCGAAGTGGTTGATTTGTGACAGTTTCTCTGCCCCCATAATCATAACCGTCCCGTCACATCACTGGTATAAATGGGGCATCCGGTCTTTCTCCGGCTTGTTGCTCATTTCTCGCTCTTCTCTTTACTTGTGCCATTGCCGCTCTCCTTTCTCGAGCTTCTTCGTGGAAGGTACAGGGTGGACCAGGGCTTCTTGTCTTTAACTAGGTAGGTAAGCAGCCCTCCTTCACCTTTTCTTCCTCTCTTATTTCTTGCGTCTTTTCCTTTATTTGACAGTTAAGAGAAAGACAAAAAACCTAGTTTAGGGTAAAAAACGATATGGCAAGTAGCGTTTCGCCGTAATCACTCCCTTTCTCTTCGTTTCTTTAGAGATTCCCTCACTTTTCTCATTTTCCACACCGGAAAGCTCGCTCGAGGTTTTATCTATGCGCTTACCTTCAAATCAGTTTTCACTACTCCCAAAAGTCCCCGCTTCAAGGGATGTCTCCGAGTTCTAGTGACAGGGACAACCTCTCGATCGGGCCTGGTGGTCGGGGAGTCTCGATGGTCAATATGGAGCCATCGAGCACGAAGCCCTGTGCCTAGGTGCCCGAGGCGACGAAGTCTCAGATGGTGGATCCTCGGACGGAGGGGTCTCGGGCAGAACCTCAGACGATGGAGCCGCGGACAGAGGAGCCCCAAGCGGCGGAGCCGCGCGTGGTAGAGCTTCCGGCGGTGGAGCCGTGATCCGAGGTGGGGCAAGGTGCTGGCAGCGGGTCCATGACTTCCTCGCGGTCGTCGTCGGGCAAGCCGACCTCGAGCGGGGCGGCCGGGAGGGCTAGTGGGAGGGTCATTCCCCCAGTTTTGCCCGAGGGGTTCAAGTCGGTCTGAACCGAGGGGGACGAGGACTTCAATGCATATGCTCGCAAGAACGGCCATTGCTCTAAGTTGACCTTCACGGGCCTCCAGGCCATCCGGGAAGAATATGACTTCCCCTCTAGCGTTTCACTTTCGTTACTGCGTCCCAGGGGACGCTCCTTGTACGCGTAATTTGGTGTGGTGGTGACGAACCTGGAAGCTTTGAAGGCCATCTTTTTCTATCCTACTCAGGGTCTGGTGCTCGCATTGCTAAGGGGTCTGAGGATTGCACCAATCCAGTTGCACCCAAATGCGTGGAGATGGATATTTGCCTTCCTGGTGAGGTGCCGTGAGATGGGGATCCCCCCCACTTTTCGGCATTTTGTTACTCTCTTCTCGGCCCGAACTTTCAAGGCCGACTACTATACGTCGAAGATGGAGGCCGTCAGCAATATTGTTCTCCCCTCCAAAGTTACGGATTGGGAGGCGAAGTGGTTCCCGTCCCTCCCCGTGCTTCTTTCCAGTGAAGTGAATAAGGTCCTTCAGACGCTTGTTGGTTTCCCACTGGGTGCGGCCTATGTGAAGGCACTCTCCCTTAACAAGGAAGGCATCGACTCGGTGTTGGGCACATCCTGGCTTACGGTATGTTTCCTTTTCTCCTTCCCCCTTCTTTTTTTCTTTCTTGCCGTGCGGTGCAAAGGGTTTTGCTAGGGTGACTTTGTTTCTTGTTTTTGGCCCTCTTCAGATGGGGTTCATGATCGGGGAGCGCCATCTGCGCGCCCAGGCATCGCAGGAACATATGAGGCATACAGAGAAGCGAGTATAGCGTGTAGAGAAGTTAGGGTGACAAGCTGAGGAGGGCGCCAAGAAGGTCGAGGAGCGGGCACAGCGTGCGGAGGAGTCAGGGAGGCAAGCCAGGGAGCACACCAGGGAGGCAGAGCAAGAAGTTGCCAAGCTCAACCGAGAGGCCAAGGAGGCTAAGACGGAGCTTTCCTGTCTGGGCCAGGAGTGTTCAGGGCTTCTCTTAGAACTTGAGAGCTCAAGGGCTACCATTGCCGGCTTCGCCGATCAAAAGTAGGCGATCCGGGAAGAGGCGGTGAATGAGTTTGCGAAGGGGCCACGCTACAAGCGGAGATGCGCGCACTTTTTGCGTCCAGTGTATGAGGCCGAGGGTCAAGACAGCTCGAACCAGATGGCTCATCACGCGGGTGTGGCTCCTATCGTTATCAACCTGCGCACCCAACCAGTAAAGCCAAAACAAACTGAGCTTTACCGACTTCCCCCAATCGGTCAGGTGGTGGATGACCATCTCGGTGTTCTAGAAGCATGGGGTGTGTCTACCCTTTTGGATGGGTCGACAGTGCCCGAGAGAGATCGAGGCACAAAGCGGAGTCACGACGCATTTGCCTCGCCATCTATTTTTACGGGCAGCTCTTTGCACCAGGCCGCTGCTCCCTCCACGGTGACAAGGGTGAGATCGCCGCTTAGCTTTGACATGTTCTCGGACCCTCCGAGTAGGCAGGTTCATAATGACGAGTTTCTTGCTACAATGTTGGCAAAAGCTTCAAGGGAGGAGAGCCACCAAGGTGCCACAGACCCTGGATTGCTGGGTGCTGATCACTGAGCCCCTGGTCGGGTGGCTCTCTTTGCTTGCTTTTTCTCCTCTTTGTCTTTACCTATGAGTAGGCATTTTTTTTAACAAATACTTTTTTGTGGACGAACATTTATTGCAGCCATCGGGCTGTAGGCGGTTAAGGTCAACCGCTTGCTATATATTGGCCTCTTTCTTGCTCACTTTGCATCGCTTGCCTTACTTGCGTGCTTCTGCTTTTCTTCCTTGTATTTCTTACGTTTGTCTCGCTCTCTATTTTCTTGCAGCCCGCAACAGGTGGACCATCCTCTCGGTTTTCCTCATTTGCCGGATAGTTATGCTGTGGAGAACCCTCAGATCGTGGCGGTGGTGAGGGTTTACTGGAGAGGGCGTCTGGCTAGGCGTCAGGGAGATTGGGCTGTGGCCGCCTTTCATCGCTACATCGGCGGGCGTCGGCGGAGATATACGTTGCTTTCCATCGGTTTCACTCTCGACACCAATTTTTACTTGGCTAATGTCGAAGATCCCAACTACATTGTCTAGGAGGTTCATTATTTCCCTTACCCGGTTGGGTTTCCTCTTGTTCTTCACTGGGTAGAAGACAAGTCGGATGCTTTTGCGCTCTATGCTTTTAGTCGCCGCGAACCGGTGTCGCTGTACGTGGTTGGGGATCGCTTAGTGCCTCCTGTCCTTTAGGGCTACTTCACGACTCACGTTGCCAGGTTGTACGGGGGCCGCGACTCACGATGCCAGATTATGTAACCTGACTGACATGTGCTGCCGGCCCTACTTATCTTTTGGCTCCTCCGTGATCGGGTTAGGTGCATCTCTTGACTATCCCCGTGAGGAGGGGCCTTTCTAGATTTCCTTTTTTAGGCTTAGTAGCTCTAGGCTGGGTGTGCCTCTTATATAATACTTTTTGTAACGCTCTCTTCTACAAATGAATAAAGTGCTTTGTTGTTGTTCTTCCTCTCATCTTTGTTTTCTTATTTTCCTTTACTATTGTCGGGCTACTCCCATCCCCCTGGCCCGGGGGCTTCGCTTGAGTGCACTGCATCATGGGAAGCTCGCGGGGCAAATAGAGTAGTCGGCCCCTCTTTTTATTGCTAGAAATAGAGGGTCCCTGCATGCCTTTGGTTTATGGCTTTGATGTTGCTTCGCGACTGAGCCCCTCGCCCACTTGCTCATGTCTGTCTGTAACGATTGTCTTGCTGCGTTCTTTGGGTTGCTCTCAGCCCCTCAAAGGCTTCTCACCTTGTGGGCCTTAGGGTGATATTCCTCATTGTTGGCCACCCGGTCGTGCTGCAGTTTGGGGTGGTGTTAGTTTTCTTTTCCTTGTGCTTCGTTCATCATTGCTCCGCGATCTGGGGCTTTTCGTTAATTTCCTTCCCTTTCAGTTGTACCCGAGTTTGTAGTCTTCACGCCTTCACCACTTTCTTGCTCTACGGTGCTTATCTGCCCCCGCGGTTTGGTGCTCCTGCCATTCTCTTGCTTCGTTGTATTTTCTCCGCTATTTCGTTGCTTTGTCCTCAGCTATGTTACCACGAGTCATTGCTTTAACTTGTCTTGCTCTTGCTGGTCTGGCGTTGCTCTTTGCTTTTTACGCGGACTGGTTCTTGCACATTTATTGTTTTCGTTATTTTAATATATTGCTCTTGCCCCTTCGCGAGCCCAATGTTGCTTGGTATTGCTTGGTGTTGCTTAGTATTTCTCTCGCCCCTTCCCGAGCCCAATATTGCTTAGTATTGCTTGGTGTTGCTAAGTATTTCTCTCGCCCCTTCCCGGGCCCAATATTGCTTAGTAATGCTTTCG
Organism: Rheum nobile; assembly: GCA_027886185.1. NCBI lineage: Eukaryota > Viridiplantae > Streptophyta > Magnoliopsida > Caryophyllales > Polygonaceae > Rheum > Rheum nobile. The sequence goes on from WOAB01000485.1 coordinate 10,212,528, forward strand.
CCCTTCCTCGGGCCTTGACTTTCTCAATATTGCTTAATAAATGCTTTCGCCCCTCCATGTGCCTTGCCTTTCTCAATATTGCTTAATAATGCTTTCGCCCCTCCTCGGGCCTTGCCTTTCTCAATATTGCTTAATAATTGCTTCCGCCCCTCCTCGGGCCTTGCCTTTCTCAATATTGCTTAATAATTGCTTTCGCCCCTCCCCGGGCCTCGCCTCTCTCAATATTGCTTAATAATTGCTTTCGCCCCTCCTCGGGCCTTTCCTTTCTCAATATTGCTTAATAATTGCTTTCGCCCCTCCCCAGGCGTTGCCTCTCTCAATATTGTTTAATAATTGCTTTCGCCCCTCCCCGGACCTTGCCTTTCTCAATATTGCTTATTAATTGCTTTCCGGACTCGCGTTGATGTTGCATAACATTCATGGGGCATTGATCAAAAAAAGGACTAGCTACTAACCGGCCCCGCCTGTGCCTACATTACATATGTTGTTCGAGCTTATATTGGTGTTGCTTTTTTGGGCGCCCTCATCGTTTTCTTGCTTACGAGAAGTACTTCTTCAGCTGTAAGACGTTCCACATGTTCGGGATCAGGTTGCCATCCTCCCTCTTTAGCTTGTAGGCTCCCTCAGTCACTTGGCGCGAGATGATGTACGGGCCTTCCCACCTCGGGTCTAGCTTGCCACCCTACGTTCTCCTGAGGACCAGGTCCTCTTTCTTGAAGCATCGGGGGAGGATTCTCTTGTTGTAGTGTGCGACAATCCTTCTCTTGTACTCGGCCTCGCGGATCTCGGCCATTTCTCCCACTTCTTCCATCAATTGCAACTCCACGGACATCCTCTCACTGTTTCTTTCCTCGTCATAATGCATAATCCTTTCATTTGGAAAAAGATGCTCTACTGGAATGACCGCATGAACCCCATACGCCAGGCAAAATGGCGTCTCACTGGTTCCTTTCTTTGGTGTGGTTAGATTGGCCTAGAGGACAAGCGGGATAACTTTTGCCCATCGCCCTTGTGCTTTATCTAGCCTCTTCTTTAAGCCAACTAGAATCTTCCCGTTTGCGTTCTCAACCAGGTCGTTTGTTCGCGGGTAAGCTACTGAGGCGAAGCGAAGGCGAATGCCCAGGTCGTCGCAGAATTCCCTCAACTTTTCCGTGTTGAATTGGGTCCATCGGTCGGTGACAATGTCCTGGGGGAGTCCAAAGCGACATATGATATTTTGCCAGAGGAATTTCTTTACCTTATCGAATGTGGTAGTTGCCAAGGCTTCCGCCTTAATCCATTTGGTGTAGTAATCGATGGCTACCAAGATGTATTGCAATTGTCCGGGATCACGAGGAAAAGGGGCGAGAAGATCCATCCCTCACATGGCGAAAGGGAATGGGGCACTCAAAATCTTCATTTCTTGTCTGGGCTACAGGATAGCGGGAGCATGAACCTCGCAGGGATTGTAGGACCGGGAGACCTCCATAGAATCTTTCCTCATTGTGGGCCAGAAGTAGCCGGTGCATTGGGTTTTGTGGGCAAGAGTTCTCCACCCAGAATGGCTATCGCATGTACCACTGTGAATTTCCTCGGTGAGTTTACGACCTTGCTCCAGCGAGACGCAATTGACGCCTGACGAGTTGTAGCTTTTTTTGTACAACCCACCTCCCTTCATGTAGAAGTGCGAGGCTCTGACCTACAGTCTCCGCCTTTCGGCCTTGTCAGAAGGAGAGGCCCCCTTCTCTAAGTATTCCTTCAGGGGTGTCCTCCAGTCGAGGGTCTCGCTGATTGTCATGACTTGCATTCGGATGGCGGAGAGACTCTTGCTTTCTACGCGGGCTATACCTATAGTGCAACCAGCTGACCTGGAGCCAAGCTTTGCGAGGGCATCTGCTGCCGTGTTCTCAGACCTTGGGATGGAGTGTATCTCAATCTGGCGTAAAGCCTTGGCCAATGTTCTCACTTTCTCGCAATACTCGGGCAGGATTCCCGTCTGTGCCTCATAGATCCCTTACACTTGGTTGACTACGACCTCAGAGTCACTGTAATAAGTCGGGCTTTCCGGTCCGTTCACTAGGGCCAGTTCCATTTCTGCTAAGAGGCCCTCGTATTCCGCCTCATTGTTAGTGGCCTTAAATTTCAAAGCCAGTGCGTACTCTGTTTTTTCTCCTCACGGGGACGTGAGGACCATGCCGGCTCCGTGGCCTCCTTCGTTCACTGCCCCGTCAGAAAAGAGCACCCAACAAGTTAGAGACCTTGTTGCTTCTGTGATGGCCTCATGCCTGAAACTTGCCTCGACAAGGAAGTCAGCGAGAGATTGTGCCTTGATAGCAGGGCGGCTCTTGTACGAAATGTCAAACTCTGAGAGCTCCACTACCCACCTCGTCATTCTGCCCGAGAGAGTAGGCCGGTGGAGTAAGTTTTGTAGCGGGAAGTCCGAGAGGACCTGCATGGGGTGGCCCTGGAAATATGGTCTTAGCTTACGGGCGGCTGTGACTATGACGAGGGCTAACTTTTCCACTGGCGTGTACCGTGTTTCTGCGGGAAATGGTTTTGCTCATGAAGTAGACCGGTACTCGCGCATCCTTCACAATGATTGTGCTGACTGTGGTATCCCGCATCACAATGTAAAGATGAAGCTCCTCTTCGGGTGCGGGAGCCGCCAAGGTAGGCAGTCGCTTCAAGTGGCTCTTCAACTCTTCGAAGGCTGTCACGCACTCCGGTGTCCACTCAAAGTTGTGGACTTTCCGGAGGGCCTTGAAGAAAGGGAGACTTCTTTCCGAAAGCGGGGCGTAAAACCTGCCCAAGGAGTTTACCACGCCAAGGAAACGTTGTACTTCCTTCACATTTCGTGGGGCCGTCATTGCTAAGATCGCTTCAACCCTCTTTGGGTTCACATTGATTCCTCTGGTGCTGACTAGGAACCCTAGAAACTTGCCTGCTTGCACTTTAAAAACACACTTTTCCGGGTTCAAACTTATTCCATTGCTTCTCAAGGTGTTGAAGACCTCGCGGAGGTCGGCTGCATGCTTGGAGGCATACCAATTTTTCACGACAATGTCATCAACGTAACCTTCCACTATCTTGCCTCTTAGATCGCGGAAGATGTGATCCACGATGAAAGCCAAAAGGTATTACGTGATAACAATATGTTCATTCCTCCGTGATGAAAGCCGTATGCTCTTCATCACGAGGATTCATCTTGACCTGGTTGTAGCCGGAGTATGCATCGAGAAAGTTAAACGCCTCATGCTTGGCCATGGAGTCTACCAGCCGGTCGATAGAGGGGAGCGGTTAGCTATCCTTAGGGCAAGCTTGGTTCAGGTTGGTGAAGTCTACACACATTCGCCACTTGCCGCTTGATTTCTTGACCATCACCACGTTGGCCAGCCAAGTGGGGTATTGGACTTATTGGACGAACCCAGCCGACAATGGCTTGAGGATCTCTTTGCGGGCTCCTTCAGCCTTGTCGTTAGCTTGGTTTTGCTTCTTCTGCCTCACCGGCTTGGTCCCTTGGATGATACTCAAGTTGTGGGTCATAAGAGCCTGAGGGATGCAGATTAGATATCTTGGTGTTCAGGCGAACACATCCCTGGACATGCCTAATAGCTCCTCGATTTTCTCTTGATCATTCACCCCCAGGTGGGTCCCCAAAAATAGCCTCTCGTCCTCCTTGCCGAATGGGGTTATCGCCCTTGTCTCCTCATTTTCTACGATCGGATGGACTTGCTCCTGTACTTTGAGGTCGGCCGGTTCCTGGGTCACATCTGAGGACCCTACTCCCGGCTTGAGTTCTTGGACTTGCAAGACTTGCTCTACAAGGCCCTTTTCTTTTAGGGTGGTTAAATAGCATGCCCGACTCTCTGCTTGACGGCCCTTCGACTCCCCTACTTCTCCGCGGACTGGAAACATTACCATAAGGTGGTACACTGAAGCAACAACTTGGAACTTGTTCAGGGACACTCACCCGAGGATTTCATTGTACGCAGAGGGTATCCTCATGACAATGACGTCTACCGATTCAGACCTGTGCGGGCTTCCTTCATCCCCCAGGATGAGGTCCAAGGTCACAACACCGGAGACGACAACCCTTTCTCCTGAAAAGCTGACTAGCGAGCAATCAGTGGGGCGGAGTTCTGTGGGTGAGATCTCTAATTGCAGGAAGGCGTCCAATATAAAATGTCCGTGGAGCTTTCCGTGTCGATCAGGATCCGCTTGACGAGCTTTGTCCCGAACTGAGCATGTATGACCAAGGGGTGATAGTGCGGGGTTTCCACCGCCTCCGCTTCCGCTTCTATGAAAGAGAGCTAGTGCCCCACTGGCGAACTGTTAGCGACGCTGAGAACCGGTATTGCGGGGTGATGCATTCCTCCTCATGCGTATCTACGCGCGGCCTTCATGCTTTCTCCCCACGGACTCGCGCCGCCAACGATTGTTCCCACACAACCATTCGGGGGAAGGTAGTTATCCCTCCCTGGAGGGGGTAGGGGTGGCGTCGGGTTCTTGCTCACCCCCCTGCTCATCGCTCCGTAGCCTCGAGCAAATAGAGATCCCAAAGTGGGTTTCTTAGCCGGGGATCTGTATCTCATGCACTCGTTGTCACCGTGAGTTTTGGATTGATGGTACGAGCATAACTTTTGGGGAGGTTGTCCTTGCTGGGGTGTTGCTTGGGACTTAGAACGATGTAGAAAGGGGTTGTACTGCAAGGGTGGTAGGTTCATCGACACTGTGTTTACCGGAGCTCGCTCTGGGGCTTTCCCTTTGTTTGCGGCCGTGGCAGGCCTTCTTTATTCCTATGGGCCCCTATACCTTCCCTTAGTCTCATTCTGGGGTGCATTCGGGGGTCCACGGTACAAGCTCGCCATTTCCTCGGCTCGGATGTGGATGTTGGCCTTATCCAGCAATTTGGAGTAGGTTGCCAGATCCTTCTTGGTGAATGAGAACTTGAAGTCTGAGTTCGCGAGCCCTTGTATGAATGCGATCTTGTCCACCTTCTCGTTGAAATCGCACACTTGTATCACGTCGACCGTGAACCTCTTTACGTATGAGGCTAGGCTTTTCGTCTCTCGCTGTCTCAGGGTAAAGATTTCTTGTATTCCCCGACGTCTCTTCCTCGAGCTTCCGAAGTGTGTTAGGAATGATTCCTCCAGCTGGGGGAAGTTGTTAATGCTTCCCGCTGGAAGGTTGATCATCCAAGTAAGGGATGCTCCGGTAAGCAAGCTAGGGAATAACTTGCACATAGTCGGTCCATCCACTTAACAAGACATCATCGCATACTTGGACTTTGAGATGTGGTCCTAGGGGTCTTCCTCGCCGACATACTCCCCCATGGTTTGAATCACGCTAGGGTCAATTTGGGAAATTGCCATTAGCACCTCGTTTGTGAAATCGATGGAGCCGTATAGGGCCGAGAGATCGGCGAGGTCCTAATGTACTTCAGGCCTGTCTACGGTGGGGTAGGGCTCCGCGTTTGAGAGTGGCTAGTTCGGGTGTCGGCATGTATTCGTACCCATAGGGTGGGTATGGCTCTTGTGGAAACCCATACTGAGGGTATGGCTCTACCGGCGCATAAGGAGGGGCTCCTTGGGGCATGTACGACCCCTAAAAAAGTTGGGCCTGTGTACTGCCACCCTTGGAAGTTTTCCTCCTCTATGATCATTAAATGGTGTTACGCGCTCAGGGTATAGGGTTCGTTAAACCTAGTCTTGCTGGTGCGGTTGGTGGACTCAGTGTCCGACATGGCCGGAGATGTACTAGCTGTGTGAGGAGTCCCCACGGTCAGCGCCAGTGTGATCGTCCGGTTTTCCGCAAGGGAAACAGTTGGCGGTTCACACGAATCCAACTCCGGCTCATTTCTCCCGGTGGCCTCTCTCCCCTTTCCCCGCCGATAGTCTCCGGTCATGCCAGACGCCCTCCAGTCCCGAGCTCCAACCTAAAAGAGTATCGGGGACGGTTGGGCTATGGTGTCTGGAAGATTTTAGAGTACAGTGAGTCAATAGTGGCAGGAAGTGTATGGAACACGAGTTTGGTTTTAGCCGATAGGGTGGGAGAGAGAGACCAACCAGAGAGAGGGTCGAGAATCTCTTTTTCTCAGTTACAGTCTCCCCCTTATATACTTGAAGCCAAATGGCCCTTTGTGTTGCATAGCCGGCCCAGGCCGTGAGGGGCGTACTCGGACCGAGCGACCGGGTGGGGCCGGGAAGAAGCCGACAGGGTACAGCGGGAAGGAGGGCCATGAATGATATGGCCGAGAGGGGCTAAGATAGTGCTTCTTGGGGCTTTGCTTCAAGTTGGGCCGTATTGCTAATTGGGCCTCTCTCCTGCTTAGGCCGACATACTTGGGTCGGGCTAAATCTGGCTCTCACAGTGAAGAGAAAGGCGGATGGCAGTATTGAGAGATATAAAGCCAGGCTGGGTCAGGGGTTTTACACAACAAGATAGTGTTGACTATAATGAAACCTTATCTCCGGTGATAAAGATCACAACTATTAGAACAAACGTTTCAGTTGCTCTCATGAGGAATTGGCCTCTATTTCAATTAGATGTCAACAATGCCTTCTTGCACGGTGAGCTTGATGAGGAAGTTTACATGCAGATTCCTCCTGGCCTTCTTGTTGATTCTCCTAATCATTCTTGCAGATTGAGAAAGTCTCTATATGGCCTCAAACAAGCCTCTAGGCAATGGTATGGAAAGCTGTCTTCTTCTCTATGCTCTAGAGGTTATGTGCAGTCCTTAAATGATTACTCTTTATTCTCTAAGAAGACAAAATATTCTATGGTCTTTGTAGCCATTTACGTGGATGATATTTTGCTCACTGGTGATGATGAGTGTGAAATGATGGCTTTGAAAGCCTTTATGGATTCAGAGTTTTGTATTAAAGACTTGGGGAGTCTACATTTTTTCTTAGGCATTGAGTTCATTTTTACTCCTAATGGACTACTTATGAGTCAAAGGAAATTTATCTCAGAGATGCTTCATGATTTTCCTGATGCTCCATCTCATTCTGTTGTTAGGCCTCTGGATTTAAGATCTAAACTACTGCCGGAAGATGGTGAATTAATTGCATATCCTCTTCTTTATCGGCAACTTGTAGGAAAGCTCAATTTCCTTGTGAATACCCGGCCTGACATTGCTTTTGCTGTCCAACTGCTTAGTCAATTCAACCTAGCTTCTCGACATCCTCATTTAACTGCTGCTTATCATGTTCTCTCTTATCTTAGAGGTACACAGACAAATTCCCTTCTTTTCAACAATTCTTCTACTTTTTAGCTTCAAGAATTTTGTGATGCGGATTGGGCTACTTGCCCTTCCACTCGAAAGTTTGTTAGTATGTGGTTTTATCATTTTTCTTGGAGGAAGCTTGATTTTGAGGAAATCTAAGAAACAACAAAGTGTTTCTTTGTCATCTGTTGAAGGTGAGTACAAGTCTTTGCATATATTTTATGTTGAACTTGCTTGGTTGAGCCGCATATTTGATGAGCTTGTTGTTGACAATGTGACTCCCGGCCATTCGTGTCAAATGTGACAATCAGGCTGCAGTTTACATTGCGTGCAATCTTGTGTTTCATGAACGCACGAAACACATTGAGTTGGATTGCCACTTTGCTAGAGAGAAGCTCCTAGATGGCCTCATTTCTTTGTCTCATATTCCCAACGATTTCTGCTTATTGACTGCCTCACAAAGACTCTGTCTGGTGTTCAACTTCAATCTTTGTTTCCCAAGATAGGATTGGTTGATTCACCACCTCCATCTTGAGGGGGGTGATATAGTATATGATAGAGATATTTTTTTATGTACACATGTGGGTGTCACGTGTTATCCAGCTAGCTTATATAAGGCTAAGTTTCTCTTTATAACAACTAGTGAAACAGTTCCCGTAACAAACTTTCCCTCCTTTTCTTTGCTTCTCTCTTCGAGCTCTCCTTCTCTTTTTTCATGCAGTTTTCTACTTCCGCTATATGATTTCAGAACATGACAATACACACATATACAAGCAAAAATCCATGCAAATCCCTAAATGTGCATGAAATTTTGTCTGTATGTGAATGAGTTTTTAATTACACATAATCACATATATAGTAAAAAATATATGCACATACAGCAAAGAATCCATGTACATCTTTAGGTGTGCATGAATTTTTGTCTATATGTAAATGAGTTTTAACGTACACATAATAAAATATATATGCACATACATGCAAAAATCAATGATGTGCATGAATTTTTGCGTGTATGTACATGAGTTTTTACTTACATATAGTCACAAATTTATGCACATACAGGCAAAAATTCATGCACATCTTGAGGTGTGCCTGGATTTTTACTTGTATGTGCATGAGTTTCCACCTACCAAAGTCATGCACATATAATCATAAATCCATGCACATCCGATATTTTCACGTTCTTACCTAAGTGTCCATTCTCACATGAACTTTTTCCATATAATTTATATAATAACTATAGTTTTATAATCCTAAATTGGTTGATCGAAGATAAAAAATAAAAAAATGCATAATTTTTACGGTCTAATTACTATTCAGTCTAGATTTTAACCATAAATAAATTATTACGGATTGGTATTATCTTCAATTGTTTACAAAATAGATAAAAACGGTCGGTCTGGTCTGAATCGTTTAAATACTCCTAATAAAAAAGGACAATAAGAATCCGAGAGTAAATTCTTTTACCTCAAATTATATCCATTTTTGTATGTTTTATTTCACTATATATCACATTATATTTTCTAGATAATGATTATGAGATCCTTTAGTTATATAAAAACCCTCTTTAACCGTCAATAGAATGATAGGAGTTAAATTTAATTAGGATTTATTTCGTATATTCCTAATTTTCGGTTTTATTTTTTAAAACATAAGTTCACTTTTTTTTAAAACTTTTTTTTTCTAGTTTTTAAATTTTTATTGGTAGTTGTAAAACTAAGATGAGTACTAGGATTTTACATGTTTTGAAATAATTAATTATATAAATACAATTATATCAAAACTAAAAATAAATATATTTCAAAGCTCTAGTTAACAAACGAACCCTTACGATCGATTTGAAACGAGTTTAGTCACCTTTGTACTTGGACTTTCAAAGGAGAGGTAATTTACTGGGATCTTATTTGCAGTGTACAAAATTTGTTCCTATGTGCCAATTTCGCCGCGTGTAAGAATAGACTTTTGAGCCTGATCATGCACTATTATAAAAATGTTCTTTTATTTAGAGTTTTAATAGTCCGGGTTAAAAAGTATTATATGTTAAATGTTGGTGCATAAAAATAGATTTTTTAATCCAGATTTTTTAAAATTCGAATTAAAAAGTCAATTTATTTTAAGAGAAATTGAACCTTTTAACCGGGATCTTTAGAGATCCACGTTAAAAACTCCTTGTACACTGTGACATAGCACACAAATAACACAAAAACAAATTTATTACATCTCTGAATTTATCATCATTTGAGAATGCCAAGGCGATCGATAAATTATCAATTATCAATAATGTGTATTTTTTAAATTATAGGAGGTGTGAAGATTCACTCGCCGGCCAGTTGTCCAAATAAAATATTGTGAAGGCTATTTCTAAACCTGTATGAATGAAATGTAGAAATACATTTTATTTGTAATCAATATTTTATGCAGACAAGATTGGTACAGACTCAATTTAAATATAAATTATTAATTTCAATGATAAAACACTATTTTCTTATTTATCATTTGTTGAAGTTTTTACTTGAAAATCTGGATCAACCTTGAAGTCTTAGCCCTCTATAGAGAGGTCCAAAGTCAACTATCAATTTGTAATTGTCTTCTAGGCTCTTTCCTAGTACATTGACTGAGCCAAGCCAACTTTTGCATATATATAGATAGATACATTAATAGTGAAACGGTGTGTTACGGTAAAACGGATATATTGATTGTATTCCTTGAATGAGATATAATAAACAGTTTAAATTAGACTAATTCTAAGTAAATATTAAGTAAAAAAGTGGTGCTCTACACAATTAAAAATGAAAATCCCGATTTGAGGGAATTTGATTAAATTTTATAATAAACTTTTATTGGACTATATTTCTCTCTCCTAAGTTAGTTTCTAAATCTCCTAATTACTCTCTATCTTGAGGAACGTATCTCAATGTCTCCTCCAACAATCATCTCTTCATCTTCATTGAAGAGTTCCATTCAAGCTCTCATAAAAATCATCTTTGAAATCTCCTTTCGTCTAGTAGCTTGTGCAGACCGTTTCTTCGTTCTTCAACTCGCTGACTTCACCGACGTATCCGACTCCGCTCCACGCCGATCCTCCTCCGACTCCGCCTTTGCTCCACGTCGATCCCCCTCTACCTCCGCGCAACTCCACCACCGCCTCCTTTTTGCTCCGCTTTGATTTTTTAGAATAAAATATGCGGATTTAGGTATTTGAAATAGATACAACTCTGAATAGGAAGAAAGTGTCACCAAAGACAAAAGGTAACTGCAGGAGCCCAGATCCGGTGCGAGAACGCAATTGTTAACCGCCACTAATCGAAGATTCGAAAAAAAATATGTTGAAAGATGATATTGACGAAACTAGACGGTGTTATTCACAATATTGGGTGGTGATATTCATGTAATTAGGTAATGATATTCATGTATTTGGGTGGTGATATTAATGTAATTGGATGGTGATCGATATTCATGAATTAAGTGGTAATATTCATATAATTGAGTTGTGATATTCATGTAATTGAGTGTGTGATATTCATGTAATTGATTGTGATATTCATATTTTAAGTGGCGATATTCATATTTTAAGAAATTAACTATTTCCATATCAAATAGAGATGTTCATACAAACATGGACAATATATTCAAGAAACAATGTCTGAAGCAACAAGAACGAATTTACATATCTGCAAATTTGAAGAGCATTAGGATGTACTTAATTGATATTCATAAACACATGATCAATATTCATGAACATTGTAAATTTTGGCGAACACAAATTTATATCGTGTAGTTTTGATGATGGATGAGTTTAATTGCACTAGAGAGGATGAAATCTGAGAAAAGATTATGAGTTGTTATGATCTCTCTCTTTTAAAGATTCTATCATTTTTTAATTTTAAAAAATCAACACCATCATCATCTATTATTAATTGCCAAATCTACTTTATAATCTCATGCCACACACACTCATGCATTCTTAAATCTCCCTAAAATTTGTCCGTCCATCAACTCTCATCCAACGCTTCTTATTTGTCCATCCATTTTTCCACAAAACTCATTATACATGAACTCGCCCCTATTTATTTTACGTTATGGTGTAACGGTGTGTTACGGTAAAACAGAGGTAATAATTAGGACCATTGGATGATAAATAATAAACGCACCAGAATAAACTAAATTTGGGTGTAGAAAACAAACATACTTGCATGTCAGGATATAATTGACCTGATTATCTGTTTCTTTTCATATTTTGGGGATCTCTCTCCATATTTCCAAAAAATGATCGTCTCTCTCCCCAAATTCTCCCTAGTGTTTTTTTCTAGATCTATTCTCCATTGAAGCAATCTTTCCAAATGTTGTTCATCCGCCTCCACTTCTCCACGACTCCACCTCTACTACGCCACGACTCCGCCTCTGTCTTCACTCCACCTCTACTCCGGTCCGACTCCATTCCTAATCCACTCCAGTCCAAATCTGCTCTGACCCCGCTTCAACTCTACTCCGATGTGAATCCGACTGCACTCCAACTCCATTTTGCTCTGCCATTGAAGCTCGCACACTCCAATAATTTATCAATTTCTTGGGTTCGAATTTAGTTCTTTGTAATTTTTTTGATTTGCTAGGGTTTCAATCTGATTTTTTTAGATTCAAAGTCGTTGTGTTAAAGCTGGGGTTCAACAACCACTTCGTCACCTCCATCCCCGACCAACCACCAACTACATCACCGCCCTTCGTTTTACCAATCGTGGAACTTCGAAAAAATGTGATTCTCGATATAGAGTGATATTCACGATTTAGACTGTGATTTTACGATATTGTGTAGTCATATTCGTGTAATTAGGTGGTGGTATTCATGTATTGGGTGGTGATATTAATGTAATTGGATGTGATCCATATTCATGAATTTGATGGTGATATTCATGTAATTAGGTGGTGATATTTATGTAATTGGGTGGTGTGTCATGTAATTGATTGGTATTCATGTAATTGAGTATGATATTCATATTATCAAGTGTTGATATTCATGTTTCATGTGGTGATATTCATGTCTTTAAGATTATAATATTCACATATTAAATAGAGATATTCATACAAAGTTGACCGATATTCGAGAAACAATGGCAGAAGCATCACAAACGAATTTAACAAATCTTTGAATTCACATATTGAACTATTATTTAATTCTATCTCATAAAATAAGCATAATTCTCTCTCATAAGATCCTTTTTTTTTGTAAATCAATAATCACCTCCTTAATTTTTGGAAATTAGATTCCACAAATATTATCCCATGTGATTCACCCCATACACCTTTATTTCAACTCTAAAATTGGCCATTGATTTTCCTTCATCTGACGCTCATGATTAGTACTTCTAATTTACCATAAAATCCGTTTTATCAGAACGCACACACACATATATATATATATATATATATATTACAACCACATGCAAATACTAGGTTACTCTTTTAGATAAAGAGGCAACCTAAATTATCATATCTAATGATCTTTATAAAGCATTTATAACAAAGATTAGTAGTACAATTACTATTGTAAAAATCATCCATCAACAAGTGTAACTGATTTGACTGTCCATAAGGTTGATAGGCTTCCATAAATCTTCTTAGCACATCCACGTTAATGTCATTAGTGGCCAAAACATTTGTTGCCCTGTTACATTCCCTGAAACAATGAAAAACTATGAACGAGTAAAGTAATTAATGAGAGAATTAATATCCATTATAATGATTCTTATTTCCCATGACATTTTCCTAATTCCCTTTTAATTGTTCTTGGGCTATGGGCATTGGTCCAAATTATCACCCTCAATAATAAGGTTTTTAATCTTAAGAGATAACACCTATCTTAACCCTTCCAGTAATACATATATGCTTCATATTGCAAAACAGAAGTTTTTGGTATTTGTTTTCTAACAAATAATAAGAATGAAGTATCATGGTTTCTGTTGGGCCCAAAAATTGGGCAAGGCCCAACTCGATTTCATTTAAGAAAAAGAGTTCGAAAGTCCATCATTCGACCCATCAGTAACAAGTCGACCTCTTCATAAATTGTAGACGAAACGATCTAGACGGAGAAACCAAGAGGAACGTCAGTCGACACAAGCCAATGTTTGCATCAGTTTCGAGAATCATGGAGGCCGTTACACCCGGAAGCGCTCCCATAACGTCTCCAAAATGCTGGAAATCAGGAATTAAATGCTAGATTATAATGTAAAATATCGGAGTATATAAGGAAAGTAAGGACATCTGTAGAGACACACGTTTTGATTAGAGAATTCACCTGACTAGCTTTCGATTTTGGCTATCAGAATCACTATCGCGCATCCTAGCGTTCTCTTATGTAATCTCCGTCTGATAAAGTGGAGATAAGCTTACTTATTTATTTTATCCTTGCAATTTGATCTTGTTATTTTTATTCTATTATTCATTTTGAATCGGATCGTGTTACTCTAACTAGTTTAACCCGCAATTTAGAAAATTTAGATGGGAAGACCTTTTTGCCTAAAACAATTTGGTACCCACCGTGGGGCATCTAGCATGTTAGAAAGCCGATCCCTTCCAAAAAGCATCCACTCTACTATCATGGCCGACGCCATAAACCCACAGCCCGCAGTTCATGAGATCCAGGCTGAAAACCAAACCCAAGCCAATCTTGGGGTCCAAACCGATGGGCAAAAAATAACCAACACCATAGAGATTGGCCAAACTCCACCTACCAATCAGGTCCAAGAGCTAATGGGAATGATGAGGACCCTTAGTGATGAGATTGACCAGCACGCACACGAACCAAAGCCCTTAGCAACCAGAAACCCCAATCGGACGCATAAATTGCGCTACTAACCCGTGAAAATGAGATCAAATCACAGGTGCAATCAATCGCTTCAGTTCCTGGGAATGTTAGGTGATCTTTCAATGTGAAGGGCATCCAAATGCGCCTCAACTTAGATGGTGATGCAATGTTGCCACCGATCCCGCCAGTGTAAGTTGGTGGCGTCATCGCGAATGAGGATATGTAACAAACACCATAAGTCAATTCATTTTTAACTAACTCTGTTGTCCTGTTGCAAGGGCCAGTATCCGACCCAATTATTGCTCGAGTAGCACCAATGCTGGTTGACACGACCCCGTCGGTTCCTAAAAGCATGGAACCTCTTATAGAGAGCAAACTCCAAGAATAACTAAGGGCACTAGATGAAAGGATCGTTAGAATCCCTGGTGTCCTTCAACCGATCAAGAAAGGTTGTCGATGGATATAAAGACTCACCTTTCGTAGAAGCGATTGCATGAATCAAAATCCCCAAAAAGTTTTACGTCCCCAACATGCGCAACTACGATGGGACAGGGGATCCCGATGAGCATATTTCTATTTATAAGCAAAAACTTATGACTAGTTCGATCCTAAGAGGGAACCGTGAGGCTTTCATGTGATAAATCTTTGGCACGACACTCACAAGACCTGCATAAACCTGGTTTATGCATTTGCCACAAGGCTCGGTCGCTTCATTCGTAGATCTGGTCAACTCTTTTAAAGACCAGTTTGCTAGTAGAAGACGACTCGAAAAGCAGTCAAGAGATCTCTACAAAATCGTACAAAGATACGGTGAACCTCTATGTGATTATCTTAACATGTACAATAGGGAAAAAGTCGCAATTCCAAATTTCGACGTCTCAACATCAATTGAAGCATTTTGGCAAGGAAGCAAATGTAATAAGCCGCATAGTTCTATATTACAAGCAAGAAAAAATAAATTTTCTAATAGAAATTTAATTGTCTAATACGTATACTTAGTTTCCATATTAATTGAAATTGCCTTGCTGTGTCAAAAGAAGGACGGCTATACTGATTTGGTATACTCTAAAGACACCCTTGGTACAATATTGCCGATCCCACAAAGAATTTCAGTAAATTTCCATTTACATATCTCATCTTTTACGGAATCGATTTACATTTGCCTGTACAAGAATATGTGGAGCTGAGCATGTCTGGAAGCACAGAAGAACGTTCTTTTGCGGATATTATTACCAGTATTCGATACTGGGTCATTCATAGCATTACTATACCTTCCCTATTCATTGCGGGTTGGT
This sequence comes from Rheum nobile, assembly GCA_027886185.1. Classification (NCBI taxonomy): domain Eukaryota; kingdom Viridiplantae; phylum Streptophyta; class Magnoliopsida; order Caryophyllales; family Polygonaceae; genus Rheum; species Rheum nobile. Next base: position 10,227,826 of record WOAB01000485.1, read on the forward strand.
TATTCGTCAGCACAGGTTTAGCTTACGATGTGTTTGGAAGCCCTCGGCCAAACGAGTATTTTATAGAGAGCCGACAAGGAATTCCATTAATAACTGGCCGTTTTGATTCTTTGGAACAACTCGATGAAATAACCCTCATTTATCATAAATGTATTAATGTAATTTATATATATTTTATTTTGATAGTAATAAAAGTTATGAAATTTATTATATTTCTTTTAGAGGAGTAATTTAAATTTTCATTAACTTAAGTTCAAAAGCTAGTTCAAGATAATTTTGTACAAATTATCAAATGGGCTATAATAGTATGGTGTGGAAATAAATAAATAAGTATAACAATGAATGTAGTTTTAGAATTTTAAAAAGAATAATAAAGGTTATAAGAATTATTATGTTTATCCATGAATGCATAAATTAACAAATACCCTAAGTATGTTATCTCTTTAAGCTATGAATGGTCTAAATTATGATTAACCTTATGTTAATTTTTCAACATCTTAATTTTGGGTTAAAATAATATTATAAACTTAGTATATTAAAATAAATAAGTTTGGGTAACTTTTTAGAATTTTTGAAAAGTGAAATAAGGGCACTTTTGCCACAACTTTAGAAAGTTGGGTAAAAATGTGCAAATAGGCTAAAAGTTGGGGCCATGTGCAATTTCTGGAAAGTGTTTCTTCTACCTCCAGCCAACCATTAAAACACAAGCTTCCAAGCTCTTCAATGGCGGATTTGAGCAACGATTCGAGCTCTATTTGGCTAATTATACACTGGGAAGCCCTTCCTTTGGTACTCTGGGCTAATAGAACTACGTCAAAGCGGGGAGCAGAGGAAACACCTTTTGCGCTGACATACGGGTTTGAAGCTGTCATACCTATAGAGCATCTCTTCCCAAGCGAAAGACTCTTGGACTACGACGAGGAAAGCAACACCGAAAAATTGCAGCTAGAGCTGCAACTGGCCGAAGAAATTCGAGAGATGGCGTCAATCCGTGAAAATGAATACAAGCGACGCGTAGCAACATATTACAACAAAAAAGTGAAAGGACGCAAGTTCACGGAAGGAGACCTAGTGCTCAGAAAAACAGAAGGGGGAAAACTTGACCCAGCATGGGAAGGCCCCTACATTGTTGCACGCGAAGTAGCTCCAGGAGCATACCGTCTCAAAGATCACGCGGGGAACATGATCCCAAACTCATTGAACATCATGAGGCTCCGCAAATATTACCCGTGAAGAGAAGCCAACCCCAGGTATGATACCGAGAAACTCGAAACTGACCTTACCCGAAAAGCTTTTTCACCACGAAAAACCTTAAAAACTAAAGCTCCACCTTATACAGGCCAAGGGAATGTAATGCAAAAGGCAAGAAAACCAGAGGCCTGGGGACTAAACGAAATAAAAACGATAAGGTACCCCAGAAACCCATAACGCCCTATCTGCAAGATCATATACAAAATAACGCAGTCGAAAATCTAAAGATCATTCTTTCTAATTTCAGGAAAAAGCAACTAAAGCAATAAAAAACCGTGTTGAGCTCAGCCATATCGAGTCAACACGCGTAGCTCCACCTAAACGGTGCTGGATCGATGGATCGGCACGCGTAGCAATACCATACGACACTGGCTCGGCAAGTATGAGCAGTGGACGTAGCCCCACCCAGACGGTGTCGGATCGACAGATCGACACGCGTAGCTCCACCTAAACGGTGCTGGATCGATGGATCGGCACGCGTAGCAATACCAGACGACACTGGCTCAGCAAGTATGAGCAGTGGACGTAGCCCCACCTAGACGGTGTCGGATCGACAGATCGACACGCGTAGCTCCACCTAAACGGTGCTGGATCGATGGATCGGCACGCGTAGCAGTACCCAAAGCAGCATTAGCTTGGCGAGAATGAGCTAGTGTGCGTGGCAAGTTCAAACGATACTGGCTGCTTAGCATCCAGCACGCGTAGCAATATGGCAGGTCTTTCGCGAGCTAAAAACCAAGTAACGATAAGGTATGAGCAGTACAATTTCACAATGTATTGGTTATTACAAAAGAATATTCCCCTTAACGAGTAAAGCAATGGTGAAACAGGCCAGGCCCAGGACAAAACAAGCATACAAAAAAGAAGAAGAGCAAGATAACCCCCGCGGAGCAATAACAGGATCAGATAATTTTCCTTAAAAGACACTAGAAAGCTTTCTTATATATTGCAAAAGGTTGTAATTACAAGGCATTTTCGCCATTACAGAAAGTACAATAGAACTTTTCTTTACGCAACACAGTGCCAGACCACGCGAAATACATCAAAACAGCAAAACAAAGCGGCTAAGCAAAGCACCTAAACATTACGCCTAAAATATACGCGAGATCACCCTTTATTGCCCCCTTCCTAATACTTCTTCTGGTCTCCGAAGACAAGAAGAAGCATAGGGGGGAAGAAGGGGGGTCACATACAAAAATACAAAAGCAAAACAAACACCCTACAGACCCGCCGCGCGGAGAAGAGGGAGAGGAAAGCCTGGAGGAGGCGGCCCATGAATGTAGATATTAACAGGCCCCTCCCGCCCTAGACGAACAATGCGAGCCGTGTCGTAATTAGTTCGGACCTCCCGGAGACGTCGCTCCCGAGCATGAGGGTGAGGAAAATAGAAAAAATGACCCACACCATAGTCAACAGCGTCTGGGAAAAGGCGGGCGCAGAGAACATGCAAGTCAAATTCCCCAACCTCCTCTCCTATGTCTCCCATATCCAGACTCCAAATCCAACCGCTATCATAGCGGTGAACAGCGGATAGACGACGATCCCCTCTCTGGCATACAATGCGACCTCCGTGGTGAGCAACCACCACTAGATTAACCATGATCGCCGAACAGAGCACAAAGAAGAAGAAGGGAAGTGGAAAATAAAAGAAAAACGGATGAAAAAGAGAAAAGAGAAAGGGTATTTATAGAGGAGTTAGGATGACCGCACGAAAGGTAATTAACTCCCCAAAGCATTAACTGCTCTCTCTCTCTCTCTCTCTCTCTCTCTCTCTCTCTCTCTCTCTCTCTCTCTCTCTCTCCCTCTTTCTCTCTCCCTTCCGCAATTAAGAGGCATAACCAGCATTAAAAGAAAAATGACTGATTTGACAAGACTAGACGACTTTTAAGCAAAGTAATGAGAGGTTAAGAGGCTGGGGCTGTTACCAAGACCATCTACTGAAACTGTAAACAACTTTTAAAACAGTTAAACTTAAACTCCCTCGTGAAGTAAAGATGCCCGCGTAAGTAAGGAACCGCCAAAAAGATGCAAGACAACAAGATTCGCCGCAACAAAAACTTACAAAAGGAAAAACCAACGTTATCCAATCAACACAATTATCTTCAGAATGTCAAAAAGCAATCACCAAGTACCAAAAGAAAACAACCCCCAGAACAAAGGGCACAAATAAAAAAGCTAGGGCTTAGACACGACTACACTCGAGGCATCTCCGCGAAGGGAACCATCTCGCGTGCGTTTGACTCCAGTCGAGGTAGCAGACGGGGAAAGTGGTTTCTTGACAAAGGGATCCTCATCTATCAACTCAGTCACCCCCCAAGCTTCAAGCACGGCCTCATGATCCCCTTTTATAAACCCTACGGCAGGGGGCTTGTAAGGACGTCTAGGTGTATATTCCTCTCCAGCGTTATCATGGGGTTGAGACGGATCGGATCAAGCTTGTAGTGGTTGAGGACCTGTCGGGCGCCCACCCTCAATCCATAGAAAAAGTCAAAAGCAGCATGATGTGTATAGCGAGCCTTCATGCGATAACCGGCCACATATTCATCCACACCTTCTTGCCTCCCCTCCGCGCGAGATCGATCACGAACTAGAGGTAACTCCGCCTGTAGAGACGAAACCTTAGATAAGGCAGCATCCTTCTCATTTTTTAGACAATCTAGCTCGGACAAAGCAGCATCTCTCTCGGTCTTCATTCGATTCAGCTCCAATTCCGTGCGAGCAATATGGTCGCGAAGAGCACCAACATCAACAGCTTGAGACGCCTCCTTACCCAGAACACTCAGGACCTCACGACATTCCTTTGCGATCTAGAGAAGAATAAAAGGATAAAGATCACCACAAAAATGAAATAAACCCATACGAACAAGAAAGATGCTCACCATCTCCAAATGGCAACCCACGGAACCTCTGGGGAAAGAAGAATCACGAACATGACGACCCGACTTCTTTGACCGCGAAGGTTTTACCTTCAACTTGGCAAGAGGCGGGTCGGGGCTATCTCCCACTTCAACAACATGCACCTTTTCCGCCGGAGGCAGGGCGGCAGTAACATCGCCAGCCCCGCCCTCTACTTCCTCCGCGTATCCGTGAAGCAGTCCTGCATCTCCAAAAGAAGAAGGAGTTGGGCGAACCCTAGCACAACTGGAGTCGTCCATAATCAGCTCCTTCCCCAGATCATCCAAGCCTTCCAGATACTCGAACTGCATACTGGTGGAAGAACCTAGAAAGCAAGCAACAAAACTCAGTCAGACGAGCTAAAAATAAAAATAAATTTTTTTTGCTAAAATAAGAAACAGCTCACCCCCGCAAGGGTGAAGAGAACTCAAACCCAACTCCTCGAGTCTCTCCGAGGTCATTAGCTGACTATAATCATAGCCGGAGGAGCGATTAAACTTTAAAATCAAAGCTCTCTTCTCAGCCAATTGCTTCTTTTTAGTAGAGCCAGTAGCGAGGCATGAGAAATGAAAAGCCCTCCCTGGATGTATGTTAACCCCAAATGAACCAGGTATGCGAAGTAAGAACCACTTGTTCCTCCACGGACCCAAATTAGATGGCTTCACCACCAGCTGCCTATATTCTACTTTCCAAGACCAGTAGCCATCATCCATATCTCGTGTAGAAATCAGGTTTCTCACGACCTCCAAAGAGGGCTCTACATTGAGCTCACGGCAATGAAAGAAAAGACAACAGAAGTTCCTCCAAGAGTTGGGATGTAGTTGGATGGGACCAGTGCCCTGAGCATTCAGAATCTCCTTGAAGAAAGGATGAATAGGTACGCGGAACCCCGCAAATAATGCCGGTAGAGACACTGCCATGAAATTGGGAAAATGGTGCAGAGAAGTCGAGCCCTCTTCGGGAAGAGCTAGAATTGACCCAACAGGAAAGGGGTACGTTTTCACAATCTGCCCCAAATGCTCGAGTTCCAGCGCAGATTCATCTCCATCCTCATCCAGAAAGACCGAATTATCCGAGAAAGGCAGACGACGCACGGGTTTCTTCAGTACCCAAACCTTGGCACCCCCACCCCCCGACCGCGAAGATGAAGACACCGGGCTAGTAGCACCTTGAGTCCCTCCCCTTTCCGAAGAAGAAGGTTCCACACAAAGCCCTTCTTCGCGGATTCTCTCCGCATCATACTGAGAAGAACGATCATGCATAGCCTTATACCGGGCCTCAGGTAAAACCAAACGTTTTCGAGGGCGCTCTTCCTGGATAACCGACTCTGTAGCCTCAGAAGACTTCTCTCGCGAAGAGTGTTCACTAGGCTCGTCGGAAGAAAGAATCTGATGCTTGTGGTTCATAATCCTTCTGGCAGGGGCTTATGTCCAAAGCTTGAATAAAAGAAGAAAGGGAGTCAAAACTTGAAGCAGGAAAAGGCTCGTCTTAACAGCGGTAAGCAGAGAAGGGTCCCAAATCATCCAATAATGGGAAAGATCTAGGGAAACCCTAAGGAAAGTGCAGGTCAAGAATGGGAGGTTCCCATCCTAGGTCCGAGGAAGAAACCCCACAGAAGCATCTCAGAACCCTAAAATCCACCGTCAAGAAGGGAAATAAACCAACGCAAAGATTCCGGCGACCGGAAAGCTGTAACCTTTGCCCCCGAAAACGAGAAACACCCCAAACCGCCCCCTCACCACAACCCAGAAGCGAAAGAAGAAGTAAAAGAAAAGTTGCAAGTAAAAAAGAAGGTAAAAGGCCTTACCTGACAAATAGGAGCCACCTGAAACGCGAGATTGACAAGACTCGGCCACCGAAACGAAGAGAGAAAAAGAAGGAATTCGAAGAAGGTGCGACAGACGGAAAGGAAGACGAAGGGGAATCGTTCGTATATATAGGAGAGAAAAAGTCGAAAAGGCAACGAGATAGACACATGGGGCAATCCGAGAGCGACATGTGTCAGCCCAGGGGCGTTTAAATTTGAAATTTGAAAAAGAAAGGGGTTCGGCGAAAGGCAGAGGCGGAAAAATTGAAGAGACTCCGCGTAGCAAAACCCGCATAAAACAGGACCACAGTTTTCCAAGCCCTCACTCAAAAAATTCACGAAGGGCTTGGGGGGCTGGCTGTGGGAGGCGATTTTCACCCTTCGCGTATCTCCTCCTACGCGTAGCGGCAGAGGCCTACCAGAATTCTGTTATAGAGAGAGAGTGCGTCTGACAGGGAGGAAGCTTCCAAAATCGGTTATACTCGCTCCAATTAAACTAGGACACCTGGTGAGCTCTTAGTGGTTGATATCCTCTATAAGTATCCACCCAAACCTTGAGCCCGAGGTTAGGCAATACTGGGCGGTGATAGAGGAAAAAGAGAGAGTTGGGCACTTGGTTGGTCTCTGGTTCTTTAGGGTCTCATCTTTTTTTCAGAGAACCTTTTGGGGTTTCTTTGGATCGATTTTCGTTGCCCTTCTTTTCTCTTCTCTTTCGCCTCTTCCTCTCTCAAATATATTCACTGAATCTAGTACTGACTTGGGCGTCGGAGGGTGTTCCCCCGGAGAAGTTCTCTCAGGGTTTTCAGGTCATTGGAGAGGCAAGTTTTCTGGGCTGAGACGGGGACCCTCGAGAGCAAAACAGAACACGGAAGGAAGTCAAGCTAAGAAGAGGAGCTAGGGGGTGATTCTAAAAAAGGCCCGCGGACTAGGAGTAGGAAAGGAAGCCGAATATCTCCCACAATCAAACAAATCCTCAACAAAACCGGGTCGAGGGTGTGTTGACCCTCGACATCTTTACGAAGGGTTAAACCGGGTTTCAACACTGGCGCCGACCGTGGGGAGTTCCTCGCGCAGCTAAGTCAGAAAAAACGAACTCATTCACGATGAACAAGAGCCCGACGGTGGTAGCAGAAGAAGATATGTCACTCCAAGCAACATCCAAAGAAGATACTCGCGAAGTGATTGTCAACGACGAAGAATGGGAGCAATTTCGCCTTTTCCGCCAATGGCATAAGACCAGTCAGGAGCTCCCCGCGAAGGAGACAGAATTGCCACAACGCCAGACAAGACAGATGTACCCTGAGCCGCACGGTCCAAGATACCCACGCGGAGAATATGGAGAATGTTACCAGGCAGATCGCACCTCCGCCGCCCGTGAAAGTATGCAGTACTCTCCATGGAGATATACTTATGGAGGAAGGCATCAGGAGTATGAGCCACAATACTACCCAGAGTACGCTGCTCTGGGGATACCACTAGAGTTGTTCGGCTCTACAGCCTTCGCAGACCATATAGTCCTGGCACCTCCCCCAGCAGATTTCAAGATTCCTACGTTCAAGGAGTACGCGGGAAACGAAGATCCCATGGATCATTTGTCGAGGTATCAGTACCTCATGCTCGCGAGCAAGGCAGATGAGGCGACAATGTGCAAGTGTTTTCCCAACACCCTATCGGGACCAGCTTTAACGTGGATGATCAGTTTACCGGCCAAGAGCATTGAAGGTTTTCAATAGTTGGCAGATTCCTTCATGGCTCACTTCGGATGCTCTTAGAGAAGGAGGCTGAGCATGCAAGAGGTACTAAACGTGAGGCAGAAAGATGGAGAATCCCTCGCATCCTTCGTGAAGAGATTCACGACGGAAGCGGTCCAAGCCCATGATTTTGATGAAAAGGTCGCGCGTATGGCCTTCATCCAGGGGCTCAAGAATGGGCCATTCAAACTGAGTGTCTGCAAAAAGCCACCTAACTCGTATACCAAGTTGCTGGAGAAGGCAAATCAGCATATAATGGCAGAAGAACTGGCCCGCGGAAGCACAGTCACAGTTAACCCATCGGCAAGTAACGGGAGGAGGAACGAGCCAGCAAGAAGGGACACAGGCTCGTGGGAGCCGCGTAGGCATCAGACAGGAGAGCGAGGGAAAGCACCAGATAAGCCTTTAATCGCGGTCGAGATGAACCACCGAGAGCAGACCCCCTCTTACGCTCAGAGACATCCTAATCCGCGAACCAATATGCCACCCCCTCAAACTCGGCCGGGGAAAAGGTTTTGTGTATACCATCAGTCCACGGCCCATGACGAGCAAGAATGCCAACGACATGGTCCTCCGCGAACGAAAAATGCGCTTCATGCGGGGCCGATCCCACCAAGGCATGCGCCCAGGCGTCCGACACCTTATCCGCCAGTTGAACAGAATTTTCCCCGCCCAGATGGGCAGGTAGGAACTATCTCCGGAGGACATACGCCAAAAGGACCTAGCAAGCGGGAGAAGAGAAGGATAACCAATGCTCCACCTCCAATCGGGAAGCCCGTTATGAGTATTTCGAATCCTACGCGAGGGGAACAGAAGATGACTTTCAGTTCAGAAGACCTGGCAGATTCATGCATGCCAAGTACTGATCCGCTTGTGCTCCATGTGCAGATGGGAACCAAGATTGTCAAGAGGGTAATGGTGGATACAGGAAGTTCGGCTGACATATTGCATTGGGAAGCTTTTCAGAGAATGGGACTTGATCCAGCAAGTTTAGCGCCCACCGATTGCACGCTGGTAGGCTTCGCGGGAGAACGGGTAAAGCCCATTGGGGTGATTACCCTTGATTTGATACTAGGGGATGAAGGAGGCCCACGTAGGTCTGAGAAAGTGGAGTTCTTGGTCCTCTAGTCTCCGTCCGCGTACAACGCTATCTTGGGAAGGATTTCGCTGTGCAAATTCCAAGCGATAGTCTCCATCTACCACTTTGCTCTGAAATTCACAACTAAAGCTGGCGTTGGAGTAGCCAGGGGTCAGCACACTGAAAGCCGAACCTGTTATCTTGCTGCACTGGAAGGCAAGAATCTGCCCGTATTGAGCCTAGAAGGAACGAGACTGCCCGCGCAACAAAAATTGGAGGAGCCTGAATTAGAAGTCCGAAGTCGAATGGAGGCAACAGTCTCAGAAGGAGAGAAACAACCTGTGACCTTGTTCGCGTGCAAAGAAGAGCAGTTATATGTGGGGAAGGCCATGAAGGAGGATACACTAGAAAGGATCATTGAACTATTAAAAGCCTCAAGAGACGTGTTCGCGTGGACATATAGAGACTTGAAGGGGATCCCAGCATCTCTGATGACACATTCGTTGAATACAAGTCCAGACATCAAGCCGAAAATACAGAGAAAGAGAAAGCAAGCTGGGGACAGGGCCCAAGGGGCCAGAGAAGAGGTAGAAAAGCTGTTAAGGTCCAATTTCATTTGTGAAGTCAAATACCCCCAATGGCTCGCGAATGTCGTCATGGTAAAAAAGGCCAACGGAAAGTGGAGAATGTGCGTCGACTTCACCGACTTGAACAAAGCCTGCCCTAAAGACAGTTACCCACTGCCTTCGATTGATCAGCTAGTGGATTCAACGGCGGGACATGAAGCTCTAAGCTTCCTCGACGCATACTCAGGGTATAATCAGGTCAAGATGAACCCGGCCGACGAAGAGAAGACTGCCTTCATCATGGAACGAGGAACATTCTGCTACACTGTCATGCCTTTTGGGCTTAAGAACGCTGGGGCTACGTTGCAGAGATTGATAGACTTAATATTCAGGGATCAGATCGGCTTGTCTGTGGAAGCCTACATGGACGACATAGTTGTCAAAAAGCCAAAAAGAATCAAAACATGTCGAAGATCTCTGTGAAGTACTTGCTACGTTGCGCAAACATGGGATGAGCCTCGACCCTGAGAAATGCGTGTTTGGAGTCAAAGCAGGAAAATTCCTTGGCTTCATGATCAGTTCGCGAGGAATAGATGTCAACCCTGATAAAGTTGAAGCTGTCTTACAGATGGAACCCCCGCGAAGCGTCAAAGAAGTGCAAAGGTTTGTCGGGTCAATCAACTATCTTGGGCATTTCTGTTCGAAGCTGGCCGAAAGAAGCCTACCTTTCTTCTCTGCCCTAAGGAACCCCCAAAACTTCCAATGGACACCAGAATGCGAGATAGCGTTCGCGGAACTCAAAACACATTTGACTAAACTCCCTACGCTAGCTTCCCCAATTCAGGGAGAAGAGTTACAGTTGTACTTAGCTACATGATCAAGAGCGATCAGTGCAGTCCTAGTCCGCGAGCAAGAAAAACCAGTATACTTCTTGAGTAAGGCGCTAGGATCAGCCGAGACGAGATACCCGCCTGTTGAGAAGGTGGCTTTGGCCCTTATCACTGCCGCGCGGAAACTTCGCCCATACTTTCAAGCGCATCCCATCCAAGTCTTGTCCGACTTCCCCTTGCGATGCATGTTCGGAAGACCCACCATGTCAGGAAGGTTGACCAAATGGATTGTAGAGCTGTCAGAATTCGACGTAGAATATCGACCTCGCCCAGCAATCAAAGCACAATCCCTGGCTGACTTTTTAGTAGAAACAAGTTTTTGTGGGGCTGAAGAAGAAGAAGCAGTTGAAAAGGAGCAGTGGATCTTGTTCGCGGATGGGGCTGTAAACGAAGAAGGGAACGGAGCCGGCATTACTCTCACATCACCTGGGGGAGAGCAATTCGAGTATGCCTTGAATCTCGAATTCGAAGTCACAAACAACAAAGCAGAATACGAGGCACTTCTCGCGGGTCTAGATCTTGCTTTAGCCAGCGGGGCTCGAAGGGTAGTATGCTACAGTGACTCAGAAGTAATGGTGAAACAAATACAGGGGGAGTACGAAGCTCGAACAGGAAATTTGTCCGCGTATCATGCTAAGGCCAAAACACTCATCAACGCCTTGGACCATTTTGAAATACAGGCCATTCCTCGTAGAGAGAATTCCAGAGCCGATGAACTTGCTAAGCTTGGGTCAAGAGCTAGAACACACAGACATGTGTGGGTAGACTCCAGGGCCACCCGGGCCATCAACGCAGACGTAATGATGCTTGACTCAGAAGAAGACAAGAATGATTGGAGAACTCCCATCATGCAGTACATCAACACTGGCTCCGTGCCAGAAAATGCTCATGAGCGAAGAAAATTACAGATAAGGGCAAGCCGCTTCTACGTCAAGAGCGGGGTATTATACAAGCGGGGGTACATGGCCACAGGTTTAAAGTGTATACCCGTCGAGGAAGGTAAAGAGCTGATGATGGAGGTCCACGGGGGATTATGTGGAGGACACACGGGGTGGAGAGCTCTGGTCCACAAGGCACTACGCGCTGGTTACTTCTGGCCTACTATGAAGAAAGACGCCCTTCACACGGCTCAAACCTGTGACGCATGCCAGAGACACGCGCCAACTTCACATAGACCAGGGGTCGAGATGCAAGCTATCAGCGCCCCATGCCCCTTCGCGAAGTGGGGAATGGACCTGTTAGGGCCTTTCCCGTGAGCACCTGGGCAGTTACAGTTCATACTGGTCGCAATCGATTACTTCACCAAGTGGGTCGAAGCCGTCCCCCTAGCTACAACAACCGTTGGCCGAGTCAAGAAATTTCTATGGCAAAACATCATCTGCCGTTTCGGACTCCCTCAGAGCATTGTTACAGACAGAGGCCCATAATTCAACACCGATAAGCTGATCAATTTCTGCGAAAGCCTAGGCATCAGATTACAATTCGCCTCCGTCTCGCATCCTCAATGCAATGGCCAAGTAGAGAACGCAAATCAGAGGATATTGTTCGACCTCAAGAGAAGGCTCACGCGAGCAAAAGGGAGGTGGGCAGAAGCCCTTCCTTTGGTACTCTGGGCTAATAGAACTACGTCAAAGCGGGGAACAGGGGAAACACCTTTTGTGTTGACATACGGGTTTGAAGCTGTCATACCTATAGAGCATCTCTTCCCAAGCGAAAGACTCTTGGACTACGACGAGGAAAGCAACACCGAAAAATTACAGCTAGAGCTGCAACTGGCCGAAGAAATTCGAGAGATGGCGTCAATCCGTGAAAATGAATACAAGCGACGCGTAGCAACATATTACAACAAAAAAGTGAAAGGACGCAAGTTCATGGAAGGAGACCTAGTGCTCAGAAAAACAGAAGGGGGAAAACTTGACCCAGCATGGGAAGGCCCCTACATTGTCGCACGCGAAGTAGCTCCAGGAGCATACCGTCTCAAAGATCACGCAGGGAACATGATCCCAAACTCGTGGAACATCATGAGGCTCCGCAAATATCACCCGTGAAGAGAAGCCAACCCCAGGTATGATACCGAGAAACTCGAAACTGACCTTACCCGAAAAGCTTTTTCACCACGAAAAACCTTAAAAACTAAAGCTCCACCTTATACAGGCCAAGGGAATGTAATGCAAAAGGCAAGAAAACCAGAGGCTTGGGGACTAAACGAAATAAAAACGATAAGGTACCCCAGAAACCCATAACGCCCTATCTGCAAGATCATATACAAAATAACGCAGTCGAAAATCTAAAGATCATTCTTTCTAATTTCAGGAAAAAGCAACTAAAGCAATAAAAAACCGTGTTGAGCTCAGCCATATCGAGTCAACACGCGTAGCTCCACCTAAACGGTGCTGGATCGATGGATCGGCACGCGTAGCAATACCAGACGACACTGGCTCGGCAAGTATGAGTAGTGGACGTAGCCCCACCCAGACGGTGTCGGATGGACAAATCGATACGCGTAGCTCCACCTAAACGGTGCTGGATCGATGGATCGGCACGCGTAGCAATACCAGACGACACTGGCTCAGCAAGTATGAGCAGTGGACGTAGCCCTACCCAGACGGTGTCGGATCGACAGATCGACACGCGTAGCTCCACCTAAACGATGCTGGATCGATGGATCGGCACGCATAGCAGTACCCGAAGCAGCATTAGCTTGGCGAGAATGAGCTAGTGTGCGTGGCAAGTTCAAACGATACTGGCTGCTTAGCATCCAGCACGCGTAGCAATATGGCAGGTCTTTCGCGAGCTAAAAACCAAGTAACGATAAGGTATGAGCAGTACAATTTCACAATGTATTGGTTATTACAAAAGAATATTCCCCTTAACGAGTAAAGCAATGGTGAAACAGGCCAGGCCCAGGACAAAACAAGCATACAAAAAAGAAGAAGAGCAAGATAACCCCCGCGGAGCAATAACAGGATCAGAGAATTTTCCTTAAAAGACACTAGAAAGCTTTCTTATATATTGCAAAAGGTTGTAATTACAAGGCATTTTCGCCATTACAGAAAGTACAATAGAACTTTTCTTTACGCAACAAGTGCCAGACCACGCGAAATACATCAAAACAGCAAAACAAAGCGGCTAAGCAAAGCACCTAAACATTACGCCTAAAATATACGCGAGATCACCCTTTATTGCCCCCTTCCTAATACTTCTTCTGGTTTCCGAAGACAAGAAGAAGCATAGGGGGGAAGAAGGGGGGTCACATACAAAAATACAAAAGCAAAACAAACACCCTACAGACCCGCTGCGCGGAGAAGAGGGAGAGGAAAGCCTGGAGGAGGCGGCCCATGAATGTAGATATTAACAGGCCTCTCCCGCCCTAGACGAACAATGCGAGCCGTGTCGTAATTAGTTCGGACCTCCCGGAGACGTCGCTCCCGAGCATGAGGGTGAGGAAAATAGAAAAAATGACCCACACCATAGTCAACATCGTCTGGGAAAAGGCGGGCGCAGAGAACATGCAAGTCAAATTCCCCAACCTCCTCTCCTACGTCTCCCATATCCAGACTCCAAATCCAACCGCTATCATAGCGGTGAACGGCGGATAGACGACGATCCCCTCTCTGGAATACAATGCGACCTCCGTGGTGAGCAACCAACACTAGATTAACCATGATCGCCGAACAGAGCACAAAGAAGAAGAAGGGAAGTGGAAAATAAAAGAAAAACGGATGAAAAAGAGAAAAGAGAAAAGAGAAAGGGTATTTATAGAGGAGTTAGGATGACCGCACGGAAGGCAGTTAACTCCCCAAAGCATTAACTGCTCTCTCTCTCCCTCTTTCTCTCTCCCTTCCGCAATTAAGAGGCATAACCAGCATTAAAAGAAAAATGACTGATTTGACAAGACCAGACGACTTTTAAGCAAAGTAATTAGGGGTTAAGAGGCTGGGGCTGTTACCAAGACCATCTACTGAAACTGTAAACAACATTTAAAACAGTTAAACTTAAACTCCCTCGCGAAGTAAAGATGCCCGCGTAAGTAAGGAACCGCCAAAAAGATGCAAGACAACAAGATTCGCCGCAACAAAAACTTACAAAAGGAAAAACCAACGTTATCCAATCAACACAATTGTCTTCAGAATGTCAAAAAGCAATCACCAAGTACCAAAAGAAAACAACCCCCAGAACAAAGGGCACAAATCAAAAAGCTAGGGCTTAGACACGGGTACACTTGAGGCATCTCCGCGAAGGGAACCATCTCGCGTGCGTTTGACTCCAGTCGAGGTAGCAGACGGGGAAAGTGGTTTCTTGACAAAGGGATCCTCATCTATCAACTCAGTCACCCCCCAAGCTTCAAGCACGGCCTCATGATCCCCTTTTATAAACCCTACGGCAGGGGGCTTGTAAGGACGTCTAGGTGTATATTCCTCTCCAGCGTTATCACGGGGGTTGAGACGGATCAGATCAAGCTTGTAGTGGTTGAGGACCTGCCGGGCGCCCATCCTCAATCCATAGAAAAAGTCAAAAGCAGCATGATGTGTATAGCGAGCCTTCATGCGATAACCGGCCACATATTCATCCACACCTTCTTGCCGCCCCTCCGCGCGAGATCGATCACGAACTATAGGTAACTCCGCCTGTAGAGACGAAACCTTAGATAAGGCAGCATCCTTCTCATTTTTCAGACAATCTAGCTCGGACAAAGCAGCATCTCTCTCGGTCTTCATTCGATTCAGCTCCAATTCCGTGCGAGCAATCTGGTCGCGAAGAGGACCAACATCAACAGCTTGAGACGCCTCCTTACCCAGAACACTCAGGGCCTCACGACATTCCTTCGCGATCTAGAGAAGAATAAAAGGATAAAGATCACCACAAAAATGAAATAAACCCATACGAACAAGAAAGATGCTCCCTATCTCCAAATGGCAACCCACGGAACCTCTGGGGAAAGAAGAATCACGAACATGACGACCCGACTTCTTTGACCGCGAAGGTTTTACCTTCAACTTGGCAAGAGGCGGGTCGGGGCTATCTTCCACTTCAACAACATGCACCTTTTCCGCCGGAGGCAGGGCGGCAGTAACATCGCCAGCCCCGCCCTCTACTTCCTCTGCGTATCCGTGAAGCAGTCCCGCATCTCCAAAAGAAGAAGGAGCTGGGTGAACCCTAGCACAACTGGAGTCATCCATAATCAGCTCCTTCTCCAGATCATCCAAGCCTTCCAGATACTCGAACTGCATACTGGTGGAAGAACCTAGAAAGCAAGCAACAAAACTCAGTCAGACGAGCTAAAAATAAAAATAATTTGTTTTTGCTAAAATAAGAAACAACTCACCCCCGCGAGGGTGAAGAGAACTCAAACCTAACTCCTCGAGTCTCTCCGAGGTCATTAGCTGACTATAATCATAGCCGGAGGAGCGATTAAACTTTAAAATCAAAGCTCTCTTCTCAGCCAATTGCTTCTTTTTAGCAGAGCCAGTAGCGAGGCATGAGAAATGAAAAGCCCTCCCTGGATGTATGTTAACCCCAAATGAACCAGGTATGCGAAGTAAGAACCACTCGTTCCTCCATGGACCCAAATTAGATGGCTTCACCACCAGCTGCCTATATTCTACTTTCCAAGACCAGTAGCCATCAGCCATATCTCGTGTAGAAATCAGGTTTCTCACGACCTCCAAAGAGGGCTCTACATTGAGCTCACGGCAATGAAAGAAAAGACAACAGAAGTTCCTCCAAGAGTTGGGATGTAGTTGGATGGGACTAGTGCCCTGAGCATTCAGAATCTCCTTGAAGAAAGGATGAATAGGTACGCGGAACCCCGCAAATAATGCCGGTAGAGACACTGCCATGAAATTGGGAAAATGGTGCAGAGAAGTCGAGCCCTCTTCAGGAAGAGCTAGAATTGACCCAACAGGAAAGGGGTACGTTTTCACAATCTGCCCCAAATGCTCGAGTTCCAGCGCAGATTCATCTCCATCCTCATCCAGAAAGACCGAATTATCCGAGAAAGGCAGACGACACACGGGTTTCTTCAGTACCCAAACCTTGGCACCCCCACCCCCCGACCGCGAAGATGAAGACACCGGGCTAGCAGCACCTTGAGTCCCTCCCCTTTCCGAAGAAGAAGGTTCCACACAAAGCCCTTCTTCGCGGATTCTCTCTGCGTCATACTGAGAAGAACGATCATGAATAGCCTTATACCGGGCCTCAGGTAAAACCAAACGTTTTTGAGGGCGCTCTTCCTGGATAACCGACTCCGTAGCCTCAGAAGACTTCTCTCGCGAAGAGTGTTCACTAGGCTCGCCGGAAGAAAGAATCTGATGCTTGTGGTTCATAATCCTTCCGGCAGGGGCTTATGTCCAAAGCTTGAACAAAAGAAGAAAGGGAGTCAAAACTTGAAGCAGGAAAAGGCTCGTCTTAATAGCGGTAAGCAGAGAAGGGTCCCAAATCATCCAATAATGGGAAAGATCTAGGGAAACCCTAAGGAAAGTGCAGGTCAAGAATGGGAGGTTCCCATCCTAGGTCCGAGGAAGAAACCCCACAGAAGCATCTCAGAACCCTAAAATCCGCCGTCAAGAAGGGAAATAAACCAACGCAAAGATTCCGGCGACCGGAAAGCTGTAACCTTTGCCCCCGAAAACGAGAGACACCCCAAACCGCCCCCTCACCACAACCCAGAAGCGAAAGAAGAAGTAAAAGAAAAGTTGCAAGTAAAAAAGAAGGTAAAAGGCCTTACCTGACAAATATGAGCCACCTGAAATGCGAGATTGACCAGACTCGGCCACCAAAACGAAGAGAGAAAAAGAAGTAATTCGAAGAAGGTGCGACAGACGGAAAGGAAGACGAAGGGGAATCGTTCGTATATATAGGAGAGAAAAAGTCAAAAAGGAAACGAGATAGACACATGGGGCAATCCGAGAGCGATACGTGTCAGCCCAGGGGCGTTTAAATTTGAAATTTGAAAAAGAAAGGGGTTCGGCGAAAGGCAGAGGCGGAAAAATTGAAGAGACTTTGCGTAGCAAAACCCGTATAAAACAGGACCACAGTTTTCCAAGCCCTCGCTCAAAAAATTCACGAAGGGCTTGGGGGGCTGGCTGTGGGAGGCGATTTTCACCCTTCGCGTATCTCCTCCTACGCGTAGCGACATAGGCCTACCAGAATTCTGTTATAGAGAGAGAGTGCGTCTGACAGGGAGGAAGCTTCCAAAAACGGTTATACTCGCTCCAATTAAACTAGGACACCTGGTGAGCTCTTAGTGGTTGATATCCTTTATAAGTATCCACCCAAACCTTGAGCCCGAGGTTAGGCAATACTGGGCGGTGATAGAGGAAAAAGAGAGAGTTGGGCACTTGGTTGGTCTCTGGTTCTTTGGGGTCTCATCTGTTTTTCAGAGAACCTTTTGGGGTTTCTTTGGATCGATTTTCGTTGCCCTTCTTTTCTCTTCTCTTCCTCTCTCAAATATATTCACTGAATCTAGTACTGACTTGGGCGTCGGAGGGTGTTCCCCCGGAGAAGTTCTCTCCGGGTTTTCAGGTCATTGGAGAGGCAAGTTTTTTTGGGCTGAGACGGGGACCCTCGAGAGCAAAACAGAACACGGAAGGAAGTCAAGCGAAGAAGAGGAGCTAGGGGGTGATTCTAAAAAAGGCCCGCGGACTAGGAGGAGGAAAGGAAGCTGAAGATCTCCCACAATCAAACAAATCCTCAACAAAACCGGGTCGAGGGTGCGCATCAAATGCCTTGATCAATTCGGATTAAAAGTAGCGAAATCGAAGGGATTTTATCCAAATTCAAACCGCGTCACTTGAATGGCCGAATTGAAGTTTGGCAAAATTCGATTGTTTCAGCATCAATTGGATGAAGGAGATCACGTGATTTTGTTAAGGGAATTCATGGCTTCAAAAGCCTTATATAAACCCCCTCGATTGACCTCTTAATTCACCCAATTTAATCAATCTTCCTCACGAACCCAAAAGTCTGAAACCATTAGCTTTGTCCATTTGTTATCTTCAAAACCCCTATCATTCCGACGCCGGAGGTGCCCCGACGTGTGCTAATCCGCGAGTTCCGGGGAAGAATTGGTTGGTCCAAATCGCGATTTGGGTATTTTATTTTGATTTATTTTGGCCTAATCTTGATTAAATTAAATTAATCATTGGATCAAATATTATTGCATAAATAAATTAATTATATTTTTTCTAATATTATCTTATATTATGAATGGTTAAATTATAACTCTTCATCTAGATAATAGTTTGAGTTAGAAATTTTTGGAGTTATTAACAAATTATTGGATCAAATTATTTAGGATATGATTATTTAGAATATACGACTAATTGACTTTAGTATCGCATAAATAATCGTTTTATCAAAAAAGCCTTGAAATTGATTTATTAAAGAGTTAAATAAATTCAATTAGAAACCGAGACATTGTTTCCTTCAAATTCCAATGTTGAATAAATTATCTATATATAATTTATTTATTGTGTATAATTTGGGTACGTCTCAGAATTACTTTTGGAACGGGATTAAAGCAGGGAGACAATTTGCTTTTCGAAAGCAAACATCTCCGAAACGCTGTTCAACCTTCTCCGTGATTCAAGGCAAGTGGTGATTCGCTCTTGTCATTTCAGTTATTCTTTTGAATGAAAAGTAATATTAAAATTAATTGTTAATTAATTGGGTAATTTCTAAAGCCTAATCAATGTTTGGGAACACTTATTTGCTTATATGAATTTCGTATATATCTAACTTGATATTTATTATCGATATATCTATGTATATATAGTTATATAGGTGTGCGTTATTAATGTCGATTGCGTGTGGACTTTGTTTGGTATGTGTGGCCTTATAGTCATTAAGTATGGACTTTAATAGTCATGTGTGTCAGAGATATTATGGTCTTGTAAGGCGTAATGATTTTTTTATAACTCAGTATTAAATAATTCCCTAATACTTTTAAGGTCATGACCATTGTTTCTTATCCACCCATTAAGGATAATAGGTGTTTAAGCACCTTGTAACACCCCCAAATTTATCCTTGAAAGTATTACCGCCAGTGACCTCAGATTACCCATCTGAAGTCACCCAAGGCTTAACCATTTTATAATAACCATAAAATAACACTAATCATATCAAATATCATAACATTTATTCAAACCAAAGTCATAGAGCGATCACACACCTAGGATTTTCAACCTTGGAAAACTCTTAAAACCTCCATCTGCCTTCAACGTCGTGTACTAGCCTTCACGGAAAGGAAGTTTACCTGATGTGCCGTATGAGACGGATGACACCAGCCAACCATGCAAAGGAAAATAACCGGTTGGTTAGTCTAATGAAAGACTATGCAAGGGTACAACAGAAAGGTTCTAAGTAGTCGTATTAGGTTACACATGTCGTTTCTCGAATAATAACCGATGACGACAGTGAACCTCAACACTTCTACGGGAATATACGAAACAATATGAACAAGAGAAAACTCCAAAAGATCGAGTCTTATCGGAAAGTATGACAAGTGTTTGGGAACGTTATAATTTCACACAAGCATTTAAAATGACTTGACCATTTGGGTCCACGACCAACCTCACCGCGCAATGCGAATTCAGATTTGGAAGGAGGACTTACTCTAATCGAAGTCCGGGCAGTTTCCACGTTGTACTCCTCGCCCGCGGGTATATTAATTATGTGCATAATCGCACTTATCTTATTTAATTCCAAAAACGTATATTCACGTTACAACTTTTATCATATAAATATATCATCTCGATACGAGAGATATCTTGGGAGAATTTCCCGAATGTTTGGCACCAGTTGTGTGCACCACCTCTATACTCGGATAGGGGTAGGTCATGACCAGGAAAGGGTGTTAGGGCTTGGACATCCTATGCACCACAGTTATAAAGAAACAGCCAGCACTCGCAATGAGATACATAGCGTTCCTACGAATACTCGTTCTAACTATATATTAAGTTCACACATAAAATCCACACCAATACCTTCACGGTAATAACATATATAATAGCGTTGTTTCTAGCAGTATATACAACCTATAATAATATCGCGTTTTAAATCACACATTTATAAAATCTGTTCCCAAACGAAAACAACACTTCATCCCAATTTAATTAACAATTAAAATAATTGATAATTAACGAAAACATGGAATGATAAGCAAGAGCGAACCGCCACTTGCCTTATTCGAGACGAACGTAGATTGTCGGGTTCTGGGTATCTGGGAACTGGAAACGAAATCTGGTTACAGATTCCTACGACGACAACGAACCCACGACGAAACCCTAGGTTAGATTCGATACGAATAATAATACAAATCTAAAGAAACGAACGGAAACGAAAGGAACGAGGGTCCCATCCGTGACCGACTCGTCCAAAGTCACGATCGCGCTTGCTAAGGCAAGCCGCGGTCGCGGTTTTTGGATTCCGCGGTCATGGATTTCTGGGCACCATCCGCGGTCGCGGTATTCATAGCCGCGATCGTGGATCCTTCCCAGACGCGACTCGGAAAGACAAAACGAGGCTCACCGGCGATGCGAGCGAGGGCTGCTTGGCTGCGAACGATGCTCACCACCTTCCCAAGCTTCCAATGCACTAGGCGAGAGCTCCGGCGCGAGCAAGAATTCCGACGAAGGAAAAACTAGGCAACATAGAGTGAGAGGGAGATCGGAAATGTGGATGAAGAATTCCACACGCAGAAGCCTCCCTTATATAGGCCACCGAGGAGCTCAACGCCGAGAAGGCGAATCGCTCGGCCTCCCCTCGGCGAAACGGCGGAGTTCCAACCGGCATAACGCGAAGGGAAGACGATGTTGAGTCAATTTCCGCGATCGCGGAAGTTCTTCCGCGGTCGCGGAAATGCCGCGTTTAAATCCGCTTGACCTGGGAAAGGTTTTACTCGCGGATTCAACCCCTTAAATGAATACTCGTATTCATAAAAATATTCCAAGCCTCGATAATACATCGAATGTATATTACAACACTCAAAGGATTATTATAGAGATTATATGAGTTACAAAAATTCCGAATTTTGCCAAACGCGTCACAATTACAGAACGAGGGTTGAGAAATTACCCAAATACCCTTATTAAAATGAGGGGTATTACATCACTACCCTCTTAAAGAAACATTTCGACCCCGAAACTTGGCCGATAACTACACAAAATATATTGGATATTACATCACCGCCCTCTTAAAAAAGGTTTCGACCCCAAAACTAGGCCGAAAACATATCGGGAAAACGACTAAGTATATCAGCCTCAGTCTCCCAGGTTTTCCAAGTAACCTCTTCAGATCCCGACTTGGACCAAAGAATCCGTACTAATGGTACCACCTTGTTTCGCAAGTGCTTCTCGCGATGTTCGAGAATACGCACAGGTATCTCCTCGTAGGTACCATTTGCCTGAATCTCAATGTCTTCATAACTCAGCACATGAGACACATCTGGCACGTACTTTCTCAGCAAAGACACGTGGAACACGTTATGCACTGGATGTGCCGATGGCGGCAATGCTAAATGATACGCTAGAGTCCTCACTCTGTCAAGGATCTCAAACGGTCCCACGTAGCGAGGGTTAAGCTTCCCACGCTTGCCGAACCTGAACACACCCTTGGATGGCGACACCCTGACAAACACCTTGTCACCCACCTCAAACTCGACATTCCTGCGCTTTAGATCTGCGTAAGACTTCTATCGACTCTGAGCTGTCAACATCCTCTGTTTGATCAAAGCAATGTCCGAGGCAGTCCTTTCGACTAACTCCGGTCCGAGCAGAACCTTGTCGGCATTTTCTTCCCAAAAAATTGGAGATCTGCACCTCCGACCGTACAATGCCTCGAATGGAGCCATCTTAATGGTAGAATGCCAGCTATTGTTGTACGTGAATTCAATCAGACTTAAGCTATTTTAGCATATCCTCCAGGGTCTGGATGGTCCTCTCAGACTGTCCATCTGTCTAAGGATGAAACGCTGTACTAAACCTCAACTCGGTTCCCATGGCCTTGTGGAGTTCTTTCCAGAATCTCGACATGAATCGGCCGTCACGATCTGATACAATGGTTTTTGGTGTACCATGCAAACGGACAATCTCGTGTAGGAAAACTTCCGATAGCTTATGAGTTCCCCATGTTGACTTGATAGCCACGAAGTGAGCACTCTTCGTGAACCTGTCAATAATCACCCATATAGCATCCTTCTGATTCTGAGTCTTCGGCAACCCCATGACGAAGTCCATAGCAATATCCTCTCACTTCCACTCTGGCACTGGGAGAGGTAGCAATTCACCACCTGGTCTACGGTGTTCTATCTTGACCTTCTGACAAGTCAAGCATTTCGCCACAAATTCTGCTACATCCCACTTCATATTGGGCCACCATATTTCTTTATGAGGTCTTTGTACATCTTACTGGAGCCTGAATGTATAGAATAAGATGACGAATAGGCCTCCTTCATCACCAACAGGTGAAGGCCGTCCATGTCAGGCACACAAATCCGGTCCTGAAACCAGAGTGATCCATCCTCCTGAACCACGAATCCGGGAGCTTTCCATGCTTAACTTCACCAAGACCACATCATCAACCTGCCTTTCATTGATCTGGTCTAGTAGCGTAGCCTGAACCTTCAACATACTCAGGCATCCTCGACGCTGATCGTACAAGACGTCAATCTCGCACAATCCTTGGCTTAGCTTGGTCTGAGCAGTGAGTAGAGCTACTACGGTCTCGTGCGGCGTCTTCCGACTCAATGCATCGGCCACCACGTTAGCCTTGCCCGGATGATACAACAACTCGATGTCGTAGCCTTTGAGTAGCTCTAACCAGCGATGTTGTCTCATATTCAACTCCTTCTGAGTGAACACATACTTGAGACTCTTATGATCGGTGAAGACTTGGCACCTAACACCATAGAGATAGTGCCTCCAAATCTTCAACGCGAAAACCACAGCCGCTAACTCCAGATCATGCGTCAGATAATTTGCCTCATAGGTTTTCAACTGCCGAGATGCATACGCAATAACCTTCCCTTTTTGCATCAGTACACATCCTAACCCATGTTTTAAAGCGTCACTATAGACCACATAACCATCGGTTCCCTCCGATAGCGCCAAAACTGGTGCGGAGGTCAAGCACTTCTTCAACTTCTGAAAGCTTGTCTCACACTTGTCATCCCAGATAAACTTCTTATGGACCTTGCGAAGCAAACCGGTCATGGGTAGAGCGATCTTAGAAAATCCCTCCACGAACCGTCTGTAGTATCCTGCAAGTTCCAAGAAACTGCGCACCTCCTTCACATTCTGAGGCCGCTTCCAGTTGGCTACCGCTTCAATCTTCTGGGGATCGACATAACTCCATCCTCGTTGATCACATGGCCTAAGAAAGCCACTTCCTTGATCCATAAGTCACACTTAGACAACTTCACATACAACTGATTATGTCTAAGGACTGACAAGGTGATCCGAAGATGTTCCTCGTGAGCTTCCTCACTCGGGGAATAGATCAGAATATCGTCGATGAAGACCACCACGAATTTATCCAGATATTGGTGGAAACATCGATGCATCAGATCCATGAAGACTGCCGGAGCATTAGTAAGCCCAAATGGCATGACTACGAACTCGTGAGCTGATGGTAACCAGATATTGGTGGAAACCTTGTCCGAAAAATAGTCCTCGGAATATCTTTCTCACGAATCCTGAGCTGATGGTAACCAGATATCAGATCGATCTTGGAAAAGACTTTTTCTCCCTGTAGTTGATCCAACAGATCATCAATCCTAGGCAACGGATACTTATTTTTGATCGTGACCTTGTTCAACTCACGATAGTCGATACAAAGTCGAAACGAACCATCCTTCTTCTTGACAAACAAGACCGGAGCGCCCCAAGGTGATGCACTCGGCCTTATGTATCCTTTATCAAGAAGGTCATCGAGTTGCTTCTTCAACTCTTGCATCTCAGGTGGAGCCATCCGATACGGTGCCTTAGAAATCGGCGCGGTACCCGGCTCGAGATCAATGGTGAACTCCACGTCACGATTCGGGTATAACCCGTGAATCTCCTCCGAAAAGACATCCGGAAACTCGCAGATAATGGGAACATCAGGAACTGAAGTCTCATCTCTCTTGGGCTTATCCAGATAGCACAGGTACCCGACACAACCTTGTCAAAGTAGCTTACCCGCAGCCATCGCATTGATGAGCTTGCCGTTATCAGCGTCATTACGATCCTTAAACTTGCATACAAACTGGCCCCCAGATGACACTGTCATAGTCCTTGAGCTAAAATTGATTACCGCCCCATGACGCGTCAGCCAATCCATCCCGAGAATAATGTCGTATGGAGCCATGGCTATACAGATCAAATCTGCTTCGAACTTCCTACCCTGAATGGTAATTGGAAATCCTGACAGACGTTTGGTTCCTACCAACTGCTCACCATTGGGAAGATTTACTACGAAAGGCTCACAAGCCTCATTGCACACTAAACCTAGCTTACTCACACAATCTTCCGAAATGAAAGAATGTGTAGCACCCGAATCAAACAATATACACACGGAAGTAGAATGAAGGTACAAAGTACCTTGAGCAATCAGATCATTAGGTCTGTCAGCCTCACGCATCTCGTAGAGTCGCTGACCTTGACCTCCTGAAGCAGTTGGGGCTTTCCCCTTGTTCTGAGCCGTTGTCTGCGTCGAAGGACTAGGAGCCTCCATTGGTTTGAATCGGGGTCGGTTGTTATGACTAACAGACCCTTGATGTGACTCAGCTCCTTTCTGTCTCCTTTGCGGACAAAACATCTACAAGTGCCCTTCCTTCCCACAGGCAAAACACGTCCTCTTATCCTTCGAACACTCATTACTCTTATGCCCCGGTGTACCACAATTGTAATACTGGATCGGGTTCTTGATCTGACTCGGGCGTTGCGTAGACCCTCCCTGAGTAACCTCCGTTCTAGCCCGGCCAGACTTGGCAAAATTTGACAGTGGCGCGGGTCGGTTGAACCCACTTGCCTGAGGCTGGTTCTGCGCCGGTCTCTGGCGATTGCGCTTTCTCGTCGACTCCTCCAGAGTCACCTCCAACTTATAGGCAGCATCCACGTACTGCTCCAAGGTAGAGCATCTGTGGCGCACCATCAGTGGCTTGATATCTGGATTCATCCACTCGTGGAAATACTAGATTTTATGCTCCTCACTAGACACTTCCGGCCCAGCATACTACAACATGTGATTGAACTTGGCCGCAAGCTCAGTCACTTTCAATCCATCCGTCTTCGGATAGAAAAACTCCTTATGCTTCTCTTCCCTCATAGCACGGGAAAAAAAATGATCGGTCATCTTCGTCTTAAACATTTCCCAATTCAAACCGAGATGATCAGCTAGACCGGTGCCTTCCCACCATTCGCTAGCCATCTCCTTCAGTTGAAGGGAAGCAATGGAAACTTTCTCAGCTTCAGTGCACTCGACGTTTCTGAATAACCTCTCCATGTGTGAGAACCAATATGCCACTTTGATTGGTTCTCCCTTTCCATCATAGCTGTCAGGCCTCATAGAGCTAATGGCCTTCAGCGCTCGACCATAGTTTCCTCTATTCCTGACGGCATCTTCCTGAGGCACATGAACCACTGGCTCCTCAAATCTAGGAACCACTTGAGGAATTGGCACACCTTGTGCCTGTGGTGCGATTGGTCACATAATGTCGGTGACCACTTACATAACGATCCCCCGAATAGCTTCAATAGCCACGGCGTCAAATAGCACCTGAGGATTGGCCGGAACCTGGGCACTGCCTTCGGGGTTGTTGTGAGAAACCGACTCGTTCTCATCCCCTTGATTTGCGGCACTCCTCAAATTCAGCCTGGGGTTGTTGCTTGGCCCAGCACCATCACGAATGGTGTTTCTTGTGTTCACCATCTGTTTACCGATCAATTCCCAAGTATTTCACAACATTAATATCAGTTTAATATGCACAACGTATAAAATTGACTCGGAATAGATCAAACTGGTAAACTTTTCATTGATGATAGAACTGAAACTATATCTGATAAGCTACACATAGAAAAGCCCTCCCAAGCGAAAAGACAAAATTGCCAGAAGGCTACAACTATAACGAAACGAAATGAAATGACTAGAAAAAGAAACACTGAAGCTCAACAGTGGCCTACATCATGGTGCCCTGAAAAGTTTCCTATACCCAGTGGCCCTCATAAATATCCTCTTCGGAAGGGGTCTATTCTCAAGGTCTGGTGTCGGACTCCTCGACCTACTTGGGCCCGGAGCACACAACTCATCTCTAGGCCTCGGTATCCTCGGTCTTTCTCTAGACACGAGAACACTTGGCCCTGCCCCGTCAGATCCTGAGGGTTGAGTACCAACTTCGCCTGACGGATATACTCCTGGAGCTCGTGGACGTCCCCAAGCATTCGGGAGAGACCGAGTTCCTGTAATGCCTCGTTTTTTTTTGGTTTATTCGACCAAGTTTCGGGGTCGAAACTTCTTTTAAGGGGGAGGTAATGTAATACCCCTCATTTTTAGTAAGGGTATTTGGGTAATTTACTCAACCCTCGTTCTGTGATCGTATCGTTTTTGGAGAGGTTTGGATTTCTGTATCGAAATTGATCTATGTAAAATCCCCTGAGTGATATAAAATACATTCGGCGTATTTTTTGGGGTTTAGAATATTTGTTTGGGTACAAATATATTTAATCCGGAGTTTAAACCCACGCCAAACCTTTCCCCAGGCAAACAGACGCGGAAAAGGTATTTCTGCGACCGCGGCGGCATTTCCGCGACCGCGGATAAAGTTCCGCGACCGCGGAAAACTCCAACACGCCAATGTCGCGTCGCTCAGAGCCTCGCCGTTCGCGCCACCGTTGATCTTCTGGCTCACCATTGATCTGGGCTGGGAGAGATCTTCCTTTGGCATATAAAAGGAGCTCGGATTGAGGGTTGAAGGGTACACCGAAATCACTCTCTCCCTCTCAGATTCTCTCTCGTTTTCGTGCTCGGCGGAGGTCGAAGCTCCCTCCGAAAATCTTCAAGCTGTCGCCGGAGCTCTTGTTGGAGGTGGTGGTGCTCTCAAGGTGGCGCATTGGAGGTGCAAGGTGCCCAGGAGTCGAGCCCCATCTGAATCGAGCCCCGTCGCGTCGCCCCGGGTGAGATTTCTCCCTTTCGAGTCATCGGAGTACATGTCCGTGATTGCGGACATGAACTACCGCGACCGCGGCTGTGACATAGGCGACCGCGTTGGCGGCCGCTGTCATCTGTGCTCGAGGACACTCGTCCTCGACGACCGCGACCGTAGCAGTGCCCACCGCGATTGCGAATTGTGTGGGCAATCGCGATCGTGGCTTTGGGCTTGTCGGTCTCGGTCGGGGCCTTCGTTCCTTCGATTTGGTTCGTTCCTTCTTCGATTCGTATCATTTTAAATGTCGAATCTAAGCTATGGTCTCGTTATGGGTCGTTCCGTAGGAATCTGTAATCCGAGTGATGTTCCCGTTCCGGACCCAGAAACCCGTCTTCGTCAATCATTCGTCTAATCTAAGGCAAGTGGCGGTTCGCTCTTGCTTATCATTCCATATTTCTATTAATTATCAATTGTTTTAATTGTTAATTAAATGGGATGAATATTGTTTTCCTTGGGAACAGTTAAGATAAACGTATTTGATACGATTAAAAGAGATATTATAATAGGTTGTATATATTGCTAGAAATAACGCTATTATATATATATATATATATATATATACTATTGCCATGATAGCATTGATGTGGATTATTATGTGGTTTTAACTGTTTAGTTAGAACGAGTATTCGTAGGAAAGCTATGTACCTTGCGAGGTCTAGTTGTTTCTTTATAACTGGTGCTAGGATGATTTTTCCCTAGTACTCTCTGGTCATGACCTTGCCCTTACTCAGGGTAGGTGCACACAACTGGTTCTGATTTTCGGGATTTATTCCCTTCAATATCTCTCGCGATGAGATGATATATAAAAGCTTATAACGTGAATGTACGCTTTGTCACTA
This sequence comes from Rheum nobile, assembly GCA_027886185.1. Lineage (NCBI taxonomy): Eukaryota > Viridiplantae > Streptophyta > Magnoliopsida > Caryophyllales > Polygonaceae > Rheum > Rheum nobile. The sequence continues at coordinate 10,256,085 of WOAB01000485.1, forward strand.
AAATAAGATAAGTGCCGTTATGCACATAATTAATGAACCTTGGGCGAGAAGTACAACTTGGAAACTCGTATGGACTTCGACTAAAGTAAGTCCTCCTTCCAAATCTGAATTCGCATTACGCGGTGAGGTTGGTCGTGGACCCAAATGGGCAAGTCTTTTTAAACGCTTGTGTGAAACTTTAATGTTCCCGAACACTTAGGCTTGAGTTCCCGGTTCCCCCGCCGTTCTTTGAGGTCGGGGAGCCAGTAGTCCACCCGAGGAGGTGAAGACCATACTCGAGGAGTCGGTGGTGTTGGTGTCTGTTAGGGCCGAGGTTCCCGAGGAGGAGCCTGAAGCGGACCCAAGGGAAGACACAAAAGAAGAGGAGCAGTCGGTGCAATACCTTGGAGGGTACTACGACGACGATTTCAAAATTGAGGAGGATCCTGAAGAAGACCCGGAAGAAGATCCGCAAGAGGATCCATAAGAGGACCCGGAAGAGGATCCAGAGGAGGAGGACCCTGAGGAGGACCTCGAGGGGCAGGAAACCGAGTCCAATGGTTTGGAGCATTTGCTGGTGACCCACGAGGATCCGGAGATGGAATTCATCTTCCCGAGTCCGACGTCGCCACTTGAGCGGGAATATTCGCCATTGTCCCCTGCCACTTGGGAGACACTTAGTGATGTGATAACGTATTTTCAGTCGTGCACGCTATCAAAGTAATCCTAATATGCAACTAGAGTATAGCATGCAAGTAAGGAGTCGAACCCAAGGGAATCAACACGTCAATTTCTATGTAATTACTAATTTATCAACTTTAAATAACAAATGGGGGGGGTTGGTTTTCTACTAAGACTACACAAATGAAATAACACCAAAATCAAGCTTAAGAAAATAAGAAGAAAGGGAGTTTCACCTAGCAAGTTTCCACACAGCAGTTAACCAAGTTGATCATTGATTCCTCTCATGTTCATATTCACCCTTTTGATTTGTTCCCCTTCTGATCTTATTTATATTAACAAGCCAACCGGTCCTGCTAACACTTACTAACTGATAACCTAGAAGACCTTCTAAGGTTGGTTCAATTAGTAGCATAAAGTGTAAGATTGTATGGATTGCATGCAAAGACTCAACAACGCAAGTATGCAATGCAAATCAATTTCCTTTTCACAATTGAATTGAATTTACCAATTTCATGCAATTGTGATCGCTACAAGTGATTAGGGATTCCACCGTCTATCCCAATTCTAGCAATTAGATAACTATAGATTTAAACCAGGAGATCAATCTAGTCAAAAATATAGAAATCTGAAATATGCTCAAGGAAATTAATATCAAATCCAACAAGGGATGAACAAGAGAAATGAACCTTACAACCGGGTTAACTTTGTGCTTCCACGCTAGGCAAAACAGGAAATTAGTTCTCCATAACCAATTCCAATCCAAAAGAGAGAAAAGAAATCTCAGTGTTCTTGAGAGTAAAAAGGAAGATTAGCCCCCAGGCTAGCTCTCCCGGCCGTCATTTTAAACCCTAATCCGAGCCCCTTAAATACCTGCTCAATTAAACAAAACGAAACAGCCCAGCAGTTGGAGAAAATCGGAAGTTGTTCAGTCGCTCAGAAAACCGCGACCAACCGCTATCGCGGGGGATCGCGGTTTGTGCTCCCCAAGGTTCTGCTGGAAATCTGCTAACCACTGGTCGCCATTAGTCGCGTCAGCTCGCGGTCTCCACTCTAGCAACTTCTGTCTTCTGATCACCAGCTTTCCTATATGACTTCGGGCACCGTCTTCAACTCGTAAGTGCTTCTAAAAACATCCACAATGCAGCTCCGCACCTCAAACACCAACTTACCTCCAAAACTTTGTAAATCCTATGATTTAACCACTTCTCACCTTTTCTCCGGATTACAGAAATATCCCATAAATCAAATCCAAATCTCCTCAATAATATGCTAATAATTACTAGTTGCGCTATGTAAAATACCGCTTATCAAATTCCCCCATACTTAAACCTTGCTCGTCCTCGAGTAAGCTAAAAGAAAACTCACTCCTCCAATCAGCACACATGTTTCAGAAAGTATAAGAAAAAATGATACTAGCAATTACAAGACTAAACACTTCGCCTCCCAACAACCAAATATGAGTAATGCATTATAATCTAATCCTAGCTCCTATCTAGCTCCTTATCGCTCCATGAGTGATCCTACCCGATCTCCTTATAACACCACTTCTTATGACGCCAGCCCCAGAATGATCCTAAAAATTCACTCTTTTTTCTTTGCACTCATTCTGCCTAGGCGCCCTTTCGGGTTTTCACCTAGCCACTCATTTCATTTTGCTAGATATCTCACATATTGCTCACATCACTCAAGTCCATTTTTGCACCAACCTAGAGTCGGTCGGACTACCTGCTTTTTACCTGAATTGCCCTTTCGGGTTTTCAGCTCATCCCAGGATTTTGGTTCCCTTTTTCTCATATTTTTGGCTTTTTCTATTTCAAAATTTTCAAAAATTTATACATATGCCATACACAAATATACAACACCCCCCTAAAACATGTGAATACATTCTCTCCCCCAGACTTAAACATTGCATTGTCCTCAATGTAATGAAAGATAGTAGAATCACGGGGAAAGAGAAAACAGAAGACTCACATACAAGACCGGATGGCCTCTCTCCAATGAAGCACAAGGTGTGGTAGAAGTGGGATGAGCAACAATGATGATCCAATAATGCACAGCTCATCCAAGACAAGGGGTAACATAGAAGAACTCCGAAATATAGATCCACAAAAGAAGATAATGAATGACGAATACAACAAATCGCCAACTCCCTAAAGGTTTCTGAGCACATACCTGTGATCGCAGTTTGCAACCTACAATCACAGGCTCTTCTTCTGGGAACCTATCGACAGAGGACCTCGGATTTTTATTTTTATTTTTATTTTATTTTTTTTAAAGGAAGGAACTTACAGTAGAAAAACCGCGATCGCGGCCAACCGCGGGAGGTCGCGGTTTTGACTACAGACAGTAGCTGAACCTGCGCTTCGGGCTTCCTTCCCTAACCACAAACACACTGAAAAGACAATTAAAAAGAACGACAAAAATTGCAAAAAAAAAATTAAAACATCACACACCTCGGGTTGCCTCCCGAGAAGCGCCTTTTTTTAACGTCGTGGCTCGACTCAATTGTGCTCAACTCAAACCTCCGTCTTGGGCGGACATTTTCCAGGATCAAAATCAAGAATGGGAGAATCAGTAGCACGGGTGTGAATCATACAGAAGGTTCACACCAAAAGTTGATAAACAAACAATTACAAAGAGAAGGAACAATTATTAATTCCCCGGCAACGGCGCCAAATTTGATAACGTATTTTCAGTCGTGCGCGCTATCAAAGTAATCCTAATATGCAACTAGAGTATAGCATGCAAGTAAGGATTCGAACCCAAGGGAATCAACACGTCAATTTCTATGTAATTACTAATTTATCAACTTTAAAGAACAAATGGGGGGGGGGGGTTTCTACTAAGACTACACAAATGAAATAACACCAAAATCAAGCTTAAGAAAATAAGAAGAAAGGGAGTTTCACCTAGCAAGTTTCCATATAGCAGTTAACCAAGTTGATCATTGATTCCTCTCATGTTCATATTCACCCTTTTGATTTGTTCCCCTTCTGATCTTATTTATATTAACAAGCCAACCGGTCCTGCTAACACTTACTAACTGATAACCTAGAAGACCTTCTAAGGTTGGTTCAATTAGTAGCATAAAGTGTAAGATTGTATGGATTGCATGCAAAGACTCAACAACGCAAGTATGCAATGCAAATCAATTTCCTTTTCACAATTGAATTGAATTTACCAATTTCATGCAATTGTGATCGCTACAAGTGATTAGGGATTCCACTGTCTATCCCAATTCTAGCAATTAGATAACTATAGATTTAAACCAGGAGATCAATCTAGTCAAAAATATAGAAATCTGAAATATGCTCAAGGAAATTAAAATCAAATCCAACAAGGGATGAACAAGAGAAATGAACCTTATAACCGGGTTAACTTTGTGCTTCCACGCTAGGCAAAACAGGAAATTAGTTCTCCACAACCAATTCCAATCCAAAAGAGAGAAAAGAAATCTAAGTGTTCTTGAGAGTAAAAAGGAAGATTAGCCCCCAGGCTAGCTCTCCCGGCCGTCATTTTAAACCCTAATCCGAGCCCCTTAAATACATGCTCAATTAAACAAAACGAAACAGCCCAGCAGTTGGAGAAAATCGGAAGTTGTTCAGTCGCTCAGAAAACCGCGACCAACCGCGATCGCGGGGGATCGCGGTTTGTGCTCCCCAAGGTTCTGCTGGAAATCTGCTAACCGCTGGTCGCCATTAGTCGCGTCAGCTCGCGGTCTCCACTCCAGCAACTTCTGTCTTCTGATCACCAGCTTTCCTATATGACTTCGGGCACCGTCTTCAACTCGTAAGTGCTTCCAAAAACATCCACAATGCAGCTCCGCACCTGAAACACCAACTTACCTCCAAAACTTTGTAAATCCTATGATTTAACCACTTCTCACCTTTTCTCCGGATTACAGAAATATCCCATAAATCAAATCCAAATCTCCTCAATAATATGCTAATAATTACTAGTTGCGCTATGTAAAATACCGCTTATCATGATGAAAGTACCGTCAGGAGGAGGAGTGGGCCGCAGGATGCATCTGAGGGCTCACAATTCATTCCTACTCCGAGGAGGCCAATGTCGAGTCCTGACTCGCGGCAGGTGTTTCGCCAGAGTCAGATGGCTTCCTCTGAAGCACGTCGCCTGGTGGACGAAGTGGTTGAGAATGCTCGTAGGAGGGCAAGACCGTGGGAATCAATGGGTACACCGAGGGTGGTCCCGACCCAGTAGGCCAGGCCAAGGCCCCAAATGCTGGAGGAACGACTGGAGGAGTGGTCGAACGCCCTAGACAACATGGAGGAGAGGACATACGAGGCTGAGGTCGGTCTCTCCCGAATGATTGTGGACGTCCGCGAACTCCCAGAGTATATCCGCCAAGCAAGATTACTACTTGACCCTTTGTACGAGGTGAACAGGCCAGACTTCCAACCAGGATTTTTGGAGGAGTTTTGCCAATCACCGGGATCTGATGGGGCTGGACCAAGTGTTCCCGTGCCTAGGGAAAGGCCAAGGGCACTGAGGGCGAGGGATGAGCCGTGTGCTCCAGGGCCGAGTAGGTCAAGAAGTCCGACACCAGACCCCGATGTTAGACCCCTTGTGAAGAAGCCATGCATGAGGGCTTCCGATTATAGGAATCATTTCCAGGCACCATGATGGGGGCCGATGGTAAGTTTAGCAGTTTTCTTTCCTAGTATTTAGGTTGTTTCATTTTGGCTATCATTGTATTCTTCAAGCAATTTTGCCTTGTCGCTTGGAAGAATTTTCCTATGTAACCCTTTCAAACTCAGTTTTAGTTCATCAATGAAAGTTTACCAAGTTTGGTCTATTATAAGTTGACTTTATACGTTGTACATATTGAAATGTTATTAATGTTATAAAGCACTTGGAATTTGATCGGTAAACAGATGGTAAACACAAGGAATACCATTCGTGTTGGTGTTGGGCCAAGCAACGACCCCAGACCAAATGTAAGGAATGCCGTGAACCCATTAGATGAGAACGAGTCTGTTTCTCATAACAATCCGGTAGGCAGTGACCAAGTTTCGGTCAACGCTTCAGTGATTTTCGACGCTGCGGCAATTGAGGCTATTCGGGGGATTGTGATGCAAGCAGTCACCGATATTATGCGACCAATCGCGCCTCAGGCACAAGGTGTGCCAATTCCTCTTGTGGTTCCGAGATTCGAGGAGCCAGCTATCCATGTACCTCATGAGGAAGTTGTCAGGAACAGAGGCAATTATGGCAGAGCACTGAAGGCCATAAGCTCTATGAGGCCTGACAATTATGATGGAAATGGAGAGCCAGTCAGAGTAGCATATTGGTTCTCGCACATGGAACGACTGTTTCGAAACGTCGAGTGCACAAAAGCTGAAAAGGTGCACATTGCTTCCCTTCAACTGAAGGAGGTGGCTAGCGAGTGGTGGGAAAGCACCGGTCTAGCTGATCACCCTGGATTGAACTAGGGAATGTTCAAGGCAAAGATGATTGATCGATTCTTTTCCCGAGCTATGAGGGAAGAGAAGCATAAGGAGTTTCTCTATCCAAGGACGGATGGATTGAAAGTGACTGAGCTTGCGGCCAAGTTCAATCACCTGTTACAGTACACTGGGTCGGAAGTGTCTAGTGATGAGCAGAAGATCTGGCATTTCCATGAGTGGATGAATCCGGACATTAAGCCACCGATGGTGCATCACGGATGCTCTACTCTGGAGTAGTACGTGGATGCAGCGTATAAGTTGGAGGTGACTCTTAAAGAGTCGGCTAAGACGCGTAATCGCCAGAGACCGGCACAGAGCCAGCCTCAGGCAACTGGATTCAAGCGACCCGTGCCACCGTCTAATTTTGCCAAATCTGGCCGAGCGAGAACAAAAATGACTCATGGAGGGTCTATGCAACGTTCAGGTCAGGGCAAGAATCTTATCCAGTGCTACAACTGTGGTACACCCGGGCACAAGAGCAATGAGTGTCCGAAGGAAAGGAAGACGTGCTTTGGTTGCGGAAAGGTGGGGCACTTGTAGACATATTGTCCGCAGAGGAGGCAGAAAGGAGCTGAGTCACAGCAAGGGTCCGTTAGTCAGAACAACCGACCCAGATTCAGACCAGTGGAGGCTCCTAGTCCTTTAACGCAGACAACTGCATAGAACAAGGGGAAAGCCCCAGCTGCTTCAGGAGGTCAAGGTCAGCGACTCTATGAGATGCGTGAGGCTGATGGACCAAATGCTCCTACTGTTCAAGGTACTTTATACCTTCATTCTACTTCTGTGTGTATACTTTTTGATTCGGGTGCTACCCATTCTTTCATTTTGGAAAGTTGCGTGAGTAAGCTAGGCTTCGTATGCAACAAGGCTTGTGAGCCTTTCGTAGTCAATCTTCCCAATGGTGAACATTTGGTTGGAACCAAGCGTTTGTTAGAATTTCCGATTACCATCCAGGGTAAGACGTTTAAAGTAGATTTGATATGTATAGCCATGGCTCCATACGATATTATTCTCGGTATGGATTGGCTGACACGTCATGGGGCGGTGATCGATTTCAGCTCTAGGACTGTGACGGTGTCATCTGGGGGCCCGTTTGTATGCAAGTTCAAGGGTCGCAATGACGCTGATAACGGCAAGCTCATCAATGTGATGGATGCGTTTAAGCTACTTTGACAAGGATGTGTCGGGTACCTATGCTACCTGGACGAGCCCAAGAAAGATAAGCCTTCAATTCTAGATATTCCGGTCATTTGTGAGTTTCCGGATGTCTTTCTAGAGGAGATTCCCGGTTTACCCCCGAATCGTGACGTAGAGTTTACCATTGATCTCGAGCATGGTACCGCGCCAATCTCCAAGGCACCGTATCGGATGGCTCCAGTAGAGATGCAAGAGTTGAAGAAGCAACTCGAGGACCTTCTTGAGAACAGATATATAAGGCCGAGTGCATCGCCTTGGGGCACTCCTGTTTTGTTTGTCAAGAAGAAGGATGGATCGTTCCGACTTTGTATCGACTATCGAGAGTTGAATACGGTCACAATCAAGAATAAGTATCCGTTTCCAAGGATTGATGATCTGTTGGATCAATTGCAAGGAGCAAAAGTCTTTTCCAAGATTGATCTGAGATCTGGTTACCATCAGCTCAGGATTCGTGAGGAAGACATTCCGAGGACTGCTTTCCGGATGAGGTATGGCCACTATGAGTTCGTAGTCATGCCATTTGGACTTACTAATGCTCCAGCAGTCTTCATGGATCTGATGCATCGATGTTTCCAACAATATCTGGATAAGTTCATGGTGGTCTTCATCGACGATATTTTGATCTATTCCCCGAGTGAGGAGGCTCACGAGGAACATCTTCGAATCACCTTGTCAGTCCTTAGACAAAATAGGCTGTATGTAAAGTTGTCTAAGTGTGACTTCTGGATCAAAGAAGTGGCTTTCTTAGGCCATGTGATCAATGAGAATGGGGTCATGGTTGATCCCCAGAAGATTGAAGCGTTAGCCGACTGGAAGCGGCCTCAGAATGTGAAGGAGGTGTGCAGTTTCTTAGGACTCGCTGGATATTACAGACGGTTCGTGGAGGGATTTTCTAAAATTGCTCTACCTATGACCGGTTTGCTCCACAAGGTCCATAAGAAGTTTGTCTGGGATGACAAGTACGAGGCCAGTTTTCAAAAACTGAAGAAGTGTCTGACCTCTGCACTAGTTTTGGCGCTACCAGAAGGGAATGATGGTTATGTGGTCTATAGTGATGCTTCAAAGAATGGGTTAGGGTGCATACTGATGCAGAAAGGAAAAGTTATTGCGTACGCATCTCGACAATTGAAAACCTATGAAGCAAACTATCCAACGCATGATCTGGAGTTAGCAGCTGTAGTATTTGCGTTGAAGATTTGGATGCACTATCTCTATGGTGTAAGGTGCCAAGTCTTCACCGACCACAAGAGTCTCAAGTACGTGTTCACTCAGAAGGAGTTGAATATGAGACAACGTCGCTGGTTAGAGCTACTCAAAGATTACGACATCGAGTTGTTGTATCATCTGGGCAAGGCTAATGTAGTAGCCGATGCATTGAGCCGGAAGACGCCGCACGAGATTGTAGTGGCTCTACTCACTGCTCAGACCAAGCTGAACCAAGGGTTGTGCGAGATTGAAGTCTTGTACAATCAACGTCGAGGATACCTGAGTATGCTTGAGATTCAAGCTACACTACTTGATCAAATCAGGGAAAAGCAGGTTGACGACGTGGTATTGGTAAAGCTAAGCAGTGAAGTGATGGACGGGAAAGCTCCCGGATTCGTGATTCAGGGGGATGGATCACTCTGGTTTCAGGACCGGATTTGTGTGCCTGACGTTGATGGTCTTCGCCAGTTAGTGATGAAGGAGGCCCATTCGTCAACTTATTCTGTACATCCAGGCTCTAGCAAGATGTACAAGGACCTCGTAAAGAAATTCTAGTGGCCCAATATGAAGTGGGATGTAACGAAGTTTGTGGCGAAATGCTTGACTTGTCAGAAAGTCAAGATAAAACACCGTAGACCAGGTGGTGAATTGCTACCTCTTCCAGTGCCAGAATGGAAATGGGAGGATATCGCTATGGATTTCGTCACAGTGTTGCCTAAGACTCAGACTCAAAAGGATGCTATATGGGTAATCATTAACAGGCTCACGAAGAGTGCTCACTTCGTGGCTATCAAGTCAACATGGGGAACCCAGAAGCTATCAGAAGTGTTCCTACACGAGATTGTCCGTTTGCATGGTACACCAAAGACCATTGTATCGGATCGTGATGGACGATTCATGTCGAGATTCTGGGAGGAACTCCACAAGGCCATGGGAACCGAGTTGAGGTTTAGTACTACGTTTCATCCTCAGACGGATGGACAGTCTGAGAGGACCATCCAGACCTTGGAAGATATGCTGAGAGCTTGCGTACTTGACCGTCCGACTAGCTGGGAGAACAGCCTAAGTCTGATTGAGTTCACGTACAACAACAGTTGGCATGCTACCATCAAGATGGCTCCATTCGAGGCTTTGTACGGTCGAAAGTGCAGATCTCCAATTTGTTGGGATGAGAATGCCGACAAGGTTCTGCTCGGACCAGAATTAGTCAAAAGGACTGCTTCGGACATTGTGTTGATTAGACAGAGGATGTTGACAACTCAAAGTCGACAGAAGTCTTACACAGATCTGAAGCGCAGGAATGTCGAATTTGAGGTTGGTGACAAGGTGTTTGTCAGGGTGTCGCCATCCAAGGGCGTGTTCAGGTTCGGCAAGCGTGGGAAGCTTAACCCTCGCTACGTGGGACCGTTTGAGATCCTTGACAGGGTCGGGTCTCTAGCGTATCGTTTGGCATTGCCGCCATCGGCACATTCGGTGCATAACGTGTTCCACGTATCCTTGTTGAGAAAGTAAGTGCTAGATGAGTCTCATGTGCTGAGTTATGAAGACATCGAGATTCCGGCAAATGGTACCTACGAGGAGATACCTGTGCGTATTCTCGAGCATCGCGAGAAGCAATTGCGGAACAAGGTAGTACCATTAGTACGGATCCTTTGGTCCAAGGCTGGATCTGAAGAGGTTACTTGGGAAACCTGGGAGACTGAAGAGAATATGCTTAGCCGTTTTCCCGAGCTGTTTTCGGCCTAGTTTCGGGGTCGAAACCTTTTTAAGGGGGTAGTGTTGTAACGTCTCATTTTTTTTGGTTTATTCGGCCAAGTTTCGGGGTCGAAACTTCATTTAAGGGGGAGGTGATGTAATACCCCTCATTTTTAGTAAGGGTATTTGGGTAATTTACTCAACCCTCGTTCTGTGATCGTATCGTTTTTGGAAAGGTTCGGATTTCTGTATCGAGATTGATCTCTGTAAAATCCCCTAAGTGATATAAAATACATTCGGCGTATTTTTCGGGGTTTAGAATATTTGTTTGGGTACAAATATATTTAACCCGGGGTTTAAACCCATGCCAAACCTTTCCTCGGGCAAACAGACACGGAAAAGGTATTTCCGCGACCGCGGCGGAATTTTCGCGACCACGGAAATATGGGCTTCAGAAGGGCTGGGCACATGAATTTTCCACGATCGCGGATAAAGTTCCGCGACCGTGGAAAACTCCAACACGCCAACGCCGCGTCGCTCAGAGCCTCGCCGTTCGCGCCAACGTTGATCTTCTGGCTCGCCGTTGATCTGGGTTGGGAGAGATTTTCGTTTGGCCTATAAAAGGAGCTCGGATTGAGGGTTGAAGGGCACACCGAAATCACTCTCTCCCTCTCATATTCTCTCTCATTTTCGTGCTCGCTGGGGTCGAAGCTCTCGTCGGAAATCTTCAAGTTGTCGCCGGAGTTCTTGTTGGAGGTGGTGGTGCTCTCAAGGTGGTGCATTGGAGGTGCAAGGTGCCCAGGAGTCGAGCCCCATCCAAATCGAGCCCCGTCGCGTCGCCCTCGGTGAGATTTCTCCCTTTTGAGTCGTCGGAGTTCATGTCCGCGATTGCGGACATGAACTACCGCGGCCGTGACATAGGCGACCGCGTTGGCGGCCGCTGTCATCTGTGCTCGTGGACACTCGTCATCGACGACCGCGACCGCGGCAGTGCCCACCGCGATCGCGGATTGCCTGAGCAATCGCGATCGTGGCTTTGGGCTTGTCGGTCTCGGTCGGGGCCTTCGTTCCTTCGATTTGGTTCGTTCCTTCTTCGATTCGTATCATTTTAAATGTCAAATCTAACCTAGGGTTTCGTTATGGGTCATTCCGTAGGAATCTATAATCCGAGTTCTGTTCCCATTCCGGACCCAGAAACCCGTCTTCGTCAATCGTTCGACTAAAGTAAGTCCTCCTTCCAAATCTGAATTCGCATTACGCGGTGAGGTTGGTCGTGGACCCAAATGGGCAAGTCTTTTTAAACGCTTGTGTGAAACTTTAATATTTCCGAACACTTGTCATACTTTCCGATAAGACTCAATCTCTTGGAGTCTTCTCTTCATATGTTTCCTTTAGACTCGATCTTTAGGAGTCTTCTCTTGATCATTCTACTTTGAATCATTCTGTAGAGGTATTGAGGTTTACTATCGTCATCGGCTTTCATTCGAGAAGCGATGGGTCTAACCTAATACGCCTACCTTAGAACCTTTCTGTTTTACCCTTGCATAGTCTTTCATTAGACTAACCAACCGGGTTTTATTCCTTGCATGGTTGGCTAGTGTCATCCGTCTCTTACGGCATATCAGGTAAACTCCCGTTACGTGAAGGCTAGAAACGACGATGAAGGCATATGGAGTTTTTAAGAGTTTTATCAAGGTTGAGTTCCTAGGCGGGTGATCGCTCCGATCAATACATTTTTGTTATTTATTTAAAAGACTTCCGCTGTATTGAAACATATTATGTATTTTGGTTGTATTTGGAATTGTGGATGTAATTCCGAGACTTTGATTTAATCAAATGTTATGATATTTCGTATTAAATGTTGTTTTATAATTTGTATATAAATTGGTTAAGCCTTGGGTGACTTCGGATGTGGAATTTGAGGTCACTGGCGGTAATACTTTCAAGGTTATATATTTGGGGGTGTTACAGTTCCGTCTCGTATGTCCTCTCCTCCATGTCAAACAAGGCATTCGACCACTCCTCTAGGCTCTCCTCAAGCATTCGGGGCCTCGGCCTGGCCTGTTGAGTCGGGACCACCCTCGGTGTACCCCTCGCCTCCTAAGACCTTGCCCTCATTCGAGCATGCTCAACCGCCTAATCCACCTAGCGACGCACCTCAGAGGAAGCCATCTCACTCTGATGAAGCACATGCCGTGAAGCAGGACTCACCATCGGCCTCCTCGGAGTAGGGATAATCTGCGGGTCCTCTGGTGCATCCAGCGGCCCACTTCTCCTCCTGACGGTACCCGAAATCCCAAGCGCCTCCCAAGCGGCAGGGGACAACGGTGTATACTCCTCCTCAGTCGGAAACACTGTACTCGGGAAAATGAACTGCATCCCCGGGTCCTCGCTGTCCTCCAGCAAGTGCTCCAAGTCGTAACCATGTTCCTTGAGGTCCTCCTCAGGGTCCTCATCTTCTTCTGTGTCCTCCCTCGGGTCTGCCTCGGGCTCAAACTTTGAAACCCTGGCCCCGTCGGACACTAGCACTACCGACTCTGGAAGTACAGTCTTCACCTCTTGGGGTGGACAACTTGGCTCCCCAACCTCAAAGCACAGAGGGGGAACCGGGAACTCAAGCCTGACTGTAGATGGCGGAACCACATCGGCTTCCTTCTTGTTTCTAAGTTGTGAAACGAATGCGCCCATATCCTGCGAGGCGACGAGAAAAGAATTAGTCTTTCTAAATATAGAAGCGAACTTACTATATCAGACTGGAAAGAAGGCACGACTTGAATGGCAGAGATTTGAAAATGCACCTCTTATTCTAGTGCGATTTTATTCAAAATTGTCAACTTTTGGATTTAACCAACAACTTTTCACAATACGAGCGGGTAAACGGTTTATAAAACTTTTGTTTTAGGTAAAAAGATTTGAAACCCAACCCGTTTTAAAAACTTTCGGCTCTGATACCAAATCTATAACACCCCCAAATTTATCCTTGAAAGTATTACTGCCAGTGACCTCAAATTACCCATCTGAAGTCACCCAAGGCTTAACCATTTTATAATAACCATAAAATAACACTAATCATATCAAATATCATAACATTTATTCAAACGAAAGTCACGGATTACATCTGTAAATCCCAAATACATCCAAAATACAGAATTGTTTCAATACAGCGGAAATCTTTTAAATAATAAATATCATAATGGTCTTGATCGGAGCGATCACACTCCTAGGATCTTCAACCTTGGAAAACTCTTAAAACCTCCATCTGCCTTCAACGTCGTGTACTAGCCTTCACGAAAAGGAAGTTTACCTGATGTGCCGTATGAGACGGATGACACTAGCCAACCATGCAAATGAAAATAACCGGTTGGTTAGTCTAATGAAAGAGTGTGGATATTTGTCTGCCTAAGTTACTTCTCACCCATTGATTACATCTTTTGCATTAATTTACTTTGTTACTTGATACAAACCAAAATCCCCCCTTTTGTTACTATTGGCATACAACCTTTGCACTTAGGAAGATTGCTTACCTCCCTGTGGGATCGATCCTTATTTACCCTACTACGTTAGTTTGGTTTTTGAGGTTATTTGATAAGCATACACGACTAAAGCCTTATCAATGATCAACATATGAAAAATATCTCGCTGTCCAGAAAAGCACTCTCGAGGTCATCTTCTCAATAACCTCAGTATATCCTTAGAGTGAAGCATTTTTGATGTGATCACGGATCCCATCAAGAGACTTACAAAAGACGAGACCATCCGAGAGCCGGCGGAGCCTCATGCACACGTCTAGCCACATTCACCACGGGCGAGCTCTTTGGGCCCCACTTGGAAGTCAAGAGATCAACCGAGAAGCTCGAACCATGCATAAGACGTGAAGGCTAATTTAGGAAGATGTTTTGTGTGTTTTTGTATTTCTTTTTGAACAATTTGAAGTTAGTTAATTAGCTAGTTAGTGGGTTTAGGAGTGGCCTAGTTAGTGGCCCAAGTAGTGCTTGCTATTTTTGTGCTTTCTTTAATTTCTTTTGGCACCTATTTAAAGGCTGCCTTGCATTGTAATTCCTTAAGCTTAAATGGAACTGAATTTCTTGAGTTTGAGCTTCCCTTGGACGATGGCTTCAAGGTGGGTCATATCCTTGAATGTCTTAGTTCTCGTTTTGGTGAGTTACATCCAAAACAATCTTTGGTGCGTCATATCCAAAGGAGGTTGTTTGATCTTGGTGCATTACATCCATTTTCAATCAATCTCGTCTTGTGTTTCTTGGTGAGTTGCATCCAAGGATCTTGGATATGACGCACCAAAGATTGTTTTGGATGTAACTCACCAAAACGAGAACTAAGACATTCAAGGATATGACCCACCTTGAAGCCATCATCCAAGGGAAGCTCAAACTCAAGAAATTCGGTTTATCTCTCCATTTAAGCTTAAGGAATTACAATGCAAGGCAGCCTATAAATAGGTGCCAAAACAAATTAAAGAAAATACAAAAGTAGCAAGCACTACTTGGGCCACTAACTAGGCCACTCCTAAACACACTAACTAGCTATATAACTAACTTCAAATTGTTCAAAAAGAAATACAAAAAACACACAAAACATCTTCCTAAATTAGCCTTCACGTCTTATGCATGGCTCGAGCTTCTCGGTTGATCTCTTGACTTCCAAGTGGGGCCCAAAGAGCTCGCCCATGGTGAATGTGGCTAGACGTGTGCATGAGGCTCCGCCGGCTCTCGGATGGTCTCGTCTTTTGTAAGTCTCTTGATGGGATCCGTGATCACATCAATTTTGCTTCTGATATGGATGCTTAGATAAAAATATGAGAGGCAACCCTTAGTTAAGTTTGTGACTCTAAGAATGGTAGATATGTCATTATCCTTGATCCCCCCTACGAAAAATACTGGTTTTTCATGAATTAATCTGTAAACCTGATATTCTTCCAAATTCTTCAATGATATTTTTTTATACAGTAATAGAGCCAATATCACCTCTACAAAAGATGACTAAATCGCCTGCAAAGCTGTTGACGAGAGCAAGGATCGAGGGTGCCACGGTGCAAGGCAAAGCTCCTAGACCTTCCAAGGAATCGTCAGCAAGGTTCCTGAATTCCGTCCTGGATTCAACTGGCTCGTTCTCTCTCGTCCGGACTCGGAATTGAATGATTCCAATACCCAGAGTTAGATCCGGAAGTCTAGTTTCATCTCTCAAAATTTGATAGTGAGTGGATCTGGAAATCGGATGTTATGGAGATTCTCCTGAGAGGTCGCAGAGGGTTTGGCGAGGGAGATCCGAGAGAGGTTTGCTTTGGATGAATAACGTGAAGGGGAGATGGATGAAATGGAGTCGTCAAAGAAGATGGTTCTGGATGAAGGTGAGGGATAAGTGAACTTCAATGGAGGATATGACGCACCACCAAGGAAGACAAGAGATCAACACCTTTGGGATATGACTCACCCGAAAGAGAAGATCAGATAGGTGCTCGATATTACGCACGAGCAGGCTTGATATAACGCACAAGCTAGGGGAAATTTCTGGGAAAATAATCAAGAGAGAAACTGGTTTTTGATTGATCTTCAAGTGATTACAAATGAAGGAGACAAAGCCTTTATATAGACTTTACAAAACCAACTCCTATCTAACTCTTCACATGCCTTGGCAAGATAAAGAGTCTTACAATAACTCTTGAGTTATGATCAGCTGAAAAATAAATCTAACACAACCCATTATTACATGATAACATGCATAATAACTAATAATAAAGTTTGGAATATTTGAAGATCAAAGGCACGAGCAAAACAAGGCAATGCGCGTCCTTCTTGTGGATGCCTGGGGCATGATCAAGTTGTTCTAGCCAAAATGAATTTCTCTCGGATATCATGGGTTGCACATCCTTCATGGGTCCAGTGAAGCTTTGCATCTTGATCTTCTCGATCTTTATGATTGACCCTAGGCAGGGTCACATCATCCTCCCTTCCTTAAAAAGGATTCGTCCTCGAATCCAAGTGCACTTCAGGAAATAGCTTTAGAGCACACAAAACTGCACAAAGAAAAACAAGGAAATGAGAGACCAAGACGTCTTTAGTGAAAGCAGGGTATGTGTAAGCGAACATGATTAGTTCTATTGAGTATCCATGGATGAATTTCCATGCACAAGTATTTCCCAGCTTCAGCCTAAAGATGTGCTTAAGTATAGAACATGAGATGCACATGACATACTTTGCAACAAATGCAATGCATAGGACCATTTTTTTTATCATGCCACAAGAATTGCGAATGCGAACAATGATGCACACATGAATGCCTAGTTCTTGATGTGAATCAAGGATCGAGAATGACGCGGTGCAAGGAAAGGCTCGAAAGATCTTCAAGCAATCGTCAACCCAAAGCCCAGAAAACAGGCCTTACTTCAACTGGCTCGTTATCGCTCGTCTGAGATCGAAATGGAGTGATTCCAAATCCCAGAGTTAGATCTTGAAGTCTAGTTTATTCCCTCAAAATTTGAGAATTTTCCGGGTGGGGATTAAAAAGATATTACAGTTCTACTGAGATGCTGTCGAAAGATCCGGGATGGAAATCGGCAATGGTGCAAGTGGAGTTTGGGATGGCTCGTAATGATGATGGACTTGAGGATGGATGAGTTGGATTAGTAGAGGGATAAGCACCTAACACTCTTGTGGATATGACTCACCACTCAAGTTTAGGAGAGATCGAGATTCAAGAGATATGACTCACTCTTGAAACAAGATAGTGTTTGTTCGATATTACACACGAACACACTCGATATGACTCACGAGCAAACAAGAGAAATTCTCTCATAAAACACTCAGTTTTAGGCTTCTTTTTTAATCAAATTGACGTCCTTACAATGGTAGAACAAAGCCAAATATATAGGAAAACAAAAACAAAGAAAAATAGTCTCTTCGATTGCTCGACATTGAAGATGGCTGACTTGGATGACTCTTCAATTGGCTTGGATTCAATGTTGAAGAAGGTAAGAGCCTCCTCTTTATTAGGAGCATCAGATTTATAAGAAAAATGGCTTAATTTCGTCCACTTAATGCTTCCCCCTTGGCCTCCCTTGCATTGAATGTGAACTCTTGGGCTCTTCTGCTGGAATGTCGTAAAGAAAACGATTTCTAGGTTTCTTTGCCAGGAATTTGAGGAAGACCTTAACATGATAGTTGTAGATATTTTCCTTATCTTTCCAATGACTTCTCATGGGCCTCCATTGGACTTTCGTAGCTCCGGATATGTCCAGACTACTGAGTAGGTGTCGACGAGACAGATTCTTCGGTTTTGACACCTTCCAAATTTCGAACCATTTCTTTGGGACAAGTTTTTGACCTTCTTCAAAAATGATGGTTCCCATAGTCACATCAGTTCTACATGCAAAAACTAAATGCGACAACTTCAATGTCCTATATTCATGCTCATGACGAACTAGATGCATCCAACAAGTCATGAATTGAGCAAGAGAACTATGATGAATGCAAGAATTTCTAGTTCTACCAACAAAATCAACTTCATGAACTTGACATTCTATAACCCTTGAAAAATATTCAGTTTGATGCAAGGGAAAAAAGAATAGATAAAGTAGGGCCAAGAGATACTCCCCTAGAGTTAGTCTTGAATGGAACATCCTTCTCTTCTTGGCCAGAAACAAAATTTTCAATAGGCTTCTCATCCTTAGTCTCAACCTCTTCTTGTAGTAAGAAAGGCAAACTTGAAGGAACCATATGTGTCTGGTCCGTCCATGGAGTACCTAGTGAAGTTAAAGATCTTCTCTTGATGGTAGGCCGAAACTTGCTTCTTGGAGGAGTTAGAGATGGTTCCAAGGTTTCCTCCTCTTTTTCTTTTGGCCTTAGCTCCTCTTCAATGATCATAGGAGGTTAACACAGTTCTGCCTTGAGCTCTTCATCACATTTGGTTGGTTCAGCCATAGGGAGAGGCTCTTTGGTTGGCTTCGGTTCATCCAACCTTGGTGGAAGTTCTTCACATGTCGCTTGGACTCTTGGTGGGGACTCACATGAAGCAGCCATGCCGACATCTCTCTCGAAGCATGGTATCTCATCATCCTTCCCCTGGTATATGTAGTAGTGATTAGGGCAAATGTCAGCCAAATGGCCTCGCCCTTCACACATAACACACACAATATCACGTGTTCTAATTCGGGGTTACGGGATCACTCTTTCCCTGCCCTTGGAAGTGCTAAAACATGATTTTGGTGAGTCATAGACTCCCTTGGTCTGCACGGAAGGGTTAGAAGAAGAATGATAATAAGGTTCAAAAGAAGGGACAGTTTGATACCTTGTTGGGGAGTGCCATCTTTCTTCATCTCTATAGCCATAGTCATAGCCATAGTCTCCATAAGATTGTCTCCTTGGAGGCATGTTCCTTGGTCTATTACCTTGGTTGCGAAAATCCTTATAGGTGCTCGTGTGAGTGTTGGAGTTAGGGTACACACGTGGTCGAATCTCCCTACATGAAGCACCATAATCCCGAAAGTAAAGATAATCCCTTATTGGCATTCGACCCAATTCAGACATCTCCATGATTTCTTGTCGTCGGAACTCCATTGGAAGTCGCTTTACCAAGAACTCAGTCCAGCGAACAACATCTCACATATGGACTCACAAATCCAAACTTACCAATGGACCTTAGGCCTCGTGAGAACTCAAAGCTTTGTTCAAAGTTAAGCAAATTCAGGTGTGCAAGCAGTTCCTAGAGAATAGAAACAACCTAAGACGCCTAAACTCAGTTACTTTGAAGGCAATAAAACAAGGTGACAAATTGCAAGTCAAGTCACACGCAAAACTCATGTTGAACCTGCTTCACTTGTTCAACCACCCGAGACAAGCAACTCAAGGATGCTACTAAGTCTTAGGCTTGGTGTGATCCTCAAGACGTCACCTAGTGGTCTTTGCTTGGCCTCTTTTGCTTTGGGGTCCGACTTTTTCTAAGCTCCACCTCTTTTTTGCTTATGCTTTTCGTGGAGTCCGAGTTTTACGACCTCTACAAGGTAAGGGTTATGGTCTTGTGCTTTTGAAAAAGGTCTTAGGATTTTCTTTGTAGTTCTGCAAATGATTTTCGATTTTTTTTATATAGCACAAGGTCCTATAGAATAATATACACTAAGAGGTTGGGCTTCCTAATGTATAATATACAATATATCCCTTGGATCACACGTTTGAAGCTTCAACTTTTCCCGTATCCTTTTGTTGATTGGTTCAGATTAAATCGAATAGACTCCACACATTCAGCACTTAATGAAGTAGTAACAAGAGAAATTTAATGCAATAAATCAGCCAAAAGTCGTTTGGAACTGGAAAAGACTCAAGCTTAATTAACAGGCCAATTAACTCAGCAAAGTTACAACTAATGAAATGACTTACAATAATTAAGCTAATGATGGACGACAGTTTATGACTCTTGGTTGGATCGTCTTCAACCTTGAGAACAAGCACTAACTAGACGCAACAATTCTCAGGAAAGGCAACAAAAATTCAGACACGAAAACAACAACAAAAGAATAACATTCAGGAGAAAACTTCAGCAAAATTCAGAAACTCAAGAAGATCGACTCTATGATTGTAGTTCTGAATTTAATCAATTTAAGAGCAAGGTTTTGAGAGCTTTTACCTCACGGGCTGTGATACCACATGACGAGAGCAAGGATCGAGGGTTCCACGGTGCAAGGCAAAGCTCCTAGACCTTCCAAGGAATCGTCAGCAAGGTTCCTGAATTCGGTCCTGGATTCAACTGGCTCGTTCTCTCTTGTCCGGACTCGGAATTGGATGATTCCAAATCCCAGAGTTAGATCGGGAAGTCTAGTTTCATCTATCAAAATTTGATAGTGATTCGATCTGGGAATCGGATGTTATGGAGATTCGCCTGAGAGGTCTCAGAGGGTTTGGCGAGGGAGATCCGAGAGAGGTTTGCTTTGGATGAATAACGTGAAGGGGAGATGGATGAAATGGAGTCGTCGATGAAGATGGATCTGGATGAAGGTGAGGGATAAGTGAACTTCAATGGAGGATATGACGCACCACCAAAGAAGACAAGAGATCAACACCTTTGGGATATGACTCACCCGAAAGAAAAGATCAGATAGGTGCTCGATATTACGCACGAGCAGGCTTGATATAACGCACAAGCTAGGGAAAATTTCTGGGAAAATTATCAAGAGAGAAACTGATTTTTGATTGATCTTCAAGTGATTACAAATGAAGGAGACAAAGCCTTTATATAGACTTTACAAAACCAACTCCTATCTAACTCTTCACATGCCTTGGCAAGATGAAGAGTCTTACAATAACTCTTGAGTTATGATCAGCTGAAAAATAAATCTAACACAACCCATTATTACATGATAACATGCATAATAACTAATAATAAAGTTTGGAATATTTGAAGATCAAAGGCACGAGCAAAACAAGGCGATGCGCGTCCTTCTTGTGGATGGCTGGGGCATGATCAAGTTGTTCTAGCCAAAATGAATTTCCCTCGGATATCATGGGTTTCACATCCTTCATGGGTCCAGTGAAGCTTCGCATCTTGATCTTCTCGATCTTTATGATTGACCCTAGGCCCTAACATCAGTTGTGGTGAGTGAACTTTTATCTCTTGCATTTTAGGTGGTATTTGAAGGCAGAGTTGTTGTCTAGAGTTTTCAGCATCCAGGCAAGATATTCAATAGCAACGAAAAATTATATATGGAGACAAGGGATCACTCTATTTAATGAAGGAAGTTAGGGAGGGGGGTAGAGATACAAACATGAATACCATTCTCAACACATCAGGGGAGTCAGAGGTTTTGAGAGCATTGACAAGGACATCCTAGCTGAGAGAATCAAAAGCCTTGTTATAATCAATTTTGATAGCACAACATGGAGAAATACTTGTCCAGGCGTAATGCTTGAACAAAGCTTGACACAAAAGGACATCGTGTCTTATTGAACGTCCAAGAACATAAAAACTTTGCTTGATGTCAATCACTTGAGGAAGGACAAGCATGAGATGGGTCGGAGGTCTCTAGCATACGTTGGGTTTTGAGCCTTTGGGATTAAAGAGATAATTGTGTGGCTTTCTAGTTTGAGGAGGCGGCTAGAGGAGAAGAAATCTGTAATGAAGTCACAAATTTCAGTACCTGTAATAAGCCAAGATTTTTTGAAAAAGTGAGTTATAGCCATCGGGTCCAAGTGCTTTACAATCCCCGATGGCAAATATGGCTTTTTGGAATTCAGAGTAGGATAGGTTTGGTAAGATTGAGGTGTTAGTCTGACGGAATGGCCGATCCAAGCCTGGCATACGCAGGGGTGAATGGGGAGGTGGGATTGTGGCAGCCAAACAGGTTTTGGAAGTGGTCAATAAGGATGTCTGCTATACCCTTGTGATCACATAATCTTCTTTCCAAGTTGTTGAGAAGGAAATGGATGGTGTTTCAGCTTTTGCGGTGCTTGATGTGGTTGTGGAAGAGGGAAGTGTAGTGATTGACATACTTAATCCAATTGATTTTTGAATGTTGTTGAAGCATGCTACTAAGTTTTTTCTGAGTTAGCCTTGAGCTCAAGAATACAACATTGGTCTTGCTCTTGAAAAGATTTATCAAAAGGATAGCCAAGAGAAACTCAATATTTAATGTTACCTTGATTTTCAAAGAGAAACTCAATATTTAATGCAACAGACTCAATACTAATGATCACTAGCTTCAATCGACTATCCAAATAGATTCACATTAAAGAAATAAACATTTTACCTTTAACAAACACGACCTTTCTTTATAGATAGTTCAATAGTGGTTGGAGTCAATTGTGAATCCCATTTCAGAATTGTGAAAGATCCAAGCCTATTATATAAGCAGGTGTATTACTTCTCTTATTGCCAATTTGTTTCAGGATGGAACCTCGTCATATTTATGTGTTGGACCCATACATATACCCTCATCAATAAGTGATATAAGAGCCGATGGTTCGGCTTGAGTACAAAAGTGGTTTGTGGGGATTCCCAAGTGAGGGGAATATTATTGGGAATCAATTATGAATCCCACATCATAGTTGCGAAGAATTCAAGTCTAATATATAAGTATATGGATTAATCCTCATATTGTTAATTGATTTTAGGATAGAGTTTAACAAAACTTATGTATTGTATTTAAGAGTTGGACCCGTACGGATACCTCCCCTAACAATGCCAAGAGAAAGACACAACAGGGAGCGAAATGGAAACAACCTAAACCGTAAAAAAGGGGTTGTGGGAGTTCTAATTAAGCATTTTCTTTCGTTGGCATATGAGAATTTGGACGACAAGCAACTGAGAAGTTTTCCTCTAAGGGATTTCATTGAACGAACTATGTAAAATACAAGAGAAAATAATATATCATAACTACAAGATAATCTAAACTAGGAAAAGATAAAGATCTGGCTAATCTAAAACATAAATATGATATATACACAATATGCACAAAATAATATCTCTAATACCCCCCTCAAGTTGGAGCATGTAAGTCTCGAATGACCAACTTGCGAATACGGTAAGTAAACTATTTCTTGCCCAATGACTTGCTAATATGTCAGCCAGTTCATCAGTCGTACGCACATAAGAGGTGGCAATGCATGCAGACTGCACAAGATCCCAAACAAAGTGATAATTCATTTTAATATGCTTGGTCCTTTCATGAAAAACCGGATTGCAGGCGATATGTAAAGCTGCCTGGCTATCACAAACAAGCTTCATGGGAGGTGTGTGGCGATAACCGAGAGAAAGAAAAAAGGCATTGAGCCATTGTAACTCACAACAGGCGGCTTCCATGGACCTGTATTCGACTTCAACGGAAGAGCAGGAAACGGTGGGTTGTTTCTTAGTCTTCCAAGAGACGGGAGAATCACCCAAGAGGACAAAATAACCGGTTAAAGAGAGCCAAATGATAGGCCAAGCAGCCCAATCACTGTCACAATAAGCTGTGAGTTTCAAAGAACTCTGACGAGACAAAACTAGTCCTTGGCCAGGATGACTCTTGATGTAATGAAGGACATGAACGACTGCTTGCCAGGGTGCATCCAGGGGGCTCTGCATAAACTGAGACAGAATATGAACTAAATAGCTCATCTCCAGCTTGGTGATCATTAAATAAATCAATCGTCTAATAAGACGATGGTAGCGATCAGGGTGAGCAAATTGTGGACTAGTAGCAAGACCGAGAACGTAATTTTATGGCCACGAAAATTCGGTTGGTCTAGAACCCAAGCGGCCGTCCTCAGATAGACAATCAAGAGCATATTTGCGCTAACTGAGGAACAAATCGTCTTTCCCATGGGCAATTTTGATGCCCAAAAATTACTTCAGAACGCCCAAATCCTTCATGTGAAAACATGAGTGCAAATAATCCCTGAAGCGGGATATGGATGTAGAATCATTGCCTACTATTATCAAATCATTAAAATAGACTAAAACATGCAGATTAGTACCATGCCGAATATAGGAGAATAAGGAGTAGTCTGCCTTGGATTGAGTAAACCCATACTGAAACAAAGACGAGGCAAGTTTAGCAAACCAATATCGGGGTGCCTGCCGGAGTCCATAGAGAGACTTGAGAAGGCGACAAACTTGGCCGTTAGAGGTCGTGAATCTGGGCGGAGGTCACATGTAGACTTCCTCCTCAATATCGCCATATAAGAAAGCATTGTGAACGTCCATCTAATGGAGTTCCAAACCTCGAATCGCATCAACAGATAAGAATAACCGAATTGAAAACATCTTAGCGACATGAGCGAATGTCTTGTTGAAGTCGATGCCCTCCACTTGTTGGTTTCCAAGGACCACGTGTCAAGCCTTATATCGTTCGATCGTCCCATCGGATTTGTGCTTGATCCGAAAGACCCACTTGTAACCAATGTGTTTCTTATCAGGGGGGCGTTGTACAAGCGACCAAGTTTTGTTTTTGGCCAAAGCATCAAGTTCTGCTGTCATAGCAGCCCTCCATTCCGGGTATCAGACCGCATCAGTGTAAGAAGTAGGCTCAACAGCGGCGGTAACCGCAGCTAGAAACTGCACTTGTGGGCGAGAAAAATTATAGCAATTAACATAGTTAGCAATGGGAAATGGCGTACCTAGTGAGAAAGGTGATGTCGGGGCCGGAGTGGTGACATAGAAGGGGGGGGGGGGGGGTCTTGACAAGTAGCAGTGTGACAAACATAGTCACGAAAGCGAGACAGTGGTTGTCGAGGCCGTGTACTATGTCGACTTATTTGCTGGGACGGCGGTGCCAAAGCAGGGTCCGATGACAAGATAGTGTTGGATGGAGACAAAGGAGGAGAGGCAGGAGGAGTGCTTCTCCCTATCATCGACCATGGGCTCGAGGGTGTACTCATTGGGCTGATAAAAAATAGAAGGTTGTAGTGGTACATCGACTATAGAATTTGTCGGATCAGGCTGTTGCTTATTACAAGGGAACTGTTCCTCATAAAAAACTAAATCTCGAGACTTAAAGAAACTCTCTGAATCAAGATCAAAGAGACGCCACTCCTTCTTGCCATATGGATACCTAAGAAACACACAACGACGACTATAAGAGGCGATGATGTGATACGAGAAACCGCACAACTAAAGCAGAATGAGGTATCAAGTCAATTTCATATTGGCATTGAAGATGAAGAGTCTTGCCATCAAGACGGTCAAGTGAAGAGTCATGCCATCAAAACGGTCATGTGAAAAGTCTTGCCATCGAGATAGTCATGTGAAGAGTCATGCTTTTATGGTCATTCATGGCACATATCAAGAGTCACGCTTTTATGGACTTTCATTCATGGTGTTATACTAAGAGTCACCCACCCTATTTACTCATGGCTTGGCTCCAAGTTTAGGGTCGACATTTTTCCTATTTAAAGACTTGTTTTGCCTCAGTTTTAGATAGACAAGTTGAAGAAAAAAAATCAAGTTCTCTTGTCTCAATATATTTTTGTTTTCATTTCTTTCTTTCTTTCTTTTGTTGGTGGATTCCAACACCGATCTGGTGGCCTTATCAAGATCGTTTTTTTCTCGACTCATTGGTGGACCTATCCAAGAGTTCGAACAACCCTGAATCCTAGAGGCACGAGTGGATCTATCTTGTGACTTCAAAAGATTCAACCTCGTCAATCCTTGGTGGACATATCCAAGAGTTATCGGGCCTTTCAATCTTATTTGGTGGATTGCTTGAGAGAGTTGATTGCCTATCTTGTTCTAGTTCATCAATAAAATCATTTGTATTTCACTTTGTTATAACTTCGGTTTGGCCTAAGTACTTCAGAGTTCTGAATTTTGGGAGATTTCATCTGGAAATGACTTCTTCGACACACCGATGCAAGCGAACAACGATCCGATTGTCATCATTTCGTATCAAAGCCATCATCGAAAAAAGATCTTCAAGGTTATAAAGCCACCCAGATTCGAGGATGAATCTTTTCAAAGGAGGAGAGGATGATGTGATCCGAGAAACTGCACCACCAAAGAAGAATGCGATATCAAGTCAATTTCATATTGGCGGTGAAGATGAAGAGTCTTGCCATCAAGGCGGTCAAGTGAAGAGTCTTGCCATCAAGACGGTCATGTGAAAAGTCATGCCATCAAGATAGTCATGTGAAGAGCCATGCTTTTATGGTCATTCATGACACATATCAAAAGTCAAGCTTTTATGGACTTTCATTCATGGCGTTACACCAAGAGCCATCCACCCTATTAACTCATGGCTTGGGATCCAAGTTTAGGGTATATTTTTTCTATTTAAAGGCTTGTTTTGCCTAAGTTTTAGATAGACAAGTTGAAGAAAAAACCAAGTTCTCTTGTCTCATTATAATTTTGTTTTCATTTGTTTTTTCTTTCTTTTGTTGGTGGATTCCAACACTGATGTTGTGGCCTTATCAAGATCGTTTTTGCTCGAATCATTGGAGGACCTATCCAAGAGTTCGAACAACCCCGAATCCTGAAGGCATGAGTGGATCTATCTTGTGACTTTACAAGATTCAACCTCGTCAATTCTTAGTGGACATATCCAAGAGTTGTCGGGTCTTTCAATCTCTTTTGGTGGATTCCTTGAGAGAGTTGATTGCCTATCGTGTTCTAGTTCATCAATAAAATCATTTGTATATCACTTTGTTATAACTTTGGTTTGGCCTAAGTACTTCAGAGTTCTGAATTTTGGGAGACTTCATAAAGGAATTCCTCGACACTGACACAAGCAAACAACGATCCGATTGTTATCAGGCAAATTTTTTGCAAGGGGAAGGCAGGACAACATCGTATCAATCACCTAAATGTGCGGAGATGAGAATAGGTGGGTTGTTGACCAAAAATCAGATCATACATTGTTTTCACAGTTAAAAGCTTTGATGGCTCTGATTGATAAGGTATACGGCGGTAAGCACGCATTCGCCCCAAAAATGAATAAGTAAGGATGCATGAATGCGAAGAGCACGCGCAACATTGAGAAGATGCCGGTGTTTCCGCTCAGCTTGTCCATTTTATTACGGTGTGGCAACACATGAGGTTTCAAACACAATGCCATTTGAGGCAAAGTAAGGCTGCAGTTGTAAGAACTTTGTGCCATTATCAATGCGGAAGCGTTTCACAGACTTGCTGAACTGCTTTTGTGCAAACACCAAAATTCTGAACTAATCTCACCACCTCGGTTTTGGAAGCCATAAGATGAACCCAAACACAACGAGATTAGTCATCAACCAGCGTCAAAAAATAAGTAGCTCCACAACTAGAAGGAACCCGATACTTTCCCCAAACATTGGCATGTATAAGCTAAAAACAAATCACTTGCTTTATTACTGCTTATTGTAAAACAATATCGAGTTTGCTTGGATTGAAGACAAACTGAATAAGGATCAATTAAAGTACTATTAGTTGAATGAACTCCAGGTAAATGTAAATCTAATGGATAAGCAGGGTGACCCAGACGACGATGTCAGAGACCTAAAGATGTCGTCGAAGTAGTTCAGATCTGCCAGTGCTCATGCAAAGCCAGAAAACCCAATCCCTTGCTTCACCAGCCCCAATCACCATCATCGTAATGCGGTCCTGAATGACACACAATTTGTCAGTAAGAGTAACAAGAAGCCATAATTCACGAAGCAGATGATCAAATGAGATCAAATTGCAAGAGAACTTGGGAATAAATAAAACATTGCTAATGCTCAAATTTTCGCCCAAAATGGCGGTTCCGGCATGAGAAGCAATATAACTAGAGCCATCAGGTAAGATAATAGTCGAAGGAGTAACGATATGCAAATTATGAAGAAATGGCGAGTTGCCGGTCATGTGATACAAAGCCCCTGTATCGAGTATCCAACGATCCAAAATCTTACCCATCAACTTGTCATCAGAGCAACCCTTGTAATTTTTCAGCATCTCCATCATAGTTGCCCACAGAGCATCTGTAAGAGCAGGGGACAAAGTAGCCCGGTCATGTGCATTGAGAGAACTAGAGAAAGAGCCTGAACCTGGAGGAAGGTGAAGAGCATTCGCAAGACCAGTCAGACCACGACTTGGAGGAGAAAGACGAGATGAACCATGATTGGTGCTAGTCTGAGGAGAGGAGGACTGATCGCCATGCTTCTGTCGCAAATCCTCCCACCAGTCAGGATATCGGATAACTTTGAAACAGATGTTATTTCGTAACCTTGACGATCACAATGGGGGCAAGTAGGTCGGTCTGTACGGCGACTGGAGTCAGAGCAGGGCGCCGCTGACTTCTATGTAGAAGGCGAATGGTGTTGCGCAGCAAAGGCAACAACATCTTTGTTGCGGTTTGCTCGTTCAGTGAATATGGTCCGGTATCGTTCTTTTTGGACAACAAGTGAGTAAACCCGATTAAGTTCGGGCAAAGGGTCTTGAGCCAGAATATGTGACCGAAGGGTCGCATATGAGTCGTCTTCAAGGCCCTTTAAAAACTGATGAACCATCTCCTTGTCTCGTTCAGTATTGAGGTTGGCTGCCTAGCCGCACGTGCAATTGCTACACGAGCAGTTGCGAGGCCGTAGATAAGTTTGAAGTTCATCCAATAATTTCTTCAAACGACCAAAGTAGATTGAAATTGTCTGTCCATTCTTTTGACAACGCGTGATCTTAGCACAAAGTTGATGAACGCGAGGAGCACTGTGAATAGAAAAACACTATTGGATTTCATCCCAAAGCACCTTGACGGAGGCAGGATATGACAGAGAGGGTCGAATTGTGGAGTCAACAGAATGTAGAACCCACCCCACGATCATGGAGTTTACACTACACCAGTCTACATAGTCGTCGGTGCCAACAACATGTTGCTTGATTGAGACGTCAATGAATTGAAGCTTGCGTCGAGCCGAGAAAACATTCCGCAAAGCTTGCTCCCATTCTTGGTAATTATCGCCCTTCAAGACAATGGGAATTAATTTCATGCCCGTATGATCCCAAGGTTGAAGGTAGTAGAGGGATGTCAAATCAAGAGCACCCCGGGTCTTGCCAGATAGAGTTGGGTCGGTTGCCATTGATCAAGAACGAATAGAGGCAAGAAAGAATAAAATTTTATGTGGGTCAAGAGTTTGTCGAGGAAAACGCAGGGTAAAGGTCATGTTTTTATGTTTTTGGCTCTGATACCATGAGAATTTGGAAGACAAGCAACTGAAAAATTTTCCTAAAAGGGATTTCATTGAACGAACTAGCTAGGTAAATATACAAGAAAAAAAAAATCTATCGTATTTATAAGATAATCTAAACTAAGAAAAGAAAAAGCTCTGGATAATCTAAAAGATAAATAAGATATATACACGATATTTACAAAATAATAATTCTAATAGCATACTTTCTAGCTTGAAACACTAGCTAACTACGTATCGTATTTGCTAGCTTCTTCGCGACTGTAGAGGTAACTCGATCAGGATTGATTCTATTCTATTTAAGATGCCTTAATTTCGTTGAGGCATATGCAAGGCATTGGACCATTGATTAATCAAACAGACGTGTCATGTACCCATTATAGATTTCAATTGATTAGTTAGAACCAAACCCCCGGCATAGGATAACTTCTAGCTACATACACTGAATCGATCAGTTCTCAAACTCAATCTTGATTTTACAAATATTCCTTGTAGAAAGCACTAATTAACGGACTAGATTATTAATTCGATCTGAATGTCTCATCAAAGAATTACGTACATTCCTTTTGTTCTTTAATTTTTGTGTATCCCACGTTTTTCAGAGGGTATATCTTTTTCAAACATAACAAAATAAGCTTACTAGATATATATTCTAAAGCATGTATAACTACATGTTCTAGTATCTTTCTTTTGAGTTTTGGCAACGGTACAAGAATTAATGAGAGTAAATTATTTTTTTACTACGTCAAGTTTTCTTAGCGTCGGTGAAGATTATTATTTTGACAAAACATACTGAATCAAGTAGAAAAAAATTTTGGTAGAAGGAGAGGCGACACTCTCACACGCTTCATTAATTAAAAAACAGCTAAAGTCTGATCATACGGGATAAAGCACATCCACATCATCGAAAATTAAAAACAATAGAAGTAAGGTGATACACAACATGGTTCGCCTTGCGAGAAATATGACGGAAGTGGACAATCCAATCTCTACTAATGAAGCTTTGGCAATAACTAACCAGGCTAGATAATGGATGGTTAAGAGAAGATGAGACTGAACCAACTTGATAGCAAAGGAAGAATCCGACTCCAGAATCACTCGACGACAACCCCGCTCCCAAGCAAGCTCCATACCACGAAGGATACCCCACAACTCTGCCATGGGAACCGAGCACACCCTGATATTGCAGACAAAACACGCGACCCAGACCCTGTCACTATCCTGGATAATATCGTCATCAGTAGCAAGCCCAATGGGACCCTTCTTTCCCCATCAGTATTCACCTTCACCCAGTCTCGTGGCGGCCTACACCAGGACACCAGCTCCTGACACCGCATCGGAGGAGGTGACCTAGCAGGACTCTCGTCACGAATAGTAGAGAACTCCCTAGCCTGGTGCACCAGAAAACTGCTCACCCCGAAGTATCAATATCAGCCCAGAAAATACTGCGGTTTTGTCACTTCCACATCCACCACAAAACCATCGCGAACAACACTTCCGTGGGAACCGGTTGATGTAGGTCCGGTTCCTATAGAATTCCTGCACCAAATCACTCCTCCGGAGTCATGGAGAAAAATAGACCCTAGCAAGTTCGAAAATTGCCAAATTTCCCCGGCCTTCGAGCAATCTATAAACAAATGAATAAGAGATTCGTCCGCCTCCTTGCACACCGGAAAAAATGGGTTTAAAGCAAAATGGCGCCGCACCCTCTCCCTATTAGTTAGAATCTTTCCTTGCACCCCCAACCATAGGAAATGGCGAATCCTTTTGGGGACGGAATGTCGCCAAATTTGCCTGAACAAAACCATAGGAAATGGCAAATCTTTCCTTGCACCACGTTGTAATTCTCGCCCAAAGTATATTAATTATGTCCATGAAAGCATTTATCTTATTTAATTCCAAAACGTGCATTATGTTAAAGCTTTTAATCCACATCAATCCCGATGCTAAATATATCATGCGATGAATCTCGAATAACGGCATTAGCTAAGTGCACCACCACTTATATTCGAATAAGGGTAGGTCATGACAAAAAAGTATCAGGGCAATAATCCTCCTAATATCAAGTTATAAAGAAACAACTAAACCTCGCGAGGTATATAGCGTTCCTACGAATACTCATGCTAACTAAGCATACAAGTCCACACCAATTCCACACCAAAATACAACTAGCACCCTATAATAATAACATATTCATAAGGGTCATTACTAGCAATATATATACAACCTAGTACATTAATCATTTTCCACACAATTATAACATATAAAACAACTCCTTTGACAATTTAAGAATATTGTTCCCAAACATAATTTAAGAATATTTGTCCCAACTTAATTAAAACATTAATAAATTGTCAATTAAGGAAACATGGAATAAGTGCAAGAGCGAACCGCCACTTGCCTCAGATTAAGATATCGGTTGAAAGGCGTAATGTTGTTCGAAATAAAGTCGCTCTAGACCAACCAACAGGATTCTTCATTCGTTTCCGTTCCCAATTGCGATTCCGAGACATACCCAATTTACACACAACAATAAATTATATTAAGATAATTTATTCAATAACGGAAATTGAACGATGGAT
The DNA here is from genome assembly GCA_027886185.1 of Rheum nobile. Classification (NCBI taxonomy): domain Eukaryota; kingdom Viridiplantae; phylum Streptophyta; class Magnoliopsida; order Caryophyllales; family Polygonaceae; genus Rheum; species Rheum nobile. The sequence continues at coordinate 10,287,504 of WOAB01000485.1, forward strand.
TGATTTAATTCCAAATAAATCAATTGTCGGATAAGGTTATGATTAATTCCTTTAATCATAAATCAACAACCTCTAACACCCCCAAACCCGGGGTGTCACATCCGTGGATTTTAACCAGAACCCACCAGGCAAAGAAAGACAAACGGAACAACAACGATAGCGGAAGTGAGTAAAAGACTTGATCTTACAAAAATTAATGGTTGAAATGAAATGAATGTCTAACACAAGGTCAACTAGACATAACAATAATGTTAGAGTACACAACAGAATACAAAATGAAGCCCAAAGGCTAAACTAGCATCACCATCGAGCACCTCCAAGTCCTCCATGTAGCTTTCAAACGGTGCAAAGTTGAAAACATATATCCGAAAACAAGCGGAAACCAAACAGAAAAACCCCAGAGTAACCTGGGTTAGTAATTGGGATCTCAGGAATGAACCCGCAATCAAATCACAAATCCGAAAACTAAACAGACAAATTACAAACAAAGTTTAACCAATGTTTAACGCACATCATAGTAGATTACTAAGATAATAAATCGAACAAAAAAATCATGACTAAGTAACAACACACAAAATAACACACACACACATAGCACAACACAACACAACACAACACACCACAACACAACACAACACAACACAACACAACACAACACAACACAACACAACACAACACAACACAACACAACACAACACAACACAACACAACACAACACAACACAACACAACACAACACAACACAACACAACACAACACAACACACATATACACCGATTGTCCAACCACAATAATGCCATACAAACAAGAAACATCTATTATGTCATGAGAGGCTAAATCACAATCCTAACATATTATGTCCCACAACTGAGACACCTAAAAAGCTTACCACAGAAACCATTCGCATACTTCAGCTAAGTCACAGAACAAGGAAACACAGGAATTGCATATAGATTCCAGAAATGCAATCGTCATGCAGGCCAAGCCAATGCAATCAACTAAATAAGTTTTGGGAGACTTACCTCGAAACCAAGTAAACAATATCCAATGAAGAGCGATCGTCGGTCATAGCCTGGCCTAAACAAGCCATATAAGTAAAACACCACAAATAAAAAAAAACCATTGAAAACACACTTATAAATGAAAACTCCCAATTTATAGAATCTGAGAGTCAACTTGTAAAATACAAAACTAGATCAGACGACTTCCAAAATTCCTCAAAAATTGTAGAAAGATAGCCTTCAATATTATGAACCTAATGCTTTAAGAATCGCCTTAATCAGATTTCAATCGAAAAAGATATTGCAATTACACTCCACTGTTATACATAGTTTCCAGATTTAAACCCTAACTCGGTATTGCATACAAAACCATAACCTAACGTTTCTAAAAAATCATGAAATTCAATATACCGAAACTAGGCTTCAAGACGAGTCCATCGACATATCATACACTCAATTCCGATCTAAAAACAATTTATAATGAATTTTCAAAATATATATCGTTCTATCTAGTTTTTCCTGAATACCGAAAATCAATCATAGATTTTTATCTCCTTCAATACAAATCCAAATATCATAAAATTTTACATACATGCTCCCTACTATGTCACCTATCGTCCATAATAGTTTCAATATTTTCCGAGTTCAAAAATATACTCCGAATGACAGTGTAACCGGCTGCGAATTCATGGCAAACTCTCTAATATCCCAATACAGTATATAATCTTCTATTTTATAAGTACACCTTAATCAGGCCTAGAACTATATGCATTAACCTTAATTAAAATAATTAAAGTTAAACTGATAAGCTTATTTAAATTATAATTAACATAAGGTTAACATATTTAAACCATTCAGAACTTAAAGAGATCACATACTTAAGGTAAGTAATTATTTTATCCCCACATGGAATAAACATAATTACTCAAAACTAGATTCATGGTTATACTTATTTATTGATTTCTACACTATACTATTATAATCCATTTGATAAAATGTAAAAAAATTATCTTAACCTAACTTTTGAACTTAAGTTAATGAAAATTTAAATTACTCTTTGCTAAAAGAAATAAAATAAATTTCATAGCTTTTAATATTATCAAGATAAAATGACTATAATGCCCTTCTATTTTAAGTGGGATATTACAAATTTACAATACTAACCCCTTAAAAATAGTTTCGACCTCGAAACTAGGACTATCAAGATAGAGAGACCGGTTTCCATATTAACCTCACTACTTGAGCTTAGTATCCTTAACTTATTCCATCCTCGAAATTAATCCTAGGAAAGTTGATCTATTTTCTCAAATAAGACATTATCTCGTATATCTCTTCTCCATACATTATACCATGTAATAACTCATAAATATATCCACAAGATCATGACTACCTTAGAATAATAGTCTCCAAAATCATCATAACAATCTTAATATAGCTTAAGCAAATCCCAAGGTTTATACATTAAACTCACTTATAACCCGAATATCAGATTTTAGTAACTCTGAAACATTATATCATCTTATTCTTCAAAGCTACATCCCACAAATTCCATTATTTATTTTAATATAATTTTGCCCTTAAGCAACATCCAACTAAACATCTTTCCAACCATTAATCAATCTCTAACATAGAACCTTTAGATTTCTTATTTTTTCCCAAAACGAATCACATATGATATTACTCCTATTTTCCTCAAAATAATATTTTGATAAATGATTTATCACCAAAAAAATCAATCACTTTCTTTCCTAACTCTTACATAAATATGCATGAGTAACATTTCTTACTTTATTCCTTAAGCATATAAGACAAATCCCTTTAATCTATATCCCTTTGTTACATCCTTTTAGTTTATCGAAGTCCTCATAATAACTTTGCCTTATACTAAAACCATTAAATTTAAGTGAACTTGCTCCCAATACAATAGTTTCATAACTTAATCCTTCTAGAAAGTGTTATAACACAAGTCTTATAAACGACATACTCACTTAAAATCCTCACATTAAAATCGTTACACGTTTTATATTTTAAATCATGAATCGTGTTAGATTACCATCCTTTAGGGAAGGACAACTCTGTATGATTTATACTTTTCTTAACAATTTATTCACTTGAATGAATAAATTATAAAACTCACAACTAAGCATTTTAAGCTTTATATTAGCTCGCCACATGAAATTTACCACAACTAATGCTCGGAGTATACACATGAGAAATAAATCTCAAACTCCGTAGAGCATTAACTACCCATACTTAATTACTTATAAACAAGGAATGCTTCCCAAACTAAATTCACGAGGTAACACTCATTAATTCGAATAAAGAGAACAAATAATGTCAAAATACAATTTGACATCATTCTAAGAGTAGAATGAAACTCCAATGAATGGGTTTAGGGAATTGTAATTGGACCGAAGCTTGTAGAAGTGTGAAACACACTTTTAAATATTTTAAATCACATTTTAAGTTAAATCTTCACACCTTTATCGTTGTATAATATAAATTATTTATAAATTTAATGCTTTCATAGTTAAATTACCAACATGTTTTTAAAAATCCACAACCACTTTGAAAACTACACTTTGAAATCATTAAATGAATTTAAAATTACTCGTTAAAACACTATTATTACATAAACCAAAATATTATAAGTTTCTTTATAAATAAAAACACAAATTTTATCATTTCTTTATCTACCCTTATCAAATCCCAAAACTACACTTTTAAAATTATAAGAATAAACTTAACGTCAACCCTTTATACTACCTTTGTTATAAAACAACTATAAAAATTAATATTAGTGTTTTAATAACTAGACCATTACTTTTGAAAATTTCTAAACTTTAAGCCATTTTAAAAACCTAAAATTTAATACTAACAATATAAATTCTCAAAATTCCTGTACAAAATAAAATAATTTGAAAATAGTTCTAAACATCCTTAAACCTAACAATAGGCCAAGAATTTTAAAACCATTGCTCTGATACCATTTGTAAGGCCCAGGGCCATAGAACTAGCGGTATGCATCCAGTCTAGACCCGACCAGACCGTTTTCTTCAGCCCAGTCTGATGGACCGGAAACCAGACCGGACCGGTCTTAGACCATAATGGACTAGAGAGCGTATTCTTTTTTTTTATCAATTAAAAATTATATATTTATTATATTTTTATAACTATTGTTTGTAACATTGGACAATATATTTTCTTACTATTTTATTTTTATAATAGAAACTAATTTTTAATAGCGTTATGAGAAATTAATAAATAAAATAAAAACGGTCTATTCGGTCCGGACCGGAAACCGACCGAGTTTGGACCGGACCGGAAACCAAAATCTTATAAATGATGGAGCACAAACCGGACCGGAATACACACGGTCTGAACCGGTCCGGGCATTTTCAGTCCGGTCTGGTTTTCCGGTCTGGGCCAATTTTGCACACCCCTACGTAGAAGCGTCATCTCATGCCAACTCGGGGACTTCCCAAGAGGTCACCCATCCTGGAACTACTACCGCCCTAGCACGCTTAACTTCAAAGTTCTTTGTCCTCACTTGAACCCTGCAAAAGAAGACCTCTTGTTAACATGGGTTGAACTCTAATACTTATGAAGGATTACAAATCTGGGGTGTTACATCATTTTCATGTCAAACTCACTGCTCATATGGTTCTAAAAAAAACATTCTAGAAGAGAAGGATTAGTCGAACCATAAACAATATCATCAACATAGACTTGAACTACAAGAGTATCACTTTTATTTTCCAGTGGGAACAATGTTATATCAATTCCACCACGTCTATATACATTATATAGAAGTAATTGCGCAAACCTGGCATACCAAGCTCGTGTATTTTGCTTGAGTCCATACAATGCCTTATCCAAAATGTACACATGATCAGAACAATTGACATCTTCAAAACTTGGTGGTGGTTGTACATATACTTTTTCTTGGAGATAGCCATTCAAGAAGGCGGTCTTGACATCCAGTTGATAGTGCTTGAAAACCTTGTGGACGACATAGGCTTTGAGTAGACGAATGGCTTCAATCCTTGCAGTTGGAGCATAGGTTTCATTTTAGTCAATCTCTTGTTGTTGGTTGTAGCCCTTTGCAACAAACTTAGCTTTGTTCCATGTCACTTCTCTCGTATCATCTAGCTTGTTCCTAAACACCTAGCGAGTTCCGATTATTTTCTTGTGTTTTGGGTTAGGGACTAGTCTTTACACCTTGTTCCTCTCAAATTTATGTAGCTCTTCTTGCATAGCCACAATCCAATCTGGGTTCATGAGAGCTTCCATCATGGTCTTTGGTTCTACAATAAAGATGAACGCATTGAAAGCGCAAAAAATATTGACAATGGAATGAGTACCCCTTTGATCGAATGGTGTGAGAATGTTTTCAACTGGACGGGCCTTCTTTGCACGATAATTGCTAGTTTATGGAATATGAGGAGCAAGCGTCCGAACAACTTGAGTGGCTATAGGAATGGTTGCAACATCAAGAGTTGTTCCTTTATCATTATCACGAACATTAGATGACGCTTCTTGCCTTGAACGCTTGATTCAACTTCACTGATAAAATTGGTGGGAACATTAGGTGAAAAATTGAGCGCTCCTACTTTTGAATCTATGGCGGTAGATGGTGAGGGAACATAAGAAGTGGAATCTTCAATGGTATCCATATCAACGAGGGTAGATGGTGTCCCTATGGAGTTATTAGTGCCACCACCAACATCGGAGGCACTGTTCCTTGTACTTGGGTCATCAGAGGAATCATCATCACTATCATCATTCGAGTTTTCTTTTTGCATTTGAACAAAGTAAGAAACAAGCAATGTTGGAGTTGTTCCAATATCCTTTGAATTTTCATCAACGGCCACATGAATGCTCTCTTTAATCTTCTTGGTTCTTCTATTTTAAACTTTGTAGGCATTGCCATTGGTGACGTATCCTACGAAAACATCTTCATCACTTATTGCGTCAAACTTTTCTAAGTTATCCTTCCCATTGTTGTGAATAAAGCACTTGCACCAAAATGCTCGCAAATGGGATACATTGGGTGTTCGTCCCTTGATTAGTTCATAATAAATTTTATTGAGTAAAGGACGAATGATAGCAAGATTAAGGATATAACAAGTTGTGAGAGATGCCATGTTCCTTGTAACAGTCATTAAAGTTGGAATTCGCAAACTCCGTTACATGGTTGGATCATAAAGCTTTCAACTTGTGTACAGTGCTTGTCTACAACTTCTTGATGAAGTACTCGAACTCGGTGAAGGCTTCATCCTTAGATGAATGGAAAACTATCCAAGTAAATCTAGTATAATCATCGACAAATAAAAAGACATACATGTTCCCAGCATAACTTTTCACTTTCATGGGACCATAGAGATCCATATGGATCAATTTCAGAGAATGAGAAGAACTAACATCTTTCTTGCTCTTGAAAGAGGTACAAATTTGCCTTCCTATTATGCAAGCTTCACAAATTCCATCCTTATCAGGTTGAACTCTTGGGAACCCTAGAACTAGCTCTTGTTGATGAAGCTTATGAATGAGATGAGGGTTAGCATGTCCAAGCCTTCAATGCCATAATTCTGTCTCATTAGCAGGAGATGTAAAGCATAGTTACCTCTTAGGCTTGAAGCTTGTGTCAACAATGTAGACATTGTTGAACCTTTATCATTTCAACACAATTTCCTTGGTTTTTCTATCCATCACAAAGCATTCTTCATTGGTGAAGGTGGTCTTTTTGTCTCCTTGACCACACAATTATGCTACACTCAACAAGTTCAAACCAAGTTCATTAACCAAACTAACATCGGCTACCTTGATGTGATCATTCAATTTGGGTTGTACAGTTTCTACTATCTCTCGTTGTCTCTTATTTCCAAAGGAAGCGTTCCATCTAGAGTGTTTGTGAAGTGAGGTGAGGTTGGCATTGTTCCTCGTCATATGGCATAAGCATCAGGCACACCGATCACTTTCAAGGTATCCACGATAAAATCCAAACTAAGTCTATTGTAGGCTTTCTCCAAAACCAGTTTTAGAATCATCCACCCTATTCGGCCCCTCTTCTTTCGCATCGAATGCACCAATTCATGAGCAAGAACCACGTTGTCCGTGATCAGCCTCCCAAGGATCAAACTACTCTACATAGGCCCCATAAGCTGCGGCATAAGAGGATGCAAACGATTCAAGACGAAACTAAGTCACTTTTTCCGATAGGCCCCATAAGCTGCGGCATAGAGACTTTCTCGATAAGCGTAATAAGAGTATCATTGACCCTTAGAGGGAACTAACCAGGCTTCCTTCTTCGATTGAGACAATCTGGGCACCGTTCCATTCTCTTGGCTTGTTGTTTCTCCATATGAAAGTCAAGCAGGATATCAACCATGTTGTTCAGTTTAACTAACTCGTCTAAAATGCGATGGTTCAAGTTCCACCCCTTGAAGATTCTTCTTCAGCTTCGTTCTTTGATTGAGACAATCTAGGCACCGTTCCTTTGTCATCTAACTAATACTTCATTTAGGAGATGTTGACAACCTCCATATTAGAGCCTAGTACCACTTCATTCCCAACTTTGTAAAGATGTTCCCTCTCAAGTAACATCATCACAATCTCTATATAAGGTAGGGAATGGTTTTTACCAGTGCACTTCCTCGTGTGATAAATTATGACCCTTGGAATATGATCTTCTCCTTATGCAGAAACATGTCGAGTGGAAGGATATCAACAGCAATAATGGTGTTCCCTTTTTCTTGGCAAGGAAAAACCTCTTTTAGCAGATACTGATGTGCTATATGACCTACCAGAGTCAAGTGGAGTAGGTTCATATCTCATTGCCAAACGCTCTCTTTGCACTACCAGTCTTCAACTCTGTGAGAGTGTTCTTGTTTCAATCTCTGAAAACCTATCGACGAGAACAATGAGCATCCTTGAAATTATGCCGTTGGTGAAGGATATCGACACTAATCATATGGTTGTCACCCCAAAGCAGAATTGGTCTTGATGACTTCCAAATTCATATAAAATTATCTGACATTCTCCACAATGACTACCACTTTGAAGGCGCAAACACGTTCCCATCCTTGGAATGTGACGAGTTCCTATAGATCTTCTAGCTTGTGGTCCTTAAAAAAAACTGCACAGATGATGAGAGACGACAACACCCTTTTTTCGTTTTTTGGATGGCGACGCAAATGAACCTTCTTCAAGTTGCACCATTTTCTTAGCAGGATTGGTTGATAGATCATCCGATGCTAGTGTCTCCTTGAAGACCTGACACCTTTTTTTCTTCTTCTTCTTCTTCTTCTTCTTCTTCTTTCCCAAAGATAACATGTCATTTTCTCTTATGGCTCTATGAGGGAACGGGGACGAGAGCCTTAACTCCCAAATCTGCTTCGAGTTCCTCCATATGCTATTGCTCTTCAAAATTGTAGGAAAAGAGAGAAGAGGAGGATTCCTAATCTTGGTCCTTTGGTGGTGACTTATTCTAATCAGATTCACCAAGTTTTTCTTCCACTAGGGGAAAATAATCATTCTCATTCCCCTTCTCTTTCGCCATCTCCAACACAATCTCCTTCTCTAGTGTTGCTTCTGTTGATATCGCTACCTTAATGGCAATGGTGATGACATCAAAAGTGGGAGATTGGCTTTTGTTGGCCTTGGAGGAGGTCGTGATTTGCGTGTGCCTTGGCAATCAGGTTAGCTAGCTCAGTCTCAAAGAGACTTTCAATGTTGGTGTCGATGTTTGTGTTGGAGAGTTTTGTGTTGGTGGATGGGGCATTGTTGCATTAATGAAGAATTTGGAGAGTTTAGGAGTTGTGAGACTGAGAGAAAGAGAGCGAGAGAGATTGCAAGAGAGTTGAGAGAATTCGGTGGTGATTAAGGTTAGGAGGGTTAGACTTATGTAGAGGGGATTTGGATTTGGGTAAATTAAGATAAAATCTTTCCAAATTGCCCACTTACGAAAAGGACGCCATCAATCGAAATCTGCACCATTAAGGTTTTCTCTCTTAGGGTAAAAACTACTTTTTTCCTTGTTTACAACGCTGATCGTTCCACCTTGCAGAAGCGTCACCTCACAATCAGATTTACCTAGCCGTTAAGCAACATTCATCTGGTAACTTATCTTATTGTTCCCTTATTTGTTCCACACATTTGTTCCTCTGCACACACTAGGCCTTCTTCCCTTCACAGTGACCATGAGTGGATTAAAAGAGTCGGTTTGGACAGTATAAGGAATAAAATGATAACATAGCATATCGAAACAAATAATTAATGGTGGCGAAACAACGATCGAAGCAATTCAACCTAGTTAAATTGATAAATAAGTAGAAAGATTACAAGGAACATGTACATGGATCTAGGCTATAGTGTAGGCATGAAAACCAACTATCATTTCAACTTATAACAAGGGTTCAATAGATAAAGTTGGTTGTATATGTCTCAAATACGATTTTCATATGCTTTGCTAAAGTTCTAACAGTTATCAAAGTTACTTTGCAAGATTTCAATGAACAATGAAACACAAAACACATGGCACATCCTAATGAATTTTTTTTGTCAAGTAATAAGCAACTAATGCATTGTTCCGTGCTTATGTATGATCCAATTAGCCAATCATTGGGGGGAATAGTGAAATGAGACTAGCTCAATTTAAGAATATCATGCCTAAAAACATCCTAAGATGTTCATAAGGCTTTCTATCCAATGGTTTGGTGAAAATATCTTGTTGAATTGAATTGTGTTAGTCAGGGAATGGTATAACTATTCCCTGGGCAGCGGAAATATTAATTTAGACAAGTAGCAATCACTCTGTTCCTTAGAGAGAAAAACTCAATCAACCAACTAATTCTCTTGAGAAAAACTTCTACCTATAGGTTTTACCCTAATAGCATTTCAAATGTCTACTCGTATTCTTAATCCGATTTTACAATTAAACAAGTCTTATCTTAACCGTACCTAGTCTCATACAGATCCTAAACTTCTAGACTTCTAAGGAAGGGTAACAATCTGACAACACAAGAGCACAAAAAACCCTATCAAAGTAGTCACAAAGTTCATACATTTTCTTCTCTCTATCTCCTTGGAATGCTATAGTCCTAGATAATGGCCCATTAATTAACCTAGTAGCCCATGAAATGATAACTACAATAATTAACCAAATATTATGTACTTCTATAAATACAATACTTTAATCACTTTTTCCAAAGATAAAATATCGTAGAATCAACTAAATATTCAATATATTCTCGTTCCTTGCAGCCTATGAACCTTGAAAATCTTCTTTCCAAATTTAGTTGTTTCCGTTTGAAACTTCCCAGCATGCATCTCATTCCATAAATAGATTGTTCCTTGCACTGTTCCCTTGTTTATTTCCTCTTCACAGTGCGCGTGTCAACACTTTGTTTTGCTCAGCGTCACTTTTCCTTTGTTAATTGATTGTTCCTTTATTTTTCTGTTTGCTTCTTCTCGTGGTTTTCATTGTTCCCTACTTCATCCATTCATCCTGAAACTCTTATGAACAAAATGAACCATAAAACCTAATCGTGTTTATCATCATCAAAACTAGAGGAAACATCATCGTTCCAACATATCTGCAACTTGATCTTTAGTATACAATGATCCATCTTGATAAATCCTTTCTCAACATTATCACAAAGAAAGTGGTTGCGAATTCTATATGCTTGGTGCATGAATGATGTAGTGGATTTTTGGTAATGTTAATAGCACTAGTATTATCACACATGATGGGAACTGTGCTTAGAGACATACCATAACTTCCTGATGTGTCTTAAGCCACAATCCTTGGGCAAAACATGTTGTAGAGGCCACATTTTCAACTTTAATTAGTGGTTGACTATAACATCAAAATATTGTTTATTTGATCCCCAAGAGACAAGGCGTGTGCTAAGGATATGTTCAATTCCAGAAGTGTTTTCCTATCCACCAGGTGGCCAATAAAATCAACGTCTATGTAGCCAAATACCTTAAGGGGGTTATTCCTTGGATCCCAATGACTTGGATGGTCATTCTCCTTCAAGGACCTCAATATTCTCTTCACTTCCTTTAAGTGTGATTATTTGGGAGCACACATTGAACATGATATCCGACCTACTTACCTTGAGATAGAGAAGTGATCCAATCATCCTTTTATACATGGCTTAGTTCACATCTATGCCATTCAAGTCTGCATCCAAATTAGTGTTAGGAGTATCTATGAGTTTATAACTTTCCATACCATACTTCATCAATAACTCCTTGATGTATTTTTGTTGATGTATCATTGTTCCCATTTCATTGTGTGAGACTTGCAATCCCAAGAATAACGAAAGTTTTCCTATCATGTGTAATATCCCACTTAAAATATAAGGGCATTATGGTAATTTTATCTTTATAATATTAAACGCTATGAAATTTATTTTATTTCTTTTAAGGAAGAGTAGTTTAAATTTGCATTAACGTAAGTTCAAAAGTTAGGTTAAGATAATTTTTGTACAAATTATCAAATGGGTTATAATAGTATGGTGTAGAAATAAATAAATAAGTATAACCATGAATGTAGTTTGGAATATTAAATATTATCATAAAGGTTATATGATTTATTATGTTTATTCCATGTAGGGATAAAATTATACCTTACCCTAAGTATGTGATCTCTTTAAGTTATGAATGATTTAAATTATTTTAACCTTATGTTAATTATAATTTAATAAGCTTTACAATTTAACTTTGATTATTTAAATTAAGGTTAACAAAATGTTAATTAAGAGTTAAAAATGGTTAAGTTTTTAAGAAAAGGTTATTAAGCTTAAAGCTAAGCTAGTTTAATTTTTCTTCCAACTTAAATTTGGGTTAAAATGTATAAATAAACTTAGGATAAGTTACAAATAAGATTGCGTACATTTTGTAATTTTTTAGAATTAAAATAAGGATATTTTTTCCACAACTTGAAAAGTGGGCAAAAATGTGTTATAAAGCCAAATAAGGGGGCGACTGTAAAAGGGGGGCTGTTCTTCAACCTCCAGCCAAGAATAAACGCACAACCCTTGAAGCTCCTTCCATGGAGAAATCCGAGCTTGTTTTTGCTCGAAAATCCAATCAACGCATATACTAGGTAAACACGTTAATTCCTCCTAAATTGCTCGAATTTGATCCTTGAAGGAAGGCCACGTCGTTTACGCGTTTTTGGCGTATTTTGAAAAATTCGAGCTCAATCCAGATCCATTAAGGCCGATGGATGCCCAATTTTGAAGCTCTTGCTATGGGATTTGTTTTACCTATAAATACAACTCCGTCCATGGTCAATTCTCATCCAATTTCAAGAGCTAGGGTTCGGTTATTTTTCAGAAAATTTCAAGAGTTCCAGGGTAAAATTCTCCCTCGTTAGGGTTTCTCTAGCTACGATTCAAGTGACCAAATATTCGTCTTGTAGTCACGAATTCAACGAAACCAACCACAAGCCAGTTGGTGGTCGATCGAGCCACCACCGAGCCAAATTTCTCCACGCGTGAACAAGATCCGGCGGGAGATTGATGACGATGGCACATTAGTATTTTTTACCATTTTTTTTTTATTTCGTGTATTTTAGTTAATTAGGTTAATTTAATAATTAATTAGAGTTATTGGATAATTAAGTGCGTAAATTATATAATTAGGAATATTAATTTATTTAATTTAGTTGAGTTAATTTTAATTAAGATTATAAAATTACCTATTTAAGTTAATGAGATAATTAGTTTATAAATATAATGTGCATATATAGTTCATATAAAAATATGTTTATAAATAAGGGTTAAAATAAATTAATATTGGTCAATTTATTTTAATTAGGTTGTTGATTTACGATTAAAGGAATTAATCATAACATTATCCGACAATTGATTTATTTGGAATTAAATCAATCCATTTAGAAACCAAGATAAGTATCGTTCAATTTCCGTTATTGAATAAATTATCTTAATATAATTTGTTGTTGTGTGTAAATTGGGTACGTCTTGGAGTCGTTATTGGGAACGAAAACGAATCAAGAATCCTGTTTGTTGGTCCAGAGCGACTTTCTTTCGAACAACATTACGCCTTTCAACCGATATCTTAATCTGAGACAAGTAGCGGTTCACTCTTGCATTTATTCATATTTCCTTAATTGAAAATTAATTAATGTTTTAATTAAGTTGGGATAGTTTCTTAATTATTCTCAAAACGAATCACATAAGATATTACTCATATTTTCCTCAAAATATCATTTTGATAAATGATTTATCACTAACAAAATCAATCACTTTCTTTCCTAACCCTTCCTTTATTCCTTAAGTGGATATAAGACAAATCCCTTTAATCTATATCCCCTTATTACATCCTTTTAGTTTATCGAAGTCCTCATAATAACGTTTCCTTATTCTATAACCTTTAAATTGAAGTGAACTTTCTCCAAATACAATAGTTTCATAACTTAATCCTTCTAGAAAGTGATATACCACAAGTCTTATAAATGACATACTCACTTAAAATCCACACATTTAAATCGTTACACGTTTTATATTTTAAATCATGAATCGTGTTTGATTACCATCCTTTAGGGAAGGACAACTCTTTATGATCTATATTTTTCTTAACAATTTATTCACTTGAATGAATAAATTATAAAACTCACAACTAAGCATTTTAAGCTTTATATTAGCCCACCACACGAAATTTACCACAAATAATATTGCTTGTGAAATGCTCGGAATATACACATGAGAAATAAATATCAAACTCCGTAGAGCATTAACTACCCATACTTAATTCCTTATAAACAATGAATGCTGACCAAACTAAATTCACGAGGTAACACTCATTAATTCGAATGAAGAGAACAAATAATGTCAAAATACAACCTGAAATTATTCTAAGAATAGAATGAAACTCCAATGAATGGGTGTAGGGAATCGTAACTAGATCGAAGCTTGTAGAAGTGTGAAACACACTTTTAAATATTTTAAATCAAATTTTAAGTTAACTCTTCACACCTTTATCGTTTTATAATACAAATTATTTATACATTTAATACTTTCATAGTTAAATTACCAACATTTTTTTTTAAATCCACAACCACTTTGAAAACTATGCTTTGGAATCATTAAATTAATTTAAAATTACTCGTTAAAACACTATTATTATTTAAAACAAAATATTATAAATTTTTTCATAAATAAAAACACAAATTTTATCATTTCTTTATCTACCCTTATCAAATCCCAAAACTACACTTTTAAAATTATAAGAATAAACTTAACTTCAACCCTTTATACTACCTTTGTTATAAAACAACTATAAAAATCAATATTAGTGTATTAGTAACTAGACCATTACTTTTAAATTTTCCTAAACTTTAAGCCATTTTAAAAACCTTAAAGTCAATATTAACAATATAAATTCTTGAAATTCCTTTACAAAATAAAATAATTTGAAAATAGTTCTGAAAATAATGTTGAAAATTCTCAAACCTAACAATTGCAAAAATCTTAAAACCATTGCTCTGATACCATTTGTAAGGCCTAGAGCCATAGAAGTAGTGGTGTGCATCCGGTCTAGACCGGACCAGACCGAATTCTTCGGTCTAGTCTGATGGACCAGACCGAATTCTTCGGTCTGGTCTGATGGACCGGAGACCGGACCGGTATGATTCGATCCGGTCCGGTTTTGGACCGGAATGGACCAGACAACATATTCTTTTTTTTACATCAAATATAAATTATTTATTTATTATATTTTAAGACTATTGTTTGGAACATTAGACAATATATTTTGTTACTAGTTTATTTTTATAATAGAAACTAATTTTTAATAGTGTTATGGAAAATTAATACATAAAATAATATAAAACAAAACGGTCCATTCGGTTCGGACCGGAAACCGGCCGAGTTTGGACCGGACCGGACCGGACTGGAACCAAAATCTCTAAAATGATGGACCTCTACCCCACAACTAGGCATAAGGGAGAGAGCATCACCATGGAATTAAGTCTACCTTGATTGGGAGGCCAAAACTAAGGCCATCTTTGATTACTATGGCTACACGGATGTGCAAAGGGTGGCCATTGCTACAATCCACTTCACTGAGTTTGCATATGCTTGATGGCTTGAGGACAAAGAAGAGAAGGCTTACAACAACTATCCTCCAATCTCAACTTTGGAAGAGCTTAAGGAGGCTATGACTTTCCGCTTTGTGTCTCAAGACTACAAGGATAGAGTCCAAGTTAAGCTAGAGAAAGTGAGGCAAGGAAGCCGTACTCCTAAGGAGTTCTATAAGGAGCTCAAGCACCTAGTCTTCCGTTCTGGGGTTCACTTCTTGGAGAGGTATGTTCTGGGTAAATTTATGAGTGGTTTGAATTCTGATATTGGCCAAATTGTTGAGATGTAGAGGTTCAGACCACATGTTCAAATAGAGGAAGTCTTGCACTATGCAACACAAGTCCACCAAAACTTGCAAAGGAGGAAAGACACCATAAGTTCTCTGCCTTGTAGCTCTACCTCCAACTCTAGCACCTCTACCACACAACTAGGCATCAAGAAATTAAGTATGATCAAGTCAAGCCTCCACCAAGGCATGACGCCCCTCAACTTGGTCAAGAAAACAAGAAGGAAGACATGTCTCACACTAGGGACGTGAAGTGCTACAAGTGTTAGGGAGGAGGCATTATGCTAGACATTGCCCTACTAAGAAGCAAGTGCTTCTAAATGAACATGGAGACTACATTTCTGAGGATGAATGTGAGGAAGAAGTGGAGGACGAAGTTCAAAATGAGGGGGAAGAGATCTATGCTACGACTGCCATAGGAGATTGGTTTGTAGTGAAGAGGACACCTGTGGCTAGTGACACACCTCTTCTTCCCTCTCAAAGAGAAACTATCTTCCACACTAGATGCCACATCCAAGGCAAGGTGTGTAGTATGATCATTGATGGAGGATCTTGTTGCAACATCATAGTGAACTTACATATGGAACCCCTCATACTATGATGTTGGCTTGGGATCCTAACTTTATGGGTCATTTTTGGAGGACTTTGTGGATGAAATTTGGGACATACCTTCGCCTTCCCACTAGTTGCCACCCCCACATCGGTGCCTTGCTTAGAGTCATCCTTAGGGCCCACCCGCACCATTGGCTTAACTTACTTTTGCTTGTTGAGTTTGCCTGTCCTAGACTATGCCCTTGTCGAACATACTTCCTCCTTTTACGAGGTTTCCAGCCCAGCGTCACCCGAAGCTCAGCACATGCGGCCATGACCCCTTCAAAGTGCTCAAGTGGTTTGAAGACCATACAAATATGGTGGAGCTTTCCGCGGACTATGGCGCCCACACCGCTCTCAAGTTGGCAGTCCTTTTCCCATATGTGCCCCCAACATATGCAGACGAATTGCGGACAATTCTCCCTCAAGAAGGGGAGAGTGATGGATGCCAACCTCCATCAATGCCATCACTTGGCTGGTCGCCGCTCACCTCGACTCCATGGTGGCCAAGCATTGTCGTCGCTAAGCCACCGCCACCACGTCTAGCCACTTTGATGACCATGTCCACACATGAAGACCAAGATGGAATCGGGCGCGCATCGGCCCCATGACACTCATAGGCACGCGCCTATGGCCGGCCTTACGGCCACAACTATCCGGGCCTTTCCAAGGCTCTTATTCCCTTCCCTTTTTAGCCATTTAAATTATGTTGTTAGACTTGCCTTATTGGGTGTGAAGAGCCATTTGCACATGGGCTTCAACCCAAGGTCTATTAGTGGCAAAAGCCTTGTCGGCTGAAATGCCCTAAGTATTTAAGCTTCTCTTATAGGTCATTGTTAAATAGTTGAAGATTTAAGAATTTGATTTCTATCCTTAGGTTGAGGAATACCTTCCTAAGGTCTCTAATTTATCTATCAACTCAAGCTTTCTGAATCTCCTTTCTCTTTCTCTCAATATCATGCATTTCTCATTCAAATCAATCTCTTGAACTTGTTCCAAGAAGAAGCCAGCCAAGGAACCTCCTCTAGAGGTTCCCTTAACCCCTTGCTCCATCTCGGCCAGCCTCAAGCACCCCCTCGGCTGGCCCTCTCTCAGCAGTCCAAGGAGTTCCCCCTTGCTTCCGCGTTCAATTCATCCTCAAAGAACCATCAACACCAGTTGATGCTCTAAGGAGATGCTCAAGCCTACTTGTGCCACGATCTGGAGATCAAGCAAGTGAGACAAGGCCTTCAACCTCCTTGTTTCACATCAATTGGTATCAGAGCTCAAAGGCCAAGTTAAGTACTTTTCTTCTCAATTTCTTTCTCATTATATGCCTGTTAGTGTTTAATCTACATCCTCTCCAAAAATCGCCACCAAAAATCAAGAAAAACCCTTCTATCGTCGCCGCCCACCAGCTTGCCGCCGCCTCCCACCACCCAACAACCACCATCCACTTCCCCATGGCCAACCATGCCCTCATGCTCCATTGTTAGCTTCTTTTTTGAATTTCTTAACCCATGCACGTGACTTGGCTATTCTTGGCAAAGAACAAAAAGTAGTTTCCCTCTTTTCCCATTTGGTTTGCTTAGGCTTTTTGGGTAAATTCCAGCCTTTGACTCTCGGGCTGACTTGCTTGGGTAGAGAGCTAGGAAACTTCCTTTGTGGGCTTCAAAAAGGTGGAAACAAAAGAGGCAACAAATAACATTCTCTATCTCTCTTTTAAGGCTTTGTCAAACACACCAAAAGTGGCATTGCCCCTCTCATTTTTCCACTTGTTGCCGCCCACTTCAGCTCGAAAATTTTATGGCCCCTCTTATTAGTTCAATATCAAGGCCCATTATATTCCATTAGACCTCAACCTCAAACAAAAAAAAAGCCAAGGTAAAGAAAAGAGGCCCAAGAAAAAGGCAAAGGCACACTTAAAAAAGAAAAGAAAAGAAGAAGCATAGCATCATTTCGGTTGGGCCACAACAAAACTCAAACAACTCGTGGGCTCTCCCACTTCACTTCGGCAACATTGGCCACTAAGCTTGCCTATCCACATTCCCATCTTGCCACTTCATATTTTCCTACCCCACGACCCACATGGCAGCCCCCTTTCTCTCTTCCCACTCTTGTTACTCTAAGTTTTGAGGATTGGGTCCCTAAATTGCCTAAGTCTCTAAATTGGAAAATTGGAAGTGCCTAAGTTCTACCTAAGTCTTGCAAGTCACAAGCTACCCATGACCTTGTGCTTTTTCCTTAAGCCTTAATCTTTTGGATTGGTTTTGATTGTCTTAGGCCTAGTGTATTGCTCTTCTCTTAGTATGCTTGTTTTGATTGCTTGGAACTTTTGACTTTCTTTGCCTTATTGCTTGTGCTAGGTGAGTCACCATGGAGGAGCCACAATGGCCTTACCACGCTCGGCCGCTGCCAGGCCGACGTCCACAAGGCCAAGCTCGTGATGCCATTCCCTTGTATGGAGGCCCTTACCCATGCGCCGCTCCTAGGCCCGCCGCCGAATACGAGGTCCACCACCGCTTTGGGTATAGCTTCACCGACTTCCATATGGAGAATGAGTCTTTTGGAGGCTATAAAGGGGAAGGCCCCTATGGAGAGCATCTACAGGCCTTTGAAGATGATGCTTTGGCAGATGTTTACCCCCGGGACCATGGCCGTGCCCGGGGCCAGCCTTGGCGCCCGCTAGACCGCCATGACCCAGATTGGCTGCCGCCTTCCCACGCCGGTCTCCGCGGAAATGGCCATGATCGTCGCTCCCAACAAGATCGACGCCTTTTGGCCAGCTTCCACACCGCACCCAAATCCATCGCGACTAGACTAGCCGAGGAGAACCATGCCAAAGAGGCTGCCGCCCGCCATGAAGAGGCCACCGCTAAGGAATTGTGCGTTGTCCTAGATGAGTTGGCCGAGTTCCGCCAGGAGAAAGAGCTTGCTGAGGCCGAGCGACACTGAGAGAAGGAGATCAAGGCCGCCGAGAAGAGCCGAGAGAAGGAGGCCTTCGACGCCCGGATGGCCACCCTTGAGCGTCTTTTGGCCACCTTCTCCGCCACCTCCCCGATGCCTATGCCGACCTTGGCACTGTCTCGCCCAACACCCATCCTTACCGGCGCCTCCTTTCGTGGCCCGACCGATCACCATCACCATGAGTCCTTGGCACGTATGGAGCCCCGAGAGCATCACGACGCTCGGCCGCCGCCCGACCGACGTCCACAAGACCATGCCGCCCCCATGGATGGCAGCCCCTACTCACGTGCAACCCTGGCCTCCAATGCCAAAGATGAGCCTAGTGCTCGCCGCCACGAAGCCGCAGCCGAGGAGGCACACGCCACCAAGGCCAACCTCACGGCCACCGATACTGAGCCACCGACTGGCGCGCTTACCACTGGCACGACCTCTGCCACAACCGACGCGGCGCCCGTTTCGGCGGCATACAATCCCCATTTAGCGCGCGGTGCCCCGACCCCCCTAAAAGGGCGTTGCAAACCTCGGCTCCACTTGGCTCGCCTCCGCCATCTCACGCCGGTGCTACAAGGCCATCGCCCTTGTTTCCCCTTGGTACCTCACCACCAAGGAGGACGGTGCCTTGTTGCCGCCTTGGCCGGTGCCCTTGTCGCCTCTTGGTGCCTCCCCATTGCCCCACCCACACGGAGGCCGACGCCCATTGTCGTGCCACCAGAGGAGGACGGTGCCTTGCTGCCACCTTGGCCGGCGCCCATGTTGCCTCTTGGGGCCTCTCCATTGCCTCACCCCCACAGAGGCCGATGCCCCATTTCCACACCACCAAAGGAGAAAGGTGCCATTGTTGCCGCCTTGGCCGGCGCCCGTGTTGCTTCTTGGCGCCTATCCATTGCCCCACCCCCAAGGAGGCCGACGCCTCATTGCTTCACTACTAATAGAGCTCTTCCTACACTCACATCATGAGGCCCTTGCCTATTTGAAGAGCCACACCCACATTGGCCAGTGCCATGTGCGTAGGATGGAGCTTATGGAGACTTAGCCGTATGGTGTCAAGCGCAAGAAGGGATAAGACATCATTACCGATACCTTGTCTAGGAGGTATGTGCTCCGTTCTCTCTCTCATGCTCACATTTTGGAAAATTATATTATTATGTCTTCACATGCTCAAGATCCCTCCCTTAGCCCTATCCTAGCAAAGTATGCCACTATGGGTGACCTTGAGAGCTCTTTCTTGGATGATGGTTTCTTTTACCGAGTCAGTGAGCTTTGTGTCCCTAAAGCCTCCCTTCGGCATTTGTTGATTAAGGAAGCCCATGAGAGGCATGGACAATTTGGAAATGCAACAACCATGGCCACACTTGAGGAATATGTTTTTTGGCCTACATTTGGCCACCATGGGACTAGGCCCCCCTTCAAGGTTCCTACATACCCATCCCAGCCGCCCATTGGGAAGAAATAGCCTTGGCTTTTCTAACCGGATTGCCCACGACTAAGAATGGGATGGATTCCATTTGTGTGATAGTCGACCACTTCCCTAGGATGGATGATGGCATTCCTTGTAGGACCACATACCATGCCTCGGAGGTAGCTTCCCTTTCCTTTAACCCCGTAGTCAACTTACATGGAATCCCTCATACTATGATGTTGGCTTGGGATCCTAACTTTGTGGGTCATTCAGACTTTGTGGCTGAAATTTGGGACATATCTTCGCCTTCCCACTAATTCCCACCCCTACCCCGGTGCCTTGATTAGAGGCATCCTTAGGGCCCATCACGCCTTTGGCTGAACTTACTTTTGCTTGTTGAGTTTGCTTGTCCTAGGACTATGCCCTTGGCGAACTTGCTTTCCTCTTTTGCGAGGTTTCTAGCCCGGCGCCACCCCAAGCTCAGCCTATGCAGCCATGACCCCTTCAAACTGCTCAAGTGGTTTGAAGACCATACCTATATGGTGGAGCTTTCCGCGGACTACGGCACCCACCCCACTCTCAAGTTGGCAGTCCTTTTCCCATATGTGCCCCCGGCTTATGCAGACGAATAGAGGACAAGTCTCCCTCAAAAAGGAGAAAGTGATGGATGCCAACCTCCATCAGTTCTATCACTTGGTTAGCCGCCGCTCACCTCGACTCCATGGTGGCCAATCATTGTCCTCGCCAAGCCACCACCACCGCGTATAGCCTCTTTAGTGACCATGTCCACACAAGAAGACCAAGATGGCACCAGGCGCGCATCTGCCCCATGACAATCATAGGCACGCACCCATGGCCGGCCTAACGGCCACAACTATCCAGGCCTTTCCAAGGCTCTTATCCCATTTCCCTTTTCTAGTCATTTACATTATGTTGTTAGACTTGCCTTATTGGGTGTGAAGAGCAATTTGCACATGGGTTTCAACCCAAGGCCCATTAGTGGCACAAGCCTTGTTGGTTTAAATGCCCTAAGTATTTAAGCTTTTCTTGTAGGTCATTTGTAACTAGTTGAAGATTTAAGAATTAGATTTCTATCCTTAGGTTGAGGAATCCCTCCCTAAGGCCTCCAAATTATCTATCAGCTCAAGCTTTCTCAAGCTCCTATCTCTTTCTTTCAATATCACGCATTTCTCATTCAAATCAATCTCTTGAACTTGTTCTAAGAAGAAGCCAGCCAAGGAACCTCCTCTAGAGGTTCCCTTGGACCCTTGCTCCACCTCGGCTAGCCTCAAGCACCCCCTCGGCTGACCCTTGCCCTCTCTCGGCATTCCAAGGAGTTCCCCTTTGCTTCCGCCTTCAAGCCATCCTCAAGGAACCATCAAGACCAGTCGGTGCTCCAAGGAGAAGCTCAAGCCTACTTGTGCCACGATCCAGAGCTCAAACAAGTGAGACAAGGCCTTCAACCTCCTTGTTTCACATCATTGAGTTCAACTATCCTACTTATGACAAAGAGTTCTTTGCCTTAGTCTGAGTGCTCAAGACTTTGCAACACTACCTCATGCCCAAGTGGGTGGAGTTCATTGATGCATTCCCTTATGTCATCAAACAAAAGAAAGGTAAAAACAGTATTGTTGTCGATGCCTTGTCACAGAGGTGTACTATTTTCACTTCACTGGATGCTAAGGTCTTAGGGTTTTGTTGAAGACTTTGTACGCCTCATGGAATAGGATATGTCAACAACAAAGGGAACAATGATGCTGGAAATGAAAAGGCTAGGCGATAACTTGTTGAGATGAATGAGAACCTCAGTACTGCTCTTGCCACTTCTCGTGATAGAAATCAATTCCTATCAAAAAAGATCATGGTTCTTGAGAATAAGGCTGAGGTTGCCAAACGTCTAAATGAAAGTTCTCAAAGTCCTAAGAAGGAACCTAAGGGAAAAGAAAAGATGGTTCCTGAAAACCAATGGTTCACCAATTCCTTTGCTCACAAAAGATATATTGACATGGCCCATAGCAAGGTTAGAAACAATGTTGATTTTAACAAAAGGAAAACTGAAAAACCTTTTAGGCCAGGAAAAGGAAAATATGGACATGTTGTTTACAATCGTTTGTGTACCCACTGTGGTAAGAATGGTTATTACAACACTGATTGTGCTAAGAAAAGGAACTTTGAAAAGGAGAAAAGTACTCATTACCATGAAAGGAACCAGTTCCCTGGTTATTCACAGACTCGCAATGCTAATCCCCCCAGTAAAGCCAAGCTTCGCTGGATTCAGAAATCTTAGTTCCCTTATGTGCAGAAAGAAGAGATGCAACCTCAACTATGGTACATCGACAGTGGTTGCTCATGCCATATGACTGGAAGAAGAAATCAAATGACCTCTCTTCAACCTCTCCAAGGAGGGAACATATCCTTTGGAGAGAAAAGCAAAGGGAAAATTTGTGGAATAGGAATTGTGAAACTCAACGATCACATTCAGGTAAACAAAGTTCACCTTGTTGATAATCTTGGTTTTGACCTAATAAGTGTGTCACAACTGTGTGATCAAGGAGACAATGAAGTTAGATTCAGATCAAACGAATGTTCAGTCCTTGACTCCTCGGGACAAATCATCCTAAAAGGGAAAAGATTCAACAATGTCTACATAATTGATCCATCCTTTGTTCCCAAGGAGAAACTTTGTCTCTCAACTATGAATGACCAAGCTGATTTGTGGCATCAACGCCTCGGTCATGCTAGCACCAAGCTGATTCAAAAGCTACACTCAAAGGAGCTAGTCAGAGGGCTGCCAAAGCTAAGTGGCACATCTAAGGAACTGTGCTTTGACTGTGTAAAAGGGAAACAAGCTCGTAGTTCCTTCAAGTCCAAAAACATGGTAAGCACCTCAAGGCCTCTTGAACTCATCCACATGGATCTGTGTGGACCCATGAGAGTTCAGAGCCTAGGAGGGAACAAGTATATCTTTGTTCTTGTCGATGACTTCTCTCGCTTTACTTGGACCATCTTTATTAAATCTAAGAGTGAAGTTATTTACCGCTTTAAAGATATGGTTCCCTTGTTAGAAAAATCTCTTGATTGTTCACTCAATGCTATTCGGTCTGACCATGCTACCGAATTTGAAAATGGAGAATTTCTAATCTTTTGCAGTGAGCATGGAATTGATCACAACTTCTCTGCACCATACACTCCTCAACAAAATGGAGTAGTGAAAAGGAAGAACATAACTTTGGAAGACATGGCTCGGACTATGCTGATCTCAAGTGGACTCTCTCAATCATTCTGGGCTGAGGCGATCAACACAGCTTGCTACATCATCAATCGAGCCATGCTTCGCCCAATCACAGAAAAGACACCCTATGAGCTCCTAAGAGGAAGAGTTCCCAACATCTCACATTTGAGGGTGTTCGGATGCAAGTGCTTTGTGCACAACAATGGGAAGGACAATCTTGGCAAATTCGACCCAAGAAGTGATGAAGGAATCTTCATTGGAGAACATCGCCCACCGCCCCGCGTCACCCGTCACCGCGACCCGGCGTGAAGTCCCAGTTATCTCACCACCCCGCGGCGAGACTGACCGCGAACCGGCGGCGTGCCTCAGTATCTCCACCGCGACCTCACCACCCCGCGGCAATGACTGCCGCCCCGCGGTGGACGAAGTACCTCCTAGCGCGACCTCGCCGCGGCCCGATATCCAAAATTTCAGATATGCTGGTGAGGTTTGGGTAGATCCTTACGGGGTTGCACGGCAGGTGCTTTCTGAGGAGGAGAACTTCATTGGAGATGAGTGGAGCGACGATGAGGAGGAGTGTTGTGATCGAGAAAATACTCCAGAGACAATTGCCCCGGCAGTTCCCGATCCTCTGGAGGCTGCCTATGATGAGTTTGTACATCTCAACTCCTTCCCGCTTGTTTCGCTGCAGCCCGTCGCGCCCCTCCTTAAGGCTTCCCGAGTTACTCAAAGGCCGAAGAACAATGAGGATATCTATGAGGCCTTTAGTAACTGCCTAAAAACCGTCCCCTTGGTCACACTGGCGGACAGCACCCCTCGCAGCAAGGAAATGTTAAAGGTGCTGGGTATGATCAAGAAGAAACCGAAGGGGAGGCACAAGAAGGAGAACTTGACTCAAGTGGTGAATTCTTACATGTTGGATACGGGGCAGGACATACATGCAGCCCCTGAGATGCTGGGTAGGCCATTTCTGAAAATGGCAAGTGCGTTCATGGGTATGCACAATGGTCCACCCACAAAGAAGTGCACAAGCATGGGGGAGAGGCTCAACAGGGAGTATACAAAGAGACATCCCCCTGATATATAGATCTCAGGTGCTCAAAAGCTAGGACCAACCCGAGTTGAGGAGGCTGGAGTAGTATGTCAAGCCATGACAATAACTAAGGCGCTGTCCGGGAGGCAACCCGAGGTATGTTTTACTTTCTTTGTTTTTCTTTCTTTATTTCTTGCATTAGTTTTGCTTGTTTTTGCTTTGTTTTTGTTTTGGTTTTTGTTTCCGACTAACCTGCAGGGAAGAGACCCATGCCTATTGAAGAAGGTGTTTACCACCAATGTAAGTCTTCTCTTCCCTACACTAAGTCACCCCCCGAAAAAACCTTAAACGGGGGGGGCAAAAAAAAAAAAGAGTTCTATCGTGGCCAGCTGTCCAGAGTTCCCCATGGAGATGGTGCGCATCATGTTGTCAAGGAGGAAACCTTAGCCCTACACATTATTTGGCAACGATGATGGCCCTACAATTGGCAGCTCAGGAGGAGGAACACTAGAGCCCCCAACATGATTATATCTGGGCTCCACCATGTATTCCTAGAAGGCCGTGCAATCCTACTATCATTGTTTTACCACTATTCACCAAAGTGGTTTCCTATGGTTGTACGGTAGGAGAAGACGATAGAGTTGATGAAGACACCCGCCCAACACCAGAGACATGGGCATTTATTGAGAAGACCGCCAACGATCACCTACAGTGTCCAAGCAGCTTGGCAACGTTTGTGAGTTAATTTTTTTTTTTTGCTTTTCCCTCTGCTTCTATTCTTTTTTCTTTCATTACATTAAGGACAATGCAATGTTTAAGCATGGGGGAGAGTTCTATACTTGCTACGTTGTTGAGGAGAAAAATTAAAAAAAATGAAAAAGCCAAAAATTGAAAAAAGGCTTACATTAAAAATCCTGGGATAGGTCGAAAACCCGAAAGGACGGCCTAGGTAATAAACAGGTGGCTTGGACCAGCATTAGGCTGGGGTAATATGTGGTCAAGAGTTACGTGAGCTTATGTGAGTACATCTATTGGAAAATGAAATGAGTGGCTTGGTGAAAACCCGAGAGGGCGCCTTGGCAAAATGAGCGAAAAAGAAGAAGAGTGATTTTAGGATTTCTCATTATTCTTGGCGTGGCGTCATAAGAAGAGGAGTTATAAGGAGGATTCGGATAGGTCACTCTGGAGAGATAAGAAGATAGATGGGATATAGGATTAGATTATATTCACTCTATGGTGTTTGGGATAAGCTTGGGGGAAGTACTCTGCTTTCCTTTTAGCTTGGTTATGTGGGGTGTTGAGATTTTTGATTTGATGTTGTAGTTTATTGTGCTGAGCTTATTTGTATTGGTTGCCTGGAGTTTATTGTTTGGTATGATTCTTGGAGGTTGAGTTTTCTATGCTTCCTGAAACCTTGAGGATTGATTGGAGGAGTAGGTTGACTTTAGCTTACTCGAGGACGAGCAAGGTTTAAGCATGGGGGATTTGATGAGTGCTATTTTGTAGCACATATCTAAGGGTTATTACCAGGTTTGAGGCGCCATTTGGTTGGATTTAGAGCACAATCGTGGATTATGGAGTTAGAGTGGAGAAGTGAAGAAATCATGGGATTTATAGAGGTTTGAAGTGTATTGAAGAGTAGAAGAATAATGTGCTGAATTCAAATGGTTCGTTCTCTCTACTCAGATGTCCAAATTAAGTGATTCCAATTCGAGGAGTTATATCTTGAAGTCTACTGCAAGTCCTCAAAATATGAGCTCAATCCAAGTTGGGAATCAAAGGTTATGGCGTTTTTACTAAAGTGTCGCAGAAGCTGAAAAAGGCACCGCCGCCCCGCGGTGGAACTCACCGCCCCGCGGTGTAACTTGACGCCCTGCGCCAATAGCCACCGCGACCCGGCGGTGGATCTCAGAGAAGACTGACGTCCCGCGGTGGGCATGTAGCGCCTCGCGGCCAGAAGACTTTATTTCCTTATTTTTGCTATTTCGGATTTCCTTATTTTCTATTATTTTATTTCCTTTGTTATTTTGCATTAGGTTAACTTTATTTTTAAAAGCCTATTTAAGATCTTTTCCAGGTCTTAGATAGGAGACTAGTTTTCATTCTGCCTCCAGGGTTTCCAACCCATGGAGAACTAAACACCTTGTTCTACTAGACGTTTGAAGCAATACAGTTGATTATGTTGTGAGATTTCTATTCCTTGTTCTTATTCTTATGTGTGTTGGTTTGATTCTCTTGGTTATATTGATTATTGATTTATCATTATTCTTCATAGTCTGGCTAGCTAGGTTGAATACTTTTTATCCATTGCTAGGATTGCATATAGGGGTTCCGAGTGCATATTTAGTGGCAAACACAATTGTGCGTATAGGGGTTCCGAGCGTACAATTGTGAGTGAGAATCATTGCATGTTAAGTAGGGGAGTGAGTACTTGTACGTCTTTCTACTTGCATGTATCCTATATCCTTGTGTGCATTGCTATTGCTGTGTTGGTGCTAAAGTACGCTGACAACTGTGAGAATCAGTGGTACTTTATCATTGGCATAGTAATAAGTCTATCGACAACTGTGAGAATCGGTAGTACTTAAGATCAGGGTGGGAACAACCATAAGAATAGTTAAAGAACTTGGATTTAATAGATTTCAGTGATCGACTTATATCTCTGTATTGTGGATCTCGTTCTAGTGGAACGACTTTCCCCATTCATATTTTCACATCGACTACACTTGTTTGCTTTACTCTATTTGATACTCAAAACCCCCTTTGTTACTTTGCATGCTTACGAACACATAGATAGATCACTTCCTCCCTGTGGATTCGACCCTTGCTTGCCTCTACTACTTGTTTAGGTTTGTTTAGGATTTTATTTGTTTAGGTGTCACGACGACAACGCCCTATCACCTAGTGTATTGCTCTTCTCTTAGTATGCTTGTTTTGATTGCTTGGAACTTTTGACTTTCTTTGCCTTATTGCTTGTGCTAGGTGAGTCACCATGGAGGAGCCACAATGGCCTTACCACACTCGGCCGCTGCCGGGCCGACGTCCACAAGGCCAAGCTCGTGATGCCATTCCTTTGTATGGAGGCCCTTACCCACGCGCCGCTCCTAGGCCCACCGCCGAATACGAGGTCCACCACCGCTTTGGGTATAGCTTCACCGACTTCCATATGGAGAATGAGTCTTTTGGAGGCTATAAAGGGGAAGGCCCCTATGGAGAGCATCTAGAGGCCTTTGAAGATTATGCTTTGGCAGATGTGTACCCCCGGGACCATGGCCATGCCCGGGGCCAATCTTGGCGCCCGCTAGACCGCCATGACCCAGATTAGCTACCACCTTCCCGCGCCGGCCTCCGCAGCAATGGCCATGATCGCCGCTCCCAACAAGATCGACTCCTTTTGGCCAGCTTCCACACCGCACCCAAATTCATCGCGACTAGACTAGCCGAGGAGAACCGTGCCAAAGAGGCTGCCGCCCGCCATGAAGAGGCCACCGCTGAGGAATTGTGCGTTGTCCTAGATGAGTTAGCCGAGTTCCGCCAGGAGAAAGAGCTTGTTGAGGCCGAGCGACGCTGAGAGAAGGAGATCAAGGCCGCCGAGAAGAGCCGAGAGAAGGAGGCCTTTGACGCCCGGATGGCCGCCCTTGAGCGTCTTTTGGCCACCTTCTCCGCCACCTCCCCGATGCCTACGCCGACCTTGGCACCGTCTCGCCCAGCGCCCATCCTTACCGGCGCCTCCTTCCGTGGCCCGACCGATCACCATCACCATGAGCCCTTGGCATGTGTGGAGCCCCGAGAGCATCACCATGAGCCCTTGGCACGTGTGGAGCCCCGAGAGCATCACGACGCTTGGCCGCCGCCCGACCGACGTCCACAAGACCACGCCGCCCCCATGGATGGCAGCCTCTACTCACGTGCAACCCTGGCCTCCAATGCCAAAGATGAGCCTAGTGCTTGCCGCCACGAAGCCGCAGCCAAGGAGGCACACGCCACCAAGGCCCACCTCGCAGCCACCGGTACTCAGCCATCGGCTGGCGCGCTTACCACTGGCACGACCTCTGCCACAACCGACTCGGTGCCCGTTTCGGCGGCATCCAATCCCCATTCAGCGCGCGGTGCCCCGGCCCCCCTACAAGGGCGTTGCAAACCTCGGCTCCACTTGGCTCGCCTCCACCAGCTCATGCCGGTGCTACAAGGCCAGCACCCTTGTTTCCCATTGGTGCTTCACCACCAAGGAGGACAGTGCCTTGTTTCCACCTTGGCCGGTGCCCTTGTCGCCTCTTGGTGCCTCCCCATTGCCCCACCCGCACGGAGGCCGGTGCCCCATTGCCGTGCCACCAGAGGAGGACGGTGCCTTGTTGCCGCCTTGGCCGGCGCCCGTGTTGCCTCTTGGGGCCTCTCCATTGCCTCACCCCCACAAAGGCCGACGCCCCATTTCCGCACCACCAAAGGAAGAAGGTGCCATTGTTGCCGCCTTGGCCGGCGCCTGTGTTGCTTCTTGGCGCCTATCCATTGCCCCACCCCCAAGGAGGCCGGCGCCTCATTGCTTCACTACTAATGGAGCTCTTCCTACACTCACATCATGAGGCCATTGCCTATTTGAAGAGCCACACCCACATAGGCCGGTGCCATGTGCGTAGGATGAAGCTTATGGAGACTTAGCCGTATGGTGTCAAGCACCAAGACATCATTACCGACACCTTGTCTAGGAGGTATGTGCTCCCTTCTCTCTTGCATGCTCACATTTTGGAAAATTATATTATTATGTCTTCACATGCTCAAGATCCCTCCCTTATCCCTATCCTAGCGAAGTATGCCACTATGGGTGACCTTGAGAGCTCTTTCTTGGATGATGGTTTCTTTTACCGAGTCTATGAGCTTTGTGTCCCTAGAGCCTCCCTTCGGCATTTGTTGATTAAGGAAGCCCATGAGAGGCATGGACAATTTGGAAATGCAACAACCATGGCCACACTTGAGGAATATGTTTTTTGGCCTACATTTGGCCACCATTGGACTAGGCCCCCCTTCAAGGTTCCTACATGCCCATACTCATCCCAGCCGCCCATTGGGAAGAAATAGCCTTGGCTTTTCTAACCGGATTGCCCACGACTAAGAATGGGATGGATTCCATTTGTGTGATAGTCGACCACTTCCCTAGGATGGATGATGGCATTCCTTGTAGGACCACATACCATGCCTCGGAGCTAGCTTCCCTTTCCGTTGACCTCGTAGTCAACTTACATGGAATCCCTCATACTATGATGTTGGCTTGGGATCCTAACTTTGTGGGTCATTCGGACTTTGTGGCTGAAATTTGGGACATATCTTCGCCTTCCCACTAATTGCCACCCCCACCCAGGTGCCTTGATTAGAGGCATCCTTAGGGCCCATCACGCCATTGGATGAACTTACTTT
Organism: Rheum nobile; assembly: GCA_027886185.1. Taxonomy (NCBI): domain Eukaryota; kingdom Viridiplantae; phylum Streptophyta; class Magnoliopsida; order Caryophyllales; family Polygonaceae; genus Rheum; species Rheum nobile. The sequence goes on from WOAB01000485.1 coordinate 10,317,514, forward strand.
TGCTTGTTGAGTTTGCTTGTCCTAGGACTATGCCCTTGGAGAACTTGCTTCCCTCTTTTGTCAGGTTTCTAGCCCGATGCCACCCCAAGCTCAGCCCATGCGGCCATGACCCCTTCAAACTGCTCAAGTGGTTTGAAGACCATACCTATATGGTAGAGCTTTCCGCGGACTACGGCGCCCACCCCACTCTCAAGTTGGCAGTCCTTTTCCCATATGTGCCCCCGGCTTATGCAGACGAATAGAGGACAAGTCTCCCTCAAAAAGGAGAGAGTGATGGATGCCAACCTCCATCAGTTCTATCACTTGGTTGGTCGTCGCTCACCTCGACTCCATGGTGGCCAATCATTGTCCTCGCCAAGCCACTGCCACCGCGTATAGCCTCTTTAGTGACCATGTCCACACAAGAAGACCAAGATGGCACCGGGCGCGCATCTGCCCCATGACAATCATAGGCACGCGCCCATGGCCGGCCTAACGGCCACAACTATCCGAGCCTTTCCAAGGCTCTTATCCCATTTCCCTTTCTAGTCATTTACATTATGTTGTTAGACTTGCCTTATTGGGTGTGAAGAGCAATTTGCACATGGGTTTCAACCCAAGGCCCATTAGTGGCACAAGCCTTGTTGGTTGAAATGCCCTAAGTATTTAAGCTTTTCTTGTAGGTCATTTGTAACTAGTTGAAGATTTAAGAATTAGATTTATATCCTTAGGTTGAGGAATCCCTCCCTAAGGCCTCCAATTTATCTATCAACTCAAGCTTTCTCAAGCTCCTATCTCTTTCTTTCAATCTCACGCATTTCTCATTCAAATCAATCTCTTGAACTTGTTCTAAGAAGAAGCCAGCCAAGGAACCTCCTCTAGAGGTTCCCTTGGCCCCTTGCTCTACCTCGGCTAGCCTCAAGCACCCCCTCGGCTGACCCTTGCCCTCTCTCGGCAGTCCAAGGAGTTCCCCTTTGCTTCCGCCTTCAAGCCATCCTCAAGGAACCATCAAGACCAGTCGGTGCTCCAAGGAGAAGCTCAAGCCTACTTGTGCCACGATCCAGAGCTCAAACAAGTGAGACAAGGCCTTTAACCTCCTTGTTTCACATCATTGAGTTCAACTATCCTATTTATGACAAGGAGTTCTTTGCCTTAGTCTGAGTGCTCAAGACTTTGCAACACTACCTCGAGCCCAATGAGGCATGCCAAGTGGGTGGAGTTCATTGATTCATTCCCTTATGTCATCAAACAAAAGAAAGGTAAAAATAGTATTGTTGTCGATGCCTTGTCACGGAGGTCTACTATTTTCACTTCACTAGATGCTAAGGTCTTAGGGTTTGCTTGCATGAAATTATTATACCCTAATGAACACGACTTTTGTGACACTTATCATGAATGTTTAGATAAGGGCAGTCAAGGAATGGTTTAGTTGCATGACGGATACTTGCTTAGAGGTGACAAAATGTATGTGCCTAGTGGTTCCCTTCGAAAGTTGTTCATTCATGATGCTCGTGGGGGAGGATTAATGGGGCACTTTGGTTAGCTAAGACCATAGGCACCTTGAAGGAGCATTTCTTTTGGCCTCAAATGACTAAGGATGTTAAGAGATTTTGTGCTTCTTGTGCTACTTGTGTGCGAGCTAAGTCTAAAATTAACCCTCATGGTTTGTACACTCCTCTTCCAATTCCTACTGCTCCTTGAGAGAATATATCCATGGACCTTGTGTTAGGATCGCCTAGGACTAAAAGAGGGGGAGACTCTAATTTTGTGGTGGTTGATTGGTTCAAAAAAATGGCTCACTTCATTGCATGCAATAAAACCGAAAATGAATCACATGTGGTTGATTTGTTCTTTTGTGAAGTTGTTAGATTGCATAGTGTTGCTTAGACAATTGTTTGTGATAAAGATGCTAATTTCCTTAGCTATTTTTAGAAGACACTATGGTCTAGGATATGAGCCAAGTTGCTTTCCTCTACATTAAGTCATCCACATATTAATGGGAAAACTGAGGTTGTTAATAGGACTCTTGGTCCCTTGTTGCGTGCTTTGTTGAGTACTAAACTACGCATGTGGGAAGAATGCTTGGCCTTCATAGAGTTTGCCTACAATAGGACATTCCACTACCAAGAAGTCACCATTTGAGGTTGTCTATGGGCCAAATCCTATCACTCATGTTGACATCGTTCCTTATGCCTTGAGGGATAAAGAGAACAAGGAGGGAATGGACCGTGTAGAGTTTGTCAAGGATCTCCACAAGGCCACTTGCCAAAGGCTTGAAAAGTGCACGATGTAATATGTCAAGCAAGCCAACAAGGGAAGAAGATAGGTGATATTTGAACCAGACGACTAGGTATGGATCAATCTAAGAAACGAAGGGTTTCTTACACTTAGAAATTCTAAGCTTAAGCCTTGTAGCAATGTACCCTTCCAAGTTATCAAGAGGATTAATAAAAATGCATATCAACTTGAATTGCTTAATGATTCTGGTGTGCATGATGTTTTCAATGTAACCGATCTAACCCCTTTTGTAGTAGACCAAGCGGAAGGCGGGGAAGGGTTAGAAGATGCACTTGATTCGGGGTCGAATCCTTCTCAAGTGAGGGAGGATGATGTGATTTCGATTGACCCACATCAAGACCACAAGGACAAAGCCAAAGGAAACGCCAAAGCCTTGCAAGAAGCCTTAACGTTAGTGGCCACCATCGCGCCCACGACCTCCACAATAAGGCACGAGAATTGGCTCGGCAAACTTCACCCAAACACAGGCCCCACTGGACCATGTGAATCCCATGCCAAGGTGGACCATTTGAACTCAAGTGTGTCAGAGAAAGTGTGGCCCGTGCCGACCAAACCCCTCACTCGTGCTGGCGCTCGAGCACATACGCAGAAAATGAGGCCCACGACGCTGACCTAGCCAAAAGGGTGATCCCAAGAGTTCGAGCCAAGCAACTCCTTAAGGACCAAAAGTGTGGCCTTTTGACCCAAGGAGTGCCAAGCCAAATGTCCAAAGGCCTACTGATGGCTATTGTGCGAGGAGGTTCCCCAACGCCGGACATCGTGCCACAAATCGGTCCTCGCAACTCTCGATGCCAAGTTGATCCAAAAGATATGAAATTCCTACAAAAAGTCTCTCATGTCCAAACAAGCCAAGTGAGCCTTGGAGTGCCGAGCAAAATGCCTAATGACTTAGAGATAGCTCATGCCCTAGTGGAATCGCCGATGTCGGTGCAGCCGCAAACTTGAATCAAGGCGATCTTTCAAACAGCACGTACCTTTGGGCACATTGTTTGTGGCGACCTGCCATATGGGTTCCACTACCACATATCGAAAATTCAGAGCATCCGGCGATGATTTGCTACCAGATCACCAAAAGGCTTCTATTAAGTGATTTCATTTAAGTCTAGTAAACATTTGGTCTTTTGAAAGGTTTTGCTTGCTTCCATTGTTTGTCCCCCAATGGCGCCCATGAGCAACTCGCGTCGCTCAAGTGTTAGCGATATCGTCAAAGTGACCCCAAGGATGGCATGATTCGAAGGCCAGAAAGGCGTCCGCCAAGGGCAGCCATGAGCAGCTTGTTCACGTCAATCATGTCCCGGCATCATCGTCAACGAGCCCCCACTCAAGTGACATAATAACCGTATCAAAGTGAAGAACGAGGCCACCCCCAGTAGAAGTGCACGGACCGCCACCAGACCGTGCACTACACTACACGGACCATGCATATTGCTCAGTGAGAGTGAACGGACTCAGTAAAGGGTATGGTCTTGCACAACCCCTGTTGTAGACCGTGCGGTTAAGTGCACGGCCGTGTGTTCAATGTTTTTTCCAAAATATTCGCCTGGGTTCAATTTGGATTTTTTTAATGATATTTTTATGTTTTTAAATATTATAGAAAAATATGTTAATATATTTTCTATGGCTTTGGAACCCTAGTATTATTTAAGTAAGCTCCTTGCTTTCTGAAAAGGTAGATTTGGAAGACACATGCATCTTGCTAGGTGCTTCTATGGTTTCTGTTTTGGGCAGATTTCTTATCGTGATGCTATCCGCTTATTTTCGAAGTATAGGGTTAAGGGTTACACACTGAATAAAGAAAGAATGAGTTGATCGCAAGAAAAGTAGGAATTGTATTATCATAAGAGCGTATGAGAGTATGTATAAAAACATGTGATTGTGAATTTCTTACAAGGTATTGGCACCCCCATTATATAGGAGTCCAAGGGTAGTTCTACAAGGATTATGATATTACTATAAGGATAGAAAGATATTTCATCTTGGAGCCTAAGATAAGATAATTATACATGGTACAAGATATTTCCTTTTATCAAATAAGGAAAGTATATCTCTGACGAGCGTAAATCGTAATGACCAAACCATGCCAGTTATCGCAATCCTCCAGAATTAGGGTGCGCTATATTAGGAAAGAGATCTTTCTCACCACATCGCGTAGCACTCTGTTTTCACGATCTTATATGACAATTACAGATACATTGTCTTCCGTTGGTCAATGTTAGGCTCGATCCATGCCTCTCCATCTCAACACATCGTAGAGCATGGTGGTCCTCTAGAAGACGGTGTTGAAGCTTGATGATGAGAAGACTCGTCTCAATGAAGGAAAGCTAGCTGTTGCAGAGGAAAATGAGCGTCCGACAGCAAAGCTTGATTAGGTGACGACTTATTACTCTTGGTTGGCTAAGGTGGAGGCGATGGAGTACGTCGTCGTCGGGAAACACATGGAATGGGACGAAATTGTTGAGAGGAAGGCGTTTCACAATGCTTATTGACGACGATGAGGAAGAGGAGCCGGTCCTTGTGGATAGGCAAGATCCGGTGGCGGGAGGGGATGTGTTAGACACTTCTACCACGTCATGAACTCTTTTTTAGGAACTCCGGTAGTGTTGGCCGTCTCTAGTAGTGGGATGGTGTTTTGAACATTTGGGCCCATGCCTTGTGGTCGTTTGACAATGTTTTACCCACGTTCGTGGGGATGAGGTGTTAATCAACTGTAATTCATGACTTGCTTGTCTATGTTGCATGCCTTTGTCTTTGGTTGTGCAGGTACACCAACATTTTAAACGATCATAGAAGAGGACACGATCATGTTGCGGAGATGATGCCCAAGCTTATCGCGTTGCGCCAACGTTGACAAGGTCAATCGAAGATGCTAGAGATGTCGTAGAAGGCATTGAAGGTGAAGTTGAAGACGTTTAAAGTAGTAGCCGATGTAATCGATGTAATAGATTCTTTCTATGTCATATGTATAACAAAAAAGTGTACCTTCTACGAATGAGTAATAAGATTTGCTCCTTTCGATTTCAACGCTTATGTTTTCATTGTTATGCCTTCTGCCTATCTTTCGACGTGTTTACCGAATGTCATCATTAGTGTCTCCACGCTTGGAGACTAGTTATTGATGTGCCCAAGTAATGATTCTTTCTTGATCCTACGACTTAGTTGATAGGTAGAAAGTACAAATTCTTAGGCTTTCTGAGGTGATGCGTATAGTGAGTTACCTGGAGTGAACGTGTCATTTTCGATCGCAGATAAAGTATTTTTTTGTAAATCGATCATGAAGTCTATGTCATGATCTATGTGGGTGACCATCAAGAATCAAGGTGTCATAGACACGAGAGAGATATGACGGGATTCTCGTCGCGATAGTAATAGGTGACCGTTAGGGGTCTTGGCGTCGTAAAGATGAGAGAGATCGTGGGATTCGCATTGTGATAGTAATTTGTGACCGTCATGGGCTTTAGCATCATAGAGATGAGAGAGATTGTGAGATTCGCATCGCAATAGTAATAGGTGACCGTCAGGGGTCCTGGCGTCATAAAAACAAAAGAGAGATCACGTCACGACATAACTCATGCGGTGTAACCGATATAGCTTGGGGTGTCACGATGGGGCATCTAAATAGAGAGAGGGCGACTAGGGGAATCATGATAGTGAACCGTCATAGCCAGGGGTACGATGTCACTCGACCAGGCGAGGGGTACATGTAACTCGACTAGGCATATAAGGGGTGGGATGTAGCTCGACCAGGCATAAGAGGGGTGCGATGTAGCTCGACCAGGTGTAATAAGGGTGCAATCTGGCTCGACCAGACATAAGAAGGGTGCGATATAGCTCAACCAAGCATAAGAGGGTTTTGATGTAGCTCGACTAGGCGTAAGTCGCCTGTCAGGTCAGGGACCCATGCACATATGTCGTAGAGGCAGTACCGACAAGGTAAATGACATGTTGAAAAAGTGTGATACGGCTGATCTATTTGGACATAATTTCATTCTTTGTGGGCATCCCCTTTTTCCTTTTTGTTTCTTTTCCTAGCTGGGACCGCGTAAACACCAAGGCGATGTAGCTCGCCCCGACTAATGTCGGGTTTAGAGGGAGTCACGGCGTAACCCAAGGGGTGTGACTGGAATAGCCAAAGGGGGCGTCACGATGAGGCACCGATGTAGCCTATGGTGCTCATAACAAACCTCTAAGGGAACAACATTGATATAGCTTGGTGTCACGACAATGCTCCGAGAGAACAACGTTGATATAGCCGGGGGCGTCACGGTATAACCCAAAGGGTGTGATCGGTATAGCCCGAGGATTCACGACACGACCCAAGGGGTGTGATTGGTATAGCAAAGGGGTACGATGTAGCTCAACCAGGCTTTTCCCAAGGGGTATGAACACGATAGTATTGTAATGGGAGAAGAGTTTTGCTCTTATTGAATGAATTGAATTTCAGTAAGGAACATGCATAGAAAGTAGACTAGATTAGTAGTACTTTTTAAGGTAGGTCACGTTTTAGCTTTGGATATCGGGCACACCTTTAGGGTTTGCCAATTCATATGCGCCTTGTCTGACTACCTTTTTGATTTGATAGTGATCTTCCCAAGTAGGTCCTAGCTTTCCTGCCTTATCCTCTCTTGTGTTTTGAAATACTTTGGACATGACCCAATCTCCAACTTGGAGTGCTTTTATCCTAACATTGCGATTATAGCTTCTAGCGACCCCTTCTGGGTAAGTCGTCATCCTGGTGGTGGCGTCGTCGTGTAGCTCATTCACGGTGTCAAGCATGAACATTATCGGTGACATATTTCTTTCTTCCGTGAGGAAGCGATAGCGAGTTGTAGGGACCTACACTTCGACGGGTAGGACAACTTCATTGCCGAATAATAACAAGAAGGGTGTTTTGCTTGTCGCAACCTTTGGAGTTATGTGATCTGACCATAAGATAGAGGGTAACTCGTCCGCCCATAAGCCTTTCGCCTTCATGAGCCATTTCTTCAGGTTGCTGATAATAACTTTGTTGCTCGACTCGGCTTGGCCATTGTCTTGAGGATAGTGTGGTGTCGATGTGACGTGTCTGATGCCTTGCTCTTGCAGAATTCATACATCCTGTTGCATATAAATTGGGATCTGTTGTTACACACGATGGTGTCGGGGACACCGAACCTGCTCATGATGTTCCTTTGTATGCAAGAGATGACATGTGAATCTTTGATATCTTTGAATGCTTCAACTTCGATCCACTTGGAACAATTGTTTGGCATGGCGAGCATGAAGACACGTTGGTCGGATGCGACCAGTAGCTTTCTGACAATGTCCATTCCCCACTTCATGAAAGGCCAAGAGGATGAGATTGGATGTAGATATTCAAACGGTTGGTGAGACACTGGGCCGTGTCATTGGCACATGTCACACTTCTTCGGATAGTTTATGGCGTCTCTCTTCATAGTGGGCCAATAGTATCATGCGGTGTGAGAACGCAAAGCAAGGTTTCTTCCTCAAGAATGATTGTCACATTCCTTGTCATAGAGTTCCTATAACGTGTTCTGGATTTCATCCCTGCAAAGACAATATAGATAATATCCGGTGGTGGACCACTTGAGCAACATGTCATCTTTGAGGAGAAAAGTGGATGCCTTGGCGCGAAGTCGGCGTGCCTCAATTTTATCGAGTGGCACTTTGCCATGCTTGAGCCAATTAAAGATTGGAGTGGTCCAAGAGTCGGATTCCTTAGAGTAACTGACCTGCATGGGGATCGACACGCCGGTTGGTTAATGATGGCAGACACTTCTATATGTTGAAAAGAAATCTTCTGGTAGTCTCTGGGATCGATGACGAAGCCAAGATTGGCCAACGCATCGGCTTCTGCGTTGGTGTCCCTTGGAAATTTCTTGATGTTGAACGTGTTGAAAGAGTTGATGATTTCATGGATGACTTCCAGATAGGCCGTCATCTTGGAGTCGCGTGCCGTGTATGCTCCATTGATTTAGTTCACTTATAAGCATGGAGTCGTAAAATACTTCAAGATTCTTCATCCTTGTCTCCATGGCCAAGGTGATGTCGATCATGAGTGCTTCGCATTCTGCCTCGTTGTTTGTTGCTTTGAATTCACATCACACAGCTTTTGCTATCCTATCCCCATGTGGCGATTTTAGGACAACCCCTAGTCCAATGCCATTCTGATTGGAGGCGTCATCGGTAAACAAGGTCCACTTTTGCGGAGTAGGGTTCTCGACTTGCAACAACTCTCATGTTATTTGTTCTTCATAGGTTAGGATGAAATCAGCCACAAAATCTGCCAAAGGTTGTGATTTGATTATTGTGCACGTCTTGTATGGCATGTCGTAGCCGCTGAGGTACAAAGCCCACTTCGTTCCTCCTAGATAGGTTCTGTTTGTTCATCACGTTTCTGATTGGATAGTTGGTTTTTACTCTGATGGTATGAGCCTCGAAATAGGGCCATAGCTTGATGGATGCGGTGATGAGGGCCAATGTATGTTTCTCCATGGGTGAATATCATGTCTCCGCATCGTGTGAAGTTTTACTCAAAGAGTAGACGGGCAACTGCTTCTTGTCTTCCTCTCTTACTAGGACGGCGCTTACTGCTATTTCCGTGACCGCCAAGTATATATAGGGTGTCACTGTCTTTTGTATTTGAAAGTAGGAGAGGACAAGTTAGGTACCTTTTTAACTCTTGGAAAGCTTCTTCGTGTTTTTCTGTTAACTCGAATGACTTGTTCTTCTTCAAGATGTCGTAGAACAAGTGATTCTTGTCTCACGCCTTTGAGATAAACATGTTGAGCGCGGTGACTCTAACTATCAGCTTCTGGACATCTTTCACGCACCACGGGGATTGGAGATCTAGGATGGTTTTAATTTGATCGGGATAGGCTTCGATCCCCCATTGCGTCACTATATAACCTCAGAATTTGCCTGATGAGACTCCAAAGGACCATTTGGTGGGATTCAACTTCATGTCATATTTCTCTAGGATTTTGAAGGTTGTTTTTAGATGTTGGATGTGGTCGACCGCCTTCTTCAACTTGACTAGCATATCTTCGATGTAAACTTCCATTGTATCGCCGATTTGGTCATTGAACATTTTGTTGATCAGTCTTTATTAAGTGGCCCCGACGCTCTTGAGGCCAAACGGCATGGCGATATAGCAATACATCCCTTGGTTGGTATTGAAGGTGGTCTTTTCTTGATCCTCTAGACTCATCTGGATTTGGTGATAACCACTGAACATATCCATGAAGGTTAGCATTTCGTGACCAGCGGTGACGTCGACCATGGCGTCGATGTGAGGCAGGGGAAATGATTCATTAGGGCATGCCTTGTTAAGGTCGGTGAAGTCGATGCAGACTCTCCACTTCCAGTTCTTCTTTTGGACAACAACCACGTTGGCTAACTAGTCTAGGTATCAGGCTTCTCTGGTCTTGCTCGTCTCCAATAGTGATCGCACTCATTTGTCTATCACTCTATTCCTCTCGGGTGCGAACTTTCTCCGTCTTTGCTTGACATGTGGACGTCGAGGATCCATGTTGAGTTTGTGGACAATCATGTCAGAATTAATGTAGTCATGTCCTCGTGTGTCCATGCAAAACATTCCGAGTGGGACCGCAGGAAGTCGACAAATTGCTTTATGGTTTCGTCGGACATATCTACGCCAATTTTCACAACTTGATTAGGTTTAGTAGGATCTAAGATTACCTTGTCGAGCTAAGGATGATCCGGCTTCGTATATTTTGTAGACGTCCTACAGTCTGTTAATTGCTATGTTGTCTGTCCCTTGACTTGTTTTTGTTTGACCGTTGGCCTCCTGGATATTCTGTAGCACTCCTTTGCTAGCCTCTGCTCTCCCTTGATCTCTTGCATGCCCTATTTGGTGGGGAACTTGACGGTTTAATGGTACTTTGATGAGACTGCTCTCATGTCGTGTATCCATAGACGTCCAAGGATAACGTTGAAAGGTGATAGACAATCCTTGGTTAAGTACTGAACTTGGAGGTTCATCCTGCTTGCGTAGGTGATTAGTGTGATCTCCCCCAGTGTGTTGCTTACTTCATCGCTGAAGCCTAATAATGGAATTGATTTCTTGATAATATCTTCTCGGGTTAAGCCGAGGCTTTGAAGGGCTTCGATCATCATGATTTTCGTTGAGTTGTCGTTGTGGAAGAAGATGCATCATATTAAGCAATTCCCAATTCTGAGGGATATGACGAGGCTGACATGGTGCTCCTCTATGACGTGATCAGGCTCGTCGAAAATGATAGGAGCATCTTTAAAATCTTTTCTTGCGACGGTCATTGTTCTTTCTTGAGTCGGTTTCCCTTGCGTGGCGCTTGGCAGCCGACACGATTGTTCTGCAAATTTCTGACCCTCCGGAGATACAATTAACGATTGATCAGCGCTACTTTATAGGGTTTAACTAGGAGTTGTTATCGGTGTTTTGGGTACCATTTAGAGATGTTTAGAGCATTATTGTGGAGTATGGAGTTGTGGAGAAGAAGTATGATATTGATGGCATAAAAGATCTTAAATGAAGATATATTGAAGATGGAGACAAGCCACGAGAGAAGACAAAGAAAGAAGTAGAGAAGAGCTACAGTGAAGAATCCGCGGTCACGGAAAAATACGAACAGCGAGGATTCAACAGTGAATTTTCCGCGGTCGCGAAAATCTGCATCAGACGCGCGCCGAGTTTCGTTCTTCCGAAGATTTGATTTTTATTTATTTTCCTTTTTATTTTATTTCCTTTATTCCGATTAGGTTATTTTATTTCCTTTTATATTTTAATTGTTATCTTTTAGCATTAGGTTTTGAGTTAGGTTTATAACCTAATTCCTAGCAGCCATCTTAGAATCTAGTTTTACATCAGTTTTTCCCTTTGAGTTTTACGTTTCAAGACTATGAAGAACTAAGCAACTTTTGCTTAGTCCGACGATTGAAGCTTTCGTTTGAATACTGGTTGTGATGTTATAACTCTATTTCTTTTCCTTTGAATGTATTGATTCTCTTGTGCTTCATCCTATTGATTCTTGCTGATTTGACTGGCCTGATCATCTAATTGATATTAGTAATTGTCTATTGCTACGGTTTGGTAATTACTGTTTGAGTTACCTAATTCAAGAGTAGCAACTGCGATATTCTAAGAACTGTTTGGACTAGTTTATTGTAGAGAGAATTAATTGCATGCAATTGTATGACTGTTTGCTACTCATGCATGTATCTATTGAAATTCATGTGCTTCTTGCTGCTGTTGAATTGAATCTGGAGGTTTTCCTGGTTATTTGGTAGTTAGTATTCTCAGCGTCTGTTTGTCCTGTTTATAACTTAAGAAAATGAATAGGAACATTCAGAGGAAGGAGTAGAGATAATCTAGGATCAACCAATCAAATGAATGGTGGATATTTGTCTGGGTAAGTACTTTTTCCCAATTGATTACAACATTTGCTTTACTTTATTTAGTTTAATTGCAAACAAACCAACAAAACCCCCTTTGTTACTTTGGCATACATTTGTGCACTTAGAAAGATTACTTCTGTTGGGCCTGGCATCCCCGGAGAAGATGGATCAAGTGAACCGAGCCCAAGCCCATTGCAGATCGGAAGAACAAAGGAGAAGGCCCAGAGGAGGCGACAAGGCTTCTCTGATCGAATGCCCTCCGACAGGATCGCGAGAATCTCGCCATACATTTAATGCCCAGATCACGCAACGTCCACAGTATTCAAACCACTATAATTGCAGCAATTAAATGGCATAATCCTTGCCATTGCTCCCGGCATTGAAGACGAAGATATTAGAAAAACACAACGGTCACAATGGAAAAGAACTTACCATATTTGGACGACGAAGAAGATAAGAGGATACGAACACATTAACGCTAGACACACAAGCATCCTGACTCACAAACGAATCAGAACAACACTTACGTTGCCCGCTTATCTCTCTAACAATCATCTGCGCTTACTCTCCACCGGTCGCCACCTAAAAGTCATCGGTCGAGTCCTACACGACCACTCGGTCTAAATTACGATAAGTTGTATCTCGATTCGATCCGATCAATACATTATCTAATAAAATCATCTCACTATTCTACATTTATCCTTTGCTTGTCAATTATCTGCTTGGTTTGGATTGTTCTCTATCACCCGATCGACTAGTTACCCCGTCTAAGGCGATTTAGGTCGTCCGATCCTTTCGCCCCAAAACAATTTGGCGCCCACCGTGGGGCAACTTGCCGATCACCCTTCCGAAATTTTCCAACCATGACTATTGACCCACCTACCGACAACCAAGAACCACGTCTCGAAGACGGAACCCAAGATGCAGTAATCACAATCGAAAATCCTACTCCAACCCAGTTCCAAGAACTTTCCCAAAAAATGGCCACCCTTCAAGAGGAACTAGCCCAGCAACGCCAAAAGACCGAGGCCCTAGCCGCTTTGTCAACCCAATCCAAAGCCGAGATCGCGCAACTAACCCGTGAAAATGAGTCTCTTAAGTCGCAGGTACAGTCAGTGGCTTCAGGATCTAGGAATGTGCCCGTCCACGGCGGTGTCCGAACACGCCTCGACATGGACAACATCGAGCCGACGCCTCCGAGCATACGACGTCCCGGACACACTGAGGGTACGTCTCGAACTCCTGTCGCTAGTCCATTTTTGACTAACCATGTCACCTTTTCCATACCGATCGGGTCTGCTGGGGCCCGAATCGACGAACCGCAGGTTACCAATCCGCCAGATGTCCTGGCTCTTTTCCAGCAGATGCTCGACAGACACATGAAGACGATCGACGATCGCTTCAACAGGCTCCCAGGAGTCCCGCAACCAATCGAGAGGGAAACGTCCGGCGGATTCGAAGAATCCCCGTTCGTCGAAGAAATCACAAGGGTCGAGATCCCCAAGAAGTTCCATCTCCCCAACATGGCGACGTTCGATGGCACCACCGATCCAGATGACCATATCTCTCTCTATAAACAAAAACTATTGGCTGTATCTGTTTCAAGGGAGAGCCGCGAGGCTATCATGTGCAAAAGCTTTGGCACAACCCTTGTGGGTCCCGCACTAACGTGGTTTATGCATTTGCCTCAGGGAATGATTACATCCTTTGCGGATTTGGTCAACTCTTTCAAGAGTCAATTTGCTAGCAGTCGAAGGCTCGAAAGACAATCAAGCGACCTCTACCGAGTCACACAAAGGTATAACGAACCCCTTCGGAATTATCTTAACAGGTACAATAAGGAAAAAGTGGCGATCCCCCACTGCGACGTCACAACCTCCATTGAGGCCTTCCGACAAGGTCTGGTCAAAGACAACAATCTCTACGACGAGATTACCAAGTACCCGTGTAAAAGTTTTGAAGATGTCCAAGACAAAACCATGGCCGAGGTTAGATTGGAAGAAGACCGAGAGTCGTGTAAAGCCTCATGCGGACCCGATCCATCCGACCGTAAAAATCCCCCCGACAACTGTCGAGACAGACGATCTCATCCCTATTCTCGTAATCGAAACGAACCAAATCAGGTAAACTCTTTTCAAGACAGGTCACAGGAATGGAGAGACAGTCCGGCGTTGCCTCCTAGGGTCCAGTCTTATAATTTCAATGTTTCCGTGTCGGAGCTCGTCAAGAGTTTCGACAATTACGGAAAAGAGGTAAGATGGCCCCGAAAGAGCGACTGACCGAATGTTAAGAAGGACATGAGTCGATGGTGCGAATTCCACGGCGACCACGGTCATTCGACCGACGAGTGCATCACCCTGTGAAAGGAAGTCGCTTGGCTGCTCTCACAGGGGCTCCTGCGCGACGTAATCTCGGAGCGGGCAAAGGCCACCATGGAACGTCGAGATCACGTAAAACAGAACAAACCCCCATCTCCCGTCCATACAAAAGTTGTCAATACCATTTCAGGTGGATCGGATATATGTGGAAACACATACTCCGCGGCTAAGCGACACGCTAGGGAAAGCAAGGGCGACAAGCCCGAGGCATCGGAATTCAAGCCAAGGAGGACATCTGACCTTTCGACGGTCACATTCGACGAATCCGATTCCGACGGGTCGGATAGTCACCACGATGGTCTGGTAATCTCTTTGTCTATTGGTAATTGTTTAATACGGAGAGTACTAATCGATACAGGGAGTTCGACAAACCTCTTGACCCTTGACGCTCTTAAAGAAATGGGTCTGACTGAGAATGACCTAATCAAGAAGTCGATCCCACTGGTCGGGTTCAGTGGTGAGGTTAAGCATACGACTGGTGAAATCATTCTAACCACATACGCTGGAGGAATCAACCAACAGGTGAAATTCTTAGTCGTAGACTGTCCGTCTCCCTATAATTGTATTCTTGGCAGGCCATGGATACACGCTATGAAGGCAGTACCTTCAACGTATCATCAAGTCATCAAATTCCCCACTGAATGGGGAGTCCAAGAGATCAAAGGACCGCAAAAGAATGCTACGTCGCTTCCATGAAGAGCGCAGTCGAACACAAGACCGCATAGCAACCACAGAGCGGCGAAGGGCCTAGTCGGTACGTCGAACCAGAAATGGAAAAACTCGATGAAATCGCACTAGACCCTTCAAAGCCAAACCAAATGGTAAGGGTCGGGTCGGACTTGGACGATTCGACCAGACAACAACTTCTTGACTTTCTCAGGGCCAATGCTGACTGTTTCACATGGTCGCATGAGGATATGGTCGGAATATCTCCAAACGTTATTACTCATAAATTAAATGTGGATCCATCTCATCCCCATGTCAAGCAAAAACGCAGGAAGTTTGCCCCCGAGCGGAACAAGATAGTCGACGACGAAGTCAAGAGCTTATTGGAAACAGGAAAGATCAGGGAGGTCCACTATCCTAAATGGCTAGCCAACGTGGTCGTAGTCGAGAAAAAGAACGGCAAATGGAGAGTCTGCATCGACTTCACAGACCTCAACAAGGCTTGTCCCAAGGACTCGTTCCATTTACCCCATATCGACGCCATGGTCGATGCCACAGCGGGGCACGAAATGCTTACCTTCATGGACGCTTTCAGCGGTTATAATCAAATCCTTATGGAACCCGACGATCAAGAAAAAAACAGCGTTCATCACCAGCCAAGGTATCTATTGTTACCGAGTAATGCCCTTTGGTCTGAAAAATGCAGGGGCTACGTATCAACGACTAGTCAACAAAATGTTCAAAGACCAAATCGGAGACATGATGGAAGTCTACATCGACGACATGTTGGTCAAGTCCAAAAAGAAAGAAGATCACATAGACCACCTACGCGACAGCTTTGAGGTGCTCAAAAGGTACAACATGAAACTAAATCCTACTAAATGCTCCTTCGGAGTGTCATCAGGGAAGTTCTTAGGATACATGGTGACACAAAGAGGAGTAGAGGCTAGCCCAGAACAGATCAAGGCTCTCATCAACCTTCGATCCCCCCGATGCGTCAAAGATGTACAGAAGCTCACAGGTCGGATAGCAGCTCTGAGCAGATTCATCTCCAAATCATCCGACAAATGCAAACCCTTCCACGACGCACTCAAGAAGAACAAGTCCTTTCAATGGACGGAAGAACACGAAGCAGCGTTCCAAAACCTCAAAGAGTACCTGGCCAGTCCCATGTTACTGACCAAACCTAAAGGCGACGAGCCCTTATTTCTTTATCTTGCAGTATCAGAATCAGCCGTAAGCGCAGTACTGATCAGGGATGAGGATGGCAAACAGTCGCCAATATATTACGTCAGTCGGACGCTATTACGGGCCGAAACAAGGTATTCGTCACTTGAAAAGCCTCGTGCTATCACTGGTAATGGCTTCGAACAAACTCAAACCCTATTTCGAATCCCATACTATTATTGTTCACACTAATCATCCCATGAGAGCTATCATGAGGAAACCTGAGTTCACAGGACGAATGACCAAATGGGCCATACACCTGAGTGGTTACGATATCGAGTACGAGCCCAGGACAGCGATCAAGTCGCAAGCCTTAGCCGACTTTGTGGCCGATTTCAGTTCAACCCTAGAGGAAGAAGCCATAAAAGAAGCAACACAATTACTCGCGACGGATGAGGCAGGTACATGGGAGCTCCACACAGACGGGGCATCGAATGCCAGAGGATCGAGGCTAGGGGTCGTGCTAAAATCGCCACAAGGGGACAAGATAGCTCAAGCTGTCAGATGTGAGTGAGATGCGACTAACAACAAAGATGAATACGAGGCACTCATATTCGGACTCATCCTAGCTCGCGACCTAGGGGTCCGAGAGATCGAAGTCGTTTGCGACTCCCTGCTAGTCGTAAACCAGATACAAGGGTCATACAGTGCCAAGGATACCAGAATGATAGCCTACCTGGAGGTAGTCAAGAAACTGATCGGACAATTCCAAACATTCAACATCAGACAGGTGCCTAGGGATCTTAACTCCCAAGCTGACGCACTCGCTAATCTGGGATCCGTCCTAGACCCGAAGGAATTTCCACACATACCATTGGCCCACATCACCACGCCAGCCGTCCCAAGGACATCTGTCGAGTCAACAACATCACTTGAAGAACTCGTCGCCATGGAAATAAGCGACCGATCAGAAGAAGACATCGTCGACACCAATGACGACTGGATGCTGCCTTACATTAGATGGTTAAAAGACGGTATCCTACCCGATGACAAGACGGAAGCAAAGGCTCAAGGTACAAGCACTCTCTTACGATATCGTAGATAACATCTTGTACAAAAGATCTGTTACAGGACTACTCCTATAATGCCTCAAGACTCCAGAAGTCGGACGTCTCTTACAATCGTTGCACGAAGAGGAGTGTGGCAATCACACCGGCGGACGAAGCCTCTCGGGAAAAGCCCTACGAAATGGGTACTATTGGCCAACGATGAACAAAGACGCCATGGAATACACCAAGAGATGCGACGCCTGTCAGCGGCACGCACCCGTCCATCATCAGCCTTCGGAGCTCCTCCATCCGACCCTAGCTCCATGGCCCTTTATGAGATGGGGAATGGACATCGTCGGAAAGCTCCCCCCTGCGTCGGGTCAAAGAGTCTTCTTCCTTGCCATGACGGACTACTTCTCTAAATGGATCGAAGCCGAAGCCTACAGAGAGGTAAAAGATCAACACGTCATTTCATTCGTAAAACGCAATATCTTGTGCAGATTTGGCATCCCATCAGAAATCGTGTGCGACAATGGCTCCCAATTCATCAGTCATAAGACTCGAACCTTCTGCGACCAGTGGAACATCAAGTTGGTCACATCCACACCTCGGTATCCGCAATCCAACGGACAAGCCGAATCCAGCAACAAGATCATTATCAACAATCTCAAGAAATGCCTCACAGGGGCTAAAGGCAAATGGGCAGACGAACTCCCACTTATTCTCTGGTCCGACAGGACTACTCCAAAGAATGCGACCGGGCAATCGCCATTCTCTCTCGTCTATGGGAGTGAGGCGGTCATCCCGGCTGAGTTACTGGTTCCGACCGCTCACTGCAACCTTCAGACAAATGAACAAAACGACATCGAGCTAGCACACAATCTGGACACAGCGGACGAAATCAGAGAGAAAGCCCGAATCAGGATGGTCAGGTTCCAACAACAAGTCGCAAGGAGCTACAACAAGAACGTCCGAATCAAGGCATTCAAGGTCGGAGACTGGGTCCTCAGGAAAACTTTCCAGAACACTAAGAACCCATCCTACGGAAAGCTAGCACCACATTGGAAAGGACCTTACTTGATCACCGAAGTGGTCGGACAGGGAGTATATCAGCTAAAGGATAAAGACGGACGACCGATCCCGAGGAGTTGGAACGCAGCACATCTAAAACTCTACCATTTCTGAACCAATGAGGTAAAACATCACACAAATCTTATACATCGCATATACATTACTACTTGTCGCATACAAATCGCATGCTATCGCATATACATTGCTACCTGTCGCATATATACCGTATGCTGTCGCATGTACATCGTTATTTCCTTTTACATATCATCATCTAACACTAAGCGAAGACTTCCTCCTTACAAAAACACAAATGCAGAACATCATTTACATTGGATCCTGTCATCCGCAAAAAAAAAGCGCTTACATTACATTACACGATCGATCGAAACACGGGGAGATGACAACACAGGCACGTCGGCACACCGCCTGCCTTACACAAAACATAAGGTATAACACCTTATTACATTTACGCAATAAAACATATTGCTTACCTCCCCGGCATAATGTCATGACTAACACACACACAGAACACGTCGTAGGCCTGCTCTACATACATACACACGGTGAAACCCCACTCGATGGAGTATACGGGTGAAACCAACATACACGAAATACAAAACGTCATCGATAACTTCCTTGAAGGTCCGACGAACATGTACGGAACGAACTAGCATACGACTCTATATGTAAAAATACAATTGCATCGAAATAAAAGCATCTTTATACAAATACGCGACCCGCGATGGTGGACGGGTTGCCAAAACACATTGTCTACCTACACATCTGTAGAACTTTTAACGACGGTCATTCAGAAATATCATGCGACCCGCGATGGTGGACGGGTCGCCAAAACACATAATATTCAAACCCACACACAGGTGGGGCAAAGAAAGTCATACTACGCGGAGAAAACAAATCAAGCGTCGGGAGCAATGGAATTACCTTCCGCAGGGGCTGGCTCCAGAGAAGCTATCTCATCAGTCGGCTCGACATCACCAAGATTGGCCTCGTCCTCATCGGCGCCTTCATCCACGGCCTCCTCTCCGACGCCGGCTAAGCCAAACAGCCCCTGACCAGGATCGCCCTTTGGGAACATGGAGTCCAGAGTCTCCTTCTCCGCTTTCAGGTCCCAGAGCTCATGCTTGCTCTCGTTGAACTCCTCGATCATTTCTATGCGCGACTTCACCGCATAAAAAGCCCCAATGTCACCAGCAATTTGGCCATCGGCAATGCGAGCCCGCCTCACCTCCTCCTCAACGCCTAATCGGCACTCTTCAAACTCCCTCCGACTTGCAACCAGCTCTTCTTGACTGCTCTTTAGCTCCCTGGTGAGGCGACGCTCAGTCTCACGGCAGTGACTCTCCGCTCCCTCCAGCTTGGTCCTCAAAGACGCAAGGTCGGACTCTGACCTAGCAGCCCTGTCCTCGGCCTTGACAAGCATCGCCTGAACACCGGAGTAAGCTCCCAAGAAATACTGGAAGGCCTGACAGAAAGACACACGACAACACAAAAACACAATCAAGAAACGCAGTCGAGCACAAAGAAACATAAAAACAAGAATAAAGGGCAACTCACCCTCCACACGGAGCATCCCGCTTCACCAATGCAGTCTAGAGGGGAGACGTCCTTAACTTCCGACTTCAAAGTCGGGTCCTGAGCGCGAAAAAGGTCAGCGATCGACTGTCCGATGGCACCGATCTTGCCGACCCCCTCAGCAGTCGCACTCTTTTTCCTAGGGATGTCCTCCACCTTGACGTCTTCAGGGCGAGCGCTCGCCTTCCTCTTAGAGCCAGTCTTGACTGGAACCGTCAGATCCACTAGATCCGGTTTGCTTGACGCGGCTTTGGCCGCCGCCTTCCTCTGCTCGATCAGACTTTTCCCTGACGCCACCCTCAAACGAGCACTCGATCGACCACTAGGGGAACCTGACACGACAGAACAACAAAAAGGGAGAAATCCTAAAGTACACAATAAAATGAAAAATAGTAAAAGACGCATGGAGTCAAGAATCTACCTTTTGCACGAGACGATGAGACATTCGACATGTCGTCTTGAGAGGCAGGAGTCGTCGACAGCAGGTTGACGTTCACGAACTTTCTTTCAGACGCGGGAATTTCAAGGACAATCTTCGACAAGCCTTCTGACCGGCTACTCACTTCTAGATCTTCTGGTTCGGGGACTACAAAAAAGAAAAGTTAAGGCAAGAGTTAAGACACATAAAATACGCGAAAGAGAAGACAAATACATACTATCGATCCGACACTCCGTCAACAAAAATGGACACTCTCCCTCCTTCTCCAAAGAAGAACATTCGACGAAAAAGAACTTCGACCCCCATCCGCGGTCGTTGACATCAGGGCTCTGCACCAAAGGCTTCCGACCATGTCGGATACGCAACTGAACGCGATAGGAACTCTTCGACCCAATAAAGTAGTTATACCACAGAGCGTCAAAATAAAAATCGGCCCCAGTTTGAACATTCACAAGGTCTAAAACCCTAAGAACTCTCCACGCCTGAGGCATTACTTGACATGGCGCCAGCACCAAAGTGGCTAAAACATCCCTGACAAGGGGACAGAAAGGAAATTTGTTCCCTATTCTAAACGGGTATGCGTAGAAGCAAATCCATCCTTCGTAACACGCATCGGCCCTCTCGTCTGGATGAGGCAACCTGGCGATCGTCTCCGGTGGAAAGCCTCCGACTTGGAGAACTTGATCCAGCTCTGCCTGGGACAAAGTGCTAGTCAATGCATCCGACTCCTTCAAAATGAAACGAGGAGGAGTTTCGCCTTCACGAGAATCGGAAAGAGTCTTCGATGACTCGGAAGCCTCGATGGAAACCATTTCGAGAATGGAAAGAGAGAGAGAGAGATCAAAGAGCTATGACTAGAGAAATCAGAAAACTATGGCGAAAGAGACCGAGAAGCTTACCGGAAGAAACTTGCAAAGGAAGATGGGATGAAGACTAATCGATTCCCTCTGCTCTGAATTTATGGAGGGAAGCGAAGATTTGCAGAGGCGTCGCATCATGCCCCGATCACGCGCCACGTAGCCCTGAGCAAACGCGCCAAAAAAGGATGGTGAAGATCGTATCTAGAGAAGTTGCCACGGATTCCGTTTTACTTGCCTAAACCGAAAACCCAAGGCAAATTGGGGCTATTGTTGGGCCTGGCATCCCTAGAGAAGATGGATCAAGTGAACCGAGCCCAAGCCCATTGCAGATAGGAAGAACAAATGAGAAGGCCCAGAGGAGGCGACAAGGCTTCTCTGGTCGAATGCCCTCCGACAGGATGGCGAGAATCTCGCCATACATTTAATGCCCAGATCATGCAACGTCCACAGCATTCAAACCACTATAATTGCAGCAATTAAATGGCATAATCCTTGCCATTGCTCCCGCCATTGAAGACGAAGATATTAGAAAAATACAACGGTCACAATGGAAAAGAACTTACCATATTTGGACGACGAAGAAGATAAGAGGATACAAATATATTAACGCTAGACACACAAGCATCCTGACTCACAAACGAATCAGAACAACACTTACGCTGCCCGCTTAGCTCTCTAGCAATCATCTGCGCTTACTCTCCACCGGTCGCCACCTAAAAGTCATCGGTCGAGTCCTATACGACCACTCGGTCTAAATTACGATAAGTTGTATCTCGATTCGATCCGATCAATACATTATCTAATAAAAGCATCTCACTATTCTACATTTATCCTTTGCTTGTCAATTATCTGCTTGGTTTGGATTGTTCTCTATCACCCGATCGACTAGTTACCCCGTCTAAGGCGATTTAGGTCGTCCGATCCTTTCGCCCCAAAACAACTTCCTCCCTGTGGGATTCGACCCTTGCTTACCTACTATACTTAGTTAGGTTCTTGAGGATTTACTTTGATTAGGCATCACGACTTTAGCCTCTATCAACGATCTTGACGTGAGGGAGGGGGGGGGGGGGAACGGCGGTGCCTCTCCATGCTTGTTTTGATCGAGGGTTTCTCTAGCTCTGTCGTTGAACAGATCCCTAAGATACCCTTTTTGGAGTAGCTGTGCGACCTCCTTTCTTAGCGTAATGTAGTCATCTGTATCGTTCCCTCTGTCATTGTGGATATCACACCACTTCTCGGCGACTCTCCGGTTCATAGTTTTTTTCTAGATTCTTGGGCCATTTTACAGCGTCGCCCAATATTCTCATCGTGTTGAGCACTACATGGAACGAATAGTGTTGTTGATGAGGATAGAGGTCCCAGTCGTGTTCGAGATCATATCGGTGGTTGAGATTACCGTTAACCATCAAGTTAGAAGTTTTCGCGTTAGGATAAGGCTTATTGACAGGCTTGCATGGTCGCGGCTCCTGGACATTCTCAGATACAAGACCGTCATCTTCCAATCTGTTATACGCCATGGCTTTGGCTTTGACGTCTTCAAAGGTTTGACACGGATACTTTGTCAAATCACAATATAGCTCTGGTTTTTTCGAACAATCCTTGTCTGAATGCTTCTATGGCGGTGGGGATGTCAAATCATGGGATCAAAACCTTCTCATCATTTAAACTGACAAGGTATTTCCTTAGCGAGTCTCCAGGTCGTTGCATGACACAATAAAGGTCGCTAGAATACTTTTGTTGACGTCAGTTGCTAGCAAACTGGGTTTTGAGCATGTTGATAAATCCAGCGAATGAAGAAATGCTCTCATTTATGAAATGTATGAACCACATCTGGGTCGAGTTTTTCAGAGTTAATCCAAATCGTTTGCACATCATGACATCATTTAGATCTTTGGGAACCGTGCTCATCATCATGTTCTGTTTGTACAACAAAACATCTTCGTCAGGATCGGCTCTCCCATCGTATGTTGGCATGTCGGGCACCGAGTACTTCATAGAGATTTCGACGTGAGCAATGACGTCGATGAATGGCGAGTCGGCTTAGCACTCGTCATCTTCTTCTTCGATGGGCCTTGGTAGTCTTAGGATTTAGGCGAACCTTTCATTCAGAGTTCTAAGCTTTTTGGCCACATGCATTTGATGATGTCATCGAAAGACACCGTTGGGATGACATCCATTGGTTTAGTTGTTTTTGGGTTATGCACGGTGTGGCTTTTTGTCGCTATTGGTGGTCGTCGAGATCCCCCAGTGTTAGATGACGATATCACCATTAGAGTCGAAAAGGAAGGGGTTGGCAGCAATGGAGTCGTGATCAAGACGTCTCACGGAGTTGTTGACATGGATGCATTGAAAGTGAGATTATTGTGCTGGTGGTTGAATGGACACATTCTGAGAACGTAACGCCTCGTTCTCCTTTGTAATTTATTGGAATCGCACTTTGGATTGCACCTTCTGACTGGCCCACGACTCCTTTAAAGCTTGTATCTTTTTGTGCAGTTCTTCCACGGTAGCGACATGTTGGTATTCTAAGCCACCATGATTGACTAGATCGGGTGAGATCTGGGGTGGACACTAGAGTGTCGTTGTTGGTTGGTCTGTTGTTGTACATGGTGGTAAGTCGGTGTTACATTGTGGTTTGGAAAGAAGGTATAACCTTTGTTACTCTCATCCCCATGGTGGGCGCCAACTATATTGGATCAAATCTTTCCTCTTCTTGGTCTCTTGGAAAGCCAATCCCTTGACATGGACGACTGCAAAAGCTAAGTGGGCAGCTTTGGATCAAATCTTATCATGTAAAACTTTTGTAGACGCAAAGGATCCAATCCCTTGTGATAGCAAAACTTTTGTAGACGCAAAGGATCCAATACGACAATCTTATCATGGAAAATAAAGCGTTGAACATTCGTTCATCCCTCATGGTAAACATTGCGGTCAAAACTGCCATGGCCGCCCCAAAAATAATTGACAAATTATGATGGGAAGAACATCACAAAGGATGCAATCTTCATAGGTGCCAATTTGGAATGACACCATCACTTGCTTGTGCATGCTAGTCCTTCATTGTCAACGACCCACGACACCTTAGTAAGGTTGCAGATGATCCAAGGTTTCAAGAAATAATCGTTGCACGATGGCATCAGAAATGATATCACATGAGCTACCACCATCAACAATTTCCATAATATGAAGTTTCTTAAGGTAACAATGTGCAAAGAAAATGTGCTCCCTTTGGATGCTAGGAGTCTTGCTCTTGCTTTCTTGGTGACCGTGTTCAACATCCTCATTTTGACTCCTCCTTTTATGGCTAGTGCATGGTGTTGAAGCTTGAATTGCTTCATCCGAAAAGATGGTGAAGCACTCACCAACGGCCGCATTTGCATGGATATGTTCCTCTCACGCATTTTCTTCCTCATTACTTTGTGTGGTTTCTTCCTCGAAAAAGTACTCTCCTTGTTAGTCATGAGGACTTGTCTCCTTGTTGGACATTTACTAACAATGTAGCCACGCCGTTGATGTTTAAAACACTTCAGATCTCGCGCCCTAGAAGCATGAGTAACTTCATTAGCTTGAGGTATTGACAGTGTGTCTCTTCTTGGCGTCCTTGATGACTCCGGTGTCTTTGGAGAGTTGGCTGGAGCGGAATTGGAATTAAAACCAAAATTCCAACACCGAGAATACATGGATGAAGAGATCTTCTTCCTTTGCAATGATGTGTAAACTTGGGCATAATCCAAGGCATCCGTAACGAAAGTGTACCACTACAACTAGACACTATCACAAACATCCGCATTTAAACCCGAAATAAACTTCGAAAGAATATACTTATCGGGATATCTTGTGCCAGAACGTTAGACGAGTTATCGAAGCTCCTTGTAATACCCTTCTAGTGAGTTGTCACCTTGACGGAGATGCTCCGAAATAGACATGAACATGCTGATCATAGTTGGACGGTATAAATTTCTCCCTCATTGTTACCTTAAGATCATCCCATGTCTCAATAGAAGGGTAGTGATTAATCCTTCTTTCCTCTCGTTCTTCTTTCCCCCAAGAAAGAGAGAATTTGAAGAGATGGATGGTGGCTAATTCAAATTTCTCTTCTTCATAATATCCGATGTACACAAAGACGTGATCCATTTTAGCCTCCCAATCAATATAAACCTCCGGATTTGAGTCACTTTTAAAATGAGAGATTTGTACCTCGACACCATGGTGTTGGCGATGACACAACTCATTGTGATCATCGCCTCAGTCCTCTTGGTAGCCACCACGCAGCTGAAATCATGGAGCCTCTTGGCGGTGGGGAAAAGGAAAGACATTGTGTTGTGGCAACGTGTTGAAGGCCTCTCAGGGCTATGAAATCTCAGCACACGGGGCCGGATCATCGTAAGGTTGTGCTTGAACATGGGCTTGGTTATTCACTTTGGGACATGCTTGGCAACCATATAGGGCATGATGACCCATACTATGATTGGTTGGTTGGTTGTTCGACACTCGGTCATGGTAGTTCCTTGACTAAAGAGAGGTGTTGGGAACATTTTAGATGGTCCATCATAAGCCAAACCTTGAGAATGGCTCATAAATGGCGCGGCATCATGTCCCACACTATTATTGTCATGATCTTTGTTTTGGCTCTGACCAGGTGAGCTTCCATGTGATTGTTGAGACCTAGAGGTTTGTAACACTAGAAAATTGTTTCATGTTGTTTATTTGTTGGTCATAGCACTTGAGGAGGGATGCCTGCCAAGGGGGTTATTCCTTACTAGTGTTTGATGTCATGGGACACTTTTCATTATTGGAATTTTCATGCGTCATAGTCAAGAACAAGGCAAACAAACAAGAACCAAGAAAAACATGCAAACATGTTAAGGTTAGAAGAAAATGTTCTTTCCCTCTCTCACTTCTCTCCTTATTTTTCTTTTAGTGTGGCTCCAAATATCTTTTGCTCTCCTTTTCTATTCAAAACACACAAATTACAGAATTGAGTACAAAAAGCTCCAATAACACACAATAGAGTCAACAAAGTAAGCACTATGTCGGAAGTAGAAAATTGATCGCCTCCAAGGGTGACTTGAGACACAATCAAAGGAACCTATTACAAACAAACAGGAAAGCATAATGTTGAGTATTTACCGACTCAAAAAGTTCATAATGCAATGTTTAAAGAGGAGTTAAAACAAAGTACAAGATTAGGACAACAAAGGTTTCACGTTATGGGACGCAAGAAGGTTATAAGATATGGCCAAGTGTGCATCAAAGTCAAACCTAACTCATCCAATCATATGTCTACAATATAGTCTAGACAAAGGACCAATTACAATTTTGGACTCACACACACACTACTTCAGAATTGAAACACAACACTTGAACCACATCCTCAGAAATTTAAGCACTTAGAACAACTCTACACAAGTAACACAAGGCCTATGCTCGACTTCTTTCGCTTATTGAGTCCAAATTTTTCTAAGCTCGACTTCTTTTTTTCTCAGTTTTTTTGAGTCCGATTCTTCTTAGCTCAACCTCTCTTTCTTTTTGAGTTTGAATATTTCTTTTTATTTAAGTGGCCAACAATAGTGCAAGAAATTTACAAATATCGTAGACACAAGATAACTCCACAACTTTGCGCAAGACAAACTTTAATGAAACATGCAGAAGATGAACCAAACAAACGTTGCCATAGCTAGCATATATGTTAAACTTAAGATGCATAAAATTAATCTAACTAAGGTGTCACACAAGCTGGACAGCTGGTTTTCAGAAGCAAAGAAGCTAGGTGAAAGGTTGGAGGATTGGATGCAAAGTGGCAATTAATGTGGTCGGTTTAATGAGCTTGTTGAATCAAATCTTTTGTGGGCTTCCATTAATGTAGTCTTAAGTTTGAGAGACTCCAAAGGTTATCTTCAACCTCGACAAACAGCAATGATCGACTCAACCAAACACAATAAAATAGCTTCAATATTGCAAAGTTGGCGAAAAGTTGGCAGAAAATAGTTTCAATTTAGTTCAATAATTTTTTTGGGGAACTCAAGGGTATTCTTGTGCCCTATTTTAGGAAAAATTCAGGGGCATTCAATGGTTTAAATAATTTCATAAATAAGATGACAATCTCAGGTCTACAAATATTATGGCAGAAATCACTCCGAGCATGCAAACTGAACCAAAGAGAGGAAATGCGTTGATGACAATCAAATCGTTCTTCGCTTGCCTCGGTTTCGAACAAGTCCTTTCTAGATGAAGTCTACCAAAATTCAGAACTCTAAAATACTTAGGCCAAACCGAAATTATAACGAAGTGAAATACAAATGATTTTATTGATGAACTAGAACAAGATAGGCAATCAACTCTCTCAAGGAATCCACCAAACGAGATTGAAGGACCTGACAACTCTTGGATATGTCCACAAAGGATTGACGAGGTTGAATCTTTTGAAGTCACAACATAGATCCACTTGTGCCTCTAGGATTCGAGGTTGTTCGAACTCTTGGATAGCTCCACCAAGGATTCGAGCAAAACGATCTTGATAAGGCCACAAGATCGGTGTTGGAATCCACCAACAAATAAAGAAAAAACAAATGAAATAAAAAATATAATGAGACAAGAGAACTTTGTTTTTTCTTCAGCTTGTCTATCTAAAACTGAGGCAAAACAAGCCTGTAATTAGGAAAAATGTCAACCCCAAATTTGGAGCCTAAGCCATGAGTAAATAGGGTGGGTGACTCTTGGTGTGACGCCATGAATGAAAGTTTATAAAAACGTGACTCTTGATATGTTCCATGAATGACAATAAAAGCATGACTCTTCACATGACTATCTTGATGACACGACTTTTCACATGACCGTCTTGATGGCAAGAATCTTCACATGACCGTCTTGATGGCAAGACTCTTCATCTTCAACGCCAATATTAATTGACTTGATACCTCATTCTTCTTTGGCGGTGCGGTTTCTCGGATCACATCATCCTCTCCTACTTTGAATAGATTCATCCTCGAATCTGCGTGGTTTTATAACCTTGAGGATCTTTCTTCGACGATGGATCTGATACCAAATGATGACAATCAGATCATTGTTTTCTTGCATCGGTATCGAAGAAGTCTTTTCTAGGTGAAGTCTCCCAAAACTCAGAACTCTGAAGTACTTAGGCCAAACCGAAGTTGTAACAAAGTGAAATACAAATGATTTTATTGATGAACTAGAACAAGATAGGCAATCAACTCTCTCAAGGAATCCACCAAAATAAATTGAAAGACCCAACAACTCTTGGATATGTCCACCAAGGATTGACGAGGTTGAATCTTTTGAAGTTACAAGATAGATTCACTCGTGCCTCTAGGATTCGGGGTTGTTCGAACTCTTAGATAGGTCCACCAAGGATTCGAGCAAAACGATCTTGATAAGGCCACAAGATCGGTGTTTGAATCCACCAACAAAATAAAAAAATACAAATGAAATAAAAAATATAATGAGACAAGAGAACTTGGTTTTTTCTTCAACTTGTCTATCTAAAACTGAGGCAAAACAAGCCATTAAATAGGAAAAATGTCGACCCTAAACTTGGAGTCCATGCCATGAGTAAATAGGGTGGGTGACTCTTGGTGTAACGCCATGAATGAAAGTCCATAAAAGTGTGACTCTTGATATGTGCCATGAATGACCATAAAAGCATGACTCTTCACATGACTATCTTGATGACAAGATTTTTCACATGACCGTCTTGATGGAAACACTCTTCACATGACCGTATTGATGGAAATACTCTTCATCTTCAACGCCAATATGAAATTGACTTGATACCTCGTTCTTCTTTGGCGGTGCGGTTTCTCGAATCAAATCATGCGTACCCTTTCGCTAGAGAAAGCTACCACGTGGCTTGGCTCTTATACCAAATGATGTGTTCCCAGGCATGATCTACTCTTCAAGACGAGGAATGCTTTGGTCCTAGCTGGCCAATATACGAAGTCGGTTGATATTCAACGAACAAGTGTTTTTTTACGGTTTTTAATGGATTTTTTATGAATGTGATGAGGGATTAGGAGATGGAAATGGACTCGGATTCAGATGAGTTATAGATGGATAATTGATCAAGGTGTCGTGGATATGACATACCACAAACCTTGAACAAGATCAAATACAAAGAGATGTGAGTTGTGACGCACTCACGCACCCTAAGTAAAGGACCACAAGCCTCTCGATATTAAACACGAAGGATATCTAACTTAAGCAAACTTCTCTAAGAGGAATACATGAAAATCACTCAGTTTTAATTCCATTCAACGTGCTTAATCATATATGGAAAATAAGTTCAAATTAAATAGGAAAAGAAAACACAAAGTAAAAAGACTCTTCAAATGGGGACATTGATGGCGGACAAGATGAAGAGCCTTGTTTGGAAAATTAGTGCATAAATGCACATTTAGACTTCCAAAAATATTATATGAAAAACTAGTTGGCATAGCTCGTGCTTCGCACGGGTCAAATATAAATGTTATTGTAGTTTGTATTATATTAAAATCGTGAAGTTGGGGATGTTTGTGTTATGTTGTGTTTAAAAACGACATTAATCTTCTCTTAACTACCATCCACATTCAAGAATAAGGGAAAAACAACTAACTACACCCCGTAAAAAAATCAATATGTAAATAGATAATAGATTTAATTATATATACTTGAATATATTGACTAATTTATAAGGGTAAAATATGATATTATTTTGTTTTTTAATAAATAAATAATAAATTTGTATTAATGTATATTTGTTTTTTTTTTTGTTTCATAAGAGACTGTCTGTTTATTTTTTTTAAGATTTAGGGTTTATTCTATTAACGAATTATGATATGGTAGTTTAGTTTGTGGTTATGACTAATATTGAAAAGAGTATTCAACTTTGTTTGGTAAAAATGGTATATCCTTATATCGATGATTTTATAATAATTTTGCTAAAGTATTTATGTTATGTATTTCAAATAAAGAGTAATTTTATTTTGTTGTACAATAAATGACATCAAGAGTTGAATTTTTATAATATGAAATTAAAATACTAAAAGTTATAAATTTGACTATATTTTATTTTGTGAGAGAACTCTTTTCCTGTTTTCTTAGATTTTGAGATAAAATTGTATATCATAATCACACATGTATAATATAAATCTTAAGGTGTGTTTTGTTCATATAATGTTTTCCAGTTTGTAAAACACAATCTATATAGAAACGTTAACGTACACTACACAATAATAAATAGAAAAACTACTAATACCCCAAGAATGAGGTTTATGGGAAAGAAATCAACAATTGATTATTGCGTTAATTACTATTATTTTAAAAAAAAAAAAATTTGTAACTCCTAATATAAACTACCATTATAGTAGTATGTATTAGATAGTAGTAGGAAGGATATATTATTTCATCTATTCATTAATCTATATTAAACTTTCCTTTTGTATTTGAAAGATGTAACCTCCTTCATTGCATATGAATATATATCTTCTATTACTTATTTCATTAATTATTATTAATTTCTTTGATTGCAATTTGTAACTCCTAATATAAATTACCATTGCAGTAATATGTAATAAGGGTATTTGACATGTTATATTATTTCAACTATTCATTGAGCTATATTGATTTTTCCGTTGTCTTTAAAAGATGTAAAAAACATCATTACATATGAGTATATATTTTCCGTTACATTTTGATCAAAACTCAATATATCATGTTATTCCAATGAAACATTTTAATGAATATTTTATTATTTTATTCAACTATTGTATGTATATACTATTTTACGTGTTAAGAAATTACTGAAACTATGTAAGAATTCATATTCATATTTATTTTGCTATATTATAAACATTTAAGAGAATAATAAATTTATCATGATGAAAACATTATAAAAAAAAACATAATGCATGCTTTCATTTCCACTCGACAACATGAAATATTACCAACTTCAAAATATAACACATTAGATTGAAAAATATTTAAAATTGTATAAAGTTTGACATTATTTAACTCAAGATATCTAACCAATAATGCATGTACAAATCATTCGGCTCGTAAATAACGTATAAACAATTATATACATATTACAAATTTAAATCTAATGTAACACTCACTAAATATTAATTAAATAAGAATAAATAGAAGTGTGCTATGCACGAATATGTTTTTAAAAACATTGTTATTTCTTTTTAGTTTATGTTCTAGACTTATATTTTTATTTAAGTTATTGCAAGACACAATTTAAATATCAGTAAGCTAAAAATCATTCAATTATTCTCATATAATATATAACTATGTTTTGTACTATAAATATATAACACATTAATATACTTAGTATGTGAATGAAAGGTCAGTGTTATGATGAAATGAATCTTGTGCCCCATAGTATTTCTAAATCATTTTGAGAACCATTTTATTCTCAATTTAAGTTAAATCTATAATTAAACATGAATGATTTTTTTATTCAACTATTAACATAATTAGGAATTGTACTTTTTTATTAGTTACATTTGGATAATCAAGTTGTATATATATAAATGCTAATCAACGATTACTATTACAAAAATTAGTGTACATTAGAATTATTAATATTACAAGCGATCTTCATATTTAATGGGAGGTACAATACATTATAGTGTAATCAAAATTAAGACAGGAATTGAAACAGTCAGAGGCTATTAATAGAGTTTACTCCTACGGTTACTTTGCAAAATCATCTAATGTGATCTTAAAAAGGCAATTGTTACAAAATCTTTACTCGTGCGGTTACTCTGTAGAATCATCTAATGTGATCTTAAAGAGGCAGTTGTTACAAAACACTCAATGTGAAGGCGTGTATTTTGTGACTGTTCAGTTTTAAGCAGAACATACATAATTAATGGGCCTTGATCTGTAAGTTATTGTGAGCCATGAAATATGCTGGTTATTTTGGGCATGCATTATGTATATAGGGTAGACAATTCCATTAGTTTAATGGGCCATTGGCCCACTAAAGTTGAACAATCTAATATTTGAAGAAATTGAAAGATAGAAATGAGAGAATTGATTAATTGAAAGGTGTAATTAATAGACCATGAATTCCTACCATATTTTCACTCTATTTTCTCAACATTTTCACATAGGACAAAATTATTTAATGGAAGTTAAAATCCATTTGTTTTTCTTCAATCATTCAATGGTGTGGGCGCGGGCTGCCTATTAGCCCTTCCATAGATAGCCAAGCACGTTGCCTCCAGCACTTGAGCATTTTTTTAGCTTGATATTTGATCTTAGATACAAGAAAATGATGGAAAAATCATGGTCCAATCTTGCTACGAATAAGTGATGGCGCGCTCGGAAGAAATATTGATGTAAGTTGGTGTGTGTAGGCGATGTAATGGACAAGTTGGCTGGGCATTTTGGCTCGAAATGGCGCCAAATTTGGTGGATGTGATCTTCATGCAATGTAGACTCCATATTACACAAGAACACCAATTAATGTTATGGTGGTGCCGAGGCTTTGGCTTTGATCGATCAATATAGATAAGTAATGAGTCAATCAACATCAGTCAATTTGTACCTAAGTTCAAATGTTCAGCAAAGTTCCCCCTTTGATAGATATATATAGAGCATACCTTCAAGTTGTTTCAAGATCCCCCTTAGCACTAGCATTGTTCAAACATAAAAAGTTAGAAAGAGTTGATTTTGTTATCTCTCCTCATTGTGTTCATCGCACAATTTTGCACACTTTCCTCTTTTGGCATCATCAAAATGTCAAAGTTAAATAAAAAAACATCCAGTCTAAGTCGCAAATCAGGATCAAAATCAATTTTTCTAGTAAGTTTTGCAGGCAATTGATTACAACCAATTAGGAACAATGCAAAATATCACAAAAGATAAAAAAAAATAAGCAAAGACATAAACAAGATAACATGAAAAGATCAAAAGAAGACAAATATGGCTAGGGAAACGTAACAGGTAGTCCGCTCATATCTCTGGATCGTCCTTATTTTCCTCCTTGTGAAAGAAGTAGTCAAGCAACAACTTGTTCAAGAGATTCAGTTGCTTCAACTCGGCCAAAATATGATAATGTACTAAGCTAGATCTTGACAATCCTTTGTCGTGTTCCTTCTTAGCAATCAGAGAGGGAGGCAACAATCCCTTTTCATCGCCTTGATATTTCATCTATTGAACATTGACCATGTCGATCGAGTTCAGTGGTCAAGGGAACCTCTTTCTCTAAAAGCATCTTAACTAGACGAGGGTAAGGTAGATAATAAGTCTTACCGGTACACTTCTCCGTATGTTGAAGAATAACCATGAGAAGGACAATCTTCTCCTTGTGGACAAGCCGATCAAGTAGAAGTATATCGATAATGGTGATTGTGTTCCTTTTCTCCCGGCACAGAATGATCGCCTTCATAATGACTTGATGTGCAATTCTCTGAACTAACGTTAACTGAGACATTCCACTTGCAACGTTCCATCCTATGTTCCCACATTCAACATTCCATACTATGTTCCCCTTTAATCTATGAACCCTTATTCCATTCTTTTAAGATCATAAGTGAACTTGTGAGGCTAGATTGGATATTGCAGAGTTCACACAAATATAATATATATCTAAACAAGTGACATGGTAGGGAACAAAGAGATCCAGATAATTAAACTCAGTAAATAGGCAAACAAAGAAAGATCATAGGGAACGTTTACCTAGATCAAGGCTTGGGTAGGCTAGCAACCAATTATCATATAAGCTTATAAAGAGGGTTCAAATATCAAATTGATTGCACATTAATAAAAGAAATGTAATCATGCAATTCCAAGTCATAAAAGATCAAGAAGTATATTGCAAAATTCCATGATATCATGTAACAAAAAGAACATAGCAAATCATCACAAATTGAAATTTATCAAGTAATAAACGATTTAAGAGGATGTTCCTTGTTTAATTAAGATCAATCTAGCCAATCATCGAGGGAATAGTAGACATGGAATTTCTCATTTTATGGAGATAATGTCAATGAGCATTCGTAGATGTTCGAATGGCTTTCTATCTAGTGCTTTGGTGAAGATATCCGCAACTTGATCCTCAGTTCTACAATGATTCATTCTAATAAATCTTTTATCAACATTATCACGAAGAAAATGGTGACGAATGTAAATATGCTTAGTACGAGAATGATGAAGTGGATCTTTTAAAATGTTAATAACACTAGTATTATCACACATGATAAGAACAGTGGCGAGAGACATACCAAAGTCCCCCAATTGTTGCCTTAGCCACATTACCTCAACACAACGTGATACAGCAGCCACATACTCAGCTTTGGTGGAGGAAAGAGCCACAGATTTATGCTTCTTAGATCCCCAAGACACCAAACATGAGCCAAGGAACTATGTGCTATTGCAATCAACCAAATGACCAACGAAATCGGCGTCATTGAAGCCAACAAGTTCAAAGCCAGTGTTCCTTGGGTACCAAAGCCACAAATGTTCCTTCCCCTTCAAGTACCTTAAGATTCGTTTCACCACCTTCAAGTGTGATTCCTTGGGATTTGCTTGAAATCATCCAAGTTTCTTCAACAACTCCTACAATCTCTATGCATCTCTTGTCTCCAAGGCCAACGCTCCCTCTGGAGTGTTTGTGAAGTCAAGTGAGGTGTTCTTTTTTTCCAGTCATGTGGCACGAGCAAGCATTATCAATGTACCACAGATCATTCCCCCTAATATATTAAATGATAAGTAAGTCTTCACAAGAATTTGAGTCACTTGAAATTCTCTACAGTCGACATCTGTACAAAATTTACCTAAATAAATACTTTTCTTCCTTACTTTCTCGCATCTCACATCCACTTTCTTCACAACTACCTTTTCACAACTACATATGTTGGAAATGATATGTTTATTAAATCACATCAATAATTATATACTTTATATAAAACGAAGTTTAAATTTAAATATTAAAATATTATTCTAATGTATACTTTATCATTATATTGATGGTACATTTCACTAATTTGTTATTAATATTTTGTGTGGTATTATTCACCAATGCATGTATTTCTTGTTCTTTTAATACATGTCTTATTTAAAAGTTTCATATTTGATAGCCTTGATCGTATTACAATAACATATTATATTTTGTGAAACTCGTACTTGGTACGGATACTCCACTAGTTAAAAGCTGAAACTTATGCCTTACTTGAAAACCTCCATCAAGCTCTTCATTTAAAAATAAAAGATTTATTATTGAATGTTGTGTTCAAGCAAATTTGGAAGATTCTATGGGAAATTAGAAGTATAATAATTGACCTTCTTTCTCATTTGAATTCCCTTGATTCGTATAGGGTTTTCCATTGTTATGGGGAATGTAATGTTGCAGAAGATTTCATCGCGTCAAATGATATCAATATTGTCCTCTCCAATATTGGATCACCAAGACTTTGTCTATCACATATATTGTTGAGCTATACAACATTGGAAAAGAACTAATTCATTTCATGAGTTCTACCATAAATCTTTTTGTTCAAGGTTTTCTTAACATTATCCTCTTTCATGATTTAGGTTGACCTTGTAATTAGTAAAGAGTTTAGTATTTGCTTGTAAACAAAAGTTAAGACTAAACAACGTTACTGTAATGAGGTTGGTGGATGTGCCTCGACTAAACTTTACATTCTCAATTAGTTTTAACTTAAAATTACACTAGATATATTACTCAAATTGTGTGCATGTTGCGTTGATGTGTGCACAAACTTTTTTATAGGTCCATCAGACTCTATTAAAATAAAATAAAAATCTAAAAAAACAGGAATGATATATTGTACGTATGAATTTTGAATTCCACTTGCGTTTCATGATTCCTGCCACATCTATATGTTCAAAGTTCAAACTAAATCAGGTGCATTACCAAAAATACCCCACCCTGCTCCTACGTATACATGCATGTATGATCCATTATATTATATCTAAACTCTCTCACAATTGTGTAAATTAAATTGACTATATTATAGATGTAGTCTAGGAGGTAGTTGTCAAGCTAATCGGGTTGAAAACCAAACCATATGACTAATAGTCTTAAAATTGTATTATCAGCCGGTCAACCCAATTAGAATTAATGCAACTTCACATACAATACATGTATGAACATGCGACATAGATGCATCATAAAAAATTGCCTTAATTTTTTTTTTAATTGAATCTAATAATTTTACATGGTTAAGAACTAGACTACTTTTCTAAGAAAGGTTCAACCTAAATTATTATTTCGGATTAATAAAATATATAATTATAATTAATTATGAGTAGAGATTAAAAAAGTAGGAAGTACAAGAAAACAATTGATGAGACATTTGTTTATAATAATTGAGGAGGATCAATATCCATCCTTTCTCGCGTACCCACTTCGTCTCAAAAGTTTGATATTTGCATAGACTTTAATGGGCAAAGCTATTTGAATCCCTCTATATTGTTGCAAACACTCCCCCAAAATTTGGGGTGAACGGTTTTGGAAAATGTTGAGTTTGCGATTTTCAAATCGTTCGACGAGCGATTTTGGAAATGGTTAGTTAAGCGGTTTTGGAAATCGCTTGGCGAACGGTTTTCAAAATTGTTGGGTAAGAGCATGACCCAATTCAACTACGTCTCGTAGCCTCGTAGCCTCGTGCTTTCTCATATAATATTTGATAGATTTGATAAAAGCAAATCGAACGGTATTGAAAATCATTGATATTGTGATCAATAAAAAAAATCACCTATAAAAGGTGAAAAGGAGGAGGTAAAAATGTTCAACCAAAACTCTTTAATTTTCCTCCTCTTTCTAAAAACCGAGAAGATTAGTGTAATTGAATTAGGAAAAGTAGAGTTAAGTTATCCCATATTATTATACTTTATGGTGTTCTAGTGAAGATGTCGGAGAATCAACTAAATATGTATTGAAATTAAATTGTATTAATTATGTATCAAATAATTATTTTAATCTACTGTGATTCCTTATTAAACTATGTCATTTGTATAATGTCATTTGTAAGTGTTAATTAATGTCCTTATATGTTTTCTTAGGGTATATAATACATATCTGATGAGATAGAACTCATATAATGATGTAAAATGATGTTTTTTTATTGGTTCATATTAAATTAGATCAATCGTGACATGAGAAATTGGAGAGGAAATTTGCATAATGTATATATTGTGGTTTAAATTTGGATTATATAATATTTCCAATCGTACGTAAACTCTAGTGGATTAAAACCGGAAAGAAATGCCTATTAAGTAGGGGCAAAATGAGTAAATGCGGTCATCTTTTTGTTTGGGTTTATAAAATTAAGGAGTATTGGTGGTTGAATTTATTATAGTGCTTTCGGTTACAAGATATATAGTATAACGGCATGACTCTTATAATAGTCTTATGATAATAACTTATGTTATAGCTTTTGGATTTATTTATTAATTTATTAATGACATGGATTTTATCCTGTATAACTTAATTTAGTTAGGTTACTGATCTCTTTTGTTAAATAATGCATGTTTCATAACTTTTTGTATTTAGTATAAAATAATTTTGACCATGTGATGTACTATGGGTATAATGAAAAGCTATATTATTGACAACTATTTTAAGTTTTGAAATTGAAAGCTATATTTATATATCAGAGGCAATTTTTTATAAGAAATAACAGACAATGAAATATAGTTAAATATAATTTTATACATTAAAATTGAAGGAATATATTCACAAAATACTGAACAACTACCTCATTATAAAGTTGACACATGTCTTATTTTTTAAAAAATAAAATAAATTATTTTTATAAATAGTTTTCTCCATCATCTACTCAAGTATCCCACTATTTCTAAGAGTATCTAGCACTAATTTATATGAGTACTTGATTTCATTAGCGTTAATTTCTATAAGAAATAAGCAACATTGAAATATAGTTAATTTTTTTACTTTGACAACAAGTATTATTATATGCATGATGTGTTGGTGGTAAGTCTCTGATAATTTCCATGTACTTACAAATATATATTTTCCCAAATATAAAGATAGTAGGATACCTTGAAGAGAACTTATTATCATTTAATGTGCCGAAATTAAACATGTTAGAATTTGTTGGATCATTATAGATTTTGCATTATCTCGAATTAAATTAAAATGTTGGAAAATAGTGGTAGGATTTTTCTACGTACTTCCACACAGATTGCAAGTGGTCATATCGTAAATCCATGTTAGACTCGGAATGTGAACAAGGAACAACACTGAACATGGTGTTGACCATTCAGATATCATGGCAGCCAAAAGTCATACTAGCGTGCAAGAAGTCGAGAAGCTACCGGTCGTTCACGGATCATTTGATACGAAAGACGTGTACAAAGAAGAGCAATTTTCCATTCGTGCTAAATGGGGTGATGCAGAAAAACATGTCGTAGATGGTGTCTGTGGTCTGTGTTCTGCGTACTCACGATCATGACCTTGTGACGAGCTTAAAGGGTAATGCATATGCCATATGTCAGAATGTGGTCTCTAGTACTCACGATCATGACCTTGCTACGAGTTTTGTTTTAACTTAAGACCCTAAGTAATTTATATTGAATGTTGATCCTTAAAATATATTATTTGTGAAAAGATAACTTTTTTAAGTTGTTGATATTTGTTGAATTAAACTTGTTGAGTATTTTAGAAATTCCACTTCAAGTTTTTATGCATGATTGACTAAAAATTGATTGATTTTGATTTACCGGTCCTTGCAAAAATAATGTAATAAGATTAATTACCGATATTAAGTATTATGAACCCTTGCTAGAATGATATCATTTTGAAAATTGTAGTTTTATTTGATGAAACTATACAGGTTTTGAGAGTTGATAGTATCATAGACCGTCACATGCCTTGAGGTATGTTTTTTTATATTTGTTATTGTAATGTATTCTTGAGATATAAATAAAGCATGTATGCATATGAAGTGTATGATTGTATAATAGGATTGCTAGTCAACCTCTATCATTGAAATGAGATTCAATAAGAGTGTTGGAATAGTGTTGGGTTTTATTTGGTGGGTGAGTGCTAAATAGTAAGCATTAGTACATAAGATTTGAAATTCCGATATATTGAAACTTAGTTTTAGTGGTGGGTAATGTAATACCTGATAATTTTTGTATATAAATTTTGAATTTATAAATTTATATCTTATTATCAATTCTATAATTTTCAAGTTTCGGGGTCAAAACTTATTTTAAGGGGGTAGTACTGTAATAACCCGTAACTAGATTTTAAATAAGGTTATTATTGTAATTGTCTTTCATTTTATTAGGAATTATAAAATCTATTATATTTTTGATAATTATATTATAAACTTGAAGTTATATCATATGTCAAATAAATTCCTTATGAATGATTTAAGGGTATAATTTAAACTTAAATGAAAAGATATTGTGTTAAAATTAATCTTTTCCTTTTAATTTGTCATAATAAAATTAACTCTAAATGAAAAGGGATATTGAATATTTTCTTTCTAAAAATATTGTCTTATTTGATCCCTTATAAACTCTATAAGTATGACTTTAGTTTTAACCTAAAATCACACAACTCTTGTTCTCTCCTCCTCTTCTTATTCTTCACGCCTCTCTCTCTCTCATCCCTAAAACTCTGTCAACTTTCGAGCACCGCCGTTTATACATCCGGTGTCGGATTTAGACGATGCAAATTTCATTATCTTCTTCTCTTTGTGTTCTACATTTCATATGAAGCACGTCTCTTGAAGCCAAAGGATGCGTCGTCGAAAGGCTAGGTGGTCGAAGCTCTTTGCCAGGAGTTTCTAGTCGACAATGTGAAGGATTTTAGTTGTTAAAAATTGTTCTAGATCTTATTTCATTATAAACATTAATAGTGTGTTTAAACATATATATGTAGTAGTATATAAAAAATCTTAGATTTTGAATATAGTTTGATACTCTTAAAAATTATTGAAACAAAATAGTTGGTTTGACGATTTGATTTTGAGTTCATGAAATGTTTTGCTTGTAACTTGTCAATGGTTTATATTATCCTAATGGTTATTTAATATGATAAACTAAGTTTACGAATATTTGGAACTGGTTTGATCCCTCAAAGATTCGTTTTAGATTTTTAGGTATTTTTACAATGTGACATTGCAGATTCTGTGAATCCGAATTAAATAAATTCCTAAAGTCATATAAGAGGACAACTTTCGATTATTCCAATTGGAGGATCTTACTAACTTTTGTAAACATATGAATTTTATTTTTAATTTATTTATTATACTAAATAGATATTTTTCGTGGATTTGCTTTCAAATTTCCAAAAATCTGAAAGAGATTTGGTTTCGAGTTTCTAAATTCGTAATGTCAAATTTATTTGTAAATTTTCGTTGAACATTAAAAAAATATTTAGACTAATTCATTTCTAGAATTAAAATATGGAAGAGAAAAAATTTAGGCTTTTGAATCACTCGATTTAAGGCTATAATGAATTTTGTATTATTTTTAGAAAATCAGTACGCATGATGTGCGATACTGACTTTGTTAATTTTTAAATAATATTTATAATTGATTTAGGGTTCTTTCCACTTGGAGAATGACCTAGGCTCATTCATGTTTATTTAGATTATTTTTTTAATAATTTTTGAGTAATTTTAGATCGAGTAATAGTTATGTTTTTTAATGGACAATAAGTTATCAAATTTCAGATTTTGAATTGTGAAACTTAAGCATTTATTGTGACATAATTTACATCCTAGATAATTATTTGAGGATATATGGTCTTGATTGATTTCATTTAATGACTTGGATGTCATTAATAAGGCAAGTTCCCATACTTGCTCAGTTGGTCATCTGTGTGCTTGTTTGAATATTGCTTTATACATCAAAGATTTGTTATGATAATTGTTTGTGTGAGTTTGTGGATGCATGTAATGTTATTGTGAATCATTCATTAAATATTATATAATGTTATATTATTAAATCTGAATGATTCCATGTATGTGCTTGACTTGTTCGTTATATGAATGACTTGTTCATTTGTGTTGTCATTCATATGAGTGGTCAAAAGAAAAAGTGAGGACATCCTCAATGTGGAGTTTGCATGTGATTAGGACGTGGATGCACCAACTTCCGAATTATGGGCGAGTGCGACCCTGGGTATGGGAGTGCAGTAGTGGGTGCATACCTCATAGTAGGCCTTCAATGGGGTATGTACGACCATACCGCAAACTTTAGGTTGTGGCGTTTGTACAAACATGGACTTCCAATTTGATCTTGTATTTCTCCAATATCCATAGTATATGTGCTCAAGGTTGCAATTGAGCTAACCTTATGTGTGTGGTGTGGATGTGTGTTAAAAGGTCTCTATTAAGTTGACATCGTGTGTGTGAACATGCATTCATTGTTATTTATGAAATGATATGTGTTTGTATTTAATGTACGTTCTTGATGATTTGATATATGTGCTGATACATGAAGTGATCTTAACTGTATTATTCTTAATGTGGTTAGATTTTTTGAATATAATTGTTCAAAGATTGTTTAGTCATCTTCTACACCTTGTTTGGTTGCTAGACATGATATTTCTTATATAGAAGTTGTGACTAGTTTATGAGGGTGTGCTTAGAACTATAAATAGGAAAATGTGTTTCTTTGATGGATATAAGGGGACAAAAATGTGTAATGTGCATTTAAGTTGGGATGCGCAAAGTTATGATTATAATTGAGTTAAGTATGAATTGTTTGATATTTGTTGGGACGTTAGAGTTCTTTCTAACTCGATGATATTGATAATATTCTATACTCGAGGGAAATAGATTAAGTTGTGATGTTTATTGAAATGTTTAAGCTTGTAACTTTATGATATTGAGGATATTCAGGGAATATAGATTAAGTTGTAAAGTTGGTTGAGTTCTTGACTCGATATAATTTTGGAATATAG
This sequence comes from Rheum nobile, assembly GCA_027886185.1. Classification (NCBI taxonomy): domain Eukaryota; kingdom Viridiplantae; phylum Streptophyta; class Magnoliopsida; order Caryophyllales; family Polygonaceae; genus Rheum; species Rheum nobile. The sequence goes on from WOAB01000485.1 coordinate 10,359,324, forward strand.
ATCATGAAGAGGAAATTCTAAGTTGAGGTTATTGAACGAACTTAGATGGGAAAGTAAGATTCAAGATCGAGGAAGTGCGTGATAATTGGAATTCATGGTTGTAGGATCTTATGTAAGTGGTTGATTAAGTGATCATGTGGTACTTATATAATATCTGGGAATTTTATGATCAAGAAATAAATATCTTGGTATATGATACAATTTACCTTATTGATCTTTGGATAATTAAGTAGCATCAATTGACTGAGAGGATACGTGATATTTAAAGGGACGTAGTACAATGATTTGGGAAGTAGGTGGCGAATGGACCATATTCTATTTTGGTATTTAGCTGTATCTAAATCGATATGGTTAGAGTAGATAATCTTTGATGAGTTGTTAGGAGTGTTCCTAGTTAGTGTGTGTCCATCTCCTTGTACTCAAGAAGTTGCAATTTATTAACTAACTCGATGCTAGCTATATTACAACAACTTCCTCCATCTATTATCATGTTGCACACCTTGCCTTTAACTAGGCAACGAGTATGGAAAAGATTTTCTCTTTGATTATCATCACATGGAGCCGGTTGTACATGCAAGGTTCTCCTAGCAATCAATGATTCACCATGCTCATATTCAATTCCATCCTTATCATCAAAACCAGATTCATGCATATTAATATCATCATCACAAGAAGCATTTTCATCACATTCAGATTCATATTGCCCTAGGTGATTAATCATGAGTGTTCTTTTATTAGGACAATCCTTCATCATATGACCTCTACCTTGGCATTTAAAACATATGATATCTCTAGTTCTAGGAGAAGGGTTAGGAGTACTCCCTTTGGGGGCATTAGGAGCGCCGGCTGGGGGCCTTAGGCCAGGTGTGGAAGAGCTTGGCTAAGCACTTCTCCTTGGCCCTCCTTGCTCCAAATGAGGACTTGAGAAAGTTCCATTGTCCTTTTCGTGTGGGGAGTCTTTGCCATATGGTTGATAGCCTCGGTTTTGGCTACCACTTCTCCAAGAGTTTGGTTGGCCACTTGAACCTCTCCCTCCTTGGTTCCTAGCCTTAGTTTTCTCTCAACTTTGATGGCTAAGTGCATCAATTCTGTCATGGAGGCATAGGGATACAAATATACCTCGTTAGCCAAATAAGAATTAAAGATACGAAGGTACCTAGCCATTGTGGTCTCTTCATCTTCAACCACATTTGCTCTCACCATGGCAACCTGCATAGCATTGTATGTCTCTTCGACACTCATGGTTCCTTGCCTCAAATTTTCTAGCCTTTGCCTTAGCTCACGTGTGTGGTGTTGAGGCACAAAGCGAGCTCTCATCAAGGATTTCATTTGATTCCAAGTTGCTATGGCTGGATCTAAGGCTCTCCTCCTTTCTTTCACAAGATTATCCCACCATATTAGTGCATAACCATTGAATTCAAGGGCAGCGAGTTGTACCTTTTTATCCTCGGCAAAGTTATGGCAACTCCAAATCTGCTCAATCTTAGTCTCTCATTCCATGTAGACATCCGGATCACACTTTCCTTCAAAGGATGGGATCTTTACCTTGATCTTGCCAATGCCATCTTGCTCTTGCTCTCGGCCTCTCCTGCCTTGGAAGCCTCGAGGTGGCATAGGCTCCCAATCTTCATCTTCTAACTCCTCTTCCTCTTCATAGGCACGCCTTGGCTCCCTTGGAGATCCCTGAAATCCATTAAAATGGTTGGGAGCATAATACATATCTCTACGCCGGGGGGAGTTGGGGACTATGGGCACTCGGCGCGTATAGAGGGGCACGGCATTGGAGGGGCCTCCCTCCTCAGTTTGGGTGCCAAGAGGCGCAACTGCATGCTCGGGCACTCTTGTCTCCAATGCCACCATCCGGTTGGTCAAGATAGCAATGTTGTCCGATATTGCCTTAAGCATGTTGAACACCTCGGGTGGCACGGTGTCAGACCCTTCTTCATGTGGTGGACTTCCTATACGAGACATGATCACAACTTCAAGAAACAAGTTAGAGTTAGTGAAATCAAATACCTCACAAGTGTTTACTCTCGTGTGTTTGATCGCTCACTCTCTTGTTGATGTCGATGCAAGCCTTGGATATGATTCTGCCTTGAGTATACCAATAGCTTCACGTGAGCTTTGTGAGATTAGACGGCACTAAACCTTCAAGTGATGGTGTGCTGCAACCTTGGTGTTTGAGCTAAAATATGTGTTTAAGCTCGACAATAGGCTCAAAGAAATGACACAAAATGGACTTAAGACCAAAAGAAAGAAGACACAAACAAGGACACAATGAAGACACAAAACTGAAATGTGTTTAGGAGACTCAACAAAGCAATGTCACAACTAGCTTGCCTTACCAATACTCATGGATTCGTGGACAAATTGCCGATGCTTTGAAGTGAGTGGTGAGGTGAGAATGATATCAAGATTGAGCTGGGGTTGTAGAGATCAAGAACACTTGGAGATAGCAATGTAAGAGCAATCAACACTAAGAGCTTCGTACACAATGGAATGCATACACTTGTCTTTCCTTTTTTTTTTTGACTTCTGTTTTCTTTCTTTTCAGATGCCCTTTTTTTTTAGATAATCGTGCAAGAAACAATAGTATAGAATACAAATATATGTGCTGCTCTTTTTTTTTAGGTAATGAAGACTGATTTGACTTAGTAGAAAATAGTACGGTAGTTGGTGGGAGTTGGTATGTTGCGGATTTGTAGGAATGAAGAGAGTTAATGGGAGTTGGTAGGTGATGGTATGGTGCAGATTTGTAGGATTGAAGTGAGTTGATGGGAGTTGGTAGGTGATGGAAGTTGATAGGTGATGGGAGTTTGTAGGGGTTCGTAGGTGATGGTGGTTGATGGGTGATGGAGCGGCGGTCTGGGTGGTGGCAGAATGCTGGCGACTTGATAAGTCCTCAAATACACAAGCACAAGCAATGGACAAGCTAGACACAACAATTGCAAGAAGACACAAGAGAGACACAATGAAGATGACAAGAAGAAGAGATGGTAAAGAAGACTCAAAGGGGCTAACCGCGAGATGACTCGGCGGCGATGGTGGTGGCTCGGCGTCGACGCGGCTCTGATACCACTTTGATGCGGGGTCAGCCGCAGGTGGCCCGATCTTGACGCCAAGGACTCGATGGAAGAAGAGAAAGAACAACAATGGTGGTTAGAAATCTGAAATGAACAAAGAAAGCAAATGAAGGATAGGAGGAAGAACCGAGAGATGCAATGATAGAACCCTTGGCCTTTGAAGAAGCCAAGAACCAAACCAAATGCATAACCAACCCTGCCTTGTACAATCTTACACACCAATGGACAGATCCAAAGAGCACAAGAAGGAGGCTCGTGAAGCGTACGAACACCAAGCTCGGAAGAGATTGACACACGCAAGTCAACCAAGCTAGATCGAATCAACACCTTGAGAAATCTCCCTTGAGAGCTTAGAACTAAGGCTTGACCCACTGCAACCCCAAGGGGATGAGGGACGAACTAGAGACCTTTCCAAGCCCCTCCTAGACGCTTAGAACTAAGGCTTGACCCACAAAGTCAGCCTAAGAGGGATGCTCAAGTTCGGCATCCACTGCAGCCCCAAGGGGGTGAGGGACTGACGGGGCTAGAAATGCGCAATGCAAATATCGTTGATTAGCCTAGTCAAAGTAAATATCCTAATAGACCTACTAAATGGATGTATAGTAAGCAAGTAAGGGTCGAACCCACAGGGAAGATCTGATGCAGTATGCAAATATGAATGACAAGTAACAAGCAAGGGGGTTTTAGTTATCACGAGAGAACAAAGCAAACAAGTTTGGTTGAGTTGAGAAAATATGATGGGGGAAATAGTCCTACTAGAGCGAGATCCACAATACAGAGATGCAATTTGATCATAGAAATCTATTCAATCCAAGTTCTTTTACTATCCTTATAGTTGTTCCCACCCTGATCTTAAGTATTATCGATTCTCACAGTTGTCGATAGACTTATTACTTTGTCAATGGGAAAATACCACCGATTCTCACAGTTGTCGATATACTTTACCACTAACACAGCAATAGCAATGCATATAAGGATATAGGATACACGTAAATAGAAGGTGCTACCTTACTATTTAAATGCAAATGATTCTCACTCACGATTGTGCGCTCGGAACCCCTATACGCAACAATCGTGTATGCCACTAGATATGCACTCGGAACCCCTATATGCAAATCCTAGCAATTGATAAAAAGTATTCAACCTAGTTGATCAGGCTATGAAGAACAACAAGAAATCAATAATCAATATAACCAAGAGAATCAAAACAACACTTATAAGGATAAGAACAAGGAATAGAAATCTCACAAACACATCAACTGTATTGCGTCAATCGTCTAGCAGAACAAAGGGGAAGTTAGTTCTCCATTCAGATGAGAATGAAAACCTAATAGAAAAGTAACGATGATAACAATAGTAGAAGTAGTAGCAGTCTCTCTTGGGCCTCTTAACCTAGAAAGAGGACTTAAATAGGTTTTGGAAAATAAAGTTAACCTAATGCCAAATAACAAAGGAAACAAAATAATAAAATAACAAAGTCCGAAATTAAATAAAGGAAATAAATGTCTTCTGGACGCGCGGCATTTAACACGGTCACCGCGGGGCGGTGAGATCCACCGTGGGGCGTCAGGCTCCCACCGCGGGGCGTCAGGCCGCGGGGCGGTGGCTTCCTCTTGGCGCGACCCTCAATCTTCTCTGAGAACCACCGCCGGGTCGCGGTGATTCTGGTGCGGGGCGGTGACGTCGCCCACTCCTCTTCAACTCTTCTTCTCGTCTGCTGTTCTTCATTACTACCAAGTGTTGGTAGTCTTCTCCATGTATGCTTCAGCAGCTCCATCTCCATCCTCATGTCTCCATCTAAGCTGTAAATCCTAGGATATCTTCACTTCTTTCCATAACTTCTGGATCACAGACTTAGCCTAAAAACCACTCATAAACTCCTCTCAATCATGCTAATAACTGCTAGTAAAGGTGTATGAAATAACACCTATCAAATTCCCCCATACTTAGACCTTTACTCGTCCCGAGTAAGCTAAAGAAAAACCTACTCTCTCAATCAACACCAAGGTCTCATGAAGTATAAGAAAATATGACACCATCAACTATAACATATCAACAATAAGCTCCAGACAACCAAAACAAGTGATGAAAATATAATTCTAATCCTAACTCCAATCTAGCTCATTATCGCTCCAGAGTGGCCTACCCGAACTCCTTATACCACCTCTTCTTATGACGCCTCGCCAAGAATAATGAGCAATCCTAAAATCACTCTTCTTCTTTTTCGCTCATCTTGCCTAGGCGCCCTTTCGGGTTTTCACCAAGCCACTCATTTCATTTTGCTAGATATCTCACATATACTCGCATCACTCCAGTCCAATATTGTACCGGTCTATACCAGTCAGACTACCTGCTTTTTACCTGAACCGCCCTTTCGGGTTTTCAGCTCATCCTAGGATTTTGGTTGCCTTTTTACATCTTTTTGGCTTTTTCGAATTTTTTTAATTTTTTTTTTAAATAAAATACTCGAACGGAAATTACTGAACACAAAACAAAACAACGCTATATACACTAGCTAGATAGATAGCAAGTCTAAATCCCTCCCCCATACTTAAACCGTACATTGTCCTCAATGCAGAAAAGAGAACATCAAATGAAATAGGGGAAGAAGAAATAAACTCACTGCGGGCCTGATGGTGGTGGTGGTGGGAACCTCCCGAAGTAAACCCTCATATGAGCGTCCATACCGTCCAGACGCTCATCTACATCAGCACGGAACTGGGTCTGCTAAGTCTGCAGACCGGTCTCTACTCGGGTGTTCCAGTGAGTCTGTTGTACTGAGAATGCATCAAATCTTGCATACAACTCCTGCCAAGGCATGGCAGGACCATAAGAAGATGAGGGCGCATCAAACTGAGTCGGCATAGGAGTATCCTCACCCACAAACTCAGCAGCAGCAGGAGCAACACCAGCACTAGGGCCCTCTCCAAACGGACCCGAAGGAGCAGCAACAGGGGTATCATCAGCCATAACTCTGCTATCACTGGGAATCCACCAATCCGCAAATGAAGGAGAATAAGTGAAAACCCGGGGAAGAAACAGAATATGATCGTCGTATGAAGACCAAACTAAATCACCATCCCTGCCCAGTGGCTTCAGCATCAAGCACACCTTCATGTGTGCCATATCATACACCACGTGAGCAACAGGTCGAGGAATCCGATCGGTAGCTATAATGTCAGCACAAAGAAGGGTGATCAAACCACCCCCATAAATATCACGTGGCTCACCATCACAAATCCTCTTCAGGGAACCCAGAAAGAGGGTAGCCCAACACGGTGTATACAAAACAATCTCCAAGATGCTCATAAACCACTGGAAGTCCTTCAGAGGGACCTTACCATCATCAGCATGGCCAAAGAAATCTCTCATCATCACCTTGTGGATCAACCTTAGGCAAGGGTTCACCAGCTTCGAGTTCACCTCCTGACCCTTCTTGAACGTCCTGCCCGTAGCAGCCTTCCAGAACTGCAACATATCAGAATCAATAATTCCACCAGACCATCCATCCGTTGGTACCTTTGTAATGCCCAGGGCATCACGAATCTCAGCAGACAAAGCATAATCATGCCCATTGTAGGTGAACGTGACCTTCATCAACCTCTTGTTATCTGAACCATCAGAATACCTCTTGAAAGAGGCGATGAACTGGTAACAAAGCTCGGGATACGCATGGGCAACCTTGTTCAGGAAAGTCCCCAAACCACACTCTGCTAAACACATGGACACACACTCTAACATACCAAACTCAACCAACGTCGGCTTGTCAAAGAATTTAGTAGCCAAAACCTTCCTCTCCTTCACAACATTATACACCTCATTCTCATCCCTCGTAGACACTTGCTTCCTACCTCTAGGTGCCATAAGTAATGAATTGAAGTGCTCAAAACAAAGGGCAACCAAGAGGACTTACAAATGAGCAAACACACGAAGCCTGGAAGTCTCGATGCGGGGCGGTGGAGTAGTCACCGGGTCGCGGTGAGAACAACTGGGAATTCTGGCCGGGTTGCGGTGGGGGTCGACGCGGGGCGGTGACAGCAGCGACGCGAGGTAGAACAACGCGAGGCCGGGCAGCGCGAGGCGGGGAGACAGCGACGCGACGGGGTTGTGTTTGGCTTGTTTGTGAGGCTAGACTCCAAATTGGGCAAGGAAACTCAAGGTTTAGGCAAATTGGGGGCTAGATCGGATCAAGGACAAGAGGGATATAGGGGAGAATGGGGGATTTGGCTTTGGGAGCTGGAGAGGTGTGTTGGGAATGGAGGGTTTAGTTGAGAGTGGGGGCTAGGTTAGGGGAAGGTGAAAGGGAAAGAAAGGAATGATGGGGCCGGATATGTACCATGGCCCAAAGAAAAACCTTGGCCCAAAGGGGGGCCCAATCCGTCAAAACCTTATTTACCACTCAAGAATTAAAAATTTTACTCACCCGTTTAAGGTTTTTTCGGGGCCTTTTATTCTTGTTTTTTTTTTCGGAGTTGAGAAGGTATACCAGACATCCACCGCGGGGCGGTGAGGATCGCCGCGGGGCGGTGGGACGAACTGAGAATACCGTCTCCTCTCCATTTACTTTCGTACCTGAAATGTTAGTGACAGGCGAACGAAACAAAGCAAAAGAAATTACGAAATTAAAATAAGAGAAAGAAAAATTCAAAGAAAAACTACCTCGGGTTACCTCCCGGACAGCGCCTTAGTTAACGTCGTTGGCTCGACGTACTGCAGATCAACTACCACCTGGAATAGGATCCCCTCGGAATCCTCCTACTCGTCTCTTCCTGTCGAGACTTCCCATGGAAAGGTTGAGACCTTATGCCATGTTCCCTCTTGGCCAATGACTCCATGATTACTTCCTTTGGAGCATCTCCCCCATACTTAGAGCGATGTGGGGGCCGATATGGCTCAACCTGAATGTGCTGCACATTATGTAACACCCCCAAATTTAACCCCATTTGAAAGCGCTACTGCCGATGACCCCGGACGTAAACCCCGAAGTCACCCCAGGCTTTTCCGACGTCATAACTGACTTAAAACACAGTTACAATACTAAAATCATAACTTTTATTAAACCACATGGTCGCGGAATTACACGATTCCTAAAACGACCTAATTAATCAGAAATACAACAGCGAAATACTTTTAAACAAAATACAAAATAGCACAACGGAAAACTTGTAAACAAAGCGACAAAACAACTTGTCGAAAACACCGTTCATCTTCATAGTCGCTCTAGCCTTCTTAGATCTGCATGTGCCGAAACGGACGGACGACACCCCCATGACGTTACAGAAATATAAAAATACAAGAGTTAGTCTAATGAATAGACTAAGCAAGGGCTTCACCAATAATTCACACAAACACATCACAAGCAATTCCACATATCACAAATCACATCATAAGCAGTTCCACATATCATAAATCACATCACAATCTCAAGTCACATGATTACAGTATATCTCTTATATTAGCGTTGATTCTAGCAGAATATACAACATAGTAATAATGTCAGATTTTAATTATCTCAAATTAATTAAAAACCACTTGCTTGGAAAGACGAGCTCAAACAAAGCTTAAGAACGGGTTCCTGAATCCAAAACGGGGACAGATCTGGAATAAAAATCCCTCAAAGTCAAACCACAAGACACACAACTCGGACGCCAATACCACGATCGCGGTGAGTCGCGGCCAGTCGCGGTTCATCAACAGTGGCAAAGCTTCGACAGCTTCCATGGCGGGAAAGAATTATTACCCAATCGATTCAAGCTTCGCATTGCATTCGAATTGATCACAAAGCACCTCTAAGCTTCACCTAACACCTTGGCAACCTTCTCCAACCCACGAAGCCTCTCGATTCAAGCCCAAAACCGAGCTCACAGCTCGAGCATCAATGGCGAAACAGGGGAAAACAGAGGAGAAAGAGAGAAGAAGAAGAGAGAAAGAAAGGGTTCGGTTTTACCCCTTTTATAGCACAAATCCGACCACCTCCAAGGGGACAAGGGGACACAAGCCAAGCCAGCTGGAGAGCCACTTGCCTTCCCAGAAAAATCAGAAAAACAGAGCGCTACAGTGACCGCCTTCGAGGAAGACGACCGCCTCTGTCATTGGCATTACCGCGATCGCGGCCGGTCGCGGTGGATCGCGGCAGATCGCGTCAGGTCGCGGTGAGTCGCGGTTTTAAGCCGACTTCGCTAATACTTATCGGAACTCAAATTGGGTTAATTTCTTAACTCCGGGTTAAATATATTCGTGCATCATCTAGCACAAACATCTCAAGTAATCACCTCGCACAATTACCGTGCACAAATATCTTATATAAATACCGTGCACAAATATCTTATATAAATATCTTGCACAAATACTTTACATAATTATCCTGCATATATTTGTGACACTCCAGGCCAAGCTAACACAGCTACCAAGCCACCACCCATCTTACATGATGTCGGTGCCGGTACTGGTGCCCGCCTGAGTCCACAATTATCCTACACGAATATCTTATATAAATATTTTACAACAATATCTTATATAATTATTTTGCAACAATATCTCATACAATTATTTTGCAATAATAACTCATACGATTAGAACTTAAAAAATACCCTTAAAAATTATGGGGTGTTACATTACTACCCCTTTATTTTAAGTTTCGACCCCGAAACTTGCACTAAGCCAAAGAGGATTCCGCCTCACTAACAAACTTATTATCCGAACTTAATATCCTTAATCATAACCGGCCTTATGCCATCTCTAACTTAAATCCTTACAGGAATAATTTAACACCTTCCTTTAAACAATCTCTAACTTAAATCCTTTAAGATTCCTTAACTTGCTCATCATAATCATAACATCTCATTTCTACGTTCCTCGAAACGAATCACACAAGATACTACTCCTATTTCCTCAAAAAGAGTGATACCACAAGTCTTATAACCTCAAAGCATAACAAGGAAACTGGGAACTCAAGTCTCACTAGAGATTCACCTTAACAGACTCAAGAGAAGAGGCACGACTATGAACGGTGTAACTTTTTCACTTTTGAAAATTTAGAGCCTTCGCAAATATTTCAAACAAGTGAAAATATTTCAATGAATGAAAATATTTCAAACCGGTATGTAACACCCCCAAGCCTAGCTACCCCAGCAACCAAGCCACCCAGTCATCTTACATGATGTCGGTGCCGGCACTGGTGCCGCCGGTGAGTTCCCAAGAACCGTTCGAAAATATTTTCAAACAAAACGAGTAAATGGTTCATTAAATCCCACACCCGTTTTTAAAAACTTTCGGCTCTGATTTCAACTCTGTAACAAAGCCTACGAAAACTGTTTAGCTCTGATACCATTTCTGTAACACCCCCAAATTTAACCCCATTTGAAAGCGCTACTGCCGATGACCCCGGACGTAAAGCCCGAAGTCACCCCAGGCTTTTCCGACGTCATAACTGACTTAAAACACAGTTACAATACTAAAATCATAACTTTTATTAAACCACATGGTCGCGGAATTACACGATTCCTAAAACGACCCAATTAATCAGAAATACAACAGCGAAATACTTTTAAACAAAATACAAAATAGCACAGCGGAAAACTTGTAAACAAAGCGACAAAACAACTTGTCGAAAACACCGTTCATCTTCATAGTCGCTCTAGCCTTCTTAGATCTGCATGTGCCGAAACGGACGGACGACACCCCCATGACGTTACAGAAATATAAAAATACAAGAGTTAGTCTAATGAATAGACTAAGCAAGGGCTTCACCAATAATTCACACAAACACATCACAAGCAATTCCACATATCACAAATCACATCATAAGCAGTTCCACATATCACAAATCACATCACAATCTCAAGTCATATGATTACAGTATATCTCTTATATTAGCGTTGATTCTAGCAGAATATACAACCTAGTAATAATGTCAGATTTTAATTATCTCAAATTAATTAAAAACCACTTGCTTGGAAAGACGAGCTCAAACAAAGCTTAAGAACGGGTTCCTGAATCCAAAACGGGGACAGATCTGGAATAAAAATCCCTCAAAGTCAAACCACAAGACACACAACTCGGACGCCAATACCGCGATCGCGGTAAGTCGCGGCCAGTCGCGGTTCATCAACAGTGGCAAAGCTTCGACAGCTTCCATGGCGGGAAAGAATTATTACCCAATCGATTCAAGCTTCACCTTGCATTCGAATTGAGCACAAAGCACCTCTAAGCTTCACCTAACACCTTGGCAACCTTCTCCAACCCACGAAGCCTCTCGATTCAAGCCCAAAACCGAGCTCACAGCTCGAGCATCAATGGCAAAACAGGGGAAAATAGAGGAGAAAGAGAGAAGAAGAAGAGAGAAAGAAAGGGTTCGGTTTCACCCCTTTTATAGCACAAATCCGACCACCTCTAAGGGGACAAGGGGACACAAGACAAGCCAGCTGGAGATCCACTTGCCTTCCTAGAAAAATCAGAAAAACATAGCGCTACAGTGACCGCCTTCGAGGAAGACGACCGCCTCTGTCATTGGCATTACCGCGATCGCGGCCGGTCGCGGTGGATCGCGGCAGATCGCGTCAGGTCGCGGTGAGTCGCGGTTTTAAGCCGACTTCGCTAATACTTATCCGAACTCAAATTGGGTTAATTTCTTAACTCCGGGTTAAATATATTCGTGCATCATCTAGCACAAACATCTCAAGCAATCACCTCGCACAATTACCGTGCACAAATATCTTATATAAATACCATGCACAAATATCTTATATAAATATCTTGCACAAATACTTTACATAATTATCCTGCATATATTTGTGACACTCCAGGCCAAGCTAACACAACTACCAAGCCACCACCCATCTTACATGATGCCGGTGCCGGTACTGGTGCCCGCCTGAGTCCACAATTATCCTACACGAATATCTTATATAAATATTTTACAACAATATCTTATATAATTATTTTGCAACAATATCTCATACAATTATTTTGCAACAATAACTCATACGAGTAAAGCTTAAAAAATACCCTTAAAAATTACGGGGTGTTACACATTACTAGATAAAGGCTTACAACCTTGTATGGTTAGTGTAGGGGGGCAAGTGCCCAAGATAGAGGGAATGGAATCTCCTATGTCATCTAGCAAGACATCATCAACATGCAATTCATGCAACTCAATAGGTCCATCAATAGTAGAACACTCAACTACGGTCTCTACTGCACCAGTTTTAACATTTTCATGCACATGATCATCAATATCACTAATGCAGCAAAGGGAAGGTAATTCAATGGAGTTGGCTTTATGAATATTATGTTCAAAAATTATTCCATCGAATTCCATAGTTAAAGTTCCACTATCTACATCAATCTTTATCATGGATGTTTTCATAAAAGGTCGACCTAACATAACAGGAGCAACCTGCTCATCATAGTCCATATCCATAACAAAGAAATCAGCAGGGAAAATCAAAGGACCTATCCTCACAAGAACATCCTCCACAATACCCCTAGGGGGCACACAAGAACCATCAGCAAGTTGTATCACAATGTTAGAATCATGCAAGGGTCCTATTCCTAAATCCTCAATCAAAGAATAAGGCAACACATTAATAGAGGCACCCAAATCTAACAAGGCTTTCTCAAATCGATGCTCACCTATAGTAATAGGAATAGTAAATGTACCTGGATCCTTGCACTTCTCAGGCAGACGCCTCTGAAACACCGCCGATGCATGTTCACCCACTGGAACCTTCTTCTGGACCTTCAGCTTCTGTGTCCTCTTCACGGTGCACAGCTCCTTCAAGAACTTGGCATATCAAGGGACAGCCTTGATAAGCTTGATCAGGGATTCACCTCACAGTCCCGAAATGTCTCGAACAGATCACTGTCTTCAGCTACTCTCTTGGCCTTCAGCGCCTCAGGGAAAGGTGTTGGTGGCTTCTCAGAACCCAAAGGAGGAAACACGGGGCGAACATAGTCATCAACACATAACTCATCAGCGGAGCTGGATTGTTGGGGGCCGGGTCGCGGTAAGCCCACCGCGGGGCGGTGGTCATCGCCGCGGGGCGGTGGGGTCTCGGTAGGATTACTGAAATCAGCCGTCGGGTCGCGGTCAGAGTCGCCGCGGGGCGGTGGTAACAACTCTTCTTTCCTGGCCGCCTCTTCAATTTTTCGCCGGGTCGCGGTGGTGTCTACCGCGGGGCGGTCAGCAGTTTTCTCCTTTACAGCTTCGTTCTGCTCTTCAGTACTAGGAGTAACGACCAGCTTCTTACCACTTCTAAGGGTGATGGCACTCACATTCTCCCTTGGATTCACTGTAGTTTGAGATGGCAGGGAGTTTGATATCCTCTGGTCTATCTTGGTAACAACATCAGCCAGTTGGCCAATCTGTCTCTCCAAGTTCTTAATACTTGACTCAGTAGCCTGCACATGCGTGGCGAAATGCTGAGTCAGAGTCCTGAGCATATCTTCAGTAGAGGCACCAGAGGTATGGCCTTGAGGCTTCTATTGATACGGGACTCTCTGCTGGTACTGCTGTTGTGCCGGCTGTTGACCTCCTTGAGGTTCACTCCATCGGAAACCTGGGTGGTCCCGCCCTCTCTGATTGTAGTTGGGCTGTCCACCATACTGCGGTCTAGGGGGTCCGTAACCTTCTATAGCATTCACTTGAGCAGTACCTTCCTCCTGCAGCTGAGGACAAGTATCGGTAGGGTGGAACTGATCAGAGAAAAGTCCACATGCTTTGACTTGTTGAGGAGTGTTTTGATTTGCCATTCTCTTCACCATCTCCTTCAACTCAGCTAGCTCATTCAGCACTGGGCTAGGTCCTGCAGGGGTCACAGCATTGACCGCCTTTCTCTGGTAAGTCTTTCCAAAGCTCCTGGTACTCTCACTCATCTCCTGGAACCTCTCCATGGCTGCGTCCGGTGTCAGATTCAGAATGCTTCCACCGCATGCAGCGTCAACCATCCTCCTCTCTTGATCTAGTAGACCATTGTGTAAGTAGAGAACAAGGTCCTGCTTGGCGTATCCATGGAACGGGCAGCTGGAGCAAAGTCTCTTGTACCGCTCGAGATAATCATACAGCGTCTCATCACCAGCTTGCTCAATGTTAGCAATTGCCTTTTTCAAAGCATTCGCCTTCTTCGTTGGAAAGTACTTGTCCAGAAATGCCTTGTGCAGTTTATTCCAGGTATCTATGGTTCCTGGTGGCAAGTGATAGTACCAGTCGCTAGCAGAGTCTAACAAGGAGAAACCAAAAGCTCTCATCTTGATTTGATCCTCTATCACATTCTTGGGCTTCATAGTCATGTAGACATTGTGGAACTTGCCCAGGTGAGAGATCGGGTCCTCTCCACTCAAACCATGGAATTTCGGGAGATAGGCAACAACTCCAGACTTCAGCTCAAAGTTCACCCCTTTGCCAAGCGCAGGGATGATGACAGCCAGGGGTTGTGCTCCAATATTCGGTTCAGTCAGCTCTCTCAGAGTTCCAGCCATTGCAAAAGCAGGGATGTCAACTGGCTCAGTCGGCTCAACGATCTCAACCTCTACTTCTTCTTCTCTTTGATCGCGTAGGTTTGCACGGAACGATCTGTCGACTTCTGGATCAAAAGCAGCTAGAGGGGAGTCAGTACTATGAGTGTCGACCATAAGATAGGTCTCCACCAAAAATCAATCACAAAAACACACAACAAAAACAGAAAACTTCCCCGGCAACGGCTCCAAATTTGACGGGGCTAGAAATGCGCAATGCAAATATCGTTGATTAGCCTAGTCAAAGTAAATATCCTAACAGACCTACTAAATGGATGTATAGTAAGCAAGTAAGGGTCGAACCCACAGGGAAGATCTGATACAGTATGCAAATATGAATGACTAGTAACAAGCAAGGGGGTTTTAGTTATCACGAGAGAACAAAGAAAACAAGTTTGGTTGAGTTGAGAAAATATGATGGGGAAAATAGTCCTACTAGAGCGAGATCCACAATACAGAGATGCAATTTGATCACAGAATTCTATTCAATCCAAGTTCTTTTACTATCCTTATAGTTGTTCACACCCTGATCTTAAGTACTATCGATTCTCACAGTTGTCGATAGACTTATTACTTTGTCAATGGGAAAATACCACCGATTCTCACAGTTGTCGGTATACTTTACCACTAACACAACAATAGCAATGCACATAAGGATATAGGATACACGCAAATAGAAGGTGATACCTTACTATTTAAATGCAAATGATTCTCACTCACGATTGCGCGCTCGAAACCCCTATACGCAACAATCGTGTATGCCACTAGATATGCACTCGGAACCCCTATATGCAAATCCTAGCAATTGATAAAAAGTATTCAACCTAGTTGATCAGGCTATGAAGAACAACAAGAAATCAATAATCAATATAACCAAGAGAATCAAAACAACACTTATAAGGATAAGAACAAGGAATAGAAATCTCACAAACACATCAACTGTATTGCTTCAATCGTCTAGCAGAACAAAGGGGAAGTTAGTTCTCCATTCAGATGAGAATGAAAACTTAATAGAAAAGTAACGATGATAACAATAGTAGAAGTAGTAGCAGTCTCTCTTAGGCCTCTTAACCTAGAAAGAGGACTTAAATAGGTTTTGGAAAATAAAGTTAACCTAATGCCAAATAACAAATGAAACAAAATAATAAAATAACAAAGTCCGAAATTAAATAAAGGAAATAAATGTCTTCTGGATGCGCGACATTTAACACGGCCACCACGGGGCGGTGAGATCCACCGCGGGGCGTCAGGCTCCCACCGCGGGGCGGTGGCTTCCTCTTGGCGCGACCCTCAATCTTCTCTGAGAACCACCGTCGGGTCGCGGTGATTCTGGCGCGGGGCGGTGACGTCGCCCACTCCTCTTCAGCTCTTCTTCTCGTCTGCTGTTCTTCATTACTACCAAGTGTTGGTAGTCTTCTCCATGTATGCTTCAGCAGCTCCATCTCCATCCTCATGTCTCCATCTAAGCTGTAAATCATGGGATATCTTCACTTCTTTCCATAACTTCTAGATCACAGACTTAGCCTAAAAACCACTCATAAACTCCTCTCAATCATGCTAATAACTGCTAGTAAAGGTGTATGAAATAACACCTATCAGGGACGAACTAGAGACCTTAAGTGTTTTAAGTGTCTTGGATGTGGTCATATGGCCCGTGATTGCCCTACCAAGAAGCAAGTTCTTCTTAACACTCTAGGGGACTATGAGTCCCAGTATGAGTGGCAAGAAGAAGTTGTTGAGGAGGGAGACAAGGTCGAAGAGCTACATGTGATGGCTTGCCTCGGAGAGTCCTAGTGTACCTACACAACGTGAAACTCTCTTTCACACAAGATGCACCATTAAGGGGAAAGTGTGTAGTATCATCATTGATGGTGGGTCATGTTGCAATATCATTGACCAAGAAGTAGTAAGTAGATTCAATCTACCTACTACTCCTCACCCTCAACCCTACACCTTATGTTGGCTGAATTCTGACACTCCTCTTAAAGTCAAGGACCAAGCCATTATTTCATTTGCTATAGGGGGATATGAGGATGAAGTTGTGTGTGATATATTACCCATGACTGCATGTCATTTCTTCTTAGGAAGACCTTGGCAATATGATAAAGGTGTCATTCATCAAGGGGTCTCTAATGAGTATTGTTTCATGATGAATGGAAAGAGATTTACTCTCCACCCTATGACTCCCCATGAGGTTATGGCTGACCAAATGGCTAAGAAACAAAGGGAGTCACCCCAAAGCAAAGAGCAAGCCAAAGGTAAAAAGCTAGCCACTGGAGGCAAAGGGAGTGCTTTCAATCACATGCTCTTGGCTAAGCCAAAGGATGTTCTTAGGCCTAAGAGAGGGAGGGACTTACCCTTTGTTGTTGGGGATAAGGCCTCTAGGAAATCAATTTTTTATGGCATACTCTCAACTTCATAATAAAACTATTGTTGCTAACCCTTTTCTTGACCAAGTTGTAGAGTTGCATGGAGTCACTAGTGCTTTAATTTCATGTGAAGAAGAGACAACTTTGGACCATTCCAAGCTAGAAAGAGGAGAAGTTCCCTTTGAGCCCGGAGAGCACAACATTCCCTATGTGACTACTTCGGTGCATCCCTTGATGGAAGACACCTAGACGAGCTGGATTCGAGGTCGAATCCCTTTCAAGAGAGGGAGGATGATGTGACCCAGCCCCATCAAGACAAGCCAAAGGACGACACTACAAGTGAGGAGCAAGAGGACCCAAGGCCGCACCCAGAGGCAGCAGCCGCGCCAGCCCCAAACCCTAGCCCGGCACCGGTACTTGAGAGCCATCCGCCTAGTCCTCCGACCATCTTTCCACTTGGCTCGGCCACCAAGCTTTCCAGTGGCACCTTATGAACCCATTGGAACCAGGATTGCCGAGGGAATGGAGCCCGGGTATGCTCAATGTCACGCTCCTATTTCTCCCCGCGGCAACTGGCCATGACCTTCCTTGCGGAGCGACCAAGCCATCTTGTGGCAATCTTACTCTATTTGAGTTTGTTGGGTTTTATGACATTTTTAAGACTTAATTTGTGATTGTTTTTAGTCGTTTGTTTCAGCTGGCTGTATAGGCCTTTTGTTGGGCCGATAGGCCATTTAGGAGGCAAAGTGCCTTAGTTTCCTTTCTTCCCTTTGCAGCCTATTAGAGGCAAACTCGTTCATTTTCACAAGACACGTTGAATTGAAGAAGATTACAGTTATTTGGTTCTCTCCAAAACTCTCTCTTGATCTCCTTTCCTTGTGAGTGATATCAAGGCTTCCCTTTGATTGAATCCTTTGAGTGAGTCATATCTTGAAGGATCGATCGATTCTACTCTTGTTGGTGAGTCATATCCAACCAAGAGGAGACATATCCATCAACTTCCATCTCCATTTTCACGCCAACCACCAACACCCACAACAATCATCTCGCTGAATTCCTTCCCGAAACTTTCAACGACCCCTCAGTAAAAGTGCCATAACTTTCGTTTCCGTGATCCAATTGTGCTCCAATTTTGAGGAAATCATCGTGACGTCCAGATATAACTCTGGGATTTAGAATCATCCAATTTGGAGTTCGGAGCCGATAGAACAACCCTGTTGAACCCAGGGCAGATTTCTGGAAGTTGTCGACCGTTCCTTGGAGGTCTAGGGGGCTTGCCTTGCACCGCGCCTTCATTGATCCTTTAATCTCATCACGATTAGTAATTACCTATGATTATGCAACATGCTTAATAATGTTATGTTTCAATGTGTGTACCTTTACCTTGTACATATCTTATGAGTCGACCAACTGACCTAGTGAGGGTTGTCTACTTGTTGTAACATGTAATTCTTTACAATGATCATTAACGTGACATTACTCAAGGTGGCAATGGATGGATATCATGATACTACACATGAAGTTTTTAATTCCAATTAGGAGATTTACTATTGGAATTGTTTAATCCTATGCATTAGAGTTTTCTTAACGGTACCGTATACTTAAATCGTTTATATTTGTTAAAACTAAATCTCCACACTTTATAGAGAGAGTTTATATACGTTTTTGTTATTTAAAAAGACTTCTGTTATTATTTTATTTGTATGATTTTATTACATGTTTTACTGAACTTGGTTCGATGCTAAGCCGTAGGTGACTTCAGACATTAAATCCCGAGGTCACTAGCGTGTGACACTTTTGACATAAGTCGGGGGTGTTACAAATATGGTATTAGAGCAATGGTTTTACGATTCTTGGCCTATTGTGAGGTCTGAGAGTCAACAAAATATATTTTGATAAAAACTCTTATTTAAACATTTTGTGAGCCTACTATCTTTAAATTAATATATGTAAATGTTTAAATATAGTTTGATAGTTTTATTTTTACTTAAGACCTTAAGTAATTTATATTGAATGTTGATCCTTGAAATATATAATATTTGCAAAAATATAATTTTTTGAAGTTGATGATATATGTTGAATTAAACTTGTTGAGTATTTTAGAAGTTGAGCTTCAAGTTTTTACGCATGACTGACTAAAAATTGATTGATTTTGATTTACCGGTCCTTGCAAAAAAAATGTAGTGAGACCCTTATTGGAATGATATCAGTTTGAAATTATAGTTTTATTTGATGAAACTATACGGGTTTTTAGCATGGATAGTATCATGAACCGTCACGTGCCTTGAGGTATGTTTTTTTTTCCTATTGTAATGCATTCTTGAGATATAAATACAAGCATGTATGCATATGAAGTGTATGATTGCATAATAGGATTGCTAGTTAACCTCTATCACTCAAATGAGATTTAATAAGAGTGTTGGACAAGTGTTGGGTTTTATTTGGTGGGTGAGTGATAAATAGTAAGCATTGGTACATATAATTTGAAACTCCGATATCTTTTTCCCAATTTCGGGAAGAAAGATATTTTTAGTGGTGGGTGAGGTAATACATGAGAAATATTTTATTGAAATTTTGAATTTGGAACTTAGATCTTATAACCAATTATATAATTTTTCAAGTTTCGGAGTCGAAACTTATTTTAAGGGGGGTAGTAGTGTAATAACCCGTAATATTTTAGATTTTAATAAGGTTGTTATTGTAAATTCTTTCATTTTGTTAGGGATAATAAAATCTATTATATTTTTGATAATTATATTATAAACTTGAAGTTATATCTTATGTCAAATAAAATCCTTATGAATGATTTAAAAGTATAATTTAAACTTAAGTGAAAAGATAGTGTGTTAAAATTCATTTTTTCCTTTTAAGTTGTCCCAATATTTTTTTTTAAATGAATAGGGATATTCGATATTTTCTTTTTAAAAATATTATCTTAATTGATCCCTTCTATACTCTATAATTAGGGCTTAGTTTTAACCTAAAACTGCACAACTATTTTATGTCCTCTTCTTCTTCACGCCTCTCTCTCTCTCTCTCTCTCTCTCTCTCTCTCTCTCTCTCAGCCCTAAAACTCATTCAACTTCCGAACACCGCCGTTTATACTTCCGGAGTCAAATTTAGATGATTAAAATTGCATTCTCTTCTGCTCTTTGTCTTCTATATTGTCATATGAAGCACGTCTTCGGAAAACAAAGGACGCACCCTCACGTGTTGTTGAAGGCTAGGTGGTCGAAGCTCTTTGCAAGGAATTTCTGGTTGATAGTGGTAAGATTCAAGATCGAGGAAGTGCATGATAATTGGAATTGATGGTTGTAGGATCATAGGTATGTGTTTGATTAAGTGATCTTCTTGTACTACTATAATATCTGACAATTTTATGGTCAAGGAATAAACATCTTGATATTGGGTACAATTTACCTTATTAATCTTTGGGTAATTAAGTAGCATCTATTGATTGAGAGGATACATAATATTTAAAGAGATGTAGTACAATGATTTCGAAAGTAGGTGACGAATCGACCATATTCTATTTTGGTATTAAGATGTATCTAAATCGATATGGTTAAAGTAGATAATATTTGATGAGCTGTTAGGAGTGTTGCTAGTTAGTGTGTGTGTCCATCTCCTTGTACTCATGATTAGTAATTACCTATGATTATGCATCATGCTTATTATTGTTAAGTTTCAATGTGAGTACATGTTACCTTGTACATTTCTTATGAGTCGACCAACCGACCCCGGTGAGGGATGTTTGCTTGTTGTAACAACTAAGTCTTTACAAGTATCATTAAGGTGATAAAGCTCAAGGTGGGATGGATATATACCATGATACTAGACATGAAGTTTCTAATTGCAATTAGGAGATTTACTATTGGAAAGGTTTAATCCTATGCATTAGAGTTTTAATAAATCTTCCGCTATAATTAATTTATATATGTTTGTTAAAACTAAATCTCCACACTTTATAAGGACAGTTCATATAAGTTGTTGTTATTTAAAAAGACTTCTGCTATTGTACTATTTGTATCATTTTATAAAAATATTTAGCAAAACTTTGTTCGATGTTAAGCCTTGGGTGACTCCGGACATTAAAGTATGAGGTCACTGTCGTGTGACACTTTCAACATAAGTCAGGGGTGTTACAGGACATGACAGTAACTCATTACACTCTCTCATATTTAGGGAACTTCGATTACTACATCCATCCTCGAAGGCTTCCTAGGCTGAGTGATGTGGTTCAAGACTTGTTGTGGGCTCTCCTCCCATTCAACTCATCTCCTGAAGTTGTTCACTTACATTGTCATCAAGGATTCGACATACAAGACGAACAAGATAGTAATTGCGATATTAAAAATATTGAGTAATTTGATTCATTATTGTATTGTGGTTAAAACCGTTTTTATTACTTGCATTTAAAATGATTAGAGGTACAAGTTGTCCCTAGTTGAGATCGTTGACTTTACGTGCATGGGACATACCTTCAACATTGCCTATTCTTTCATAGCACATGAGAACGTCGACCACTACAAATAGACACTTCTAGAGTTGGCCCACTTGTTCGCCAAAGTCGTCAAGAGTCCAAAGAAGATAGTCACGGATCGAGATTTGGCCAAGGTCAAAGTTGTTGGCCATGTATTCCCTGATGCCCAACATCTATTATGTTGGATACATATATTGCACATTTGCAAGGCTTGTGTCCTAATCTTGATGCATAATGTCAGTCTAGCAAATGCGTTCATAGGAAAATGTTGTTTAGTTTTCAACTCGAAATCCCAATATAGCTACTACGTGCACCTCAATGAGATGCAACAACCAGGTGTCACTAATTTTTTGGGTTACCTTATAACTACGTGGCTTGGAGCTTGGAGAGAACATATTGTCAGAGTTTGGACAGATACTAACCTTCTTTTACTCACAAGAACTACAAATAGTTAAACATGTTTAAGTTTATGGTGTATTATTGCTAATGTTTTTTCGTGCATGACATTTTTTTTATAAATATTCATGACGTGTTTGCAGGGTTGAGAGGGCGCACATTGTGCTTAAAGATTGGATAAAAAGAAAGCTTGTACTCGGTCTCATCACACTAGCGCAGAAGATCCATTAACTCACACAAGACAAGGTTAGTGTAGTGAAATGACATATGGAAATGGATCGTAATACGATCCCAACCGTGGTGCTAAGGCTAAAAGCATTATAAGAGGAACTGTTTAGATGACTTGTGAACAGAGTGTTGAAATTGTGTTTGGACACAATATTGTGCATGATAGATAGGATATTGGACCAGAAATATAAATTTGACTTCTTTATTTGCAATCACCGTTGGTGGACAGTGGTGATCATGGGACTTCCATGTGCACACGATTTGTTCCAGATGATGGCAAACAACACCCCTATACGGTCCAGTCAAATCCACCTATTTTGGAAACAAGTGATATGGGAAGGTGTTACAGATGCACAACGACTCTTAGAGGACAACACTTCATTCACGACAAGTAAACTTAGGCTTCATTCCATGGTGGGGGATTTTGAGGCTGGGAGGTTGAGCGTTGATCAAATTCACCAGGTTAAATTGTAATACTATGACGGGGTAAGGCCCGAAAGGTCCTCAATGCAGGACCCGCCTAGTGGCTCCATCGTATCAAAGGGAAGACCGAGGAATGATTCAATGGAAAGGGATAAGACCTATCTGGAGCACGTAGGAGAAAACACACTGACCAAATCCAATTCGATGAGCGAATCAATATTAAGCTATTAGGATAGTCGGGGAAAACGTGGAGGTCGGGCCTGAGAAGGATAAACTAGACAAAGCTTTTGGGGTGAATTTTAGGATTTGGAATGTGGATTCGTTCATGTTCATATGCATGTCTAATGCCTTAAACATGGCTTGGAGATGGACATTATAGCTACCGGTAACTCGCTGAGTTACTCGGGTTGGGCCAGGGCAAGTGGAAGCCAATTCGAAGGGTGATGGCGACAGAGTTGACACTACTAGAAAACATGGAGTTTTTAGACGCTTTAGCTTCGATGCTTTTTGACAGAGCATCAAATAGGATTTTAGACGCACGCTGGAATCAAGAGAACATCGATGCTTTTTATATGTTGGAATTAAAAACCTAGGTTAAGTCGATTAAAAACCAAGCAAACATCCCCGCTAGGTCGTCCTTTTACATCTCTTACGCTTTTTTTTTTCTTAAACCTAACTCACACCTTTCTCCATCGCCACAAGTCGAGATTCAAACCTCCTCATCGGCCATCTTCATTACTCTCAATTTAGTTTTGATTTTCCATTATGTTCCTTCTCTTGTACTTCGGGTAGAATACGAGGTAACATTCATATCCCTTATATTTCCTTCTCGTGACCTAATTGCTCTCGGTGTTTCTTGATCAATTCATCCTTTTCAGCGTTTGCTAGATTATATTGACTTTGATCGAAGAAATTTCAGTTTCATATCTGTCTACAATAGCTAATCAATTCTTCTTTATCATGGTTCGTTTTCACTCCTCTATAGATTTTCACTGCCAGCAAAACAAGAGGTGGATTGGATTCATATTATCAAAATCCATATACTGCTCATGAGAATGATGGGATTTATGAAGTTCATTATCACTTTAATTTTTTTTTAATCTGATATTTTCATCTAGTCATTTTGTTCTTGGGGATAAGTTGATGCTCGAGTAGACAAAACACAGCTAATCACCGATTTTGTTAAGCAATGTCTATTGCTTGAAGTGCGTGATTTGATTTCGCTATGATAGATGTCCAAATTCATTGTTTTAAGTTGATTTGTTGGGAATATACTGCCATAGTTAGTCATGTTGAGTAGAACGGGCTAAAAATGTAAAAATGTTTAGCTGGAATGTCTATCTTATCCGGTGTCATGATTTGTTGCCTCTACTACTTTTTTAAGGCCTTGTTGGTTGCAGTTTTCTGTGGACAACGATTTGTCTTTTGGCAGGCTTACGATTGTTTGTTATGTTGTCTTGACTTGATGCTTCTGCAGAATTGATTCATTTTTTGACGTGTTGGATGTTTTGTGTGGATATGGTTTTGTTTTGGTCATCTTTTGGTCCATTGGTATAGGATCCCTTGGGTTTTGTTGTTGTGTTTCTCTTTAGGTTGTTGTTTAAATTATTCTTCATCCAAATTGATTGATAAAATGTTGATGATTAAGGAATTACATAATAAGTTTTATTATTTGTAAAGTGACAAGCTCGCGAACTAAATAATCCTTAAAAAATATCATATATTGTTATGTATTATGTCATTTTAGTGCTGGAAAACATAGTGATCCTTGTATACGGTAATAAGGCTAAAGAGATTGAAGATGGGATATTCGAGTGCAAAGAAAACTTGTTATACTTTTTCACTTCTATCCCTTCATGCAAACAATTCAACATGTGCTGGTACTAATTTCAAAGCTAAAAAGCTGCACATAAATTCTCTCATGTTAGCAGCAAAAGTTCCATATTTCTATAAGGTAATGTTTATCCTATTCTAGTCTTATGTACATTAACGAGTGCTATTTAATTTAATGGCATTGCTATTGAAAATGGCATGAGAAGAGTCACAAAAGAGGGATGATGTGACCTTGAGAATCAATATGCATGGTGTGTATATTTAATTGCCCCATTCTTACCTTAATTTGAACAAAGATTTTAATCTCTATAATTATTTAGAGCTCATTTCTATAGCTCGTTGATGTTTATGTGCTATTATTGGTCTGATTATGTGTGAATATACACCTTTTCAGAAGAATGAAGCAAAGCATTATGGAATTCGAGTGGATGATGATATTTGGCTTCTTTGTTTGCTTTGTGGCCACGTGGTCACTGAAATTAGAGACATGTCACTTGAATTTGTAAGTACGAAGCATTTCTATTGCCATGCATTTCGATGATATAATTTAGAATAATTTTTTATTGGCTTGTACAATTTTATAATGTTGTGGATTTTCCTTTACATAGTGCAATGTTTAAATGTTATTCTTGTGTGCACTTGCACTCAATAGGGTGGGCTCCTAAAGACAACCATATGACAAGGATGATTTAGAGCTCAAGTTGATTGATGAAGTGGGCGTGGAATTCATCTGCAAACTGTCCTCCTCAGACGCTTGTGCCATAGAAGTAGATTAGAAACCAAACACGAGCCATAAGTTGCACCTCGATCCCTTCCGAGATGGAGTTTTAACTTTGTGGTCAGTTGATTTTTTATGTTATATGTTCTCTTTTCTTGATTGATTTCTGATGTGTCATGTTTCTTGCTGGATTGAAATGCTAAAATGGCATATCCCTTGGGTGAAAAAAGAATACTTAAAAAATCAAGATTGTCTAAACTATGAGCATCATGTTTCTATGATCCTATAAGCCTCTTTTCTAGTATTTAAGTTGCTAAAACAATTAGAATTTTCATTAGATTGAAAGTATATTCCATTTTCTTAAAATATCGAGATGTCGGGCAATACTTTGAATGTGAGGGATGGTGGCTATATAGTGGTGTTCTCTACTTAGAGGTATGAACCTTGTTTGTTTGACTGTATTATATGCAGTTGGATGATAGAAACACAATACCAAGTAGTTATCTTTATAGATTGGAAGAATTTTACATATAAAATTGGGTGTGTTTATACTATTTATATATATATGTCTGCATAAGTATATACAATTTGAAACTCACTTGCCATCTTCCTAATGTTGATTTATGTTGTTGTATAAGTAAATAAAGGAGTTTGATTCTTTGATGCAGTTTGAGTTCGAAATGATAGTTGCTTTTATTCCACAATCATTTTTTTTTTCTATATGTGCAGGTGGTGAAAAAATCATAAAGCAAAGACAATCTAACAATACGGTGGGATATTGTGTAAATAAAAAGCGTATTGCTTATTTTGTTTTCCCTAAGGTATGTTCCATCTAATTTTTTGCAATTTCATCCATTGATTTTCTTGGCTTTTTCTTACATTTGTCATGTGTGTGGCCGAATTTTTCTACTTTTTTTTTCTATGATTTCGAGTATAGATGTTTATGATGCCTAATTAACTTTTTCTCCTGTAGCACAAATTATACTGATTTCCATTGGTTTCATTGGGCTAGTCAACTCTGGCCATCATAATTCGTAAGCCTTGAGCCCTCGCATGTATGTAGCTTTTTTGGCCAATTTTATTATGGTTTAAATTCCAATTTTCTAGGAATAAACATACAATGCTTTTCTGGATGAATAAGTTACAACAAGAAG
This sequence comes from Rheum nobile, assembly GCA_027886185.1. NCBI lineage: Eukaryota > Viridiplantae > Streptophyta > Magnoliopsida > Caryophyllales > Polygonaceae > Rheum > Rheum nobile. Next base: position 10,385,525 of record WOAB01000485.1, read on the forward strand.
ATGCAGTGAGCTCTTAGAAAGATAGGATGACATTATAGTTCTTGCATGTTGATTTGTAAGGTCTTGTAATTTCATGATTTTTTGCATGAATTTTCTTGAAATGGTAACGTGCTTGCTAATGTATTTTTCGAGTTATTCACGAGTGTCTAAACTTTGAATAATGGCATGTAAGTGGAAATATATGTTGTCTTTTGATAAAAGTATAAAATATTATTCAGACATCCTTCTGATGTGTGATCTATCTCACTGGCATTGTTCTACAGTGAAATCAGTAAAAAAGGAGTTTCTTCATATTGCAGACTATGACAAAGCCACAATTTTGAAGATTCTAGAATGTGCCTTAGAGGTGAAGGTACTTCTAAAATTCGAAGAGAGGACATATCTCCCACTGATGGGGAAGACAATGGCAATGATATATGCAAAACCTTCCATGAGAACTCGAGTTTCCTTTGAGATAGGATTTTCCTTGATATATCTAGGTGCATATGACATTCAAATGGGCAAGTGAGAGGAGACTCGAGATGTTGCTCGTGTTCTATCTCGATATAATGATATAATCATGGCTCGTGTGTTTGCACATCAGGTATGATGGTGAGTCCCTTGTAAGAATTTTATCTGCAATTTCAGAAGGTAAGGTTTTGATAGGATCTTATATTTCCTTCTCAGCTCTTCTCACTATCACAATTTTTGTAAGATAAGTGATTCTTATGTTGAGACAAAATTCCTTCAAATGCTTGTGCCTTAAAGGCCCATTTCTAGTATGTTCTGCTTTTAAATAATTACTCACGAGATGTTGCATATCATGCTTAAAGAAGGTCATTTTGATTGTATCTTTTGAACTTGTAGCATGTACTAGTATGTTATGCTTTTAAAATTTGAATGTGATATTTATTAGGAGATCGTGTTGATCTCAATTATGGAGCTTCTACAATCTAATTGTGAGTTTTGAAGCTCTTGGCAAATTACATTCCATAATGTTATATTTTGCTAAAAGATATTGCCTTTTATATACATTTGATTTTGGCATCTAGTTACACACTAATGTTAGTTCACTCTATTACATGTTCAATCATCATTACCGATTGAGTTTGTACTAGAATCGCTTGCATCAAAATACAAGTATGTTGGTTTATGGTATGCCCATGCTCAGTTTGTGGTTGTCTTGTTAATCTGATTGGTCATATATATTCTTTGCACGTCTTCATATTTCCTGTCATTATTTGTTTCATTTTTTCGGACATGTATTACAAAAAGCTTGCACTCGTTATATTATATATTTAGGTTTCACTTCTGTATTACACGTATTCTTTCTATACTTCAAATGGATGTTGTTTGAGACCTTCTCTTTGGAATATAAGATCTCTTCTTATGTATCCTAATTATATCTACAATATGTTTCATTCTTCAAGGGGTGACTGAAATTCATAGAATCAGTATTAGTTAGTTTTGAAACAAACATCTTGTGCTTCATAAAAAACTAGGCCATATGGTTCTTAAGTACAGGACATCATGTTCAATTTCCTTGATGATTTTGTTGTGTAGATTGCTTAGTATTTTAAGTGTTATGTTTTTCAACTTCAACTCTACAAGGGCTGATGTTTCTGCTATGCACATTGTGTCTTTTCTATTTTGCTTTATGAATTGACTAATCCAGGTAAGATTGCAGATTGTTCTTTTAGCCACTAAGCTTAGTCTGTGTTGTTGTGCAACCTCTACCAATGGCTAGTATCTTTATGTCAGAAGATAAAACATATCATAGTTATGGTGATTACATACATTATGTCTTAGTTCCATGCTCCTAAATCAGTTTACTCAGTTTGACGTTGTGATTTTTGCTAGGTACAAGTTGTCGACATCCACTGGAATGCCATTGATCCATGGACTCTTGTGAGCACCCCAACTTTCCCCGACACTGAAGTGAGTACTGAGCACCCCAACTTTCAATATGAAAAAAATCTAAAGTAGGTTGTTGCATGTTCTTTTGTAGCTTAGAATAAATGGTATATTTTTTTGTCAAGAGAATAAATAGTGTTGTTCTGTATTAGTGGATTTCAATTTATCGAAATACAATTTTATTTTATTTTGTTTCCAAGAATACATTTATAATATCTAGATGTTTAACTGCATATTAATTCATTAGTATCATATTATTATTTTTTTCTATTATCCCGATTTCCTCGACGCTTTTTGGTGTCACTTGACGCATGTATGTCTTCGCTCTAGCTGAAATTATCGACGTTTTTTTATGTCAAGAGAGTTCCTGGGAATTCAGACGTATAAGTCTCGACGCTTTAAAATGATTAGAGTTTGTGTCATTATGAAATTCTCGACGTTTTTTAGCATCACAAACATCTAGCCCGTGAGATTTTCCCCAACAAACAACCGTCGGGAAGTCACCCTCGTCGCAAACAAGCATCGGGATTGGCGACGCAAAAAAGCATTGGTCAATCTCGACATTGAAATTCTCGACGCTTTAAAGCGTCGATATAGTAGATGTTTTCTAGTAGTGGGAAAAGAAACGTAAATGTGTATAGTGCAATGGAGCTTAAACTTGTCACCGAACTACCCGATATGATCCACAACATAAACTACACCAACAATAATTGTGGGCGACAACATTGGATGGAGATACTAATGTATGGCTTGATTTTTGCTATAACCTACCAAAAAGGATTGTTTTTTTTTGTCATGGAGCGGTGCGAAGTCTATTGATGATTTCCCACCGTGCCAGCGACCACCCTCTAACGGACGTCCTTGCAGTGGCCTTAATCCGAGCTTGTGACCATTTTATACCAGTAAACTACGTCACTAGTCCTTAATTTAACGTTTCCTACTTTTTTACCCATGAGTACTTGTAAATTAATCATAAGTTGCAGGTATGGTTGGAGAAAGACGCCCCAACCTCTCCCATTGTGGGCTTGTGGAAGGACAACCACTATTCTCGTGTTGATAATTGGGATCAAGCATTTCTTTCACGGATAGCAGAGTTCCAAAGATATCGTGTAAAGCATGGCCAGTGGTGTGTGCAAGGATCGAGGGCCAAACAGTGCAAGATCTTGCTCAACAAGGCGCCTCGGAACTCAAGAGCACAAGGACAGCAACTCCAGCAAAATCCCAGAATTTGCCCTGACTTCAGTGGGGTCGTTCTCCTTGCTCCGAACTCCGAATTGGTTGACTCCGGCGACAGTAGACAGATATGGAAGTCTAGTTTCTGTCCTCAAATTTTCAGAATTTTCTGGGCGGTGGATCAAAAAATATGATTTTTCTACCGAAGGGTCGCTGGTAGTTCCAGGGAGGAAGTTCAGCAAACTTCGGCAGTTTTTAGGGTTCTTGGTGATGGACGATGGATTAGGGAGGGAATGAGGATGATCTTCCAACCAAGATATGACTCACTCGGCTAGGGGATCAAGGGAAGGAATTTCGAGATAGGAACCACTCGAAATCAATGGAGGAAAGGGTTGATATTACTCACAACCGTCAATGGGGATAGGGATAGATAGAGAGCTTTTGGTAGCACTTAATGCTGATTTTCATTTGCCAAAAACTGAATTACAATCTGAAGTTTAGACCCCTAATAGGCTATTCCGAAAATAGAAATAAAAGGAAGAAAATAAAAGCTAAAAATAGCCCACTAAGTGGAGCATTACGGCCTAATGCCCTAATTAATTAACCGATTATTCTAAGGCTGGAAAATAGAAATAAACAAGCTAAAAATAACATGTCCAAGAATATCCCAAGCAAAATTAATTGCCATGCAAACCATCTTCAATCAGAAATATCATGCATGAGTGAACCGGGCCTCTCTTGACTAAGGCATGTGATGATGGTCCCTCCACTTTGATTCGGCTCGCCTAAGCTCAAGAGAGTGTCCTTGAGTTGTTGGTGTAGGTGGCGAGCTCGGGCTCTAGTGATAGCACCGGGTGGTGGGTCCTCCTTAGGTTTGGTCGGTGCGGCTTCTTCTCTTAGCTCCTCTTCATCACTTGAAGCACCTTCGGGTTCATCTTGATGTGTAGGCTCGAACACATCATCCTCCCTCTCTTGAAAGGGATTCGACCTCGAATCCAGCTCGTCAAGGTCCGAATCTCCTTCAACCACGTAAGGCATCAAGTCGGAGACGTTGAATACGTCATGGACGCCAAAGGTGGGAGGGAGGTCGAGCTTGTAGGCATTGTCGTTGATGCGCTCAAGCACTTGAAATGGCCCATCTCCTCTCGGTTTCAGTTTGGAGTTGCGGAGCAAGGGAAATCTCTCCTTCCTTAGGTGCAGCCACACAAGGTCGCCGGGCTCAAATAGCACTTCCTTGCGACCACGATCAGCTTGGCGCTTGTATTGGCACGTCCTCCTCTCCAGTTGCAACCTCGTATCTTCATGCATCCTCTTGATCTGAGCTGCCTCATCCGCACCTTCCTTGCTCTCCTTCTCCTTGATTGCATACGGCAATAACTCCAAGGGTGTGGTGGGGTTACGGCCGTACACAACCTCAAACGGTGTCCTCTTGGTGGCGGTATGGACCGTCCTATTGTAGGCGAACTCAATGAATGATAAGCTCTCTTCCCACCTGCGCAAGTTAGTCCTCAAAATAGTACGAAGTAAAGCACCAAGAGTACGATTAACTACCTCAGTTTGGCCATCCGTTTGAGGATGACATGTAGTAGAAAAGAGAAGCTGAGTTCCAAGCTTTGCCCATAAAGTCTTCCAAAAATAGCTTAGGAACTTCACATCTCGATCCGAAACAATAGACCTAGGAACTCCATGCAATCTCACAATATGATCAAAGAAAAGGTTAGCAACATGAGAAGCATCATCAGTCTTATGGCATGCAATGAAGTGTGCCATCTTGGAGAACCGGTCTACCACTACAAATATGGAATCTCTCCCTCTCTTCGACCGAGGTAACCCTAAAACAAAGTCCATGGAAATGTCTTCCCAAGGCAGTTTAGGGATAGGTAGAGGAGAGTAGAGACCATGGGGCTGGGCCTTGGACTTAGCACGCAAGCAAGTGGTGCAAGATGCACAATACTTTTCCACGGCGTGCTGCATCTTAGGCCAATAAAAGTGCTCTCTTAGCACATGTAAGGTCTTAAGGACACCGAAATGCCCCATTAACCCGCCCCCATGTGCTTCTTGAACCAAAAGGGTTCGAATTGAGCCTTTGGGAATACACAACTTATGGCCTTTAAACAAGAATCTCTCATGTAAGTAGAATTGATCCTTACTCCCATGGGACTTACATGTGTCAAATATATCACAAAAATCAGCATCATGCACATATAAGTCCTTAAGGAAGGAAAAACCAAGCAACTTAGCATCTAGTAAAGCCATAAGAGTGTAACGCCTGGATAGGGCATCCGCCACTACATTGTCCTTTCCCTTTTTGTGTTTGATCACATAGGGGAAAGACTCAATGAACTCGACCCACTTAGCATGCCTCTTGTTAAGCTTGCTTTGACCCTTTAGATACTTCAAGGCCTCATGGTCCGAGTGTATGACAAATTTCTTAGGCAATAGGTAGTGTTGCCAAACCTTGAGAACACGTACTAATGCCAAAAGTTCCTTGTCATACGTGGGGTAATTCAATTCAGCCCCTCCAAGCTTCTCACTAAAATAGGCAATGGGTTTGCCTTCCTGCATAAGGACACCCCCAAGGCCTATTCCCGAAGCATCACATTCTATCTCAAAAGTTTTATCAAAGTTTGGTAGAGATAAAAGTGGTGCTTGGGTGAGCTTGGCCCTCAAGCTAGCAAAAGCCGCCTCTTGCCTTGGCCCCCATACGAAGGCCACACCTTTCTTGGTCAATTCCGTGAGAGGCGCAGCAATGGTGCTAAAGTCTCTCACGAAACGGCGGTAAAAACCAGCTAGGCCTAGGAAACTCCGGACTTGAGTCATTGAGGTAGGCGTGGGCCACTCGGAAATGGCTTTAACCTTCTCCTCATCAACTCGTAGTCCGTCCTTGCACACCACAAATCCAAGGAATACCACATGATCCGAATGGAAGTGGCACTTCTTGAAGTTGGCATACAACTTCTCCCTTCTCAAGACTTCAAAAACCTGCCTAAGGTGACCTATATGCTCTTGAAGATTGTGGCTATACACTAGGATGTCATCAAAGTATACAACCACAAACTTGCCAAGGAATGGTCTTAGGACGTGGTTCATGAGTCTCATGAATGTGCTAGGGGCATTAGTGAGACCAAAGGGCATTACCAACCATTCGTACAACCCATATTTAGTCTTAAAGGCTGTTTTCCATTCGTCGCCCTCTTTCATACGAATTTGGTGGTAACCGCTCTTAAGGTCCACTTTAGAGAAGATACTTGCCCCATGCAACTCGTCAAGCATGTCATCTAGTCTTGGGATTGGATGACGATACTTGATGGTTATGTTATTGATTGCTCGACAATCAACACACATCCTCCAAGTACCATCCTTCTTTGGTACTAGAATGACCGGGACTGCACAAGGACTAAGGCTCTCTCGAACATAGCCCTTGTTTAGCAAGTCTTGTACTTGACTTTGGAGCTCTTTTGTCTCCGCCGGGTTAGCCCTATAGGCAGCCCGGTTTGGTAGTGTTGCCCCCGGTATAAAGTCAATTTGATGCTCAATACCCCGTACCGGTGGCAAACCACTCGGCACATCTTCTTGAAAGAGTTCTTGAAACTCCATCATAAGACGTGCTATGGGCTGAGGTAGCTCCTCAAGATCACTCAAGGCAAGTAACATGTCCTTTGGTATTAGCAAAAGACACGGCTTTCCTTGTTTGATAGCTTGAGAGACTTCCCTAGGCTTGGCTAGCAATAGGTGATTGGAGGCGCCCCCTTTGCCCCCAATTGCCATCTTTTTGCCCTTAGCTAGCTCGGCCTTTTGTTGAGCACGTCGTTGCTCCCTTGCTATATGATCAGCCATGATCTCATGAGGGGCCAAAGGATGGAGAGTAATTCGTTTCCCCTTCAAGTGAAAGGAATACTCATTACTTATCCCTTGGTGTATGACGCCACGATCAAATTGCCAAGGCCTTCCCAAGAGAAGGTGGCAAGCTGTCATGGGCAGGACGTCACACAAGACCTCGTCCTCATAGCCACCTATAGCAAATTGAATCATGGCTTGGTCCTTGACCTTAAGGGGAGTGTCGGAATTTAACCAACAAAGGGTGTAGGGTTGTGGGTGAGAAGTAGTACTTAGGTTAAACCTAGATACTACTTCTTGGTCAATGATGTTGCAACATGACCCCCCATCAATGATCATACTACACACCTTCCCCTTAATTGTGCACCTAGTATGAAATATAGTCTCTCTTTGACTAGGCACAACCGGACCTTCCGAGGCAATCAACACCTTCTTAACCACAAAACAATCTCCTTGGGCAGCAACCACGTGGAGCTCCTCCACTTCCTCCTCATTCTCAACAAGTTCTTCCTCACACTCATCCTCGGAAACATAGTCTCCTACAGTGTTAAGAAGTACTTGTCGTCTTGAGGGACAATCCTTGGCCATATGCCCTCTCCCAAGACACTTAAAACACTTGATCTCACTAGTTCGGGGTTCACCCTCCTTGTGTTGGGTTGGCACCGTACTAGTGACATCTCGCCTAGGGTGGGTCGTGGAGTCCCCTCCCCTAGTGGGTTCTAGGCGTCTTGGCGTGGGTAGGACCCCTTTGGAGCTTTGCCAAGGTTGTGAGCTAGAGGCTAATGGCCGCCTTGAAGGAAGTGCTTTATACATACGATTCGTATAATGAAGCACTTCTTCCATAGGTGTGCCACTAGGGAAGTGTTGCTTGCTCACCACAGCTTTGAGCTCGGGGTTGAGACGACTAATGAACTTAGAAATAAGGTACCCTTCGGGAACCCTAAGACCAGACCTAAAGACCAAAGTCCTTAGCTCGGTATAGAATTCGTCCGGGCTCTTATTCCCTTGCTCTAGTTGTTCCAACCTCTCATGAATGCGCTCGGCATAATCATTAGGTACAAATCTGTCCCTTAGTGCTTGTTTGAGACCTTGCCAAGTCATGATTTGGGGGTGGCCGTGATAATCACGTTCCTCCTTGTCCCCAAGCCACCACTGGTAGGCAATGCCCTCAAACTTGATGGTAGCTATAGCTACTTGTTGAGCTTCCGAGTAGTTATAATACTGAAAAATTTGATCAGTTTTTTGCTCCCAATCAAGATACACCTCGGGATCACAATTAAGACCGAAAGAGTGTACCTCAAGCTTAATGCCATGCGGCCTTTGTTCATGAACAGGGGCATACTCCTCCTCGTAGTAGCCGGCTCCTCGGTTGGCCATGTAGGCACCTCTCCCTCCTAAGCCACGTCCAGCTCCTCCTCGGCCTTGGTTGAATCTTCGGGGCTGCATCAAGGGCTCTTGGTACCTAGGATTATCATATTGAGCTAGCCTCGTCGGCTCCCTTTCCGGTATATAATCTGCATGGTTAGTCCGAAAGGGCATACTAGTAGTAGTAGAACTATGGTAAGGAAGAGCGAAATTAGAATCTGTACCATATTCTTCTCGGGTGGTAGTGACAAGGGCCGTCGTAGGGTGGTGAAGACTAGGGCTTGGCAGACTTGCGGCCAATGACATGGGCGCGGCCAAGGAACTCGTCGGTGGAGCTCCATTGCCTCCTTGTGGTTGCTCTCGGTGGTAGCTAGGAGCTTGGCCGTAAGAGTTGCTCCACTTCTCGTCCATGGCCCTCATGAACGCCGCTTGATCCTCCCTCATAGCTTGGAGGTGTTGCCGGGCCCTCTCATCGGCTTCTTCCTTGGAGGCTTGGATAGCTAGGAGTAAGGTTTCCATTGTAACTCCCGGACTATCCTTTCCTCCTTTTTGGCTGATTTGCTTGTCCTTTGGATCGCCCATGGTACCTTAGCAAAGACAAACACACAACAGCCCACAAAATCCAACAAAAACACAATGGTCCCTAAGCTAGTAAGGAGCTACTATCTACCAACAACTCCTTGCAACCTTCAAGTTTCAAGCTCGGAAGACAAGGGTAAGGTAAGGCTTCCTATATGCAAATATGACTCACAAAATAGAAAACAAAGTGCACCACAACCTTGATTCAAGTCTTAAGTTAGATGCAACTCAAACAATCTCGTAAGTACTTATCCCCTATTACCACTTACTATAGGTGAACAAGAAAGATTACAATGAATTGCAACTTACAATGATGAATCGAATACAATTATGAGCACTTCTCACGAACACAATGAATCACTATGTATCAAGAATGATCACAAAAGGCCTAGTCTCTTTTTTTTTTTTTTTTTTTTTTTTTGAATGGCCGACTTTTTCCTTTCTGATTTTTTTTTTTGACTAACACAAGCTGTAACAATGGAATGAAATAAAAAAAAATAAAAAATAAAGTTCTTGATCAACCTATAGAGTCCGTACCTCAGAAATGTTCCTCCACTCGAAAGCTTAAATTGAATATAACTTAAGGTACTCTAGGTAGGTTGATTAAGGTGCCAAATTAAATAAAATAAAGACTCAAATTTCCCCTACACTATATGCAGCTATATGGTCTCGGTTAGGGCAAATTAAAACTCACGGCAGGTTGTTTAAAGTTTGAAATCAGATTATGTAACAAAGTCAACAATCTTTCCTAGATTTTAGGCGTGAAGAGATCAGCCAAAATCAACCCTAATCTGCCGTCTTCTAGTTTGATTCAACCTGGTTTTTGAGACGTCTAAAACCCTAAAATGCAGAACTACAAATCTAGGTAAACAAAACTCAAATACAAAGACACAAGAGCAAGACAACCCTAATATTCTAGACGCAAACAACTCGGAATGCAAGACAAGTTAGGGCACGAAATCAAGAGCCTTCAACAATGAAAATTGCAAGAAATCAAAGGTAAACAAGAGCAAGAACTTACATAGCTCTGATACCACATGGTGTGTGCAAGGATCGAGGGCCAAACAGTGCAAGATCTTGCTCAACAAGGCGCCTCGGAACTCAAGAGCACAAGGACAGCAACTCCAGCAAAATCCCAGAATTTGCCCTGACTTCAGTGGGGTCGTTCTCCTTGCTCCGAACTCCGAATTGGTTGACTCCGGCGACAGTAGACAGATATGGAAGTCTAGTTTCTGTCCTCAAATTTTCAGAATTTTCTGGGCGGTGGATCAAAAAATATGATTTTTCTACCGAAGGGTCGCTGGTAGTTCCGGGGAGGAAGTTCAGCAAACTTCGGCAGTTTTTAGGGTTCTTGGTGATGGACGATGGATTAGGGAGGGAATGAGGATGATCTTCCAACCAAGATATGACTCACTCGGCTAGGGGATCAAGGGAAGGAATTTCGAGATAGGAACCACTCGAAATCAATGGAGGAAAGGGTTGATATTACTCACAACCGTCAATGGGGATAGGGATAGATAGAGAGCTTTTGGTAGCACTTAATGCTGATTTTCATTTGCCAAAAACTGAATTACAATCTGAAGTTTAGACCCCTAATAGGCTATTCCGAAAATAGAAATAAAAGGAAGAAAATAAAAGCTAAAAATAGCCCACTAAGTGGAGCATTACGGCCTAATGCCCTAATTAATTAACCGATTATTCTAAGGCTGGAAAATAGAAATAAACAAGCTAAAAATAACATGTCCAAGAATATCCCAAGCAAAATTAATTGCCATGCAAACCATCTTCAATCGGAAATATCATGCATGAGTGAACCGGGCCTCTCTTGACTAAGGCATGTGATGATGGTCCCTCCACTTTGATTCGGCTCGCCTAAGCTCAAGAGAGTGTCCTTGAGTTGTTGGTGTAGGTGGCGAGCTCGGGCTCTAGTGATAGCACCGGGTGGTGGGTCCTCCTTAGGTTTGGTCGGTGCGGCTTCTTCTCTTAGCTCCTCTTCATCACTTGAAGCACCTTCGGGTTCATCTTGATGTGTAGGCTCGAACACATCAGCCAGCCTACCGCTTGAGTTTTTATGTAACTTCATTCATTGTCAATTGTGTATAATTAGGATCCTCATGTAATAAATATTTTATGCAAAAATATCCGTTTACCCGAAAACCAACATCCTACTTTGTCATTTATTGTTCATTTCCTATAATCGAACTCATTTTTTCCCCTAAAAGAAATCAAAACCGCAACCAAAATCGACTATTTCTGGAGACGCACCCGAAATCGAGTTAATATCAAAATAAATGTTCGGACCAAATAAGGTTTTAAGTGAAAAAATTTCCCAATACCTACTAAATTCCCCAAACAATAATACCAAAAATTTCCCAATACCGCCAAAATTCCCAACCAAAAAATCCAAAAATCCCCAATAAAAAATTCCCCAAATGTCAAAATACCGCCAAAACCACTTAAAAAAACAAACTAACCACAAAAAAAATCAATCAACTCACGAGAGCAATTTCGAAAACCGGTGACCCCTTGTGAGGAAGGCGCAGCATAGTCAATTGGAAGACATTAGAAATGACTTAGAACTTGTAGTTCTCATCCGCAAGGATGCTATAGGCTGAGAAACCGACTTTGTTGTGGTTTTCAGTCTAATTCTTACCTTATCAAAAAAAAAGAAAAAAAAAAGAAAAAGAAAACTGGTGACCCTTGTATTGATTACCGCCCAATTCTAGCAGTAATGAAAACCACTGAAATGTGGGTCGTTCACGTGGTGCGTAGCATGACCCTTGTTTCAGCGTTAACCGAGCTCATTCAAGCGGATTACCAAGCTGTCCCAAAAATGCCTCCACTATTTTTTACCTATAAATACCCAACCCACACCACCCTTGAATTCACAGTTTCAACCATCTCTTTGCCAACCTCTACTTTCATCTTTTAATTACGTAGTGATACGAAGGCATGCAAAGGACGGGCGAAAACAAGATGCCATCGAAAACTCATACAGGATCGGGAAACAACTACTCACTGTACGTATGTTATATTCTATTCTAACATATTTGTTATCTATATTTTGTTAAAAAATAGTTACAGACTCAGCATAAATATTTATTGATTAACTTAAATGTGTTTTATTATTCTTTAGTTATACTTTTAATACTCGTCATTTAATATAAATCTAGAATTTGTGTCATAAGATTTTTTGATGGGTTATAATCAATTCACCATGTAACACGGTGTATTGGTGATTAACTTTTCAAGTGATCATTTAAGTTAGTTAGCATACGATTCTTCCATAATCATCTTATATGTCTATATGTATAATAACATAAAAAAGTTAACATTTTTTTCATAATAACTATCTTCAATTTTTTTAATAAATAAAGTAATTCTTCAATTTTTTTTTGAATAAGTAATTTGTCACAAAGTGTACATTACAACTCTTATAAATTATAAACTTTTCATATAGCACGATGATGTTATCCAATCTAATTATACAATTCATATGTTATCCTCAATATATTAATTCCACTTCATTAAATGTAAGATGAAAATTCGACGTTACACCACAATATAGAACCAATGTTATCCAGATTAATTACACGACAAACCCATAACTTACCCACATGCATATTATTAGAGTTGTTGTCCAGTACATACTTTCACTAATTGTGTAATTTTGGCTAGAGGAATTGTTAATATAAAAGGTAAGCAAGGAACGATCTTTCTATAATCTTTGAAAATTACTAATGACATATAAATTATTATATTGATTATTGTTGCAACTAATAAAATATTGATGATATGTACCACAAGGATAATGTCAATGTTGTTCCTCAAAAAATTAATGCAAAGGTACCAATAATATTCCTTCCACAAATGTATTTTTCAGTGAATGTATTTTATTTAATATTAGTCACATTTATAAACTAAATAACCCAATCACAAAGATTTAAAAATAAAAACAACCTTCCAACTATAACAAACCCTTATTAAAATACAAATACGAATACAAACTTCTTATTTATATATTAAAAAATATTTATTTTCCCCGTGCAAAGCACAAGTTTAACCATCTATTGTACTTAAATAGTTGATTGTTGTCACATGAAACCATATTATAAATTTATAATTTAGAATAGTAATGTGTGTGACAATCGCAGTATATGCTAAAACAAATAAAGGGTTAGAATACAAGGTTGAGGGTAACTAAAGTTGTCAATCGAGTCGGTCAAGTCGGGTTCGGTTCGATTATTTCGGGTTTGAGTTGAGAATGGGTCGGGTCATTTCGGATAACAGGTCAAGCCAGGTCGGGTCATTACAGGTCAGCGGGCGGTTCGGGTTGACCAACGGGTCAAGTGCGTCATTTTATAAATATTTTGTTCACTATTTAAATATTATTAAATACTTAAAAACTAATTTAAATATGTCAAAATAAGTTGAAATGAATTAAAATAATAATATTATTAATAATTATTTTAATTTAATTGATATTAGTAGACCAAAATAATATTTTATTTTTAATTTTAATTTTATTTGAAAAATTCTGCATTATAAAAAATTATGTAAGTACAACAATGTTCTTTTTTTAGGATAATTAAGCATATTTGTAACACCCCCGACTTTTGTCGGTAGTGCCACACGCCAATGACCTCAGACGTTAATGTCCAAAGTCACCCTAGGCTTTAATCGGAACAATTAAGCTTAAATAAATACATAAATATTAAATAACGAAAAAATAATCAGCGAAAGACCATTTGTATGAATAAAACTCAACCTTTTATTAAGATTCATCTCGTAAAATGAGAAGGACGGTTTTACAACAAAGTATAGTGACAGCGGAAGACTTTTAAATTACAGCGGAAGACTCTTTTAAAGTAGTCCTAATTACATGACTATGTGGTAGGTGCACTTAGCTAGTGCCAATATTCGTTTAAAGTAGTCCTAATTATATGACCGTCATGACTAGGAGTACTAGGGCAAAAAGATGTTGTATTCTCCTAATTAAGGACATCAATGTCCTTAATTAGGAGAATACAACATCTTTCTACTAACTTCCTTTTGAGTTGGAAGTGAGATTTAGGGCCAAACTTATTTGGGCCAAGGAACTGAATCAGTGAATTGTACATTCTAGGGATTTGGAGTTATGATATCTGGAGATTTACAAGGTCTGATATGAGGATTGTTAGAGAGTGTGACGTCTATAAAGTTTATGATATAGAACTTCTGGGAATTAAGTTGCGAACGATTGTATTGGGAGAAAGCCACTTGAAATTGAAAGGTTATGGTGTAAGGCCTAGTTATTCGGAGGATATCGATAAACAAAAGGATGTAGCATCGGGAATTGTCGTATGTGCATTTTAGGAGTAAAGTAACATTTGTTACTCGTATATATACCAATTGAAGGATTTAGAATGTGAAGTGATGGATTTTGAAGGCAAGGTATTGTTCATCCATATGGTATTTTGAGTAAATAGAGTTGAGGAACCTTAAAGGGTTAAGTTAGAGATTGAATAAGGAATACGTTAAGTTAATCTTGGATAAATGGTAAATATCCGTAAAGCAAAATGGTGCTTGATTTGGGATAATAAATCGTATGAGGACAACTGATTGCCTAAGGATTTTTGGGTGAATAGCAAACTCGACCGGTAAAAGTTGTTACGGTTTCGAAGGTCAATAGGGTGGCATAAAGTAAGTAGGAAGATGATATCAGATGGACTTGAGGAAAAGGTGATCCACGTTTATTAAGGTGATCGTATGACATGTTTGGGTAAGACGAGAGTATAATCCTATGGAGAGGATTAGCAAATCATGCTGAGATAATCGGACATAGGTTGTGGTGTGATTAATGGTGGAATCACATGGGTAAAGATTTTTGAGCTAAAGATATGGCACAAGGGCCAAATGCGAGTAAGGTAACCAATGTAGTAGGTGAGCCGTGTATGCAAGAAGTAAGGTCTATATGACAAAGGGATGTACTAAGTTGAGGTATAGTTGAATTCTATGTATGTACTTGAGGATTGGATTGTCGAAAGGAAGTTAGTAGAAAGATGTTGTATTCTCCTAATTAAGGACATCAAGGTCTTTAGGAGGAATAGGTCATAACAATGAGGTTATATTGGAGATTGTAATGGATACTCCGAGCGAGACAATGGTAATCTTGTGAATGATCACATCTGTTCTAGCAAGAGTAAGGAATGTAGGCAGTATGTTGTAAGTGGAATCATGATCGAGTAAATAGTTCGATTTTTGGTAGTACAGGTTTCAGAAATCAAATTTATTCAAGAATATCGACTTAAGGAAGATAAGGTACATACTTTGAGAAAAGTTTAGAGAAAGGCAAAAGAGAAATATGTATAATCCCATGCTTAAGGTATAGCGAGACTAGTGCGATGATTTTAGGAGACAATTATCCTAAGATAATTATGACCTTGAGGATGGTCACGAGTTAGTACAAGAATAGTACGTGGAAGTAGGTTGTGCGAGATAGTAGTATGGTTAAGGAAACAGATCATTTTCCAGGAGCTAGTACTTGATGCGATGTTTAAGGATACTAAGAACAGGTAAAGAGATTATGGTGGAACCGGTCCCTTTAGCTTAGCGATGATAGTTTCGGGGTCGAAACCTTTTTAAGGGGGTAGTGTTGTAACGCTTCGTTTTTTTGGGATATTCGGCCAAGTTTCGGGGCCGAAACTTCTTTTTAGGGGAAAGTGATGTAATACCCCTCATTTTTAATAAGGGTATTTGGGTAATTATTCCAACTCTCGTTGGGAAAGCAAGACTCGTTTGGCGAAGTTTGGATTTTCGGTACCATGTTTGATTTCTGTATTATTCCCAGAGCATTGGAAAATACATTCGACGTATTATCGAGGCTTAGAATATTTGTTTGGATACAAATATTTAAGATTCGGGGTTTCAAAACCCATGCCAAACCTTTTCCCGGGTAAACAGACGCGAAAAGGGCAATTCCGCGACCGCGGAAGAATTTCCGCGACCGCGGAAGAATTTCCGCGACCGCGGAATAATAGCTCCCAGAGGAGCTGGGCTTTGAATTTTCCGCGACCGCGTCAGAACCCACCGCGACCGCGGAAATGTGCAGAGTGCACAGACGGGCATGCGAGCCACGTGCTCGTCGTCGCCGTCGATCTCTCGCTCCACCGTTGATCTTGTCAGGCTACTCTCTCTCCTTGGCCTATAAATGGGAGTCGATTCGAAGGGTTGAGAGCACTCCAATCCCGATATCTCTTTCCCAAGGTGCTTGTCACCGGAGTTTGAGCTTTCGCTGAAAAATTTGAAGTTGTCGTCGGAGCTCTCGTTGGAGGTGGTGATGCTCGTAGGGTGGTTGTAGTGGAGGCGCAAAGGAGGCCGGAAGTGAAGCCGCCGCGAATTGAGCCCCAAGGAGTCCCCACCGGTGAGTTCCTCGTTATTTTGGGTCGTCGGAGTTCATGTCCGTGATCGCGGACATGAACTGCCGCGGCTGTTACAAGGTCGGCCGCGTCCGCGGCCGCTGCCTTTGGCACTCGCGGACACTCGTCCTCGACGACCGCGACCGCGACAGTGCCCACCGTGATCGCGGATTGCTTGGGCAATCACGATCGTGGCATTGGGATTGCCGGTCTCGATCGGGGCTTTCGTCCTTTCGTTTTCGTTCCTCCTTTCTTAGATTCGTACATTTTAGTTGTCGAATCTAACCTAGGGTTTCGTTGTGGGGTCGTTTTCCGTAGGAATCTGTAATCCGACTTCCGTTCCCGTTCCGGACCCAGAAACCCGTCGTCCCTCTATCGTTCATCTAGGCTAAGGCAAGTGGCGGTTCGCTCTTGCTTATCATTCCATGTTTCAATTAATTATCAATTGTTTAATTGTTAATTAAGTTGGGATGAACTATTGTTTCATTTGGTAATAGATTTTATAAATAATACGATTAAAATGTGATATTATAATAGGTTGTATATACTGCTAGAAACAATGCTATTATATATATATATATTGTTACCTTGATGGTACTGGTGTGGATTTTATGTGTGAACTTATACATTGTAGTTAGAACGAGTATTCGTAGGAACGCTATGTACCTTGCGAGGTCTAGCCGTTTCTTTATAACCGTGGTGGATAGGATGTCCAAGCCCTAACACCCTTCCCTGGTCATGACCGGCCCCTATCCGAATATAGGGGCGGTGCACTAAGCTGGTGCCAACCAATCGGGATTTATTCCCAAGATATCTCTCGTATCGAGATGATATATTTATATGATAAAAGCTTATAACGTGAATATGCGTTTTGGAATTTAACAAGATAAGTGCAATTATGCACATAATTAATATACCCTCGGGCGAGGAGTACAACGTGGAAACCGCTCGGACTTCGATTAAAGTAAGTCCTCCTTCCAAATCTGAATTCGCATTACGCGGTGAGGTTGGTCGTGGACCCAAATGGTCAAGCCTTTTTAAACGCTTGTGTGAAATTATTATTATGTTCCCAAACATTTATCATACTTTCCCGTAAGACTCAATCTTTTGGAGTCTTCTCTTCATACGCTTTCCGATAAGACTCAATCTCTTGGAGTCTTCTCTTCATACATTACCGATAAGACTCGATCTTTAGGAGTCTTCTCTTGATCATTCAAACTTTAATCATTCCGTGAAAGTTCCGGGTTATAGATCGTTCCTTCGGTTGTTATTCGAGGGACAATGATAGTAAACGGTTACGATCACTAGGACCATTCTGTTTTCACCCTTGCATAGTCTTTCATTAGACTAACCAACCGGGTTTTATTCATTGCATGGTTGGCTGGTGTCATCTGTCCTATACGACACATCAGTGGTTGGTTCCTGAAGACTCGAAGTAACCGTTGAAGAAGAGACTTGCAGTTGCAGATTTAAGTGCCGGTATTTCAAAGGTGTTAAGTATTACTTCAATATGTATTTTTATAACCTAGTCATGTACTAGGTTTATTCTTGAAGTCTTCCGCTGTGTAATTTATGAGTTTTCCGCTGTAATTTCACTCTGTTGTAAAAATGCTACTCTCGTTTGATGAGAGATCTTTTAATATAAAAGGATTGAGTTTCATAATCAAATGTCTTCCGCGGTTTAACCTTCCTTTATTTAATTGTATTTATTTAAGATTAATTATTCCGATTAAAGCCTTGGGTGACTTTGGACGGTAACGTCTGAGGTCACTGGCGTGTAGCACTACCGACAATAAGTCGGGGGGTGTTACAATGACATCCCTCATCTATCTTGTTTCCATATTTTATCTCATGCGCCAACTCTTAATATACTCACAAGTCATGATTACCTTAGAATCATAGTCTCCCAAAATCATCACACGATCTTAATACACCTTAAGCTTGAGAACACACCTTTTCTCTTTATAAACGACTCCCCAAATTTCATACCTTATCTCCTCATGACCTAACTTAGTACCCCCAATTGTCATATCGTCTTACTCCTTTCATATGTATCTCATCTATTTCATTATTTTCCTTAATTAAATTTGGCCATTATGCCATCTCTTATCCCAAAATCTTTCCATTAATCAAGCTCTAACATAAGACCTTTAAGATTTACTTAATTTTTCACAATTAACCGCACAACATCTTATTCATGTTTTTGCCCAAACATGATCATAATAATCCGTTTTACACGACCATAATCAACCACTTTGTTCACCCAAAACGTGTCATATGATCACCTTAATAGACATAGGTCACTTTTTCACCAAGTCCATTTGATAAAATCCATACACTTACGTTATCCCATAATGTTAATCCCTAGAAATTAAAACAAATTTTTACCGACTGAGTTTGTCATTCACCCATAAATCCTTAAACACTTAATTAATTGTCCTCACACAATTTCATCATCCCAAATTAAGCAAACCTTAAGCTTTGCCGGAATTTAATATTTACCCAAGACTTAATTATCTTAATACTCATCATATCGTTATATCATTTCCTTAAGAAAACCTCATAACGAAACCTGAAATTGGTCTTCCAAAATAATACTTATGATTTCACACACTTAGCCTTTCCGAAAGCTTTTAACACTAGTCCCATAACGGACACACTCGCTTTTAAATCCCACAAATATAACTATTAATTTTTAAAGTTTACTCAAGATCATATTAGAGTATGATCATTTTAGAGAAAACCAACTCCTTATGAAATATCTCTCTTATTACACACACCAAATCCTTATAGCAAGGAATCCTTACAACATTAACCTCTCGAGACAATGCTCATGAATTCGAGCAGAGGGAACAAATAATGTCAATGCCCAACTTGACATTATTTCTGGAACATAGAGAGGTTCTTACGAATAGTTTCGACTCTGAAACTAGCGCTAATAAGGTAGGGAACAATCACACATGTCCCAAGCCAACACTATCCTTTATGAGTCCAAACAGTCTTTATCAACACATGACATGTACCACTTTTGGCACTCAAGGATTCTCGTATGAACGAACAACTTGCATTAGTAACGAATTTAGTAATTTCCGAAACAAGGAAACACTTCTTTATTATTCGAAACATTACATTAAAACAATTGATAAAATGTCGAACATACAGATTACTAAACTATGGAGACTCTCGACACAAGTCATCACTCCTTATTAAAAAAGCTTTACAAAATACCACTACTCGCTCAGGGTTTCCTTCTCGTCAGGGTGACGTATCACAAAGAGTCGTTGCCCTTGACCCGAAGATTCCATAGGCGCCTTGCCTTTATTACGAGCAACAGATTGCTCAGGAGTGAACACTTCCGACTTTGGGTTCTGCCTACTGCCAACATTTGAGGCCTGGTATGATTGTGTTGGCCCTTGACCCTTCTGCCTACAGTATGTTTTCATGTGGCCTTCCTTCCTACAATTATAACATACCCGCTTCTCCTTTTGGCAATTAAAACTTTTATGCCCAGCTTCACCACAGTTGTGGCATTTAATCACACCGCTACTCCAACCTGAGCCTTTGGCGGAGTCAGACTGAGTCGTCTCGGTCTTAGCACGACCAGACTTCTCAAACTTGGTGGGCGGTGCCGGCCACTTAAATGCATTAAACTTCCGGTTATGTTGCCCACCTTTGGCCTTATTCTGTTCCTCCCGCTTTCGATTGGATTCTTCCAACGTAACCTCTACCTTATAGGCCGCATCCACATACTGCTCCAAGGTAGAGCAACCGTGACGCACCATCAGAGGTTTGATTTCTGGGCTCATCCATTCATGGAAGTACCAGATCTTTTCGTCTTTTGAATGCACGTCTGAACCAACATAATGTAGCAAATGATTGAACTTTGCCGCCAGCTCAGTCACCTTCAGTCCCTCCGTCTCTAGGTAGAGGAACTCCTTCATCTTCTCTTCTCTAATAGCACGGGAGAAGAATCGATCAGTGAGTTTGGCTTTGAACATTGCCCAACTCAGATTTGGGTGATTGTCCAAACCAGTTCCTTCCCACCACTCACTTGCTCCGTCTTTCAGATGTAACGAAGCAATGTGCACTTGTTTAGCCTCGATGCATACCACGTTCCGAAATAGTCGCTCCATATGAGAGAACCAATAGGCAACCTTGACTGGTTCCCCGGTTCCATCATAGCTATTCGGGCGCATTGAATTGATCGTCTTCAATGCTCGGTTGTAATTCTCGTCATTTCCCATGGTTTCGATCGGAGGTGCAGGGTCCACTGGTTCCCCAAATTCAGGAATAACCTGAGGAACTGGGACACCTTGCGCTTGTTGTACAGCTGGCCTAACTATCTCGGTGACAGCCTGTACAACGATCCTTCGAATGGCCTCGATGGCCGCAGCATCAAAGACCACTGGAGCAGTTGGTGGGACGAAAGTTCCTCCCCTCTCCAGTCAAGGGTCAGCCTGGACACGGTTATGGCCTGTTGGGTTATTGTGAGAGGCAGATTCGCTCTCATCCCCCTGATTAGCAGTACTTCTTAGGTTTATCCTAGGGTCGTTACTTGGCCCAGCACCCGCACGGGTAGTGTTCCTCGTACTCACCATCTGTTGATGAACCATAACCTCAAATTAAAATCTTCCAACTTGTATATGATACTTAATCACTTACGTTATGATACGAATTGTAAGGGTCCAAACCAATAACTTATGTTAGTTTGACTGACCCTCCACCATTAACCTTAAAATGACCTTATCCTCTTACTTGAGAATGGATCAATTAGGAGAAATGTCAACCTTTAAATGACATTAAACCTAAGAAAAGACGATATCCTTAATAATGGGTCTAAGGAATAAGTAACAAAACCGAAGCTTACAGAAGTTTGAAAAACCACTTAAACCCTATGCTTTCAAACTTTAAACTTTATAATTTTAAACCTTATATATTTAACTTAATAAAAAAATTATTTATAAAGTTAGTTTCTCAAACTAACGACACTGTTATCACCTAAAACCCTTACTAAGACCAAAATCACACTTTTAAAGTTATAACCATAAACTTAAATTTGATCGTTTATAACACACCATTTATAAAACAACTATAAATAACTATTAAAGTCCTAATAGTTAACCCATTATTTTAAATTAAATTCTAAGAAATCATAAACTTTAAATTTAATACTAACATTTAAACTCTCGAAATTCCTTTTTAAAAGAAAATAGTTTCGAAATTAATTTTCGAAAATTCTTAAACCTAACAATAGGCCAAGAATTTTAAAACCATTGCTTTGATACCATAATTGTAACACCCCAGACTTATGTCGGTAGTGCAACACGTCAGTGACCTCAGACGTTAATGTCGAAAGTCACCCTAGGCTTTAATCGGAACAATTAAGCTTAAATAAATACATAAATATTAAATAACAAAAGAATAATCATCGGAAGACCATTTGTATGAATAAAACTCAACCTTTTATTAAGATTCCTCTCGTAAAATGAGAAGGACAGTTTTACAACAAAGTATAGTGACAACGGAAGACTTTTACATTACAGCAGAAGACTCTTTTAAAGTAGTCCTAATTACATGACTATGTATTACATTTATTTCAAATCAACCATACACGCCTTGGAAATATTACTTCTTAAAATGCAAACTTCAACTGCAAGTCTTCTCTTCAATTGGTTACTTCAATCGTCGGGGACCAACCTCTGATGTGCCGTATAGGACGGATGACACCAGCCAACCATGCAGGGAATAAAATCCGGTTGGTTAGTCTAATGAAAGACTATGCAAGGGTACAAGCAAAATGGTTCTAGTGATCGTAACTGTCTACTATCATTGTCCCTCGAATAATAATCGAAGGAACGATACATAACCCGGAACTTTCACGAAATGATAGAAGAAGATATGCATCCAAAAGAAGACTCCAACGGAATTGAGCCCTTAGGGAAAATGAGAAGAATTGTTTGGGAACGTTAAGTTTTCACACAGGTTTATAAAAACGACCTTGATTATTTGGGTCCGCGACCAACCTCACCGCGTACTGCGAATCCAGATTGGAAAGAGGACTTACTCTAACAAGGGTCCGGGCGGGTTCCACGTTGTACTTCTCGCCCGAGGGTATATTAATTATTTGCGCAAAAGCACTTATCTTATTTACTTTCAAACGTACATTCACGTTCAGGCTTTTAATCCACATCATCTCGATACGAGAGATATATTTGGGATGAATCCCGAATATTGGCACTAGCTAAGTGCACCTACCACTTATATCTGAATAAGGGTACGGTCATGACCAGGAGTAGTAGGGAAAAAACCTCCTAATATTTGTTATAAAGAAACGACTAGACCTCGCAAGGTACATAGCGTTCCTACGAATACTCGTGCTAACTAAGCATGTAAGTCCACATATAAATCCACACCAACATCCATTTATCACTTTATGGTAATATCATATAGAATTATATATAATAGCGTTGTTTCTAGCAATATATACAACCTATTATAAATTCATATTTTTAACACAACAATTTATCATTTAAGTTCCCAAACACAAATCAACAACTTTATTTCAACTTAATAAACAATTAAGTAATTGATAATCAAGATGAATATGGAATAAATCAACAAGAGCGAACCACCACTTGCCTTAGTCTGGACGAACGAAGAGTTGGGTCCGAATCCGGGAATATGAACTTGTGCACGGCTGCCTACTAAAATTCCCGTTGAATTTTATCGTCATTCCGTACAACCGGCCATGGATACGAGCACAATCCAGCCCGACGACGCATACGAGACGAGTTTTAAGACAAGAAATCCTAATTAGTTACGGTACGAAAAAGACGAAACAAAATGAAGGAAAGAGGCAGTGCCGCGGTCGCGGTTAGCATAGCCGCGATCGCGGCTTACTGGGCAAAGCCGCGGCCGCGGCAGAAGGGGCCGCGATCGCGGGCCATGCCTTGGTCGAGATCGCGGGCCTCTGCCCAGCCGCGGTAGATGGAGCCGCGGTCGCGGGACACCATCCCGACACGAGCTTAAATCGAGCCTTACCGACGACGACGAGGCGCAAATCTTTGCTTTCTGGACACTTGCGCACTACCACCACTCCAGGAACTTCACAACGGCGACGACCTCGGCTTCCGGCGACGACAAACACCACAATAATGCAACTAACGAGAGGAAGAGATGAATGAGGATGATGGAGAAGAATGGTGGATCTGAGCCCTATTTATAGGCTCAGAAATGGAGCTCCGTACTCAATGCAGAGGAGGCCAACCGATCCAGCTCCCGCCGCTCGGCTTAACGTGGGAAATGCCGATCGTCGGTGTTTGGGAAAGAGGAGGAAGAAGACGAAGCAGGTAGCCGCGATCGCGGTTTCTTAACCGCGATAGCGGTTTGCCCAAAGGCAAACCGCGCCCGCGGTTTCAATACCGCAGTCGCGGGCAATGCCGCGCCTACGGCATTGCCGCGCCTGTGGCTCCCGGGCCTTGATCAGCTCCCGGGCCTTGATCGCGGTCATGCTTAATCTCGTTTTTAACAGTCCTCCAATAATTAGAATCCATATATATCTCATTAAACGTGTGTCTTCACATTCATATGGTTCTTACAGAGGTCCCGAACGTGCCTAACCCGTCTTGCTTACAAAACGAAAGTTTGAAAATTACACAAATACCCCTAGGGTTGTTCATCGGTCCAGAACCGAACCGAACCAAAACCGAAAGTGTAAAAATTTTGAACCGAAAACTGAACCGAATTAAATAGGTTCGGTTCGGGTTCGGTTCAGTTTTGTTCGGTTCGGTTTCGGTTAAAACCGAATAATGAAAAGGGTATGAACCGATTCTAAACCGAAATAAACCGAACAAGGTATACTTACGACTGAATAAGAAACAAAAAAACCGAACCCGAACCGAAAACCGAACCGAACAGGGTATAACTAGGCCCCTATTGGTAAGAAGTAAAATATTTTTTAAATCGGTTTTAACCGAAAAAAACAAAACCGAACCGAATTAAATAGGTTCGGTTTCGGTTCGGTTTGTTCGGTTCAGTCTAAAACCGAAAAAACCGAAACCGTTGAACAACCCTAAATACCCCTACTAAAGTTGAAGGTTATTACAATATTATCATTATTTATATGTCATTTATCATATATATTATATGTTATTTTTTTAATACACCACATTTATTTATTAATCGGGTCGGGTTCGGTCTCGGTAAATTCGGGTTCGGTAAATTCGGGTTACCAAAAATTTCGGTCAGGTCGGGTCCAAAAGCGGGTCGGTCAAATCGGTAAAACGGATTCGATCACTTTTTGACAGCTCTAAGGGTAATCCATCATTGTCAAAGTTGTATTAAGAATCACCCCTCACACTAATACACTGATTTGATTAGAGAATCACCCCTCATTGTCAAAGTTGTATAATGAACAACATGCATGTTCATTATCCTAATCCATAAGGCCAATGTACCGGTCCCCCATTTTTTTTATCCTATATAGATTTTATACATATTTTTATCTTTTTTTCTATATTGCACCTTAAAACAGTAAACACTCTTCTACAGACAATAAATCCACACAATTGCTCCTCAAGCCTAATCGTCATATTAATCACAAGTTCACAACATCACCAAAATATGCTCAATTACCCATCTTCGGACACCTCTTTTCATCTATTTGATCTCCATTTATTTTCTCAAAGACATATTAACATTACGTTACAATTGGATTACATAGAAGATGTAGAGGTAAATTTTGTGAACATATATAGTAGTTTCATGTTTGGTTGAATAGTTTCTTAATCTAGTGATTCAAAATCTTTGCTGATATAGTGATTTAGGTATTTGGTGTGATATGTCTTTACATTTTTGTTGGGCCCAAATTTGTTTAGCCCATTTAGGCGATCCAGAGGAGGTTGAGAATTAAATCTGCCCGGTTAAACTCCATTTCAAAGCGAAGCGACACGCTTTTGAAGAAGCGACCTAGGAAGGTAACGGTCGACAGAAGTCAACATCCAGGTCGGTTGAGAGAAACTCGGAAGTTTTGTACTTTATTCGTTCCATAATGTCTCTAAGGCTGAAAAGTCTGGATTTTATGCATTATTCGTACATTATTGTAATGGAAATATATATGGAGAGCAAAGATCACCTATAAACACACATTACACAACAATCGCTATCATCTAGCTCTCAGTTGTTCAATTTGTTTTCTCCATTGCTAACAACCGGTACTAAGGCTTTGGGTACGAGTGTGATTCTGATCTTTGTTTGATCAGTAATAGAGAATATGTTATAAATTTCAATTGCACTCATCGTATTCAATATTGTTCATTTTCGTTCAACTATCGTTCTATATCAGGATCTTAATGTCTCAATTGGTTTATCCCTCAATTAAGCAAATTTAGGTCGATAGATTTTTCTTTCCAAAATAATTTGGCGCCCACTATGGGGCAATTAGTTAGTTGATTAACCGATCCCTTCGAAACCATCCATCCTACCGTCATGGCCAATGACACAAACCCACAACTCATCGTTTGTGAAACCTAGGTTGAAAACCAAACTTAGACCAACCTTGAGCCCAAGTTGATGGGAAAATCCTAACCAACACCACCGCAATTTCCCAAACTCCCCCTACCAACCAAATCAACGAACTTGTGGGTATGATGGGGACCCATATGGAGGAGATTGGCAAAAAATGTGCCTGCATCGAGGCCCTTTGCATCAAGAAAACCCAGTCTGATGCGGAAATCGCGCGACTAACCGGTTAGAATGAACCTTTGAAATCGCAAGAAAAATCCGTTGCTTTGGCCCCCGCAAGTGTCAGGCGACCCCTGAACACGAAAGGCATTCTAGTATGTCTCAACATGGATGGAAAGACGGTGACACCGCCAGTTCGACCAACCTAAATCGATGGCGCTACCACAAATGAGGTTATGTTCCAAACACACCAAATCAAATCATTTTTAACTAACATTATCGCCCTATTACAAGGCCTTATAATCGAGCCGATTTCGACTCGAGTAGCACCAATGTAGATCGACCAAACCCCATCGGGTCCCGCAATCATGGGAGCTCTTATGAGTGTAAACTCAAAGAGAAGGCGACGACACTAGACAAAGGATCGCTATAATCCTTGGTGTCCCTCAGCAGATTGAACGAGAAGTTGAAGATAGATACGAAGACTCACCTTCATAAAGGCAATTGCATGAATCAGAATCCCTAAAATCTTTCACGTCCCCAACATGCACAACTACAATGGGACTAGGGACCCCGATAAACATTATTTCATTTATAGCAAAAACTGATGACCAACTCGATCCCAAGTGGGAACCGTGAAGCTATCACGTGCAAAAGATTTGTCAAAGCACTCACGAGATCCACAGTAATCTAGTTTATACATTTGCCGCAAGGCTCGATCTCTTCATTGACGGATCTTGTCAACTATTTCAAAATTCAATTCGCTAGCAACAGACAACTCAAAACGTAATCATGCGATCTCTACATAGTCGTACAAAGGTATAGCGAACCTCTACATGACTATCTTAACAGGTACAATCGAGATGAAGTTGCGATTCCAAATTGCGACATCTCGACATTGATCGAAGCATTTCCCCGAGGACTTCTCCAAGGAAGCGATCTCTATAGGGAACTCAGGAAGTACCCTTGTAGATGCTTCGAGGATGTCCAAATAAAAACAATGGCTCAAGTCCATCTTGAAGAAGATTAAGGACTAGCTAAGGTTGATTAAAGTCCTGATCGGGTCGATCAGAAGACATCAACCCTATCAACAGGGCCGTTGTGACCACCCACAAGTAAACGAATTCCAATGACATGTAAACTAGAAAGGCAATCTGTCGTTGCCTCCCAATGTTCTTTCTTACAACTTTAATGTATCGGTTTGAGAACGCGTCAAGAGTTTCGACAAGTACATAAAAGAAGCAAGGTGGCCCCGAAATAGAGAGAAACCAAACTCTAAGAAGGCCATGTCGAAATGGTGCGAGTTCCACGATGAACCACGGCCTCGGAACGGACGAATGCATAACCATACGCAAGAAAGTTGAAAACTTGCTAGCACTAGGACTCCTACACTATAACACATCCGACTTATGTCGGTAGTGCCACACGCCAGTGACCTTAGACGTTAATGTCCAAAGTCATCCTAAGCTTTAATCAAAACAATTAAGCTTAAATAAACAAATAAATGTTAAATAATGGTAGAGTAAATAGCGGAAGACTTTTAAATGGAACTTAATCCTTTATTTAAATTCCTCTCGTAAAATGAGAAGGACGGTAATACAACATAGTGAAATTACAGCGGAAGACTTTTTAATTTACAATGGAAGACTTTTCAAAGAACCCTAATTACATGACTAATTAATTCAAAACATACACACCTTAAGTATTACTTCTTAAAACGCAACCTTTAACTGCAAGCCTTCTCTTCGATTGATTAGATCAAATCGTCGGGGACCAACCTCTAATGTGCCGTATGGGACGGATGACACCAGCCAACCATGCAAGGAATAAATCGGTTGGTTAGTCTAATGAAATACTATGCAAGGGTGAAAACGGATTGGTTCTCGTAGTCGTAAATAATGACTACCCTTGTTTCCCGAATAAAACTCGGTAAACGGTATATGACTATAGACTTTTTACCGAAAATAATGAATAGGAATGATTAAATAGAAGACTCCAAAGAATTAAGTCTTATAGGAAATTACATGAATTTGTTTGGGAACATTATATTATCAGAAAAAGTTTTAAGAACATCTCGTTGAATATTTGGGTCCTCGACCAACCTCACTGCATAATGTGAATCCAGATTAGGAAGGGGACTTACTTTAGACAAGAGACCGGGCGAGTTCCACATTGTACTTCTCGCCCGATGGTATATTAATTATGTGCAAAACCGCACTTACCTTATTTAATTCCAAAACTTGCTTTAACGTTAAAGCTTTTAATCCACACCAATCTCGCAATGAGATATATAACATGGGAAGAATCCTGAATATCGGCACTAGCTAAGTGCACCACCACTTATATAAAATAAGGGTAGGTCATGACCAAAAGTATTAGGGAATTTATCCTCCTAATACCAAGTTATAAAGAAACAGCTAAACCTCGCAAGGTAATGACGTTCCTACAAAAACTCGTGCTAACTAGCAATTATATCCACACCAATACACAATAATCCACACCAATTAATAACTAGCACCCTATGATAATATACATATAAGGGTCATAGCTAGTGTTGGGCCTCATTCTCAACGGACTCTCAAATGAAGCGGCCCAATAAGCGAAGTGATCTTCTCGTCCTGAAGCGACCAGCGATCAGACGACGAAGCAGGGATCACGGCAAGGAATCAATCGGAGACGTTACAAAAAACCTAGATCACAGAGGATGATACATCCTTCCATATAACGGTTACAAACCTGCATAATCAGACCATAAATTCCATAAGATCATGGTAATCCAGTAATGAAAGCTATCAAGCGAAGATCACGGGGAAGAAACGGCTAGTTCTAGCTAAATATTTGAAGAATTGAATGTATATAAAAGGGTTAGAAATCATTGTAAAAGACACACGAATTAGACATAATACAAACAACTACTCTCCTATTTGCATTCATCTGAATTCTCTAGTTCGAATTCGCGTTTTAGTACTGAAGCGACCGACATTCAGCTCTTTTAATTCGACCGATCTCTCGTTCAGGGGAGATAAGCCAGTCTTGTCATTCCTTTAGATCTTATTACGTTTATATCTCCAGTTGATTTGGATTATCTAGATATTGTTAATCTAATTATTGTCTAGTTGCCCTTCTTTAAGCGATTCAGGTCGGTTCGATCTTTTTCGCCCAAAACAATTTGGCGCCCATAGTGGGGCATCTAGCCAATCAGTGATCCAATCATCAAATTCGAAACTCGTTCCATCATGACTGGCTCAAAAAACACCGTGATCCCCGTCGAAGATCCAACCCAGGACAACGTTCGAATCGAAAATCAGGAAGAGAACGCCAATGCCCAACCTGTCGCGAATTCACAAATACAAGAACTTGCAAAAGCCACGAACGTCCTTCAAGAAGAACTAGCCCAGCAGTGCACCAGGACCGAAACGCTAAGTACTCAATCTGAATCCGAAATTGCTTGACTAACCCGTGAAAACGAATTTCTAAGATCGCAGGTATAATCTTCCATATCGATTCTCAGAGGATCAAGACGTATAGTCAATACGGAAGGATTATCCACACGACTCGATCTAGATGGAGCAGACATGGCACCCGCAGTAGAGACTAATGTTTCCCAGCACACTAGTATGTTTCAGACCCCCTCGGTCACTCTCGTCACGACTAACTTGCCAAACTCTGTAGCTGAGCCCCTCGGGACTCGAGCAGCCCATCCACAGGTAACAGGACCATTCGATCTCCAGGTCCTCATACAGCAAGCCATCAGCGAACATATGAAGACCCTAGACGATCGTATCGCACGGATCCCGAGAGTTCCCCAACCAATCGAGAGGGAAGCGATCGACGGATATGAAGATTCACCTTTCACGGAGCCGATCGCACGCTTTGAGATTCCTAAAAAGTTCCACGTCCCCAACATGTCCAACTACGACGGGATCGGGGACCCCGACGATCATGTTTCAATTTATAAGTAAAAATTAATGACTATCTCGATCCCAAGAGGGAACCGCGAGGCGGTCATGTGCAAAAGCTTTGGCACGACCCTCGCGGGACCTGCACTAACCTGGCTTATGCATTTACCACAGGGTTCCATCACTTCCTTCGCCGACCTGATCAACTCGTTCAAAATTTAGTGCGCTAGCAGCCGACGATTAGAAAAGTAGTCAAGCAACCTGTACAGAATCGTGCAAAGGCATGGCGAACCTCTAAGGGACTATCTTAACAGGTACAACAAGGAGAAAGTCGCAATCCTGCACTGTGACGTCCCAACGTCAATCGAAGCATTTCGACGAGGCTTGGTCAGGGGCAGTGAACTCTACCGCGAGCTGACCAAATGACCATGCCGAAGTTTTGAAGACGTACAAGCTAAGTCCATGGCGCAAGTCAGACTCGAGGAAGATGAGGAACCCTCCAAGGCAAACAAGAGTCCTGATCGAGTCGACCGAAGGGCATCCTCGGATTATCGAGGAGATCGATGACACCAACCGTACCCTAAGGGGCAAAATGACCCCGGTCAGGTAAACAACTCTTATGACAGGAACCAGGATTGGCGAAACAACCCCGCTCTCCCTCCAAAACTTCACTCTTACAACTTCAACATATCTGTATCGGAGCTTGTAAAAAGCTTCGACAAGTACGATAAAGAAGT
The DNA here is from genome assembly GCA_027886185.1 of Rheum nobile. Classification (NCBI taxonomy): domain Eukaryota; kingdom Viridiplantae; phylum Streptophyta; class Magnoliopsida; order Caryophyllales; family Polygonaceae; genus Rheum; species Rheum nobile. Next base: position 10,416,086 of record WOAB01000485.1, read on the forward strand.
AAGGTGGCCTCGAAAGAGCGACAAACCAGACGCCAAGAAAGAGATGAGCTGATGGTGCAAATTCCACGGAGACCATGGACACTCGATGGACGAATGCATAGCCCTTCGCAAAGAAGTCGTGAGGCTCCTCGCGCAGGGGCTATTACGCGACGTCATCTCAGATAGGGCCAAGGTGACCCTCGTTCGAAGGGATCAGGTAACATCCGACAAACCGTCCTCTCCGGTTCCTACTAAAATTGTTAACACCATTTCAGGAGGGTCGGACGTGTGTGGAAACACGTACTCAGCTGCCAAAAGAAATGCTCGAGAAAGCAAAGGCAACAAACCGATTCAGACAGAGACAAGACAGTTACAGATCTCCGACGCTCCAACCATCACCTTCGACGATTCGGAGGCTCAAGAGTTAGGCGAACATCATGACGGTTTGTTAATCTCACTCTCAATTAGCAACTACCTTATCCGTCGTGTTCTAATCGACACAGGCAGCTCCACCAACTTGTTGACACTAGACGCCTTAAAGGGTATGGGTTTAAGCGAGGACGACTTAACCAGAAACTCTACCCCATTGGTCGGATTCAGTGGGGAAGTTAAGTTTACCCGGGGCAAAATCGTGTTAACAACGTACGCTGGTGGAGTCAACCAACAAGTAAAGTTCTTAATACTCGACTCTCCATCTCCATACAATGCAATCCTTGGAAGACCCTGGATCCACGCCATGAAAGTTGTACCTTTCACTTACCACCAGACAATAAAATTTCCTACCAAGTGGGGGGTACAGGAAATAAAAGGCGACCAGCGAGCCGCCAAGGAATGCTATGTCACTTCAATGAAAGGGGCATTCGATAAATCTTTCGCATAGCAATCACAGTATGGCGAAGGAACCACATGATACGTCGAACCAAAAATGTAACAACTCGATGAGATCGCGCTGGATCCTTCAAAGCCAACACAGACAGTAAGGGTCGGATCGAATCTAAACGATTCGACTAGAGCAGATTTAATTTCTTTTTTCCGATCCAGCACTGACTGTTTTGCCTAGTCACACGAAGACATGGTCGGAATCTCCCCAAATATTATTACTCACAAATTAAATGTAGATCCCACGTATCCTCCAGTCAAGCAAAAAAGAAGAAAGTTCGCACCTGAGCGTAACAAGGTTGTGGACAATGAGGTAAAAGACTTACTTGAGACAAGTAAAATAAGGGAAGCAAAGTACCTCGACTGCTTAGCAAACGTCGTCATGGTTCAAACGAAGAATGGGAAATGGAGAGTATGCATCAACTTCACAGATCTAAACAAGGCCTGTCCAAAGGACTCTTTCCCATTACCACACATCAACGCGATGGTCGACGCGACCGCCGGACACGAAATGCTGATATTCATGGACGCGTTCCATGGATACAACCAGATCCTCATGGATCCTGACGACCAAGAAAAGACAGCTTTCATAACAAGCCAAGGTACGTACTGTTACAAAGTAATTCCGTTCGGACTAAAAAATGCAGGGACCATGTACCAGAGGTTGGTAAACAAGATGTTCAAATACCAGATCGGAGACACTATGGAAGTCTACATCGACGACATGCTCGTCAAATCCAAAGCAGCAGGGGACCACATCGAACACCTTAGGGAAGCTTTTGAGGTACTGAAAAGATATAACATGAAATTAAATCCGACTAAATGTTCTTTCGGAATGTCTTCAGGAAAATTCTTGGGATACATGGTCACTCAAAGTGAGATCGAGGCTAGTCCCGACCAGATCAAGGCCATCGTCAACCTCAGATCCCCTCGATGTGTTAAGGAAGTCCAAAAGCTAACAGGACGGATAGCGGCACTAAATAAGTTCATATCCAAGTCATCGGATAAATGCAAGCTCTTCTACAAAGCCTTGAAAAAGAACAAATCATTCGACTGGACACCTGCACACGAACAAGCGTTCCAAAACCTAAAGGCATATCTGGCAAGTCCACTCCTACTGGCTACGCCAAAAGACGACAAGCCGTTATCACTATATCTGGCCGTATCAGAATCAGCCGTCAGGGCAGTTCTAACAAGGGAAACAGATAGTAAGCAATCACCAGTCTACTATGTAAGTCGTTCCTTACTCCCCGCCGAAACCAGGTACACATCGCTTGAAAAGTTATTCTTGGCGTTGGTCATAGCCTCGAATAAGTTATGGCCCTATTTCGAATCACATGCTATTATTGTGAGAACTAACCATCCCATGAAAGCAGTCATGAGGAAACCAGAATTTACAGGACGGATGGCCAAATGGGCCATACATCTCAACGGATTTGACATCGACTACGAGCTGAGGACGGCGATCAAATCTCAAGCTTTAGCCGACTTTGTGGCCGATTTCAACCCGACACTGGAACAAGAAGCCACGAAGGAGGCCAAACACCTAAAAATCGAAGAAGACAGGGGCACATGGCAACTCCATACGGACGGAGCGTCAAATGTAAGAGGACTCGGCATAGGCATCGTGCTAAAATCACCACAAGGGGACCATATAGCTGTAATACCCCTCATTTTTAGTAAGGGTATTTGGGTAATTTCCCAAACCCTTGTCAATTATTCGGGACGCGTTAGGCGAAGTTCTGAATTTTTGTAGCTCGTGTTCGATCTCTGTATTATTTCCCTGAGAGGTATAAAATACATTCGACCTATTTTCGGGGCTTAGAATATTTGTTTGGGTACAAATATTTAAGATTCGGGGTTTTAAACCCATGCCAAACCTTTTCCCGGGTAAACAGACGCGAAAAGGGCAATTCCGCGACCGCGGAAGAATTTCCGCGACCGCGGAATAATAGCTCCCAGAGGAGCTGGGCTTTGAATTTTCCGCGACCGCGGAAATGTGCAGAGGGCACAGTCGGGCATGCGAGCCACGTGCTCGTCGTCGCCGTCGATCCCTCGCTCCACCGTTGATCTTGTCAGGCTGCTCTCTCTCCTTGACCTATAAATGGGAGCCGATTCGGAGGGTTGAGAGCAATCCAAATCCCGATCTCTCTCTCCCAAGGTGCTTGTTGCCGGAGTTCGAGCTTTCGCCGAAAAATTTGAAGTCATCGTCGGAGCTCTCGTTAGAGGTGGTGGTGCTCGTAGGGTGGTTGCATTGGAGGCGCAAAGGAGGTCGGAAGTGAAGCCGCCGTGAATCGAGCCCCAAGGAGTCCCCGCCGGTGAGTTCCTCGTTATTTTGGGTCGCCGGAGTTCATGTCCGCGATCGCGGACATGAACTGCCCCGACCGCGGCTGTGACAAGGTCGGCCGTGCCCACGGCCGCTGCCTTTCGCACTCGCGGACACTCGTCCTCGACGACCGCGGATTGCCTGGGCAATCGCGATCGTGGCCTTGGGTATTGCCGGTCTCGGTCGAGACTTTTGTTCCTTCGATTTGGTTCATTCTTCCTTAGATTCGTATATTTTAGTTGTCGAATCTAACCTAGGGTTTTGTTGTGGGGTCGTTGTCCGTAGGAATCTGTAATCCGGTTCCCGTTCGCGTTCCGGACCCAGAAACCCGTCGTCACTCAATCATTCGTCTAGTCTAAAACAAGTGGCGGTTCGGTCTTGCTTAATCATTCCATATTCTATTAATTATCAATTGCTTTTAATTGTTAATTAAATAGGAGTGAACTGTTGTTTTCGTTTGGGAACAGATTTGATAAACATATTTGATACGATTAAAATGTGATATTATAATAGGTTGTATATATTGCTAGAAACAATGCTTATATCTGTGATGACCGTAATGGTTTTGTTGTGGATTTAAATGTAAACTTAAATGCTAGATTAGCACGAGTATTCGTAGGAACGTTAATTCCTTATGAGGATTAATCATTTCTTTATAACTCAGTATTAGTATAACAATTCTCTAAGGTTTTCCAGATCATGACCCATTGCTTCTTACCCACCTGTAAGGATAAAAAGTGGTCAGCACCTTGCTAGTGCCATTGGGTGGCGTAATGTCACCCTGTAACATCCCAGGCCAAGCTACCCCAGCCACCAAGCCGCCCAGCCACCCAACGGTGCCGGCGCCGGTACTGGTGCCGCCTGGTTGTCCAAGGGCATGCAACCCACACACCCAACCCTTCCCCCATTTAAATGAGTACGTTGTTGCCCACGGGGATCGAACCTGGGACCTTTAGATACAAGGGCAATGCCTTACCACTTGTATCACCAATTGCGCTGCATGCAGCACAATTGGTGATACAAGTGGTAAGGCATTGCCCTTGTATCTAAAGGTCTCGGGTTCGGAACGGGAAGGCATTGCCCTTGTATACAAGTGGTAAGGCATTGCACTCGCGGACACTCGTCCTCGACGATCGCGGATTGCCTGGGCAATCGCAATCGTGGCCTTGGGTATTGCCGGTCTCGGTCGGGACTTTTGTTCCTTCGATTTGGTTCGTTCTTCCTTAGATTCGTTTATTTTAGTTGTCGAATATAACCTAGGGTTTCGTTGTGGGGTCGTTGTCCGTAGGAATCTGTAATCCGATTCCCGTTCCCGTTCCGGACCCAGATACAAGGGCAATGCCTTACCCCAACCCATCCTTGGTAGCTCCTCCTAATTAATTAGGAGCGTAATTGGTAACAAGCAATGCTTTGGCCGCTTGTTAAAGGGTGAGGTCTCGAGTTCGAGACTTACCAACAACCTCTTGGAAATAGCTTCCTAATTAATTAGGAGGAGCTACCAAGGATGGGTTGGGGTGTATGGGCTGCAGCCCTGTGATGGGCCGGCCCAAGTGGCTGAGGTATTACACACCCTGTGTTAAACTTTCGTAGTCACTCGAGATCATAAACTTTCGTAGTCACTCGATATGGTAAACTTTCGTAGTTACTCGAGATGATATATTTATATGATAAAAGCTTGTAACGTAAATGTGCGTTTTGGAATTAAATAAGATAAGTGCGATTATGCACATAATTAATATACCCTCGGGCGAGGAGTACAACTTGGAAACTCGCCTAGACTTCTATTAGAGTAAGTCCTCCTTCCAAATCTGAATTCGCATTACGCGGTGAGGTTGGTCGTGGACCCAAATGTTCAAGTCTTTTTAAACGCTTGTGTGAAATTATAATGTTCCCAAACATTTGTCATACTTTCCCGCAAGACTCAATCTTTTGGAGTCTTCTCTTCATACGTTTCCCTTAAGACCCAATTCCTTGGAGTCTTCTTTTAGTGCATGTCTAAACCTTAATCATTCCGTGAAAATTCCGGGTTATATATCGTTCCTTCGGTTGTTATTCGAGGGACAATGATAGTAAATGGTTACGATCACTAGAACCATTTGTTTTCACCCTTGCATAGTCTTTCATTAGACTAACCAACTGGTTTTATTCCTTGCATGGTTGGCTGGTTTCATCCGTCCTATACGGCACATCAGTGGTCGGTTCCCGAGGACTCGAAGTAAACAAATTGAAGAAGAGACTTGCAGTCGTAGATTTAAGTGCCGGTATTTCTAGATCATTAAGTATTACTTTAATATGTATTTTTATAACCTAGTCATGTATTAGGTTTATTCTTAAAGTCTTCCGCTGTGTCATTTATAAGTTTTCCTCTGGGATTTCACTCTGTTGTAAAACACTCCTCTCGTATTGGGAGAAATCTTTTAATAAAAGTATTGAGGTTTATATGAAAATGTCTTCCGCTGTTTAATCCTTCGTTGTGGCACTACCGATATAAATCGGGGGTGTTACAATAGCCCAAGCTGTGAGATGTGAATGTGAAGCGACCAACAATGAAGCAGAATATGAAGCCCTCGTATTTGGATTAACACTCGCACACGATCTCGCAATTCTGGACATAGAGGTGACATGCGACTCTCTTTTAATCGTCAACCAAGTACAAGGTTCGTATGTTGCAAAAGACGACAAAATGATGGCATACCTAGATATCGTCAAAAAATTGGCAAGCAAGTTCCAAAGCTTCACCATCCGACAAGTCCCACATGACCTCAACACACAAGCCGACGCCCTAGCAAACCTTGGCTCCACCTTGCATCCTAACGACTTCCGCACCATTCCATTAGCACATATCACCACGCCTGCCGTCCCCAAAGCCTTCAAGACACCTAATCCTAACGACATTCAGACGACGAACGAGCTACTCCTAGAAGAAGTCGTCTCAGCAGAGATAGGCGACCATACAGAAGAAGACTTAGTAGGCGACCAAGATGATTGGACCACCCCCTACGTCAAGTGACACAAAGATGGAACTCTCCCAGCAGACAAAACGGAAGCTAAAAGACTCAAGGTACAAGTTGTAACCTTTGATTTTAAAGATAACGTATTGTTCAAACGATCTGTCACATGCCTATACCTACGTTGCCTTGAAACACCCGAGGTACAACGCATCTTACAATCCCTTCACGATGGAGAATGTGGGAACCACGCTGGAGGACGCAGCCTATCCGGCAAAGCCCTCAGGACAGGTTACTACTGGCCCACAATGAACAAGGATGCGACAGATTACGTCAGAAAATGCGACGCCTGCCAACGGCACGCACCCGTCACACATCAGCCATCAGAGATGCTTCATCCGACTCTAGCTCCCTAGCCCTTCATGCGATGTGGGATGGACATCGTCGGGAAATTACCACCAGCGTCAGGACAACGCGTCTACTTCCTGGCCATGACTGACTACTTCTCTAAATGGATAAAGGCTGAAGCGTATCGAGAGCCAGACACAATCCTTCTGTAAATAGTGGAACATCACATTGGTTACATCCACGCCAAGATACCCACAATCCAATGGTCAAGCGAAGTCCAGCAATAAGATCATCATCAACAATATCAAAAAACCCCTCATAGGGGCAAAAGGCAAATGGGCCGACGAGCTCCCTTTAATATTATGGTCCGATAGGACGATGCCTAAAAGCGCAACAGGACAAAATTATTTTTTCGCTAGTCTATGGAAGTGAAGCAGTCATCCCCACTGAGCTACTCGTCCCAACTGCCAGATACGGACTCCAAACCCCAGAACAAAACGACGTCGAGTTGGCTCATAACCTCGACACCGTCAACGAGACCAGAGAAAAAGCTAGGATCCGAATGGTCCAATACCAACAACAAGTAGCCCGGAGCTACAACAAGAACGTCCGAGTTAAAGTCTTCAAGTTAGGAGACTGAGTCCTAAGGAAAACATTCCAAAACACCAGAGATCCAACCGACGGAAAGCTAGCACCCTAATGGGAAGGACCTTACCTTATCAAAGAAGTCATTGGACAGGAGCATATCGATTAGAAACAAAGGATGGACAATCGATCCCCAGAAGCCGGAACGCGACCCACTTAAATTTGTATCATTTCTGAACTCTTTTCCTTTCACATTTTTAAACGTCTAGTCAATTACATTCGATTAGATTCCGATCACTGACTTAAGCATCGGAGGGCCGTTGGGTCACCCCCAACGGTCGCCCCAAGACCTTTGTTTTGTGTACTTTTGACAAAATCTGAACATGAACAAGAGGCCTCGAAGACACAACTTGACATTCAAGAGGATATCCTTACTATACATAAAACAATGCTTACAACATACAAATCGATCGATACACATGGAATAGAGGAACAAAATAAAACACTCCATTTTACAAAAGGCTTGTTCCATCCCATGTACTCGTCCTTTTTATACATTACAAACTACTCTTCCCTGGACAAACAAAAAGCATGCCACACTAACATTTACAACTACAGGTCGTTACGACCACACACTACGGCCAAGGCGCAAAAATGACAGAATCCATCTGTAGAAACAGAACACGCAAGACAAACGCAAAACAAACACAAGGCACATCGCAAACGATCAAAGCATTTTACAGAATACGCGACCCGCGATAGTGGACGGGTCGCCAAAACATTGTCCATCCCATGTCCACGATGGGGCACAACATACTACCTAAAACACTTAGACGTCCACAAACACCAAAAGAAAACAATGTCATTTGCTAAAACAAAGATCAGGACTCGCCTGACCTCTCATCAACTTCTGTAGGGACGACATTTTGGCCCTCGGTCGCCTCAGGAAGCCCCTTCGACACATCCCCAACAGCTTCCTCGACCGCCACGGGAACAATCTCCTCTCCTTGGTCATCCTCACCAAGTCCCATCAACTTGAACATCTCATTGCCAGGATTGCCACTAGGGTACAAAAGATCCATATTCGCCCTCGCATCCTCAATCTTCCAAGACGAATGGGCCCCCGATGCATACTCCTTCATCATCTCAATACGGGACTTGAAGTAAAAATACGTCCTAACATCGGTGACGACCTGAGCATCCTTCAAACGGACATCGTCGAAACTACTCTCAAGCTCCCCAAAACGGGTTTGCAACTCAACCAGCTTCTTCTCAATCTCCACCAGTTTCTTATCGGCCAACGCTTGCTTGCTCTCGGCCGCCTTGACACGCCAACTAGCCACCTCCAACTGGCCCTCGACCTCGGCTATCCGCCTCTCAACACTGTCGCTCAACTCTTGCACATTAGAAAACGCGACAAGTGAATACTGAAGGGCCTGTGAAACGACAAAACATGTAAAAAACATTGAAAGCATGTACATTGGCAGAAACACTTCATACTAAGGTTTTTTTTTCTACTTACTCGCCAGGCGGCCACCCCGGCCTCATCAATACAATCAACGGGATGCAAATCACCAATCTTCTTTATAGCCTCAGGGTCTAGAGTATGAAGCAGATCCTCCAAATCTCTCTTCTTCACCATGCCTACTGAAAGTTCTGGGGCACCCGTCGCTTTCCTCTTCGCCCCTGAAGTTTTAGATGACGGCGAGTCTAAGGCGATGATCTTAGCCGACGAAAGAGCATTGGCTTCGAACTTAGCCGACGAAGACACTTTCGCCGCCAGCTTTTGGTCCAGGAGACTCTTTTTGGACAAACGAGCACTCGACCTTGCACCCCGGGATACTGCTAGGCAAGTACAAATGAATAAGCATATGGTCACTCCAAAGACCATCCACATGCATACCTGAAGGAACGAACAGGTGCCTTTAGTGACAGAAGTGGACGGAGTCGCCATACTCGGAGGAAGGGCTAATTCACGTTCTTGAACGACCTGTCGGCCTCTGAAAAGTCAAGCAAAACCTCAGTAACTGCAGCAAAGTCGGAATATGTCTTCTCCTCTGGGCTTGGCACTGAAAAAAGAAACACGTAAGCACCAGGTAACAAAGCATAAAAATTCAGAGACTAACACGATACATGTCGTCCTCCAAACATCGCGTAAGAAAGAGCAGTCAAATCCCCCCTCAAGCGACTTCTTTTCAACAAAGAAAAATCGCGACCTCCATCCGCGATCGTTCACATTAAGGTGTAAGGCGATTGGCTGCCTATCTGGCCTAAGACGCAATTGAAAGCGAGAAGAACCCCGACTACTCAAGTAGTACGAATACCAAAGAGCATCGAAGTCGAAATCAATTTCAACACTAGACACCAAAAGATCGACTACCCTAAGAAGACGCCATGCATGTGGCAAGGTTAAGGACATACAAGAAATTTCTCACCAGATTTGAGAACGGAAAAGAGTGGCCTATTCTGAGGGGGTATTCGAAGAAACAAACCCACCCATCGCGACACCAGTCAGCCCGTTCTTGGGGTAAAGGGAGACGAGCGACTGTCTCAGAAGGAAACTGACGCACTTCTAAGATCACATCCAACTCCGATTGGGTTAGGGTCCCAGCCAGGGAGTCCTCCGAACTGAGGAGATTCGAGGGGGAGAACTCGCTACTTTTCCCACCGACGCTAGAAGAAGAAGCTCTAGACTTCTTTGATCTCGGAAACGACATGGTGCAAGCAGAATGGTAAAGAGTTCAGAAAAAGTTCTTACCTTTGAAACAGAAAACCTTTCGAGAAACAAGAGAGGGGATGATGAAAAGAAAGGGAAGTGATGGCCATTTATGGGAAACTGCTCATCCTGCGGTCAAATCCATCAACCAATGAGAGAGCAACACGTCAGCGATCCATGGCAGCAAATCGGCAGGGAAAAGATCACGTCCAAAAAAAGCAGAAGAGGAAGAAATCCAACCACCCCTCAACTTCCATCTTTGGCCCGGTTCGATTCCTTGGGGCAATTGTTGGGCCTCATTCTCAACGGACTCTCAAATGAAGCGGCCCAATAAGTGAAGTGATCTTCTCGTCCTGAAGCGACCAGCGATTAAGCGACCAGCGATCAGAGGACGAAGCAAGGATCACGGCAACGAAATAATCGGAGACGTTACAAAAAACCCAGATCACAGAGGATGATACATCCTTCCATATAACGGTTACAAACCTGCATAATCAGACCATAAATGCCATAAGATCATGGTAATCTAGTAATGAAAGCTATCAAGCGAAGATCACGGGGAAGAAACGGCTAGTTCTAGCTTTGAAGAATTGAATGTATATAAAAGGGGGAGAAATCATTGTAAAAGACACACGAATTAGACATAATACAGACAAATACTCTCCTATTTGCATTCATCTGAATTCTCTAGTTCGAATTCGCGTTTTAGTACTGAAGCGACCGACATCCAGCTCTTTTGATTCGACCGATCTCTCGTTCAGGGGAGATAAGCCAGTCTTGTCATTCTTTTAAATCTTATTACGTTTATATCTCCAGTTGATTTGGATTATCTAGATATTGCTAATCTAATTATTGTCTAGTTGCCCTTCTTTAAGCGATTCAGGTCGGTTCGATCTTTTTCGCCCAAAACAGCTAGCATATATACACAACCTAATAAAAATGTTCATTTTATACAACATTTTATACACACAAGTTCTCAAACGAGAAATTAAGAATATTTATCTCAACTTAATTAAGACAATAGATTAATTGTCAATTAAAAAAATATGAAATAAATTAGCAAGAGCAAACCGCCACTTGCCTTGAATCACAGAGAGATGAACGGTATCACGGTGATGGTTGTTTCTGAGTAGCAACTTGAATTCCTGCTCTATTTCCGTTACAGAAGCAAATCTGAGACGTATCCGAATCTCAAAAAAAAAAATATAATTAGATAATTTATTTATTACTGAATTTTGGAAGGGTATAGGTCTCAAGATTTAAATTGAATTAATTTATCTCCTATTAATTCAATTTTCAAGGCTTAATCGGTATGACGATTATCTATACGATTAAAAATCAATTAATCGTATATTCTAAATAATCTTGATATAAATAAATTAATAAAATAATTTATTTATAATCCTAAAATTTTCTAAGTCAAAATATTATCTAAATGAATAGTCATAATTTACCCATTCATAATATAAGATAATATTATAACAATTATAATTAATTTAATTTTAATTTTCATAAAATCAAATTAATCCTAAAATATTTTTCAATAATCCAGATTAATTAAATTAATCCAGATTAGGCCACAAAACAATTAAATCAACAAAAATACCCAATTTCCCAATTCGAACCAACCTTCCTCGGACTCACAAGCGACACCACCGGATTTTTGGGACAAATTGAGCCTCGTCAGTGTGTCACCGGCGTCGGGGATAGAGGGATGTTTCTGGGGACAACTAGATGAAGCAAATGGTACCAACAATTGCAAGAACAAAGCTTCAACGAGCTCGAATTTCTCTGAAGAACAACCGGTATCGGGGATTTAGGGTTCTTGGGAGTTTTCTTGAAATTGGATCCTCCAACTCCATAGACGCAATCCCGCAAATCGCTCCACCCATTTCAAGCCAAATCGGTTCAATTTTGAAAAATATCAATTCGGCCTTCATGACGACGCGTGCGGGTCTTGGGCAAAATCCCGTCGATTTCGTGGTCATTGAATCCAATTAAATGATGGATTACGTCCGTGATGAGATCATATTAAATTCCCACTGTTCAATTTGCAAAATCGAGCTCGAATCGTGGCTCAAATCCGCCATTGAAGAGCTCCTTGGAGCTGCGTGTTAATGGAGGGAAGGAGGCTGGGGAAGAAGACAACTTTTAGGCTTATTTACACACGGCCCCCCTTATTTGGCCTATTTGCACAATTTTGCCAAACTTTCTTAAGTTGTGGCAAAAATGCCCTTATTTTAACTTTTAAAAATCAAAAAACTTTCCCAAATTTATTTATTTTAATTCTCTAAGTTTATAATATCATTTTAACCCAAAATTAAAGTGTATAAAAATTTAACTTAAGTTAAGTAAGCTTAAGTCACTTTTCTTATGACTTTAACCATATTTAATCCTTAACAAAAATTTGTTAAACTTGATTTACAAATTCTAAGTCAAAATTGATAAGTTTTATCTAAAATATAAGTAACATAAGGTTAATCATAATTTAGACCATTCTTAGCTTAAAGAAATACTTAGGACAATTATTACTTTATCCCCTTATGGACAACATAATAATTCTTATGTCCTTTATTATTATTTAAAATTTAAAATTACAACCATTGTTATACTTATTTAATTATTTTAACACAATATTATTATTCATATGATAATTTATGCCAAAAATTATCATAAATAACCTTTGAACCTAAGTTCATGAAAATTTAAATTACTCCTCTAGAAGAAATAAAATAAATTTCAAACTTTTATTTTTATCAAATTAAAATACATATGAATTTACATTAATACCCTTATGATAAAATGAAGGTTATTACATACACGACGTGATCTCCAACAAGGCTAAAGCGACATTCGAACGTAGAGATTAGGTTTCAAATGACAAACCCATGTATCTTGTTCATTCAAAGATTATTAATACTATTGCAGAAGTTTCTGATATATGTGGAAAACATACTCCGCAGCTAAACGACACGCTAAGGAAAGCGAATGAGATCTCCACATGGCGACAATCGGGCAAAAACTCAACATTGGGGACATGCCCACTATCACCTTCGACGATTCAGGAGCCAACGAGCTCGGCCCACATCATGATGGCTTGGTTATATCTCTCTATTGGCAATTGTTTGATCTCTTGACTACTAATTGACACTGGAAGATACACATACTTGTTGATGCTAGATGCCCTAAAACGTATGGGACTCAACGAGGATGATCTCGTTAGAAAATCGACTTTGCTCGTCGAATTTAGTGGGGAAGTCAAACATACTTTGGGTGAAATAGTGATGACCACGTACGGTAGAGGTTTCAATCAATAGGTAAAGTTCCTTGCACTCGACCGCCCTTCACCGTACAACGTAATCCTTGGTAGACCCTGGATGCATGCCATGAAAGTTGTACCCTCAAGATATCATCAATTCATAAAGTTTTCAACAAAGTGGGGGTACATCGATCCAGAAATGAAACAACTCGATGAGATCACAACTCGATGAAATAAAGGGTGACCTACGATCTGCCAAAGAATGCTATGACACATCGATGAAAGCGGTAGCCGAAACAGATCATAGCAATTATAAAGCGATGAGGGACCAATGCGATACATCGATCCAGAAATGAAACAACTCGATGAGATCACACTCGATCCCTCGAAGCCAAAGAAAACGGTAAGATCTGGGTCGGACCTAAAGAACGTAAACCGACAACGCCTGGTTGAATTCCTACGACTCAATGTCGACTACTTTGCGTCGTCACATGAGGAAATGATAGAGATTAGCCCAAGCGTAATTACTCATAAGCTAATAGTCTACTCACCCTACCCACACGTGAAGCAAAAACGTTGAAATTCGAGCTTGAGCAAAACGAAATCGTCGAGGACGAAGTAAAAAACCTACTGGAGAAATGAAAAACAAAAGAAGTAAAATATCCTGAATGGATAGCTAACGTTGTCATAGTGCAAAAAAAGAACGACATGTGAAGAGTCTGCATCAATTTTACAAACCTCGACAAGGCATGTCCAAAAGACTCCTTCCTCATGTCGCATATCGACGCAATGGTCGACGCGACAACAAAACAATAAATTCTTACGTTCATGGACGCCTTTACTGGCTATAACGTGATCCTCATAGATCCTGACGACCAAGAAAAAACAACCTTCATCACGAGCCAAGGTAAGTATTGTTACAATGATATGTTGTTCGAACAAAAAAGTTTGGGGCAACATACCAAAGGCATGTAGACAAAATCTTGTGCAGATTCGACTTTCCACCACAAATCGTACGAGACAATGGATTCCAATTCATAAGTGATCGCACAAGATCCTTTTGCAAACAATGGAACTTCAACTTGGACACCTCAACTCCTCTCTACCCAAAATCCAATGGCCAAGCCATGTTAAGTAACAAAATCATTATCAATAATCTCAAAAAACGACTCAAAGGAGCCAAAAGAAAATGGGCCGATGAGCTGCCTCTTATAATCTAATCTGACAGGACCACCCCTATGACCACCACAACAAAATCACATTTTTCCTTAGTATATGGATGTGTTGTCATCACAATTGATATACTCAAACTGACTGCCAGGTATGGCTTACAAACCGAAGACCAAATAGCATCGAGTTGTCTCACAACCTTGACACGGTCAGTGAACACAAAGAAAAAGCAAGAGTGCGGATGGGAAGGGCCCTACCTAATAAATGACATAGTCAGTCAAGGAGCATATCAACTCGAAACCCACGATCGCCTACCTATACCAAGAAGTTGGAACGCGGCCTGATCGGCACTATTTTATAGTGCATATCTAGGAGTTATTACCAGGTTTGAGGTGCCATTTGGATGGGTTTAGAGCACAATTGTGGAGTTGAGAGTTAGAGACTAGAAGTAAAGAAATCATGGGATTTACAGAGGTTTGAAGTGCATTGAAGAGTAGAAGAACAGTGGGTTGAATTCAAATTGTTCGTTCTCTTTACTCAGATGTCCAAATGGAGTGATTCCAATTCGAGGAGTTAGATCTTGAAGTCTACTACAAGTCCTCAAAATATGAGCGCAATCCGAGTTTGGAATCAAAGGTTATGGCATTTTTACTAAAGTGTCGCAGAAGCTGAAGAAGACACCGTCACCGCACCCCGCGGTGGGATGAACGCACCCCGCGGCGAACCTTACAGAGAAGAGGCCGTGATTCTGGAGTACCACCGAACCCCACGGTGGGTGTCACCGCACCCATCGGTGGCGACGCGCTGAAGATATTTCCGAGTTTTTATTTCCCGTTTTATTTTATTTCCGAGACTTTGTTTCCAAGTTTGTTTATTTCTTTTCTTTATTTCTGAATTATTTCCTTAGTATTTAAGTTAAGTTTAAGACTCTTTTAGAGGATCTATTCTCTAACCCTAGTTGTCACTTTTCATAGTTTTTCTCTCACAAACCCTAATGGAGAACTAAACCTCCATTGTTGCACTTGACAGTTTGAAGCCAGCAATTGATTGGTTGTGAGTTTTCTACTCTTGTTCGTTTTTCTATCTAGTTGGATTAATTTTCTTGTGCTTGAATGTTTATTGGTTTATGTTGATTTATCTAGACTGATCACCTAGGTTATTGATATCTTCCATATAGCTAGGACTTGTGATTCCGGGTTCGGGTTGCATATCTAGTAGCAAACACGATTTACATAAGCGGGTTGCGAGTGTCCATCGTGAGAGAGAGTTAATTGCATGTTATAGTAACGGGTTGTTTCTATTGCATGTATCTTGTTGAATCCTTGGTTGAATGCTATTGCTTTATTGAGTCTTGAAGGTTTTCGGATTTGATTTGGTAATAAGTACTATTAGGGCTGGTAGAACTAATAGTTACCTAAGATTGGGATAAGGACAACTAAAGGAAAGATAAGAACTTGAGATTAATAGAATTCAGTGATCAACCATATCTTTTATTGTGTGGATCTTTGTCAGGTGTGACGTTTTTCCCCACCATATTCACAACCTTTACTTGCGAATTTGTTTACTTGTTTTCTTGCTTTATTTACTTGGTTACTAAGAAACTCATACAACAACCCCCCCCCCCCCCCCTAGTTCCTAGTTGGTAGTTTACGAAACACAAGAATTGATAACTTGATTCCCTGTGGGATCGACCCTGACTTGTTTGCTATACTCTTTAGTAGGTACTTTAGGATTTCTTTGATTAGGCATACGACTTTAAGCCTGTCAAATTTGGCGCCGTTGCCGGGGAGTCAAAATTTTTATTTTTGTGTGTTTGTTTGTTACCAACTTTGGTGTTGACCTATCTTATGGTCGACACCCGTGCTATTGATAGTCCACTTGTTGATTTAGATCCAGAGATCGACATGACGTTCCACAGGAACCGCAGAGAACACACCGCCCTACAAGTTGCAATGGGTGACCAAACACTTCGGCAATTGACTGCACCGAATCTGACTATGCAACCACTAGCTGTGACAATCCCCGCCATAGGAGATGGTGTGAATTTTGAACTGAAGTCGGGGCTGATTCATTTGCTCCCAACTTTCCATGGGCTGGATGGAGAGGACCCAATCAAGCATATGGGTAAATTCCACACTGTCTGCATGAGCATGAAACTGGCGAACGTCACTGAGGAGCAAATCAAGATGAGAGCTTTTGGGTTCACCCTCAAAGACGCAGCCGATGATTGGTACTACCATCTATCCACTGGAAGTATAGACACGTGGAACAAGCTTCACAAGGCCTTTCTTGAAAAATAATTTCCCGCCAAGAAGGCGAATAGCTTGAAGAAGGCTATAAGCAACATTCAGCAAGAGGAGGACGAGACTCTATACGAGTATTATGAGAGGTTCAAGAGACTTTGCTCAAGCTGCCCATTCCACGGGTACACAAATCAAGATCTAGTGCTTCATCTTTACAATGGTCTGCTGGACAATGAAAGAAGGATTGTTGACGCTGCATGTGGTGGCAACATTCTTAACACAACTCCGGGGGCAGCCATGGAAAATATTCAGGAGATGGCAGAGGGGACAAGAAATTTTGGTAGAACTTCTACCAAGAGAGGAGTCAATGCTGTGAACTCCAATCGCTCAGAGCTAGCAAGCGAGATTGCCGAATTGAAGGACATGGTGAGGAGACTAACGCTGCAAGGAACTCCTCAACAACTCAAAGCATGTGGGATTTGTGCTGATCAATTCCACCCTACCGATGCATGTCCTCAATTGCAAGATGATCTGAATGCTGAGGTGAACCATGTAGGGGGTTATGGACCTCCAAGACCTCGGAACAATCCATACTCCACCACTTATAATCCGGGGTGGAGAGACCACCCGAATTTCAGATGGAGGGATCAACCGAATCAACAACAACAACCTCAGTTTCAACAACAACAGCAGCCAAGACCTCAATTTCTACAAAGGTCGCAAGATCCACAACCGGGTACGTCTGCTTCAACTGAAGATATGCTCCAAGCTTTGATGAAACATTTCACTACTCATGTTCAAGCTACGGGGTCAAGCATAAAGAATTTGGAGACGCAGATGAGCCAAATGGCTGAAGCCATCACGAGGATCGATGTAAAGATGTGGGGAAATCTACCATCTCAAACGGTAGTTAACCCACGGGCAAATGTTAGTGATGTAACCCTCCGAAGTGGAAAGCAATTGTCTGTCGCTCCTAGTGCTGAGAATGACGATTCAGGAGAAGAAGAGTTTCTGGAGGATCACCGCACCCAGCGGCAAGAGGACCGCACCCGCGGCGAGAATGAAGAAGAGGAACAGAATGCTCTGTCGAGTCCACCGCACCCCGCGGTGACGGTACTGTTTCTCGAGATTTTTCTGGGGATGCACCACACCCCGCGGTGGCTTCTGACCGCACCGGCGGCGAATCTTCTAGAGCTGTTAATGAGCCTTATGTGGACACCTACGTTCGTCCATACTTTCCTCCTCTCGGTTCCGAAAAGCCACCCGCCCCATTCCCAGAGGCGCTCAAGGAGAGAAGGGTCATCGACGACAAGGACCTTTTCGAAACATTCAGCAAGTGCGAGGTAAACATCCCTTTACTCAAACTTGTTAAAAGTATTCCCAAATATGCTCGATTCTTGAAGGAACTTTGCACAATCAAGAGGAAACAGAAGCAGAAGAAAAAGAAGCAGGTCCAGGTGAGCGAGTAAGTATCCGCTGTGTTTCAAAGGCATATGCCCAAGAAGTGCAGTGATCCAGGTATGTTCTCTATCCCTTGCATCATTGGTGAGACAAAAATTGATAAAGCTATGCTAGATCTTGGTGCAGCTATTAATGTCTTACCATTGTCATTTTATGAGTCTCTTGGTCTGCCACCACTACAAGACACTAGGCTAGTTATTCAATTAGCTGATGGAACCAATGTCTACCCGAAAGGGGTTGTTGAAGATGTCCTCATTATGGTAGATAAGCTGATTTTTCCCACTGATTTTTATGTTCTTGATATGGGTGGTGGTATAGGTGCACATATGTTGTTAGGTAGACATTTCATGAAAACTGCAAATACCACAATTGATGTCAGAAGTGGGAAATTAACTATGGAATTTGATGGGGATGGATTTGAATATAACATATATGATGTGAAACCTGTCATGAATGCCTCTTTAAACTTTGTTGATGTAATGAGTCCGAACCCTTTGGATGAATTGCAACCTATAATAGAGGATTCCATAGTTGACTTGCCTGTTGACGGGCTAAAAGTGCGCAATGCAAGTATCGTTGATTAGCCTTATCAAAGTAAAAAGTCCTAACAGACCTACTAAACAGATGTATAGTAAGCAAGCAAGGGTCGAACCCACATGGAAGATCTGATGCAGTATGAAATCGTGAATGACAAGTAACAAGCAAGGGGGGTTTAGTTATCAAGAAACAACAAAGCAAGCAAAGCAAATAAGTTAGGTTGAGTAGAGAAAATATAATGGGGGAAGTAGTCCTACTAGAGCGAGATTCACAATACAGAGATATAATTTGATCACAGAAATCTATTAAATCCAAGTTCTTTTACTATCCTTATAGTTGTTCCCACCCTGATCTTATGCACTATCGATTCTCACAGTTGTCGATAGACTTATTACTATGCCAATGATAAAGCACCACCGATTCTCACAGTTGTCGGTATACTTTACCACCAACAAAGCAATAGCAATACACACAAGGATATAGGATACATGCAAATAGAAAGACACCTTACTACTTAACATGCAGCTGATTCTCACTCACGATTGTACGCTCGGGACCCCTATACGCACAATCATGTATGCCACTAGATGTGCACTCGGAACCCCTATATGCAATCCTAGCAATTGATAAAAAGTATTCAACCTAGTTGATCAGGCTAAGAAGAACAACAAGAAATTAATAATCAATATAACCAAGAGAATCAAACCAACATTTATAAGGATACGAACAAGGAATAGAAATCTCACAAACAAATCAACTGTATTGCTTCAATCGTCTAGTAGAACAAAGGGAAGTTAGATCTCCATTCAAACGAGAATGAAAACTAAGGGAAAAATAACGTCTGATGTAAAGCGAAGTTGTCCTGCCTCTTAACCTAGAAAGAGGGCTTAAATAGTCTTAAGAAAACTAGGTTAAACTAATGTAAACAATAAAGAAAACAGAATAATAAAATAACAAAGTCTGAACGAAATAAAAGGAAATAAATGTCTCTAGGCGCGCGGCATTTAACACGGCCACCGCGGGGCGGTGAGATCCACCGCGGGGCTTCAAGCTTCTCTGGGAGTCACCGCCGGGTCGCGGTGAGGATCGCCGCGGGGCGGTGAACTCGCTCACTCTCTCCTTCAGCTTCTCTTCCTCTCTTTTGCTGCTCTTCATTACTACCAACTATTGGTAGTCTTCTCCAAGTATGCTCCATCTGATCCATCTCCATCCTCATCATCTCCATCTAAGTTGCAAATCCTGGGATATCTTTACTTCTTTCCACAATGTCGGGACTGCAGACTTAGCCTTAAAACTACTCATAAACTCCTTCAAATCATGCTAATAATTGCTAGTAAAGGTGTATGAACTAACACCTATCACCTGTCGGTATTACTGTATCTTCTAACCTACAGGAAGTCACGTCTTCATTGGATGAGAAGGGTGAGTCTCCTACTTCTCTTTTGGGCATTGGCCCTACTGTGCTAACTCCGAGCGAGAAGCTCGTCCCCTCTATGGTGTAGGCCCCTGAAGTTGAGGCTAAACGCCCCCCTGATCGATCTAAGTATGGGGGGGAGGCGACTAAGAAGGTCAAGGTGGAGGAGCCGTTGAAGAAGAAGAATGGTCTAAGGTTCAAACTTTTCCATGATTGGTTCAAGAAGGATGTGCTAAATGAGAGGGTTCCTAAGGAACCTGATGCTATGGATTGAGGTTGTTCAAAGCGGTATGTCATGCGATGACAATAACTAAGGCGCTGTTCGGGAGGCAACCCGAGGCATGTATTATTTTCGTTGCTTTTCCTTCTTTATTTTTGCATTAGTTTTGTTTGTTTTTGCCTTGTTTTTGTTTTTGTTTTTGTTTCCGACTAACCTGCATGGAAGAGACCCATGCTTATTGAAGAAGGTTATTACCACCATTGTAAGTCTCTCCTGTCCCTGCACTAGTCAACCCCCCGAAAAAACCTTAAACCGGGGGGCAAAAAAAAAAAAAAAAAAGATGTTCTACCGAAGGCCAGTTGTCCAGAGTTACCCATGGAGATGGTGCACATCATGTTGTCACGAAGGAAACCTTAGCCCTACACATTACTTGACAACGATGATGGCCCTATAATTGGCAGCTGAGGAGGAGGACCACCAGAGGCCCACACCATGATCATATCTGGGCCTATTTTTTGTGGTCATTGAAGGCCGTGCAACCCCGACGTACATGCTGTACCACTACTCACCAAGTGGTTCCCTATTGGTTGCACGGTAATGAAGACGTTGGAGTTGATGAAGACACCCGCCCAACACCAAAGACCTGTGCATATAGTGTCTACCGCCAGCAACAATTTCAGTGTCCAAGCCAACTCAGCGGCGTTTGTGAGTTATTTTTTGCTCTTCCCTGTGCTTCCACTCTTTTGTCTTTCATTACATTGAGGACAATGTAATGTTTAAGTATGGGGGAGGGTTTTATACTTGCTATGTCGTTGAGAAGAAGAAAAAAAAAATGAAAAAAAGGCAAAAAAAAAAGGCATACATGAAAATCCTGGGATAGGTCGAAAACCCGAAAGGGCGGCTTAGGTAATAAGCAGGTGGCTTGGACCAGCATTAGACTGGGGTAATAATTGGTCAAGAGTGATGTGAGCATATGTGAGCCCATCTATAGAAAAATGAAATGAGTGGCTTGGTGAAAACCCGAAAGGGCGCCTTGGCAAAATGAGTGAAAAGAAGAAGAGTGATTTTTAGGAATCATCATTTTACCTGGCGTGGCGACATAAGAAGAGGTGATATAAGGAGGATTCGGGTAAGTCACTCTGGGAGGCATAAGAAGATAGATGGGAGACTAGGATTAAAATTTATTCACTCTATGGTGTTTGGGATAAGCTTGGGGGAAGTACTCTGCTTTCCTTTTATCTTGGTTGTGTGTGGTGGTGTTGTGTTGTTGTATGTTGTGCTGTGCTTATTGTGTTGGTGCCTGGAGTTTATTGTTAGGTGTGATTATTAGAGGGGTTGATTTTTCTATGCTTCCTGAAACCTTGGGGTTTGAATTGGAGAAGTAGGTTTACTTTAGCTTACTCGAGGACGAGCAAGGTTTAAGCATGGGGGATTTGATCGGCACTATTTTATAGTGCATATCTAGGAGTTATTATCAGGTTTGAGGTGCCATTTGGATGGGTTTAGAGCACAATTGTGGAGTTGAGAGTTAGAGATTAGAAGTAAAGAAATCATGAGATTTACAGAGGTTTGAAGTGCATTGAAGAGTAGAAGAACAGTGGGTTGAATTCAAATTGTTCGTTCTCTTTACTCAGATGTCCAAATGGAGTGATTCCAATTCGAGGATTTAGATCTTGAAGTCTACTGCAAGTCCTCAAAATATGAGCACAATCCAAGTTGGGAATCAAAGGTTATAGCATTTTTACTAAAGTGTCGCAGAAGCTGAAGAAGACACCGTCACCGCACCCCGCGGTGGGATGAACGCACCCCGCGGAGAAACTTACAGAGAAGAGGCCGTGATTCTGGAGTACCACCGCACCCCGCGGTGGGTGTCACCGCACCCAGCGGTGGGTGTCACCGCACCCAACGGTGGCGACGCGCTGAAGATATTTCCGAGTTTTTATTTCCCGTTTTATTTTATTTCTGAGACTTTGCTTCCAAGTTTGTTTATTTCTTTTCTTTATTTCTGAATTATTTCCTTAGTATTTAAGTTAAGTTTAAGACTCTTTTAGAGGATCTATTCTCTAACCCTAGTTGCCACTTTTCATAGTTTTTCTCTCACAAACCCTAATGGAGAACTAAACCTCCATTGTTGCACTTGACAGTTTGAAGCCAGCAATTGATTGGTTGTGAGTTTTCTACTCTTGTTCGTTTTCCTATCTAGTTGGATTAATTTTCTTGTGCTTGAATGTTTATTGGTTTATGTTGATTTATCTAGACTGGTCACCTAGGTTATTGATATCTTCCATATAGCTAGGACTTGTGATTCCGGGTTCGGGTTGCATATCTAGTAGCAAACACGATTTACATAAGCGGGTTGCGAGTGTCCATCGTGAGAGAGAGTTAATTGCAGGTTATAGTAACGGGTTGTTTCTATTGCATGTATCTTGTTGAATCCTTGGTTGAATGCTATTGCTTTATTGAGTCTTGAAGGTTTTCGGATTTGATTTGGTAATAAGTACTATTAGGGCTGGTAGAACTAATAGTTACCTAAGATCGGGATAAGGACAACTAAAGGAAAGATAAGAACTTGAGATTAATAGAATTCAGTGATCAACCATATCTTTTGTTGTGTGGATCTTTGTCAGGTGTGACGTTTTTCCCCACCATATTCACAACCTTTACTTGCGAATTTGTTTACTTGTTTTCTTGCTTTATTTACTTGGTTAATAAGAAACTCATACAACAACCCCCCCTAGTTCCTAGTTGGTAGTTTATGAAACACAAGAATTGATAACCTGATTCCCTGTGGGATCGACCCTGACTTGCTTGCTATACTCTTTAGTAGGTACTTTAGGATTTCTTTGATTAGGCATACGACTTTAAGCCTATCACGGCCCACCTAAAGTTGTATCATTTCTCAAATTTTGTCATTTTGTACATTTCAGTTCGTTACATAGCTTTTTATTTACGATTGCATTTGTTTGAATGTACACTAACTTAAGCATCGGAGGGCCATTGGGGGAGCCGACAAACAATCTTTCATGATTCAAAATGTTTCAATAAAGCAAGTTAACAACAACGAATATCAAGCCATCAAGTTGATCAACACAATACATCTTATAAAACAAAAAAGCACTTACATTACATTACACAATCGATCGGAACAAGGAGAGTCGAGGAACACTTTGTACACGATTGCAAAATTTGCCTACACAAGGAATAAACTTAATAATCCTACACACAACTCTTCTTCGATACACTACAAGTTGTGCAACTAACCATAGAAAAACATTTACAAGTCTACATCATCGATGTCGTTGTCAAAACGGCACGACCAAAATGGTGGACGGGTCACCATAATAGTTATTTATTGGTCGTCACGACGGGACACAAATTCGTAATATTCAACTTGTCTTCCCGATATGGTACTACCACACGTTCACAACCGTTACCATGACGACACACAAAATTACTTCAAAAGAAAATGTTTCATCCAGCACTGGTTACTTTGAATCCCCTAACTATTCAGCAACATCGGGAGTAGTCGACATTTGGTAAACAATAGACAACAGAGCCACCTCCGGACTCACCTCTTCGTGTCATCATCGACTAGATCCTTGACAAGACCAGCAAGGCATTGTATCTCTTCTCCGGGGATGCCAATGTCTGGAGGAACAGGATAATCATCTTATTTTTAATTTCCTCAACATCCCATGTCGAATGATCCCCTCAAAGATATTCATCAATCATCTCGATCCTTGCCTGCAAGGAGAAGTACGTCTCAATGTAGCCAGCATTCTGGGAAAAACGGTCTTATGCCTCAATCAATGTCTTGACTTCGCCCTCCAGCTCAACGATCCGACTCTGGCATTTGGTGACACAATGCCCAGATTGTAAATTTTCTCATCTACCACTTTGAGTATGTTGGTCACCTCGAACACTTGGTTGGATAATCGCTTCTTGTCTTTGGAAAAGTCACCCTGCATTGCGTCCACCGTAACTAAAGCCGAAATGGCATGCTGGAACGATTGAAAAAAAAGTGCACTGAGGAGGTTAGTCGAGATGTGATAGTATATTAATTCTATGAATGAAACAGAACCCTGACAAGACAAAGGTAACTTCCATGCCAACATGTGACGAAGTCGGCTACCTGAGTTTTCTCCAATCTTTTCTCCAGCGATAGAATGCAGAAGATGTCTAAATCAGGGTACATCTTCCATACATTTTCCACCAGAACACGCGATTCCAAGCAAACGGCTTTCCTCTTGAGCCCAGGTGACTGCGACACCGAAGAGTTGGGAAATGAGATCTCCAACAAAGTCATCGACTTGGAATCGATCGCCTGCACCTTCTGGACGATCATATCCTTGGAGGAAATGCAAGCACTTGATCTTCCTGTGCGAGGAACTACCAACACAAGGGATTATAGTAAGACGACTACAATCAAAACAATCGACCAAGATCATACCCTATAGAAAAATGTGGTGCATTTAGACATTGAAACCGATGGAGTCTTCATGGTAGCAGAGTTGGTTGTCGTCTCGGTCAAGTGGTTGATGTTCACAAAGAACCACTCTGAAATAGGATCTTCACGCAAGAGCAATATATATTTTTTTATATATTTTTCGATAAGGTAAAAATTAGACAGGAAAACCACATGGCGGTTTCTCAGTCTATAGCATCCTTGCGGATGAGAACAGTAAGTTCTAAATTATTCCTAAAATCTTCTGAGAAACTTCGATGCGCCAGCTTCGCAATGTAGTCCGCAACCGCATTAGCTTCTCGGAGGACGTGAACAATCTGCACTGAAGAAAACTGTTATAAAATACAAAGGATATCAGAAATGAGGATTTCGATATCCCAAGGACAGTGCCAGAGATTGTTCAAGACGTTAACAATTGTAAGGTTATCACATTCAATTTGGATGTTGTTAAAGCCTAAATCATAAGCTTTAATCAAAGCATTCCTGAAACGCAATGGTTTCTGTTTTTAGAGGGGTTGATATACCTAATTTTTCTCCAAAACTGAACAAGGGTTCTCCTTTGCTATTTCGGAAGAAATACCATAACTAGATTCTCCATTTGTTTTAGTGGATCCATCCGTATTTATTTTAATGAATATTTCTGGCGATTTTTTCCATTTCGCCTTCCGTCGTCTTCTATTCGTGTTAGTTTTTTGTATGTTGTCGGTGTTCAAACAGTCAGGGTTCCATTTCTTTGTTTGTTTCCAATTATGAATTTGGTTGTATATGAAAGTTGGTATGTCCTTAATAGGGTCTCTATCATTGTTTGTTATCCCAAAGCTTTGTTGGTTTCGGTAGAACCAAATTCCCCACCAGGAATTAAGTAGCTCGACAAATTGTGTGTTGTTAGTTTTTTCTCGAATTTCTTCAATTATTTCGTGTTTTTTTTGTTCCCAATATAAATAGATGATAATACCATGCGTCTGGCGGTTAATTTTTTCAATGGTTTTCAAGGTATAGCTACAAGAGAATAAGATATGATTGGTATCTTCCATCTGAGCCCTACATCGAATGCAGCCTGGAGGGATAGATACTCCTTTTTCAGCTAGTCTAGCTTTAGAAGGAAGGCCGTTTTTCAAGATTTTCCAAAGAAAGTTTTTAATCTTTGGATAAGTGTCTAGTTTCCATATCCATGAGGAGTCATGTGCTGTATACCGTTTGTTTTCACTGATCATGTTCATCGCAGATTTGGTAGAGAACCACCCGTTTTTACTGGCTTCCCAGTACATCCTATCTTCTATGTTACTGATTGGGATTGGTATGGATGTGATTTGTTTTGCTATGTTACCTGGTACATATTGTGAGATCTTGTCTTTGTTCCATGTCTTGTCTGGCATAATGAAATCTGCAACCAAGTCATCAATGTTCTGAATTTGTTGGGTGTTGGTGATTTTGTGTAATGGGGTTTTGGATAGCCAGCTATCAGTCCAGAACTTTATAGTTTTCCCATTTCCAACTTGCCAAACTAATCCCTTTTTGAATTCATCTAAGATTCCTGTCATTTTGGACCATTGCCAAGAGCAAGTTCCTTTCTTTTTATAGTATAGAATGTGCTGTGTTTTTAGATACTTTTCAATTATGATTTTTACCCAGCAATTATCCGGTTCTGCCAAGATTTTCCAGAGTAATTTGAATTGAAGTGCTATGTTCATGTCCTTAGTTTTTCGTAGGCCTAGACCTCTTTGTTGAATAGGTTTACAATATTTTTCCCATCCTATAAGGGGTTTATATGATGGATCTTTGTTCTAGAAGAAATTTCTGTTTAATTTGTCAAGTTCATTATGAGTGCTTGTAGGAAGCATAAAGCTTTGCATTAGATAGTTTGGTCTAGATGCAAGATTGGTTTTGATCAATGTTGCTCTCCTTGCCTGGGATAGGGAGTTAGCCTTCCATTTCGTAAGTTGCTTTTGTGTGCTTGTTACAAGATCAGCAAAGGTGTTTGAGTTAACTCTCCCATTAATGATAGGACATCCCAAATATTTTTCAAGAGGGTCATGTTTGTGATTGTAAGGATTCCTTGGATTAACATTTTTTTAGAGCTTGTAACTTTCTTTGTTACCTGAAAGGCTGATTTGTTGAAATTTACTTTTTGTCCAGATATTTTAGAGTAGTCATCAATAATATCCTTAATTTGCTGACAATTTTCTGGATTTGCTTTTGAGAAAATCATGATATCATCCGCAAATGCCAAGAAAGGAATCTGAATTCCTTGTCTGCACATTTGGTAACCGATTGGTTTTCGTGGTCTAGTAGTTATTGCTTGCAGTTTTCGTGCTAGGATTTCCGATCCTAAGATAAATAGAAACGGAGATAGGGGATCTCTCTGTCGTAATCCT
This sequence comes from Rheum nobile, assembly GCA_027886185.1. Classification (NCBI taxonomy): domain Eukaryota; kingdom Viridiplantae; phylum Streptophyta; class Magnoliopsida; order Caryophyllales; family Polygonaceae; genus Rheum; species Rheum nobile. The sequence continues at coordinate 10,443,011 of WOAB01000485.1, forward strand.
CTGGTTGGTTTAAAAATTTCCGTAGGCCCATTGTTAATAAGGACCCAGAATGAAACCATTGTAATACATTCATTGATCCAGCTGATGATTTGTTGGTGAAAACCAAACTTTTCCATAGTGTTAAGAATGAAGTTCCATTCAATTCTATCATATCCTTTTTCCATATCTAATTTAATTACTATGAATCCTTCATTGCCTTGTTTAGTTTTGAAGGAATGAAAAATTTCATGTGCAATTAAAATGTTGTCTTGGATAGCTCTATTTGCAATAAAGGGATGTATAAGTTTTTCCATGGTTTGTTTTAATCTTGTTGTCAGGATTTTTGAGATGATTTTATAGATTGTAGAACATAGACTTATAGGTCTGTATTGGTTTGTAGAGTTAGGGTTGTCACATTTTGGGATCAGTGTTATAAAAGTATGATTTATTTGTTTGAGAAGTTTCCCAGAAAGGAAAAAACTTTTAACTGCTTGTATAACCGAAGGTCCCACAATATCCCAATATTTCTGATAGAATTCTGTTGTCATTCCATCCGGTCTGGGAGATTTATCCGATCCAATATCAAATACAACTTTTTTAATTTCATCGTTTGATACATTTCTAGTTAGTTTTTTGTTATCTTTTGTTGTTATTTCATCTTGAATTAGATCAAGATTTTCCCGTAAGAGTCTTTCATTCATTTCTTCACTTTTGAATCTTTTAATGAAATCATTTCTGATATTCTCTTCTCCAAATATAGTTGTTCCTTCTTGTGTATGAATTTCTTTTATAATTTTCCTATTTCGTCGACCACTAGCTATTCTATGAAAGTAGCTAGCATTTGTGTCTACTAATTTAATATGTTTAATTTTTGCTCTTTGGTTCCAGAAGGTTTTATGGAAATTGAGTAATTTTCCCTTTTTTCAATAAGTCTTACTTGCCTCTATATGAGAGTGTTGTTTGCATTTGTACATATTTCAATTTGGATGTTAGATAGTTGTTTTTCTAGGTTATGGAGTTAGGTGAACACATTACCAAAGGTGTTCTTATTCCAAAGTTGTGCATGTTTTTTTAATAGTTTTGTCTTTGAAACGAGATCAAACATCCTTGATCCATGGTAGTTTGTCCTCCAGGCTTGTTTAACAACATTTCTAAAATCATTTCTTGTCATCCATATTTTTTCGAATTTGAAAGGTTGGTTTTTGAAGTTAGTTACAGATGTAAGCTCAATCGAAATAGGACAATGGTCAGAGCTAGAAAAGGCATAGTTTTTAGTACTTATGTCAGGATACCATTGTAAAATTTGGTGTTGAACTAGTACTCTATCTAGTTTTTCATAGATGTTATTTATGTCCGTTTTGTTTTTTTCGCCAGGTAAAAGTGTTCCATGTAAAGGGGGTATCTATTAGTTCGCATTCGTCTTTGAAGTGTTTTAATCTAGTGAACTTTGTCAGTGGTGGGGTTAAGCCACCCATTTTTTCCGTGTGGTCTTGAATTTCATTTAGATCCCCCATGACTATACAAGGATAGGAACTATTCTTGATGAATTGGATAATAGTCTCCCAGAATTCATTTTTGCATGTTTCGTTGGGAGGGGCATATGTAAGAATAAGCAAAGTTGTAGTGTTTGTGCAAATATTTTTGTATTTAATGCTTACAAAGCGAGTGTTGATGTGATCAACTTCAAGGATTTCATTCATGAGTTGATAGGATTTCCACATGACGCAAATGCCGCTAGAGAAACCATTTGTCGGTATGCAGTGGAAATTGTCAAAACCTGCTTTTTTCCATAGTTTTTCGCTTGGTTCTTTGTTCGTTCGTGTTTCGAATAAGGCAAGTAGTTGAATTCTTTCAATTTTGCAGAATGATTCAATATCCATCCAGATTGTTTTTTCCCAATTTCTCGACAATTCCAGGTTGTAATCTTCATAAAAAACATCTCTTTGAATTGCCCCTTATCCTTAGATTTTGAGGGGTCTTAATTCTAGTTTGACATTCTTTAGTCCTTATCAAAATTGATTTAATAGTCTTCTTAAAAAGACACAAAATTTGTTGATAAGGTTTACTCCTCATGTTAGTACTTTTTCCAGATTGTGGATGTTTGGGAACTACAGTTCTTATTGTTTTATTTTGTTCAGAATCTTTTTTTTTGTGTTTGTCACATGCTTTGGTGGCAAGCATTAGGGGTATAAACCTGTATGAATAGGCATACCCCCAAGTGGTTTTCCCCAACTAATAGGCTGGGGAGATGCTGTAACCATTTTCAATATGCAAAGATAATTTCATATGAACCTGTATATTTGGTTTGGTTTTAGAAATGTGGTAATAGAGATCATTGTCCCAGTCGATCACAAGGTGAAACTGGAACAGGCTTACAGAGAAGTTCAAAGACCTAGACTGAGATAGAGTACTTTTTTTTTCCAATATTCATAAAGTAGGGTTTTCTAATGAGGTCCCCTTTAATGGGATCTTTGTGTACAATTTTTTTTTTGATCTCCAGAATGTTTGTTCAGAGTTGTTTACTCTCCAGAGGTAAATAACTCTATTTTCTGGGACCGAAATTTGTTTGGTTGGTATTTGTTCATAATAAGCTTGTTCCTAGTTACATAGTTGTTCATCTTGTTCCATCTATGGATCTGTTGTTGGATTAATCTTCTGTGCTGGAGCATTCTTTTTGAGGGGTCTGGTCTTTTATCTGCCAAGGCAAACTAAGAGAAAGTCAGAGGTACATTGATCAGGTTGTGATTAAGCAAATTGTAATATATACAGGTAAGGCCCCTTCAAGGGTAAATGATGCGTTCCTGCTTGTGGATGCCGGATCGTGATCTTGGTGGTGAGTCGCGAGTGTCGAATCTGTGGTTGAATGAGTGGAATGCGGTATTTGGGCCTCGTGTGAGTTGGTGAACGCGATGATTGATGGTGGTATTGCGATGGTGAAAGCGATTGTTGGAGGGGATAGATGACTTGAAAAGACAAGTCTTGGGCCGTAGCGTCGGTAGCGGAGTGAAGGGAGATGCGAAGGAAGACTTGGCTTGAAGAATCAAGCAATTGCCGTAGCGTCGGCGGCGGAGTGAAGGAGATGAGAAGACAAAGGTGTTTGACGTCCAATCAAAGGAAGGAGGTGATATGCTCCAAACTTAAGCTTTGATTCAAATTAGACGTAACCTAATACAAAAGGTCGAGATGACCTTTTATAGGAGATAGCGGGACTCGGATGGGCCGAGTCTCTCCTAATGGGATGGCCCACACGACACGCGTGGAACACACACCCCAAAGAAAGACACTGAAAATAATAATGTTCAATAAATACAAAACAATTCAAAGAACGCGTTCATCATTGAATGCGGGGATCTTGAGATAGAACGCGATCTCTGGGCTTGGCTGGAGACGCTTGAAGGAGATCGCGGTCGCTATAACAGATGCGAGAAGTATGACGAAGATCGCGGTCTTTGTGCTCGATGCGAGTAGTGGGAGGAAGATCACGGTCTTCGTACTTGGCCCTTCTGAGCTCACGGTCATGGCTTCTTCTTCTATGGCCGTCATGGAGGACAGGGTCGCATCACCCTCCCCCACTTGGTTGTGAAGCATCCCCGCTTCACCGTCATCGAACTTGTGCTCCTCATACTTTTGCAATTTCACGACGTCGGATGTTGCATGCACGCCATAGTCTCTGGGCAGCTTAAGCTTATAAGCTTTATCGTCAATGGCTTTCACTACGCGGAATGGCCCTTCTCCGCGTGGAGCCAACTGGTGCTTGCGCCGCGATTGGAGTCGGTTATTGTGCAAGTGCACCCAATGGAGGTCTCTGGTGTCGAACATGAATTGACGGCAGCCGCATTTGTGCAAAGAGGCAACAGTCATCCAGTCGATTGTGTGTTGAATGCCACGCAAGGGTGGTTGAGCTTGGGGAGGCGCTTCTGGCAAAGCTTCCCTCATGGGGGTCTTTGGAGTGCAACGCGTTGGCACTAACAGGAAACATGGCGCGTTGCCGTGCAAGGTAGCATGGAGGTCGCGAGGAGGGCCAAGAAGCAAGTTGTGCTCTAAGGTTCCTTTTAACATGGTCTTTGCACCGTCCTGGCCTCTAGATCGCGTCCTTTGGAAGAATGCATTGTTCGGCTACTTGGGTCTACGATGTTGGAAGCATCTCCAGGATCTGAGTAGCGTCGCGTTGAGCTTGACGCGGGCTTTGCTGCTTCCATAGTCTTTTCTCGATCACGCTCGACCTGATCCTGTAAAATCTCATGGAGAGACATAGGTAAGAAAGTCACGTGCTTCCCGTGGTAGGTAAACACATAGGTGTTTAGATACCCATCGTGAAGTACGTGACGATCGGACTGCCATGGATGCCCAAACAAGAGATGGGTGGCGTCCATTGCAATCACATCACATAAAATGGGGTCATGGTAGCGACAAATGGAAAAGGGTATAAGACACTGTCATGAGACAGTGTTACCTGAGCTTGAAGATATCCCTTGTAGGTCATATGGTTGTGGGTAAAGTGTGGTTGGCAGGCTGAGAGGGTTGACCACCTTCTCATTGTTGATGTTTAAGCAGCTGCCACCATCGATGATGACACTTATCGACGCGGTATTAACCAAGCAACGCGTGTGAGAGAGATTCTCGCATTGGTCAACAAGGTTGCCTTCCTTGATGGTTAGAATGCGCCGCGTGACGAGGCTCAATGATGTGCTTGCATGGAGCGCGGTAGCCTCACACGTGTCGGCCTCCTCGGTGTCGTCGTTGAATCCTTCAATTGTCTCAAGTGGGGTCTCCTCCTTGTAAGACTCATCTTTCGCGGCAACAATGGAGAAGAGGACTTGCTTTTTTTTTTGTACAATCCCTTTGGTAGTGACCGCGTCCTCCACACTTGATGCATTCACTGTCATGTGCAGGGTCGTTGCCTTGGGCCGAGGCTTTTGGCGCGGTCGTGCGAGACGCCGTGGAAGTGGGCGTCGCAATTTTGGCGTCCTAGCCTTGGTTATACGCGGTGGATCCTGAGACTGGAACACACACATCAGTAGTAAGGGAGGGACTAGTGTTAGGATCATACTTGCGTTGGCCTTGATGTTGCCAAGATGAGTGCGTGCGGCGGTTGAGCTGGTGGGGCACCTCTACTTCATGGCGTTGTTAGCGGTGCGCGATCGGAGCTGGTTGGTGCGCGTTGGAATCAGCGCGGCGTCACTGTCGCGGCTGGGCATCTCCCTCGCCGCATTGACGATAGTCGCGCGTCCTTCCTTCTCGGCGCGGGCCGCGTGTGCCATGTTCAATGTTGCCCTGGAATGACTGGTTGGGTTGGACCTGGAGCCGCGGTGGCAGATCTAGTCCGCGGGCCAATCGTGCAACTCAAAAGGATCGCCAAGATAGGGGTGATAAGAGCCGGAATTGATCATACCTGAGTCCTCAAATTCCTCATCGTCGAACTCCTGAAAGGCATGATGGATCGTTGGCATCGTGTAGCCATAGCCATAAGAGTCATAGCACGGTGTGCGCGCACTCTGGTGGCCAAGGTGGTCACGGACGTCGAACGTGATGGGTGTTGTGGCAGGTTTCCTCACGCGATGTTCTTCGTGCCGTGGGTGTCCACTTGGGCATCGCGGTGTAGTAGCTTGTCGCGCGTTGTGGCACTATCTGTTGTCTCGCGGTGTGGAGGGTGGTTCATCGCGTTGAACTTGGCGCCGTAACTCCTGTATGGCTTGGAGTTGAGCAACTTGGTGCCGTAAATCTTGTATGGCTTGGAGTTGAGCAACTTGACGCCGTAACTCCTATATCTCGCGTTGTGGCGCGGAGAGCTCCAGATTGGGGGCTTCATTTTGTTGATCTTGTTGTGGCACCAAGGGTGGGTTTGGCGCGTTCTCATTTCCTAAGACAATGTAACCAGACATCGCGAGTAAAAACGAACAAAAGACAACACAACCAAAGATCAAGCAAGCAACGAGCAAGTAACAAGTGTTCACGTAGGAGGCGCGTTCTTTTGGCCGTGAGGGAGGCTTAAGGCAAGCAAAACAAGTGTGATATGCAAGCACAAATCCAAACGAAACCAATTGAATAAAGTCTTAACCTCTTACGTAAACAACACAAACACACAAGAACCAACCTTCAAGGTGTTAACCTAGACGGTGGAGAGATGAAGAAGATGAGCCTAGCCGTTGAGGAAAGAAGGTTGCCTTATTTTGGCTTTCGTTCTCTTTTTTTTTTGAATGTCGTGTTTTTTTTTTTTTTTTAAATGCGACTTTGACTTTTTTTTTGAATTAGAAATTCAAATCCGAGATCATAGTCTTTGATTGAAGATCAGATAAGAATTAAATGAAACAAAATAAAAATAAACGGCTAAGTAACTTATGGAAAGAAATCGCGAGATTTACGCGATATGAGATAGAAGAATATTCAGATTTATGGCGGTCAATCAACAAGAAGATATGGCATTTATGGCATGCGAAATTCACGGAATTAATTAAGCAATTAATTTCAGACTCACAATTGGTAACAAGTGGGCGTTAGGCTTCTTGTTAAAGCGTGAGGTCTCGTGTTCGAGACTCACGAACAACCTCCCAGCCATGGGGATTTGGTTGGGGTACATGGACTGCGGCCCATGGATAGAGAAATGGCTGGCCCGATAAGGTCGGAGCCCCTTGATAACAAGTTTCTAGTCGTGTAAAAACTGCTATGCAAAATATCCAAACAAACTTTAAACCGTAGTCCTAGGTAAGTAAAGGTCGAATCCACAGGGAGGCGGATTCTATCTTAGTATGCAATTTATATGTCAATCCAAAGTAACCAAAGGGGGGTTTTGTGAGTTTAAGTAATCTAAGCATGCAAAAGTAAACAAGCGAAAGAGTTGTGAAATCAGTGATGGGAAAAGCACTTAGTCAAACAACATCCACTATTCGTATGACAAGTTGATCATAGAAAATCATTCAAAATCTCATGCAATGGAAATTCCAATTCCTTTTCAGATATAACTAATAGCACAACCAAATACTATTAGCACTAACTAATTAAACAACCCTGAAACTATCAAGATTCAGTTTAACAATAGCTTTACGGATAGGAATATAGTTGGATACAATTCTAGCATAAAACAACCAGCTTTTATCCTAGAATGTAAATCAATTCTTTTTTGCATAAGACTAGCATAACCAGATACTAGTACGATGCAGTTGCTACTCTGAAATACATATGCTCAACCAGTAACAATCTAGATCTAGCAATAGACCAATAACAACAAACCCTAGATGATCAGACTAGAGATTATCAATATCAATCATAAGCAACTTAAGTAAGAGGAGAGATAAAAACCATGCAATAGATTAAGAACGAGAGTCTCACAACTGAATCAAAACGAAAGCTTCAGCGTCTGACTAAGCAAGAGAGGCTTAGTTCTTCATAACATAGAACGTAGAAAGGAGAAGTAGAATTAGGGTTCCGAGATAGAATCCAAGATAGGCAAACAAGCCTTTTCTCAACCCTTAAATACTAAAGGAAATAAAGCTAAGTTAACCTAAAATGAAATAATAAAAAGTAATAAAATAATGCAAATAAGGAAACGGCGCGGCGGACTTCAGACGTGCACGGCGGGCGCTGCATCCTCCACGGCGGGCGCCGTAATCGCGGCGGGCGCCGTCTTTCCACGGCGGGCGACGTCTTTCCACGGCGGGCGCCGTAATTACATCGTAGCCAATGTTGTTGGATGAGAATTGGCGGCGGTCGCCGTAAGTTGCACGGCGGTCGCCGTGAACTCGTTTCTTCCTCCTTTGTCTCTTCAGCTCCCGAAAGCGTGTCTTCAGCACCTCCTCGCCAATACTTCATAACTCTTTGGCATCTACTACTGGTGGCTTCCTCCTCAGTGTCTCATATGATCTCCAAAATAGCTCAAACACCTCCAAATACACCAACTTTGCCTCCAAATGCCATACACATGAATGTGTCTAAATCTACCCGAATGGCACCAATAAAACCTCTAATGACTCTTACTTAAGCCCTACAAAGTAGTGCTTATCACCCCTCTCATTCAAAGTGTACTTTTATGTAACATCCCCCATCTCTGGGCTGACCCTTTACAGGGCTGCAGCCCATACACCTCAATCCTTCCTTGGTGGCTCCACCTAATTAATAGGCAGCCATCTCCAAGAGGTTGTTCGTGAGTCTCGAACTCGAGACCTTACGCTTTAACAAGAAGCCTTGCGCTCTCTTGTCACCAATTGCGCTACAGCGTAATTGGTGACAAGAGAGCGCAAGGCTTCTTGTTAAAGCGTAAGGTCTCGAGTTCGAGACTCACGAACAACCTCTTGGAGATGGCTGTCTATTAATTAGGTGGAGCCACCAAGGAAGGGTTGGGGTGTATGGGCTGCAGCCCTGTAAAGGGTCAGCCCAGAGATGGGGGATGTTACATAAAATTCCAAAACGAGCATTACGTTATAAGCTTTTAAATCTCCACCCGAGAGATATCGGATCTCCCCGCAAGAGATATCAGACCTCCCCACAAGAGATATAGAAGGGATGAACCTTTGAAGATTTGGCACTAGCGAAGTGCGCCAACCCTGAGTAAGGGTATGGTCATGACCAGAGAGAAAGTACTGGGGAAAATCCACCAAGTACCAGTTATAAAGAAACAGCTAAACCCCCACAAGGTACATAGCGTTCCTAACCACTAGTGCTAACTAAACAGTTCTAGCACAACAATAGTTCGGGATAAATCCACATAAATGCTCTCAAGGCGAACATAAATAATAGCGTTGTTCTAACAGATATACAACCTATTATAATATCATTATTACAGTTTCCAAAACAGTTTATAAAACCATTTCCAAATAAACACAGTAATCATTCCAAATTAATTACTCAGATAAACTGCTGATAATTAATGTAAATATGGAACGATGAGCAAGAGCGAACCGCCACTTGCCTTAATCCGCAGAGTTTGAACGAAGCCTAACGACGAGTTTCCGGGCTCGACACAGGGATAGATCTGGCACACAGATTCCTTCGAATCGACCCATAAAGAAACCCTAAGTTAGATTCGACAAAGACGAGCACGAACGAAAGAAATCGAAAGGAACGACGTCCGATCGAAGGCTACCGAAGCCAAAGCCAACACATGGCAACAGCTGAAGGGCGGCGGGCGCCGCCAGCACCACGGCGGTCGCCGGTGTTCGTGGCGGCGGTCGCCGCCGGCCTTACGGCGGGCGCCGCTACGAACATCGGGAATTTTTACGAGAACTAAAATCTTACCAATGTCGATCGATTTGGTTCGCATTTGCCTTGCTTTGGATTCTAAGCTTCTAAGGGCCTCCAAAGCTTCTCCTTTGCAACTGGAATGACACCAAAACGAGCTCCGACGATCGGCTTCAGACTTTCCGGCGAGAGCTCAGAATTCCGGCGAGACAAGAGTGAGAGATTTGAGCTTCGATTGTGCTCAATTCTGATCTCAAATCACTCCTTAAATATCCCCAACATCAAAGGGGATAATATTGGCCAGCAAAACCACGTGGAGGGCCAAGATCGGAGCGATGCTTCGATCGCCGGTAGCTAGCGAGGCTACGCATGCACAGGTGCGACGGTCGCCGCCTTGGTCGCCGCGGTTGGATTGCTGAAGCGGCAGTCGCTGCTTTTGGGCAGCGGTCGCCGTTTTCCTAGGCCACCTGGCGAGGAGGAAGCTTCGACGAAGGAGTCTGGAGCTGACTTGCGGCGGGCGCCGCCATACCCACGGCGGGCGCCGCCAGGTCACTCCTTATCCGTTGGCTTATGGATAATCTTGGCTTAACCCGGGATAAAAATAATTGTACACGAACGAGTATTAAATCCCAAAGTACGTCGACTGTATATTATTTCACTGAGAAAAATATTACAGAGATTGAGAACATTACAGAATGTCTTTCTGTCTCCGAAATTAATCCCACGTACCAAAACGGCGCTCGGGAAAAATTCCAAAATACCCAAAACTCCAGAATATCCTTACGGAAATACGGGGTATCACATTGTGCACCACATTAGTATATGTTGTGCACTAGATTACTATATTTTGTGCACTGCTTTCACTTTATTTGTGCATCACATTCCTAAAAATTATGCACTATATTAGTAAATGTTAGTCTATGATTGTGAATCAGAGTTATTATGTGCACCTAACTATGTTCATTGTGCACCATGTATACATTTGTCTGTGCACCATTTTACATATTTTTGTGCATCATATTGCTAGGGTTATTTGCATGGTTATATGGCTTTGTTATTTTATTTATAGTTTTTAGTGTGCATTGCTTTATACTGTTATTGTGCACCAACTTAGTTTATGTTGTGCACCACATTGAGATTTGTGTAAGCACCCTGTTTATATATGTTTGGCCATCATGTTGTCATGAGTGTGTTATGTTGTTATTGTGTACCATATTACTGTATGTGTGTGATTTAAATTGTGTTGTTGTTCATAGTTTATGGACAAAACAATCGTCGAAAATATCTTGCTTTAAAAAAGAAGAAGACTACGGTTCGACGGGAGAAAATAAGAATAGTGATGTTGGAACATCTGGTGATGGCAATGAGGATGTTAGTGCCTCTCAGCCTACAACAGTTACCTAGGATTTGGGTTCTTATCATTATGAACATTAACATGGAGTTGTTGAATTACTAAGATATTTTGCAGCTAAGGATGAGCATGCTCAAAGAGGTGATATATTTAATTAGTTCAAATATATTTATTAGTAGAAAAAATATAGTAATTACAAGTGATGATATTTATATTAGATTTGTTTTCAGGGCAACGTACAAAGCACATGCACTCGAGTGGTGCACTTGCTCTTACTATCAACCTTGTTGTGTATAAGACAAAGAGAAATTTTGTATTTTATTTATTTTTAATTAGCAAATTGTGCTTCATATTTTTTAGAATGTTGTGTAGTAGTTAATCATTACAATCCATTTTCTTTCGTTTTATTGTTGTTGTTGTAGGTAAATAGAAGGTTTTGTTTAAGGTGGGTCCAACGTCATAGAGTTCATGTTTATCTGCTTCAAACAATGTTGGGTTGTCTATTGTTCATGTTGTGGAAAAAACATGTAAAGAGGTTGTGGCTATGCCTAAGAAAAAGAAAGCACCCATTATTAGGCTTAAATCAAGTGGTTCTCTGCCTCCTTGCATGTTCTAATATTGTGACCTCGTTGGTTGTATTTTTTTTCACACTCTTGTCTATTGCTTTGCCTGTTCAATTAAAGTCTTTTTTCCACTCATGATATGCTTTCCACTGCCTTTGTTATGTGTTGGCTTAGGTGTATGGATGATAATATTTGTTGGAATTGGCCCAACAAACCTCTCTAAAATGCTCTTATTGGATGTAACACTTGCTCCTTTAGTGTGCATGCTTAAGTAATTTGATTTATGATTTTTAATCAGTGATAACAAGTCTTGCATGCCTTCCATGTTGTTCTCTATGATGTTAATAAAGTTGTGCACCTCTAATCAAAATTCATGCAAGAGTAGCTTTTTTTTATCTTGATGAGCACGTTCTTCATATAAAGAACCATCAATTTCAAATGCAGATTTAAGCATTGCATCTTTGGTCCATCTCGCAAAAACAAATATGGTTGGTAATGTGTGTAGCACCATGTTCTTCATTATCAAAAACATGTGTCTGCAAGGAAGTCCCACTTTTCCAAACTTGTTGCAAGTGCAACGAATATCTCCATCTGTTAAAACATGTCGCACAATATAGCTCTTATTATTTGCACAAGTCACCTCAAAGATGTGAGCATTGTCATCCCTTGTTATGTCAACAATGGAACAAGAGAATATTGAAGCATAGATTTCCTTTTGCATTTCCAAGAACACATTAATGGTAAAGATAGATGCACAATCCTTTTCGATTTTCAACGGTGTTTTGATTGTGGGCAAGAAAGTGGATGAATAAAAAATCAATTTATGTTGTGTATGTCTTTGTGCTTCAATTTCATTGTTAAACTGCTTCATCAAATTGCACAAGACTTGATCTTGTCCCTATGAACGTATTGAAGACTTACAGATCTAGATGACGCTCTAAGCAACCCACCATCTTCACGTCATTGAAACATGAAGCTATCCAATAATATCGGAGATCAAATAACCTTTGAAACCAAGGTTTGCTCTCAAGGTGAAACTCTTACATCAATGAAGACCATGTTTTCTCAAACTGCTCATTTGTTAACTCGACATTCAACACAACATAGTTGAATTTCCTCCTGAATTCTACATAGTTAATCACCACATCAACCTTATTCAGAACCTTCATCATGATGTGACACATACAAAGTTGATGAACAACATGAGTGAACACATTTTCAATTACAATCTTTACAACCGGATCTTGGTCAGTTAGGATTACATTAGGCTCAAGAAACGTAATTAATCTCTTGTGGTTGTCCACCCTAGTAAACGGAACAAACACCATGTCGTACCTGAAATTCAAATTTAGTTTTAGTAAGATAGTCATCAACTACATCCAAGATTGATGCGCAATCACCAGGCCGACGATCGCGACCTTGGCGTCCCCCTTGGCGTTTCTTATAGTTTCTATTTTTAGCATTTCTATTATTTTAGCACTTTCCATTTTTGGCATGTTACCACCATTGGTCATTTACTATTTTTAGTATGGTTATTTTTAGCACTTTCTAATTTTAGAAACTTTCTATTTTCGGGCATGCGCTCCTCTTATGCTTAAGAGGGCTGGCCGATTAGGTCAAATAAGGGCCATGGCCGAGACTTATTGGCTATATAAGCCAAACTTTTGTAACTTTTTTATTCATGTTGAAATTAATCAAAGAAGCCTTTGAGTCCTTACTCCGCCCTTTGATCTCGACGTCACCTTGTCTCCGATCGGTCCACGTAACGGGCCACCCAACACAACCTCCCAGTGCCAAAAGCTCTCGAACCCACTTGCCCCACCTCAGCTGATGGCTTCCGCCTTCGCAGGATCGCTTCAAGGTAGGTAGAATGCCACGTCTCGCTTGCCAACTCTCCAAAGAAGGGCTCGACCGAATGGAATACTCTAGAAATGGATGAAATTGACGGCACAAGGAGTTGATGTTGGTAGGCTTGTAGAGGGTGACAAAGTAACCGGGATAAGCGAACAACGTCGTCCTGGAGTCCACCGAGACGACTTGTACGACTTGCACTTCTCGTGGAGTCCACCAAGAGTTGAACAAGGTTTGAATCCTTGAATGATGGAGTCCACCAACACTCTTTAATTCAAGCGAGATTTGCAAGATCCGGAATCCACCAAAACAAGCAAAACTCACAATTGAATCAAGTTCGAATCCTCAAAACTTAAACAATCAATATTCCAATCCAGGAATGAAGTAACAATGTGTTTTCTCAAATTAATCAAAATTGAAGAATGAAATGCCAAAACCAACTTATAAATAGTCTAAGAATGTCACGGCTAAAAACGAAAAGCAAATTAAAGTCTTCTAATGGGTCGGCCCATCAAGGCCTTCTTCCTTGCCAAGCTCATTCTTCTACCGAGCCCTCCTTATGTCCAAGCCCACGACCCAAGCCTCCATCCATGATGCCTTGGCCGCGCCTACCTCATGCCGCTGCCGAGCCACCAAGGCCATGCCGCCGCTGAGCTTCCGTCGTGCCTTCCGAACCACGACCAATTGCCGATGCTACGCCTCTTGAGCCAAGGCCACCCCTTCACCGAGCCGGCGCCGAACCTCCTTGGCCTCCTCCTCGGTCTTGCTTGTATCATCCTTCCCTTCTTGGGAAAGATTCTACCTCGAATCTTCATGTGGACCGTCCATGAATACAAAATAGTCAAAGCTCTCAAACACCCCAACCAACCTAAACCCGGACATATCTCACTCTCACGTCTAGCATGAACAAAAACAAACTTGAGGGGACTCCCCTTCTTAACTCTCACCCAATACCTACTAGGGCTACATGCATACACAAGCTTAGAATATCTCCCCAAAGTCTCACAAAATAGTAAGAGATAAGCCCTATAATTCTCAAAATGCAAGAACAAAGTAGTGCTAGAACCTGAGGGCACAAAAGAGATAGACTTAGCTTTATTGGGAGGGTTAATCATCTCATGAGGAAGCTTCCACTTCCGAGTAGGATGAGGTTTCCCCTGGAGGAGTAATGTGCGTGCCTATGCCCTAGCTTGACCTAATTCATTCTTGCTCATAGGCTCAAAGTTGTACCACACCCCTTCATGGATGACATGATGCAGATTGCGCCGGCCATCATGGATAACAAAATGATCAAACTGCCACGGCCGACCAAGGATAAGAGCAAACTCCTTGATTGCAGGCACGTAACACTGCACCACATCTGTGAAATCCCTCATCTGAAAAGTCACGTCAACACCCCTGGTCACCTGGACTCTATGATGCTCGTTGATCCATCCCATGGTCATCGTTTGACCTAAAGGGTAAATAGGGAGTTGGAGCTTCTATACAGCAAACTCGGCCACGATATTCCTCTCACTTCCACTGTCCACCAACGCGATGAAAGGCAGGCTACTATCCCCCAGATAACACGTGTGGTAGAAACTGAGCTCTCTCTGTAGCGGATCAACTGGCAGTCTGGGAACCTGCTCGGGTATCTCCTCCATGATCCAATCAACCAAAGTATCCATGGGATCCAAATCATCCAACTCCCCACTATCTCCAGTTTCCTCTATAGGCGGTTCAACATAAGTGGGCTCAACTTTAATAGCCAAGAAGTTCTCACCTTGAGTGTCATAGGCGCCACACTTGGTGTCTTCCACCTCAGTCGAAATGTCCATCTCATCCTTCTCATCCTCAGACTCGTACTCCCCAAAAGCATTAAGCAGCACTTGCTTCTTGGTGGGGCAATCCTGAGCAACATGGCCACAACCCAAGCAGCGGTAACACTGAACATCTCTGGTGCGCGGAGTATCTTCCTTAGCAGCGCTAGGTTGGATTTTAGGTGAGGCCTTGGCAGCCTCCTCCTTGGACACAGCCGGCTTAGATTGGTTAGTAGAAGCCGAAGTTCCCCACGTTCACGCCCCACTGGATTGCCTCCTCTTAGGCAACCCTTCATAGACCTATTGGGCGTAGTGCAACACGCTCTCTATAGGCGGATCTGACCCAAAGTGCTGAGCTCTAACAAGACTACCTATATCTTCATTAACGCCATTAGCAAATTTAGAGACCACTGATAGGCGTTTGTCGTCAAGACACCTAAACAAATAAAATAATCCTAACAAACCTAAACAAGTAGTAGAGGCAAGCAAGGGTCGAATCCACAGGGAGGAAGTAATCAATCTACGTGTTCACAAGCGTGTAAAGTAACAAGGGGGGTTTGAATGATCACAGAGTAACAAAGATGCAAGCTTTAACAAGAGAAGAAATATAATGAGGAAAGTAGTTCCACTAGAACGAGATCCACAATACAGAGATACAAGTTGATCACTGAAATCTATAAATCCAAGTTCTTTAACTATTCTTATGGTTGTTCCCACCCTGATCTTAAGTACTACCGATTCTCACAGTTGTCGATAGACTTATTACTATGCCAATGATAAAACACAACTGATTCTCACAGTTGTCAGCGTACTTTATCACCAACACAGCAATAGCAATGCATACAAGGATATAGTATACATGCAAGTAGAAAGACGTACAAGTACTCACTCCCCTACTTAACATGTAATGATTCTCACTCACAATTGTACGCTCGGAACCCCTATACGCACAAACGTGTTTGCCACTAGATATGCACTCGGAACCCCTATATGCAATCCTAACAATTGATAAATAGTATTCAACCTAGCTGGCCAGACTATGAGGAATAACAATAAATCATAAACGTTATAACAAGAGAATCAATCCAACACACATAAGAATAAGAACAATGAATAGACATCTCACAACATAATCAATGTATTGCTTCAAACATCTAGCAGAACAAAAGTGTTTATCTCTCCATGAGTTGGAACCACGGAGGCAAAACTAAAACTGAATTGTAACGTAATCTCCAACTATGAAACTAGGTTAACAAAAGAGAGTATTTATAAACTAAATCCTAAAAGAGATAAAAGGAAATAATAATAATACTAATAAAATAGGAAATCAGATCCCGGGAAATTAATCCCGTGCTCACCACGCTCGGCCTCTTCCCCGCCTCGCGTCCAGCAGCTTCCCGGCAGACATGGCCCAACTTCGGCAACAGTAAAAGCACGGCCCACAAGGCATCAGCACACGGCCCACTTCATAATCCATTCCAGCAAACATCTTCGCTGATGTCGCCATGACGTCATCGTCCGCTTTCTTCAATTCACGCCTCGCAATTTAATTCCCGCTTCAACTTGACGCGTGCCGTTTCCTTCTCCTTCATGGGCCTTTCTTCTCAATTGGGCTTTTTATCTTCACTTGGGCCTAATTCATTTCATTTGGGCCCAGCTTCTATTTAATTCAAGTCAGCAATCACCACGCGGCATTATAATTGATTTACTTTGCCTCTCGTGGCCGCGGGGCGCCACTCTTCTACCGCGGGGCGGTAATTTCCACCACGGGGCGGTATTTCTCTGAGACCCATCGCTGGGTCGCGGTGGCTATGGTGCGGGGCGTCAATTTCTGCCCTCTCCAATGTGGTTCCTTCATAGATTTTTCTCGTCTCCTCAGGTGGTCAACTCCTCTTCCTCTGTATATCTCTAATTAGTTCATCCAGACCACCAAAACCACACTTCTCCACTTTAACTCCATAATCTCCAATTGTGCATAAAATCCAACTAAATGGCGCCTCAAACCTGGTAATAATCCTTAGATAAGTGGTACAAAATAGCACTTATCAACCACATACCGCTCAGGAAAGTTAACACCTGACCTTGCCATAAGCTGCTTCAGGTTGTTATAGTACTCAGATGGTGTATTGTTGCCCTGCCTCAAGCACTCCAACATCAGTAGTTCCAGCAAGCTTATCAATGGGCGCCTTAGCATGGTGGTGCACATGCGACTCCCGTCTCTCATCATCACTCCCGTCTCTCCTCATCATACTGCCGCTCATAGCCTTGACCAAACTCACGCAGCCCTGGAACATTACGACGCGACTATATATTGGGAACAAACCGCCCCGGTTGCTCATGAATGCCCGGAAACACCGGCCTTCCCCGCACGCCGTCGGCCTGCCGCCGTGCCGCTACCGGTGGCTGAAGTTACGGCGAGTGGTGTACCGCCTCCTCTTCCTCCATCTCCGCCTCCGCAGCCTATGAATGGAAAGGTGTTTGCTCATGGCGTGGATAGGGCCCACGACCCCTCGACGTGCCTGTGCCGCCCAAGTCGTTGAGACGACCAACAATGGTGGTACCCGTCGTGCCTTGCGTTCGACCACCTTCGGGTTGCTTCTCCAACCTCCTCTCCAATGCCTCCGTAAATTCTACACACATATGCGTGTTGTTCTGGTTGAAGAGCTCTTGGATGGCGTCAATGATAGCGGGAGACACCGAAGAAGAAGGATCCTCGCGTCCCAAATCCGAACCCACCATGGCAACAAATGATCGATCCATTTTCGACTAAAAATGAGCTGCAACACACAAGCTATTGTGAGCAGCCAAAACCAAAAGCACAAGAGGAAGAAGACGTACCTAGGAGAATTAGGGTTTAGTAGGTTCCCCCCCCCCCCCCTCCCCTTGATTGCCTTGGAGCCCAAGTAGCCCAACTTCTAAACCTGAAAAACTAGGAAAGGATATCTCCAAAAAGATATTAGTGATTTTCTTAAATTAATTTTAAAGAATAAAATCAATCTCAGATAAGATACTTCCTTATTTTTCTAGTGAAGATCTCGGCTGCCTTGTGTGGAGATTGGGCCGCACTTCTGGAGATATGGCAAGATCTTGGCTTGCCAAAATTTTGGCCAAGAGGATAGGAGGAGATCCACCAAATATCCTCCAATATATCTTAACCAAAACAAGGTAACAATTTCCAAAAGGCAAGATTTTGTTTCCTAAAATTCTCACCCCTCCCTTGGATAAGATTCTCACACGGCTAGGAGGTTTAGGAAGGTCCGAACTTTTTGTTTTTGTAAGGAAAAGATATGGAAAGTTGTTAGAAAAGATTGTATCTGGAAAAATCAATTTATTTTTTCTCCAAGAAAAATTCAAACAGTTGCTTAAAATCCCAAAAATGTCCCAACCCTTAGAGAAAAGACGTCGGGTGGGGTCTTCTCAAGCCCTTCGGGCCGGGACCACTTGACGTATGCCCTTGGACTTCTCAAGGCTTTGCCCAGGTCTGCTACAACCCTTTTTAAACAAAAATGGTAAGGGCTACTAGCCCTGCCTTCTTCTTTCCTTTTCTCTTTTCTCTTTTCTTCTTCTCCTTATTTTTTTTTAAATCGCAATGCGGGTGCTAACTTGAAAATAAAGGGAGCAAAACATCCTTTCTTAAAAGCAAAAAATCCTCGGATTCAAACAAATATATCAACTTCCTTTTTGAAAAACAAAATACGATTTTGCAACACACAATCTTCCAAAACAAGATCTTCCCACGATCTTAGGGGAAATAAGGCGAAATGAAATAGGAAAAGGGGCTAGGGTTCATGATCAACGCTACTTTGTAGGGTTTAACTAGGAGTTATTACCAGAGTTTTATGTACCATTTGGATGTGTTTAGAGCATAATATAGGAGAATGGAGTTGATGAGAAGAAGTGTTGATTTGGGTGGTTTTGAGAGCTTAAACGAAGACTTAAGAAGATGGAGGAGAAAGCCACAAGAGAAGACCACGGATAGGAGAGAAGAAGAGCTGCAGAAGGTTTTCCGCGGGCGCGGAAGTCAATTATTGATCAATGAGGACATTCATGAGGATTGAGAACTAGGGATAATCAACGATTGATCAACCAAACTAAAGGTGGATATTTGTTTGCCAAGCCTTCTATGTTTTATTTATCGTTTTCTTAGTTAGATACAACCAAAACCCCCCCTTTGTCTTTGTTCTCAATTGGTGAATGATTTTGCAAACATGATATATAACTTGATTCTCTGTGGGATTCGACCCTTACTTACCGAAGCTACATTAGTTAGGTTTTTGAGGTTTACTTTGTTTAGGTGCTTACGACAACGCCTATCAAATTGGCGCCATTGCCGGGGAAATTTCCGCGACCGCGGCCGCCGCGGCGATTTTAGGGTTCAGTCAAAAAAAATAATTGTTCATAAAAAAAAAATCACCGAAGGCCAGCTGTCCAGGAGTTCCCCATGGAGAGACGGTGCGCATCATGCTGCCAAGTAGAATACATTCGCCCCATATTTTTATTTGGCAACGATGATGGCCCGACATTCGACAGTTGAGGAGGAGGAATACTAGAGCCACACCACGATCATATCTGGGCTCCACTATGTGTTCGTTGAAGGCCGTGCAAACCCGTTTTATTTATACCACTACACCTTACAGTGGATTCCTTTTTGGTTGCACGGTAGAGTTCGAGTTTGAAGACCCGCGCAACACCAGAGACATGCGCTTTCACTGTTTTACCGCCAGCGACAACTTCCAAGTCCGAGCCAACTCAGCGACGGTTGTGAGTACTTTTTTGCCTTTCCCTGTGCTTCAATTTTTTTGTCTTTCATTACATTGAGGACAATGCAAAGTTTAAGCATGGGGGAGTGTTCTATACTTGCTAGTCGCTGAGGAGAAAGAAAAAAATAATGAAAAAGCCAAAAATTTGAAAAAAGGCAAAGAATAAAATATATCTATCCGATGCCCTCTCAACCAATAATTATCAAGAAACGACTGAACCTCAACGAGTCCAACGTTCCTAACTACTAGTGCTAACTAAACAGTTCAACACAGTAATAATCCACATCACAGCCATCATGGCCAACATCAATAACATATATCTATACTAGCATTGTTCTAACAGATATACAACCTAGTATAATATCATGTTTTAATCATATATATATAATAGCGTTGTTCTATCATATATACAAACTATTATAATATCTCCTTTTAATCATATCATTTAACAAAATTGTTCCCAACGCAAACAGTAAATCATCCCAGATTAATTAACAACTAAACAATTGATAATTAATTGAAATATGGAATGATGAGCAAGAGCGAATCGCCACTTGCCTGGAGTAGATTCGGCGATGAATCTAGACGAGACGACTACTGATGATATCCCTTCCGAGGATATGGCCTATACTTCAGATAGCTCGAGCAGATTACGGGTCCATACGCGATCCAGCATGTGACAAATTAATTAATATCAATTAATTTGTCTGGACGAACTCAAGGAATTAAATCCAATAAATTCTTATGATTTTAAATCATAAGAATATTGATTGAATTTTCCTAAAGACAAATACGGATAAAAGGAAATCGAAATTATACCGCTCGAATAATTTTGGGTTAAATCTGGACCGAAGACTAAATGGGCTTCTCGGCCCAACAAGGAAGCTAGCAAAGGAGGGGCCCACCACACTTTGCTTCTTCTTCCACAACACAGCACGCAACAACCATAACAACGCACAGCAGCGGCAGCGCTGGGGTCTTCGCCCCCTCGTCGCCAGCGAGAGCAGGCATCAGCAGCGGCTCAGCAGCAGTACCACGCAGCAACAACATCGGCGGTGGTGGCTTTACGCATCAACCAGCGGTAGCCAACAGAACGCAGCAGCTCCGACGACGTCTTCGTCGCCGGAAAGGGCAGCAGCGGCGGCGGCGGCACGAATCAACAGCCGCTGGCGGTGACGAGCAGTAGCACCCACGCAGCAACAATAGCTTCGGCGACACCGTAGCTGGCTATCTTGCTCTGCAGCGGGACGGGGCTCGAACAGAGGAGAGATGGCGGAGCTAAACAACGAGAGAGAGAGAGAGAGAGAGAGAGAGAGAGAGAGAGAGAGAGAGAGAGAGAGAGAGAGAGAGAGAGAGAGAGAGAGAGAGAGAGACTTAGGTGCCCATCAACTCTCCATCGAGCTCCTTATAAAGCCCCAGGAGGAGCCCCGACCAACCCCGACCACGCATGTAGGAGATCAAGTGGTATGGCTACAGTGATAAGATTTGGTTACAGGGATAAGTTTGCAGGTGGAGGATAAGATTTGGTTACAGGATAAAATTTGGTATGGGTTTTAAACCCCGGGAATTATATGTTTGTATCCAAACAAATATTCTAAGTCCCGGAAATACATTGAATGTATTTTCTACCACTCAGAGAATTATTACGGAGATCATGGATATTACTGAAAATCCAAACTCCACTGAAAGCGAAAAAAATTATAGAACGAAGGATGGAAAAATTACCCAAATACCCTTACTAAAATTAAGGGGTAATACATTACTACCCCTTAAAAAAAGTTTCGACCCCGAAACTTGCATTAAACCAATGAGGAACCTGTCTCACCATCAAACTTACCATCTGAACTTAATATCCTTAACCACTTCATCAACGAAATTATTTCTAGAGAAGTCAATCTGTTTCCTTAATCATGACATCATCTCACAACCTTATCTCCATACAACATACCATGTAATAATTTGGATTAACTCCATATGATCAGGTCTACCTTAGCATAATGGTCTCCCAAAATCATCATAACGCTATTAATGCACCTTCAATAGGAGAACATACATTTCTCATCCAATCTCCTTATAAACAACCTCAAGGTTTACACATTAACTTCTTATAACTCAGATAAATCTTAATAACCTCGAATCTTATGACCTCAATTTCCTTAAAGATATCTTACACAATCCCATCATTTATCATCATCGAATTTGGCCCTTATGCCAGATTCTAACTTGGGATCCTTTCGGTAATGACTTAACTTATTCCTTTAATCACTTTATAACTTAAACCTTCAAGATTCCTTAATTTTCTCCAACATAATCACCACACTTTATATTCCTCGTAACGGATCACATGAGATATTACTCTCAATTCCTTAAGGTATCATTCTGAAAATGATTCATCCACATTAATCCTTATAACACGAATTCACATACGATACTACTCCTATTTCCTTAAAGATAGTTGTACCATAAGCCTTATAGAGGACATACTCACAAGATGTCAATCCTTGACAATTCCCAAGAGTCTTAACTCTTCATCCCCTGGAAATTCCAATTATCGAGTCCAACGACTCGTACTGTCTTAAATGACTTATTTTTAACTTAAAATCCTTATATTCACACACAATCTACTATCCATCCAGGACTTAATTGCATCATTTCCTTATATTATCTCAAACGAATCTCAAATAGATCTCCCCAAAGGACACCTATGATTTCGTACACTTGGCTTTTTCAAAAGCTTTAACCATTGGTCCTACATGGGTCATACTTACAGAATACCAAACTACGGAGATTATCGACACACGTCATCGCTCCTGTACTAGCATGAACCGTATCTCTTGTGTTCACTATCAGCTGATGAACTCTAACCAAGTTACTAGGTTCTACAACCTCAAATCACGACGAGCGAACCGGGAACTCAAGCCTATCTTAGAGATGGAGGAGCCATCTCGGCTTCTTCCGAGTTCCTCTGAAGAAAAAGGAATGCACCCATATCCTTCGGGCGACGAGAAGAGAGTTAGTCTTTCTAAATATGGAAGTTCGCTTCCTATATCAGACTAAAGAAGAAGGCACGACTATGAACGATGTCATTTCAAATTCTTTTCATTTTTTTGAAAACTCAGAGCCCTTGAAAACATTTCACAATTTAAAACGAGTAAATGATTTATAAAATCCGAACCCGTTTTTAAAAGTTTTGGCTCTGATACCAAATCTGTAACACCCCCAAATATTCCCTTGGAAAGGCATTACCGCCAGTGACCTCAGACGTTCTGTCCGATGTCACCCAAGGCTTTACCAGTTGATATAAATCATCAAACAACAATTATGATACAAAATATCATAACTTTCATTTAAAATCATTGTCTCGGCATTACATCCATAATCCGAAAGACAACCAAAATACAGCGGAAGACTTAATACAAGACATATTTAACACAGCGAAAGACTTTAAATAATCAACAAAAGGGTCTTGATCGCAATGATCACCCGTCAAGGATCTCGACCTGAATAAACTTATCAAAAACATCGTTTGCGTCCATAGTCGCTCTAACCTTCACGGGATGGCAACTTATCTGATGTGCCGAATCGAACAGATGACACCAGCCAACCATGCAGAGAACAATTACGGTTGGTTAGTCTAATGAAAGACTAAGCAAGGGTACAAAGCAGAGTGGTTCGAAGTAGTCGTATTAGGTTAGACTCATCGCTTCTCGAATCAAAATGTTGGGTAACATTAATAATATCATACAAGCGTTCAAAAACGACTTGATGTTTCGGCTCACGACCAACCTCACCGCCCAAGGCGAATCCAGATTGGAAAGAGAACGTTACTCTGATCAAAGTCAAGACGAGATTTCCTAGCTGCACTACTCGCCCAAGGGTATATTAATTATGTGCGACAACGGCACTTATCTCATTTAATTCCAAAACACACATCATGTTATAAGCTTTTAGATATATGTTTCGTCATGAGGGACATATATCGAAGGGAATCCTTCCCAAGGTTTATGACACTAGCTAAGTGCACCACCTCTATACTCGGATAGAGGACGATCATGATCCGCCAGTTGGTGTCAGGGTCTCCGATGCCCTCTCAACCAATAATTATCAAGAAACGACTGGACCTCAACGAGTCCAACGTTCCTAACTACTAGTGCTAACTAAACAGTGCAATACAGTAATAATCCACATCACAGCCATCATGGCCAACATCAAAAACATATATCTATACTAGCGTTGTTCTAACAGATATACAACCTAGTATAATATCATGTTTTAATCATATATATATATATAATAGCGTTGTTTTATCAGATATACAACCTATTATAATATCTCATTTTAATCATATCATTTAACAAAACTGTTCCCAATGCAAACAGTAAATCATCCCAAATTAATTAACTACTAAACAATTGATAATTAATTGAAATATGGAATGATGAGCAAGAGCGAACCGCCACTTGCCTGGCGTAGATTCGGCGATGAATCTAGACGAGACGACTACTGATGATATCCCTTTCGAGGATATGGCCTATGCTTTAGATAGCTCGAGCAGATTACGGGTCCACACGCGATCCAGCACGTGACAAATTAATTAATATCAATTAATTTGTCTGGACGAACTCAAGGAATTAAATACAATAAATTCTTATGATTTTAAATCATAAGAATATTGATTGAATTTTCCTAAAGACAGATACGGATAAAAGGAAATAGAAATTATACCGCTCGAATAATTTCGGGTTAAATCTGGACCAAAGACTAAATGGGCTTCTCGGCCCAACAAGGAAGCTAGCAAAGGAGGGGCCCACCACACTTTGCTTCTTCTTCAACAACACAGCACGTAGCAACCACAACAACGCACAACAGTGGCAGCGCTGGGGTCTTCGCCCCCTCATCGCCGGCGAGAGCAGCCATCAGCAGCGGCTCAGCAGCAGTACCATACAACAACAACATCGGCGGTGGTGGCTTTACGCGGCAACCAGCGGCAGCCAACAGAACACAGTAGCTCTGACGGCGTCTTTGTCGCCGGGAAGGGCAGCAGCGGCGGCGGCGGCACGAAGCAACAGCCGCTGGCTGTGATGAGCAGTAGCACCCACGCAGCAACAACAGCTCCGGCGACACCGCAGCTAGTTGTCTTACTCTGCAGCGGGACAGGGCTCGAACAGAGGAGAGATGGTGGAGCTAAACAACGAGAGAGAGAGAGACTTAGGTGCCCATCAACTCTCCATCGAGCTCCTTATAAAGCCTCAGGAGGAGCCCCGACCAGCCCCGACCACGCATGCAGGAGATCAAGTGGTATGGCTACAGTGATAAGATTTGGTTACAGGGATAAGTTTGCAGCTGGAGGATAAGATTTGGTTACAGGATAAAATTTGGTATGGGTTTTAAACCCCGGGAATTATATGTTTGTATCCAAACAAATATTCTAAGTCCCGAAAATACATTGAATGTATTTTCTACCACTCAGAGAATTATTACGGAGATCATGGATATTACTGAAAATCCAAACTCCACTGAAAGCGAAAAAATTTATAGAACGTAGGATGGAAAAATTACCCAAATACCCTTACTAAAATTAAGGGGTATTACAACTTATCTTATTTGATTTCAAAACGTGCATTACGTTAAAGCTTTTAATCCACATAATCTCGATACGAGAATTTGTCATGGGAAGAATCCCGAATAACGCACGAGCTAAGTGTACCACCACTCATATTCGAATAAGGGTATAGTCATGACCAAAAGTACTAGGTCAAAATCCTCTTAATATTGTTATAAAGAAACAATATTAAGTTAAAGCTTTTAATCCACATAATCTCGATACGAGAATTTGTCATGGGAAGAATCCCGAATAACGACACGAGCTAAGTGTACCACCACTCATATTCGAACAAGGGTATAGTCATGACAAAATATACTAGGTCAAAATCCTCTTAATATTGTTATAATGAAGCATCATTGTAAACCATATAACCATCAGTTCCTTCTAGTAGTGCTAGCACTAGTGTTGACGTCAAGCACTCCTTTAACTTCTGAAAGTTGGTCTCACACTTTTCATCCCACACAAACCTCTTGTGAACCTTGCGGAGTAATCTAGTAATAGGTAGAGCAATTCTAGAAAATCCTTCTACATATCGTCAATAATAACAAGCAAGTCCTAATAAACTACGCACCTCATTAACATTTTGAGGTCTATTCCAATTAGCTACCGCTTCAATCTGTTAGGGGTCAACCATTACCCCTTTTTCCATTGATCACATGGCCTAGAAATGCCACTTCCATCAACAAGAAGCCACACTTAGCTTAGCATATAAATGGTTCTATCTATGGATTGATAATTTAATGCGAAGATGTTCCTTATAAACTTCTTCATTTGGTGAGTAGATCAAAATTTCATCAATAAACACCACCACAAACATATCCAGATACTGATGAAAGCATATGTGCATTAAGTCCAAAAAAACTATTGGACCATTCGTAAGCCCAAATGACATGACTACAAACTTGTAGTGACCATATCTCATCTGGAATGCAACCCTCGAAATATCTCCCTCACGAATTCTAAGTTGATGATATCCAGACCTCAGATCGATCTTGGGAAAAACTTTATCCCCCTGCAGCTGATCCAAAAGATCATCTATCCTTGGCAAAGGATACTTGTTCTTAATAGTGACATTGTTCAATTCTCGGTAGTCAATGCAAAGCCTAAACGAACCATCCTTCTTCTTGACAAATAAGACCGGAGCACCCGAAGTTGATGCACTCGGTCTTATGTATCCTTTCTCAAGTAACTGTTCAAGTTGTTTCTTCAATTCTTTCATCTCTACTAGAGCCATTCGAGAGGGTGCCTTGGTAATCGGCGTCGTACCAGGTACTAGCTCAATAGTAAACTCCATGTCACAATTTGGAGGCAACCCTGGAATTTCCTGTAGAAAAAACATTGGCAAATTCACATACGGTAGGAATGTACGTCATGAAAAAAGACTTCGTCTTTTTTGGGTTTTATCCAGATAACACAAGTATCGGATACAACCTTGTTGAAGTAACTTAAACGCAGACATTGCGTTTATCAACTTTCCGTTATCGACGTCATTACGACCCTTAAACTTACACATAAACCAACTCCCAGATGAAAATATCACAGCTCTCGTATTAAAGTCGATCTCCGCTTCATGACATGTTAACCAGTCCATCCTGAGAATAATGTCATATGGAGCCATGGCTATACAATTAAGGTCAACTTCAAACTTCCTACCCTAAATGGCAACCGAAAATTATGACAACCACTAGGTTCCTACTAACTATTCTCCATTGGAAAGATTTACCACAAATGGTTAGCAAGCTTCATTGCATTTTAGCCCTAACTTAATCACACAATTCTCGGAAACACAAGAATGTGTAGCACCATAATCAAATAATATGCAAACTTATATAGAATGTAGGTATAAGAGACCTTGAGCAACATGAGCTTTTAGTCTATCGACTTCACGTATTTCGTAGAGCCGCTGACTCTAACTACCTAATGCAACCGGGGTCTTCCCCATGTTTTGAGCAGTCAACTACATAACATATTAGTAGTTCCGACATGCCTTTGCTGAGGTCGATTACTATGGTTAACCGACAATTGTTGGGATTCAGCCTCCTTATGCTTTCTCCTAGGGCAAAATGTTTGCAAGTGTCCCTCTTTCCCACATGTGAAGCACGTTCTCTTCCCTTTCGTGCAATCATTGCTCTTATGTTCAGGTGTCCCACAGTTGTAACACTGAATGAAGCTCTTACTCTGACCCGAGTGCTGTGTGGAACAAGACTAGGTCGTCTCAATCTTAGGTTGACCAGACTTGGAAAAATGTGATGGTGGGGTCGGCCGCTTGAATCCCCCATTCTACTTGTTGCTACTGGCCGACCTCTGTTGGTTACGTTTCTTAGCCGACTCCTCTAGAGTCACTTCTAGCTTGTATCCAACATCCACATACTATTCCAAGGTAGTGCATCCATGACGCACCATCAAAGGCTTAATGTTCGGGTTCATCCACTCATGAAAATGCCAAATTTTCTGCTCTTCAGAAGTCACCTCAGTTCCTGTATAGTGCAGCAGGTGGATGAACTTAGCAGCTAACGTAGTTACCTTCAGCCCATCAGTCTTCGGGTAAAGGAACTCCTTGTGCTTCTCCTCTCTCATAGCCCTAGAGAAGAAACGATATGTCATCTTGGTCTCAAACATGGACCAAGTCAATTCGGGATGATCAGTTAATCTCATCCTTTCTCACCATTTGCTAGCCTCATCCTTCAATTGTAATAAGGAAACGTGCACCCTTTCAGCTTTAGTGGAAACAATATTACTGAATAATCGTTCCACATGAAAGAACCAATAGGCCACTTTGACGGGTTCACTAGTACCGTCATAGCAATCAAGCCTCATGAAATCGATTGAATTCAGTGCTCGACCAGAATTCCCTCCATCTATCTGAACATGCATTGGAAGCGATTCTCTGGTTCTTAAAGACCAGGAATACCCAGAGGAGCTTGAATTCCTTGGGCTTGTTGTATTCTTTGCCTAACCATTTTTTTAATAGCTTGCATTACTATTTGTTTGATCTCCTTAATGGTAGTAACGTCGAAGACAACCAGAGCGACAAGAGGAATCTACACCCTTTCTCTTTCTACCTGAGGGTAGTCTTGTGTGGAAACTTTTCAGTTGGGTTATCGTGGGACCCAGACCCAGTTTCAGCGTATTGATTATTCGCACTCCTCAGTTGGACCCGAGAGGCGTTACTCGGTCCAGAACCTTGACGAACGACGCTCCTGGTGTTTACCATCTGGTTGCGTTCAAGTTTATTAGATATAATGCAATCAAATATTATATCCGTAATGATACACCTTAAATGCATTAGTTGAAGATAAACATTTAATAAACTTGCCACTTAGTATTACAAGAAAACATAATGCAAAACACAATATCCTTAATGATTCAACACAGAAATAAACATCATGAGACTACTGCTCCGTTATTGTTCATAATTGAAAATCACTAGAAAAAAATAAATAAGACACTAATAGTTACGGCTTCTTCATGGTATCCTGAAACAAGTCCCTATACGCCTTAGCCGACATGGTCTTCTTTGGAGGCGGCTTCTCCTCCGACTATGTTGCTGGTCTCTCCGGTTCATTGGGCTTCAAACACTTGATCCCTCCACTGGCACTAGTGGATAGCAGAATTTAGCCGAGAACCTTGGCTACAACTATGATGGGTTCAAGTTCCGTCGCGAGTTGGGATCCATCAACTTCCTTTCTTGCTAGATGTTCTGCAGTAACGTATGGATGTTTTCCAGCATATAATTATGGTTGACTCAACATCGTAAGCTTGCTCCTCCAATTTGTCCAGTGAGGTCATCCACCCTCTACATGTTCATCCACCACCTGGATGTTCACCCTGATTTGTTGTGTCATAGTGTCCTCAAAAGAAATGTATGCTTGCCATGGTCTAGCTCTCATTCTCGTCTGCTTAGTCATCTCCTCGACCAATCGACGAGCCTACGAAGGACTCTTCCCAGCAAACACATCTTGAGTAACTGGACCCCTTATGGGTTCACTAGGTGAGTAATCCGGAGAGGGAACCAACTCCACTAGAGGCGTTGTAGGGTCATACTCTCTCATTCATCATTTGAGAACCCATTGGCCTCATACGTAACAGGAGACCAAGGTGAGTACGGTGGTGCAACAGAGTTAGGAAGCTGATATGGTTCATATTGCACTTGTCTTCCTAGCTAATATAATCGGGATCCTCAATTGGATCCTCCTCAGTGGTTTTCGAAAGAGAAAATTGTTTGGATTACACCTGGTCCTCTTCTTCGCTCTTGCATTCGGGATCCTCAATTGGATCCTCCTTAGTGGTCTCCGGAAGAGGATATTGTTTGGTTTGCACCTGGTCCTCTTTTTCACTCTTGTATTCGAGATCCTCACTCGGATCCTCCTTAGTGATATCAATCACCACCACTTCTTCCACATCTAAATCTTCTTCCCTCTAGGGGATGAAGTGAATGTTAGACATTTCGCACTCGACGGAGTTGAAGGAATCAGACTCAGACTTGAGTTTCGTGGCGATCTGGGACTCCTCCAAAGCTCTACGGTGAGATCTCGTAAGGACCATTGTCTGAAAAAGAGACAATGAAAGATCAGAACTTTTCCAAATATAGAAATTATACTTTATATAATTAGACATGAGTAGATAACACTACTATTGTTGACAAGAGTTTACAAAAAAAATCACATAAAAGTACAACTTGAAAAAAATTGACTCATCTTTTTAATCCGACATTGTCTTCAATTTCGAAAACCCTTTGTAGGAAATTATAGGATTATACTTTTGAAAAATTCCCCACCAAATAGTTATTGCACAATATTAACTCAAAAAAAATTACCTAAGTCACAACTTAAGGTCTATAGAAAGAAAAATCTCACACCAAGTTTTGTTTTGTAAAAACTCAATTAAACACAAAATAATTTAAAATTTTGAGTTTTAAAAACTTTTAGCTCTAATACCATAATTGTAACACCCCTAAATTACCTTAGGAATATTACTGCAAGTGACCTCGAAACATATATCCGAAATCACCCAAGGTTTAAAATATTGA
This sequence comes from Rheum nobile, assembly GCA_027886185.1. Lineage (NCBI taxonomy): Eukaryota > Viridiplantae > Streptophyta > Magnoliopsida > Caryophyllales > Polygonaceae > Rheum > Rheum nobile. The sequence goes on from WOAB01000485.1 coordinate 10,473,119, forward strand.
TAGCAAATAAAAAAATATTACATAAAACTTTCATAATTTCATAATAATGTCCTATAAACGACGTTGCGAAAAATAGCAATTGGAATCAAGTATCAAATCATAGTAAATGTCGTAGCGGAAGACTTAATGGAAAATACCAAAAATTACACAATACGCTATAAACCTAAAATCTAACTTCAGGATCTACAACCTTATTGTAATAAAATATCAAAAACAACAGCTGCCTCCAATGTATGAGAAGGATTACCTGATGTGCCGTATAGGAAGGATGACACCAACCAACCATGCAAGGAAAATAAAGGTTGGTTAGTCTAATGAAAGACTAAACAACGGTATGTGTGAGTTGTTCTATGTGGTCGAATCTAGTTTCTATCATTGACTCTCGAATAAGAGCCGATGGATGATATATAACTAAAATACTTCACTTGAAACATAGGAAGAGGCATGATTCAAAAGAAGACTCCAATAAAATTGATTCTTATAGGAATTATATGTATTTGTTTGGTAACATTTATAATTATCACACCAAGATTTTAAAAACGATTCCTTTCACAAATTAGGTCCTCAACCAACCTCACCGCATGCGTATTGTTCAATTTCATATTAGAAAGAAGACTTACTTATACAAGAGCCCGAGTGGTTTCCACATTGTACTTCTCACTCGAAGTTTATTAATTATGTGTATAAAAGCACTTATCTTATTTGATTTCGAAACGTGCATTACGTTAAAGCTTTTAATCCATATAATCTCGATACACGAATTTGTCATGGGAAGAATCCTGAATAACGGCACGAGCTAAGTGTACCACCACTCATATTCGAATAAGGGTATAGTCATGACCAAAAGTACTAGTCATGGGAAGAATCCCGAATAACGGCACGAGCTAAGTGTACCACCACTCATATTCAAGCTAAGTGTACCACCACTTAATATTGTTATAAAGAAACAACTAAACCTCGCAAGGTATATAATGTTCCTACGAATACTCGTGCTAACTAAGCATACAAGTCCACACCAATTTTCACACCAAAGTCCAACTAGAACCCTACGGTAATAATAATATATACATACGGGTCATCACTAGCAATATATACAACCTAGTATATAATTCATATTTTTCCACACCATTATATCGCACAAGTTCTCAAACACAATATGACAATATTTATCCACACTTAGATAGAACAATTAATTAATTTTCAAATAAGGAATATGGAATAAATGCAAGAGTGTACTGCCACTTGCCTCGAGTTAAGGTATTTGTTGAACGACTTAACGTCGTACGGACGAAGTTGCTCTTGACCAACGAACTGGATTACCGGTTCATTCCGTTCCCAATAGCGATTCTGAGGCGTACCCAATTTTTCACACAATAAATTATAATCAGATAATTTATTCAAAAATTAAAAATTGAACGTGACTCGTATCGGTTTCTAATTGAATTGATTTAAGCCTAAATATATCAATTGTCGAGGTTACACAACTATAACGATTATTTATACGATACCAAAAATCCTTTAGTCATATAATCTAAATAATCATATTACAAATAAATCAATATGTTTAATTTATTTAGAACATCAACAAATCACTTAACTATATATATTATCTACTTGTAATGTTAAAAATTAACATTTTACAACTTAAGATAATACCATATAAAATATGTTTAATTTAGTTTTCATATCAATAAAATTCAATCAACCCAAATTATCACTAAGTAATCTTAATTAGCCATATAATCAAGATTAAACTTAAAAATACAAAAACTCGAATTCGGCATATACCAAAACAGGGTCGAGCACATCGGTGGACTAAATGGTTCGATTCGGGCTCGATCGGAAACCAAATGGCTTGTAGTTGGTGGTGTTGGATTCGTGACTTCAAGAAAAAGATATGGACACCGAAATCGTAGGCGGAGATGCTCTGAGGTGGGAGAATTTCGCTCAAGAACACTCAAAATTCTCTGAAACTATACGAACCCTAAACTTGGAATTGGATGAATTTTGTGAACGATTGAAGGGGGATTTATAAGGGAGTGGTAGCTTGAAATGTTCTCGGCTTAATCTCGCAAAAATCGACTCCCAATTCATTCAGATATGAACGAATAATCAAAAATTGATTTCGAACGAATTAAACGACGATAATTACTCCCGAAAATATCCTGGCGTTTACGCCCTTAATCCATTCAATTAAGTGGGGGCTTTAATGCTTGACGAGCAAATCTACAATACCCACACTTTTATTTGACAAAACGAGCCAAAATCAGGTGCAAAATTCGAAATGGAAGCATGCTCAGACGCTCGCGAGCTGGAGGTTGACAAAGACTGGGGAATTTGCGATCGGGACCCCTTAGTTTAACTTTATTACGAACATTTATCCAATTTTTCAAGTTGTGGAAAAAATACCCCTATTTTAAATTTTGAAAATTACAAAAATGTTCCAAACTTATTTTTTAAATTGCTAAGTTTAATTATACATCTTAACCACCTTTAAGATGAAAGATATTAAATTAGTCTAGATTTATGTTTAAGTTACATTTTCTCATAAACTTAACAACATTTAAATCCTAATTAACATATTGTTAATCTTAATTTAAAAATTTTAAGTTAAATTGATAAGTTTATTTAAATTAAAATTAGGGTCAATTATCGGAAACCACCCATTGAAAGGGTCATATTGCCCAAAACCACCCCTTTAATGCGATATTACCGAAAACCACCCGAGTATCATGCTCCGTTAACGAAACGTCACCCCATCCCAGGAACCGTCAAAAATCCGTCAACGCGCGTGTATGGACGCGCTTATTTCTTTTAAATTTTCTCTTTAATATTGTTTACTCTTTATTGAACAAGTTATTCGACCCTTCTCAAAATTTCCAGCCAGTTTCGACGATTGATTCACGCAAGTTCGGTCACACAATTCCGCATTTTCCTGTAATTGGAGCAATTTCGACGAAGTTGGAGAAGGGGGTGAAGCATTTGGAGCTGTTAATCGAAAAGCATTTGGCATCATCTATAAGTATTTTTGGAATTAGGGTTCGCAGTTGCGAATTTGATTGGATTTAGGAGATTTGCAGTTGTGAGCGAATTCGATTTTGATTGGCATTAGGGTTAGAGATTGATTTTAGGGGCGAAGTAATATGATTGGAATTAGGGTAAGATTTTAGGGTTAGGGTGGTGCGAAGTTGCGAATTTGATTGGCATTATGGGTTAGATTTTAGGGTTATTGAACATGTTTGACTGACATTGTTTCTGAATTGCATTGGCATTACAGTTAGTTTGATTTGATATGATGCAGGTTATTGAACAGGTTTGACTGTTATTGAAACAAAACCAATTGAACCAATATGAGGTTGAGTTTGACTGTTAGCTTACAGTTATAATTGAGCTCTGTGTTGTTATTGAACAAGTTAATGAACCAATTGACCCTTTTTTAGAATAGGTTAGATGGGCAAAGTAGGAAGGTATTTTGGTTGGTGAGCTTTGTGTTGTTATTGAACAAGTTAGGTGAATATGATGAGCTATGTGTTGTTATTGAACATGTTAGGGTCACGTTATTGCACTTTGGATGTGTTCTGAGTGAGTGAAATGATTTTGAGATTGGAGAAATTTGTTATGATGCAGGTTAACAATGTCAAACACAAGTTCTGCATCCACAAACTCACAACAAAGGGTTTGTTTTTGTGGCCTTCTGGTTAAGGAATCAACTGCACATACAGAGCTCAATTATGGCAGGAGGTTTTGGGGTTGTCGTATGTATGGATCAAACAACAAATGCATTTTTTTTATGTGGAGGGATGAGGAATACAGTGAAAGAGTTATGTATGTTATCAAGAAGCTGGTTAAAGAGAAGAAGAAGTTGGAAGTAGAAAACTTGAAGCTACAAGAATCCACTAGACTCATGAAGCTTGAGAAAGAGGCATATAAATTGGAGTCTGATGCAATTATAAAGAAACTGAAGGAGCATGATCATAGTTGGGGTCTTATAGCGCTTTGCTTTATGGTATTTTTCATGTTTGTAAATGTTGTTGTGATGTGGGCAAAGTAGGAAGGTATTGTGGTTGGTGTTGGTATTATCTTCATGTAGCATTTGGTAACTAAACTTGATATGAATGACAATGTAAGGGTATTATCTTCATGTAGCATTTGGTTGGTGTTTGCCTTATATTTGGTTTATTGAATGATTGGAACTGCGCCTGTGTAAACTTGCTATCCAACAGACAAGGGGGTGATCATGATGTTCACAATGCCATTTGGAAACTCTAGGCATGAGGTGCTAGCTTAAGTCACTTAAAAGAAGCTCACTCATGCCAACTTGGTAACTGAATTTTGTTATTGATCCACTTGGTAAAACTGAACTTGGTATTGCTATTGATGCACTTCTATTCAACATAAATTTGGTAACTCAACATACATGCCTTCAGAGTTTGCTAGAAAAGTCACACATAATATCCTTCATTACATTGTCAGGTGGATCAAGTAGCACAAACTTGATGGTTCTGAACAACATACACCTTGAGTCATAGGAGGTTGTGTACTCTGAGAAGATACATGATAAGAAGAAGAAATTTTGTAAGTAGGGCACATTAGCTGACCCAAATTAAACAAGTGCTTTAAAACAAAAATTCAGTGAAGAGTGGAAGGGACAATACCTGGTAAGATTTTTGATAAGAAGTCGAAGACATTTGGGTAGCCATGGTGTCAAATAATCCACCACTCTGAACATGTGTAGAGGTACCATTGTGGAGATCATTACACACTTACAACTAACCTTATGAATGCACAATCTTATTACAACCACAAGAAACCCTTACCATATTGTAGCTAGCTTGTACATTGCTTCCACCTTCACTGCCACCTAAAAAGTATCCACCTTGACTGCCTTGATATCCACCATGATTGCCTCCTTTACTCCTTTGACTGCCACCTCCAAAGACACCTTGACTGCCACCTTCATACACACCTTGACTAACCCCTTGATTGCCACCTTGAGTAACACCTTGACAACCACCTTGATTTTGAGGGACCTATCACACTGTAAAAGTTAGCAACTGAATAGCAAGGACACAATTAATTAAGAAAAATAGAGTGGAAGACCTTTTTGGTATATTTCCTCTTTTGAGAACCAATTGGAACTGTGTTTGAATTCTTGGGCCTTCCTCCACGGTTAGGGGGCCTAGGTGGATCATGACCTTTTCTTGCATTGGTGCACTTGTTCTTGTAATGTCCATTTTGCCCACAGTTAGAGCACTTGGTCTGCCCCACTATTCTGATTTTCTTGGTCTTACTTGGTACATCTTCTCCAGGCTCTCTTCTTCTGTTTTTCCTTGGCCTTTCAGGTTGCACTATGAATTTTGGTGGTTCTGGGTGAGGGTGACTAGTCCTCTCCCACTGAGATTCTCCTGGCATTGGGTTGATCATCTCCTTGTAAGCCAGTAAGTAGGCCTCCTTAGTGTAACATTTATGCACAAACTCATCTATATTACGCCTATCCTTCATGATGCAACACATATCATGAGGACAAGGGATACCAGTGAGATCCCACTTATTGCAACCACAGCTTTTTAACCCTAAGTCAACAACATAGGTCCTCCCTAAGTGATCAACCTCAAACCTATCTCCTCCACCCTACCAAGGTACACAATTCCTAGTACCTTCTTCCTTGGCCAACTCTATCTTCTTCTTTGCCTTTGGTGTGAATTTTCCCTCATACTTTGTCATTCCTTCACGCTTAGCAACAAATATTTTCATTAGCTGCCTCCTAATCCATTCACACATGGACAACAAAGGCTTCTCTCTTGCAGGCAAAATATATGCATTAAAGATCTCACAGACATTGTTAAGAAGCATATCAGACTTGGTGTCATGCTTGAAACCATGTCTTGACCAGGTTTTTGGATTTGAATCAATCAAGTATTTATATTCCCCTTCATCTAATTTCCTCATCTCATCTACAACATCCAAAAACTCTGGTTCATTACAGGCCCTTGCAGCTGCCCATATTGCATCTTTGAATGCCTTTCCTGGCCATCTAGACGTGAAGTTATTGTAAAGATGTCTCACACAAACTCTTGTCTCAGCCATGGGAACAACTTGATTCAATGCCTCTATTAATCCCTACATAAATAAGTACATGTTGGTGTAGGTTTATAAACATAAGAAATGATAGAAACTTGATCTTTACCTTTTGTCTGTCAGACATGAATGTAGGGTTGCTTTCTCCAATGTCCCTCATTAAAATGTCTAAGAACCAAATCCAAGTGTCCTTCCTCTCTGCTTCTACAACAGCAAAGGCAATGGGATATATATTGTCATTCCCATCCTTCCCTACTGCCACCAACACTTGACCAGTGTATGCACCCTTCAGATGGCAGTCATCAAGGCCTACTATTGGTCTACAACCCTTTATAAAACCCTGCTTACAAGCATCAAAGCACACATATAGCCTCTCAAAAAGAGGTTTCTCTGGATTGTCTAAACCAACCTTCACAAAGCTAGATGTGCTAGGATTCCACCTTCTCAAAGTTGTTGCATAATCCCACACCCTGCCATACTGTGCCTTAGCATCCCCTTGTGTCATCAGTATTGCTCTAAGTCTTCCTTTCCATGCTTGATTGTATGAGATATGAACATTATGATCCCTTTTCACAGCATTAATAAATGCATAATATTTCCAACTAGGATCATCCCTATAGTGCTCCAAGTACCTCTCAGCTAGCCATTGAGATGTCAATTTAGTGTTTTCATGCTGCCATCCACATTCATGCTTTCCATTCCATGATTTCAACTGGAAACTGCCTTCAGAGCCCATTTTCCTGGCACAGGCTTTGAAACCACAAAATACTTTCTTACACACACACTTTTTCCTAGAATGTTTCATACTACAATCACATTTCTTTTTACAGTAAGCAGATATCTTAGTCTTGTCATTGTGGAGATAGTAATAATCACCACCATTTTCTATGGAGTATTGTCTTAAAGCTTTTCTGAATACATCATTGGAATAAAAAATCATGCCAGTCTTGAAAACAATTTTTTTCTTGAAGTCAACAAGAGGATTAAACTCTGGATACCTTTGCTTTGTAGTACCATCAGAATCACTGACACTCTTTAAATCATTTGAATCTTCTACAGATGTATCATCATGCAATTCATCATCACCACCATCAAGGTTGAAGCAACCATCACTTAACCCTAATTGTAACTGAGAAGCATCTGGATCTACATTTTCTTCAAACAAATCACCATCTTCATCTTCACTTTCAGAGAATTTAAAATCACTTTCTGAGGAAGAACTCTCATCCCCAACAACATCATCTGTATCTGAATCTAAATCTCTTTCTGAAATAGAGTCTCCCTCGGAATTTTCATCTCCCTCAACTACATGATCTGAGATTTTGGTTGCAGGAGGTTTTTTGGTGTTAGGTTGAGGAGTTTTTAGGGTTACACTCTTTCTACTCCTAGTCACAGGCTTATCCTTCACCACATATGGTGTTTGGGTCTCAGTCACAGGCTTATCCTTGACCACAGAAGGTGTTTGGGTCTCAGTCACAGGCTTATCCTTCACCACAGATGGTGTTTGGGCCTCAGTCACAGGCTTATCCTTCACCACAGAAGGTGTTGGGGTTTCAGTCACCACAGATTCACAAATGGGCTCAGATATTGGGCCTTGGTTTCTCAAGTCAGTTGGACTCAGCTCATCACCTTGGACAATATACAAATGCATAAGATTGTCATTCCCAACAGAGCTAACCATTTCCATCACAGTCCTATCATTATCTAATAACTTAAGGCCTTTGTCAAGAGTCAAACCAGCCTCTGAGAACCACATCTCTTTAATGTGGTTCAAACCAACATCTTCCTTGAACATACTTTCCAAGACTACTTTAGACACCATATCTGGATCGACATTTCTATAGTAATGGACTTTGCCTTTTCTGTATAACACTGCATTCTTCTTTGATTTGTAAAAGGAGCCATCATATAGAAGTCTAAAATGAATGCTCATATCTGCCACTGGCACAACAATAAATATTGGCCTAATTCAGTGAACAACCATAGAATAAGGCAACAATAGAAATAAGACAACAATTTGCACACTTAATGAGATGCATTTCAGTCAATGAATACAAAATGTTCACATGACCCTAAACCAATGTCCCCACTTGCAATATTTTTTGTCCACATACTCGACCTTTACAGATTAGAGAATCTTTCATGAATACAGTGACAATAAATGGAAAACAAGACAGATAAGTAAAGGGGTAAATTCACATGAACAGAGGATTCACATGTCACACAATTTTCTTCTCGTGAAAACATAAACCCTAAATTGCCCAATTCCTATTTCCAATTCCAAATCAACTGTATTCAAAGAGAAATTAGGGATTCAAATACTTACCTGGAAATAGCCCGTCGATTTCACTGGTAAGCTCCACTGCACTGGAAATAGCCTCGTAGCCTTCACCAATTCATCCCCTTCGTTTACCTTCAGAGGAAATCACTCCACTTCACCAGTTCATCCACTCCCCAATTTCGCCCCGATAAATTCCCCCCCCCCCCCCCCCCCCCCCCCGACTTCACCAGATCATCCAATTGCTCAAAATCTTCAGCTCCACTTGAAATCAACTACAAATCACCCCAGAGAATCGAGAGAGGAGAGATCTTCAGCCCCAATCGAGAGAGAAGAGAGATCGGGTTTGAATTTTTACCCAAAAAAATTAACCCTAAAAATTAACCCAAAAGAAATAAAATAAGAAGAAAAAAGAAAAAGGGGATTTATGGCCCTCTGAGCGCATCCACTCGCCAATACACGCGCGTTGACGGATTTTTTACGGTTCCTGGGATGAGGTGGTGTTTCGTTAACGGAGCATGATACTCGGGTGGTTTTCGGTAATATCGCATTAAAGGGGTGGTTTTGGGCAATATGGCCCTTTCAACGGGTGGTTTCCGGTAATTGACCCTTAAAATAAACATAATGTTAAAATATATTTAAATAAATGTTGACTTAAATATGTAACATACTTAGGGTAAGAATTTGATTAATCTACTCCCATTTGGAATAATGTTATAAATACCATACCATTTATTAGAAAGAGAATTAAAATTACATTCATACCCTTATATAAAATGGGGATAATTACAACTATGATTGTCGTTTGTGTGTGGGCATGGTGTGCTAAAAAAAGGATCTGTGGTGGTCGATGTGTGCATGGTGTATCCATATGTTCTTCACAAATAAGGAAAGTTGTGGTTAAGTCTTGTCATTTCAGTTCATATTTTGACCGACAAATAATATTAAAATTAATTGCTCATTAATTGGGTAATTTCTAAAACCTAATTAATTATTTAGGAACATTGTGTGGAACTAAATTCTATATATCAGATATATAGGTACTTATATATATATATATATATATATATTATTCTAATAGTATACTTTAAAATTGTTAGTCGCATTAATGACGATATTGGTTGTGGACTTTGTGTGTTTAAGTTTGGACTTTATAGTCATTAAATGTCAGGGATATTATGACATTGCGAGTTATAATGATCTCTTTATAACTTAGTAGTAGTGGGAATAATTTGCTAATACTTTTAAGGTCATTATCACTACCTCTTATCCACCCGTTAAGGATATTTGGTATTTATGCACCTTGTTATAGTGTAATTGGATTGGACACAATGTCACAACTGTGTTGTTCTCATTTTATTCGAGATTCTTAAAAGCCTTAAGATTAAATGTGATGTGTTGAAACTAAGGATGATAAGTGTTGCGAGCATATAATTAATGAATCGGAGAAAGCAATACAACTTGGACAGCTCTTATACCAGTCTAAGCAGATTGTCTTTCCAATCTGAATTGGCACAACACATATGCGTTGAGGATCTGCTGGAGATTAATTGGAGAAGACTACCAACACTTGGTAGTAATGAAGAGCAGAAGAGAAGAAGAGCTGAAGAGAGGACTGGGCGAGTGTCACCGCCCCGCGCTAGAGCCACCGCGACCCGGCGGTGGATCTCAGTGAAGGAACTGACGCCCTGCGGTGGATCTCACCGCCCCGCGGTAGGCACGTCACGCCTCGCGGCCAGCAGAAGACATTATTTACTTTTATGCATTTTCGGACTTTCTTATTTCTAGTATTTTATTTCCCTTGCTATTTTAATTAGGTTAAACTTATTTCCTAAGCCTATTTAAGACCTCTTTCTAGGTTAAGAGGCAGAGAACTTTTTGACATTTTTACTTTCATCATTATCGTTGTTTTTCTCATTAGGGTTTCATTTACATCTGAATGGAGCACTAATTTCTCTTTGTTCTACTAGACGTTTGAAGCAATGCAGTTGATGTGTTTGTGAGATTTCTATTGCTTGTTCCTATTCTTATATGTGTTGGTTTGATTCTCTTGGTTATATTGAATATTGATTCATTGTTATTCTTCATAGCCTGATCAACTAGGTTGAGTAATATTTATCAATTGCTAGGGTTTGCATATAGTGGAATACGAGTGTATATCTAGTAGCAAACATAATTGTTGCATATAGTGGATTACGAGTGCGTAATTGTGAGTGAGAATTATTTGCATGTTAAGTAGTAAGGTTTTCTTCTATTTGCATGTATCCTATATCCTTGTGTGCATTGTTATTGCTTTATTAGTGGTAAGGTTTTCTTCCATTGATATTGTAGTAAGTACTATCAACAACTGTCTGAATTGGTAGTTAATCAAGATCAGCGTGGGAACAACTATAAGAATAGATAAAGAACTTGGATTTAATAGATTTCGGTGATCAAATTATATCTCTGGATTGTGGATCTCGTTCTAGTGGAACTTCTTCCCCAATCATATTCTCAAGTCAACTAAACCTGTTCACTTTGCTCTGTTTGATAACCAACCCCCCCCCCCCCCCCCCCCTTCCTTGTTACTTGTTAATCATAATTGCATACTTCATCAGATCTTTCCTGTGGGTTCGACCCTTACTTGCTTACTATACATCTGTTTAGTAGGTTGTTAGGACTTTTACTTTGACTAGTCCATTCAACGATATTTGCATTGCATATTTCGGCCACGTCAAATTTGGCGCCGTTGCCGGGGAAGTTTTCTGTATTGTTGTGTGTTTTTGTGATTGATCTTGGTGGAGACCTATCTTATGGTCGACACCCGTAGTACTGACTCTCCTCTAGCTGATTTTGATCCAGAAATCGATAGATCGTTCCGTGCGAACCTACGCGATCAAGGAGAAGAAGAAGAAGAGGTTGAAACAGTTGAGCCAGTTGACATCCCTCCTGCTACAATGGCCGAAACTCTGAGAGAGCTTACTGAGCCGAATATTGGGGCACAACCCCCCTTGGCTGTCGTCATCCCTGCACTTGACGAAGGGGTGAACTTTGAGCTGAAATCTGGAGTTGTTGCTTATCTCCCAAAATTCCATGGTTTGAGTGGAGAGGACCCAATATCTCATCTGGGTAAATTCCACAATGTCTGCATGACTATGAAGCCAAGGAATGTGACGGAGGATCAAATCAAGATGAGAGCCTTTGGTTTTTCTTTGCTAGACTCTGCTAACGATTGGTATTATCACTTGCCGCTAGGGACCATAGATTCCTGGACTAAACTGCACAAGGCGTTTCTTGACAAGTACTTCCCAACAAAGAAGGCGAATGCTTTGAAAAAGGCAATTGCTAACATTGAGCAGGGTGTTGATGAGACGCTATATGACTATCTTGAGCGGTACAAGAGGCTTTGCTCTAGTTGTCCGTTCCACGGATACGCCAAACATGATCTTGTTCTCTACTTACACAATGGTCTGCTAGATCAAGAGAGAAGGATGGTTGACGCTGCATGCGGTGGGAGCATTCTTAATCTGACACCGGACGCAGCCATGGCAAGATTTCAGGAGATGAGTGAGAGTACCAGGAGCTTTGGTAGGACGTACCAGAGAAAAGTAGTCAATGTTGTGACTACTACAGGATCTAGCCTTGTGCTGAATGAGTTAGCTGAGTTGAAGGAGATGGTGAAGAGAATGACGAACCAAAACACTCCTCAACAAGTCAAAGCATGTGGGATTTGCTATGATCAGTTCCACCCTTCCGATGCTTGTCCTCAGCTACAGGAAGAAGGTACTGCTGAAGTGAATGATGTAGGAAGTTACGGACCCCCTAGACCGCTTTTGATGGACAACCCAATTACAATCCGAGAGGGCGAGACCACCCAGGTTTCAGATGGAGCGACCCACAAGGTGGTCAATAGCCCGTACAACAGCAATACCAGTAGAGAGTCCCATACCAACAGAGGCCCCAAGGCCAAAACTCTGGTGCTACTACTGAAGAGATGCTCAAAACCTTGACTCAGCACTTCGCCACTCATGTGCAGACTACTGAATCAAGCATAAAGAATATGGAGAGGCAGATTGGCCAATTGGTTGATGTTGTGACAAAGATTGACCAGAGAACATCAAATTCCTTGCCGTCTCAGACTACGGTGAATCTGAGGGAAAATGTGAGTGCCATCACCCTCATAAGTGGTAAGCAACTGGTCGTCCCTCCTATTGCTGAAGAGGAGTGCGAAATTGAGATGGAGAATATTGGTGACTGCCTCGCGGTGGACCCCACCGCGACCTGGCGGAGAATTGGGTCTGAGACCAGTAAAGAAGAGTGCCAGTCACCGCCCCGCGGTGACACTCACCGCGACCCGGCGGTGAGTCCCAGTAATCCCTCCTCACATCTGACGCCCCGCGGCGATGACCACCGCCCTGCGGTGAGACCACCGCGACCCGGCGTCCAACATCCCAACTCCGCTGAAGAGGTCTGTGTTGATAATTATGTTCGTTCGGTTTTTCCCCCTCTCGGTTCTGAGAAGCCACCAGTACCTTTTCCCGAGGCGCTAAAGGCTAGAAGGGTCACCGACGACAGTGATCTTTTCGAGATGTTCTGAAACTGTGAGGTGAACATCCCCCTTCTCAAGCTTATTAAGGTTGTTCCTCGATATGCCAAGTTTTTGAAGGGTGCACCATTAAAAGGACACAAAAGCTGAAGGTCCAGAAGAAGGTTTCGGTTGGTGAACATGTCTCGGCGGTATTTCAAAGGCGTATGCCTGAGAAGTGCAAGGATCCAGGTACGTTCACTATCCCTATTGCTATAGGTGAGCATCGATTTGAGAAAGCCTTGCTAGACTTGGGTGCCTCTATTAATGTTTTGCCTTATTCATTGATTGAGGATTTAGGAGTAGAACCTTTGCATGATACCAATATTGTGATTCAACTTGCTGATGGTTCTTGTGTGCCTCATAAGGGTGTTGTGGAAGATATTCTTGTTAAAATTGGCCCCTTAATTTTCCCTGCTGATTTCTTTGTTATGGATATGGACTATGATGAGCAGGTTGCTCCTGTTATGTTAGGACGACCTTTTATGAAAACATCCATGACGAAGATTGATGTGGATAGTGGAACTTTGACTATGGAATTCGATGGAATAATTTTTGAGCATAATATTCATAAGGTCAACTCCATCGAATTGCCTTCCCTTTGCTGCATTAGTGATATTGATGATCTTGTTCAGGAAAATGTTAAGACTAGTGTAGTGGAGACCATAGTTGTATACTCTGCTGTTGCTGAACATTTTGATTTGCCTGAGTATGATGTCTTATTTGATGACATAGGAGATCTTATTCCCTCTAATTTGGGAACTTGCCCCCCTACACTAACCACACAAGGCTGTAAGCCTTCATCTAGTGCCGTGCAGCGTGATCAGGTTGAGCAATATCGGCCCCCACATCGCTCTAAGTATGGGGGAGATGCTCCAAAGACAGCAATCATGGAGTCATTGGCTAAGAGGGAACATGATCTAAGGTCCAAGCCTTTCCATGGGAAGTTCCAACAGGAAGAGTTAAGTAAGAGGATTCCGAAAGGATCCTATTCTAGGTGGTGATTGATTTGAAGTACGTCGAGCCAACGACGTTAACTAAGGCGTTGTCCGGGAGGCAACCCGAGGTAGTTTTCCTTAATTTTTCTTTTCTCTTAGATTAATTTCATTGTTTCGTTTGCTTTGTTTCGTTCGCCTATCACTAACATTTCAGGTACGAAAGTAAATGGAGAAGAGACGTGTTTTCCCAGCTTGTTCACCGCCCCGCGGCGACGTCCACCGCCCCACGGTGGAGACCACCGCCCCGCGGCGACTGTTTGGTATACCCTTCTCAACTCCGAAAAAAAAAGGCCCCGAAAAAACCTTAAACGGGGAGGGAAAACAAAAATTTGTTACAAAAGGATTTGACTGATCGGGCCCCCTTTTGGGCCAAGTGTCTCTTTGGGCCTTGTACATGACCGGCCCATCAACCCTTCTTCGCTTTCACTTTCCCTAACCTAGCCTCCGCTCTCCAAGCCAAACCCCCCCCCCTCCATTTTCCCACACTTCCCTCTCGTTCTTGGTCCAATTCTAGCCTCCAATAACTTTAAACCTTGAGTTCCTTTGCCCAATCTGGAGTCTAGCCTCACAACTGAGCCAAACACAACCCCAACGCCTCGCGTCGCCCCGCCTAGCGTCGCCAGTCACCGCCCCGCGGCGACCCCTACCGCGACCCGGCGAGAAGGCCCAATTATGTCACTGCGACCCGACGACTCGTTCACCACCCCAGGGCGAGACTACCAGGCTGTGTGTTTTTCGCTCGTTTGTAAGTCCTCTTTGGTCGCCCTTTGTTTTGAGCATCTCAATTCATTACTTATGGCACCTAGAGGTAGGAAGCAAGTCTCTACGAAGGATGAGAATGAGGTGTATAACGTTGTGAAGGAGAGGAAGGTGTTGGCTACTAAATTCTTTGACAAGCCGACGTTGATTGAGTTTGGTATGTTGGAGTGTGTATCCCTTTGTTTAGCAGAGTGTGGCCTGGGGACCTTCCTGAACAAGTCCGCTGACGCTTACCCCGAGCTATGCTACCAGTTCATTGCCTCTGTTAAGAGGTATTCTGATGGTTCCGCCGACAAGAGGTTGACGAAGATCACGTTCACGTACAATGGTCGTGAGTATGCTTTGTCTGCTGAGGAGATTCGTGGTGCCCTGGGCATTACACAGCAACCGTATGATGGGTGGTCTGGTGGTCTGATTGAGACGGATATGATGGAGTTTTGGGAGGCTGCCACGCACAGGAAGTTCAAGAAGGGTCAGGAAGTGAATTCAAAGTTGGTGCACCCTTGCTTAAATTTGATCCATAAGGTGTTGATGAGAGATTTCTTTGGCCATGCTGATGATGGTAAGGTCCCTTTGAAGGATTTCCTGTGGTTTTTGAGCATCTTGTCTATTGTCACGTACACCCCGTGTTGGGCTAGTTTGTTTCTGAGCTCCTTGAAGAGGATTCGAGATGGTGAGCCACGTGATATCTGTGGGGGTGGTTTGATCACCCTTCTTTGTGCTGAGATTATTGCCATCGATCGTATTCCTCGGCATGTTGCTCATGCGGTGTATGACATGGCGCACATGAGAGTGTGCTCGATGCTGAAGCCATTGGGCAAGGATGGTGATTTGGTTTGGTCTTCATATGATGGTCATATTCTGATTCTTCCTCGGGTTTTTACTTATTCCCCTTCATTTGCGGATTGGTGGATTCCCAGTGATGGCAGAATTATGGATGATTCTACCCCTGCTGCTGCTCCTTCGGGTCCGTTTGGAGAGGGCCCTAGTGCTGGTGTTGATGCTGCTGCTGTTGATTCTGTGGGTGAGGATGCACCTCTGCCTACTCAGTATGATGCACCTTCGTCTTCTTATGGTCCTGCCACACCTTGGCAGGAGTTGTACGCAAGATTTGATGCATTCTCGGTGCAGCAGACTCACTGGAACACCCGAGTAGAGACCGGTCTGTAGACTTGGAAGACCCAGTTCCGTGCTGATGTAGATGAGCGTCTGGACGCTGTGGACTCTCATATGAGGGACTACTTTGGGAGGTTCCCACCACCACCACCATCCGGCCCACAATGAGTTTTTTTTCTCTTTCCCTTATCTCATTTGTTGTTCTCTTTTCTACATTGAGGACAATGTTCGGTTTAAGTATGGGGGAGGGATTTAGACTGTGCTATCTATCTAGCTAGTGTACATAGTTGTGCTATCTACTCCCTTCTGCTTCCCCTGCTTGTAGAACTTTTGCAGATGACCATCACGTCCACACCCAAAGCATGGCCTCTTCTCCCTCCGACACTCAGTGCTCTTGTGCCCAGCAGTACCGCAGTTATAACACTGAACTGTACTCCTGGTCTGCCCTGACTGCGGAGTCGATCCTCCTTGCGTCATCTCCGTCTTAGCTCGGCCGAATTTGGCGAAGTTAGACGGTGGCGCAGGGCGCTTAAAACCACCTCCCTGGTTCTGATTCTGCATCGACTTTTGTCGGTTGCACCTCTTGGTCGACTCGTCGAGAGTTACCTCCAGCTTATAGGCATAATCCACATACTGCTCCAAGGTAGAGCATGTGTGGTGCACCATTAATGGCTTGATATCTGGGTTCATCCACTCGTGGAAGTACCAGATCTTTTGAGCCTCGCTGGTGATCTCGGCAGTGGCGTATTGTAGAAGATGGTTGAACTTAGATGCCAACTCGGTCACTCTCAGACCATCAGTCTGAGGGTACAAGAACTCTTTATGCTTCTCATCTCTCATAGCATGAGAGAAAAAGCGATCAACCATCTTGGTCTTGAACATCGACCAAGTCAACACTGGGCTCTCAGCCAAACCAGTGCTCTCCCACCACTCGCTAGCCTCCTCCTTCAGCTGAAGAGAAGCGATATGGACCTTCTCGGCCTCCGTACACTCCACGTTCCTGAACAGCCTCTCCATATGGGAGAACCAATGAGTCACTGCCACTGGCTCCCCTTTCCCGTTATAGCAGTCGGGTCTCATGGAAGTAATGGTCTTAAGGGCGCGACCATAGCTGTCTCTTGCTCTGACGGCAGTCTCCTGAATCACAGGGTTTCTGGGTTCCACAACATCAGGAACCGTTGCATGAATAGGCACTTCTTGTGCTTGAGGCGCACTTGGTCTCAACACATCTGCAATTGCCTGCATCACGATCTCACGGATCGCCTCAACAGCTACAGCGTCAAACAGCGTCGGCGCCTGGGTCTGATCCTGACCTTCACGCCTCTGCTGGACGCGAGACTCAGACTCGTGTTCATCCTGAACACCTCTTCCTGCTGGTCTGGGGTTTTGGCTAGTCCCAGCACCGGCTCGAGTCGAATTTCTCGTGCTTCTTGGGTTCACCATCTGTTTACCGATCCAATTCCAAGCATTCAATACATTAATATTATACAACATACTTATGCAATATATCAACGTAAATAAATCACTCAGAATAGATCAACTTGGCATTTTATAGATGAACCTTCGAATTCTTACACAAGTTACACATAAGTGTATCATTCGAGCGTTTGGACAACATTGCTCGAAGATATAAGTGTTTCTCAGAGTACTTGCCGTAATACTGAAATATTACACAAAGTACAACTTGGAATACTAAGAAACGAAACAACTGCGATAGACAACGCCACTCCTCCTCAAGGCGTTACAAAATGTCTCTCATACGACTGGCTACTCATGCATGGTCTCTTCGGGCTAGGCTCACCATCGAGCTCTGGCGATGGGTTTCGCACCCTGCTTGACCCTGAAGCACATAGTCCTAGCTCAGTCATGGTAAAGTATGGGTCATCCATGACTGGTCCTCCTATTCCAACCCTCCTCTGAGTACTGGCGGTCAACTCATCCCACTGACTCTGTTGTTCTGCAGAGATTACCTCGCTCTAGCGGAGGATCTCTTGCAGCTCGGATTCCGACCTCCATCTTCTTGGAGTAGGGATAGGCTGAGACTCCCTATCACTTCTCCTAATACCGTACTCGGTATACAGTGCCTCCCAATCAGCTTCTGACATGGGTGCGTACTCTGGCACTGGTGGCAATTCTGTACCGGGCTCCTGATTCTGCCCTCCAAAGTCCAACTCTGGATCCTCTTCTGGATCATCCTCTATGGGATCCTCATCCTCGGGATCATCCTCTATGGGATCCTCATCATCGGGATCATCCTCGATGGGATCCTCATCCTCGGAATCATCCTCGATCATATCCTCTTCCTCGACAGGATCTAGCTCAAGCATCTCTTCTTCCTCCTCCTCGTACTCGATCTCCTCTGGCATTGGTCCCAGCAGAAAGTCGTCTTGGTAAACCCCTTGTTCATACCTTGATACTTCATCTTCCTGCTCCCATTCCTGCACTTCCTCCACCCTTGGTGGCGGCACAGGTACAGCCTCAGGGACCATAGCATCCCTAGCTACAAGGACAACCGACTTGGGGAGAACGTGCTTGACGTCTTCGGGTGGGCTACTCGGGCCTCCAACCTCGAAACATCGCGGAGGTAACGGAAAATCTAGCCTCGGCTGATCCGACTTGGCGTCTTCCGACCCCCTACCAATAGAAAAGCAGACACCCATCCTATCGAACAATAAGGAAGGAATTAGTCTTTCTGGACATAGAAGCAAGCTTACTATATCAGACTATAAAGAAGACACGACTATGAACGGGGTTTTTAAATTCTTTTCAGAATGAAAATTCAGAGCCCTCTTTAAAGCATTTCGAAAACGGATAAATGGTTTATAAAATTCCAAACTCATTTTAAAACCTTTTGCTCTGATACCACAACTGTAACACCCCCAAAACTTAACCCTTTTAGAAAGGTATTACCGCCAGTGACCCCAGTGTTCCTTACCGAGATCACCCAAGGCTTTACCATATAAATACAATTTATGAAATGCGATTGATACACAATGATCAAGCATTAAATTCCAAAACATAACATTGTCAAGGAAACAAGAGTTACGGGATTACAACCCAATCCCGAATAGGTCAAAACATAGTTTAAACCAAACACAGCGGAAGACTAAGAAAGTACATTACAATCGGAGTTATTGTCCAAAGGATCATAACCTGATTAAAGAAATAATTAAAACATTCAAAAACCACCGCCGACTCCATAGTCCTTCTAATCTTCTGAGCTACTTCTTAACTGATGTGCTGAATCGAACGGATGACACCAGCCAACCATGCAAGGGAAAATATTGGTTGGTTAGTCTAAATGAATAGACTAGCAAGGGTATAAAGCAGACTGGTTCGAAGCAGTCATATTAGGTTAGACTCATCGTTTCTCGGATAATAACCGATAACGGTAGTCAACCATCATATTCCTACTGGAATAAACAAGAGGTATGCACAAGAGAAGATTCTGGAAGACTGAATCTTCACAGAAATTGACTCGAAAGAAGACTCCAACTGAAATGAGTCTATAAGGAAGTATGACAAATCTAGAATGTTTACAGAATCATTCAACAATGATTTAAAACTGACTGAGATGCTTCGGTTCACGACCAACCTCATCGCCTACAGCGAATCCAGATTGGAAAGAGAACGTACTACATTCAAGTCAAGACGAGTTTTCCTAGCTGCACTATAACTTAGCTGCACTACTCGCCCAAGGTGTATTAATTATGTGCGTCAAGGTAGCACTTATCTGATTTATGTTTCAAAACACACATCACATTATAGACTTTTACATGTGTACCCCACCAATGGGACGACACATCTTAGTATACGTTTCGTCGAGAGTGACGTATATCGAAAGGTTTGTGACACCAGCTAAGTGTCCTGTCTCTACACACTTGTGAAAGAGACCGATCATGATCATAGAATAGTACCAGATGGGGACGAGCCATCCCGATACCAGATTATAAAGAAATGACTGGACAGAGTCCGAGTAACGTTCCTATCTAACAGTGCTAACTAAACAGTTACAGCATCACAACAGTTACAGGATAAATCCACATAAAGGCCCGAAAGGCGATCACAGATAATAGCGTTGTTCTAACAGATATACAACCTATTATATGATTTTCAAAACAGTTATCAAAACCGTTTTCAGACAAACAGAATATTCATTCCAAATTAATTACTCAGATAAACTACTGATAATTAATGTAAATATGGAACGAATGAGCAAGAGCGAACCGCCACTTGCCTTACTCCGCAGAATAGTCTAAAGACGTCACTGGATTCCGGGCTCGACACGGTATAGTTCCGACATCACAACAACCTTCGAGTCGACCCATAAAAGGAACCCTAAGTTAGATCTGACATAAACAGTACGAATCTAAACACGGCGAAAGAACACGAAAGGAAAGACGCCACGACGACAACCAACCAAGCCAAAGCCACGAAAGCATTCTGGGCACTGGCGGCGGTCGCCGTTCTTGGCGGCGGTCGCCGTGAAGAACACGGCGGTCGCCGTCTTCATCACGGCGGTCGCCGCGAAGAACACGGCGGTCGCCGTGACGAACTCAGACGACGCAGAACGAGAGAAAACTCACCCCAAAACACGAGCAGTTTGGCCTCCTTCGACTTGCTTTGGCTTCTAACCTCCAAGGCTAACCAAAAGCTTCACAAAGGCGCTCTGGAAACACACCACAACACCTCCGGCGAGCACAAGAAAACCGACGAAACTCAACTCACTTTGAGGGAGAATTTTGGCAGCGATTCGGGGTTGTAGATGACCCAAAACCCATGCTCAAGCTCCTCTATATATAGGCAAACCCCAAGGAGTACCCAGCAAACCCTAAGATGCGGCAACCGACGCAACGGCGCGCCTCGAACGACGCCGGCGACCGACGGGCAATGCCCACTAGACAATCACGGCGGTCGCCGTGATTTTGCCTGCGGCGGGCACGCGGCGGTCGCCGTAAATGCGGCGGTCGCCGTTGCTAGGCCTGTCGCGGCCAGCTAGAAGCTGACACGCTGACTTCTCGGGCCCAACCACGACGGTCGCCGTTTCTCCCTTTTCCCCCCCATTTAGCTTTGAACGAGCTTGACGATAAACCGGGATAAAAATTATCGTACGCGAACGACAATTTAAAATCCAAGGCATGTTGTCTGTATATTATTTCACTGAGAAAAATATTATAGATACAGAGCATATTACAGAATATCCCAAACTACCTGAATTAAATCCGACGTACACAACGAGTACCCGGAAAAATTCCATAATTCTCAATATAACCTTACAAAATTACGGGGTATCACATTGCCCACGGGGATCGAACCCGGGACCTTTAGATACAAGGGCAATGCCTTACCACTTGTATCACCAATTGCGCTGCAGCACAATTGGTGATACAAGTGGTAAGGCATTGCCCTTGTATCTAAAGGTCCTGGGTTCGATCCCCGTGGGCAACAACCTACCCATTTAAATGGGGCAAGGGTTGGGTGTGTGGGCTGCATGCCCTTGGACAACCAGGCGGCACCAGTACCGGCGCCGGCACCGTTGGGTGGCTGGGCGGCTTGGTGGCTGGGGTAGCTTGGCCTGGGATGTTACAAAAAAAGTACACTTTTATGTGAGTGCTCAAGCCGCGGGCCTAGCCCAACATGAGACACTCCATGGGCCGCAGTCCATGTACCCCAACCCATCCTTGGGGGCTACTCCAAATTAAATGGAAGCCATTAGCCAAGAGATTGTTGGTGAGAGTCAAACACGCGACCTCTCCACCCTTTATCCACTCCCCACAAGGAGTGAATACCAATTGTGTTGCAGGGGCATGCCATTAGGGTAGAAAGATATAATAGAGGAATTGTGATGGAAATGCAACAAGGAAACTTTATTTTCACAACCTGTGGTAAAAGAAAACAAGAACATATAAATGTTTTTCATTTAGTTGGAGACTGAAAAAAAGAGTAGAAGTTTAGAGATTAACATCTTATAATTATAAGAAGCAACAAGATAGTGTATATGACAATATACGAATGATGTACTTATAGGTCTGACTAACAATGGAAAAGACCATAAAAAAAACAATGGAAAAGTAATTTAGCTCCAAGCACATACATTCTTATACTATACTCCCTCTGTTCACATATATTTGTCATTTTAGTCATGTTTTTTTGTTAAGATATATATGTCATATTTTGACAACCTTTTTTCAATAATACCCTTGTTAATTATGGGTTTACAAACAACTTTTTCAAAGTAAAAAGGTAAAGCATTGATTAACCATAGTCTAGGGCCAGTGCTACGCTGCAAAAGGGAAAAATGGGTGTGAAGTCATAATTAATAGGAAGGGTAATTTTGTACAATTATTAGCTGTCTTAAAATTTGTGTCAAACCTCAAAACGTCATTTATAATTGAACAGAGGGAGTAGTAAGCAATAGATATATGCAGACCCATAGACTATTGACACAGCTAGATGAAAATACTTCAGTCCATCAGCTAGACCGCGGAACAACTAAATTAGAAACAATTTAAGGAGTCAAGTGAATAAGCACATTCCATATTAACAAATGCAATCATGCCAAGAGATATAAAATGCTTACTACATGTCAGAATAACTTTTTTCTAATAAAAAGATAATCTTTTAAGGATCTTCTAGTGAAGTTGTAGATCAAACTAATCAACTATGAACAGTAGATCAATAACAAAAAAATAGTACTTCTCTTTGGTGTCTAGATAACAAAATAAGTTACCTTTTTTGAATTGACCGAAGTATACAGGAATAGAAGATGGCACGACAGTCGGAACAGCAGGCACTTGGGGCATGCTGTCAACTTGAGGGATATATAGATAATTATAACAAGTCATATGCAGCACTAGCATATGCAGCCTTGAGACATACCGTTAATGATAAGGTGGTCCCTTATTTGTTCAACACTAATCCACTTAATGAAAGAACATTTCACACATGGAAAACGAGTCCTCTAAGGATCAACACCGTGGTCAAGGGAAAATTGAATGAAGTTCTCGACACCGTCAACATACTCTCGTGACAAACAACTCTTCCACATTCATTCCCTATCCATTGTTCAAATGAATACTAATCTGACTATTGACAAAAAAATGCTTGTTTCTTTTCAATTCAAAGGCAATAATTGGAGATGTCAAAACTAAGCATAACTGAATTATTTATCTATCTTAACACATGTCAATCCATTAGGATTATCAAAATTAAAATCTATGTAACTACAGTTTACTTTTAAGGCCTATTAGATGAAAACTAAATGTCAAAACTAAGCATAACTAAATCAACGCCAAACTAGATGAAAACTAAATGTCACTTTAACCACCTGAAACTCATAGCACTTAACTAAATTTCATTCAATAAACTTAGTTTTCTGACAAAAAATAAATTACTTGTTATATGACCCAAAAAAGATTTCAAGACCAAATGTTAAAGCTAAAAAATGGATCAAGAACATTCAGGAGAAAAGCTGAGAAGTCCAATTTTGAATAATTTTTGGATGATAAAGCTAAAAAAAGAAGCATGGTATGAACTAGGGAGTCAATGATAAAGTATTTTCTTCCAAATCGTACATTATTTCCTTTTATGCATTTTCGGACTTTCTTATTTCTAGTATTTTATTTCCCTTGCTATTTTAATTAGGTTAAACTTATTTCCTAAGCCTATTTAAGACCTCTTTCTAGGTTAAGAGGCATAGAACTTTTTGACATTTTTACTTTCATCATTATCGTTATTTTTCTCATTAGGGTTTCATTTACATTTGAATGGAGCACTAATTTTTCTTTGTTCTACTAGACGTTTGAAGCAATACAGTTGATGTGTTTGTGAGATTTCTATTCCTTGTTCCTATTCTTATATGTGTTGGTTTGATTCTCTTGGTTATATTGAATATTGATTCATTGTTATTCTTCATAGCCTGATCAACTAGGTTGAGTAATATTTATCAATTGCTAGGGTTTGCATATAGTGGAATACGAGTGCATATCTAGTAGCAAACATAATTGTTGCATATAGTGGAATACGAGTACGCAATTGTGAGTGAGAATCATTTGCATGTTAAGTAGTAAGGTTTTCTTCTATTTGCATGTATCCTATATCCTTGTGTGCATTGTTATTGCTTTATTAGTGGTAAGGTTTTCTTCCATTGATATTGTAGTAAGTACTATCAACAACTGTCTGAATTGGTAGTTAATCAAGATCAGGGTGGGAACAACTATAAGAATAGATAAAGAACTTGGATTTAATAGATTTCGGTGATCAAATTATATCTATGGATTGTGGATCTCGTTCTAGTGGAACTTCTTCCCCAATCATATTCTCAAGTCAACTAAACATGTTCACTTTGCTCTGTTTGATAACCAACCCCCTCCCCCCTCCCCCCCCCCCCCCCCCCTTCCTTGTTACTTGTTAATCATAATTACATACTTCATCAGATCTTCCCTATGGGTTCGACCCTTACTTGCTTACTATACATCTGTTTAGTAGGTTGTTAGGACTTTTACTTTGACTAGGCCATTCAACGATATTTGCATTGCATATTTCGGCCACGTCAATACATGATAAGAAGAAAAAAATTTGTAAGTAGGGCACATTAGCTGACCCAAATTAAACAAGTGCTTTAAAACAAAAATTCAGTGAAGAGTGGATGGGACAATACCTGGTAAGATTTTTTATAATAAGCCGAAGACATTTGGGTAGCCATGGTGTCAAATAATCCATCACTCTGAACATGTGTAGAGGTACCATTGTGGAGATCAGTACACACTTACAACTAACCTTATGAATGCACAATCTTATTACAACCACAAGAAACCCTTACCATATTATAGCTAGCTTGTACATTGCTTCCACCTTCACTGCCACCTGAAAAGTATCCACCTTGACTGCCTTGATATCCACCATGATTGCCTCCTTCACTCCTTTGACTGCCACCTCCAAAGACACCTTGACTGCCACCTTCATACACACCTTGACTAACCCCTTGATTGCCACCTTGAGTAACACCTTGACAACCACCTTGATTTTGGGGGACCTATCACACTGTAAAAGTTAGCAACTGAATAGCAAGGACACAATTAATTAAGAAAAATAGAGTGGAAGACCTTTTTGGTATATTTCCTCTTTTGAGAACCAATTGGAACTGTGTTTGGATTCTTGGGCCTTCCTCCACGGTTAGGGGGCCTAGGTGGATCAGGACCTTTTCTTGCATTGGTGCACTTGTTCTTGTAATGTCCATTTTGCCCACAGTTAGAGCACTTGGTTTGCCCCACTATTCTGATTTTCTTGGTCTTACTTGGTACATCTTCTCCAGGCTCTCTTCTTCTGTTTTTCCTTGGCCTTCCAGGTTGCACTATGAATTTTGGTGGTTCTGGGTGAGGGTGACTAGTCCTCTCCCACTGAAATTCTCCTGGCATTGGGTTGATCATCTCCTTGTAAGCCAGTAAGTAGGCCTCCGTAGTGTAACATTTATGCACAAACTCATCTATATTACGCCTATCCTTCATGATGCAACACATATCATGAGGACAAGGGATACCAATGAGATCCCACTTATTGCAACCACAGCTTTTTAACCCCAAGTCAACAACATAGGTCCTCCCTAAGTGATCAACCTCAAACCTATCTCCTCCAAACTACCAAGGTACACAATTCCTAGTACCTTCTTCCTTGGCCAACTCTATCTTCTTCTTTGCCTTTGGTGTGAATTTTCCCTCATACTTTGTCATTCCTTCACGCTTAGCAACAAATCTTTTCATTAGCTGCCAACTAATCCATTCACACATGGACAGCAAAGGCTTCTCTCTTGCAGGCAAAATATATGCATTAAAGCTCTCACAGACATTGTTAAGAAGTATATCAGACTTGGTGTCATGCTTGAAACCATGTCTTGACCAGGTTTTTGGATTTGAATCAATCAAGTATTTATATGCTCCTTCATATAATTTCCTCATCTCATCTATAGCATCCAAAAACTCTGGTTCATTACAGGCCCTTACAGCTGCCCATATTGCATCTTTGAATGCCTTTCCTGGCCATCTAGACTTGAAGTTATTGTAAAGATGTCTCACACAAACTCTTGTCTCAGCCATGGGAACAACTTGATTCAATGCCTCTATTAATCCCTACATAAATAAGTACATGTTAGTGTAGGTTTATAAACATAAGAAATGATAGAAAATTGATCTTTACCTTTTGTCTGTCAGACATGAATGTAGGGTTGCTTTCTCCAATGTCCCTCATTAAAATGTCTAAGAACCAAATCCAAGTGTCCTTCCTCTATGCTTCTACAATAGCAAAGGCAATGGGATATATATTGTCATTCCCATCCTTCCCTACTGCCACCAACACTTGACCAGTGTATGCACCCTTCAGATGGAAGTCATCAAGGCCTACTATTGGTCTACAACCCTTTATAAAACCCTGCTTACAAGCATCAAAGCACACATATAGCCTCTCAAAAAGAGGTTTCTCTGGATTGTCTAAACCAACCTTCACAAAGCTAGATGTGCCAGGATTCCACCTTCTCAAAGTTGTTGCATAATCCCACACTTTGCCATACTGTGACTTAGCATCCCCTTGTGTCATCAGCATTGCTCTAAGCCTTCCTTTCCATGCTTGATTGTATGAGATATGAACATTATGATCCCTTTTCACAACATTAATAAATGTAGAAAGTTTCCAGCTAGGATCATCCCTATAGTGCTCCAAGTACCTCTCAGCTAGCCATTGAGATGTCAATTTAGTGTTTTCATGCTGCCATCCACATTCATGCTTTCCATTCCATGATTTCAACTGAAAACTGCCATCAGAGCCCATTTTCCTGGCATAGGCTTTGAAACCACAAAATACTTTCTTACACACACACTTTTTCCTAGAATGTTTGATACTACAATCACATTTCTTTTTACAGTAAGCAGATATCTTAGTCTTGTCATTGTGGAGATAGTAATAATCACCACCATTTTCTATGGAGTATTGTCTTAAAGCTTTTCTGAATACATCATTGGAAGAAAAAATCATGCCAGTCTTGAAAACAATTTTTTTCTTGAAGTCAACAAGAGGATTAAACTCTAGATACCTTTGCTTTGTAGTACCATCAGAATCACTGACACTCTTCAAATCATTTGAATCATCTACAGATGTATCATCATGCAATTCATCATCACCACCATCAAGGTTGAAGCAACCATCACTTAACCCTAATTGTAATTGAGAAGCATCTTGATCTACATTTTCTTCAAACAAATCACCATCTTCATCTTCACTTTCAGAGAATTTAAAATCACTATCTGAGGAAGAACTCTCATCCCCAACAACATCATCTGTATCTGAATCTAAATCTCTTTCTGAAATAGAGTCTCCCTTAGAATTTTCATCTCCCTCAACTACAGGATCTGGGATTTTGGTTACAGGAGATTTTTTGGTGTTAGGTTGAGGAGTTTTTAGGGTTGCACTCTTACTACTCCTAGTCACAGGCTTATCCTTCACCACATATGGTGTTTGGGTCTCAGTCACAGGCTTATCCTTGACCACAGAAGGTGTTTGGGTCTCAGTCACAGGCTTATCCTTCACCACAGATGGTGTTTGGGCCTCAGTCACAGGCTTATCCTTCACCACAGAAGGTGTTTGGGTTTCAGTCACCACAGATTCACAAATGGGCTCAGATATTGGGCCTTGGTTTCTCAAGTCAGTTGGACTAAGCTCATCACCTTGGACAATATACAAATGCATAAGATTGTCATTCCCAACAGAGCTAACCATTTCCATCACAGTCCTATCATTATCTAATAACTTAAGGCCTTTGTCAAGAGTCAAACCAGCCTCTGAGAACCACATCTCTTTAATGTGGTTCAAACCAACATCTTCATTGAACATACTTTCCAAGACTACTTTAGACACCATATCAGGATCGACATTTCTATAATAATGGACTTTGCCTTTTCTGTATAACACTGCATTCTTCTTTGATTTGTAAAAGGAGCCATCATATAGAAGTCTAAAATGAATGCTCATATCTGCCATTGGCACAACAATAAATATTGGCCTAATTCAGTGAACAACCATAGAATAAGGCAACAACAAAAATAAGGCAACAATTTGCACACTTAATGAGACGCATTTCAGTCAATGAATACAAAATGTTCACATGACCCTAAACCAATGTCCCCACTTGCAATAATTTTTGTCCACATACTAGACCATTACAGATTAGAGAATCTTTCATGAATACAGTGACAACAAATGGAAAACAAGACAGATAAGTAAAGGGGTAAATTCACATGAACAGAGGATTCACATGTCACACAATTTTCTTCTCGTGAAAACCTAAACCCTAAATTGCCCAATTCCTATTTCCAATTCCAAATCAACTGTATTCAAAGAGAAATTAGGGATTCAAATACTTACCTGGAAATAGCCCATCGATTTCACTGGTAAGCTCCACTGCACTAGAAATAGCCTCGTAGCCTTCACCAGTTCATCCCCTTCGTTTACCTTCAGAGGAAATCGCTCCACTTCACCAGTTCATCCACTCCCCAATTTCGCCCCGATAAATTTCCCCCCCGACTTCACCAGATCATCCAATTGCTCAAAATCTTCAGTTCCACTTGAAATCAACTACAAATCACCCTAGAGAAGAGAGAGAGAGAAGAGAGATCTTCAGCCCCAATCGAGAGAGAAGAGAGATCGGGTTTGAATTTTTACCCAAAGAAATTAACCCCAAAATTTAACCCAAAAGAAATAAAATAAGAAGAAAAAGGGAATTTATGGCCCTCTGAGCGCGTCCACTCGCCAATACACGCGCGTTGACGGATTTTTGACGGTTTCTGGGATGAGGTGGCGTTTCGTTAACGGAACATGATACTCGGGTGGTTTTCGGTAATATCGCATTAAAGGGGTGGTTTTGGGCAATATGGCCCTTTCAACGGGTGGTTTCCGGTAATTGACCCTTAAAATTAACATAATGTTAAAATATATTTAAATAAACGTTGACTTAAATATGTAACATACTTAGGGTAAGAATTTGATTAATCTACTCCCATTTGGAATAATGTTATAAATACCATACCATTTATTAGAAAGAGAATTAAAATTACATTCATACCCTTATATAAAATGGGGATAATTACAACTATGATTGTCGTTTGTGTGTGGGCGTGGTGTGATAACAAAAGGATCTGTGGTGGTCGATGTGTGCATGGTGTATCCATATGTTCTTCACAAATAAGGAAAGTTGTGGTTAAGTCTTGTCATTTCAGTTCATATTTTGACCGACAAATAATATTAAAATTAATTGCTCATTAATTGGGTAATTTCTAAAACCTAATTAATTATTTAGGAACATTGTGTGGAACTAAATTCTATATATCAGATATATAGGTACTTATATATATATATTATTCTAATAGTATGCTTTTAGAATTGTTAGTCGCATTAATGACGATATTGGTTGTGGACTTTGTGTGTTTAAGTTTGGACTTTATAGTCATTAAATGTCAGGGATATTATGACATTGCAAGTTATAATGATCTCTTTATAACTTAGTAGTAGTGGGAATAATTTCCTAATACTTTTAAGGTCATTATCACTACCTCTTATCCACCCGTTAAGGATATTTGGTATTTATGCACCTTGTTATAGTGTAATTGGATTGGACACAATGTCACAACTGTGTTGTTCTCATTTTATTCGAGGTTCTTAAAATCCTTAAGACTAAATGTGATGTGTTGAAACTAAGGATGATAAGTGTTACGAGCATATAATTAATGAACCGGAGCAAGCAATACAACTTGGACCGCTCTTGTACCAGTCTAAGCAGATTGTCTTTCCAATCTGAATCGGCACAACACATATGCGTTGAGGTTGGTCAAACCCAATTATTCAATAGAGTTTTTATATATTTGGTTTACAACCTCTAACTAATAAGCTTTAATAACTCTCGCTTTGATTATCAAAACGTGCAAAAAAAGCTTGTTATAACTAAAGTATTTCCCTAATTCGTGCCAATTTGGTGTTGATTCTTTTGAAAAATATAAGTCCAATATTCTAAAATCAATTGAAAATAAAAAATTAGTGCATCAATCTTATATATTAGACATTTATATTTATCACTTCTGATGTGAGATAGACTTTACATTCCAACAAATAGATAAATTGTATGCTCTATGTAGTTTTAATGTGCTAATGGAATTTCCCGTGAAGGATTACCCTAAAAACTGGTATAACCATATATCATTGCATATGAAATGAGTTAGGTGATGATTCCAACCCCGACTACGTACGCTGAAATGGATGCCCTTTCTAGCTAGCTCAATGTGGTTGTCTCTGTATGTAGCATTGCCACACAAAGGAAAATTAGGGTATGAAATCACTACCAACTTCGGCAAGTCTTTCAAGTTAATTAAGTGTTGGGGCTCTATCCATCC
Organism: Rheum nobile; assembly: GCA_027886185.1. NCBI lineage: Eukaryota > Viridiplantae > Streptophyta > Magnoliopsida > Caryophyllales > Polygonaceae > Rheum > Rheum nobile. The sequence continues at coordinate 10,503,338 of WOAB01000485.1, forward strand.
GTTGCAGCCAGCCGTATCATATTCATAGTTGTGAAGCTTCTTGGTAGTTCGTAGAGAGTTCCATAGATGAGCAGGTTGCCACGTGGTAATACAGTCTGTTTGGGATGCTTTTTTCTTGAAGCACTTTTTTGTAGTGCCACCACAATAAAACCATTTGCCCCTAAAATGAAACTTTTAAATGATGTCGTTTCGTCTGGCCAAAACTGAAACTTTTTTGCCTGTAAACATGACCCTAATTTCGTTGATATTTATCAAAGTTTCATGTAAGCAACCATTTCTCCCCTTTCAACCCATTTTTAATAATGTAACTATGATTCATATACAAAATGGATATGAAATCTATAAAAGTCTGATGGGCCAATCACAGAGAGATGTCTCTTCGTGCACACATACACATAGAGCCCAACACATAAGGTCATGTGATTCCACTCAATACCAATTGAAAATGGGTGTGTAACGGTCTTATTTTCATCAAGTTTCCAATGTGTAATACTTTTTATTCTCTTATCTTCATAAAACGCCTATTGCAAATGCTTTTAGTTTACTCTCCAACCCAAAAAAGATGTGTGATTTGCTTCTAATGATCTACAGCCTCGAAGACTTATCAAACATTATTGAGTCACAGTGTGTTAGTCAAAGAACAGTGCAAATGTTCACTTGGCAGCGGAAATATTAATTCAGACAAGTAATAGTCACTTTGTTCCTTAGAGAGCAAAACTCTCAACCAACTGGTTTCCTTGAGAAAAACATCTATCTCTAGGTTTTACCCTAGTAGGATTTCAAATGTCTACTTGTCACTAATACAAAAATAACTTTTTATCACGTGATATAATAGCCCGGTTCACTTATATTCGTGATAATATAGAATTAAATAACAAAAACCATATTTTTTTGAGCGCTTAAACATATAAAATAAGAAAATAGCCCGAACATTTATGACACGCCCAGGCTATATACTAACATAGAGAAAAATGCCATATTTTAGAATAGCCCGGGCGTGTCCAGCCTAAACATCCCCGGGCGATTTACTACTTGATAGACTTTAATATCCCAGATCATTTGTACCCGGGTTTTTTACCTCTTCTCTTCTTAAAATAATAAGTCTCTCATCAAAGCCCATTCTTTTCCTTTAGAGTTCTCTTTCCATGAATTGCCCTAGTCTTCCTCTTGGATGAGTTCCCTGCCCTTTGATCACCGGCTTCCTCCCAGAGATCCAATCGGCATCTTTCTCACCCTTCCTCTCCTTCCCCGTGCCGCAAAATAATCACGCCTTGCAAGCTACCTCGTATGTCGGAGTCGTTCGACATTCTTCCAAAGTGCTCCTCTGACCCTACGCTTCCCGGCGGCCATGGCGGTTCCCCGGCCTTGGTCTACAATGGTTGGCTTTATCGTCGGAAGTTGTACCAATGTCTACTCCCCTCCTTTGACATTGCTCTCGCCGGAGCACCTCCAGAGCCCCAACTAGGTCAACAAATCTCTAATTTAGGGTTTCACTTCTTCCTTTTTTTCAATTTTCACATAGTTTCTAGTTATGATAAATTAGGTTTGAATATTACTTGGATATATTAAGTCCGTTATTATGAGATCTGATCGACATCAGTCGATCACTAATCTATAGCTCAATTATAGTTAACGAAACCTTGGATGCTGAAATTGGTGTCAGATTCAATCAATTTGTGGTTATAAGACTACTGCACACTATTTGTGCTCGTGTCTTTCAAATGGATCTGGAAAAGGGTTAAAAATGTTTTGGGTCTTGCTCAATCTAAGTACTGAAAACTTCTACCAATCAGTATGTAAAACTCTCCTAATGGATGCCCTTAATTTACCTTGTCTAGTTGAAATTAGGTTTTTGGTTGATATAGAATTGTGGAATTGAGTCCAATACTATTACTATTACTACCAAAACGATAGACTTGAAATGTCGTGAGATATTCTTTAGTTCTTTGGGTATATGTAATTAGTTTAATACTATTCCTACACGCTTCTCAAACTAATTCAACCATATGGCTAGAATTTCTACTGCCTTTAGTTGTCAGATTGGTTTACTGCTATAAGAAAAGACATTACAGACTAGTTGCATCTTAGTGGTAATTTTGTCAATTTCCTATTGTAAATTGGCTTATTCAGTAGTACAGAAGGGGCGCTTGGACCACGGTTATTTTGTTCATCAAACTACGGTTAGAGAAGCGTGGATGTTCTCGGCGCGATAAGAGTATCGGACCACGCTTTTGTTTCCGTGGTAAAACACGAACCACAGTTGTTTGTAAACTGTGGTAAAAGTCAAACCGCAGTTTGTTGGAACAACCGTGGTCCTTGCCCAGATTTTTAGAAAAAAAATAAAAATGAAGAGGGACAACGAATGTCTACAAGAACCGCGGTCCATCTTCAAATTGTTTGAAAAAAACGATAGCGGTTGTTCAAACAACCGTTGTTGTCATGAGCAAGGTTTTCTGATACTGAAATTATAGGCAGATTACAACAAATAGCTTATATAATCTTAAAATAGGTTCTCTGATGGATTTTCATCTGGCTAAGGAAGTTATTGAACTTACCCCAACTTGCTTAGCTAGTGCACTCAATCCAAAATCTGAAACTTTAAGAATTCCATTAGCATCCAGCAATAGGTTCTCTTGCTGTTAGAGCACGAAAAAGGACAAAAATAATATCACTAATGTTTTTAAGAGGAACATCTTTTGAGATAAAGATAGGGGCAAAGTGGAAAGAGTGTTGGAGAGATCATAAACTTATCAAATAACTAAATGTGTCTCAAGAAACAAGTAGATAAAATACAACATTACTTCGTTAATGCGTGTAAGTCACCTTTAGGTCTCAATGGAAAACACCTCTGCTGTGACAATATCACAGTAATCAACAACATTTATCAACTGCTGGAAATACTTTCTTGCTTCATCTTCCTTCAATTTGGGATTACTTGGCTAGCTCAAGAAATATGCAAATGGATTGATAAATGTTAGCCTTATAACTCAGTTTTCTTTTTCAACTACTTAAATAAAGTAATAGCTAATGAAACTGTGAGGATGGATGACAGAAAAAAGAAAATTGGAAAGTTTGTTAGCTTACAATCTAGTCAAAGAGTTCACCACCCGTGACATATTCTAGAACGACATATATTTTTGTATTGCTTGCCATAACCTACACAAAAAATACCAGTTCATACAGAAAAAAAAAAGTGGTTATCTGAAAAGAAAACAAGATTTGAAGGTAGAAACTAAAAGGTAGTGCAACAATATCAGAAATGTAAGTGACTATTCTTAAAGCATAGGTGACACCAAACCGAGAATTCATAGAATTAAAACAATTAAATACATGAAGCAGTTCATGAAAACCTGCCAAAAGAACGGGCATGTTAAGTGTAATCCTCACCTCATGCAAATGGATGACATTAGGTGCCGAATCAGTTTCATGGTTGAAATTCATGTTTTATCTCCTACCCAGTGAAAAAGAATGGAAACAGATGAAGGGCGCTAGCACCGACTTGTGCAAAATTTTAGGTTAAGTTCTTGACATTGATATGTGCGGATGGAAACAGATGAAGCTTCAAATTCTTGTTATCCATCAAATTGGAGGTCCAATTAGCACGAATCACACCAAAATAAAGCAACAACAGTCAGGTAAAATCATATGCTAAATCAAGTACTGTACACAAAACAAAAGCACAAACTGAACGGTTGAAAGAATTACCGGCGAGGGAGAAGCACCGACGACCTAGCAGCGCCAGCGGAGAACAACCGACCACCAGCGAAAAATGCCACCAGCGAAATTAAGGGAGAGTATCAAGAGACGAAGGAGGGGGAGTGGCAACGACGAAGGAGGGTGGAGTGGCGAGGGGTTTCGGTGGATCGATTGGGAGGGATTTCGGCGGTGGAGCAAATTTGTGAAGGAGATATAGCTAGCGGCAGCGGCAGGTAAAACCTAAGTGAAGACCACATACATGATACAACTATGGTGTTGTATTTTTCAATTTTTTAAAACTTTACCTCGGTTATAATTAAATGTGGGCCGCTTATTTTTCTTAACCACGGTTCTAATATTCAACCGTGAATTTAATTAATTAAAAAAACATACACCGCGTTTATTAGTAACCGTGGTTTGTATATTTTTAACCGCGGTTAAACTAATGAAACCGCAGGGCGAGTTTTATTAATTGAAAAAAAAAAAGTATTACGCCGCATTTGTGTATTTAACCGTGGTCCGTATTTCTTCTTTATCCCGGTTTTATAAATTCGCTCCAATAATAGTACGGTTAATTCTTTTTTTATACTAGTGATTATCTGTTACTTATGCGGCGTAGTTATATAATTTATTAAACTTGTGGGGTGTAATATCGGTGTGCCATAAACCAATTCAAGTGCAAAGCTATTTCTGGATTATTATTTTTTTTGAACAAGGGTGGTTGTAGTATTTCAGGTGTAACTGATTGATGTTTAAATTTGGTGAAATGTCGTGAGTACTACTTGATCATTTGGCATGTAAAATGTATATAAAAATCTAGGTACTTCCCAACTTAGGGTAACAAATAGAAATTCTCTTACAGTGTACTAATGGTCAAATAATCACTAGGGAGGGTGGTTTGATCCCAGTATTCAAAAGAATCTATCTGGAATTGAGTAGTTTACTTGTTATCATTAGAGGTGTCAATCGGATCGGTCAAGTCGGGTTCGGTTCGGTTATTTCGGGTTCGGGTTGAGAACGGATCGGGTCATTTCGGATAACAGGTCAAGCCGGTCGGGTCATTACAGGTCAGCGGGCGGTTCGGTTTAACCAACGGGTCAAGAGCGTCATTTTTTAAATTTTTTTTTCACTATTTAAATATTATTAAATAGTTAAAAACTAATTTAAATATGTCAAAATAAGTTGAAATCAATTAAAATAATAATAATATTATTAATTATTTTAATGTAATTGATATTAGTAGACCAAAATCATATATATTTTTTATTTTTTATTATATTAATTTATAAATTTCTACATTATAAAAAAATATATAAGTACAACAATGTTTTTTTTAGGATATTAAGCATATTATCATTATTTATATGTCATTTATCATATAAATTTTATGTTATATTTTATTAATACTCCACATTTATTCGTTAATCGGGTTGGGTTCGGGTTGGTCGGGTTCGGGCTCGATAAATTCGGATTCGGTAACTTCGGGTTATCAAAAATTTCTTGTTATACATCTATTTAATATTTTGATTACTTAACCACGCATCCTTCAACTTGATTTTGTTGGTCAGACTAATTGGAAAGTTGTGAGATACCCTTCTCTGAACAAGGAAAGGTAGAGAAAGAGGAGAGGAAAAGTGGCATTGAGGTTGCAAAAGGGAACTAGAAACCAATCAGGGTTCGTTGTTGGAAAGTTGCGACATTTCTCCAAAGGTATTTCTCCAAATGTATCACTCTTTTGCATAAATGCAAATAAATTTATAAGAAATCATGCATTGTTTCAAGTATGGCCATCCTGCCTAACTTATCAATATATATTGAATATCAAGTGTGGCCATGTGTCTGCATGTTCTTACAGTTATGTGTTGCAGCCTATATACGACCCATGTAACACTGCATATTACATTAGTGTATTGTATGGTTTATGTTCTGCCACGTGAAGCCTTTAGGCCCTTTACATGACCTTTAATTTATTGTTGTTATTCTTATGTGAGTTGTTTTTATTTTGAGATGGAATTATAAACAAATGATTCTGATTTTATATATTGAACGCAAGCATTGCCAATGAGGAAAGTAAGCAATGAGATGACTTGGCCAAGATGATTGAGTTTGAGAGAGAAAAATGTCATTTTTTTTATTATCAGGAAGAAACTATCATGAGGGAGCATCGTCGTCTACCTTCCACAATCACAAACCGGATTCTGCAAAAGCTACTGCTATAAACAAGACCATGGAGGGAAAAATCTTTAGTGAATTTAGATGCTTAAAACGGAATTTCAGGAAACTATTTTCTAACATCTAACAAGGATCTCATGCATGAAATAAAAGGAATATAGTATAGTTAGAGTTACATACCGTTTGATGCGAGCCTGAAACGTTCCTGCAGGATTTCAACGGAGATCGAATGCCCCAAGTGTGGCTTCTCTAATTAGTCCACACGAGTCTGGAATCTGGATCGTCTTTGATCTCGTCTGCTAGAACGACGAACGAAGGAAAGCGAACGAAGTGGCTTCACTGATTGGGTATGTTCGGCCGTGCACCTTACTTGGAGGAGGAGTAATATCTTTTCACGTGTGTTTTCAAAACACAATTACAATATCATCTTATATGTTCTGTACGTGTGATCATATCTAACTATTTAAGATATTATATGATATCATATATATATATTATCTTTAGTTATGGATACAATATCTTTATATTATTTCCATATATCTTCTAATAAGATATCTTCTTATCAAGTAATTATGAATGATAACTTTTACCCATTAATAATAAAAGCCAATATCCCAATTAAAGCCAATGGGCCGAAATCCATGTCCCACATGGGCTTTCGGTTCGATTTGATCCAGCCCGATAACTCTATGTGTGTGACCTCATAGGACCCGGTTATTATAGCCATGGGCCTAACCCGATTAAGCTCATTGATCGTAGTTGGCTTCTAGCAAAGCACTACGACCCCTAAAATTCCCGGATTGTAAATCTCCATTAATTGTCCTATTCCATATTTGGTAATTGCGCCTTGATTAAAGGACACAATTCCTTCAATCTCCCACTTGTCCTTGAAACAAGTGTGCAATGTCAGATTCCTTTGTCACTTAGTGTCTTATTTGATGATATGGTGACATTCATATCTTTTATCAAATCGTTTCTTGAACTCCGAGTTTGAACTGTCAAATAACGGATGATTACATATAATCCATCCGAGCATGGCCGTGCATTTTTCAGTTCTCGCTCTTCAAGTGGCCGAGACACCATTCCTGTTCATGCATCACATTATACATGAAGCAGGAGGACTTCTCCAGTCTTGCATGACTATAGCTCCCACTCAACTTTTGGCAATCTCAATCACTGCCTTTATAACTGCCTATTATGGTCAGCGTTTAACAGCGTCAAAGACATACCAATCATCAAGAGAAATCATATCATACTCGTGTATGAGGAATCCACCAATTATGGTTCAGCTTAAAGATTCTTCAAGTCTTTTATGAAAACCTTTAAGGTAGGTATGTCCCATACGTATCATCCATACATATCTATGTAATCGACTAGACATCTCAATGTCCCTATAGCCCATAAAACGTGGCGCTATCAGTCAACTTACAATGTGGTCTTTAACAGTAGTCATTTATGTCCAAGTTAATGACAAAGACCATGGACCTTAAGTAACTCATGACTTCATTTCACTTAATGGGGTTTCATTCACCACAACACTTATGATGAGCCCATTTGCGAATCATGAATTATTTGGACATTTTATTCAATTCCAAGCAAAAATCAAATAAGAATGAATAATCATATATCATATAATCAAGCATAAAACATGTTTGTCATACATAAAGCAAATTTCATAATGTAAGACAATGCAATCTCAAATCCATTCTCCAATGTGTTTGAGTCCCTTGGCCCTAGTGTGACTATCATGCTTGGGCCTAGGCATGGGCTTGGTCAGTGGATCTGCAATGTTGTCATCCGTGTGCACCTTGCACATCTTCACGTCACCCCTTTCAACGATGTGTCGAATGAGGTGGTATTTCCGCAGCACATGTCTGGATTTAGAGCTTGAGCTCGGTTCCTTAGCTTGGGCAATCGCGCCATTGTTGTCACAATAAACGTCAATTGCCTTTGATACACTAGGAACAACACCGAGCTCATCAAGGAACTGCCTAATCCAGACTGCCTCCTTCGCCGCTTCAGAAGCGGCAATATACTCTGCCTCTGTTGTAGAATCTGCCACTGTGTCCTGCTTGGAGCTCTTCCAGCTCACAGCTCCTCCGTTCAGAATAAAGACATATCCTGACTGTGACTCATAGCCATCCTGGTCTGTCTGGAAGCTTGCATTAGTGTAGCCTCGTGCGATCAACTCGTCATCACCCCCATATACCAAGAAATCATCCCTTGTTCTTCTTAAGTACTTTAGGATGTTCTTGGCTGCACACCAGTGTGCCTCTCCTGGACTCGATTGGTATCTGCTGCACATGCTTAGAGCAAATGCAACATCTGGGCGAGTACATATCATAGCATACATGATGGATCCTATAGCCGAGGCATAAGGGACCTTGCTCATCTTCTCTAGCTCAGCAGGTGTGCTCGGACACTGCTTATTGCTGAGATGTATGCCATGCTGCATGGGTAGGAATCCCTTCTTGGAATCCTGCATCTTGAACCTGTCAAGAATCTTATCTATATAAGTTCCTTGACTTAGTCCAATCAACTTCTTAGATCTATCTCTATGGATCTTGATCCCCAATATGTACTCTGCTTCTCCTAGGTCTTTCATTGAAAAACATTTCTTCAGTCATCCCTTAACGGACTCTAGCATCGGAATGTCATTTTCAATGAGTAGTATGTCATCCACATACAAGACTAAGAAGACCACTTTACTCCCACTAAACTTCTTGTAAACACAAGGTTCTTCTTCGCATCTAATGAAGTCAAACTCTTTGACAGCTTCATCAAAGCGAATATTCCAGCTCCGAGATGCTTGCTTAAGTCCATAGATAGACTTCTTAAGCTTGCATACTTTCTTAGCGCATATTGGATCCTCAAAACCCTCAGGTTGTGTCATGTACACATCCTCTTCTAAGTATCCATTTAGAAAAGCGGTTTTGACATCCATTTGCCAAATCTCATAATCATAATAAGCGGCAATGGCTAAGAGTATTCTGATGGATCTGATCATTACAACCGGTGCAAATGTTTCTTCATAGTCTTGACCATGAATCTGTTTAAAACCTTTGGAAACCAACCTTGCCTTGTAAACAGATACATTTCCATCCTTGTCTGTTTTGAGTTTAAAAACCCATTTGCATCCTATGGGCTTTACCCCATCTGGCAAATCTATCAAGTCCCATACTTGATTCTCAGACATGGAATCCATTTCAGAATGCATGGCTTGAAGCCATTTTTTAGAGTCTGGTCCCGTCATTTCTTGCTTATAGGTTTCAGGCTCTCCGCTTTCTAAAAGCAGGACGTCAAGGCCTACATTCAAGACGAAATCATCATATCGCCTTGGTTGCATCCTCGGCATGTTTGATATACGTGTGGGTTCAACAACTGGAGCACTCTCCACAACTGTTTGTGGTTCCTCATTTGGTTCCTGAGGTGCAGGTGCTGGTTCCTGGATTACTTCCTCTTGGGAATGTACTTCTCCAGGTACCATTATCTCCTCATCGACATCATCTATGTCGGCTTGTTGTTGGGTTTGTTGCTCATCTTGAACTTCTTCAAGATGAACATTTCTCCCACTTGACTTCTTGGAAATAAATTCTATTTCCAAGAAGGCACTATCCCTTGCAACAAACACTTTGTGCTCAGTAGGGTTGTAGAAGTAGTATCCCTTGGTTTCTTTGGGATATCCTATGAAAAAGCATTTATCTGACCTGGGTGCAAGCTTATCTGACTGTAAACGTTTTACATAAGCTTCACATCCCCAGATCTTCATGAAGGACAAGCTTGGAACTCTTCATGTCCATATCTCATATGATGTCTTGTCTACAGTCCTAGACGGGGTTCTGTTTAGTGTGAATGAAGCGGTTGTGAGGGCGTATCCCCAGAAGGATGTTGGAAGACTAGCAAAACTCATCATTGACCTAACCATGTCCAACAAGGTCCTGTTTCTCCTTTCAGACACACCATTTAGTTGAGGTGTACCTGGTGGGGTCAGTTGTGTGACTATCCCACAACGTCTTAAATGATGATCGAACTCATGGCTTAGATATTCACCACCACGATCAGATCGAATGGATTTAATCTTCTTGTCAGTCTGAGTTTCTACTTCATTCTGAAACTCCTTGAACTTTTCAAAAGATTCAGATTTATGACTCATTAAGTAAATATACCCATATCTACTCAAATCATCAGTAAACGTTATGAAGTATTTATAGCCTCCTCTAGCTTCTGTGCTCATTGGTCCACATACATCTGTATGTATTAGCGCCAATAGCTCAGTAGCTCTTTCACTTTTCCCGGTGAAAGGTGACCTTGTCATCTTGTCCATTAGGCATGATTCACATGTTTCAAATGATTCACAATCAATTGATTTCAGAATTCCATCTTTATGGAGTTTCTTCATGCGGTTCCCAATGTGACCTAAGCGACAATGCCACAAATAGGCTTCACTCATGTCATTCGTTTTTTGCTTCTTTGTATCAATGTTATAGATTTCGGATTTAAGTTCAACCACATAGAGTCCATTACTCAAGGGTGCTCGGGCATAGAAAATATCATTCTTATAAATAGAAAAGCAATTGTTCTTAACAATAAAATCATAGCCCTCAGAATCTAAAACCGAAAACGAAACAAGGTTCTTAGAAATTTCAGGAACATAATAACAGTTATTAAGTTCTAAAATCAAACCAGAAGATAAAACTAAGTCATAGACTCCTACAGCAAGCGCAGCAACAGTTGCCTTGTTTGCAACATGTAGGTCTATCTCTCCCTTCTCCACTTGCCTCCTACTTCTTAGCCCCTGCACATTCGAAGTAATGTGAGCACAGCATCCGGTATCTAATACCCAAGTAGTGGCAGTGGTTGTTAAGATTTCAACAACATTAACACTTGAAGTGGGATTCACAGTCCCATTCTTCTTGTCTTCCAGAACGTCCTCACGTCCTTCGGATCTGAGAACAATTCTCAAGTTCCTTTCCCAATCGATATTGTTTGTACCGTTGAGCTTGTTTTTGTCAACAATTGACCGCATGGTGAATTTCAAATCGCTACTAGACATGATTGCTACAAAAAGGAAGTAACATGCAGATAAGTTTATGTTTGACATGCAAAAGCTTAAATTTTAAACATGCTTCAAAAATTAAGCAAATGCACATTTTATTCAAACAAGTTTGTCCCCAGTGAATAAAATGATTCCAATATCCTATTTCAGATAAGACCTTAGCGTACTTTGGCACTGTCCTAAGTCTCATGTGATCTAGGTAAGTAACATTTACTAATTATAACTCTTTATAATTCTTGGTTGATGGACCACATCCCATGTGGACTCATCCTTATGCCTCAAGATCCAAAACTTTGTCTTTTGGTCTCTTGTTGAGTATAACCATATCAAGGTTTATGAATCCCTTATATAGATCCACCCTCACTATCCCAAGGTCAAAGAAGGACACCTTGCTTTGGCAAAACCTATCCAACTTATTCCTAGGGCATCATGGGTTATGACATGGGAAGGCATTATCTCAATATTCCTTTAGGGACTTAAGCATGCAATGGTTGTCTATTTACTAGTGAACAAAATAGCATAAGTAAACAATCATGCAAAGCTTAAAATAATAAGGCATTCAAAATGCAATAATTAAATGTGATCCTAGTATGTCCCCTAAAACCAAAAAACCAAAGATCTAATCTTCATGGGTCTTCTCTCCATGGATCTCCATCCTTGGTACCCTTCATGGATCTTCTTGGGATATTCTTGTAATACAAAATTTATAATAATCTAATTACTGAAATTTAAATTATAAAAATACATAACGATACGCAGATCGTGTACAAAAATACATAACGATACGCAGATCGTATATTCTATCCTAAGATGTGGGCCATACTAGTCACCTCATGCAGGCAATAATATCATAATATTATAAAACATGCATGCAATAATAATATCAAATATTATCAATAATATTAATCTAATTAATAGTAATAACCAATTTAACTAATTTAAATAAAACCATATAAAATTAAATAAATCATCTCATGACATAAATAATTTAATATCAAATTCTTAATTCAAATTAAACGTAATATATAGAATTAATCATAATTAATTATTAAAATGCATTATTGGATAAGATATGCATAAACGAGATAAGATATCAAATATCTTATCTAAATCTAGTGGGAATCTATCCTAACAACTTTTAGGAAATTATATTATAGATAATATCAAATATTATCCTATTAGACAAATAAGATCTTATCTTATATTTTAGAAAATTATCCTAAAACGTCAAATCTACCCAATTTGACCGAGTCGCGCTCGAGTCAAACCCGAACCAACCCGCTCCCACCGAACCATGTAGCCCCTGCGGGCCAACCCGGGTCCGGCCCGAACCATCCACGGCAGGACCGTAAGCGCAATAATTCTTTAACAATTTAAAGCAATACCGAACATGCACACAGTGGCATAGTGCCCATCTAATTGGTACTTACGTAGTTAACAATTTGGACAAATTAAAGCAATCATCATATGTAAATTATTTCGTTAACAATTTTAAATCAGTCACCGCAGGTTCGTTAACAATTCTAAGATTTGATTTTTACCGAACAATTCAATAAAAATTAGAATTTAACGAAAACCAAAATTTGGGTAGTTGATTCATCTTATGAAAATCAAATCTTCATCTAATGATTTAAAACATGCCAAAAAATCATATCTCTTGCATAATTAAATCACATGAATCAAATATGGGTAGATCAATTGTACATGCATATTTGTTCATAAAGTTCTACAACTTTAATAATCCAATCAATCAAAATCATAATTTTAATCATGCAAATTAACCTATATATCAATTTACCACTTAATTTGAATCAAGACATGCATCAAAATTAACTCTTTAATTTTTGATCCTATCAGTTTATGCAAGAGGCTCTGATACCACTGTAGTGAATTTAGATGCTTAAAGCGGAATTTCAGGAAACTATTTTCTAACATCTAACAAGGATCTCATGCATGAACTAATAGGAATATAGTATAGTTAGAGTTACATACCGTTTGATGCGAGCCTGAAACGTTCCTGCAGGATTTCAACGGAGATCGAAAGCCCCAAGTGTGACTTCTCTAATTAGTCCACACGAGTCTGGAATCTGGATCGCCTTTGATCTCGTCTGCTAGAACGCCGAACGAAGGAAAGCGAACGAAGTGGCTTCACTGATTGGGTATGTTCGGCCGTGCACCTTACTTGGAGGAGGAGTAATATCTTTTCACGTGTGTTTTCAAAACACAATTACAATATCATCTTATATGTTCTGTACGTGTGATCATATTTAACTATTTAAGATATTATATGATATCATATATATATATACATTATCTTTAGTTATGGATACAATATCTTTATATTGTTTTCATACATCTTCTAATAAGATATCTTCTTATCAAGTAATTATGAATGGTAACTTTTACCCATTAATAATAAAAGTCAATATCCCAATTAAAGTCAATGGGCCGAAATCCATGTCCCACATGGGCTTTCGATTCGATTTGATCCAGCCCGATAACTCTATCTGTGTGACCTCATAGGACCCGGTTATTATAGCCATGGGCCTAACCCGATTAAGCCCATTGATCGTAGTTGGGTTCTAGCAAAGCACTACGCCCCCTAAAATTCCCGGATTGTAAATCTCCATTAATTGTCCTATTCCATATTTGGTAATTGCGCCTTGATTAAAGGACACAATTCCTTCAAAATCTACGAATATGGTATATTGTTTGATGCTTACTTAATCTTAGAAATAGAGAGCCAATTCAACAAATTGGTGTCAGGATTGTATACTTAATGTGAATTTCTTTTCTGTGATCCTTGTAATAATGCAAGAAAAATGGAATTATTCTTGGAACATTATTTTGCTGAAAATGACCTTTTGTAGGTGTTGTCTGTTGCTAAACCATTGTCTATACAACTTCATCCTAACAAAGTTTTGGCAAAGGAGTTGCATAAGTTGCATCTAGATATTTACAAGGATGACAATCATAAACCTAAAATGGCCCTAGCTTTGACAGAATTTGAGGCACTATATGGGTTTTTGGAGATAAAGGTGAATTAATTTAATGTTGGAAAGGCATCTCAATTGACAACTTGCTTTGTTTTCTTCTTCTTGAGAGCTCGTATGACTCACTCAAGTTTTCCTTTCTTTTGCTATTGCTGTGAGTTCAAGGATGCTCTTTAGAAGGTTCGTGAGATTGAATATATAGTTGGGAATCGAAATAAATTCTTAAAAAATGATGACGATGAGGAAGAGGAAAACACAAAAGACTTAGTTAGATCTCTGTTTACATATATTATGTCAGCAAGTGAGGAAGTTGTTGCTCAGGTCCTTTCTAAGTTGAAAAGTCGTTTGAACTTGATCAGCAAAGAGAAGGTAATCTTGCTATTCTCTGGTTATTTTTCTTAGTGCATTCAAATCAACCATATCTATAATGTTATATATTTGTATACAGATATCAGCTTATACGCGGTTTCTGCAATATTGAGATTTTATTTAGTTGAATTTTGCCATTTTTCCAACTATTAGCCTGTTGTAAAGCCATAAATAAATTGTGTGTTTAGCTGTGGTTGCGTGGTTCCTTACGATGCTGGGATTCTATTGCCTAAATGATTTGATTTGGGCATGTAATCAACATATATCTTTAAATGTTGACTTCATTAATTCATTATTTGGACAATATGTTATGATCAGAATGATACAAATCCAAACATCTTTCTTCACTACTGTCAGTTTTGTATACCTTTGATTGTCTATATAAATGGTATTGAAGAGAGAGATGCAAAGGTAGAGATATCATTGTTATTTATACCTTTGATACTCTGTGACAGTCAATATTGGGGATCTGATATTTGAGATTCAAGAAAGATTGTTTGCTTCAACATATTTTCTTTCAGCTAACACCAAAGGAGCAGCTAGTTTTGCAGCTTGAAGAGATGTGTACCCAGAAGATGCTGGTGTCACTGTTGCCTACTTCATGAACTATGTGAAAATCAAGCCCGGTGAAGCCCTGTATCTTGGGGCAAATGAACTACACGCATAATTATCCGGAGATTGTTTCGAGTGCAAGGCAACCTCATACAATGTCGTGCGTGCGAGTCTAACCCCTAAAAAAAGGGAGGTCGAGACCTTGTGCTCGATGCTAACTTACAATTTGGTACAATTTGAAATAGCCTATGAATCCTATATTAACTTGTTGTGTTTCCTACAATAACTTTGAAAGTGCTCTCCTTTTGGTGATTATGTTAGACTTATCACAACGTATGCAATACCATGATCTAGGTAGGAGAATATGAGTTGGCTTGGTTGTCATGTTGATCAGTTTAGATGACTTTGTCTCTTTCTAATCTCTGTCCTTTTGTCAGGTAAAATAAACAATCGACAATGGAGGAATGCCGAGAAGCTTATTCCACTTAGATTAAACTTGTACATTCTTATGCAGGTTACACTCTTTAGTATTATCTTTTTCATTGCTTAGGTGCACAAGGGATGAAAAATACTTAAATGAGCTGTGAGAAGATTCCTTGTTATGTGATTTCCCAAATGTGTTTTAAAATGAACATATCTAATTGGTACCTAGTTAATTTCAGATGTTGGGCCTCCTTTGGCTTTATAATTTTGGAAGTTGTCATACTTGCTTGTTTTTAATCTGAACTTGAGCTGTATACAAATGTTGATGGAATGAATTTATCAAAACTTCAATTTCTTCTAGATATGTTGCTAGGTTATTGACTTATTATAGTCAATGAGTGAAGTGTATATAACTTGATTATTTAGATTGAATTGATGTGTATGCTTTTGTAATTTTTTTAGCCACCACCTTCACGGAAGTAATAGGTACCTCGTGGTGCATTGTACCTTTTTTTTCTCCAAAAAACTGGACTTTTTAGCCCGGATGTGTTTGAGATCCGAGCTAAATAGTCTACATTTTTTTGTTTAAACAAAGGGCTTTTTTAGCCCGGACTTACACAAATCCGGGCTAAAAGGTCTTGGTTTTTTAGCCCGGACATGTTTTTGACATTCAGGCTAAATACTCTATTATCACACTACTCTGAAGCCCGGACCTATTTTGTGGTATATCCGGGCTATATTTGAAAAAACGACCGGGTTAAAAACACGTTTTTATACTAGTGTGTATTATTAATCCGGTTTTACAATCAAGCAAGTCTTATCTCAACCTAGTCTCACATAAATCCTACACTTTTTTGCAAGTGTAACAACCTAATAACACAAGAACACAAAAAACCCGAACAAAGTACCCACACAAAGTTTGTACCTTTTCTTCTTTCTATCTCCTTGGAATGCTATAGTTGTGTTACCTTTCCTATGGTATGCTACACACGTATATATAATCCTAGATAATGCCCCATTAATTAACCTCGTAGCCCATAAAATGCTAACTAAGATAACTAACCAAATATTATATAATTCCATAAACACAATTTTATAATCACTTTTTCATGGATAAAATATCCTAGAATCAACTAAATTTTCAATCTCTTCTCATGCCTTATAGCCCAAGAACATTGAAGATCTTCTTTCCAAATTTAGTTGTTTATATTTAAAAGTTCTCAGCTCGCGTCTCATTCCATAAATAAATCGTTCCTTGTGATGTTTCCTTTCTTCTTTCTTCTTCACATCGTGTGTGTCAATACTAGCTTTGCTCAGCGTTGTTCCTTTGTTAACTCTTGGTTTATTGGCTTCTTTGTTTTGCTTCTTCTTTGACTTTTCTTTGTTCCCTACTTCATTCATTCAACCTAAACTTATAGGAACAAAATAAACCTAATGGTGTTTATCATCATCAAAACTAGAGCGTTCCAACAATTCCCCCTTTTTGGTGATGACAAACCCATTCAAAATGTTCAATTAAAAGAAATAAGTAATGAGTCAATCAACATCATTCAATATGCATCTAAGTTCAAATATTCAGCAAAGTTCTCCCCTTAGATAGATATATACATATCATATCTTTCAACTTGCTTCGAGTTCCCCTTAGCACTAGCATTGTTCAAACATAAAGAGTTAGGAACAATTAAAACTGAACCTCTCTTCATTGAGTTCATCACACAATTTTCCACACTTCCCCTTTTGACATCATTAAAAGATCAAAGGTAAATAGAGAGCATTCAGTCTAAATGCAAATTAGAACTAAAATAAAAATTCATTAGTTTTTGCAGGGAATTAATTACACATAACTAGGAACATTGCAAGATAGCAAAAAAGATTTAAAAAAAAAACAAAGATCAGCAAGAAAACATGAAAAGCAAGAGAAACACATAATATAAGGCTAGAAACGATAACTTGGATTCCACTCATACCTTAAGATCATCTCCTTTATATTTCTCCTACATCAAGAAGTGATCAAGCAACAATCTCATCGTGATGTTCAACTACTTGAACTCAGCCGAAATCTGATTTTGCACCGATCCATCTCTTGAAAATCATTCACTTGTTCCTTTTTAGCAGACACGGAGGGAGGCAACGTTCCCTTATCGTCTCCTTGATATTTCATCTTTTGAATATTGACCATCTCAATTTCAGTGGTCAAGGGACTTCACCTTCAGCATTATAAGCCCCTTCTATATGTAATAAGCCTCCTTACACAAGAGGAGTAGAATTATAACTTTCCTTGTATTGCCATATATAATAAAGGTTATATAATTTAATTTATTCTTTTGAAAAAAGAAGGAATAAAATTAGATGATAAGTACAGTTAAAATCATTTGCGAAATAATTTTAAAGAATTGTATTAAAGTGTGATATTTTGATAATTTATAAAGAGACTAACTAGGCTGTCCAAAATGGACCATATGAGTAAAAGTCCATCTGTAAACCTATTTTTTATCCTTCAAAACCTAATTTCAATCATTTTTCAAAAGACATGGAAGTCATAGGTGTAATTTATTTGCACACCAAGCCAGCCTAACTCTATAAATAGAAGCCCAAAACTATCAAATTTCTCATTCACAAGCACAAGTGGTGGTTCGCTTTTGTGATTATTTCATATTTTCCCTTAATTCTTGATTACTTGTCTATTAAGTTAGGATAATTATGGGATAATTATTGTGCATAATTTGTTTGGGAACTTATGTGTTATATTGTTGTGAGTTAATGTCATCATATATATATATATATATATATATATATATATATATATATATATATATATATATATATGTATGTATATATATATAGAAGTAGGTTCAAGTGCATATATGTGATAGGGTAAATAGTAGAGAGTTTTATTGACCATTAGATAAAACTAATCCAAGGATAGAGATTTAACCAAATAATTTAAAATATTTTGTGAAGTAGGAAATCACAACTCATATCACACCCAACTTCCTTAATTATCTCTTATTTTTTTGGATATTATTGTTATGTTGTATCCACCGATTTGCATTGAGACGATTGCTTCAATTTCGATTGCTTCCATCTCTTACAAACCTTCATGAGTGATTTTCAAAATCTTAATGGTTTGGGTTTGTGTGGTGATTTTGATATGGAAACGGAAATTCAAGTTTCAGAAAGCACCAATGATGAATTATACAATCATGAACAACAAGATTAGGGTAATATTTTAATGCCTGTAATTTCAATGGATAAAGGTTTGTTCACGTTGTTTATGTTTTCTTTCAATTTCATTAGATTTTTCTTTGTTTTCTTGTTCATTAAGTCGAATTTAAAGTTGTTCATTATATGGCGTTGTTCAAATCTGCAAACCGCAACTTCTACGTTGATGTTCTTCTTGTTCATCTCGAAAGTTATTGTTGTTCATTAGGTCACAAAATATACTATAGATTTTTATTCATCTTGCCCTAGACATCAGTGTTGACTTTGTTATAAGAACTATAGGTTTTCCTTTGTTTTCTTGTTCATTAAGTCGAATTTGAAGTTGTTCATTATATAACATTGTTCAGATCTGCGATCCACAAATTTTACGTTGATGTTCTTCTTGTTCATCTCGAATTGTATAATTGTTCATTAGGTCACAAAATATACGATAGATTTTTATTCATCTTGCCCTATACATCAGTGTTTACTTTGTTTCTTGTTCATTAAGTCAAATTTGAAATTGTTCATTATATAAAGTTGTTCATCTTGTTCACTATATTTTTCTTTGTTGTTCATTAGGCTTAGTTGTTCATATTTGTTTTCATGTTTTATGTGTTTTATCACTTACGACATTCATGGTTTAACAAAACTTTGGTTGGCATATATTAATTAGGAGTTTGTCTCTGATTGCCAAAGAAAATTGTAGTGTCTTACATGTACAAGGCATAATTAGGGGATATAAGATTGAAGTTTGGTACGGTTTATTTGAACCCTGTTTTTTTTATTGTAAAATTGTGTCATGATCTTAAATTATAAGATAAGAGTTCATTTTAATGTTTTGCATTGTATAATGTTAGATAATTAACTTTTCATTTTTATTCATTGCAGATGAACAACTCAACGTTTTTATTGCCAATCATCCTACAACAAGTTCCAAGATGAGAAATAAATAATAAGAATATCGATGGATAAATAAGTTGAGAAGAGGAAGATGAGTAACAAAAGGGTTATAGAACATTTACAAATAGTTGTTCATATGTTTTAGTGTAGTTGTTCATGTGTACGAAATGTAATTGTTCATGTGTAACAATGTAAATGTTCATTAGTGATGATGTGTTTGTGTAAGAAATTCACTTATGAAAAAACAGGATGACACATTCTTAAATCGCACTCTTGTCAAATATATGACTGCAGGTTCATTAGTCATGGAAGTGTTCACGGGCGATGATGTTAGTTGTTTATTAAATTTTTAAGTGGAAGCTAAAATTCTCGCCACTCATTTTTGTAATTAACAATGAACAACTACTTTTTTTTAAAATGAACAACTATAAATTTTATAATGAACAAATACTTTGTTTCATTTCATGAACAATTACTCATTAGAAATGAACAAGTAACTGAATTTAGATGAACACTTACTCAATTTTTTTTAAATGAACAACTAATGGTTTGGCCAAAATTATAGGTACATCTGGAATGATAATATAAGGGAAAAGAAATGAAAAAAAAAATCAAACAGAGATATTTATGGAACCATAATATTGGGAGAGAGAAAGAATGTTAACCGTTTAACATAAATTTCCTTATCTAATTAATTTCTTTTTTTAATGAAACATTAAAACTAATCCACTATAAGAGAGAGCATGTTATTTATATATGGAACCTACCATAGACACCATTAGATTGGAAAATAGATGGCTCAAATAACTCCTCACTATTTACCATAACAACTCTCCTCACTAGATCCTGACTCTCTCTCTCTCTCTCTCTCTCTCTCTCTCTCTCTCTCTCTCTCTCTCTCTCTCTCTCTCTCTCTATATATATATATATATATATATATATATATATATATATATATATATATATAGGATTAGCTTCATGTGAGGAGCACCCTTAGGGTGAAAAGTGAGGAGCATTCTAGGTCATTCATTTTAATATTACCATACACCCTATCACACCCAATCCTGGTCAACGGTCAGCATTGACCAGTCAACGGTCAACGTTGACCGACTGTTGACCGGTCAACGATTAATGTTGACCGACCGTTGAACAGTCAACACCCGAATATTTTTTTTTCCTACATGTTTCCATTATAAACTTTTATTGAAAAAATTTGAACAATTAGTTCTTAAAGTTGAACAATTATATGTTAAAAGTTGAACAATTAAAACTTGAACAATATTAAAGTTGAACAATATTAAAGTTGAACAATCGTATCTGAAAAGTTGAACAATTGTATCTTAAAGTTGAACAATTTCATTTTTATAGTTAGACAATTGTGTTCGCTATGTATATAAATTTGAACAATTGTATCTTAATGTTGAACAATTTCATTTTTTTTATAATTTTTTTGGGCTGGCCGTTTTTTCTGTCTTAACTATTCTTATTTTCCTACACACTTAGGATTTAGGGTTTATGTTTTGAACATTTTGAGTTGTATTATGTTTATAGTACATTATAAACAAAACTTCTAATTTATTGGACACTTGTTAAAATTTTAATGAAGTATTGTTCAATCTATCTTTTGTTATAAGTTTGAATTTTCATGCAATTTAAATTGTTCAACTTTTCTGGTTCATTTGTTCAACTTTATATATTGTTAAAAAGGTTGTTCAGCTTGTAAGATACAATTGTTCAAATTCAAGAGAGAATTGTTCAATTTTTTAGAAACAATTTTATGAGGAAAGCGTGTAGGAAAACAAGAATAAAAATATATATTTTATCCTGTAAAAATAATTGGCCAAATAAAAAAAAACTGATCGTTGCATAGTGAAAACATATGTCTAACTATAAAAATAAAATTGTTCAACTTTAAGATACAATTGTTCAACTTTTTTGGTATAATTGTTCAACTTTATATATTGTTTAAGAAATATTGTTCAACTTTTAACATACAATTGTTCAAGTTTAATAGGGAGTTGTTCAACTTTGTTAATTACAATTTTATGATAAAAACGTGTAGGAAAACAAGAAAAAAGGAAGAAAAAATTTGCCCGGGGAAAAAAAATGCCCGAAAAAAAAAACTAAAGTTTGCTTAGTGAAATAGTCGTCTAACCTTAAAAATGAAATTGTTCAGCTTTAAGATACAATTGTTCAACTTTTCAGATACAATCGTTCAACTTTATGTATTGTTCAAAAAAAAATGTTCAAATTTAATAGGAAATTGTTCATTATTTTAGAAACACTTTTATGATGAAAATGTGTATAAAAACAGGAATAAAAAAGTGTAATTTTTTTTTTTTAAAAAAATAAAATAAAAAATCAAATCAAATCTGGACAAAAAGTCATTTTGACCGGTCAACGTTGACCGTTGACTGTTGACCGGTCAATGATCAGATATTGACCATAGGGTGTGATTGAGTGTGAGAGGACACATGTTTGCTATGATGGATGTTCCATCATAGCCTTCCATTGTCCCCAAATGGTTGGCTCTTATTCCTCCTCACGTTTCACCGTAAGCATCTGTTTTATCGGAGCCTGACTCTATATATATATAATATGGTGCATATACTGCTAAAACTACGCTTATGAAATATTGACTATGGAAAGATGGTGTGCATGGCATTGAACTTCCTTGAGGCAAGTTATTTGTGAGCGTTTACATGATGTAGTCTAAGTTTAGGGTATCAGTTATGCATGAATATCGAATATTGGTTATGTATGAATATTGAATTGTTTTGTTGATTATGCATGAATGTTGAGTTGGTTTTTTGTGCCTTGAATATTGAATGAGTATCGAAACTTGATTGTGTATGATTGTGAGTCGGTTTGTTGTGCCTTGGATATGGAATGAGTACCGAATATTAATTCTGCATGAATGTTGAGTCGGTTTGTTGTGTCTTGAGTATGTATATACATATATATACTAAGGGTCATATTATTATATAATCTTTGTGTGTTGACAAATGAACGAGGAATGTGTTAAAATAACATATTGATGAAATTGTGAGTATATGGTTGAACCTTGTGGTGTGTGTTTTGGCTTTGAAACACAATGATATATGGGTTACAATGAGAAACGTGATACTTGAGGGTAAGGATGGTTCCTATCCCGAATGGTTGTAATTTTTTTTTTCTGATATGCTCCTCGGCTAAGGGCTCTACCCGGATAGAGCGAGTCGATGTAGTGCTCTACCTTTCAAGGGGAGGTCGGGTCACCCGATCAGTGACGCCGTTTCCAATCCGTTGGTAGAGGTAATATTACTTGCTATGCGGATTCAGAAGGTACCTTCGTGTCCCAGACATGCTTGGGCATGTTTTTAAAACATTTTCGTATTGGAGTTTAAAGGAAAAATATACTCGAATATAGATTTTGAATGATCTCTTTCAAATTTTGGAATATGCTAACTTGATTAGAAATTGAGTGAAGTTTTTGTGTTTTATAATTAGTTCCTTGTGAGCATGAAATCTACATGACTCATTATACATTATTTGGTAAGATCTAACAGTGTCACATTTACATGATATGTGTAATGATACATTCTTGTTGTATTGTTTTTCACTGTAACATTTATTGCATATGTGCATATAATACATTCTTATTGTGTCATGTTTATTTGTATCTTTCTTTTATTATTGCACATATTAAGTTGCTCATATTACTTGCTAGTCTAGTTGGAGACTAACCCTTATTATTATGGGGGTTGGCTATGTTTTATATATGGACATGTACTCTTTAACTCATGAGTAGCGTGAAGGTCGTTAGGCAAGATGGACACGATGCTAGGACTAACTTTGTGGGTGAGTTGGGGTTTATTCTAAAATTTAAGAAATGTTTGATTATTTTATTTTCGCTTCAATACATACTATTTGTTAAAACGTGTTTTATATGAGATTTAAGGCATAAGTTTTTTGCCTTAATTACTATAGAGTTTGAAGGTAACTTCTTTTATGGTGGATTTGGAAACTCAGTTTTATGTCCGATTATTACATCTAGATTTTTTATAACTTGGTTACCTTATACTAGTTATTGGTTTGATAATTTATCTCTTAACGCCTTGTGGTTTCTTTGGGATTCACGACACAATAACACCTCAATTTGGGGTTATTACAACTATTGTTTCAGGACTTGTGCCCATGTTATTCTTGTATTCGAGATGGTGTGAGACTTGTGCCCATGTTATTCTTGTGCCAATGTGGTATAATATATACAATATTCAAATAAGCTCAATATTGGCATTCCATTGCAATTTAAGTTTTTCCTACGAGAAATTTTATATTAATTGTGATTCTTCTTGTGTTTGGTTATGCCTTATGATATTAAACTTGTTTTTTCTACAACAATGCATTATGTTGGTAGCCTTGATGATCAGCCAAGGCGGAAATTGCAGTCTTATTAAACGTTCATCTAAGATTAATAGTGAAGTTATAACAGTTGAAGCACGTTTACGTACCTCTAGTCTAAAAGCATTCTTGAGGCTTGATGGCAAGAACACCCAAACGCAACAATCAACAGACTTAGACAACCGCTTGGCGTGGATGAGGACACACTTACGGCTAGGGTCTTCAACCCGTGCCGCCGGAGAAAAAGGACAAAGAAGCAAGAATAACCAAAGAAGATCTGAGATGTGATCGTTGATGAATGGGAGATGCAAGAAACAAATAGAGGTATGCTCGTTGAGCTGCGGGAAGAAGAACGAAAAAGAAGATTGAGTATGCGGTAGAAAACCCCATGAGCATATGGGATTGCAATTGGAATAGAAAAGAAAATTATTTATGATGTGTTGATCGATGCTCCTTCAATTTGTCATTCATGGGCTCACTCTAGTCTTCTCATAGGTGCTACTATTTGGACAATGAATAAGTGTTAGAGGTTCTACTACTTTAACCAACTCCAGTGTAGCTTAGAGATCATCACTAGTTAGTGTTAAAGATGAAATCCAACAAAAAATGGAATTTAATGCATATCATCAGATAATCTTGACAAACGGAGGCTAGTCTTCTCATAGGTGCTACTATTTGGACAATGAATGAGTGTTAGAGGTTCTACTACTTTAACCAACTCCAGTGTAGCTTAGAGATCATCACTAGTTAGTGTTAAAGATGAAATCCAACAAAAAATGGAATTTAATGCATATCAGCATATAATCTTGACAAACGGAGGCAAGTACGACAACAAGACAACTTATGAAGCTTTAAGAAATTACGGGGCAACTCAGCCTTAGTACTTGTACATTTGGGGGGAAATGACCACGCCTAGTGATGAGTGCCAACCACTCATCAACAAGGAGCCTCAAGGCCCGGTGACTAGGGCCCGGGCCCGAGCCATGGCCCAAGCCATCACCGCCCTAGTCCACTGTGCCCTCACGAGACAAGGCACCGAAGAGCCACCGGCCCAAAGCCCGCACCTACTCTTGTGCCTCACCTCGGAGTAGCCAAGACGCCGACGCCTCAATGCCACGACAATCAAGCATCCGATGCTTCGACTCCAAGACATTCAAGCGCGCGTCCCTATCCAAGCCTTTATGGATTTTATCCCCTTTTGTCAATTAAATCATGTAATTGCCTTTCTATTTTAGAATGTGTGGACCCATTTGCATATGGGCTCCTAGTCCTTCTAAACCCTAGACTATTTAAGCCTTTCTTGGCTTCCTTTATTCACTAGTTGAAGAATAGATAAGTGGCCATTGCCTTGGGTTAGAGGATACCTCCCCTAAGGCCTCCACTTAGTTCTTTCAACTCAAGCTTCCAACTCTCTTCTCCTCTCCCTCTTAATCTCATTTTCTCTCAAAGCAAATCACTCAAATTGGTAGATCCACACTCCCTCCAGCCAACGAACTTCCAAGAGAGGTTCCCTTGGCCATCTAGGCACGCACCGCCGACCAGCCCTAGCAAAGGCCGGCCTCCACACCTCTTCTGTCGCCGGTCACACTTCCCCCTAGGCAGTCCTCGGTTCATCTCTTCCCCACCTGGTTGTGAGTCTCTCCCAAGCACCATTGGAGGTCTAGCAAGCTCAAGAAGGAAGGAGAAGTTCTAGCTTGGCCACGATCTAGCTTTTCGGGAAGAAAAGCCTCACCTTGGATGTTTGATTCTCATCAATTGGTATCAAGAGCCAAAGACCAAGATAAGTCCCCTTTCTCCTCTTTCAAATTCAATTTTTATGTTCATTTTCTTAGCTTGCATGAGTCCTCTTCTTGCTTCCATGGTGACCATGTGTTTATGCTCACTTCCTCTCTTGCTAGCTTGAAAATTTTCTTGTTCCTTCATGTTTTTGTGTTCAGTTTTCATGCTCAGTTTTTCCTTGTTTCCATGACTTTTTTTCTTGTTTCCATGCTAGCTTGGTGTTTATTTTAGTTGCTTTGCCTCCCCCTCCCAAAACCGCTCCCAAAAACCACAAAAAAAGCTCTCGCCGCTGCCCACCACCACCGCCGGCCGTCGCCCCTGCCACCGTGTCACCACCCACCACCACCCCCACTGCCGCCCAACCCTTACCCTAACCGGCCATGTGTGTGTTTGCTCCAATTTGAATCTCCCACCATTTGCATGTGCCTTGATCTTTTGGGAGGGACCACACCCACCTTCACCCGTGTCCTTTTTGACTCCTTTAGCCTATGTTGGGTAAAGGACAAATTGTACCTTTGGCTGATTAGTTAGTGAGAGGAAAGCAAGGAAGCTTCCTTAGTGGGCCTTCCAAAAAGAGATGGAACCATTTGTGGCAAAAGGACACCTTCCTTTTCTTCTTGACTCAAGCCTTGTCCCACCCCAAAAAGGACACTTGGCAAGTCAAAACAAAACACTACCCCTTGTTGCCACTCCTTGTCAAAGCAATCAAAAAGATTGTTGTGGCTCCACTTATCCTTTCTTAGACACAAGTTTCCCATTTCGGCCTTGCTTTCCCTTAATTAGAAAAAGCCTAACGAAATTCAAGAGGTCAAGAAAAGGCAAAAAGACTTGAATTAAAAAAAATTCAGAATAGGAAAGGCCGAAGCATTTTTTTTTCCCTTCGGTTGGGCCAAAACCTTTGGTGGGTTCTCCCACACTCACTTGGCAACTTGGGCCACTAAGACTTTCCCCCCATGTTCCTCTAGTCCTTTTCCATGACTATTTCTCTCTTCTATGGCCCATAGGGTGGCCGAATTGCTACTTCCACTAGGCTTGTCATCCTAAGTTTCAAGTTGGACTTTACTACTTAGCCTAAAGGATACAATTTGACATTGGTTGAAAGTGCCTCGGTTCCACTCCAATTCTCAAGACGCATGCAATTCTCCACCTTGCCACCTCTTGTTTGAGCCTTTGCCTTTGCGTGTGGTTGTTGTCTTAGGCCTAATTTAGTTTTCTTCCTTCCTTAAGTGTGATTACTTGTTGCCTTTGAATTTGTTACTTGGTTTGCTTTATGGCCTCGTGTAGGTGAGTCCACAAATGGAGGATCTCATGAATACCGACAATAGGAGCCCTCGGAGCTCTACGCCCACACCCTCCCTCAAGTCATTCGCGGCTAGGCTTGCCGAGGAAAGTCGGGCCAAAGAGGATGCCACCGAGGCCTTGCGCGTGGCCCACTCCGAATTGGCTGCGCTCCGCTGCTAGAAGGAGGCCACCGACGCGCGCATGGCCACCCTCAAGCTTAGCTTGGCCACCATTTTAGCCGACCCTCAAACCGCGGCGCCTACTGCGGCGCCGCTCCACCCCGCGCCCATCTACACCGGTGTCTCCTCCCACGGCCCGATTGAGCCCCCACATGATCAGACGGCGCGATATCGGGTCAAGGGGCCTATGCACCCTTCACCACCTTTCGATGCCCGAGCCTTTGCCGAGAGATTGCCACCGCCCCGGGAGCCAAGCTACTACGGCCACCACAGCGCGCACCGACTCATGCGGCCATCACGATGCTCGGCCCCTGCCGGGCTGGCATCTCCACCACTCCGCAGCCCCCTTCGATGGTGAGCCCTATCCACGCGCCGCCCGGGCCCCCGCCGCCGATGACATACCTAACCCCCGGTATGGCTTCGGCGACTTCGAGGCCTTTGATGAAGGAGATGAAGCATTTGGGGCCCATGAGGAAGATGATGTGTTTGATGAAGTTTTCCAAGAGCCATATGAGGAAGACCCCTTGGCCGACTTGCTCCCCCGCACTCATGGCCGAGGCCGTGCCCACCGCTGGCGCCCTTTGGATCGACGTGACCCCCATTGGCTACCACCACCGCCGGCTGATTTCCGAGGCCGTGGGCACGCACCTCGCCCATACCATGATCAGCGTGATCCCGTTGGCCCTCCACAACATTTTGGCCAACGCTGGGAGATCAAGGTCCGCATTGAGTCGTTTGAGGGCGAATACGATGCGGCCAAGTTCCTTGATTGGAAGCAAGCCACGGAGTATGCCTTAAACCATTGCCAATATGTGGATTATGAGCGGGTTGAAATTGCCACGCTCCATTTCACCAGGAATGCCCGTGCATGGTGGTTCTGCTTCACCACTGAGAGAGAGAGACGCCGCTTGCCCCCGGTCATGGCTTGGAACCAACTTATCCATGTCATGACCAAGCGGTATGTGTCGGAGGACTACCTTGAACACATGTGCCTCCAAATTGCCCTAGCCCGCCAAGGCGCCCGCACGCCGCTTGAGTTCTTTGCCGAGCTCGAGGAGCTCATCCACAAAGCCTGCGTGTCCACCACCCCCGCCTCTCTCCGCACTATGTTCCTCCACGGCCTCGACGTGGACATTCGTGAGCCCTTGATCCTACTCCCCATCCGAGACATCAATACCCTCACCCACACGGCCATGGAGATCTACAATCAACTTCAAAGGACGAAGAAGGCCGTGTGGGCCCGTTTGCAGCCGCCTCGGTTCTCCAACGCTCCTAGCCCTTCCTTTGGTCCTCCCATGGCCAGCTGTGCCACCCCGCAGCCGCACCCTAGCCCAGCCACTGTCACGCCCACCGGCGCCGCGCGTCTGGCTCCCCCTCCGAGGGGCTCCACACCCGGTATGCGCCCTCAGGCCCCTTCCTCCAACAAGTCAAATGATAGGGCATGCTTTAAGTGCGGAGGCCGCGGGCACTACCAACGGGATTGCCCCAATAACAAGCGCGTCTTGTTCTCCTCCCAAAGCGGCTATGAGTCATTTGAGGATAAAGAGGAGGACCTTGCCGATGATGAGCTTGAAGAGAACGAGGAAGCCGCATATAAGACCTTTGATTGTGCCCCACTTGAGCATGGAGCCGGCACCCCCCTTAGCCTCGTGTCCCGCCGCGTGCTCTCAACCCGGGAAGTCGACATTCGGGATCAAAGAGAGAATTTCTTCCACACGAGATGTCTCATGGGTTCTGCCTCCTTGAGTGTGATTGTTGATGGAGGCTCGTCCGCCAACATCGTCAATGAGCGAGTGGTCAAGCATTTCAACCTCCCCACCAATCCCCATCCTCAACCATATAGCCTTCAATGGCTCTCCGAAGGTAAAGGTGATATGGTATCAAGGCAATGCCACATCACTTTCTCTATTGGGCATTATGTTGATAAAATTATTTGTGATGTTATTTCTATGGATGCCACTCACCTTTTTCTAGGTAGGCCGTGGCAATTTGACCGACGGGTGATCCATGATGGCTTCCTCAACACCTTTGTGTTTGTCCATGGCGGGAAGCGCATCACCATTTTACCCATGTCCCCCCGAGAAATCCTTGAAGATCAAGTTGAGCGCAACCGCCTAAAGGCCTTGGAGGCGGCCACGGCACCGCAGCCCATGAATGGGACATCCAACTCCGCCCGCGTTTTGGCCCCTCAATGCCAAGGCAAGGGTGAGCACGTGGCCAGCTCCACCAGCGCACTCACCAACGGCCCGACAACCGCCTACCCATGCGCGGTGCCCGGGTCGTCGACAACTAAGGCGACCTCCGCCCCGGCGCCATAACACCCGAGCAAGGGTGACCGCACAGCCGCCGGTGCCCAGCCACCGCCCGGCACAGCCAGCACTAGCACGGCCACCGCCACCCCCCCCCCCCCCCCAATGCGGCGCCCGTGTCGGCAACCCCTCCCCAAGCCGCGCGCCGCAGCCCAGCAACCTTACAAGGGCGGTGTGAGCACCGCCTTCTCTTGGCCCGCCAACGCCACCTCACTTCGGTGCTTCAAGGCCGTCGGCCTTGTTTCCTCTTGGTGCCCCGCCGTTGCCTCGCTGCCAAGGAGGATGGCTCCTCTTTGCCGCCTTATATCTTGGCCGTGTTGGAGGAGTTTGCCGACATTACACCGGCCGAGCTCCCGGTTGGGCTGCCCCCGGTGTGTGGGATTGAGCATCAAATTGACTTGGTGTCGGGCGCTTCTCTTCCAAACCGAGCTACCTACCAAGCTAGCCCCGAGGAAACCGCCGAGCTTCAAAAGCAAGTCCAAGAGCTCATGGACAAAGGTCATGTCCGGGAGAGTTTTAGCCCTTGCGCCGTCCCGGTGCTCCTTGTGTCCAAGAAGGATGGCTCTTGGGGTATGTGTGTGGATTGCCGCACCATCAACCAAATCACTGTCAAGTACCGCCACCCCATCCTGAGGCTTGATGATATGCTTGATCAGCTTCATGGTGCCATCTTCTTCTCTAAGGTGGATCTCAAGAGTGGTTATTATCAAATCCGCATGAGAGAGGGTGATGAGTGGAAGACCGCTTTCAAGACCAAGTATGGCTTATATGAGTGGCTAGTCATGACATTTGGGCTCACCAACACCCCTAGCACCTTCATGCGCCTCATGAACCATGTTTTGAGGGCCTACTTGGGCAAGTTCGTGGTGGTCTACTTCGATGACATCCTCATCTATAGCAAGACTTTGGAGGATCACACGTCATACTTGAGGGTTATTTTTGAGTGTCTCCACAAGGAAACGCTTTATGCCAACCTTGCCAAGTGCACATTTTGTGCCCCCTCCACCACTTTCCTTGGCTACGTGGAGGGCAAAGATGGAATGCACGTTGATGATGAGAAGGTGCGCGCAATCAAGGAATGGCCACGCCCCACAACTAGGGCTATTCAAATCTTGACCGGATCGGAAAACCGGACCGGAAATGATCGGACCGGACTGGTGAAAATACGGTCCGGTCTCCAGTCCAAATAATTCCCTTAATCCGGTTCTGGTCCGGTCCGGTCCAAACCCGGAAAAAAACCGGTCCGGACCGATGGACCGGATTTTAATTTTTTTTTAATTTATATGTTTTTTTGGAGATTTACATGTATTTTTTTATAGATATTTTTCTTAATTTAATAAGTTAGGAGTATATATGTTTTTTAGATATTTTTTTATAGATTTTAAATAAGAATTTAAATATATTTTTTTAAAAATAAAATCCGGTCTAAACCGGTCCAAGACCGGACCAGACCAGAACTGGACCAGACCGAATAGGTCCGGTCCGGACTTTTGGAAAAATCTGGTCCGGTCTGGACCGGATGAACACCCCTACCCACAACCGCCACCCTGGTGAGATCCTTTCTTCGGCCTTGCCGGCTTCTATAGGCGCTTCGTCCGCGACTTTAGCATCATTGCAGCCCCTTTGCACGAGTTTACCAAAAAAGGTGTCAAGGTTGATTGGAAAGAGAAGCATGAAGCCGCCTTCACTTTGCTTAAGGAGCGCTTATGCAATGCTCCGCTTCTTTAACTCCCCGACTTCTCTAAAGTCTTTGAAGTGGAGTGTGATGCCTCCAACATTGCCATTGGATGAGTGCTTCTCTAAGAATACCGCCCCATTGCTTACTTTAGTGAGAAACTCTCGGGCGCCTCCCTCAACTACCTCACGTACAACAAGGAGTTCATCATTCACTCGGATCATGAGGCTCTTGATTATTTGAAGAGCCAAGCTCACCTTGGTCGGCGCCATGCTAGGTGGGTGGAGTTTATGGAGACATTTCCATATGTGGTCAAGCACAAGAAAGGGCAAGACAATGTGGTGGCCGATGCACTCTCAAGAAGATATGTCCTTCTTTCTCATCTTGATGCAAAGGTATTGGGTTTTGCTATGCTGAAATCTCTTTATTCACATGACCATTTCTTTAGCACCATTGCTGAGAAGTGTTCCCTTAGAGGTGAGTTTGAGAGCTATTTTATGGATGAGGGTTACTTATACCGAGCCAGAAAGTTGTGCATCCCTAGCTCTTCAATTCGGCACCTCTTGATTAAGGAGGCACATGAGGGCCGTGGACACTTTAGTGTGGCTAAGACACTTGCAACCCTTAGAGAGCACTTCTTTTGGCCCAAAATGGCCCATCATGTCACCATGTTTTGCAAGGCTTGCATTACTTTCCATCAAGCCAACTCTAGGACCTAACCCCACGGCCTATACACCCCCTTGCCCATTCCCTCGGCCCCTTGGGAGGACATTTCCATTGACTTCATAACCGGATTGCCAACCTTTAAGAAGGGGAGGGATTCCATATTTGTAGTGGTTAATAGGTTCTCTAAAATGGCACATTTTATTGCTTGTAAGACTACTAACAATTCCTTGTAAGTTGCCTCCCTATTCTTTTACCACATTGTCAAGCTACATGGAATCCCTAGGACCATAGTGTCAGATCGGGACCCCATGTTTGTAGGAAACTTTTGGAGGACCTTGTGGGGGAAATTAGGAACCAATCTCTTATTTTCCACTAGTTGTCACCCCCAAACGGATGGCCAAACCAAGGTTACTAACCACACCTTAGGAGCCTTGCTTAGAGCCGTCCTTAGGGTCAACCCACTCAAGTGGGAGGACTTACTCTCGTATGTTGAGTTTGTGTATAATAGGTCCATGCACACGGCAACCAAGCTCACGCCGTTTGAGGTGGTCTACGGCTGCAACCCCATCACTCCTCTTGACATGGTGCCGCATCCCTTGGGCATCGCCGAGCACCCTCAAGGCGCCAAGCGGGCTGACTTCATCCGAGAGCTCCACGAGCGCACCCGGGCCCAACTCGAGCGGCGCGCCGCCCAATATGAGCACCGTGCCAACAAAGGCCGGCACTGTGTCGTCTTTGCACCCGGCGACCTTGTGTGGGTCCACTTGCGCAAGGAGAGGTTCAAAGACCATCGCAAGTCAAAGCTCAACCAACGCGGCGATGGCCCCTTCAAAGTCCTCCGCCGCTTCGGGGACAATGCTTATGAGGTCGACCTCCCCGACAAGTATGGTGCCCATCCAACCTTCAATGTGGCCGATCTCACCCCTTATGTGCCCCCGGAATATGATGAAGAATTGAGGACAATTCTACCTCAAGAAGGGGGAGAGTGATGAGTGCCAACCACTCATCAACAAGGAGCCTCAAGGCCCGGTGACTAGGGCCCGGACCCGAGCCATGGCCCAAGCCATCACCGCCCTAGTCCACCGTGCCCTCACAAGCCAAGGCACCGAAGAGCCACCGGCCCAAAGCCCGCACCTACTCTTGTGCCTCACCTCGGTGTAGCCAAGACATCGACGCCTCAATGCCACGACAATCAAGCATCCGATGCTTCGACTCCAAGGCTTGCGCGCATCTCTATCCAAGCCTTTATGGCTTTTATCCCCTTTTCCCCTTTTGTCAATTAAATCATGTAATTGCCTTTCTATTTTAGGACGTGTGGACCCATTTGCATATGGGCTCCTAGTCCTTCCAAACCCTAGACTATTTAAGCCTTTCTTGGCTTCCTTTATTCACTAGTTGAAGAATAGAGAAGTGGCCATTGCCTTGGGTTAGAGGATACATCCCCTAAGGCCTCCACTTAGTTCTTTCAACTCAAGCTTCCAACTCTCTTCTCTTCTCCCTCTCAGTCTCATTTTCTCTCAAAGCAAATCACTCAAATCGGTAGATCCACACTCCCTCCAGCCAATGAACCTCCAAGAGAGGTTCCCTTGGCCATCTAGGCACGCGCCGCCGACTAGCACTAGCAAAGGCCGGCCTCCACACCTCATCCGCCGCCAGTCACACTTCCCCCTCGGCAGTCCTCGGTTCATCTCTTCCCCACCTAGTCGTGAGTCTCTCCCAAGCACTATTGGAGGTCTAGCAAGCTCAAGAAGGAAGGAGAAGTACTAGCTTGGCCACGATCTAGCTTTCCAGGAAGAAAAGCCTCACCTTGGAGGTTTGATTCTCATCACCTAGTGTGGGAGTCAAATTTAGCAAAGGGTAACGAAAGGCTTGGGCCAAGGCGATGAGGAGAAAGCTACAGGAGCCAGCAACGGTCGTTTGAACTCGGTTAGCTCATGGGCTACATCTAGGGAAAAGGCCAATCAACAAGGAAGACAAGCCCATCAGCAGAGTGTGCAGCAAGGCGATTTTGGGGTTAAACTCCTCTCTATAAATACCCCAAATGAGGAAAGAGAAGGGATCTTTTTTCGCACTTTTGTCAGCACGGCTGTTACAGGAGAGAGAAGCAAGAGAGCACGCTCAATCGGCCACACTCCCTTTTTTGCTTCTTCCCCAAAAAAACCACAAAAACTAGAGAAAAACCATGATTTCCCATGGGGCAATCTAAGTCCAATTTACTTTATTCTTTTCCCCTCCTTTTACCTCTTTGATTGTGAATTGCTACTGACTTGGGCGTCAGAGTGCCTGTCCTCGGGGAAGCCATCTCCGAGGTTGTTTCAGGTAGCTCGGAGCCCAGGAGAGACGATCGGAGCTCCAGAGTGATAATCGGCGACAAGAAGAGCGAAGAAGAAGGTCCCATGCATAGCTGGACCAAGACGAAGCAAGTGCTCCAGTTGTACGTGAAGCTGAGACTACCCCAGCTGCTGAGAACGTCCTCAAAAATAGAAATCGAAGGAAGGAAATCTGGGTCGAAGGTGTGTTGGCTTTTGACTTGTCCACAAAGGTTGAACCGAAATTT
Source organism: Rheum nobile (assembly GCA_027886185.1). Classification (NCBI taxonomy): domain Eukaryota; kingdom Viridiplantae; phylum Streptophyta; class Magnoliopsida; order Caryophyllales; family Polygonaceae; genus Rheum; species Rheum nobile. The sequence goes on from WOAB01000485.1 coordinate 10,537,532, forward strand.
AACACTAGTGCCGACCGTGGGGACGAACTCACGCAGTTAGGCTCAGCACTCACGCAGTTAGGCTCAGCAACCACTAAGCGCCATGGATCGCGAATGACCAAAGATGGCCATATTCGAGGAAGCACAATCTCAACGTCACGTCCCTCGTAACCACCTGTAAGAGGTGGTGTTAAGCGAAGCCAAGTGGAAGCAGTTCCGCCAGTTCCAGGAGTGGAAGAGGCTTCGCCAGGAGCACACCCAGCCGGAGCCCGTACCGCAGCCGCGTCAACCTGAGCGCGCGTCTCAAGAGCCCCACGACGAGAACGAACCTCGCGAGGAATATCAGGAGGGGCCACCAATGGACCAAGTGTCCATAGCTTATGAGCCTCCCCACTACATGCCCAGACAGGAGCCTCCTCACAGACCGTACGCAGACACGATGCCTCGGTACTATCCGAAGCAAGCGGCCACAAAACTCCCGCTAGCCCTTTTCAGATCTACAGCTTTCGCTGATCACATACTGCTCACGTTTGCACCTCCCGACCTTCAAAGAGTACACGAGAGACGATGATCCCAGGGACCACCTGTCCCGCTACCGGTACATAATGCTCGTGAGCAAAGCTAATGAGCCAACTATGTGCAAATGCTTCCCCAACACCCTGGCAGGGCCGGCCCTCAGGTGGATGATCAGTTTGCCTGCGAAGGGCATTCACGGATTCTAGCAGTTGGCGGACTCTTTCCTGGCACACTTTGGGTTTTCGCAAAAGAGGAAGCTGAGTATGCAAGAAGTAATGAATTTCAGGGAGCGTGAAGGCGAATCGCTCGCCTCCTTCGTGAAAAGGTTCACTGCCGAGATAGTTCAGGCTCACGACTTCGACAAGAAGGTGGCGCGTATGGCGTTGATCCAGGGGCTCAAGAATGGAGCTTTCAAGCTCCATGTATGCAAAAAGCCGCCCACGTCATACACTGTAACACCCCCGACTAACGTCGGTAATGCCACAAAGTCAGTGACCTCAGACTGTAAAGTCCAAAGTCACCCAAGGCTTCAATCGGAACAATTATACTTAAATGGACATTAAATAAAAAAAAGAGTAAATAGCGGAAGACTTGTATAAAGAAACTCAATCTTTTATTAAATTTCTCTCGTAAACTCAGAAAGATAATTACAAAGGATATTGAAATTACAGCGGAAGACTTTACATAAATTTTAATTACAATACTAGGTTACCTAACACTTATACCTATTACATTAATAAGAATATAAATCTTATATTTAAAACAAACTCGAAAATTCTTCCAAAAACTAAACTTCAACCGCAAGCCCTCTTCTCCGTCTCGTTACTCCTAAACAACCTGATGCGAGTCGACTGATGTGCCGTATAGGACAGATGACATCAGGCAACCATGCAAGGGAAGAGAAAGGTTGGTCAGTCTAATGAAAAAACTACGCAAGGGCTCAAACAGATCGGTTCTTGTGATTGTATCTGATTACTACCATTGTCTCTCGAGTAAAAACTGATAGACGGTATATAACTCGGATACTCTCACTGAAATGAAAGAAGAGATATGAGACAAGAGAAGACTCCAAAGGAAATGAGTCTTATAGGAATATTTATTTCTGTTTGGAAACATTATATTTCACACAAATTTTGAAAACGACCTTGACTATTTGGGTCCCCGACCAACCTCACCGCATAATGCGAATTCAGATTGGAAAGAGAACTTACTTTAATACAAGAGTCCGGGCGGGTTCCACGTTGTACTTCTCGCCCGAGGGTATATTAATTATGCGCGACAAGGCACTTATCTTATTTAATTTCAAAACGTACATTTACGTTGAAGCTTTTAATTTCCACAACAGATCTCGCAATGAGATATAGGATGAGAATAAATCCTGAAGATTGGGAATAAATCCCGAAGATTGGCACTAGCTAAGTGCACCACCACCTATATTCGGATAGGGGTAGGTCATGACCAAAAGCGTTAAGGCATTTAACCTCCTAACACAAAGTTATAAAGAAACGATTAAACCTCGCAAGAAAATAGTGTTCCTACGAATACTCGTGCTAAACTAGCATTTATATGTCCACACCAATGCACAACAAATCCACACCAAGTATATACAGTACCCTATAATATATATATATAAGGATCGTAGCTAACATATTATACAATCTAATAATAAGGTTCAATTAATCACACCATTTATTCACACAAGTTCCCAAACAAGAAGAGAATTATTTCTCCCAACTAGCACAACCGATTCATTGGCAATTAAGATAAAAATGGAATAAATGTGCAAGAGCGAACCGCCACTTGCCTTGAATCACGAAGAGATGAACGGTATCACGGGGATGGTTATTTCCGAGTAGCAACTTGAATCCCTGCTCTATATCCGTTCCAAAAGCAAATCCGATACGCACCCAAATCACACAAAAATAAATTATAATTAGATAATTTATTTAATACTGAACTTTGATGGGTATATGTCTCAAGATTTAAATTGAATTAATTCAATTTTCAAGGCTTAATCGATAGGACGATTATCTATACGATTAAAAATCAATTAATTATATATTCTAAATAATCTCTTTATAAATAAATAAATCTCAAAATCTATTTATGAGTCCAGAAATTTTACTCCAAAATATTATCCGGATGAAAAGTTAATATTATAACCATTCATAGTCTAAGATAATACCCAAAGTAATTTTAATTAATTTAATTTTAATTTTCTAAAAATCAGATTAATTTCATCTTATTATTCAGTAATTAAGATTAATTTATTTAACCTTAATAAAACCATATAATAATAAAATAATATCAAAAACCGAACCGAAATCGGGAATAATACCCAGCCGGCTTCGGAGCGACACACCCTCAGTTTTCCGGCGTTCCCGGAGGAGGCGGCTGCTAATCGGAGGCGGGGGCTTAGGGCTTTGGAAAAGGACTCCAAGGCGCAACTAATGATGGTGGTGGCGACGCCAATGGTGGACGGTGGTCGTCGAATTGTGTCGATGAACAACTGCGGCCAAGAACTAGGGTTCTTGAGCTTTGGGGAATTAATTGGGTGCCGAAACCTCAACGAATGATGTCCTATTTATAAGGGTTGGTTAGGTCTCGAAGAGAGATTCGTTTCCATATAAATTGTGCAAGGAAACGATCTCGGATTGGCTCAGATTTGTCCAATTTACCATAATTCGTTTGCGGTTTATAAATTCGATATTATCCTTAATTGTTTCCTTTTGATTCCACCGCGATTGGGTGCGTTTAATCCTCCTCTAAAATGGTCATGGATTAATCGAACAAAACGAGCCCAAAACGAGGCTTGGAATGGCCAAATTTCACCACATTTGTAACACCCCCGACTTACGTCGGTAATGCCACACACCAGTGACCTCAGACTGTAAAGTCCAAAGTCACCCAAGGCTTTAATCAGAACAATTATACTTAAAAGGACATTAAATAAAAAAAGAGAGTAAATAGCAGAAGACTTGTATAAAGAAACTCAATATTTTATTAAATTTCTCTTGTAAACTGAGAAAGACAATTACAAAGGATATTGAAATTACAGCGGAAGACTTTACATAAATTTTAATTACAATACTAGGTTACCTAACACTTATACCTATTACATTAGTAAGAAAATAAATCTTATATTTAAAACAAACTCGGAAGTTCTTCCAAAAACTAAACTTCAACCGCAAGCCCTCTTCTCCGTCTCGTTACTCCTAAACAACCTGAGGCGAGTCGACTGATGTGCCATATAGGACGGATGACACCAGCCAACCATGCAAGGGAAGATAAAGGTTGGTCAGTCTAATGAAAGACTACGCAAGGGCTCAAACAGATCGGTTCTTGTGATTGTATCCGGTTACTATCATTGTCTCTCGAGTAAAAACCGATAGACGATATATAACCCGGATACTCTCACTGAAATGAAAGAAGAGGTATGAGACAAGAGAAGACTCCAAAGAAAATGAGTCTTATAGGAATACTTATGTCTGTTTAGGAACATTATATTTCACACAAAGTTTGAAAACGACCTTGACTATTTGGGTCCCCGACCAACCTCACCACATAATGCGAATCCAGATTGGAAAGAGGACTTACTTTAATACAAGAGTTTGGGCGGGTTCCACGTTGTACTTCTCGCCCGATGGTATATTAATTATGTGCGATGAGGCACTTATCTTATTTAATTTCAAAACATGCATTTACGTTGAAGCTTTTAATTTCCACAACAGATCTCGCAATGAGATATAGGATGGGAATAAATCCCGAAGATTGGCACTACCACCACCTATATTCGGATAGGGGTAGGTCATGACCAAAAGCGTTAGGGCATTTAACCTCCTAACACAAAGTTATAAAAAATGACTAAACCTCGTAAGGAAATAGCGTTCCTATGAATACTCGTGCTAAACTAGCATTTATATGTCCACACCAATGCACAACAAATCCACACCAAGTATATATAGTACCCTATAATAATATATATATCTATAATATATATATATATATATAGAGTCAGGCTCCGGTTCACCGGAGCCTTCCGGTGAAACGTGAGGAGCGTTGTGGAGCGCCGGATCAAAGTGATCAATGGCTAGGAGGCACGCGCTTCTGCTGGAGCAAAATAACAACGTTCACGGCGTTAACTAACACCGTCAACTTTTCAAAATTAAAAACAAAAAACAAAAATACCAACCGTCTCCGAGACGCTTCATAATCCCTCTCTGCCTCGCTCACGCTCTCTCTCTCTCTCTCACTCTCTCCCTCCCTCCATCGCTCTGCAACTCGCTTTTCCACCCTTTAAATCACACGAATCTCTTCGTTTTTCCACGAAACGAACACAAAAGGTTCTTTGATTTCAAACAGCTTCTAATCCATAGCAAAGGTAACAAGTTTTAACCTAAAAATATGCGTATTTTCGTTGCTACAAATCTGCATGTCTATCCTAACCTAACCGACCTTCAACTACGATCGATGCTTAAAACTTTGATTTTCGTTGCTAAAACTAGAAAACGCAGTTAAGATAAGTTGCATTTACTAATTTCCATTGTTCATTTGCAATGTTTTCTTTCTCGCATATTTCTCTAAGTTTAATACTAACTATTGCTTTATATTATCTTTCCATAGCACGAACCTAAAAATGGTGAGGTCGAAGACAGTAGCCAGAAGAGTACTTAAAGGTAAAATTCGAGTTTACATCAGATAGGGAAAACAATAATTTGTTCAAAAGTATGTGATGTTTGTTCAAGAAAAATGTGATAACGATCCTGTTTTTATCACATAGTACCAACTTTAAATTTTCCAGAAAATGTTCAATTATATGTGCTAGTTGATCAAGGATAATGTGTTATCGTTCATATTTTTATCAAATAGTTCCAACTTTCAATTTTCCAGAAAATGTTCAAATACATCTTCTATTTGTTCAAGAATATTGTGATGATGTTCTTGTTGTCAGTAGATAGTTCAAATTGTCAATTTTCAAAAACGTTCAAGACATATGTCTAGTTGTTCAATTATATGTGCTGGTTGTTCAGATTTTTTTTGTATTTACATAATTTTTACTTGAAGATTACTTGTTGTGGGACAACATATTAAAATGCTTTCTTCCAAATCTAGATCAAAATGAAAAACGTCTTTCAAGCGTGAATGAACTGCAAAAGATTATAGAGTTTAGAGATGCAACCATGATATTGGAGGAGGATTATACCTCTCAAATAGAGATTAGAAGCAAACAAAAGAATAACAAGGGGATTCAACATAAGAGGACTCACACAACCTCAACCAAACATGGTAACGAATTAAAAAAATACTTTGATCCTATTTGATCTTTTTATATTTTCCTGTCGGCGCTGCATAAGAAGATACAAAATATATTTGAACAAACACAATGTAAGATATTAAATATTTTTGGAGTTTGAACTATTGTGTCAATAATATGTTAAATTTGTTTGTTCAAATAGAATGATTGCTTGTTCAAACATTATATTTATTTGTTCAAATTTAATGTTAGTTTGTTCAAACATTATATTTGTTTGATAAAATATAATGTTTATTTGTTCAGACACTATATTTGTTCAGACACTATATTCTCTTCTTGTTATGCAGCGCCTGCGGCGCTGCATAATAAGCATATGTCTACTCTGTTTAATTTGTTAAAACTTCACAACAGTGTGTAACATAAAAACTAATTATTTTGTTTTATATTCTATGCAGACAAAGAAATGCTTGCAGTCTATGTCGACAAAAAAAAGAGAAAACAGGTTGCGGGAGAACAAGACCCTGCATACAACAAGAAGCAAAAAGGATTAAGTCAACAACAAGAAGAACCACAAGAAGATGTGAATGAACCTCAACAAAGCTCAGATGAAACAAAAGAAAAAGAATCTGAAGATCAGATTGAAAACAACACAACACATGATGAGTCTGAAACAAGCTCAGATGATTCGGAAGAGAGTCAGTATATAGGTGATGATGAAGAAGAGCACTCGGGAGATGATGATGAACAACTTCCATTTAAAAGAAAAAACGTTAAGGGAAAATCCAAACGTCCAGAAACTACAAGTGAGGATGAAGTAAGATTCAACAACACAAGGGGGAAAAGAGGGTTTTCATGCGTACAATACAGAACAAACCCGACTAAGTTTGTCAAAGCTATTCAGAAATTGAGCAATGAACAGAAAAAGGATGTGATGGATATGGGTTTGGGATCTCTTCTCAACTTCAACCTCAGTGGAATACCAAGGTTTTTAGGTTATTGGCTTATGGAAAATTTTGATGCTAACAAGTGCAGCCTCAAAATGGAAGATGGAAACCTTGTGCACATCGAAGAAGATGATGCACTTGTTGCAATGGGATTGCCTAAAGGAAGTCAGAAAATAGAAATAAAGAGAAAGTCAATCAAGAAGAGAACCAAGGTTGATGAAGTCCATGACAACTGGGTTAAACGATTCACGGAATATGAACACCGCATCTTACCACGACATGTCTTCAACATGCTAAAGAAGTGCAGGAAAGGAGGTCTGTTCTTCAAACGGACGTTTATTGTGCTGTTTGTTACATTGTTGGTTGAAGGAAACTCAAATGGCACAGCGAATCTGTCGCTGTTGAGAAGCTTGGAAGATGTTAACGGAATCAAAGACATGAATTGGTGTGGTTACCTGCTTGACTGCCTCGTGAAAACCACAAACATTTGGAAAAAAAACCCTAAAGGAATGTTCAAGGGATCGCTCCCCTTCCTTGCTGTAAGTAATTGTTCAATTTTAAATCTTTATTGTTCAAATTTAACTATACACTATTTAACTGGGTTATTTGAAGCTTTGTTCAAATTCAAGGGAAATTTGTTCAACTTCAAGAAACATGTGTTCAACTTCAAGGAGGGTTTGTTCAAATGATGCTTTACTGTTGCAACATATCCTAAATATATGTTTGTTCAACTTTATATCTAATTTGTTCAACTTTAACACTTCTTTTTCATTACAGTTGTTCTATGTTGACCGGATAGTAAATGGTAGAAGGACTGTACCACGATCATTCCCAACGTTTATGAATTGGACAAGGAAAGAAATTATAAAAAGAGAGATTTACGAGATGAACAATGGAGGGTTTGGGCTTGGGTATGTGGACGTCAGACAAACTATTCCATCAACATCAGAACTAGTTTTGGGTGAGGGTTCAAGAAGCAATCAGCGGGCGCAAAGGATTGAACGAGCAAAGCGTCTATCGAAAGCTGACTATTTCGAGGTAAATAATTTGTCATGTTATCCATGTTTAAATGAGATAGTCCAATCTTTCAATTTTACTGAAAATGTTCAAATATATGTGTTGTTTGTTCAAAAATACTGTAAAGTTGTTCATGTGTTTAGCAGATAGTTCAAACTTTTAATTTTCCAAAAAATGTTAAAGAGATGTTTGTATTTGTTCAAATATATGCGGTAGTTGTTCATGTTGTTGTATTTACATTATTTGTTGAAAAACTTTCTTTGTACTGTGTTGACATAATGTAACAAACATGATACAGAAACTCGCAAATAAGGCAAGAGAGGCAGCTACTATTTTGAATGAGTTGGCAGACATAACGTTTTCAACACCGAAGGCATACCTAAACGATGAACCAATGAAGAGCATGCACAATACAGCTGTTGACCTAATTGTTGGCAAAGGTGAAGATGACAACAATGGAAAGAACGAGCACCTGGCCACACATTTTGACAATATCTGGTCAAACTCTGAAGATCAGTTATGGAATCATCCAGAACTAATCGAGTGCATGAACAAAGTTGAAAAGGCAATCAACGCACAAACTAGGGTGCAGAAGAAGTTTAGATTTAACAAACCATCAGTGGCAGAGAAAGTAAACAACCAAGGGATACCAAGCTTTTACCTCCTCCCTAGTGTTGACCTTGACATGACTATTGGTGATATAGCTCGTACTTATCAGTCACCAACTAGAAGTGTTGGAGATCAGTGGGGACAAGACCAGGTAAGTGAACATGAAGCCTTTTGAATGTCATTCAACATTTTCCTTCAAAAAAGAAAAATTGAAATATATCAATCACTAAAATTATTCTTAAAAATACAGAGCAACATAGAAGGTGTGGTTCAAGAAGTTCAACAAAACACAGCTTCTGTTGAAGAAGATGTAGAATGTAATCAGATGACAGTTCTCCAAGAGGGACAAGAAGAGCAAGAAGGTGTTATAACAGTGGATAATGAAGAACCAGAAGGAAGGATTACTGAGGGACCACAACAAAAGACAACAAGCATTCAAGTAAACCACAACTACATCAAGGCCTCAAAAGTTCAAAATTATAGTGTTCATGTTCAAATGCAGGTATAAATTGTTCATCTTATAAAATATATAATGACAGGTGATGACTACAACAGAGACAAGTACACAAGAAAACACAACAAACATGGAGGTAAGAACACAACGACAACAAAGCAGATTTGTGAAGTTCAATTTTGTAGAGTTTTTGTTCAACTCCAAATAATGATTTTTTCATTTTATAAAATATAAAATGACAGGTGCTAACTACATCACATATTGACAATCAAAATGAAGGATGCATTACTGAGATGGTGACAGAAGGAGAGGTTCGTGAGGAACCACACGATAAAACAAAAAACATAGAGGTAAACTACAACAACACATATATGAAATTATAGTATTTTTTATCACCTTCAACTAGTTATTTGTTCAATTTTAAAAATGTAAAATTGACAGGTGGAGACGACAACAGTGACTGAGGCATCCAATGAAGAAGGCAATACTGTGATGGCGAAGGAAGGGGAGGTGAATAATACAATACTTTCAAAAAGTTGTTCAAATATATATTCTATTTGTTCAACTTCAAAGTGTTAATGTTCAAAAATATATCATTCGTCTGACAGTCACTAAAGGCAGTTGATAGTCAACCACTACAACAACAAAACATTGTAGAAGTAAAAAAAATGTACCAAAGCTAAGGATTTACGTAGGGAAGACAAGGAACGCACAAAAAAACCAAAAGGCAATGGAAGAAGCCGAAAAAGCAAGGAAAGCAGCTGATGAAGCTGAAAAGTACAAGAAGGCAATGGAAGAAGCAAAGAAGGCAGCTCAAGAAGCACAAAAAGCAAAGAAGGCGGCATAAAAAGAGGAGAACAAGAAGAAAGAAGCTGAGAAGGCGAAAAAGGCTTCTACAGAAGCAGAAAAGGCGAAGAAAGAAGCTGAAGAACAAGAAAGGGCAAAGAAGACAGCTGAGGAAGTGGAAAAAGCCAAGAAGGCAGCAGAAGATGCGGACAAAAACAAGAAGGTTGTTGAAGAAGCACAAGAAGCCAAAAGGGCAGCTGCAGAAGCACAAAAAGCCAAAAAGGCAGCTGAAGAAGCAGAAAAGGCCAAGGAGGTTGAAGAAGCAGAAAAGGCCAAGGAGGCTGAAGAAGCATAAAAGGCGAATAAGGTGGCTGAACAAGCTCAAAAGGCCAAGAAGGCGGATGAAGAAGCTCAAAAGGCCAAAAAGGCGGATGAAAAAGCTCAAAAGGCCAAGAAGGCGGATGAAGAAGCTCAAAAGGCCAAGAAGGCGGGTGAAGAAGCTAAAGTTGGTGCAACAATGCATTCTGACTTTCCAAGCATCATCAACCCCACTCAAAAACACACAGATGAAGAGAAAAAGATTGTCAGATACATCACAGTAACTACTAAATATATAGGGTAACTTCTTTTACCCTACTATTTCAAGGTTTTATATTATACAAAAACATTTACTAAAACATTTTAATAAACATAGGGAGATAATGTTTCAACATGAAAGTATTATAGCAGACTTATCTGACATGAGGAGTATCATACGTGAATCATTGATCTCAATAAATGTGATAAATGCTTGGGCGGTGATCCTGAATGAGAGAGAGAAGTACAAGTCCAGCAAATCCACATCAAGATTTTTCGTAACTCCAGTAACAACTGTAAGTATATTAGCGAATTTCTAGCTTTGAAAACTATTCACAGAAAAATACTGACACTTTTATCTATGCAAGGCTTTCTCTGTGGTGACTCCAGACAAAAAGGGCTATAAAACAAACTTGAAGAGATTCACAGAAATGCTCGATTCTGTTCAAGACATGGCGTTGCACACAACATTAGACCGTGCAACATTGGTATCTCCTCCATTTTAAACTCATTTCAATACATGTAGAATACTTTGTTCCCAGTTGACAAGGTTGTTTGTAATATAGGTATTCTTCCCAATATGTGCAAGTAGTCACTACTACGCCTTATGTTTCAATCTGAAGAGAATGCGCTTTGAAATCATTGATAATTCGTCGTCAGGGGATCAAGCAGATGACAAGTATGGAGAGGTGCCAGAAAGACTGGTAAGCAACGCAAATTGTTCAACTAATAAAAATATAATGTTCAAGTTGATTGCTTTGTTGTTCAAAATTAATATTGTTCAACTATATAATATGGTTGTTAAAATATGTGTATTTAATAGTTCAATTTCATTAATTTTATGTTCAAGTTCGTCAACTGAAGTGTTCATTTTTTATACTTGACAAAATGGATTGCAGAGGAAATTATATACAGACTACTTGAGGTTGAAGGGCAGTGAAGCTGTAGCGAAGTTAATTGATGGAATGCCAGTAGAACTTTTAAAAATGAAATGGCGTGATAGGAAGAACAAGCTTGATTGCGGTGTCTATCTTATGCGCCATATGTAGGCTTACAACGGTGAAGGTTCCAGGGGGTGGGAATGTGGATTCAAGAAAGAAAGCAGGAGGAACATGTTACCGTTGCGAACAAAATACCTAGCAACCATCCTTGGATCAGAACTGAATGGGATTCGAGCAACTGTAATAGGAGAAGCCTTGGAAACCCCACTTCCTTGATGTTTAGTGACAGACTAATTGTGTACCACTGGTAGTTTGTTTCTTAGATCTTAAGTCATAGATGAACAAGTTTGTTAAACAATTTAGTGTGTTGAACAGTTAAAACTTTTGGGTAGTTTGCTGGACAGGTTCAAATCAAGTTTATTCAACGAATTTTGATCTGCTATAACCATCGATCAACTATTTACATTGAAGCATAATTGTTCAAACAATTATTAATATTGTTCAAATATAATCTACAATTGTTCAACATTGAAATTAGTTATACTTCAAGATACGTTTGTTCAAATTCGACAATATTTTGTTCAATCATGAAACTCCTCTCCACACGTCCGACCGAACATAATGCTCGAAGTAGAAACCAATATTAATATGTGTGTAATCACAATGTGTCCATAGAAAACATATTGTTCAACTATAATAACAGAATGGTCAAGAATAAAGACAAACTGTTCAACAATAATAACAGAATGTTCAAGTATAACGGTAAACTGTTCAACAATAATATTTTTTTGTTCAACTCCTAAAATTTCTTCTCTGGACACGTCCGACTATTGTGATCAACATATTTCTTGCATACCCCACACTTCCTCGTCGCCTTTTTTGCTTTTGATATAGCAACCTCTCTACTAGGCTTGATACGACGACCACTGCCCTTGTTCTTTGCTTGTTGTAGAAGCAAACTAGATATATTGGTAGGCACACTTGTACCCATAAAAGACTCAAAAACCTTTTCTTTGCTCGATCTAGACTTGCTTGATGAAGCGTTACTTTCTACAGCAGATACATTGCTTCTCAAGCACTTACTCAAACAAGATCTGTGATCCTTTATAAGACATAGAAGTTCTTTCAGCTTAGCACAATCATCACCAATCAAATCAATACAACAATGGACCTCCGACCAAATATCATTAACGACAAACTTGCTTTCAACCATACTAGCACACTGATCAAATTAAACACCATTCACACCAATTGAAGGTTTGAGGATTGCATTTTTTGTCCACCGGTTAAGAACAACATTGCTTGGGAACTGTTCAAGACATCTATCTTTAAACACCAGAACCATATGAAGACATGGAATCCCGATCCTTTCAAACAACTTGCAAGTACATGTAGAAACTTCATCTGGTACAGAAAATCTAACCTTGAAAGTCACACCACCAGGATCTCCAATGGTGTATAGTTTACCATCACATTCAACATCTTTACTTATAAATCGACATAAAAAACAAGTAGCATATATCTCCTCTTGAACTTCATAGAAAAACTTCAATGTAAATACATCGGCTGCATGCTTCTCCAAAGGTAAAGGAGTCTTGAGATCCGATTTCTTAGACTCAGATTCACTATTCAATCTCCATTGTTCATGCCTACATTGTAAACATTAAATTAGTTAATAAACAATAACATATTGTTCAAACCTAATAGAGGTTTGTTCAATCATATTACAATGTTCAATAATAAGCATTGTTTGTTCAACAACTCTAGTATAATGTTCAAATATCTTGATGGTTTGTTCAAACATACAGAACCAACCAAAAAGATAAAATGATATGTTTTAATACCTTTGTGAATCCATAGCACCATAGAAAAGCATTACAAGCTCCACAAGGCTAAAAGAACAGTTGTTATAATTTCCAAAAAAGCGGTTCTAGGACTTAGAAATTGATGTGGTGCGAGAGTACCAAGATAGAAGCACATCACGGAAAAAGGCCGGGATCCAATTACTACGAACTTCAAAGATTTGTCTAAACCAACTGTGATCTTGCATATTGAATTCCAACATTAATGCAGTCCACCTCTCCTCAAACACTTCAGGTTCAATCGTATGGCTCCAAACTAGACCATTCAACTTTGTTAAAAAATCACCTGACTTGTTCATTGAAGGGACAATCTTCTCAGATGCTTTGATCATGATATGCCATATACATAACCTATGGCGAGTGTGATTAAACACCGTTTGAATTGCAACTTTCATTGCCGGATCTTGATCAGTTACCAAAATTCTAGGTTCTTTGCCACCCATAGCTTTCAAAAATGTATCAAACAACCAAGTGTAAGAAGGAATATCTTCTTTTAATAACAATGCAGCACCGAACGTCACACACTTTTGGTGACTATCCAACCCAGTAAACGGTGCAAACACCATGTTATACATGTAATAAGTTAAATTGCAAGAAGAAAGTAAACACATAAAACATTTGTTCAAAGGTTGTCACACATTGTTCAACAATACTCATCGTTTGTTCAAAAATAAAAATAACATGCTATCTCAATCAAGATCACATAAATTTCAACTATACAAGGACGTTATTAAACAAAAAATTACTTGGTCGTTCTATACGTTGAGTCAAATGAAACGACGTCTCCAAATATAGAATAATTCTTAATCGACACTGGGTCTGCCTAAAACAACCGTGTCAACTGATCTGTGTTGTCAACATCATAGTCAAAGTAGAATGCTGAACATATCTCTTTTTTCTGGAAGAATTTGTCAATAACCATATGAGCATCAGCACCTATAATAAAAGCCAACAAGTCTCTCTTCACGTTTTTGAAGTCTAACGACAGAGCACCAATATTTGGATAGCCTCCGACCAACTGTTTGTAAAGGCAGTAACTCTTAACAGAACCCATATTTGCCTTGGCACAGCTCATCACAAATTTTTGATGCGCAACATTCACAACCCGGTTCGATCTCATAAAGTGCCTATAAATCTTCTTCACAAATGTATGTGTGTGACGATCAACAAACGTTTTAACAACATACCGATCATCACTAATAAACTTCAATATTATTTTTGCAGTGCAACCAACATGATTAGTAACACGCCTACGCTTTTCGGTGTTGTTCTTACCAACTTTGTAACCAGCCCTACTGCATAACATGTACTTTTAAACTACAACACCATCCCGAGACTTGTGGACGGTGTTGTGACGAACCTCAAAGCCAGATGAATCAGCATAACTTTTGTAAAAACAAACCGCATCATCAAGAGTCCTAAACTGTTGGCCAACAAAAGGCTTCGATTCAGCAGAACAGTTTGGGATCCAATATACAGTACTGTTATTAGGAGAGTATTGTGCAACGGCATCATCAACATCAACATCATTATATCCCATAGAGCTTGAAGCATTATCACTTGATACACCACTACCACCTGCAAAATAAATTACACAAATGTAATAAAAATATATTAAAACTTCAATCACCTTAACAACATGTCACTTAACAACTTATCTGTTTAAATTGTTCAACTGTATAGACGAATTGTTCAAAAACAATAGTTAATTGTTCAGTGACGTAAATTGTGCAACAATACTAATATATAGTTCAAAAATAACTAAATATTGTTCAATTGTCTTAGAATTCAAAATCAACTTCAAAAGAAACATACGGAACGCGTGAAAAAAAAACAGAAAATAGTTCAAATACGTATGCGTATTGTACAATAATAAGACTACGACTAAGCAAAGCATGAAAGAAAACAACTTCAAACGCATCAACGAACACAGATCCAACCTCAGAACACAAACATAATCAACAAAAACATATAAAAACAAACAAGAAACGAAAGAACTATAGCCAAACCAATTTCCATTGCAATTTCGCAGCGGTATGAGTCTTCACAAAACAAAATCTACGACAAAACAAAGATCTTCAAACACCTAAATCGAGAAACGAAGAGAAGAATATCAAAACATTATACGAAGTGCGAAATAGTAGAAACAATGCATCAGATAAACGATAACTTACACAATAACAGCAAATCGATTAAGCGAGATTCTTCAAAATCAAACATCGAAGCACCGATCTACAATGAAAGGGAGTGAATCGCGAAATCCATTCAGAGAGCGAAGAGAAGAAGAACAAAATATCTGAACTCACAACGCGCCCCCAAAATAACAAACCTAACCTCCAAAAAATACAAAAATGACATTAATGAAACGGTGCCAACGATACTACAAAATTGCCATTAATGAAACGACCGTTAACTTCCACCAGCGTGTCGCCTCTCCACCGTCCGATCCAACTCATCCAACGCTCCACACTCCTCCCCGTTTCTCACCCTAAGCTAGCTCCTCACATGAAGCTATTCCTATATATATATATATACATAAGGGTCGTAGCTAGCATATTATACAACCTAATAATAAGGTTCAATTAATCACACCATTTATTCACACAAGTTCCCAAACAAGAAGAGAATTATTTATCCCAACTTAATAGTACAACCGATTCATTGGCAATTAAGATAAAAATGGAATAAATGTGCAAGAGCGAACCGTCACTTGCCTTGAATCACGGAGAGATGAACGGTATCACGGAGATGGTTGTTTCTGAGTAGCAACTTGAATCTCTGCTCTATTTCCGTTCCAAAAGCAAATCCGAGACGCACCCAAATCACACAAAAATAAATTATAATTAGATAATTTATTTAATACTGAACTTTGATGCGTATATGTCTCAAGATTTAAATTGAATTAATTAATCTCAAAATAATTCAATTTTCAAGGCTTAATCGGTAGGACGATTATCTATACGATAAAAATCAATTAATTATATATTCTAAATAATCTCTTTATAAATAAATAAATCTCAAAATCTATTTATGAGTCCAGAAATTTTACTCTAAAATATTATCCGGATGAAAAGTTAATATTATAATCATTCATAGTCTAAGATAATGCCCAAAGTAATTTTATTTTATTTAATTTTAATTTTATAAAAATTATATTAATTTCATCTTATTATTCAGTAATTAAGATTAATTTATTTAACCTTAATTAAACCATATAATAATAAAATAAAATAAAAAACCGAACCAAAAATCGGGAATAATACCCAGCCGGCGTCGGAGCGACACACCCTCAGTTTTCCGGCGTTCCCAGCGGCGGAAAAGGGTAATCGGCGGCAAGGGCTTAGGGATTTGGAAGAGGACTCCAAGGCGCAACTAATGGTGGTGGTGGCGATGCCAATGGTGGACGGTGGTCGTCGAATTGCGTCGATGAACAGCTGCGGCCGAGAACTAGGGTTCTTGAGCTTTGAGGAATTAATTGGGTGCCGAAACCTCAACGAATGATGTACAGCTGCGGCCGAGAACTAGGGTTCTTGAGCTTTGGGGAATTAATTGGGTGTCGAAACCTCAACGAATGATGTCCTATTTATAATTGTTGGATAGGTCTCGAAGAGAGCTTCGTTTCCATATAAACTTTGCTAGGAAACGATCTCGTATTGGCCCCGATTTGTCCAATTTACCATAATTCGTTTTCGGTTTATACTCTTACCTTAAATGTTAAAATTCGATCTTATCCTTAATTGTTTCATTTCGATTCCACCGCGATTGGGCGCGTTTAATCCTCCTCTAAAAATCTCATGGATTAATCGAACCAAACGAGCCCAAAACGAGGATTAGAATGGCCAAATTCCACCATTGTTGTCAACGGCCAAGAGCTTGGAGGGAAAAATGAACAGTACCCTCCAGCTTTTGGCATATTTGCACTTTTGGCCCCAACTTTTCAAGTTGGGGTAAAAATGCCCTTAACAATTTCCGAAAAATTATGAAAATTCCTCAAACTTTCCCAAACTTAATTATTTTAATAATTCTATGTTTCTTATAATATTTTAGCCCAAAATTAATATTTAGAAAAATTAACTTAGGCTAAAATAAGCTTAACTTAGGCTAAGACAAGCTTAAGTTACAATTCATATGGCTGTAACCATATTTAAATCTTTTAACAAAAAATGTTAACCTTGATTTAAATATTCTAGGTTAAATTTTATAAGTTTTATTTAAATTTAGGATCAACATAATGTTACCCAAAAATTTAAATAGCTCACAACTTTAAAGTTGTAACAACTTATATTAAGAATCTCCATTTCATTTCTATTTTTGGAATTATGAAATAAATACCAAAAATTCCTTTATTAGAATAGAGTTGGGTAAATTACATAAATACCCTTACCAAATTTGAGGGTTATTACATACACCAAGCTGTTAGAGAAGGCCAACCAACATATTATTGCAACGAAATTGGCAAGGGGATGATCGTCAGCGGACACCCCCCCCCCCCAAGAATGGAGGACGAAAGCACGACAACCACAAGCGGGAGACGGGCACCTGGAAACCCCGCCGCCACCGGGCAAATGATAGGGGAAATGCTCCGGAGAGGCAACTGGTGGTTGTCGAGATTAACGAACTCTCCAACTTCTTCGCCCACGTCGCCCACATCAATACTTGAAACGCTACCACAAACAAGTCGGTGAACCGAGACTTTGCGGCGGTCACCTCGCTGACAAACGAAGCGACCATCACGGTGAACCTCAAGGACAAGACCAGCCATGTGGACAGGGGATTAGAAATGATGAATGCAAGAAAGGTGAGAAAGTGAGCAAGAAAAAAGTGAGAAAGAACCGAAAGGAAGACTGGTATTTATAGACAAGCAAGTAGGTGTGGAGGACGTGTGCATTAATGGCCCACGTAATGGAAGTTTACTTCGTAATGGCAGAGAGAAAGTCGGAGTTACTAAGACGCGATAAAGGAAAGCTGAAGTGATGCGTCATTTAATGACTCTCCAAAGTCAAACCCTAAACACGCCAGCTACACCCTAGACCCGATAATTACTAATCAAATCAAGTCAAGTCGCATTAAGTAAACGGCGAAACCAACACATGTAAAAAAGCCACGTGAAGAACAAACGGATAGCAACAAGCAAGCTTGGACAATCATAAAAAGTCAAGCATAGTTCACGTCCACAAAGGGACAACGTCAACAAGCCAAATGCAAAGATGTTACAAAATACGTCCATAAGAGGACAATTGTCAAATGGTAAAACACCAACGTAAAGAGAAGCACGTGATGATTACAAAAGGAGAAACCAAACTAAGTATGAGGAGTCGAGGCACTCGGGGGCTCCTCGCGAGGCCTCTTGAACCCAGTCGCAGGTGCCAAACTGGCAAGAACTGCTCTCGCCACGAAGGGGTCATCCTCCATCATAGTGGTCACGTTTCAGGCATCCAAAACTACCTCACAATCCTTCTTGATCTCCCCAAGCTTAGGGATAGGATAAGGCTTCCGATCCCGGGGCTTATACCCAAATGTCAAGGCCGGCTTGAAAACGATCGGGTCCACGCCATACTTAACTGCCATATGCTTTATACCTTGGGCCCGACCCATGCAATAACTGGCCCCTGCATAGTAGTCATGGTGAGCTTTGAAGCGATACCCGCTCGCGTACTCATCAACTGCCTCCTGCTTGGCTCTCTTGCAAGCCTCCGTCAAGCTACGCACTTGCTCCTTAAGCATCTCGTTCTCCTTCACCTTCGCATCTCTTTCTCCCTCCAAACTGGCAACTCACTCGCGAAGCTCCTTGATCAAGGCAGTGTTCGCATTAAGCGTTTTCACTTTTTCCCTAAGCTTCTCAATCTTGATCTTGTCCTTGTCAATTTCAGTCGCGTATGACTCGAGCGAAGTGCGAGCACGGCGGTTGTGCTGAGTTATCTGAAAAAGCAATTCCCTAATCACGCGAAGAATGTGAATAAAAAGTAAAAGTTAATAGATGAAATGATGATAACGGAGACAGTAACGAGAACGTACCAGGTTCAGGTCACGATAAGCAGAAGTCAAGTGTCCCGACGGGATCACAACGGGAATCTTGGATGACTTGCCACTCGAAGGGTTTGTCTTCAAGCGGGCAAGAGGTAGTGATACGATGTACTTTGTATAGCATAACTAGGAATTATTAGCATAGTTTAGGAGAGGATTGGGGGCATTTTAGAGGTAATTCTGTGATTCGGAAGAGAAGAGTTGAAGTGAAGAAATATAGAGAATTACAGAAGACTTGGAGTTGGAGCCTCGGATGTAGAAGAGACGCTGAAGATCAGAAACAGGAGCTAATCCACGGCCGCGGAAATCACAACCGCGCCCGCGGATTGATCAATGGACGAGAGCAGCCAAAGGCCAATCTGCGACCGCGGAAGTTCTAGCCGCGGCCGCGGATCATGGGCCAGGAATCATCAAATTTGTTTCGTTTTGTACTTTCAGTATTTCGTTTTTAGACTTATTATTATATTATTATTAGTAGTAGTAGTAGGTATTTAAGTTTAGAAAACCCTAATTTGAGATATTATTCAGTTTTGAGTTTTACGCTGCCTCTTTCTCTTAGTTTTTGCTTACAAACCATGAGAAGGAACTAAACACCTTTGTTTCGCCTGACGATTGAAGCCTTCAGTTGATTTGGTTGTGCGATTATAACTCTTATTCTATTTCCTTTGGGTTGTATTAATTCTCTTTGAACTTATCTTTATTGAATCTTGCTGATTTCGCTAGCCTACGCAACTAGTTGATGTTAGTAATTTTCTATTGCTAGGATTTGGTTATTTCTGGTTGAAATTCCTTATCTAGAGTAACAACCACAATTTACAGGAACTGGTTGTGAATGTTTATTGTGAAGAGAATTGATTGCATGTTGAATACTGACTGGTTGTTAAGTGTTGCATGTATCCTGCTTAATTCCTATGCCTACTGCTGCTGTTAAATTGAATCTTGATGGTTTCTTGATTGTTTAATAGTTAGTATTTTCAAGGCTGGTTGACCTGTTAGTATACATAAGATCGGAATAGGAACAGCCATATGGTTGAATGAACTTGAGATAATCAATGATCAATATATCATACTGAAGTGTGGATATCTGTTAGGTGAGGCGCCCTCACAATCATATTTACAACAATCTTAACCATTTCCTGCTTTAATCCATTAGTTATAGAAAACCAAACAACAATCCCCCTGATCGGCACTATTTTATAGTGCATTTCTAGGGGTTGTTACCAGGTTTGAGGTGCCATTTGGTTGGATTTAGAGAACAATTGGAGATTATGGAGTTAGAGCGGAGAAGTGTGGTTTTGGTGGTCTGGAGGAGCTAATTGGAGACATTCAGAGAAAGAGGAGTTGACCACCTGAGGAGATGGCAAGAATTCCGAGAAAAATGACGGTGAAGAGTGAAGGCCGCGACCGCGGCCAATTAGCCGCGACCGCGGCCAATTAGCCGCGCCCGCGGTTAATTCGGGAATTAATTGGAGCCACTTCGAGAGCAAACCGCGACCGCGGCCATACACGCAAGGCGAACCAACATAATTGAACAAGCCACGTGATGCTGGAATTGGAGGGAGTTAGGCCCGTGGAGAAGAAGCCCAAAAAGGGTCTCGGCCCAATTGAGAAAAGAATAAAGGAGCTCGGCCCACCATGAAGGATACCGCGTGAATTGAAGCGGGAGGTGAATTGAAGCATGACGGAGCATGACTTCAGCGGGCAGCTGCCTTTGAATTGGGCCGAGAAAGTGCTGAATGAGGTGGGCCGAGATGCTTGCAAGGGAGATGGGCCGAGAATGATGCATGCGGAAGCTGAGGAAGCAATTCGTTCAGCCGAGATTTATTCTCCCTATTTTTGAATGTTTATTCTTGTTTTATTTTATTATTGTTATTTTTATTATTTTTACACACTTTGTAGAACTAGGTTAAAACACTTTTAGTTAACCAGTTGCAGGATCGTGAGACCTAGTTTATTTTCATCGTTGTTTTTCCCTTTTGCTCAGGCAGACAATTGAAGCCTTTGGATTGATTGGATTGTGAGTTTATTCCTTTACTCTTTCTATGACTATTTTAAGTCTCTCTCGTGCTTAATCTCATTGATCATATATCGATTTCCCTTGATTTGTTGATTAGGAAATCAAATAGATTTTAATAATAGTTCCCTCCAGATTAACAACCTAGAGAAATTAGTATTATGCTATTGGTTCCCCTTTTCCATACAACCTGTTGAGATTGTTATTGATCATACTACTGAGGATTGGAGGATACTAGTTGAGAATCTAAATCCCTTAGTTTGTGTAAAGAATTAATTGCATGCAATTGTATGACTGGTTGCTATACTTGCATGTACCTATCTATTCCTGAATTCATTGATGTTGTTAGATTCAATCTAGAAGGTCTTCTAGGTTATTTAATAGTTAGGATTATCAGGACTGGTTGGACTGGTAACTAATTCAGAACAGGGATTAGGACTTTCATGAGTATTGAGGTCTAGGAATAATCAATGATCGATCTATCAATCTGAAGTGTGGATATTTGTTTGGCTGAGTTATTTCCTTAATTTGATTTCAAGTCTTTGTTTTTATTTATTTATTTTATTTATTTTGTTTTTAAATCAGAAATCCCCTGGTTACTTGTTGGTATACAATTACATCGTTGGAATAGTATTTGATTCTCTGTGGGATTCGACCCTTACTTACCAGACTACATTAGTTGGGTTTGTTTAGGATTACTTTGTTTAGGTGTTACGACAACGCCTTATCAAATTGAGGACAATGCAATGTTTTTCATTTTATTTCCGGAATTTCCCGCACCCCGCGGTGACGATGCGCTGAAGACTTTCCCGGATTTATTTCTGGAATTTCTATTTCCTTTTTATTTTATTTCTGAAACTTTATTTCCAAGTTTGATATTTCTTTTTCTTTATTTCTGAATTATTTGCCCTAGTATTTAAGGTTCTTTCTAAGATTTTATTTAGGACCTTTTGTTTTGCCACTTATCTTAGTTTTTCTCTCACAAACCCTATGAAGAACTAAGCTTCCATTGTTGCACTTGACGTTTTGAAGCCTTCAATTGATTGGTTGTGAGTTTTCTACTCTTGTTCGATTTCCTATCTAGTTGGATTAATTCTCTTGTGCTTGAATGTTTATTGGTTTATGTTGATTTATCTAGAGTAGCTACCTAGGTCTATTGATATCTTCCTAATTGCTAGGATTTGTGATTCCGGGTTCGGGTTGCATATCTAGTAGCAAACATGATTTACATACACGTCAATGGAGGAGAGCATCAAGTCACTTGTGCAGAGCATGATGACTATTCATCAGGAGACAAACTCCAACATCCAACTTCTAACAACTCAAGTTGGAAGTTTGGCAACTCAGCTTGGAAGGTTGACTCAAGTTGTGGCAAATATGAAGGAGGATTTTGAAAGGCCACCACCCCAACCGACCCAGTGGCTAATGTGAGGGGCATATCACAACTGAAAGGAGAAAAGACGGAGGAGCCCTTTTGCTCAAGAACCGTGACCACGGATGAGCGAGAACGGAAAGACGAGAACCAGCGTCCGCAAGTTTGGACAAAATTTTGCGGATCAGTTCTTGGCGTATACCCTTTAGAAGCGATTCCTGTTGATTACACTCATCCACCCTGTGATCCTAAGAAGCCACCTCCTCACCTTCCTAAGAGGCTAAAAGTGAAGAAGAAGTTGGAGCTCAATATAGAGCCGCGCAACTCCATAGGTGAGCATGAGGTAAATCTCCCTTTACTTGATCTGATGCATGATGTGCCTAAATTTGCTAAATACATGAAATGCTTATGCTGGCCTAGGAAGAGGAAGAAATTGATAGGAGAAATTAATTTGAATGAACATGTGTCTGCTGTATTCGGAAGACATTTGCCTGAAAAGTGTAGTGACCCTGACATGTTTAGTATTTCTTGTGATATAGGTTACTCCAGGTTTGATCATTGCATGATAGACTTGGGCTCATCTATTAATGTGTTACCCTACTCTGTGTATAAATTGCTAGATCTTGGACCTTTTCTTGAATCTGATTTAGTTATTCAATTTGCGAATGGATCCAAAGTTTTTCCGAAAGGAATAGTTGAGGATGTTCTTGTAAAGGTTAATAAGATGATTTTTCCTGTGGATTTTGTGGTGTTAGATATTGGTTATGATATGCATGTGCCCCCTATACTGTTAGATAGACCTTTTCTTAATACTGCTAACATCTGAATCATTATGAGTAGATGTATTGTGTCTGTAAAGTATGGGGGTGATATGGTGACATTTAAGATATTTGATCATAAGAAACACCCTCTTGATAGTAAGTATGTGTTGTGTTCTGAATTGAATGATATTACATGATCATAGTAGCACAATGTCAAGCCATGACAATAACTAAGGCGCTATCCGGGAGGCAACCCGAGGTATGCTTTTCTTTTCTTGTTTTTCTTTCCTTGTTTTTGCATTTGTTTTGGTGTGTTTTGTTTTGTTTTTGTTCTTGTTTTTGTTTCCGACTAACCTGTAGGGAGGAGACCCCATGCCTATTGAAGAAGGTGTTTACCACCATTGTAAGTCTCTCTTTCCCTGCACTAATAACTCCCCGAAAAAACCTTAAACGGGGAGAAAAAAAAAAATCCGAAAAAAATAGAATAAACGGAATTATATATATAAAAAATTCATCTCAGGCCAGCTGTCCAGAGTTCCCCATGGAGATGGTGCGCATCATGTTGTCATGGAGGATACACTGCCCTACACTTGATTTGACAACGATGATGGCCCTACAATTGGCAGCTGAGGAGGAGGACCACTAGAGGCCCACACCACGATCATATCTGGGCCCATTTTTTGTGGGTTTTGAAGGTCGTGCAACCTCGACGTATTTGCTATACCACTACTCACCAAGTGGTTCCCTTTGGTTGCACAGTAATGAAGACGATGGAGTTGATGAAGACACTCACCCAACACTGGAGACCTGTGCATACATTGTGTATACCGCCAGCAACAACGGAAGTGTCCAAGCAGCTTGGCGACGTTTGTGAGTTATTTTTTGCTTTTCCCTGTGCTTCTATTCTTTTGTCTTTCATTACATTGAGGACAATGCAATGTTTAAGCATGGGGGAGAGTTTTATACTGGCTATGTCGCTGAGGAGATGAATAAAAAGAAAAGAGCCAAATATTGAAAAAAGGCATACATAAGAAATCTTGGGATAGGTCGAAAACCCGAAAGGGTGGACTAGGTAATAAGCAGGTGGCTTGGACCAGCATTAGGCTGGGGTAATATGAGGTCAAGAGTGATGTGAGTATATTGTGAGCCCATCTATTGAAAAATGAAATGAGTGGCTTGGTGAAAACCCGAAAGGGCGCCTTGGCAAAATGAGTGAAAAGAAGAAGAGTGATTTTTAGGAATCCTCATTTTACTTGGCGTGGTGACATAAGAAGATGTGATATAAGGAGGATTCGGGTAGGTCACTCTGGGAGGTATAAGAAGATAGATGGGAGACTAGGACTAGAATTCATTCACTCTATGGTGTTTGGGATAAGCTTGGGGGAAGTACTCTGCTTTCCTTTTTGCTTGATTGTGTGTTGTAGTCTTTTGTGCTGGGTTTATTGTATGGTTGCCTGGAGCTTATTGTTAGGTGTGATTCTTGGAGATTGATTTTTCTATGCTTCCTGAGACCTTGGGGATTGATTGGAGGAGTAGCTTGACTTTAGCTTACTCGAGGACGAGCAAGGTTTAAGCATGGAGGATTTGATCGGCACTATTTTGTAGTGCATTTCTAGGGGTTGTTACCAGGTTTGAGGTGCCATTTGGTTGGATTTAGAGAACAATTGGAGATTATGGAGTTAGAGCGGAAAATTGTGGTTTTGGTGGTCTGGAGGAGCTAATTGGAGACATTCAGAGAAAGAGGAGTTGACCACCAGAGGAGATGGCAAGAATTCCGAGAAAAATGACGGTGAAGAGTGAAGTCCGCGACCGCGGCCAATTAGCCGCGCCCGCGGTTAATTCGGGAATTAATTGGAGCCACTTCGAGAGCAAACCGCGACCGCGGCCAAGAGGCCGCGGCCGCGGCCATACACGCAAGGCGAACCAACATAATTGAACAAGCCACGTGATGTTGGAATTGGAGGGAGTTAGGCCCGTGGAGAAGAAGCCCAAAAAGGGTCTCGGCCCAATTGAGAAAGAGAATAAAGGAGCTCGGCCCACCATGAAGGATACCGCGTGAATTGAAGCGGGAGGTGAATTGAAGCATGACGGAGCATGACGTCATCGGGCAGCTGCCTTTGAATTGGGCCGAGAAAGTGCTGAACGAGGTGGGCCGAGATGCTTGCAAGGGAGATGGGCCGAGAATGATGCATGCGGAAGCTGAGGAAGCAATTCGTTCAGCCGAGATTTATTCTCCCTATTTTCGAATGTTTATTCTTGTTTTATTTTATTATTTTTATTTTTATTATTTTTACACACTTTGTAGAACTAGGTTAAAACACTTTTAGTTAACCAGTTGCAGGATCGTGAGACCTAGTTTATTTTCATCGTTATTTTTCCCTTTTGCTCAGGCAGACAATTGAAGCCTTTGGATTGATTGGATTGTGAGTTTATTCCTTTACTCTTTCTATGACTGTTTTAAGTCTCTCTCGTGCTTAATCTCATTGATCATATATCGATTCCCCTTGATTTGTTGATTAGGAAATCAAATAGATTTTAATAATAGTTCCCTCCAGATTGACAACCTAGAGAAATTAGTATTATGCTATTGGTTCCCCTTTTCCATACAACCTGTTGAGATTGTTATTAATCATACTATTGAGGATTGGAGGATACTGGTTGAGAATCTAAATCCCTTAGTTTGTGTAGAGAATTAATTGCATGCAATTGTATGACTGGTTGTTACACTTGCATGTACCTATCTATTCTTGAATTCATACTGCTGTTAGATTCAATCTAGAAGGTCTTTTAGGTTATTTAATAGTTAGGGTTATCAGGACTGGTTGGACTGATAACTAATTCAGAACAGGGATTAGGACTTTCATGAGTATTGAGGACTAGGAATAATCAATGATCGATCTATCAATCTGAAGTGTTGATATTTGTTTGGCTGAGTTATTTCCCTAATTTGATTTCAAGTCTTTGTTTTTATTTATTTATTTTATTTATTTTGTTTTTAAATCAGAACCCCCCTGGTTACTTGTTGGTATACAATTACATCGTTGGAATAGTATTTGATTCTCTGTGGGATTCGACCCTTACTTACCAGACTACATTAGTTGGGTTTGTTTAGGATTATTTTGTTTAGGTGTTACGACAACGCCTTATCACCCCCCCTAGTTCCTAGTTGGTAACTTACTTTCATACATAGAAATAGATCCTTTGATTCCCTTGGGTTCAACCCTTACTTGCCTGCTATACTTGGTTAGGTTTTTAGGGATTCTTTGATAGGCATAACGACTTTAGCCTCGTCAAATTTGGTGTCGTTGCCGGGGAATCTAAGTGTTATTCTTTTCGTGTTTGTGTGATTGTTTACCAACTGTTGTGTGGACCTGTCTTATGGTCCACACCCGTGCTACTAATTCTCCAATCTTAGATCTTGATATATAAATTAAGCGAACACTTTCCAGGAACCACAAAGAAGTGCGTGAGCAACTCGAGATGGCTGAAGAACAGACTTTGAGGCAGTTGACTGCACCAAATCTAGAGCAGCAGCCACTTGCTGTGCAATTTCCTGAGTTGGCGGACGGTGTCAACTTTGAGTTGAAGTCTGGATTGATTCACTTGTTACCCCACTTCCATGGGATGAATGGCGAAGATCCCAACAAGCACTTATCTGAGTTTCACGTTGTATGCATGATGAAGGCGTTGTCATAACACCTAGACAAAATAATCCT
The DNA here is from genome assembly GCA_027886185.1 of Rheum nobile. NCBI lineage: Eukaryota > Viridiplantae > Streptophyta > Magnoliopsida > Caryophyllales > Polygonaceae > Rheum > Rheum nobile. Next base: position 10,564,357 of record WOAB01000485.1, read on the forward strand.
AAATAACCTAAACTAGTAGAATAGGCAAGTAAGGGTCGAATCCACATGGAAGTAGTAATCTTTCTAAGTGCAAGTTAGTGTGTCACAGTAACAAAGGGGGGAATTGGTTGATTGTTGTGAAACAAGTAAACAAAGCAAAGTAAATAAAACAAAAGGTTGAAATCAATTGGGGAAAAATACTTAGCCAAACAAATATCCACCATTCATTTGATTGGTTGATCCTAGATTATCTCTAATTCCTTCCTATGAATGTTCCTATTCCTTTTCGTGAGTTATAAACAGGATAAACAGACCCTGAGAATACTAACTATTAAATAACCATGAAAACCTCACAATTCAATTCAACAGCAGCAATGAGCACAGGAATTTAGATAGATACATGCAAGAGTAGAAAAAAGTCATACTATTGCATGCAATTAATTCTCTCTACAATAAACTAGTCCCAAACAGTTCTTATAGTATTGCAGTTGCTACACATGAATTAGGTAACTCAAACAGTAATTACCAAACCCTAGCAATAGATAATTACCAATAACAACTAGTTGCGTCCAACAAGCGAAATTAATAATAATCAATGAGATGAAGCACAAGAGAATCAATACATTCAAAGGAAAAGAAATAGAATTAGAATCTCACAACCGTATATCAATTGAAGGCTTCAATCGTGGGACTAAGCAATGAAAATTAGTTCTCCATAGGTTTGTAGCAAAAACTCTAAAACTAGAACGAACGAATGATGAGAGGCAACTGCTGAACAAAAGGTACTTAACCTAATTCTAAAATAACGTTTTTATACCTAAGATAAAATGTTTCCAAAAATAAATCCCAAAATATACGAAACAACCTCCGCGGGTCCGGCATGGTTAGCGGCACGGTTAAGGCTAACCATGCCAAACTTCAGAAATTGGTTCCTTCGCTCTCGAATATCCTACACGGTTTGCTAACCGTGCAGCTAACCGTGCAGGTCCTTTTTGCACTTCTCTTCCACTTCTGACATCGCTCCATTCATCTCTTAAGCTCCCTTTTGCTCTGGTACATCCTCCTATGGACTCCACATCATGTAGCGCATCCGCAAAACCCGGTAAATCACCTGAAATACCGCAGAAACTTCTGTAGACATCGAAATCCAAGAAAACTACAAAACAAACTAAATATGGGAAATATGCAAATGCAAACGACCTAAACTATGCCTAAATGCATGCGCTAAACATGTATGAAATGGATGCTATCAAATTCCCCCAAGCTTAATCCTTGCTTGTCCCAAGCAAGTACATAACTAATGAGTCCACAAAATGTAACGGTTGTTTCAATCCAAGAACAAATGAGCAATGACCATGAAAACCCAAACAGATGACAAGTCCTGTCATAGCATGCTTCTCAATCAAAGACAAGAATGTAATTAGTTCCTCCACTCTAGACCTCACCAAGATAATAAAGTCGCTCCGCTCATGTGTTTCAGGTATATGTTTCTCTCAATTATCACCCTTGAATGTTAACTATCATAAGCTTGCATCAATATCTAGATCTCCACTGCTAGAGACTATACACATAACACAATCAAGAGACATGCATATAAGGTTGAAATGGGGCCAAGGTAAAATCAAAGGGCATGGAGATATTTAGGCCATGTGGTGCTAATCCAGGGAAAAGAATTTCACAAAGAATAATACCAAACTTAAATACTCACAAATTCAGCACAACACCTCAATCCACATTACAACTTCTCATTCTTAACTTCTTTCCTTCTTCTTTTCTTTTTCTTTTTTTTTTCTTTTTTTTTCAAATTGTTTTTTTTTATATAAGAAGAAGGAAACAACATAATAATCAGAATGATAAGATCTCTACAATCCACATACAAACCATCAACCAACAACATATGCATATTATGCAATTCCCCCAAGCTTAGCTCATTTCCACACTAGCAAAATCCATTTCAATTCCCTGGATGGGTAAGATAAATATAGGCTCAGATTGCTTTTGTGGAGCTTCCAAAGAAAGGGCTTTAAGGCTCAGATTGGCTTCAAGCAAAGGGAAAATATGTAAAAGGTAGTCAAGGAAAATATGGGCTCACAAAGAAAGACAATGTCTCAATCAAAATGTCATGCATAAAAGTCTTAAAATGTAGCCTCGGAGAGGTATTCATGCAAGTTCTAGAGATAACAGACAAGGAGATTCACACAAGAAAATTAGAGGACTTATGCAATTGTAGTCCAAGAAAGGCTAACAAGCTCACTAGGACATTTTTGTCTAGAGTATTGGTCCTAACACATCTTAATCTAAGTCCACATCTCAGGTCCATTTTCATAAGTTTGAATAATCATATCATGCTCATAATGTAATTGCAACTTCAACAGTCAAAACATATTAAGAAGATTCATGAATCATATACCATCATAAGAACCCACAAAAGATTAAATATGGCATCATATCAAGCATCCATAATGTGACAATGCAATGCAAAATGAACTTAAGGGAAACTAACAATAACCTAGATATGCAAACAAATGCAAAAACAAAGAAAATCAAATAAAAATGCAACTAAATCTAGGATGAACTAATATGGACATGCAAGTCTACATGTGAATTCCTCCCCCAAGCTAAATCCTACATTGTCCCAATGTAAAAGAAGAAAGATAGAGGAAGAAACTCACCAAACAAGTCAGGCATTCAGGCATCGGCATTCTATGCTCCGGGGTTGTGAAAATTAGTACTAGTGCAGAAGATTTTCAGCAGCTTATCTTCCAGTAGCACTGTACACAACAAAGACAAAACAAACCCAAAAGTAAAAGCATATACCGTAATCAATTAAGAGCAAAGTCAAAAGAAGGTATACCTTAAATCCGGAATTGAGATTTGACAAAAGAGGGTTCGGGTCTAGGCTAGAAGGGGTGGCTTGGAGGGTTTGAAATTGGGCTCATAGATCTGGGCGCAGGGGGGATCCGCGGATCGGACCGGGGTGGTGTGGCTTGAATGCGCAGCTCTGGTTTCAGGAGATGCGTGGGTCGCTTCGTCTCGCCGGCCGCTGTACCGGTTGTGCATGGGTCGCGGATCCGTCTTTGTCTCGCCGACGGTGGGCTGGGGATTCATTGGAGGAGATGTGGGGGCGGAGAAAGAGAGAGACGAAGTGGAGAGATGAATATGGGGCACGGCTGTGTTCGTGAGGTAGGGCAGACAGAGGGGAGAAAAGAAAAGAAAATGAAGGGAAAAGAAGAAAAGCGAAGGGAAAGCTGCAAAGTTATTTTTTTTCCGGATAGTGGCACGGTTAGCTCACCGTGCCACTAACCGGGCAATAAATTCGAGAGCACAATCGCAAATTAGGCACGGTTTGCAAACCGTGCCTGTAACCGTGCGATACCTTAGATTGGCCTCGTAAACTTTGGCACGGTTTGCAGACCGTGCGAGTGTCCGTGCAAAGTCTACGAGGAAAATCCGAGTGCCTTTCTGGAGTCTTGCACAGTTTGCAGACCGTGCCTCTAACCGTGCAAAACCCCAGAACTCTTTTTACTGCATTTTTTTAAAAAAAAAAAAAAAGGAAGAAAAACTTACCTCGGGTTGCCTCCCGAGCAGCGCCTTGTTTACTGTCCTTGGCTTGACATAATGCATGTGATCAATCTTAATCAAGCGTATCTCGCACCAGAGGTGAGATCTTATCAATGTAGCATAAAGAATGATCAACATCAATAGAATTATCAGGAGGGTGCTTCTTAGTATCGTTAATGTGATATTCTACCTTGTCCCCCTCAAATTCCATGGTCAGTGAGTTACTAATCATATCTATTTTTGTGCTGGATGTTTTCAAAAATGGTCTGCCTAATATAATAGGGGTTGCATGCTTAGCAGATGGTATATCCAACACAAAGAAATCAGCAGGGAAAATCAATTTATCAACTTTAACCAACACATCCTCAACAACCCCTCTCGGGGTAACAAAAGAATTATTAGCTAGTTGAACAACGATCTGAGTATCCTGCAATGGCCCAAGTCCTAGAGATTCATACACAGAAAAAGGCAACACATTAATAGATGCACCTAAATCTAGCATAACATTATCAAACATGGTGTCACCTATCTCACAAAGTATGCTAAACATGCCAGGGTCACTACACTTCTTAGGCATTTGCTTTTGAAGCATAGCAGACACATGCTCAGTTTCTTTAACATGCTTCTTGCTTTTCTCTTTTTGATTCCTCTTAATTGTATCTAATTCTTGGAGAAACTTATTATATCGAGGAACACTTTTAATTGAATTAAGCATGGGAATATTTACCTCACAGTTTCTGAAAGTCTCAAATACCTCTGTGTCGCACTCGAGCTGCCTTGTGTCCTTCAGCGCATTTGGAAAGGGTGGGACGGGCTTGTACGAACTCAATGGAGGAAAGTTCGGACGAACATATGCATCCTCCCGATCTCTTGTCATGATGGCGCTCACATTAGCCTTCGATTTCAACTCCATTTGTGATGGCAGTTTACCTGAATCCCTAGCCTCCAATTTGCTCACTGCTTCAGAGATCTATCCAACATGTTTCTCCAGATTTTGAATACTCGACTTGGTATCTTGCTGGAATTGCATCAAATTATTCTGTAGTGTGGTCACACCTTGTGCAAGGGTGCTCATGTTCTGTGCAAGGGCCTTGATCATGACTTCGTTAGACGTAGCAGAGTTTGAAGCTTGCTCCTGAGGTCTAGAGATTTGTTGCTGATGCTGCGGTGAAAGATGTTGATTTTGCTGATTCCCCCACCTCAAATTGGGATGGTCTCTCCACCCAGGGTTATAAGTGTTGGAGTAGGGATCATATCTTTGTCGTTGAGGCCCATAGTCTCCAACTGCATTGACTTCCGCTACAGGCTCTTGCTTGCCTTTCTTCATCATGACCATCATCTCCTTCAATTATTTCACTTCAGACTGTAGAGAAGGTGATGGTGACTCTATAGTGTGTACTGAGCGAGTTGATGATTTCCTGCTGAATTGTCTTGAGCCCTCAGACAGCTCAGACAACATTTCAAACGCAGCCTGCGTAGTCAGATTGAGGATATTACCGCTACAGGCTGCATTCACCATTCTGCGCTCATCATCCAGAAATCCTCCATACATGTATAAAATGAGATCTTGATCAGAATAACCATGGTATGGACAACTCGAGCACATCCTCTTGAATCTCTAGTAGTACTCATACAAAGTTTCGTCAGCCTGTTGTTTAATGTTGCTAATGCTCCTCTTCAGGTTGTTGAGCTTTGTAGCAGGAAAATACTTCTCTAGAAAGGCCTTCTTCATCTTGGCCCATGTATCAATGCTCCCTGGTGCTAAGTAATAGAACCAGTCATTAGCCGAATCCTTTAGAGAGAAAGGAAAGGCCCTCAGCTTGATCTGGTCTTCAGTTACTCCTCTGGGCTTCATGCTAGTGCAGACTACATGGAACTCCGACAGGTGCTTATTAGGGTCTTCACCACTCATCCCATGGAAGTGAGGGAGTAAGTGGATCAACCCTGACTTGAGCTCGAAGTTTACGCCATCAGCCAGCTCAGGAAACTACACAGCCAGTGGTTGCTATTACAGATTAGGGGCAGTCAGCTGCCTCAACGTGCGTGCTTCGTCTGCCATCTCAAAAATTGGGTTGTCAAAAACCAAAGATCTGTTTACTCTGCGGCTCTGGGAGAGCGTTCTCTCAATTTCTGGATCCAAAGCTAAGAGTAGAGAGTCAGTAGCACGGGTGTGGACCATAAGATAGGTCCAAACAAAGATTAGCACACAAACACACACAGAGAAAAATTAAAACTTGCTTCCCCGGCAACGGCGCCAGTTTGATGAAGGCGTTGTCGTAACACCTAAACAAAATAATCCCAAATAACCTAAACTAGTAGAATAGGCAAGTAAGGGTTGAATCCACAGGGAGGTAGTAATCTTTCTAAGTGCAAGTTAGTGTGTCACAGTAACAAAGGGGGGAATTGGTTGATTGTTGTGAAACAAGTAAACAAAGCAAAGTAAATAAAACAAAAGGTTGAAATCAATTGGGGAAAAACACTTAGTCAAACAAATATCCACCATTCATTTGATTGGTTGATCCTAGATTATCTCTAATTCCTTCCTATGAATGTTCCTATTCCTTTTCATGAGTTATAAACAGGATAAACAGACCCTGAGAATACTAACTATTAAATAACTATGAAAACCTCATAATTCAATTCAACAGCAGCAATGAGCACAGGAATTTAGATAGATATATGCAAGAGTAGAAAACAGTCATACTATTGCATGCAATTAATTCTCTCTACAATAAACTAGTCCCAAACAGTTCTTATAGTATTGCAGTTGCTACACATGAATTAGGTAACTCAAACAGTAATTACCAAACCCTAGCAATAGATAATTACCAATAACAACTAGTTGCGTCCAACAAGCGAAATCAATAATAATCAATGAGATGAAGCACAAGAGAATCAATACATTCAAAGGAAAAGAAATAGAATTAGAATCTCACAACCGTATATCAATTGAAGGCTTCAATCGTCGGCCTAAGCAATGAAAATTAGTTCTCCAAAGGTTTGTAGCAAAAACTCTAAAACTAGAACGAACGAATGATGAGAGGCAACTGCTGAACAAAAGGTACTTAACCTAATTCTAAAATAACGTTTTTATACCTAAGATAAAAAGTTTCCAAAAATAAATCCCAAAATACATGAAACAACCTCCGCGGGTCCGGCACGGTTAGCGGCACGGTTAAGGCTAACCGTGCCAAACTTCAGAAATTGGTTCCTTCGCTCTCGAATATCCTGCACGGTTTGCTAACTGTGCAGCTAACCGTGCAGGTCCTTTTTGCACTTCTCTTCCACTTCTGAGATCGCTCCATTCATCTCTTAAGCTCCCTTTTGCTCTGGTACATCCTCCTATGGACTCCACATCATGTAGCGCATCCGTAGAACCCGGTAAATCACCTGAAATATCGCAGAAACTACTATAGACATCGAAATCCAAGAAAACTACAAAACAAACTAAATACGGGAAATATGCAAATGCAAACGACCTAAACTATGCCTAAATGCATGCGCTAAACATGTATGAAATGGATGCTATCAATGCACCAACATGAAACTGAGGAGCGTCACTGAGGACCAAATCTAGCTGAGGGCCTTTCCCTTCTCTCTAAAGGATTCGGCCAATGATTGGTTCTACTATCTGGCTCCAGGAAGCATTGATACGTGGGCAAAGATGAAGAAAGACGTTCTGGAGAAGTACTTTCCTGCTACAAAGTTCAATAGCGTGAAGAAAAACATCAGCAACATTGAACAACACACTACTGAGACTTTGTATGAGTACTTTGAGAGATTCAAGAGGTTGATTTCAAGTTGTCCATACCATGGTTATTCTGACCAAGATCTCGTTCTATATCTGTATGGCGGGCTTCTTGATGATGGGCATAGAATGGTGAACGCCGCTTGTGGTGGTAACATTCTGAATAAAACTGCAACTGTAGCATTTGAGATGTTTTCTGAGCTATCTGGAGGCTCAAGGCAGTTTAGCAAGAGAGCGAGCTTTCAAGCAGTAACGACCGCAGATTCTCATCCATCATCTTCACTGCAATCTGACGTGAATGAGTTGAAGGAGATGATGAGGCGTTTCATGGTGAAAGGAAACCAACAACAAGTTAAGGCCTGTGGTATCTGCTATGACACGATGCATCCTACTGATGCGTGTCCAACACTATAAGAGCCTACCGCTGAAGTGAATGCTATAGGAGGTTTTGGTCCATAGAGGCCAAGATATGACCCGTACTCCAATACTTACAATCCAGGGTGGAGAGATCACCCCAATCTGAGATACGGGAACCAACAAAACCCTCCACAAGGCCGTGATAACCAAGAGTTCCATCTGAGGCCACAACAGTTTCCGCAGCGACACAACAATTTCAGCAGCCTGGAGGTCCACAACAACAATTCCGATCACCATATGATCCTAAACCTCAGGGGTAGAGTCTGAGTTCCTCAATGTTTGCTGACGACATGATTAAATCTCTTGCCCAGAGCATGACCACAACGACTCAGACTGTGACTACGATACAAAACACTATGGTTCAACAAATACAGGAGACTAGATCGAGCATTCAAAATCTTGAGAATCAGGTTGGGCAAATCGCTCAAGCGTTGAGCAAGTTGGAGGCCAGGGATTCGGGGAAACTACCATCTCAAACGATAGTGAACCCAAGAGAGAATGTCAGTGCGGTGACACACAGAAGTGGTAAGCAGCTGAATGTCGCTCCCTTAGTTGAAAGGGGCGAACTACTGGAAGAGATAGATGCTGAAAACAGAGCTGAAACTGCAGAAGATGAACAAAACGCAAATCCGCGACTGCGGATTGAAAACCGCGATCGCGGATTGATGTCAGAGACCTTACTGCAGAAAGATGAAATTTCGGAGGATGAACAACGTCAAAATCCGTGACCGCGAATTGGTCCCTGAAACGCCAGATTTTCCAAAAGCCGATCCGCGGCCGCAGGTCCCAAACCGCGACCGCGGATTTCCTGCTGACGTCCAGGACGACTATGTGCATCCGAACTTTCCTCCCCTTGGCTCTCAGAAGCCACTTGTGCCATTCCCTGAGGCGCTGACGGACACTAGAAGGTCGGAGAACGACAATGAGATCTTCGAGACCTTCAGTAAATGAGAGATAAACATTCCCTTACTCAAACTTGTCAAGAGTATTCCTCGTTATGCTAAATTTCTGAAAGAACTGTGTACCATCAAAAGAAATTAGAAATTGAAGGGAAAGCAAAATATTAAGGTAAGCGAACATGTCTCTGCTGTATTTTAACGGCGTATGCCTAAGAAGTGTGGTGATCCTGGCATGTTTAGTATTCCATGCGTAATAGGTGACACTAAATTTGATAAAGCTATGCTAGATCTAAGTGCATCTATAAACGTCTTGCCTTATTCCTTGTATGAATCATTAGGATTAGGACCATTTCATGAAACAAGAATAGTTGTTCAATTGGCTGATAGATCTAATGTATACCCGAAAGGGGTAGTTGAAGATGTTCTTGTGATGGTTGATAATCTGATTTTTCCTACGGACTTCTTTGTGCTGGATATGGATCATGATAAGCATGCAGCCCTTATACTGTTAGGTATGCCATTTTTGAAAACAGCCCGCACAAAGATTGATGTAAGTAGTGGAACCCTTACTATGGAATTCGATGGGGAGAAGGTGGAATACAATATTTAGGATGCTATGAAACACCCCATTGATGATCATTCTCTATGCTCTATTGATGTACTTAATCCTATTGTACAAGATATCTTTGATATTACTTGTTCAGATGAGTTGCAATCTGTTTTAGAAAATAAGATAGTAGATCCACATGCAGATTTTGCTTTATCTACTAACCTGTAAGAAATTGTGGCTCAATTGGATGCTTATGGTAAGCTACCTCTTAATCCTTTGGGCGTTGGCCCCATTCCACTAACAGTGCCAAGCGAGAAGCTTTTGCCTTCTATTGTGCAGGCACCAGAGATTGACCTTAAGCAGCTGCCAGACCACCTCAAGTATGCCTTCCTTGGAAAGGATGACACATTACTGGTCAATATCTCTAGCAAGCTCTCCAAGGACCAAGAGGAGAAATTGGTGGTAGTACTCAAGGAGCACAAGACAGCTTTGGGATGGACCATTCCCAACATCAAGGGGATTAGTCCCACTACATGTATGCATAGGATTCTGCTGGAGGGAGAAGCTAAGCCATCTAAGCAGCCACAGAGAAGACTCAACCCACCAATGATGGAGGTGGTAAAGAAGGAGGTGATGAAGCTCCTACAAGCAAGTATGATTTACCCTATTTCTGATAGTAAATGGGTGAGTCCTACGCAAGTTGTTCCTAAGAAGGGAGGTATAACAGTTGTAGAGAATCAGCAAGGAGAATTGGTTCCTACCCGAGTGCAAACAGGATGGAGGGTATACATTGATTACCGTAAGCTGAATGCGGTAACTAGAAAGGATCACTTCCCTTTACCCTTTATTGATCAAATGCTTGAGCGACTTGCTAGTCGCCCCTATTACTGTTTTTTGGATGGATACTCAGGTTATTTTCAGGTGGCCATAGCGCCAGAGGATCAAGAGAAGACAACATTTACATGTCCTTTTGGTACTTTTGCATACCGCAGGATGCCATTTGGGTTGTGTAACGCACCTGGGACTTTTCAGAGATGTATGGTAAGCATTTTTTCTGAGTATGTGGAACATTTTATTGAGGTATTTATGGATTATTTCACAGTTCATGGTGATAGCCTTGATGCATGTTTAGACCATTTATCACTTGTGCTTAAAAGATGTGTAGAAACCAACTTGGTTCTTAATTCTGAAAAGTGTCATTTTATGGTTGAACAGGGTATTGTGCTAGGACATATAGTATCATCTAAGGGTATTGAGGTCGATAAGGCGAAGATTGATATAATTCAGTCTATGCCTTATCCTACTAATGTGCATGAAGTGCATTCTTTTCTAGGCCATGCAGGTTTCTACCACAAGTTTATCAAAGACTTTTCCAAGATCTCATCACCCCTATGTGAACTATTGAAGAAGGAGGTGAATTTTGAGCTTAGTGATGAGTGCAAGAAGGCGTTTGACGAGTTGAAGGCTTGCCTCACTAGTGCACCAATTATTCAGGCACCGGATTGGTCTCGTCCTTTCGAGATTATGTGTGATGCTAGTGACTATGTTGTTGGAGCAGTTCTTGGGCAGAAAGAAGCAAGAGCATCTCATGTGCTTCACTATGCCTCCATGACTTTGAATGGAGCACAACGGAACTACTCCACCACTGAAAAGGAATTACTAGCTATTGTGTTCGCCTTGGAGAAATTTAAGCAATACCTACTTGGCACCAAGGTGATTATCTACACAGATCATGCAGCCTTTCGTTATCTATTGATGAAGAAAGAGGCCAAACCAAGATTGATTCGATGGATTTTGCTGCTGAGTGAGTTTGATGTGGAGATTAGAGACAAGAAGGGCGCTGAGAATTTAGTGGCAGATCACCTGAGCAGACTTGTGCACAAAGAAGACAAGCCCGAGACACAGACACAGATTCAGGGTAATTTTCCTGACGACACCCTCTTCGGAATCGCTACAAAAGCAAATCTGCGACCGCGGCAAAATTTTCCACGACCGCGGATCGGTCCCTGGAGAATCAGTCTGCATCGTTAATTCTACAAAAGAAAATCCGCAACCGCTGGTCCCAATATGCGACCGCGGTTTGGCCTCTGACTTGGTTTCCGAGTTTGGTTCGGAAGAGACGCTGCTTGAGGTGCGCACATTCAAGCCATGGTACGCCCATCTGGTGAACTTCCTTGTTTTAGGAGAATTCCCGCCTAATTATTCAAAGGCACAAAAGGACAAGGTGCAGCGTGAGTCTAGATTCTGTGTGTGGGGTGACCCTTATCTATGGAAGCACTGTGTTGATCAAGTGATCAATTTTCAACTTTGGGTTCTAAAAGCCTCCCGAGAGGCTTAAGTCATGATGCCTAATCAAAATAATCCTTAACAACCTAAACTAGTAGAATAGGCAAGCAAGGGTCGAATCCCACAGGGAGGAAGTAATCTTTCTAAGTGCACAAATGTATGTCAAAGTAACAAGGGAGGTTTGTTGGTTTGGTTTTAAGTAACAAAGTAAATAACAGTAAATCAAAACAAAGGTTGTAATCAATTGGGGAAAAGTACTTAGCCAGACAAATATCCACCATTCATTTGATAGGTTGATCCTAGATCATCTCTAATTCTTTCCTATGAATGTTTCTATTCCTTTTCTTAAGTTATAAACAGGACAAACAGACCCTGAGAATACTAACTATCAAACAACCAGGAAAACCTCCATGATTCAATTCAATAGTAGCAATGAGCACAAGAATTTAGATAGATACATGCAAGTGTAGCAAACAGTCATACAATTGCATGCAATTAATTCTCTCTACAATAAACCAGTCCAAATAGTTCTTAGAATATTACAGTTGCTACACATGAATTAGGTAACTCAAACAGTAATTACCAAACCCTAGCAATAGACAATTACTAATAACAACTTGTAATATCCCTCATTTTATAAGGATATTTTGGAATTTTTCCAACTCCCGTATTACAAGTCGAATTAATTCAGAGAAGTCGGACATTCGGTAATATGTTTGATCTCTGCAATAATTTTTCTAAGTGAAATAAAATACATTTCGGCGTATTTTGGGACTTAATACTCGTTCGTGTACGATTATTTTTATCTCGGGCTAAGGCCAAGTTGATCCAAAGTTTAAACGAATGAATTATGGCCTTGGCGGCGACCGCAGTAAAGCAAGCGGCGATCGCCGCCAATTAGCCGACATTGTCAGCCGCAACTTGTCAAGTGGCCTAGAAAGCGGCGACCGCCGCTAGAAAGCGGCGACCGCCGCTAGAAAGCGGCGACCACCGCCAGACACAGATATGGGCGGCGACCCCTTGCCAATGGCGGCAACCGCCGCCACTATTGCAAGCGAAGGTGCAGAGGCTTGCCGGCGACCGGGGAGATGCCTGATCTTGGCCCTCCACGTTGCATGGCTTGCCCATTTCTTGTCCCATGACTTTGGCTATAAAAGGGGAAGGGTTTGGGATCAGATTGAGCACAAACCCAAGCTCAAATCTCTCACTTTAATCCCGTCGGAAATTCGAGCTTTCGCCGGAGAATTGGATATCGATCGTCGGAGCTCCTTTGGTGTTTATTCCAGTTGCAAAGTGAAGATTTGGAAGCCCTTAGAAGCTTAGAATCCAAAGCAAGGCAAAGGAGAAGCAAAACAATTGACGTCGGTGACTTTTTGCTCTCGTAAATTTTCTGGTGTTCGTAGCGGCGACCGCCGCCACGAACAGCGGCACCCCCCGTAAGGCAAGCGGCGACCGCAGCCCAGAAGCCTTTGGCTTGTTTCGGCCTTGGCTTCTGTGGCTTTCGATCGGGCTCCGTTCCTTTCGATTGCTTTCGTTATTCTTTAGATCCGTACTCGTGTTTGTCGAATCTAGCTTAGGATTTCTTTATGGTCGACCCGAAGGAATCTGTGGTCTCAGATCTGTCCCTGTTTCGGACCCAGGAACTCGTCGTCTCTAAGCTTTGCTTAAGCTTCTGCGGATCTAAGGCAAGTGGCGGTTCGCTCTTGCTCATCATTCCATATTTCAATTAATTATCAATTGTTTAGTTGTTAATTAATTTGGGATGATTTACTGTTTGCGTTGGGAACAATTTTGTTAAATGATATGATTAAAAAGGATATATTATAATAGGTTGTATATCTGTTAGAACAACGCTGTTATATATATTGATATGATTAATTACAGATACTATGATAGGTTGTATATCTGTTAGATCAACGCTATTATATCGGTTATTGGCCGTGATTACATTGATGTGGATTATTACTGCGTTCGTAACTGTTTAGTTAGAACGAGTATTCGTAGGAACGCTATGTACCTTGTGGGGGTTTAGCTGTTTCTTTATAACTGGTGCTTGGTGGATTTTTCCCCAGTACTCTCTCTGGTCATGACCATGCCCTTACTCAGGGTAGGTGCACTTCGCTAGTGCCAAATCTTTCGGGATTTATTCCCTCTGGTATCTCTTGTGAGGAGATCTGATATCTCTTGTGAGGAGATCTGATATCTCTTGTGAGGAGATTTAAAAGCTTATAACGTGATGATCGTTTTGGAATTAAATGAGATAAGTGCTTTAGTGCACATGATTAATATACCCTTGGGCGAGTAGTGCAGCTAGGCAATAATGCAGCTAGGAAATCTCGTCTTAACTTTGATCAAAGTAAAGTTCTCTTTCCAATCTAGATTCGCCTTGGGCGGTGAGGTTGGTCGTGAACCGAAACACCAAGTCGTTTTTGAACGCTTGTATGAATTATTTATGTTCCCCAACATTTGTCATATTTCCGATAAGACTCAATTCGTTGGAGTCTTCTTTTGGGATTGATTGTTGTGAGACTCGTTCTCCAGAATCTTCTCTTGATCATGTCTCTTCTTGTGTTTCAGTAGAGTATGGTGGTTGACTATCGTTATCGGTTTTGATTCGAGGAGCGATGAGTCTAACCTAATACGTCTACTTCGAACCACTCTGCTTTGTAATTGTTATCTGCATGGTTGGCTGGTGTCATCCGTTCGATTCGGCACATCAGATAAGTTGTCATCCCGTGAAGGCTAGAACGACTATAGAGGCGAACGGTGTTTTGACCAGTTTATTCGGGTTAAGATCCTTGGCGGGTGATCATTGCGATCAAGACCCTTTTGTTGGTTATTTAAAGTCTTCCGTTGTATTAAATATATCTTGTATTAAGTCTTCCGCTGTATTTTGGTTGTCTTTCGGATTATGGATGTAATGCCGAGACAATGATTTTAATTGAAAGTTATGATATTTTGTATCATAATTGTTGTTTGATGATTTATATCAACTGGAAAAGCCTTGGATGACATCGGACAGTACGTCTGAGGTCACTGGCGGTAATACTTTCAAGAGGTTATTTGGGGGTGTTACAGACTTGGTATCAGAGCCGATTTTTTTTTTACGGGTGGGTTTTAAAACATTTTCTTGGAACGGAAATTTTTATAAAACCGTTTACTCGTTTGAAACTGAGAAATGTTCTCGAAGGCTCTGAATTTTCAAAGAATTTTTTTTTTACCGTTCATAGTCGTGCCTTCTTCTCTAGTCTGATATAGAAACGAACTTCCATATTTAGAAAGACTAATTCTCTGTTCGTAGATTCTGAGTGCTTTCGTTTCTCTTCAGAAGGACTCGGAAGAAGCCGAGGTGGTTTCGCCATCTCTAGTAAGGCTTGAATTCCCAGTTCCCTCGTTATGATTTGAGGTTGTAGAATCTAGTAACTCGGTTTGAAGTTCATCTAATGAAATTTACCTAGTTTGATCTCTTCTAAGTTGATTTCATTACGTTAAGTACATTGGAAGATATTAATGTATGAAATCCTTGGAATTTGATCGGTAAATAGATGGTGAACACGAGGAACACTATCCGTGCTGGTGCTGGGCCGAGTAAGTGGGCCGTCTGTGAACCATGTAATGGGCTGGTCCAAAATGGTGACCATTTAGTTGGAACCAAGCGTCTGTCAGACTTCCTGATTACCATTTAGGATAAGGAGTTATAAACAGATTTGATCTAGATAGCCATGGTTCCATGCGATATTGTTCTCGGTATGGACTGGTTGACGTGTCATGAGGCGGTGATCGATTTTAGTTCAAGGACTATGACGGTGTCATCTGGGGGCCAGTGTGTGTGCAAATTTAAGGGTCGGAATGACGCTGATAACGGCAGGCTTATCAATGCGATGGCTGCGTTTAAGCTACTTCGACAAGGTTGTGTCGGGTACCTTTGCTACCTGGATCCGCCCATGAAAGATAAACCATCAATTCTTGATATTTATGTGATTAGTGAATTTTCGGATATATTTTTGGAAGATATTCCCGGTTACCCCGTATCGTGACGTGGAGTTCACAATTGACCTCGAGCCTGGTACTACGCCGATTTCGGAGGCACCGTACCGGATGGCTCCTGATTGAGATGCAAGAGTTGAAGAAACAACTCAAGGATCTTCTTGACAAGGGTTACATAAGGCCGAGTGCATCGCCTTGGGGTACCCCGATTTTGTTTGTCAAGAAGAAAGATGGATCGTTTCGACTGTGTATCAACTGTTGAGAGTTGAATAAAGTCACGATCAAGAATAAATATTCGTTGTTAAGGATTGATGATCTGTTGGATCAATTGCAAGGAGCAATAGTCTTTTCCAAAATCGATCTGAGGTTTGGTTACCACCAACTCAAGACTCGTAAGGAAGATATTCCGAGGATTGCTTTCCAGACGAGATATGGTCACTACGAGTTTGTAGTCACCAATGCTCCAGTAGTTTTCATGGACCTGGTGAATCGATGTTTTCGCCAGTACTTGGATAAGTTCGTGGTGGTCTTCATCGATGGTATTTTGATCTATTCCCCGAGCAAGGAGGCTCATAGGGGTCAGTCCTTAGACAAATCAGCTATATGCGAAGTTGTCTAAATATGACTTTTGGATTAAGGAAATGGCCTTCTTAGGCCGTGTGATCAGTGAAGATAGGGTTATGATTGATCCCTAGAAGATCGAAGAAATAGCTATTTGGAAGCGGCCTCAGGATGTGAATGAGATGCACAGTTTTCTAGGACTTGCTGGTGTTACAGACAGTACGTAGAGGGATTTTCTAAGATCGCCCTACCAATGTCTGACCGAGGTTACTTGGGAGACTAAGGCGGATATGCTTAGACGCTTTCCCGAGTTGTTTTCGGCCTAGAATAACCAAGTTTCGGGGTCGAAACTTCTTTTAAGGGGGAGGTAATGTAATATCCCTCATTTTATAAGGATATTTTGGAATTTTTCCAACTCTCGTATTACAAGTCGAATTAATTCAGAGAAGTCGGACATTCGGTAATATGTTTGATCTCTGCAATAATTTTTCTAAGTGAAATAAAATACATTTCGACGTATTTTGGGACTTAATACTCGTTCATGTACGATTGTTTTTATCCCGGGCTAAGGCAAAGTTGATCCAAAGTTTAAACGAATGAATTATGGCCTTGGCGGCGACCGTCGTAAAGCAAGCGGCGACCGCCGCCAACTAGCTGACATTGTCAGCCGCAACTTGTCAAGTGGCCTAGAAAGCGGCGACTGCCGCCAGACACAGATATGGGCGGCGACCCCTTGCCAACGGCGGCGACCGCCGCCACTGTTGCAGGCGAAGGTGTAGAGGCTTGCTGGCGACCGGGGAGACGCCCGATCTTGGCCCTCCACGTTGCATGGCTTGCCCATTTCTTGTCCCCTGACTTTGGCTATAAAAGGGGAAGGGTTTGGGATCAGATTGAGCACAAACCCAAGCTCAAATCTCTCACTTTAAACCCGTCGAAAATTCGAGCTTTCGCCGGAGAATTGGATATCGATCGTCGGAGCTCCTTTGGTGTTTATTCCAGTTGCAAAGTAAAGCTTTGGAAGCCCTTAGAAGCTTAGAATCCAAAGCAAGGCAAAGGAGAAGCAAAACAATTGACGTCGGTGAGTTTTTGCTCTCGTAAATTTTCTGGTGTTCGTAGCGGCGACCGCCGCCACGAACAGCGGCGCCCGCCGTAAGGCAGGCGGCGACCGCCGCCCAAAAGCTTTTGGCTTGTTTCGGCCTTGGCTTCTGTGGCTTTCGATCGGGCTTCGTTCCTTTCGATTGCTTTCGTTATTCTTTAGATTCGTACTCGTGTTTGTCGAATCTAACTTAGGATTTCTTTATGGGTCGACCCGAAGGAATCTGTGGTCTCAGATCTGTCCCTATTTCGGACCCAGGAACTCATCGTCTCTAAACTTTGCTTAAGCTTCTGCGGATCTAAGGCAAGTGGCGGTTCGCTCTTGCTCATCATTCCATATTTCAATTAATTATCAATTATTTAGTTGTTAATTAATTTGGGTTGATTTACTGTTTGCGTTGGGAACAGTTTTGTTAAATGATATGATTAAAAAGGAGATATTATAATAGGTTGTATATCTGTTAGAACAACGCTATTATATATATTGATATGATTAATTACAGATATTATGATAGGTTGTATATCTGTTAGATCAACGCTATTATATCTGTTATTGGCCGCGATGGCATTGATGTGGATTATTACTGCCTTCGTAACTGTTTAGTTAGAACGAGTATTCGTAGGAACGCTATGTACCTTGTGGGGGTTTAGCTATTTCTGTATAACTGGTGCTTGGTGGATTTTTCCCCAGTACTCTCTCTGGTCATGACCATGCCCTTACTCAGGGTAGGTGCACTTCGCTAGTGCCAAATCTTTCGGGATTTATTCCCTCTGGTATCTCTTGTGAGGAGATCTGATATCTCTTGTGAGGAGATCTGATATCTCTTGTGAGGAGATCCGATATCTCTTGTGAGGAGATTTAAAAGCTTATAACGTGATGATCGTTTTGGAATTAAATGAGATAAGTGTTTTAGTGCACATGATTAATATACCCTTGGGCGAGTAGTGCAGCTAGGCAATAATGCAGCTAGGAAATCTCGTCTTGACTTTGATCAGAGTAAAGTTCTCTTTCCAATCTGGATTCGCCTTGGGCGGTGAGGTTGGTCGTGAACCGAAACATCAAGTCGTTTTTGAACGCTTGTATGAATTATTTATGTTCCCCAACATTTGTCATATTTCCGATAAGACTCAATTCGTTGGAGTCTTCTTTTGGGATTGATTGTTGTGAGACTCGGTCTCCAGAATCTTCTCTTGATCATGTCTCTTCTTGTGTTTCAGCAGAGTATGGTGGTTGACTATCGTTATCGGTATTGATTCGAGGAGCGATGAGTCTAACCTAATACGTCTACTTCGAACCACTCTGCTTTGTACCCTTGTATAGTCTTTCATTAGACTAACCAACCGTAATTGTTCTCTGCATGGTTGGTTGGTGTCATCCGTTCGATTCGGCACATCAGATAAGTTGTCATCCCGTGAAGGCTAGAACGACTATAGAGGCGAATGGTGTTTTGACCAGTTTATTTAGGTTAAGATCCTTGGCGGTGATCATTGCGATCAAGACCCTTTTGTTGGTTATTTAAAGTCTTCCGCTCTATTAAATATATCTTGTATTAAGTCTTCCGCTGTATTTTGGTTGTCTTTTGGATTATGGATGTAATGCCGAGACAATGATTTTAATTGAAAGTTATGATATTTTGTATCATAATTGTTGTTTGATGATTTATATCAAGTGGAAAAGCCTTGGGTGACATCGGACAGTACGTCTGAGGTCACTGGTGGTAATACTTTCAAGAGGTTATTTGGGGGTGTTACACAACTAGTTGCGTCCAACAAGCGAAATCAGTAAGAATCAATGGGATGAAGCACAAGAGAATCAATACATTCAAAGGAAAATAAATAGAATTAGAATCTCACAACCATTATTCAAACAAAGGCTTTAATTGACGGACTAAGCAAAGGTTGCTTAGTTCTTCATAATCTTGAAAAGTAAAACTCTAAGGGAAAACTGAATGATAAAAAATCGATCCTGAAAGCTGTCAGGAAAAACTAGGTTAAGTAACCTAACAAAACTAAAAACAAAAGATAACAATTGAAATCTAAAAAGGAAATAAACTAATCGGAATAAAAGAAATAAAGAAAAAGGAAATAATTAAATTAAAGTAAACTACGGACGAAATCTTCGGAAACTCTTCCGACGCGCTGATACAGATTTCTGCGATCGCGGATGAATTTCTGCGGTCGCGGAAAATGCAATTCTTCAATCCCTTGCTCTCGACTTATCCGCGACCAAGATCCGCGACCAACCTTGAAGTTCCGCGATCGCGGCATCTTCGGATTTTACAATTCTCGCTCCGTCTTCGCCGCGACCATCCGCGATCAACCCTTGCTCAACCGCGATCGCAGCAGCACTTCCACACTCGTGGCCGTACTTCTTCAGCTCTTCTTCGCTTCTCGTGTGGTCTTCTCGTGGTGGCTTCCTTCCATCTTTTATATGTCTTCATTTAAGTACTTGAAACCACCAAATCACACATCCTTCTCCTCAACTGCATACTCCATAATACTGCTCTAAACATCTCCAAATGGTACCTAAAACACCGGTAACAACTCCTAATTAAGCACTACAAAGTAGCGCTGATCAAATTCCCCCATGCTTAAACCTTGCTCGTCCTCGAGTAAGCTAATGTAAACCTACTCCTCCAATCAAATCCCCAAGGTCTCAGGAAACACAGAAAAACTATCTCCACTTAGAATTGCACCTAACATGAAACTCCAAGGCACCAACACATCAACACAACACACCACCAAGCCTAAAGGAAAGCAGAGTACTTCCCCCTGGGGGAATTTGATACGTTGTACTTTGTATAGCGTAACTAGGAATTATTAGCATAGTTTAGGAGAGGATTGGGGGCATTTTAGAGGCAATTTTGTGATTCGGAAGAGAAGAGTTGAAGTGAAGAAATATAGAGAATTACAGAAGACTTGGAGCTGGAGCCTCGGATGCAGAAGAGACACTGAAGATCGAAAACAGGAGCTAATCCGCGGCCACGGAAATCACAATCGCGTCGGCGGATTCATCAATGGACGAGAGCAGCCAGAGGCCAATCCGCGACCGCGGAAGTTCTAGCCGCGGCCGCGGATCATGGGCCGAGAATCAGCAAAGTTGTTTCGTTTTGTACTTTCAGTATTTCGTTTTTAGACTTATTATTATATTATTATTAGTAGTAGTAGGTATTTAAGTGAAAATCCTAGTTTGAGATATTATTCAGTTTTGAGTTTTACGCTGCCTCTTTCTCTTAGTTTTTGCTTACAAACCATGAGAAGGAACTAAACACCTTTGTTTCGCCTGACGATTGAAGCCTTCAGTTGATTTGGTTGTGAGATTATAACTCTTGTTCTATTTCCGTTGGGTTGTATTAATTCTCTTTGAACTTATCTTTATTGAATCTTGCTGATTATAACTCTTGTTCTATTTCCGTTGGGTTGTATTAATTCTCTTTGATTATTTCTGGTTGAAATTCCTTATCTAGAGTAGCAACCACAACTTACAGGAACTGGTTATGAATGTTTATTGTGAAAAGAATTGATTACATGTTGAATACTAACTGGTTGTTAAGTGTTCCATCTATCCTGCTTAATTCTTATGCCTACTGTTGTTGTTAAATTGAATTTTGATGGTTTCTTGATTGTTTAATAGTTAGTATTTTCAGGGCTGGTTGACCTGTTAATATACATAAGATCAGAATAGGAACAGCCATAGGGTTGAATGAACTTGAGATAATCAATGATCAACATATCATACTGAAGTGTGGATATATGTTAGGTGAAGCGCCCTCACAATCATATTTACAACAATCTTAACCATTTCCTGCTTTAATCCATTAGTTATAGAAAACCAAACAACAATCCCCCCTAGTTCCTAGTTGGTAACTTACTTTCATACATAGAAATAGATCCTTTGATTCCCTTGGGTTCGACCCTTACTTGCCTGCTATACTTGGTTAGGTTTTTAGGGATTCTTTGATAGGCATAACGACTTTAGCCTCGGCAGGTAGCTCCGACGACCCCTCCAAGTCAACATAGTCTGTGAATTCCTGCTCGTCGGTCACCAGCTCTTGTTCCCCAACACCCTCGCTTGCGTCCTTCGCGGGGCTTATAGGTTATAGAACCTCATCTGAGGGGGCTTGTTGGCCAAACGCGCCTTGATCCACCACTTGGTCCTCGAAACCCTCAGGATACTCGTCACCAGTGATCACGAGATCGTCGAGGTCAGCCAAATTATTCATCATCTTAGTGAAGTAAGAGTCTGAAAAATCAACAAGGCAAACAATTAAGAGAGTTAGCAAGGAAAAAAACCAAATGCAGAATCGTGACTCTGAAGGCCTTGTAGCGCATGTTCAAAAAGCTAAGCCCTTCTCAAACGCCGTTAGCGAAGCCCTTTCACGAAGCAAAGGGATTTCTCACCACCGGGTGGATGGGGAGCACTCAACCCCAACTCCTCAAGCTTCTCGTGGGTAATAAGCTCATCGAAGTAACGGATCCCCTTCTGCTCAAATTTTTCCATCATAGCCTTTTTCTCATTCTGCTTCCTCGGACTGGAAGCGACGCACGAGACATGAACAGTCGGACCATGAAGTGTGTTAACTTTGTAGTCGCTTACAATCCTAAGCATGAACCATTTGTTCTTCCACGTACCCAAGATGGAAGGTTTATTAACCTTATGCATGTACCCGACCTTCCAAGACCAGTACCCATCGGGTAGACATCGCGCGGAGAGTAAGGTCTTTACGACGTCCAGGGTAGGCTCCACTTTCAACTTACGGCAGTGGTAGTAAAGGCAATAAAAGCTCCTCCACGCGTTAGGATGCATTTGTATGGGGCTGGTACCAAGAGCATTCAGGATGTCTTGAAAATGGATGTATTGGTACGCGGAAGCCCGCCTCCAGAGCCGGTAGGCTCACCGCCATAAAATTCGGGAAGTGATGTAGGGAGCGAGAACCTTCTTCGGGAAGGGCCAGTATGGAGCCTTTTGGGAAAGGATACGTTCCTGTTATATTCGCCAATTCCTCAAGCGACAAGCAACAGTCGTCTCCATGCTCCTCCCGATACACAGTGTCCTCCGAGAAGGGAAGACACCTAACCTTCTTCTCCAAGATTCGAGGCCTCAAAACGCCTGATGAGGTCCGCAAAGGGGAGCTAGATGATGTAGCCTCTTCGGCCGGAGAATTGTTGTCATCCCTTCGCGGAGGACGGTCATGTAGAGCTTTAGAACGCGCCTCTGGCGAGGAGTGTGAGCCGATCCTGTGGAACGTTCTGATTCGCTCATCACTCTATGCTTGAAATTCATTCATGTAAAGTATCCGCCTATCACTACCTAGCGTAGAGCAAAAGAAGAAAGCAATAAGTCAAGAGTCAAACCGAAAGATTTAAAGCGCTATTCAAAGACAAATGAGAAAAGGGAGAAAAGTGAGAGAACTTTTGCCCCTCTGTAAACCCTAGGGCATAACAAGGCAACAGTTGCATCAATCAAATAAAAGAAGAAGAGTTAAGCGATTCTGGAACAAAAAAATAATAAAGAGGAATAGAGGGAGGAACCTCTGTTGCAATGTGTCGCCAGTGATGCCCTAGGATGCGACAGAACATTTCAAAACCAGACAAAAAACCTTCAGGTGCCACCCCGCGCAATATGCTCTTTTGAAGAAATGAAGAAGAGGAGAAAGGAAAAGGAGAAAGGAAAAAGAAATTTACCTTTAGCAAGACGCACTCCACCGAAAGTACGAGATTGACAGGAAGAAGCCACCGAGGACTCCGGCGGAAGTTTGTTTGCAAGTTTGGAGAAGAAACGAGGAAGAGAGATGGGGTGAGAAAATCTGAAAAAGAGAATTTATATGGGCAAGTGGAGCGACGCATAAGACGAGGCGTCACCCCAGATCGCCACGTAGCCAAAAAACGGAGGAGGCACGTAAAAACTCGGGAAAAGGGGAATTCAAAATTCGAATCTGGAAAGTTGAAATGTCGCTCCAGAATGATTCGCGAGAAACCTTCAAGTTGAAATATGCAATAGAAAAGATGAGAAAAAAATCTGCGACAACCCTACGCGAAGAAGTTTCAGGGCTCACAATGAACGAGGTAAACCAAGCCTTCGCTCACGCTTCACTTCGCGAAGAGCTTAGGGGGCTGGCTGTGGGAGTCAAATTTAGCAAAGGGTAACAAATGGCTTGGGCCAAGGCGATGAGGAGAAAGCTGCAGGAGCTAGCAACGGTCGTTTGAACTCGGTTAGGCTCATGGGATGCGTCTAAGGAGAAGGCCTATCAACAACGAAGACAAGCCCATCAGCAGAGTGTGCAGCAAGGCCATTTTGGGGTTAAAAATCCTCTCTACAAATACCCCAAATGAGGAGAGAGAAGGGATCTTTTTTGGCACTTTTGTCAGCAAGGCCGTTAGAGGAGAGAGAAGCAAGAGAGCATGCTCAATCGGCCACACTCCCTTTTCTGCTTCTTCCCCAAGCAACCCACAAAAACCAGAGAAAAACCATGATTTCAAATGGCAATCTAAGGCCGATTTACTTTATTCTCTTCCCCTCCTTTCACCTCTTTGATCGTGAATTGCTACTGACTTGGGCGTCGGAGTGCCCGTCCTCGGGGAAGCCATCTTCGGGGTTGTTTCAGGTAGCTCGGAGCCCAGGAGGAACAACCGGAGACCAGGGGAGACGATCGGAGCTCCAGAGCGACAATCGGCAACGAGAAGAGCGAAGAAGGAGATCCCACGCATAGCTGGACCAAGACGAAGCAAGCGCTCCAACTGTACGTGAAGCTGAGACTACCCCAGCTACTGAGAACGTCCTCAAAAACATAGATCGAAGGAAGGAAATCTGGGTCGAAGGTGTGTTGGCTTTTGACTTGTTCACGAAGGTTGAACCAGAATTCAACACCTAGAATTTCGTTCACCGGCTGGATGATCATTGAGAAAAGGAGTGCAAGGTGAAAACAAGGCTCAAAAGTCAAAACCATAGGTCCTATTTAGGGAGATGAATCTGTTGTTTGTAGCTGAAGCTAGGAAACATGGTAGCATGTTTGGTTTGATTGTAGCTACTCTAGAGTGGTCATGGACAAGGTTCTCATATGGGCACAAATTGGAATGAGACGTTACTCCATTCAGAATTGGCTAGACTCATTGATGAGGAGCAAGGGGAAAGGTAGATTCTCCTTTTATCTTTGGACAACTTGCATTGCTGCAATGATATACTATATTTGGCATGTTCGGAATGAGAGAAATTTCAAAAACACAAATATAGGGCCTAAAGAATGTGCTAACGTTATTCTTATCCATGTACAGAATTGTATTCGAGCAAGATAGCTAAAAACAAGTGAAAATCTAGAAAATGGTTTGCGAAACTCTGAAACTAGGAGATCATTATAATACCTATTACAACCTAGATTTTCTTTTTTTTACACATCTAATGAATTTACCCATTTTTCAAAAAAAAAAGGCCTGAAGTTGTCACATGACATGAATGGACTAATCCTTTAAATCTTAAAGATCAACTTGTCCCTAAGAATTCCTATAATCGATAAGGTTGGCTTATATTATATATACCTACCACCACAACCTCTTGTAACACACCGTGTCCCATCTCACTCAAACACTCCCAACATGGCCAATCATCATTCTCCACATCTACTCATCATTCTCCTCCTCATACCCTCCTCTGTTTTCCTCTTCCTCGGAATCTACCCTTTTACCACCAACCCCACCCTACACCACCGCCGCCACCTCCAAACGCTGGAGGCGGTGGCAGCTGAGACAGCAGAGTCCCACTGCCAAGGCACACTCTACCCCTCCCTCTGCGTCTCCACCCTCCGCTCTATACCGGACCTCCACAAGAAGTCCCTATCGGAAGCCATCTCCGCCACCATCGGCGTCACCGTCCGGGAGGTGGAGGAGTCGGCCTCCAACTTCTCCGACCTCGGCCACGCCCACAGCCACGCCCCCCGCGGATACTCCGTTCTCACCCAGACCCAGCAGCGCGCCATCGCCGACTGCCTCGAGCTGCTCGATGACTCCGCCGACGAACTCGAGTCGGCCCTCGCAGACGTCGGACAAAAGAACGCGGCCGCCAAGTACGACGACATCTGCACGCTGCTCAGCGCCGCTATGACCAACCAGTACACGTGCCTTGAGGGCTTCTCCCACGGTGGCAACAAAACGCTGCGTAACAAGATCCTCAAGCCACAGCTCATGAGGATCTCTCACCACGTCAGCAATGCCCTCGCCATGCTCAACAAGGCTGCCTACCGCAAGACGCCGGAGCCCAAGGTGGTTTATCGCCTCGCCAACGATGGCTTCCCAAGGTACAATTTGGTCCATTTTTAAATTATCTCACAATATCATATTTTACTACAGTCTATCAAAAGCAGAATATGATTAATTTCGGTCACCGCATACAGTTATTTGTAATAGTCGACTATATAATAAGATCAATTTTAGTACAATTTATCAAAAGCATAATAAAATAAAATAAAATATGTCCGCCACATTGAAACTTACGATTAAATTATGACACCATAGAGTATTAATTCATTATGTATTGTTTATGAAATTCGGTCGTTCTTTCCCAAATAGGTTAGGTATCAAAATTTAACCAATTATCATGAGTTGAAGTCAGTTAATTAACCTTCATAGTTAATAAAAGATGAAAAAGATAACAATTGGAACAGATTTTGTTAGAATTTGGATGCTTGACAAAAGAAAGTTATGTACGTAATTTAATTAAGTTTTTCAAAATTTTGAGATCGAATATGTATTTTATGAATGAATGAAGGTGGTTGAGGAAGAAAGACAGGAGGTTGCTACAAGCGGCGGTGAACGAGACAAAGTACGATCTGGTGGTGGCGAAAGACGGGACAGGGAATTTCAGCACCGTATCAGAGGCGGTGGAGGCGGCCCCTAACAAGAGCGCCACCAGGTTCATCATCTACATAAAGGCGGGGGCGTACTTGGAGAACGTGGAGGTGGTGAAGAAGAAGACCAACTTGATGTTCATCGGAGACGGAATCGAGAAGACCGTCATCAAAGCTAGCCGCAACGTTGTGGACGGATGGACCACCTTCCGGTCTGCCACAGTTGGTAAGCTTCTAATTAACCTACCGCTCTTCTTATCGTACACTACTTTCATCACTTCCTAAGTATTAGTATTCTGTATTCACATTAATGCACATACGGTATATATCATCACCAGGCCCATCCTTAGACATGTGCAAAGTGGGTGATCGAACAGAGCATCCAAAAATATAAGGCCTCATTATGTTATTTTAGAGTTGCCTTTTAAAACTAACAAACGGACATAGTCCAACTGATAGAAGTTATGATGAATACGTCCAACGCTCCGTGTTTGATTTCAGTTTAATACATATACACTTCTTTTTTCAACCCATTTCTTAGCATCAATAGAGCCCATCTTCCCTGTCATTATTTTTTTGGGCAAAAAACGCCCATTTATACATTTTTAATGCCCATTTAACTATGGTCCAAAATAATGTCCATTTTGACTTTTCTATACTTTATAAAAAATGTAAATTAATTACTAAATTCAATGTTTATTTTTTTATTTAATATCTTTCGTTTAGTTTAGTTTTCTCCCTTATGAGTTTCTAATAACTTTATATTTATCTTTTTTCATTCATTTGATGTTTTAATTATGTATCTTTTACTTTTTATATCTATATTTAGAATTATTAGACTTAAATATATTTTTAATATATTTTTTAACTTTTGAAAAACAAAATGTTCAAGTCTCACTCACCGTCCCAATAGAGTGATTTTAATTGATGACTTAAAATTAAAGTAAAATTATATGCAAAATATAGTGTCTACGACCAAAATTTAAACTCATACGAAGTATAATACGGCCCCCTAAAAGAATAAAATAATTTATTTTGTAAGAGATTAAATGTTACTTGTTAGTAAAAGATACGATAAATATTATGTGATAAAAGATTAAACAAAATTTAGGCTTTAAAATTATTTTATATGACACCTAAATTATCAAGACAACTATAAGTACAAAATTTAATTTAAGCTTTCGGACAGAGTCTCCAAAATTCATTGGACGGCCTTGATCATCACACTAATTAATGCATGGGTAATCATTTCCTTACTAAATCTTAATTTTGTTTACATATATCTTTTTATGATATTTTTGGCTGAAAGCGTTTAGTATGACCTAAAACAGAGTAGAATATCCAATGTACGTACGTGTAGTTAGCAGCAATGTTCTAAAAATCTCCGGCGGTCACCCTCCGCCTAGGCGAGAAGAATCCTCAAATATTGTGGAAGTTACAACATCTTAAAAGATGACGGATGCATTAACATAATTTTGGGTTAGGTTTTGTACAATAAGGCCCATAATATAATATCAAATCTAATTCCAACATAGTTTTATAAATATTAATGGATTCGGAAGAACATAATCAAATGAACACATGGATCATGCATTAATTTTTAGTCCGTCTAGACCCCGTCTAACCACCTAGGCACTAGATCCCTCTCACTGTCCAGCTCTCGCCTAACGACTTTTAGAACATTGATTACAGAGATGCTTAGATATCAACACAGATTCAAGAAGACCCAAATATATATATTTCCAAAAACGTGACTACCACTGCAATAGTTTTGTTTTATATGCATATGCTCTGCACTTTGTACGTGTTTGGATCGAATTGATGTTCATGACCAACTTGGATTTTTGTGGTATATATCTACAATTTGAATATTTATAGATTTAGATTGAGATATAAGAAATCCAATAGTATACCAGCCTTTGTTTCAGGAAAACATAAATGTTTTGTGTACAAGGAAGATAACATGATCCCAAATTGAACCATCCACGTTGACGTAGAAAGCTTATTTTGACTGATCTAAATTATATACTGAAGAAATGATGTAATCTGATCAGAATTATATCATGTAAAACTAAATGATAACCACGTTAAAGAATAAAGATCGAACACGAGCTTGTAAGTCGTGTCAGTACTAAATACGGGATCGACAATCACGGGCCGAGAATATAGGGTAATGACAATATTGTCGGATTTACAACTTTTTCCGTGTTTAGATGTGCTATTTATGATTATTATTTTTCAAATAATTAATGGCTACTACTGTTTGCAATTAAGAATAAGAAAAATAGTGTATAAGTAGCATGTGTTACCGTACCTTGCACGGGTATTGTCATATATTTTAAGAACGAATTTAAATTTGTTTATAGTATGTAAAATATAAAAAAAAATTATATAAAAAAATTAACATGATGTATCAGAAAAATAATTTCTTAATTGGAATAATTTATAAGGTGTATTGTATGATGAAAATTGAAGGTAGATGTGTGAATTTATATTAATAGAAGAAAATATAAATTAGGAATTTTATATAATTATTAAAAATAAAAGTACACTAAAATAAAACTGCATAATGTATTATAATGGAGTTTACGAACAATCTATTCACCCTTATTAAATCATGAACACTAATTAAGTATGATAATAATGTTTTTGGATGAACCGTATAACGTTAACTATTTACGGACCATCTATCTATATACATATCTTTATAATGAGTTTACGGACCATTAACGTACATATTATATTATGGACACTGATTAAGTATGATAATAATGTTTTTAGTAAGAGCCGAATTATCATGTATAATGGAAAATATTTTGGAGTGGTAATTTAGGAAATTTGTATAAATAAAAAATCAAATAAATTGTAAATAGAATAGGCTGAATATATAAATGTACATAATTATTTGATGACGTGACATACTTAGATGAACGACACGTAAGAGAGATAATTACGGCTTTATGGCTTTAGTAATAGTATATAGATATAGATATATAGATATACAAACGTACGTAAGACACAACCATGACCTTAGTATTTTAGGGTGAAGTTGTAGCTATTGCCTGTCCATATGCTTAACTTACATTGGCATGAGTTTAATTATATACATGAAGTACTTTACAAAGTACTATAAAGACTGAAAGAATCTCGCAGATGATATCTCCAAATAACAAGATTAACAATATCTCTTTTGGAAGAGTAAATCCTCATAAAGACCAAATCTAGAAAGCAATTGATTAATTAATAGTCAGATTTCTTAGTCATGAAGAGTCATAGCGATCGGGTATCTATTTTTACCCTAACGCAACTTATGATTTTGAGTCTGCATTCCGGAGTACTAATATATTCTTTATAAGGTGTTTTTCGATTACCATTATATATGGTAATGTATTATATTTAATTCAAAAATTAATACACTATAACAACAATAAATAGATTAGATAGTACGAGATTAAGGTTATGTTCGGCATATCAAGTTGGAGTTGGAGTTGAATAAGTAGCTGGAGATGAAGTTGGATGAATAGTTGGAGCGAGTTGATGTTTGGTATTACGAGCTGAATTTTTAAATAATAATAGTAAAATTACGAAAAATGATATAATAAAAATATTTAGGTTCATAGATTTATATTTTGGGTTTAGGATTTAATTTGTAATAATATGCTGACATAAGAGGCACATATTGTCCGAGGAATAGCTGGTACATCTTAATCTTCTTCTTACACCTAATCAACCTTCTACTAGCGATAACAATTGGATCTCAATCTGCAAATATATAAACAAAAATTTTGAGATCTTCACACTCAAATAAAATGTGCATCAATAAGTAGGATTAACAATTAACAACCTGTACACATGAAAACACTCAAATGCCAAAGACCAAAATAGCAGTATAATATGTAAAATACATTAACATCAATAACTAGTAATTTCAAAGTGCATAAATGACTAAAAAAATGAAAAATAAGCACATCAAACTTTGTCCAACAAAGACATGATATAAACACAAACAAACCTGGTAGATTAACAAATCCTCAAAAAACATGAAGCATGTCTATAAATGTTTAGGGGATAGAAGAGAAAGAAGTTACTCTAAAGTGTTGGAGAGAGAAAAGATTATTGGGGAGTTGGGGTTAAGGACATGGATTAAGCTTGTTAAGTTCCTTAATATTGGAAGATCACATTAAAAAAAAATTCAAAGAATTAAACTACACTATCTATATTAAACTCGTTAAATTAGATTTTTTTTATACCAAAAGCTCAATAAACAGATGAAAAAAAGTTAAACTCAATTAATGTAAACAGAACTCTACCGAAGGTTTTATTAAGTGTCGAAAAGAAATAAAAAAAGAGAGAAATAATTGAAATTGTGATCACGTGAAAAATGCAAAGAGTGGAAGGTGGAACCCATGGTAATTATGAACACAAACCCATTTGATGCTGATGCTGATGCTGTTGGAAGGTTGGCTTATTTTATTTTTCATCTTTCGGATGTTAAGGCCTGATTTGAGAGGGGTCATGTTCTTGACTTTTTCTATATTTTCATTTTTCATTTGTCCACATATTTAATAATATTTTTTATTTTAGTCTTTTATATAAATATTACAAAATATAATTATTAAATTAAAATTATAAAATAATAATAATTTATAAATAATAATAACTCACTTCATTTCTAACTATAAATAATAAAAATTTATATAAAAATAGTAATATGTGCAATTTCTAATAATATATCTCGTAATTCATAAATAAATAAAAAACTAAAATCCTACAATAATAAATATTTTCTTAGGGTATAATGACAATTTTATAATTATAGATTTGTTTAATATAATGATGTTTGATAAAATATAATTATAAACTCATTTTCATATTAAAATGTGAAATATTAATTTCACAAACTCCAAAGCATCACAAATATTTATTTTTAATAAATATTTTTATAAATAATAAATCCATTATAAAAGACTTTACCAAACAAAACCTAAAACAACATTTATTACTCAATAAAAAGAGGAAAATGTTTGTAATACCCTGAGGGTAATCCACTCTTTCATTATTTGGTAGCCACTAATACATTTTTGCTGATTAGACATGTCAGATTTATTTATTTTAATATATTTTGAGTTTCTTTATCTCTAATCTCATTTATATCGGAATTGAGCAAATAATTAATTGCCATTCCAACTTGAAAAAATAATAAACATCAATACATATTAAATTTATTGAAAAAGATTATTGAATCGTAGTGTGTTAGACAGAGAACGATGATATACTGTTATCTGAGCATCGGAAATAGTAAAGATTCAAGAGTAACAACAAGACAATTCCTTATAGAGGAAACTCTATCAACCAACAAGTTGAAAAGAAAAAAACATCTACCTCTAGATGTTATCATATGAGAATTTTCAAACCGTATACTTGTATTATTGATAAGTTGTACAATCTCACAAGTTTTCTCTCCACTTAGCTATTCTCACACAGATCCTAGGTTTCTAGATATTGGGTGTAATCAACTCACAATAAAACAAGAACACAAGAAAACTCTAAGCAAGTACTCACAACACTAATTCGTACCTTGCCTTTGGACCTTCGATCTTAACTTATAGTAGCTCTTCGTATGCTTCGGTTGTGGTAGCTGATATACCTTTCCCCAAGGTATGCTCATCTATTTATAGTGTTAGGAAAGATCTCTTACTAAATTGCTAAATAGTTAGCAACCCGCTATATAAGGTAACAATAAACAATATCTTTCTAAACTAAACGTTTCAGCTTGCAAACTCATAATTTCCATATACAAAGTTTCCTAAGACACACTAATTAAGACTTCTCTCTTCAAATAGATCTTCAAATCTTGTTTCCATATGTAGCGGTCTTCACTTTGTAACAACTAAGCAATCTTGCTTTCCCGCATTGTTCCTTATCCGTTGTTTCCATGTATAACTGTTTCCTTGTATAAATTCTACACGCATTTCATATTTTCAATTTGCTTTCGCGTAACAGTTTTTTGTTTACACAACGTTCCTTTGCACTCATCTGTTTTCTCCTCTTCACATGATTTCCATTATTTCTTAATTCTTTCATGAAACCTGAAACTCATAGAAACAATATAAATCATAAAATCTAATGGTGTTTATCATCAGTAAAATCAGAGGGAACGTCAAGGTTCCAACAAAGGTGAAAATCCCCAATTTGTCTTCTCAAATCTCTCCCCCACCCCTAAACCTTTCTTTGTAATTTTTTATGGTCGAACTTCCTATGCAATTTTTATCTCTCTCAATTCACCGGCGGCGAGGTGCATCGGGCAGAGGGAACAAACTCGTTGGTGGCAGGGGCGGCTTAAAGGGCAACACGACCTCCAACATGCCTCTCTACCTCCAGATCTGACGACCAAAGATGTGTTGGTGGAGGGTTTGAGAATCGGAGGCGACAAGGACTCCAGATCCAGGGACGAAGCGGCTAAGAACCCGAATTCAAGCACCGACGACGACTTTCTCTATCTCTACCGTAGTTAAACAACGGCGGAAATCGTAGCTAGAGGTGGAATGTGATGGAGTGAGTAAATACTCCATTGAAAGGGTGTTCTTCTAGTATCTGCAAGATGGGAGAGATGGAGAGGGGAGGAAGGAGTACTGTATGAATGGGATGGAGGGAAAGATAAAAGGATGTTTAGAAATTAGATTAGGAAAATTTAATTAATTAAAAAGTAAAGACTTTTTTATTTCAATGTATAATTAATTAAATATAGAAATGAGGTGGTAAAATTTTGGTGACATGATAATAGGTTCTAAGAGAATCAGTGCTCATTTGGTTGGCCATGATTTTAAATACGTTAAAAAGTAATATCAAATATTATGTGTTTGGTTGATTTTTTATTTTTTAAAAATTCAGATATTTGAATTTATGAGATTTTCAATTTCTACAAAATATAAAAAGTACAATCACCGAAAGAGGGGTGTGTAAGATTTTCTTTTCCATATTTTCAATGATTTAGATTTTAACCAAACATAATTTATCAATTTTCATGAATTCAAATTCTCAAAATTTAATTTCACACAAAATAATTTTCTAGAGATTATATTTTTCCTATTCAACCAAACGAGCACTCAGTCCCTTTAAAAAGAGTATTATACTTTTGGCTTCGGCCCACACACATTAGCGCGTTATGTAGCCCCACGAGCTGTCTAACACAACTATATCCACATATATATCTACCATATCAATTATTGCCCAGCTACTGCATGTAATTACGGATGTGATGTCGGCAGTGGAATCGGTTGCCGACTCTATTAGATCTACCCATGGACGCTGAATTCTATAGTTTGAGGAGTTGAATTAAGGAGAAGAGTTTTTAATGTAAATTAAGAGTCTGTTTGGAAGATGGTTTTATATAAAAAAAAAATATAATATTTTTTTTAAAATATAGCTTTTGAATTTGAAGGTTATATACTTATATGATATGAAGAATTATGAAGGATTAAAATAAAATTTTATAAATACATATTTTATAAAAATTATGCCAAACAAACCCTAAATTTCATTACACAGGAATTCACATAACAGAAAAAAAGAGATTTAGATAATTTAAAAATCTAAATCATTATACGGTTTTTAAATCATACTCCGTAATACTTATCCCAGGCTTAATAGAGTCACGTTTTAGAAAATCAGATTACACTTTTTTATATGATTTATCGTTCAATTTAGAAAAAGTAAAAGCAAGAGTGCTTTGGTTGTTGCTATATATATCTAGTGTAGAGGGAAGATCCTAATGCAGAAGGAATCCATGGCCTAAAGTTGGAAAAAGAAGGATACCATACAATACATATTAAGTAGCTTTAAGGTGCTATATATAAAGTTCAAATGAACTTTCGAAAAGCAAATCCATATAATATAAAATAGGGTTCTTGACAATAAATGACCTTACTCTTAATTACACCTTAAAAGTATCACACCTAAAATCAACACATAAGATTGAAATTAGAAAAAATTAACACATAGGATTGAAATTAGAAGAAAGAGTTATGGGCTAAATAAAAACATACAAAATATATAATTATATACTCCTAATTCTAATATAATCTCTTTAATTAATTATTTTTTTAAATTAGAAGATTTTCGGTAAATATTTACTAAAGTAGTATCACATATAAAATCAAACTTATTTTCAATTTTTTTTGGGCTCTATGATTATTTACATACCATTATAATTTCTTTCTTCTCCTATATTATACAAACATTTTTAATTATTAAATCAACACCACGTATAACATAAATGAAAAATTTGTGTACATTAATAATTTAAACCATTACTTTGACTCAAATTTATCCATTCTATAATTTATATATGTTATATTTTTTCTCTACATCTATACGTAATATAGATATATAGTCTTGCACAATTAATACCCATCTCTATAATTAACATATCTTTACGCCATAAAAAATCATTTTAATTAAGACTACCACTTATCGTACATAATAAGCACATATATACTATATATTTTTCATTACCAAAATCATATAATTTATGTTTTGACATATTTATTGCGATCCCTCTTTATCACCTATTTCTCCTGAAAAGTAATTACATGATTATATATTTTGGCAAAATATATTATAAGTATATTTTATTGTAGAATCCTTTTAATTTTTCAAGGAATATAATTTGTTAGAAATTCCAAGACAAAGCTTCATGATTACAAAAAAATATTGTAAATTGCTTACATATAAGTTTGATAAGAAATTACATGGATAATAATATATATTATATACATTCATAACAATATATTAGCATATCACTCTAGATGTTGTGATGTGGCTTGCTAGGTGATTGTAGTAGACTAACAACAAACATTTTGTTGATAAGACTATATAATAAGCCTGTAAGCATGTATGTATATATTCATGCATTATTATAACCTCTACCACAAATCAATTCATCTTCCTATAATATCCAATATAAGGAGTAAATCTATATTTTTAAACATCCAATATTAATATAATTAATGATTAAATTAGCATTTATACTAATTTATTTTGTTGATCATAGATGTTAGTTGGTGCCAAAAGGAGAAATGCTAATTTATGACTTACTCATATGAATTGAATCGGTGTAACCTCCATCACAAACCCATTTATTTCTTATAACGTCCAACGTCAATATCTTTCTTTTTGGTCTAAAACGTTAATATCTTTCTCAATTTAAAACAACCAATATTATTGATTTGAAAATTTATAATATTTTATGTTTTTGATAGATTAAATGCACAATAAATACCCATGAAATATCAATAGATCATTTACATTCTATATAACACTTCTTCTCTTTCATCCAAGAACTCACGCTTTCCCTTAATTAGGAGTAAAAAAATCACATTATCTTAGTTCAAGAAAAGATTAACTTACGAAGTCATACATCTTTGAAGGTAATACTTCAAAAAACATATTACTTATGATTTGTTTCTGTAGATGCATGTTCGCTATTCTTTTTAAGTATAATTGATATCTTATATGTTCTGTAATTTTTCTTTTGGTTTTGTACGATGCATAATTAGTCTATTTTGTTTATTTTTTATGGTGACCATGCCTATTTTTGTAATGAAATGAATATAAATAAATTAAATATTCTAATTAATTTATAAGAGTTGCTTTTTTGGTTATATATCAAAATTTGAGCATATATATATAAAACTTTTTTTTTATAAATTTAAGCCCTTTTATTTATGTTTTCTATAACCTTTTTACTATTGAATCAAATAATTTTAAAATTATAAGATATTTTGGGTATCCAAAATTAATAAATACGCAATATAGTGAATACAATTAAGATCATCAAATATATTGATAGTATGAAAGCATGTTTTAGGGAGAAACATCTATCTAATCACACTATACATATTTCATAATCTATGAAGCCGACTTTATGTCATTCTATATGAATCATCTACATAAAGTTTTTTTTAAAAAAAAATTAAAATATTTTTTATTTTTATTTATCACAATATTGTATGATATTATTATAATTTTAGTTATGCTTAAGTCAAAATTTTACAAAACGTAATCACACATATAGAGAGATAACCAAAAAATTCAATTAATATTGAACTTTGTAGAGTATTATACAAATTATAGGCTTTCAAGTTTCAACCATTAAACTACATATTAGTTATTACATTTATATATTTTTTGTAGGGATTGTCTTTGTTCCGCAAAGTGATTTGCACTATACTTTTTCATAATATTATACAAAATGTCAAAGCACTACAACAATAAAAATATTATACAAAATGTCAAAGCACTACAACAATAAATAGATCATTTTAAGGAAGAATTAGTTAGAGTTGAATATATTTATAATTAAAATTATTTAAGTCTTAATCTTTTTCACATAAAAATATACAAAAAATAAATTGCCATAATCACTAGTATAGTAGTAAGGTAAAGCCACATCACATGTGAACTAAATTAATTAATTTGGACGTATTTTTATGAGGTAATATTAAGAATTTGTTTGTTGTACTCATTTATAATAACATTTTTATGGATAAAGGTTTTTTTTGATATAATGGTGTTTGATAAAATATAATTATAAATCTCTTTTTATAGTAAATTGTGAAGTATTAATTTCACAAACTCCAAAGCATTACAAATATTTATTTTTAATAAACCTCTTCATAAATAATAAAGCTATTATAAATGATTTTATCAAACAAACCCTAAATTAGAGCTCCAGTAACAAATTTCTAATACTCTTCTACTAGAAACCTTGCATTCATGTGCTGAATCTGCTCAACAGACCTTTAATTGAATCATCATTATCCAAAATTCAAATCTCAAATTACCTGAATTGAATTGCAGCGGTTTCCGGGACAGGATTCATAGCGAAGGGGATAAGCTTCGAGAACTCAGCCGGAGCCAGCAAACACCAAGCGGTAGCCTTCCGTAGCAGCGCCGATCTGTCGGCGTTCTACCAGTGCAGCTTCGTGGCCTACCAGGACACCCTCTACACCCACTCCCTCCGCCAGTTCTACCGCGACTGCGACATCTACGGCACCGTCGACTTCATCTTCGGCAACGCCGCCGTCGTCTTCCAGAACTGCAGCCTCTACGCGCGCAGGCCCAACGAAAACCAGTCCAACATCTTCACCGCGCAAGGCCGCGAGGATCCGAACCAGAACACCGGCATCTCGATCCTCAACTGCAAGGTCACCGCCGCCGCCGATCTAATCCCCGTTCAGTCTTCGTTCAAATCGTACCTCGGCCGCCCCTGGCGCCAGTATTCTAGAACCGTCTATCTTCTCTCGTACATCGGCGATCTTGTGCACCCCGCCGGCTGGCTTGAGTGGTCCGGTGACTTTGCGCTCAGTACGCTTTATTATGGGGAGTATAAGAACCATGGACCGGGTTCGAGTACGAGTGCGAGGGTGACGTGGCCGGGTTATCGGGTTATTAATAGCTCCGAGGAGGCGAGTCAGTTCACTGTGGGGACTTTTATTCAGGGTGGCGAGTGGCTGACTTCTTATCACATTCCGCTCTATCTCAACCTTACTATATAAATATAATAATCCCGGGAATTTTACTTAATTTGACAAATTATAGTGTGACTTGAATTTATCCATACAATGGCACTAAGATTGATGGTTTTGTGCTTGTAATTGAAACATTTTACAAGGTGGTAGTTGTAGTTTTGCCCTTGTGAGATTTTATTTGAGTTGTCTCTAGTTATTTGTCTTATCAAAGTCCACAAAAATTGAATAAAAAAGGCAGGGCCTGTTTTTTGATTTTTAACTTTTAGGTGTTTTCTCTATTTTCTCCGACAAAAAAAACTTTCTGATTTCTTGAGACTTCTCCAACTACGAGATCAATTCAAAAAAGAATTGTTCTGGCAAATTGGTGATGGTACTCATATCAAGTTCTGGGAAAACTATTGGATCTGTGACTGTATTCTTTCGCAGTTCGCATGAAGTGATGATCGTAGCAGTACTGTTTCCAAATACATTACCACCGACAAAAAATGGGATTTGGGCGCTCTTCAGCGTGTTCTTCCATCTAACTTAATCTCAAAATTTTTGAACATCTTTATACCTACAACTTACATTCCTGATAAACTTATTTGGTATCTATCAACGGACGGTAAGTTTTCTGTCAAAAGTGTTTGATCATTAACTACTTATCCTGCAGCCTCACCAGGCTTCCCAACTTGGTTTTGGAAATTGCAAATTCCTTCGAAGATTAAAAATTTTCTTTGGAAATGCTTCAGCAACTCTTTGCCTACTATGAAACGCCTAAACAAGTACTTTTCTAGGGTTTTGTCTAGATGCGCCCTCTGTAATTCTCTCATCGAGGACTCCGACCACTTGTTTTTTAAATGTCCATTCACTTTACGATCACTACAATTTCTTCAAAAACTCATTGGTATCACTTTTAGCTTCGACTTTGACAACAACTTCTACATTAATTTGGAATTCTTCCATTCCAGAAACATAAATATAATTCCGGTTCTTTTTCTTTGGTGGACAATCTGGAAAGACCGTAATGCTTTAATCTTTAGAAAGGTCCCGCTCGATAGTCATACAACAGTCAACAGTGCTTTCATTTCTTACAAGGACTGGACGCGGTCTTTTTTGGAAGAAGCTTCCTTTTCTTGCAAAAATAAAGGTTCAAGACAATTTTCACGATGGAAAAAACCTCCTCCAAATTGTATTAAATTAAATTTTGATGCTTCGGTTAAACAAAATGTTCTACACATATTGGATATGTATTCCGTAACCATTCTGGTGAGATGGTCTTCTCAGACCATAGGCAGATCCTCTGCTTCTCACCTATTAAGGCTGAGGTGATAGCTCCATGATTCCCTCGATGACGGCAAAGGACGAAAAGACTGATCAAAGGCCTCCAAGGAAGAGGCTCAAGCAAAGGGTGAAGTCTTGTGCAAGTTCGGAATAGTTATTGTCGATTTGGTTCTGGACAGTCTTCGGTACAACGGCCATAACTATGGCTAGAAAATTGATCTCGTGATGATTCAAGATGCGTTGGAAAGCTGATTCAAAGATCTACAACTTCATAGTTTACGTCGAATCAAGATTCCAACAAGAAGATGGTCAAAACCGCCGTTTTTGAAGACTCCGGAAATTTGCCTACGGCAAATGGCGGCGACCGCCGCCAACCTTACGGCGAACGCCGCTTTAGACTCAGCAAGAAAGTTGCCTATGGCAAATGGCAGCGACCACCGTTTAATTACGGCGACCGCCGCTTTTCCACTTTCTGTCCGCGCCAGCGAATTCAATCTTTGTCGTTTTGCTGAATAATTTTTATTATTATTTTATGTTATTTCTTTCGGCACTATTTAAGACTTGAAACCCTAGTTTGTATTCTTTACGTTGAATTTCAGTACGCTCCTTCCCTTGAGTTCTAACGTCAACTCTTCGATCCCATGGATCGTCTATCCCGTAGCTCGTCGCTTCGAGCAATTCTACATCGTCTCTTCGGTGTTTCAAGATCATCTCTTTGTTCTCTCCGTCATCTCTTTGACGCATTTGAGGGTTATCTCTTTAACCCTAGGAAAGCCATCACTTTGGCTACAGAAGAGAAGAAGTGAATCCAAGCTTGAGGAATCCAAGATCCTGCGTTGCAGACAACACTTCAGGGGTTATTCGCATCATGAGGCTTTGACCGCTCTTGAGTGCCTTCGTAGGGCTATTTTGCATCGTTTTACGCGAATAGTTCTTGAAGGAGATAATCTTTCAGTCATTAATTCCATCCGTGGAATTTGGAAAATTCCATGGGAAATCTCTCCTATAATTATGAAAATTAGATCAGTGTTATATGGTTTGGATTATTTTCAGGTTCATCATTGCTATCGAGAGTCTAATAAAGCCGCTGATTTCCTGGCTACTTTTACCATCCCTTCCACTGTTCTCCGCAGTGCAATTTCTGAGTTCCTATCGTTGCATCACGACCGTGCTCAGTAGCATCGATCTCGAACCCATTACTTAGATTCGAGCTCGACCGTTCCGTTAGCTTGTAAATCCTTTGTAAAAATCATCTGTTGCGATGATTTAGGTATGCCTTCTGGTTTGTAAGGATACCTTATGTTTGCCTGTATCAAAAACAAACTTTACGCGCAGTGGCGACAACCCGAAAACCCCCCCAAATCCTTCCAAATTCCCCCAAAGTCCCCCCAAATCTCCCTAAAACCTTGTATTCCCTCAAATTTTACCCAAAAAATGGCATCTGGCGATGGCGACTGTGGCGGCGGACCAACAGCTGGCGGTGGCGGAGCCGAAGAGACGGTGGTGGCCTGTGTTGGAGGTCCTCCAACAGTGGTGGTGTAATACCCCTCATTTTAGTAATGGCATTTTGGTAATTTTTCCAACTCCCGTATTACAAGTCGGATTATGTTCAGAGAAGTTCATACATTTTGTAAAATGCTCGATCTCTGTAATATTTCCCTGAGTGGAATAAAATACATTCAACGTATTTTCGGGGCTTAGAATATTTGTTCAGATACAAATAAATTTAACCCGGGGTTAAATACCCAAGCCCATATTTTTCCCGGGCAAAAAGACACAGAAATGGCCTCCACTGCGACCACGGTCAGGTCACCGCCATCGCGGAAAAAGGCCGTCTTCAAAAGCTGGAAGCCACTGCCATCGCGGAAAATGTCAAGCCCGACAGCTTTTTCTGCATTCGCCGAACTTCAGACGTCGCGTCGCTGTTGTCGCCCATGGACGTCCCATCTGGTCGGGT
Organism: Rheum nobile; assembly: GCA_027886185.1. NCBI lineage: Eukaryota > Viridiplantae > Streptophyta > Magnoliopsida > Caryophyllales > Polygonaceae > Rheum > Rheum nobile. Next base: position 10,605,028 of record WOAB01000485.1, read on the forward strand.
GATGCACCTCCTTTCTTGGGGGTCTATAAAAGGAGTGGACATGTAGGAGATTTGGAGCACATCAGATCCAATCTCCCTCTCAAATCTCTCTTCCACTCTCGCCGGAAAACGCTTCGTCGTCGCCGGAGCTTCCTTTGGTGGTGGAGGTACCCTCAAGGTGTTCCTTTGGAAGTGCAAGGAGCCCATTAGTCGACTCCCATCCAAACCGAATCCAAACGCGTCGACCCCGGTGAGATTTCCTTCTCGTCGATCGTCGAAGTTCATCGACCGCGATCGCGGTCATGAACACCGTGATCGCGACCATGACAGTGTCGCCAACGCTGCTGCCGCCATCGCCAGGGCTCGCGGGGCATTTGTCCCTGACGACCGCGATAGTGGCAGAGCCACCGCGATCGCGGGTGCCTAGGCACTTCGCGATTGTGGCGTTTGGGCTTTGTCGTCTCGATCGAGACCTTCGTTCCTTCGGTTTCGTTCGTTCCTTTCTCGATTCGTACTATTTATTGTCGAATCTTGTAATACCCCTCATTTTAGTAAAGAGTTTTTTTTGGGTAAGTTTTCCAAACACTCGTATTGTAGTCGAATTATTTTCAGAGAAGTTCAGACTTTCTGTTAAATACTTGATCTCCGTAATAATTCCTTGAGTGGAATAAAATACATTCGACGTATTTTTGGGGTTTAGAATAATTGTTCGGGTACAAATATATTTAACCCGAGGTTAAAACCCATACCATAATTCTTCCCGGTCAAAAGTGGGCTTCCCGGTCAAAGAATGGGCAAAAGGCACAAAAATTGCCTTGACCGCACCCACGGTCATACCCACCGCACCCCGCGATGAGACCCACCGCACTCGCGCCGTGATGATGGCTTCTCTGCTCCGCCAAACTCGTCTGAGCTGCTTGCCGATCTTATCCCCGGTGAGGCGGTGTGAGAGGGGGCCAGCTGGACTCTTTCTGGCTCCTTGATGGCCTATAAAAGGAGGGGGCTAAGAGGAGGAGGCCATTCCACTCTCTCTCTCCCTCAAATCTCTCTTTCTTTCACTGCCATTGTCGCCGGAGTTACAAGTGTCGCCAGAGTTCTTCAAGGTCATCGCCGGAGTTGCCATAGGAGGAGGAGGTGCCCTCAAGGTGGTGGTTAGTGACACAAGGAGTTTGGAAGTCGAAACCAACCCAAGTCGAGCCCCATCGTCTTCCCCGGTGAGTTTTCGATGTCGGCGTCTCGCCTCTGTAGCCTCGCCGCACCCGCGGTCAAGCCGCCGCACCCGCGGTGGGCCTGGGCGTGTGTGGTTGTGGCTTGGGCTTTGTGATCTCGTTTGGGACTTTCGTTCCTTCGATTTCGTTCGTTTTTCTTTAGATTCGTACTATTTATTGTCGAATCTAACTTACGGTTTCGTTATGGGTCATTCCGTAGGAAATCATAATCTGAGTTCTTCCTCGTTTCGGACCCGGAAACCCGTCGTCTCAAGCGTCATTGAGCTTCGTCTAATATAAGGCAAGTGGCGGTTCGCTCTTGCTTATCATTCCATATTTATATTGATTATCAATTGTTTAATTATTAATTAATTTGGGATGAATATTGTTTTCGTCTGGGAACAGTTTTGATAACTGTATGTGATTTAAAAATAGATATTATAATAGGTTGTATATATTGCTAGAAACAACGCTATTATATATATATATAGGATTTAAATATAGATATTATAATATGTTGTATATACTGCTAGAAACAACGCTATTATATCTGTTATTGGCCTCGATGGCTTTGATGTGAATTATTGCTCTTATGTTTTAACTGTTTAGTTAGAACGAGTATTCGTAGGAACACTATGTACCTTGCGAGGTTTAGTGGTTTCTTGATAATGGTGCTAGGATGATTTTCCCTAGTATCTTCGGTCATGACCTTACCCTTACTCAGGGTATGTGCACACAGCTGGTGCCGCCATTTGGGATGTATTCCCTGGGATGTATTCCCATTGATATCTCTTGTGAGGAGATCTGATATCTCTCGTGAAGAGATCTTAAAAGCTTATAACGTAAAATGTTCGTTTTGGAATTAAATAAGATAAGTGCTTTAGTGCACATAATTAATGAACCTTGGGCGAGAAGTACAACGTGGAAACTCGTCTGGGCTTCGATTAGAGTAAGTCCACCTTCCGAATCTGAATTCGCATTATGCGGTGAGGTTGGTCGTGGACCCAAATAGTCAAGTCGCTATTAAACGTTTGCGTGAAACTTTAATGTTCCCAAACACTTGTCATACTTCCGATAAGACTCAATTCGTTGAAGTCTTCTCTTCATATGTTTCCTTAAGACTCATTCTTTCAGAGTTCTTTCTCTTGATCATGCCTTTTCGTATATTTCAATAGGAGTATGGTGGTTGACTATCGTCATTGACTTTTATTCGAGAAGCGATGAGTCTAACCTAATACGACTACTTAGAACCTTTCTATTTTTCCCTTGCATGGTTGCCTGGTGTCATCCGTCTCATACGACACATCAGATAAACAGTAGTTCCGATGAAGGCTAGAAACTAGGGGTGAGCAAACATATCCGATCTGGTCGACCCGATCCGATAACACGCCAATCCGAACCCTAAAAGTCCGTATCCGAAAACATCCGTTTAATTTTTATTTGAATCCGATCTGATCCGGGTGATTTTTCCGGATACTTGGACCGGATACGGATCGGGATATTTTGCTTACCGGATATCCGATAATCCGGTACTATTAGTATATAATATATATGTTTTTATAACTAGTATACAATGTTTAATTAGTTTCGATGATCTCAAAATGGTGCTTGTACATTTTTAAGTAATTAAACCCACTTCAATTCTCCCATACAACATTCCTTATTTTATTCCTTTTAATAAAAAAACAACATTGATTATTATTCTTATAAAATTAAAACCCTAAAACAATAATTCATGTACTAATTGTCGTCTCACTAAACAGAGCAATTTTTTTTTGTCAAGACTGAGTGTTCATCATTGAATTGATTTTTGATTATACAAGTTAAAGTTACAACTTTTATATACTTGACAATTCCTCTTGTTATATAATATATACGATTATGGTTCTCAATTTGAAAAGATTGACAAGTTTAATTGTTTGAAAAAATTACCGGGACTTGCAAATGGTGTTGATGTTTGACATTTTGTTTACACTTTGTGGATTGTTATTGATTGAATTAGAAAAAAATAACATTTTGATTTAATTTTTAATAGGTTTTCTAGTATCGGATAATTTGGATATCCGAGTCAAATATCCGATCCGATCCGGATAATATTGACCGGATATCCGATCCGAAACGGACCGGATACGGATATGAGTTTTGTGATTTTTTTTATCGGATATCCGACATACCAGACCAGACCGGATCGGATATATCCGTTTGCTCACCCCTACTAGAAACGACAATGATGGCAGTTGGAATTTTGAAGAGTTTTACCAGGTTGAGATTCCTTGGCAGGTGATCATTTAGATCAAGACCCTTGTGTCCTTTATTTTAAATACTTCCGCTGTGTTAAACATATTTTATGTCAAGACTACTCTGTATTTCAGTTGTATTTCGGATTATGGATGTAATGCCGAGACAATGATTTTAATCAAAAGTGATGATATTTTGTATTATAACTGTTGTTTTATGATTTATATAAACGGGTTAAGCCTGGGGTGGCTTCGGATGTGAAATCTGAGGTCACTGGCGATAATACCTTTCAAGGATATATATTTGGGGGTGTTACAGATCTGGTATTAGAGCCGATTTTTTTTTAAAACGGGTGGGTTTTAAAACATTTTCTTGGGACGAAATTTTTTGTAAACCGTTTACTCGTTTGAAACTGAGAAATGTTTTCAAAGGCTCTGAATTTCCAAGTAAATTTTTTATTTTGCCGATCTAGTCGTGCCTTCACTTTAGTCTGATATGGAAGCAAACTTCTATATTTAGAAAGACTAACTCTTTTCTCGTCACCCGTAGGTTATGGGTGCATGCTTTTCTCTTCGAAGGGACTCGGAAGAAGCCGAGGTGGCTCTGCCATCTCCATTAAGGCTTGAGTTTACAGTTCCCCTGCGATGCTTCGAAGTAGGAGAATCAAGTAGTCCACCCGAGGAGGTGAAGACTGTACTACCCGAGTCAGTAGTACTAGTGTCCGATAGGGCCAAGGTTCCAGTGGCAGAACCTACAGAGGAGCCAAGGGAGGACACGGAAAATGAAGAGGAGTGGTCAAGATATACAAGAGGGCATTACAACGATGACTTCATGATTGAGATGATAATCGAGGAGGATCCAGAAGAAGAGGATCCTGAAGAAGACCCGGAATAGGATCCGGAAGAAGAGGAGGACCCCGAGGAGGACCTCGAGGGACAGGGCCACAAGTCTGATGGCTTAGAGCGCTTGTTGGTAGGCAGCGAGGACCCGTGAATTGAGTTTATCTATCCAAGTCCGGAGTTGCCGCCTGAGCAAGAGTACTCTCCATTGACTTCGGCCGATTGGGGTACACTTTACGAGGTGGTATTTCCCAGAAGAAGGAATGGTCCATGAATTGCATCTGAGAACTCACAGCCTATTCCTGCTCAGAGAAGGCTAATGTTGAGTCCTGACTCGCGAGAGGCACTTTGCCTAAGTCAGATGTTTTCCCCTAAAGAGCGCCGCCACATGGACAAGGCGGTTGAGCATGCTCGAAGAAGGGCAAGACCAAGCAATGAGCCATGTGCTCCAGGACCGAGCAGGGTGAGAAGTCTTTCACCAGACTCCGATGGTAAACCCCGTTCGAAGAAGCCATGTATGAGGAGTGGCGATTGCAGGAAATGTTTTAGGGCGCCATGATTGGGCCAGTACTGATTAGCAGTTCCCTTTGTAGTATTTCAATGATTGTTTTGTTAAGAACCTAAGTCTCCGGGCAATTTTGTTTTGACGCTCGGGAGATCCCTTTTGTAAAACGTATTAGCTCAGTTGAGCTTATCAATGAAAATTACCAAGTTTGATCTATTCTGAGTTGATTTTTATTACGTTAAATATATTGAATGATATTAATGTAATAAAATACTTGGAATTTGATCGGTAAATAGATGGTGAACACAAGGAACACCATTCGTACTGGTGCTGGGCCAAGCAATGACCCCAGACCAAACGTGAGGAATGTCGCAAACCCTGTGGAGGAACACGAGTCTGTTTCCAACAACAATCCTGGATGCAGTGACCAAGCTCAGGTCAACGCTCCAGTGGTATTTGATGCCACAGCAATAGAGGCAATTCGGGGGATTGTAATGCAAGCATTCACCGACATCATGCGACCAATTGCGCCTCAGGCACAGGCTGTGCCAATTCCTCCAGCGGTTCCTAGATTTGAGGAGCCAGTTGTCCATGCGCCGCAAGAAGAAGCAGTCAGGAGTAGAGGCGACTATGGCCGAGCACTGAAGGCCATAAGCTCTATGAGGCTCGACTGATATGATGGGAAGGGAGAGCCAGTCAGGGTGGCACATTGGTTCTCGCACATGGAGCGACTATTCCGCAATGTTGAGTGTACTGAAGCAGAGAAGGTGCACATTGCATCCCTTCAGCTGAAGGAAGTAGCCAGTGAATGGTGGGAAGGTACATGTTTGGCTGATCACGCAAGTTTGAATTGGGGAATATTTAAAGCCAAGATGACTGATCGTTTCTTTTCCCGAGCTATGAGGGAAGAGAAACACAAGGAGTTTCTATATCCAAGGACGGATGGTTTGAGAGTGACTGAGCTTGCGACCAAGTTCAATCATCTATTACAGTATGCTGGGCCGGAGGTGTCCAATGAGGAGCAAAAGATCTGGCATTTCCACGAGTGGATGAACCCAGATATTAAGCCACTAATGATACGTCATGGATGCTCTACTCTGGAGCAGTACGTGGACGCTGCCTATAATTTGGAAGTGACTCTGGAGGAGTCAACAAAGACCGAAGTCGCTAGAGGTCAATGCAGGGCCAGTCTCAGGCGAGTGGATTCAAGCGTCCCGCTTCACCGTCTAATTTTGCCAAGTCTGGCAGAGCAAAAACGGATATGACTCATGGAGGGTCTACACGTCAATCGGGTCAGGAAAAGAGTCCGATCCAATGCTATAACTGTGATACACACAGACACAACAGTAATGAGTGTCCGAAGGATAAGAAGACGTGTTTTGGCTGCAAAAAGGTGGGAAATTTGCAGAAGTTCTGTCCACATCAAAGGCAGAAAGGAGCTGAGTCGCAGCAAGGGTCAGTTAATCAGAATAATCGACCTAAGTTCAGACCAATGGAAGCTCCTAGTCCTTCAATGCAGACGTCTGCACAGAATAAGGGGAAAGCCCCAACTGCTTCTGGAAGTCAAGGTCAACGCTTTTACGAGATGCGTGAGGCGGATGGACCTAATGCTCCAATTGCTCAAGGTATTGTATACCTTCATTCTACTTCTGTATGTATGTTATTTGGTTCGGGTGCTACCCATTCTTTTATTTCGGAAAGTTGTGTCAGTAAGTTAGGGTTAGTATGCAACGAGGTTTGTGAACCTTTCGTTGTAAATCTTCCTAATGATGAACATTTGGTTAGAACCAAGCGTCTGCCAGAATTTCCGATTACCATCCAGGGTAAGAAGTTCGAAGCAAATTTGATCTGTATAGCCATGGCTCCATACGACATTATTCTCGGTATGGATTGGCTGACGCGTCATGGGGCGGTAATCGATTTTAGCTCAAGGACTGTGACGGTGTCATCTGGGGGCCAGTATGTATGCAAGTTTAAGGGTCGGAATGACGCTGATAACAACAGGCTTATCAATGCGATGGCTGCGTTTAAGCTACTTCGACAAGGTTGTGTCGGGTACTTGTGCTATCTGGACGAGCCCAAGAAAGATGAACCTTCAATTCCTGATATTCCGGTTATTTGTGAATTTTCGGATGTCTTTCCGGAGGAGATTCTTGATTTACCCCCGCATCGTGACGTAGAATTTACTATTGATCTCGAGCCTGGTACTGCGCCAATCTCTAAGGCAACGTACCGGATGGCTCCTCTCGAGATGCAAGAGTTGAAGAAGCAACTCGAAGATCTTCTTGAGAAGGGTTATATAAGGCCGAGTGCATCGCCTTGGGGTGCTCCGGTCTTGTTCGTCAAGAAGAAGGATGGATAGTTTCGACTTTGTATCGACTATCGTGAGTTGAATAAGGTCACAATCAAGAATAAGTATCCGTTGCTGAGGATTGATGATCTGTTGGATCAACTGCAGGGAGCAAAGGTATTTTCCAAAATCGATCTGAGGTCTGGTTACCATCAGCTCAGGATTCGTGAGGAGGATATTCCGAGGACTGCGTTCCGGAAGAGATATGGTCACTACGAGTTCGTAGTCATGCCATTTGGACTTACTAATGCTCCAACGGTCTTTATGGATCTCATGCATCGATGTTTTCACCAGTGCTTGGATAAGTTCGTGGTGGTCTTCATCGACGGCATTTTGATCTATTCCCCGAGCGTGGAAGCTCATGAGGAACATCTTCGGATTACCTTGTCAGTCCTTAGACAAAATGAGTTGTACGCAAAGTTGTCTAAGTGTGACTTTTGGATCAAGGAAGTGGCTTTATTAGGCCATGTAATTAATGAGAATAGGGTTATGGTTGATCCCCAAAAGATTGAAGCAATAGCCAATTGGAAGTGGCCTCAGAATGTGAAGGAGGTGCGCAGTTTTCTAAGACTCGCTGGTTATTATAGACGGTTCATAGAGGGATTCTCTAAGATCGCTCTACCTATGACCGGTCTGCTCCGTAAAGTCCATAAGAAGTTTGTCTGGGATGACAAGTGCGAGGCCAGTTTTTAGATGTTGAAGCAATGTCTGACCTCCGCACCAGTGTTAGCGCTACCAGAAGGGAATGCTGGTTATGTGGTCTATAGTGATGCTTCGAAGAGTGGTTTGGGATGTGTGCTGATGCAAAGAGGCAAGGTTATTGCATACGCATCCTGAAAATTGAAGACTTATAAGGCAAACTATCTGACGCATGATCTGGAACTAGCAGCCGTTGTTTTTGCACTGAAGATTTGGAGGCACTATCTCTATGGTGTAAGGTGTCAAGTCTTCACCAATCACAAGAGTCTCAAATATATATTCGATCAGAAGGAGCTAAATATGAGACAACGTCGCTGGTTAGAGCTGCTCAAAGACTACGACATCGAATTGTTGTATCATCCGAGCAAGGCTAATGTAGTAGCCGATGCATTGAGGGATTTTCTAAGATCGCTCTACCTATGACCGGTCTGCTCCGCAAAGTCCACAAGAAGTTTGTCTGGGATGACAAGTGCGAGGCTAATTTTCAGAAGTTGAAACAGTGTCTGACCTCCATACCAGTGTTAGCGCTACCGGAAGGAAATGATGGTTATGTGGTCTATAGTGATGTTTCGAAGAGTGGGTTAGGATGTGTATTGATGCAGAAAGGCAAAGTTATTGCATACGCATCCCGACAGTTGAAGACTTATGAGGCAAACTATCCGACGCATGATCTGGAATTAACAGCTGTAGTTTTTGCGCTGAAGATTTGGAGACACTATCTCTATGGTGTGAGATGCCAAGTCTTCACCGATCATAAGAGTCTCAAGTACGTGTTCACTCAGAAGGAGTTGAATATGAGACAACGTCGCTGGTTAGAGCTACTCAAAGACTACGACATCGAGTTGCTGTATCATCCGGGCAAGGCTAATGTAGTAGCTGATGCATTGAGCCGGAAGACACCGCACGAGACTGTAGTGTCTCTACTTACTGCTCAGACCAAGCTGAACCAAGGGCTGTGCGAGATTGAAGTCTTGTACGATCAACATCGAGGATACCTAAGTATGCTTGAGATTCAGGCTACGCTACTTGATCAAATCAGGGAGAAGCAGGTTGATGATGTAGTCATGGTAAAGCTAAGCAGTGAAGTAATGGACGGAAAAGCTCCCGGATTCGTGATTCAGGAAGATGGATCACTCTGGTTTCAGGACCGGATCTGTGTACCTGACGTAGATGGTCTTTGCCAGTTGGTGATGAAGGAGGCCCATTCGTCAGCTTATTCTGTACATCCAGGCTCTAGCAAGATGTATAAGGACCTCAGGAAGAAGTTTTGGTGGCCCAACATGAAGTGGGATGTAGCAGAGTTTGTGGCAAAATGCTTGACTTGTCAAAAGGTCAAGATAGAACACCGTAGACCTGGTGGTGAGTTGCTACCTCTTCCAGTGCCAGAATGGAAATGGGAGGATATTGCTATGGATTTCGTCACAAGGCTACCAAAGACTCAAAGTCAAAAGGATGCTATATGGGTAATCATTGACATGCTCATGAAGAGTGCTCACTTCGTGGCTATCAAGTCAACATGGGGAACCCAGAAGCTATCTGAAGTGTTTTTACACGAGATTGTCCGTTTGCATGGTACTCCAAAGACCATTGTATCGGATCGTGATGGCCGATTCATGTCAAGATTCTGGAAAGAACTACATAAGGCCATGGGAACCGAGTTGAGATTCAACAATGCGTTTCATCCTCAGACGGATGGACAGTCTGAGAGGACCATCCAGACCTTGGAAGATATGTTAAGGGCTTGTACACTCGATCGTCCGACTAGCTGGGAGAATAGCCTGAATCTGATTGAGTTCACGTACAACAACAGTTGGCATGCTACCATTAAGATGGCTCCATTCGAGGCTTTGTACGGTCGAAGGTGCATATCTCCGATTTGTTGGGATGAAAATGCCGACAAGGTTCTGCTCGGACTGGAGTTAGTCGAAAGGACTGCCTCAGACATTGCTTTGATAAGACAAAGGATGTTGACCGCTCAGAGTCGACAAAAGTCTTATGCAGATCTGAAGCGCAGAAATGTTGAGTTTGAGGTTGGTGACAAAGTGTTCGTTAGAGTATCGCCATCAAAGGGTGTGTTTAGATTTGGCAAGCGTGGGAAGCTTAACCCTTGCTACGTGGGACCGTTTGAGATCCTTGATAGAGTGGGGTCTCTAGCGTATCGTTTGGCATTGACGCCATCAGCACATCCAGTGCATAACGTGTTCCACGTATCTTTGTTGAGGAAGTACGTGCCAGGTCAGTCTCATGTGCTGAGTTATGACGACATCGAGATTCAGACAAATGGTACCTACGAAGAGATACCGGTGCATATTCTCGAACGTCGTGAGAAGCAGTTACGGAACAAGGTGATACCATTGGTACGTATTTTGTGGTCCAAGTCAGGAACTGAAGAAGTTACTTGGGAAACCTGGGAAATGGAGGCGGATATGCTTAGACGTTTTCCCGAGCTATTTTCGGCCTAGTTTCGGGGTCGAAACCTTTTAAGGGGGTAGAGTTGTAACACCTCGCTTTTCTTTGGTTTATTCGGCCAAGTTTCAGGGTCGAAACTTTTTGTAAGGGGGAGGTGATGTAATACCCCTCATTTTAGTAAAGAGTTTTTTTTGGTAAGTTTTCCAAACACTCGTATTGTAGTCGCATTATTTTCAGAGAAGTTCAAACTTTCTGTTAAATACTTGATCTCCGTAATAATTCCTTGAGTGTAATAAAATACATTCGACGTATTTTTGGGGTTTAGAATAATTGTTCGGGTACGAATATATTTAACCCGGGGTTAAAACCCATACCATAATTCTTCCCGGTCAAAAGTGGGCTTCCCGGTCAAAGAATGGGCAAAAGGCACAAAAATTGCCTTGATCGCACCCGCGGTCATACCCACCGCACCCCGCGGCCAGGAACTGGTCGCCACCGCACCCCGCGGTGAGACCCGCCGCACCCACGCCGTGATGATGGCTTCTCTGCTCCGCCGAACTCGTTTGAGCTGCTTGCCGATCTTGTCCCCGGTGAGGCGGTGGGAGAGGGGGCCAGCTGGACTCTTTCTGGCTCCTTGATGGCCTATAAAAGGAGGGGGCTAAGAGGAGGAGGCCATTCCACTCTCTCTCTCCCTCAAATCTCTCTTTCTTTCACTGCCATTGTCGCCGGAGTTGCAAGCGTCGCCGGAGTTCTTCAAGGTCGTCGCCAGAGTTGCCATAGGAGGAGGAGGTGCCCTCAAGGTGGTGGTTAGTGACACAAGGAGTTTGGAAGTCGAAACCAACCCAAGTCGAGCCCCATCGTCTTCCCCGGTGAGTTTTCGATGTCGGCGTCTCGCCTATGTAGCCTCGCCGCACCCGCGGTCAAGCCGCCGCACCCGCGGTGGGCCTGGGCGTGTGATCTCGTTTGGGACTTTTGTTCCTTCGATTTCGTTCGTTTTTCTTTAGATTCGTACTATTTATTGTCGAATCTAACTTAGGGTTTCGTTATGGGTCATTCCGTAGGAAATCATAATCTGAGTTCTTCCTCGTTTCGGACCCGGAAACCCGTTGTCTCAAGCTTCGTTGAGCTTCGTCTAATCTAAGGCAAGTGGCGGTTCGCTCTTGCTTATCATTTCATATTTATATTGATTATCAATTGTTTAATTGTTAATTAATTTGGGATGAATATTGTTTTCGTCTGGGAACAGTTTTGATAACTGCATGTGATTTAAAAAGAGATATTATAATAGGTTGTATATATTGCTAGAAACAACGCTATTATATATATATATATGATTGAAATACAGATATTATAATATGTTGTATATACTGCTAGAAACAACTCTATTATATCTGTTATTGGCCTCGATGGCTTTGATGTGAATTATTGCTCTTATGTTTTAACTGTTTAGTTAGAACGAGTATTCGTAGGAACACTATGTACCTTACGAGGTTTAGTGGTTTCTTGATAATGGTGCTAGGATGATTTTCCCTAGTATCTTCGGTCATGACCTTACCCTTACTCAGGGTATGTGCACACAGCTGGTGCCGCCATTTGGGATGTATTCCCTGGGATGTATTCCCTTTGATATCTCTTGTGAGGAGATCCGATATCTCTTGTGAGAAGATCCGATATCTCTCGTGAAGAGATCTTAAAAGCTTATAACGTAAAATGTACGTTTTGGAATTAAATAAGATAAGTGCTTTAGTGCACATAATTAATGAACCTTGGGCGAGAAGTACAACGTGAAAACTCGTCTGGGCTTCGATTAGAGTAAGTCCATCTTCCGAATCTAAATTCGCATTATGCAATGAGGTTGGTCGTTGACCCAAATAGTCAAGTCGCTTTTAAACGTTTGCGTGAAACTTTAATGTTCCCAAACACTTGTCATACTTCCGATAAGACTCAATTCGTTGGAGTCTTCTCTTCATATGTTTCCTTAAGACTCATTCTTTCAGAGTTCTTTCTCTTGATCATGCCTTTTTTGTATATTTCAGTAGGAGTATGGTGGTTGACTATCGTCATCGACTTTTATTCGAGAAGCGATGAGTCTAACCTAACACGACTACTTAGAACCTTTCTGTTTTTCCCTTGCATGGTTGGCTGGTGTCATCCGTCTCATATGGCACATCAGATAAACTGCAGTTTCGATGAAGGCCAGAAACGACAATGATGGCAGTTGGAATTTTGAAGAGTTTTACCAGGTTGAGATTCCTTGGCGGGTTATCGTTTAGATCAAGACCCTTGTGTCCTTTATTTTAAAGACTTCCGCTGTGTTAAACATATTTTATGTCAAGACTACTCTGTATTTCAGTTGTATTTGGGATTATGGATGTAATGCCGAGACAATGATTTTAATCAAAAGTTATGATATTTTGTATTATAACTGTTGTTTTATGATTTATATAAACGGGTTAAGCTTAGGGTGGCTTCGGATGTGAAATCTGAGGTCACTGGCGGTAATACCTTTCAAGGATATATATTTGGGGGTGTTACAAATCTAACTTAGGATTTCATTATGGGTCGTTCCGTAGGGATCTGTAATATGAGTTATGTCCTCGTTTCGGACCCGGAAACCCGTTGTCTTTGAGCTTCGTTGAGCTTCGTCTAATCTAAGGCAAGTGGCGGTTCACTCTTGCTTATCATTCCATATTTATATTAATTATCAATTATGTTTAATTCTTAATTAATTTGGGATGAATGTTGTTTTCATCTGGGAACAGTTTTGATAACTGTATGTGATTTAAAATGGAATATTATAATAGGTTGTATATACTGCTAGAAACAACGCTATTATATATATATATGATTAAAATACATATATTATAATAGGTTGTATATATTTCTAGAAACAACGCTATTATATCTGTTTTTGCCTCGATGGCATTGATGTGAACTATTGTGTGTTTTAACTATTTAGTTAGAACGAGTATTCGTAAGAACGCTATGTATCTTGCGAGATCTAGTTGTTTCTTTATAACTAGTGCTAGAAGGATTTTCCCTAGTACTCTTCGATCATGACCTTACCCTTACTCAGGGTTTTGTGCACACAGCTGGTGCCGCCATTCAGGATTTATTCCCTCTGATATCTCTTGTGAGGAGATCTTGATATCTCTTGTGTGTAGATCTTAAAAGCTTATAACGTAATTGTACGTTTTGGAATTAAATAAGATAAGTGCCGTTATACACATAATTAATATACCCTCAGGCGAGTAGTGCAGCTAGGAAGTAGTGCAGCTAGGAAAACTCGTCTAGACTTTGGTCAGAGTAAAGTTCTCTTTCCAATCTGAATTCGCATTGTGCGGTGAGGTTGGTCGTGAACTGAAACACCAAGTCATTTTAAAACGCTTGTGTGAAATTAATGTTATCGAGCACTTGTCATACTTTCCGATAAGACTCAATTCGTTGGAGTCTTCTCTTAATATGTTTCCGTAAGACTCAATCTTTCAGAGTCTTCTCTTGATCATTCTGTTTCGTATGATTCTGTAGAAGTATTGAGGTTTACTATCGTCATCAACTTTCATTCGAGAAGCGATGGGTGTAACCTAATACGACTACTTAGAACCTTTCTGTTTTACCCTTGCATAGTCTTTCATTAGACTAACCAACCGGTTAATTTTCCTTGCATGGTTGGCTGGTGTCATCCGTCTCATACGACACATCAGATAAACTTCCGATCTATGAAGGCTAGAAACGACGATGAAGGCATATGGAATTTTGAAGAGTTTATCAAGGTTGAGATCCTTGGCGGGTGATCGTTTCGATCAAGACCCTTGTGTTATATATTTAAAAGACTTCCGCTGTATTAAACATGTTTTGTATTAAGACTACTCTGTATTTCCGATATATTTGGATTATGAATGTAACTCCAAGACTTTGATTTAATACGAAAAGTTATGATATTTCGTATTATGAATGTTGTTCTATGTTTTGTATAAACTGGTTAAGCCTTGGGTGGCTTCGGATGTGGAATCCGAGGTCACTGGCGGTAACGCTTTCAAGGATATATTTGGGGGTGTTACAGGTGGCGGTGGCCGGTGGTGGTGTTCAGCCGGGAGTCGGAGCGGAGGACGCTGGCGGTCGCGGTCGAGGTCGCGGTCTTCAGACCGATGGCGCTCGTACTCGTGGCACGGCCACTTCGGTTTCAGACGATACTCCCGTCGGTAACAAAATCAATTTTGTATAATTATTTCGGTTCAAATGATAATTTCCGTTTCGATTAAATAGCGAATAAATATGAAATGTTTAGATTAGATTATACAGTGAATTTGGATATGCATGAATTGTTTAGATTAAATTGAAGTAGATATTTAATCAAAAATTCTGATTAGATTGAATCAATGCATCAAATTTTTTAGATTACGAATTTATGCAATAATAGTATATTCTTGTTGTAATTCTAAAATATTGTATCAAATAATTAACGGAAACTGAAAATGTTTAGAAAATTAAAAAAATAGGAATTCTTATAATAAATTAGAAATTAGAACTAAATATATAAAAATAGAAATGAATTAATAACGTTTATATTATATTAGATATATAAAAATAGAAATGAAATAGTATATTCATCTTGTAATTGTAGTATTTTTAAGTTTTATAAATATTTAAATATGTACTAATTATTAAAACAATTCGTAATTTTTTATTTATTTTTTGAACATTTTCAATTTTTAGTTCAAAATTTCCTTTTAAAAATTTAACATTTAATAAATATTAAAATAATTATGTTTTTAAATACAATATCAAAAAAGCGTAGTTTTATTTAACTAAACAATTGTTTAATTGTAATTGTTTAAATAAGTAACAATTATAGTAGAAAAATAAACAATTAAACTTTAATTGGAAAAATGAAATAATTGTTTATTTTAATATTTAATATATCATTTTTTAAATATCCAAAAACTCTAAATTAAATAAATAATTTATTTTTTCAAAATTCTTAAAAAAGGCGATACAACAATTGTTGCATTCAGTGCGACAGCCGTACAGAGGGTCCCATCGGCTAGGACAACGGCGGGTCACAGGATCGGCCCGACGGGGCGACACAGGTGCGGCGGATTTGGGTCCGTGACTGGATGCTGCTCAGGAGGGCGGCACGGGAGATGATGCATCTTGGTCGGATCTCGGGGACGACAGCTGCAACGCGTCCATGCCCGCCGCCGACGCCGCCGACGAGTAGGGCCTGATAGCGGCTTTGGAGCGGGATTACGTTGAGGGCAGCGAAGCCCCTGACGTTTCGACGACCGAGGATTTAGGGAGGGACGATACGCCTACCTCCCTTGTTCAAGATACAGTGGGACCCATTCTCGAGGCAGCGGGACCCCTACCCGAGCCAGCGGCCCCCCTCCTCCCGTGCCAGTTGTGGCTCCCGAGAGGGATGAGCCGGAGGAGGCATGGATGCTAGGAGGTCCCTGGTCGCACAGTCTTCTGGTGTCATACCCGACACACGTGGCTGGCATTATTTGGACGCATATGGAGCGACTTACACACAACCCTCCCCTGTCCCCCGTGCATCCCGATCCAGTACTATTTTTTATCAAATATTTAAGAAATAAAAAGATTTAATAAATATTTGTAGTTTTCATTTGTAGTTTATTTTATTGGGTTTCAGTTGAGGAAGATACTGAAGCCGTACACCCGCCACCCGCATTTCTCCACGATCCACCGGTTTTAGAGGTAGGATCCGAATTCGTGGTAGCCGCTGGTGCAACGGAGCGGCATCACATTTCTGGGGTCCATGGAGTTCGTCAGATGGACCCCGTGCTGATATCGGCGTTCGTGGAGCGGTGGCATCCAAAGACGAACTCCTTCCATTTTCCGTGGGGGGAGATCACGATCACACTCCACGACGTCTTCCGCATTTTGGAGATCCCCATTGGGATGGCGATGGTATGTGATATGCCCGATGCTGAGCTATTTGTCGCTGCATCGGAGATGCTTGGGGTCGATGTAGCTGTCGTCTCACAGATGGCATCAAGTAATAATTTCTATGCCTATTTATTATTTATTTAATATTTTAATTAAAATGTTATTAATAAACTTACTTGGTTTTATTTCTTTTTTCAACTGGCGGCTTTGCGATCAACACAACGTTGAAGAATCGTTGTACCTTATTATGTCAAGCGGCTTAGAGGTGATATATCTGTAGTTTTATTAATATTAGGGTTTTTAATTAATTTTTTATACATTTTATAATTAAATTAATGTTACTAATTTCAGGGACGAGAGTCATATTGCTACGATGTAGTTGCTCATGCTGTTGGGCAGTAGCGTCTTCACAGACAAGTTGGGGCAGAAGGTGAAGGCGAAGTATATGTCGCTCCTACTCGACCACGACTGCACCAGCCATTATGCCTGGGGTGTTGGTGTCCTGGCCAACCTGTACCGGAATTTAGGTCATGCATCGTGGGCCCATGCACATGGATTGGCTGGATGTCCGCTGCTTCCGAGGGTAATAATTTAATTTTTCGGGTTTTACGATTTATAAGTATAAGTGCTAACAATTATATGATTTTTTGCAGACATGGATCTGGTCCTACTTTCATGCCTTCCGGGATCACGCGTCACCCGACCTGGAGCACATGGTGGATACACGGGCGGCAGCCCGTGACGGGAGGAAGGCTCCTCAAGGCAGTGACTCAGATCTCCTTATCTCCATGCGTCGGGTTCTCGACGCCATGAAGTTTTCAGAGGTAATCCCAAAGCGTTACGTTCGAATTTCGGGTCTTTTGATTATTTTTTTGTCTTCTGACTCTGTTTTTATTTTATTTCAGGTGCGGTGGCAACCCTGGGGCAAGTTAAACTTCAGTGATCCGAGGTACGCTTCGTCGCTATATCGAGGCGTCATCGAGTGTTTTGACGTCCGAGAGTCATACCTGCCCGACCGTTGCCTCCGCCAGTTCGGGTACAGGCAGTGCATCCCGCATGCGCCACCAGAGCCGAATAGAGTTGTCCGACATGTGGCCCTGCGGTCGTATATAGTGGAGTACGGGGATGAGCACTGTCTGTGGGATGCGGACCCGAGGCCGCTGATCGAGCTGCATGATCTTATCACGTCCACCTTCGCGTGGGATTGTGACGAGGCATACCTCGATTGGTTTCACCGGGTGTCTCGTCCATATATGGATTTCCGGTCCGCCAGACAAGACCCCAATGCAGTAGATCCTGTCCATCCACCTCTACCAGCTTCCGCTATCACGATCTGTAATTTTCTTATGTTTACGGTAATTTATTTATGTTTATCTTCTAATGTTTTTTTTAATACAACGCTCACAGCTTGTGGCCGGCGAGATGACTGCTTATCTGGCCTAGTACGACGATACGCCTCCCCGTCTTACAAATCGGATGATCCGTTGGATCGAGTATCTGATGGGTGACGTGACGCCTTCGGCCTCTCCCATTCCACGTGCATCCCAGATATTCCGCGGCTCGGTTCACGAGGAGGGATCTGGCAGCGGGCGGCAGCTAGACGAGGACTAGTTACGTTACGATATGTATATTACCTAAACTGTTACGTTACAAATATTTGAACAATATGGTATTTGTGGATGTTTATGGATTTGATTTTCAAAAATATAGTATATAATCCAAAAAGGCAATATCTATAAGTATAGTATATAAGTATAACGAAAAACTATAGTATATAAGTATATAATATATGTATATTTATAAGTATAGTATATAAGTATAACGAAAAACTATAGTATATAAGTATATAATATACGTATATTTATAAGATATAAAGGAAAATTATATTATATAAGTATATAATATATGTATAAATAATATAAGTATATAACATATCAGTATAACGAAAAACTATAGTATATATAAGATATAATATAAGTATGACAACAAAAGATATAAAGAAAAACTATAGTATATAAGTATATAATATAAGATATAATGAAAATTATAGTATATAAGTATATAATATAAGTATGACTACATAAGATATAAAAGGACAAAAATGTCTCATATATATAAGTATATTTATATGTCTCATATAAATATACTTATATATTATAGTTTTTCTTTATTACGATAATTGTCAGAAACTTTTATTTTGTGGCAAAAATGTCATCCACAACTTTTCATAATTTAAGATAAATGCCCTCCATAACTTTTGTTTTGTGGCAAAAATGCCCTCCACAATATTTCATAAATTATGATAATTGTTCGGAACTTTTGTTTTGTGGCAAAAATGCCCTCCACAACTTTTCATAAATTAAGATAATTGCCCAAAACTTTTGTTTTGTGGCAAAAATGCCCTCTACAACTTTTCATAAATTATGATAATTGCCCAGAACTTTTATTTTGTGGCATAAATGCCTTCTAAAACTTTTCATAAATTACGATAATTGCCCAGAACTTTTGTTTCGTGGCAAAAATGCCCTCCACAACTTTTTAGAAATTACGATAATTGCCTAGAACTTTTGTTTTGTGGCATAAATGCCTTTTACAACTTTTCATAAATTAAGATAATTGCCCGAAACTTTTGTTTTGTGGCAAAAATGCCCTCCACAACTTTTCATATATTTGGAAAAATGCTAGAATATTACAATGCTAACCTGCTAGAATATTACAATGATAGCGTATTACAATCCCTAAATATAAATCACTACACTGAAGGATTGGGTGGACGATTACATCTCGTGCGATAATCCCAAAACATTTGAAACCTCGAGTGAAACTTGACATCCCAGCCATCTACACTTCGGTCTTTGAAACGACGCCAAGCATACAGAGGAGGGGGTATTGGAGAATCATCCTTGAGCCACATCTACATACAAACACAAACTTGAACCCTTTGCGCATACACTCGTATAGTTTAGTAAGTTATTTAGAAATAGTAAGTTTTACCGGTATGAAGTGGTTCCGGTTTCCTACGTGGGCCATCGTCAATATCTTTGTTGGAGGGCCGAGGCTTGTATCAGACGCCTTCATTGGTAGGCACAAGCAGGGACCATCCTAGGCTAAGAAGACTAGCGCAACTTGATATGCCGTGGTAAACACCAAACCAATTAGAGGCATGTCGAGCCAATATTGCGAGGAGCAAGGACTTATGACATAGTTAACCCGGAATATAAGATCTTCGTATCTCATTCCCGGTTGTAGTCAAGGAAGTATTTCCCTGTATACATCCCTGTTGTCCAACCACTCTGCTGCCAGATGCATTCGAACCATAGGGCAATCATGCTCTTTGTACCCTAACAGTACAACTAGTGACCGATATCCACAATGCCCGCCTGGAATTACATCTCTAGCCTCTTTAATGTATGGGAACCAGAAGTAATCTACATTCTTAACCCCGAAGTTCACCCCCATATAAATAATGGGTTGTTCAGGGAACTGCGATCCAAACCCTTCACATTGACCACCAATGTCCGGCGAAACTCTACTTTTATCCTTTTTAGGACGGCCACGGCCCCTACCTTGGCTACCTTGGGTCCCATTCTCATTCTCCTTCTCCTTCTTTGTCTCCTTCTCCTTCTCATACTCCTCTAACTTGGCCCTTCTGTGCTCAAACAAGCTCGGCTCCCTATTGGTGGAATACTTTGTGGAACACTTCAGACTTCCTTTGGCAACGATACTCGTCGGCTCCAACATCAAAGATTCACGCGGATGCTCCAAGTCATAGAACAACTGAGTGACTTGCGATAACGTGGATTTATCAAGGATCCCATCTTTCTCCTTCTTGTACAATTTCTCAAGTCTCAACTGTGGAATAGACATTGCTGCATGCTCCTCAATGGTGTTGTCACGATAAATCTTATCTGATGACATCAAGTTTTGTGGCAAAAATGCCCTCCACAACTTTTCATATTTTTGAAAAAATGCTAGAATATTACAATGCTAACCTGCTAGAATATTACAATGATAGTGTATTACAATCCCTAAATGTAAATCACTACACTGAAGGATCGGGTGGACGGTTACATCTCGTGCGATAATCCCGAAACATTTGAAACCTCGAGTGAAACTTAACATCCCAGCCATCTACACTTCGGTCTTTGAAACGACGCCAAGCATATAGAGGAGGGGGTATTGGACAATCATCCTTGAGCCACAACTACATACAAACACAAACTTGAACCCTTTGCGCATACACTCGTATAGTTTAGTAAGTTATTTAGAAATAGTAAGTTTTACCGGTATGAAGTGGTTCCGGTTTCCTGCGTGGGCCATTGTCAATATCTTTTTTGGAGGGCCGAGGCTTGTATCAGACGCCTTCATTGGTAGGCACAAGCAGGGACCATCCCAGGCTAAGAAGACTAGCGCAACTTGATACGCCGTGGTAAACACCAAACCAATTAGAGGCATGTCGAGCCAATATTGCGAGGAGCAAGGACTTATGACATAGTTAACCCGGAATATAAGATCTTCATATCTCATTCCCGGTTGTAGTCAAGGAAGTATTTCCCTGTATACATTCCTGTTGTCCAACAACTCTGCCGCCAGATGCATTCGAACCATAGGGAAATCATGCTCTTTGTACCCTAACAGTACAGCTAGTGACCGATATCCACAATGCCCGCCCAGAATTACATCTATCGCCTCTTTAATGTATGGGAACCAGAAGTAATCTACATTCTTAACCCCGAAGTTCACCCCCATATAAATAATGGGTTGTTCAGGGAACTGCGATCCAAACCCTTCACATTGACCACCAATGTCCGGCGAAACTCTACTTTTATCCTTTTTAGGACGGCCACGACCCCTACCTTGGCTACCTTGGGTCCTATTCTCATTCTCATTCTCATTCTCCTTCTCCTTCTTTATCTCCTTCTCCTTCTCATACTCCTCTAACTTGGCCCTTCTGTGCTCAAACAAGCTTGGCTCCCTATTGGTGGAATACTTTGTGGAACCCTTCAGACTTCCTTTGGCAATGATACTCGTCGGCTACAACAGCGAAGACTCACGCGGATGCTCCAAGTCATAGAACAACTCAGTGACTTGCGATAACGTGGATTTATCAAGGATCCCATCTGATGGAAATCAAGGATCGAGAATGACGCGGTGCAAGGAAAGGCTCGAAACATCTTCAAGCAATCGTCAACCCAAAACCCAGAAAACAGGCCTGACTTCAACTGGCTCGTTCTCGCTTGTCTGAGATCGGAATGAGTGATTCCAAAGCCCAGAGTTAGATCTTTAAGTCTAGTTTTTTCCCTAAAAAGTTTAGAATTTTCTAGGTAGGGAATAAAAAGATACGCCGGTTCTACTGAGATACTGTCGAAAGTTCCGGGAAGGAAATCTGCGTTGGTGCGAGTGGAGTTTGGGATGGCTCGTAATGGGGATGGACTTGAGGATGGATGAGATGGATTGGTAGAGGGATAAGCACCTAACACTCTTGTGGATATGACTCACCACTCAAGTTTAGGAGAGATCGAGATTCAAGAGATATGACTCACTCTTGGAACAAGATCGATTTGTTCGATATTACACACGAACACACTCGATATAACTCACGAGCAGACAAGAGAAATTCTCTCACAAAGCACTCAGTTTAACGCTTCTTTTTTAATCCAAATTAACGTCCTTACAATAGTAGAACAAAGCCATATATATAGGAAAACAAAAACAAAGAAAACAATCTCTTCGTTAGCTCGACAATTAAGATGGCTGTTTTGGTAGACTCTTCAATTGGATCGGATTCAATGTTGAAGAAGTCAAGAGTCTCCTCGTTATTAGGTTCATCAGATTTATAAGAAAAATGGCTTAATTTCGTCCAATTAATGCTTCCCCCTTGGCCTCCCTTGCATTGAGTGTGAACTTTTGGGCTCTTCTGCTGAACTGTCGTAAAGACAATGATTTATGGGTTTCTTTGCCGGGAATTTGAGGAAGACCTTAACATGATAGTTGTAGATATTTTCCTTATCTTTCCAATTACTTCTCATAGGCCTCCATTGGACTTTCGTAGCTCCGGATATGGCCAGAATACTGAGTAGGTGTCGACGAGACAGATTCTTCGATTTTGACACCTTCCAAGTTTCGAACCATTTCTTCGGGATAAGTTTTTGACCTTCTTCAAAAATGATGGTTCCCATAGTCACATCATCCTCTCCTCCTTTAAGAGGATTAGTCCTCGAATCCAAATGATAAAGAAAATATTTCTTATTAAGAGGTACGAGAGATGAGATGTCTCCCCTTTCCTCCATGGCACGGGTAGTCTTGACAAGTGATTCTGGGATAGTGGACTCGACCTCCTCTTCTTTCGGTTGTTGCACCTCCTCTCGCATTGGTTGTGGCTTCTCCTCCACAACTCTCGGAGTTGGCTTATCATCAAGAACTTGCTTTTCAACAACAATGCCAATGGAAGATTCACACACTTCTTCCTTAGGCGATTCATCTCCTTTGAGTTGTACTTTCTATTGTGAAATATATTGGCGGATCATCTCCTCAACGTTCGTCCAAGGGTCGGGGTGATACATGACTCCTTTCGAAACCTCCTTGTGTGGCTCTGATACCAAATGATGGAAATCAAGGATCGAGAATGACGCGGTGCAAGGAAAGGCTCGAAAGATCTTCAAGCAATCGTCAACGCAAAACCCAGAAACAGGCCTGACTTCAACTGGCTCGTTCACGCTCGTCTGAGATCGGAATGAAGTTATTCCAAATCCCAGAGTTATATCTTTAAGTCTAGTTTATTCCCTCAAAATTTTAGAATTTTCTGGGTAGGGAATAAAATGATACGCCGGTTCTACTGAGATGTTGTCGAAAGTTCCGGGAAGGAAATCTGCGTTGGTGCAAGTGGAGTTTGGGATGACTCGTAATGGTGATGGACTTGAGGATGGATGAGATGGATTGGTAGAGGGATAAGCACCTAACACTCTTGTAGATATGACTCACCACTCAAGTTTAGGAGAGATCGAAATTCAAGAGATATGACTCACTCTTGGAACAAGATCGATTTGTTCGATATTACACACGAACACACTCGATATAACTCACGAGCAGACAAGAGAAATTCTCTCACAAAGCACTCGGTTTAACGCTTCTTTTTTAATCCAAATTAACGTCCTTACAATGGTAGAACAAAGCCATATATATAGGAAAACAAAAACAAAGAAAACAATCTCTTCGGTAGCTCGACAATTAAGATGGCTGTTTTGGTAGACTCTTCAATTGGATCAGATTCAATGTTGAAGAAGTCAAGAGTCTCCTCGTTATTAGGTTCATCATATTTATAAGAAAAATGGCTTAATTTCGTCCAATTAATGCTTCCCCCTTGGCCTCCCTTGCATTGAGTGTGAACTTTTGGGCTCTTCTGCTGAACTGTCGTAAAGACAACGATATCTGGGTTTCTTTGCCAGAAATTTGAGGAAGACCTTAACATGATAGTTGTAGATATTTTCCTTAGCTTTCCAATGACTTCTCATGGGCCTCCATTGGACTTTCGTAGCTCCGGATATGGCCAGAATACTGAGTAGGTGTCGACGAGACAAATTCTTCGGTTTTGACACCTTCCAAGTTTCGAACCATTTCTTCGGGACAAGTTTTTGACCTTCTTCAAAAATGATGGTTCCCATAGTCACATCATCCTCTCATCCTTTAAGAGGATTAGTCCTCGAATCCAAATGATAAAGAAAATATTTCTTATTAAGAGGTACGAGAGATGAGATGTCTCTCCTTTCCTCCATGGCACGGGTAGTCTTGACAAGTGATTCTGGGATAGTGGACTCGACCTCCTCTTCTTTCGGTTGTTGCACCTCCTCTCGCATTGGTTGTGGCTTCTCCTCCACAACTCTCGGACTTGGCTCATCATCAAGCACTTGCTTTTCAACAACAATGTCAATGGAAGATTCACACACTTCTTCCTTAGGTGATTCATCTCCTTTGAGTTGTACTTTCTGTTGTGAAATATATTGGCGGATCATCTCCTCAACGTTCGTCCAAGGGTTGGGGTGATACATGACTCCTTTCGAAACCTCCTTGTGTGGCTCTGATACCAAATGATGGAAATCAAGGATCGAGAATGACGCGGTGCAAGGAAAGGCTCGAAAGATCTTCAAGCAATCGTCAACCCAAAACCCAGAAACAGGCCTGACTTCAACTGGCTCGTTCTCGCTCGTCTGAGATCGGAGTGAAGTTATTCCAAAGCCCAGAGTTAGATCTTGAAGTCTAGTTTATTCCCTCAAAATTTTAGAATTTTATGGGTAGGGAATAAAACGATACGCCGGTTCTACTGAGATGCTGTCGAAAGTTCCGGGAAGGAAATCTGCGTTGGTGCGAGTGGAGTTTGGGATGACTCGTAATGGTGATGGACTTGAGGATGGATGAGATGGATTGGTAGAGGGATAAGCACCTAACACTCTTGTAGATATGACTCACCACTCAAGTTTAAGAGAGATCGAAATTCAAGAGATATGACTCACTCTTGGAACAAGATCGATTTGTTCGATATTACACACGAACACACTCGATATAACTCACGAGCAGACAAGAGAAATTCTCTCACAAAGCACTCGGTTTAACGCTTCTTTTTTAATCCAAATTAACGTCCTTACAATGGTAGAACAAAGCCATATATATAGGAAAACAAAAACAAAGAAAACAATCTCTTCGGTAGCTCGACAATTAAGATGGCTGTTTTGGTAGACTCTTCAATTGGATCGGATTCAATGTTGAAGAAGTCAAGAGTCTCCTCGTTATTAGGTTCATCAGATTTATAAGAAAAATGGCTTAATTTCGTCCAATTAATGCTTCCCCCTTGGCCTCCCTTGCATTGAGTGTGAACTTTTGGGCTCTTCTGCTGAACTGTCGTAAAGACAACGATTTCTGGGTTTCTTTGCCGGGAATTTGAGGAAGACCTTAACATGATAGTTGTAGGTATTTTCCTTAGCTTTCCAATGCTCTCTCATGGGCCTCCATTGGACTTTCGTAGCTCCGAATATGGCCAGAATATTGAGTAGGTGTCGACGAGACAGATTCTTCGGTTTTGACACCTTCCAAGTTTTGAACCATTTCTTCGGGACAAGTTTTTGACCTTCTTCAAAAAAGATGGTTCCCATAGTCACATCACCATCTTTCTCCTTCTTGTACAATTTCTCAAGTCTCAACTGTGGAATAGACATTGCTGCATGCTCCTCAATGGTGTTGTCACGATAAATCTTATCTGATGACATCCATTTTATACACATTTAGGACATGCATTTAGGCTATAGTTTAGGCATTTTCACGTTTATTATCTTGCATTTTTAGCTAGTTGCATCGTTTTCTCTAGTTTAGATGTCTACACGAGTTTCTGCGTGATTTCAGGTACATTGGTGGAATTCTGAGTGCAAAACGAGGCATGAACTTCATGGGCGAAGTGCACGGGCGAATTTGAAGGCGAACAAAGACAAAGAGGAGCATTCTGCACCTTGGCACGGTTTGTGACAAACCGTGCCAGATGCTGCTAACCGTGCGGGCCTCCAGAACAAAGGAAAACGCATTTTGTAAAGAGCACGGTTTGTCACAAACCGTGCCACCTTCCCCTCGCGTTCTATAAACTTGCACGGTTTGTGACAAACCGTGCGAGTTTTGTCACAAACCGTGCGCTTCTCCCGCGAACCCGAAACATTAATTTTTCGACCCCTTTTATTTTAGGACAGTATAAATACTTTCTAGGGTTTTTTTGGCACGTCTCGTCTGCCTCTTTTTGCCACTCTCTCTAGCCCTAGTTGTGTTTTGGAGTTTCTTTGAAGATTTCTGAAGATTGGAGATTGTTTCCCTGGATTGGATCAAGTGTTTCTCTTTTTCTAATTTAGTTGAATGATTTCTTTTGTTCATATGATGTTTCTGATTGTTTCTCCAAGCATGTCTGGCTAAATCTCTTAATTCTAGGCTTGGGGTGATCGCAACAATGGATTGGTAGACTTTTGTATGGTATTTGCCTGAATTGAAATCTGGAACCTTGTCTGATTCAATCCTAGAGTTCTTAATGCAATTGATGAATGTTGATTAGGTTTATATTAGGTTTGAGTCTGAAAGGAGATAACCTTAATAAATAACTCAGATAGGGTATGAGTCTGAAAGGAGATTACTTTATCAGATTACTAGGTATTGAACCTGAGTGTTATTTGTGCGACAACAGCCTAACTACTCTTGTGGAATCCTAAGCTATAATAGAAACCCTAGGTTGGCCTGGACTTAGCGGAGCGCGACAACGAATGTTAACCCAGTTTGATCCTAGATTCTAAGTGTCCAAAGGGTCTAGATTTGATTAGCTCTGCGCGACAGCGATTGTTAGTTACAATTTAGGGACATCTATTACCATTTGAAAGGAGTTAGTAGAGACATTAGATATATTACCTTCAGACAAGTTCAGGCAGATATCTGTAAGTTTACCAAGACATTGTTGTGGGGATCCCTGGTCCTAGGATCTTCTCCCTAATTGTTTGAAACCATCTTTTGCAATTCTGTTTCTTGTTTTCTTATTTCCTTAGTTATTAGACAAACAAATCTTCCTTTCTTACAGCTTAGCTTACCAGTTTAAGTTTACAAAAGGTACTGCACAGTCCTCGTTGGGAACGACACTTGAAAAGCTCAATTGAAACCATACGCTTGTGGGTAGGTTTTTGTCCTATCAAGTTTTTGGCGCCGTTGTCGGGGACTATTGCTAGTATCAGTTGTTTCCTACAACTAGTTCAACTAAGTCTTTGTTTTATTTTTGATCTTGTTTTTTGTTGCTTTGCTTTCAGACTTGTTTTCTTTAGATGCAAAGAGCCCTGAGCACTGGTAATCTCAAGGACTACGATCCCGAACCTGAGTGTACTTTTTGCACTAGAAGAAGACAACAACGCGAAGCCAGAGAACAAGCAATGGGTGACAACAGAGTGGAACAAGATCCTGCTCTGGAAGTTCAAGAGCCACGTATGACGCTTGGTGATTATGTGATGCCAAATCACCTTGGTCCTATTTTTGGTGTGATGCAACCTCCTGTGCAAGCTCGTAGCTTTGAGCTGAAACCTTTCCTGCTCAACATGGTTCAGCAGAATCAGTTTGGAGGTCTACCTTCTGAGAACCCACACCAACATTTGGCCACCTTTATTGAGCTGATGGACACAGTGAAGATCCATGAAGTATCCCAAGATACACTTTTCCTGCGAGCCTTCTCATTCTCTCTGCGAGACAAGGCCAAAGCTTGGTTCAAGGCCCTACCTCTTGGCTCGATAACAACTTGGGATGAATTAACAAAGGCATTCCTCGACAAATACTATCCACCAAAGAAGATTTTTGAGATGAGGAATCAGATTTTTGCATTCAAGATGAAGGATGAAGAGTCTCTTTATGAGGGGTGGGAAAGATTCAAGGAATTGTTAATGCTGTTCCCCCACCATGGGCAACAAAAGTGGACACTCCTACATGTCTTCTACAACGCTGTTGACAACTCTACCAGGCTAATCATTGATGCTTCATCGGGTGGAAGAATCATGAGTATTGAAGTTGATGATGTGTGGGACTTGATTGAGAATACTGCTCAACACTCTCACTATTACAGTGATCCCCGATCTACTTCAAGTTCCAAAAAACTTGCGAGGATGTATGAGGTTAATTATGAGACACACCAACAGGCTCAAATAGATGCTATGGCACAAGAGATCAAGAGGCTGAATCTGTTAGTGCAAAAGTATCAAGCGCAAGGTGTAGGGCAATCCACACAGACTGTTTCTGGTATAGCTTGTCAGTTTTGTGGAGAGGGTGACCATACTATATCATCTTGTCAACTCTTCGCTTCCCAGAACGAGTCTTAGGGAGAAGTGAACTACATGAATAACTTCAACAGAGGTCCCAGGAATGATCCGTATTCCAATACCTATAATCCTAGGTGAAGGAATCATCCAAACTTCTCCTACAAGAATGACGATGCTCAGCAAAGACCACCACCTAGGTTCCAACCGAGAGTCTCTCAACCGCAAAATCAAGCTCCCGTACAATCATCTGAGAACTCTGCACTTGAGTCTGTGTTGAGGGAAATGGATAAAATTCAGGGGACCATGGCTTCTCAGTTGGAAGCCTTATCTAAGAAGGCTGACAGCTTCGAGAGCTTGCCTAAGAGGATGGATCAATTGTAGAGTCAGTTGGCCCAAATTGCTATGAATGTTCCTAGGCAGGCTGGTCAACTTCTTGGTCAACTTGAAGTCAACCCTAGGGAGCATTGCAAGGCTGTCTCTTTGAGTGAAAAAAAAAAATAGTTGGAGGAGAACAGTCTAAGAGAAAATGAAGCGACAAAGGAGCATGCGGAGAAGCCACAAGAAGAAGAACCCAAGTATGTTGCTCCCCCGCCATACAAGCCACCTCTGCCTTTTCCTCAGAGAAGGATTCAAATTCAGCTAGAGCACCAATTTGTGAAGTTTAAGGAGATGATGAAGAAGCTGTATGTTGACATACCTTTCACAGATGTCCTCACTCAGATGCCTACGTATGCTAAGTTCCAGAAAGAGATTCTGATCAAGAAGAGAAGGCTGGAGGACTATGAGACTGTGGCCCTGACAATGGATTGTGTTGAGAAGATGCCAACGAAACTACAAGATCCATGTGAATTCTTTATCCCTGCATATTTTGGCTATCTGACATATAATTGTCTTTGTGATCTCGGGTCTAGTGTCAATGTTATGCCTTTGTCAATCTGCAAAGAACTGAAATTGGGTGAGCCTGTTCCATCTAAGATGCATATCCTTATGGCTGATAGGTCTGTTACTCATCATGTTGGCATAATAGAAAATGTCCATGTGAAAGTGGGAAAGTTCTTCATACCAGGAGATTTTGTGATACTTGATATGGAGGTTAGTGATAAAACTCCCATCATCCTTGGGCGACCATTTTTAGCCACCGCTGAGGCTAATATTGATGTCAAGAATGGGAAGCTTTCATTAACAATAGGGGAAGAGAAGATTAAGTATAAATATTTCAAGGATTATTTTCTTGAGATATACAAAGACACTCCACCAACTCCTGTTTTAGGTACCTGCTGTAAGATTGAGGTTGATCATGGGCAATATGAGATCTTATCTGACATAGCTGGTTTGCTTGATGAGTCTTTGGGAGATCCGGACCCGGATGGTGGTGAAACTGCTAATGTAATGAAAAGGCAAACTCCCAAGACAAGAAAGAAAGCTAGAACAAAGGTTGAGTTCAAGTGTGGAAATATGGTTTTGTTACTTCATGAGAAATCTTCCATGTTTCCAAGAACTAAAGGAACAAGATGGTCAGGACCATATTGGGTGACTTGAGTTCTAAGAGGTGAGACGGTTGAGTTGTGGCATAAAAACTCAAGAAAGTTCAAAGTGCAGATTCATCGAATAAAGCCTGTTGTCATGCCTAATCTGATCAAGCAGGGTACCACCGACCCTCCTGATCCGAGTACTTGAAAGTGGTGGAAGGTCAAGCTAATGACCCAAAAGAAGCGCTGCTTGGGAGGCAATCCAAGACTCTAGATGTGAGTTTCCTCTTCTTTTGTTATTTTTCTACATTGGGACAATGTAGGGTTTAGCTTGGGGGAGCAATTCACATGTAGACTTGCATGATCATCTTAGTTCATCCTAGATTTAGTTGTCTTTGCATTTTTTTCATCATTATGAACTTGTTTCCATGCATTGCATTATGGATGTTTGATTTGACCCTTATTGCTTAATTTCCACTGGTTGTCTTTCTTGTAACACATGATTTATGAATCCCCTCAATACGTTTTGGTTGTTAATACTGTGATACCCCGTAATTTTGTAAGGCTATTTTGGGAATTATGGATTTTTCCCGAGCGCCAGTTTGATACGTCGGATTTAATTATGAAGGTTTGAGACATTCTGTAATGTGCTCTGTATCTGTAATATTTTTCTCAGTGAAGAATTATACAGTCGAGATGTTTTGGAAGTTCGTACTCGTTCGTGTACGACTTTTGTTAACGCGGGTTAAGATTGGTACAAGTTTATTGCCCAAGAGTTGTTATCTAATGGGCAATAGTACAAGATTCTTTATCCAAAGGTTATTGTCCAAGAGCTATTATCCAAGAGGCAAAGTGCAAGGTTATTACCCAAGGGACGGGAAGGAAGATTCCTACCACCTTCCTCCTCCTTGGATTTGCCTATAAATAGAGAGCATTGGGTGAGAGTAAAAGGGGCTGAAAAATGCGGAAGCGCTGTCAAGCTCTCGTCTCTCAAAAACGCTCTCAAAACGCTCTCTCTCGGGAAGGCTCTAGTGGATCGTCGGAGCTCGTTTAGTGTCGTTTCCGGTGGCCAAGAGGAGCATTGGAGGCTCTCGGACGCCTAGAAGCCAAGCAAGGCGAAAGACGAGCCAAATCGATCGTCGAGGGTGAGTTTTCTCCTCTCGTATTTCTGTTTTCGTTCGCGACGGCGATCGCCGCGAGGATCACGACGACCGTCGGCTCGAAGGAGGCGACCGCCGGCATGAGACGGTGCCCGCCATGAGGAACACGGCGACCGCCGGCATGAGACGGCGCCCGCCATGAAGATCCCGGCGCCCGCCGTGATGTTGTGGCCAACCGCCGTGAATAAGGGCCAAGGAGCGGCGCCCGCCGCAGTTGAGCGGCGCCCGCCGTGATTGTTGTGGCGCCCGCCGTGAAGTTGTTGTTGGCCGGGTTGATGTGTTGGCTTCCGTAGCCTTCGTTCGGGTTTTGTTTCCTTCGATTCCTTTCGTTCTTTCGTAGATCGGTATTGTTGTTTGTCGAATCTAACTTAGGGTTTCTGTATGGGTCGATCCGAAGGTACCAGAGTTGGCGGATTCGTCTCTGTGTCGAGCCCGGAATCCCGTCGTTAGACTTTGTTCAATCTCTGCGGACTCAGGCAAGTGGCGGTTCGCTCTTGCTCATCGTTCCATATTTACATTAATTATCAGTTGTTTATCTGAGTAATTAATTTGGAATGATTATTGTGTTTGTATGGAAATGGTTTTATAAACTGTTTTGGAAAATCATATAATAGGTTGTATATCTGTTAGAACGACGCTATTATCTGTGATCTCCTTCCGGGCATTTATGTGGATTTATCCTATACTGTGGTTGTGTTGTAACTGTAAGTTAGCACGAGTATTTGTAGGAACGCCTGGATCCTGAGAGTTCCATGCGCGTTCCTTTATAACTGTAAGGGTGATGAAGACCCAACGATTGTTGAAGTTTGAACTCAGTGAGGTTCATTCTTTTAAAGGGCGAGCAAGACCCTGCGATAGTAGAAGTTTGGACTCTGTGAGGTTCATTCTTTCGATGTAGATTCAGAGGTTTGGACTCGGTGAGGTTCATTCCTTAGATATGGGTCCTGCGTGACAGGGACATATATTAAAAGCTTTTAATGTGTTAATCGTTTTGGAATTAAATAAGATAAGGTGCCCGAGAGCACTTAATTAATATACCTTTGGCGAGTAGTGCAGCTAAGTAAATAGTGCAGCTAGGAAAGCTCGTCTTGACTTTTGATCAGAGTACGTTCTCTTTCCAATCTGGATTCGCTGTAAGCGATGAGGTTGGTCGTGAACCGAAACATCTTAGTCAGTTTTTAAATCATCGTTATGTGGTTCTGTAAGATCCAGACTTGAATGTAGTACATTCTTCTTCCGATCTGGATTCGCTGTAAGCGGTGAGGTTGGTTGTGAGCCGAAGCATCTCAGTCAGCTTTTAATCGCTGTTGTTTGATTCTGTAAACATTCCAAATTTGTCATATTTCCTTAGAGACTCATTTCCTTTGGAGTCTTCTTTCGGGTCGATTTCTGTGAAGATTAAGTCTTTCAGAATCTTCTCTTATGCATACCTCTTGTTGTTATTCCATGAAAGTATCGGGTTATGTATCGTCCCTTCGGTTATTATTCGAGGGACAATGATAGTAAACGGTTACGATCACTCGAACCACTCTGCTTTTTACCCTTGTTAGTCTATTCAAGTAGACTAACCCACGAACATTGTTCTCCGCATGTGGGCTGGTGTCATCCGTTCGATTCGGCACATCAGATAGAGCGAAGATATGAGGAGACTAGATTGACTATGAAGACGACGGTTGTTTTTGGATGTTTTAATAATTTCTTTTAATCAGGTTGAGATCCTTGGGCAGGTGATCATTACGATCACAACCTTTTTTGTAATATCTTTGTTTAAGACTTCCGCTATACTTTGTTTAAACTCTGTATTTGTCCTATTCGGGATTGGGATAATCCTGTAACTCATGTTTCATTTGATTGATGTTTTGATTTGAATACTTTGATCATTATGTATCAATTGTATTCCATGAATTGTATTTAAACCGGTAAAGCCTTGGGTGATCTCGGTAAGGAACACTGGGGTCACTGGCGGTAATACCTTTCCAAATGGGTTAAGATTTGGGGGTGTTACAGTTGTGGTATCAAAGCCAAAGGTTTTAAAACGGGTTTCGGATTTTTATATCATTTATCCGTTTTTGAAAAATGCTTTAAAAGGGCTCTGAATTTTTAAAGTGAAAAGAATTTCATTTTCAACCGTTCATAGTCATGTCTTCTATACAGTCTGATATAGTAAGCTTGCATCTATGTCTAGAAAGACTAATTCCTTCCCCGTTGCCCCGTTAGATATGGGTGCATTCTGTTTTCTTCAGAGGATTCCGGGAGAAGCCTAGGTGGTTTCGCCATCTCCAGTTAGGCTTGATTCCCAGTTCGCTCGTTGTGAGTTGAGGTTGTAGAACCTAGTAACTCGGTTTGAGTCCATCAATAGAAATTACCAAGTTGATCTATTCTAAGTTGATTTTATTACGATAAATATATCAGAATGATATTAATGTGATAAAATCCTTGGAATTTGATTGGTAAACAGATGGTGAACACGAGGAACATTATTCGTGCTGGTGCTGGGCCGAGTAATGACCCCAGACCAAATACGAGGATTGATGCAGACCCATCAGGAGAGCGTGAGTCTATCTTCAACAATAATCCAGGAGGTAATGGCCAAGCTCAGGCCGACACTCCAGTAGTGCTCGATGCAGCGAAAGTCGCAGCAATTCGGGGGATTGTTCTGCAAGCAATCACCGAGATAATGAGGCCAAACACACCTTAGGCACAAGGAGTGCCAGTACCTCCAGAAGTTCTGAGGTTTGAGGAACAAGAGAACCAGGTACTACAGGGAGGCGTGATCAGGAATAGAGGGGAGTATGGCCGAGCTCTGAAGGCCATTAACTCTATGAGACCTGACAGTTATGATGGAAAAGGAGAGCCAGTCAGAGTGGCTCATTGGTTCTCACATATGGAACGGTTGTTTTGTAATGTTGAGTGCACTGAAGCAGAGAAAGTGCACATAGCTTCTCTACAGTTGAAGAAAGAAACCAGTGAATGGTGGGAGAGTACCGGCTTAGCTGATAGCCCGGTGTTGACCTGGTAAATGTTTAAGACCAAGATGACGGATCGTTTCTTCTCTTGAGCTATGAAGGAGGAGAAGCACAAGGAGTTCTTATATCCTAAGACGAAAGGGTTGAAGGTGACATAGCTCGCCACCAAGTTCAATCATTTGCTGCAGTATGCTGAATCGCAGATATCCAGTGAGGCACAAAAGATCTGGTACTTCCATGAATGGATGAGCCCGGATATTAAGCCATGGATGGTGCACCACACATGCTCTACTCTCGAGCAGTACGTGGATGCGACCTACAAGTTGGAGGTAACTCTGGAGGAGTCCGCTCATAAGCGGGAGAATCAAGTTAAGGGAAATGTGGGCAACATGATCGCCAGGTTGGTTCATTCAAACGACCGGCATCGCCTACCAAGTTTGAGAAGTCTGGTCGTGCTAAGACCGAGACAACTCAGTCTGACTCTGCCAGGGGCTCAGGTTGGAGCAGCGGAATGATTCAGTGTCACAATTGTGGTGCATCTGGGCACAAAAGTTTTGCATGTCGGTATGAGAAGAAGGCATGTTTTGGTTGTGGGAAGGAAGGGCATATGCAGAGGTTCTGTCGGCAGGGAATGCAGAAAGGAACGGAGTCTCATCAGGGGTCTGTTAATCCAAACAACAGACCTAGGTTTAAACCAGCAGAGACTTCCAAACCTTCGATGCAGACAACTGCGCAGAATAAAAAGAAAGCCCCAATGTCTTCTGGAAATCAGAGTCAATGTCTTTACGTGATGTGTGAGGCGGATAGACCCTATAATCCTAATGCTTAGAGTACTTTGTATCTGCGTTCTACTTTTGTTAATGTGTTGTTGATGTGGGTGCTACCCAGACTTTAATTTTGGATGGTTGTAAGTTAAGTTGTGTGTGCAACGAGGTTGTGAACCTTTTGTTGTAACTCTTCTTATATATGAACCTTTGGTTTATACCAAGTTAATGTTTCGTTTCTTGGTATGGGGTAAGGTCTCGTGTTCGAGACTCACCAACAACCTCTTAGGAGATGGCTGCCTATTAATTAGGTGGAGCTACCAAGGATGGGTTGAGATGTATGGACAACGGCTCATGGCAACAGTGGACGCTGGAAATGGCTGGGCCTGGGCTCGGAGCCACTAGTGAGTCGTCTGTGAACCATGTAGTGGGCTGGTCCAAGATGGTGACCATTTAGTGGGAACCAATCGTCTGTCGGATTGTCGATTACCATCAAGGGTAAGAAATTCAAAGCGATTTGACCTAAATAACCATGGTCCCATACGATAATTATTCTCAGTATGGATTGACGGAAGCGTCATAAGGCAGTGATCGACTTCAGTTTTGATATTCCTGTGGTTAGAGGATTTTCGGGTGTCTTTCCAGAAGATATTCCTGGATACCCCGAATCGTGTTGTGGAGTTTGCAATTGATCTCGAGCCGAGTACCACGCCGATCTCTGAGGCACCGTACCGGATGGCTCCTGTTGAGATGCAAGAGTTGCAGAAGCAACTCAAGGATCTTCTTGACAAAAGTTATATAAAGCTGAGTGCATCACCTTAAGTAGGAGTGCCCTAGTTTTATTTGTCAAAAAGAAAGATGGACCGTTTCGACTTTGTTTTGACTTTCGAGAGTTGAATAAAGTCACGATCAAGAGCAAGTATCTGTTGCCAAGGAGTGATGATCTGTTGGATCAACTACAGGGAGCAAAAGTTTTCTCCAAGATCGACCGGAGATCTGGTTTTTATCAGCTCAGGATTCGTGAGGATGATGTTCCGAGGATTGCGTTCGGACGAGAGATGGTCACTACGAGTTTGTAGTCATGCCATCTGGATCTACGAATGCTCCATCAGTTTTCTTGAACCTAGTGCATCGATGTTTTAGACCAGTACTTGAATAAGTTCATAGTGATCTTCATCAATGGCATTTTGATATTTTTCCCGAGCAAGGAAGCTCACAGGGAACATCTGCGGATTGCTTTATCGGTCCTTAGACCAAGTCGACTGTACGCAAAGTGGGCTAAGTGCGATTGTTGGATCTAGAAGTGGCTTTCTTAGGCCATGTGATCAATAAGAATGAGGTTATGGTTATTCCCCAGAAGAGTGAATCAGTAGTTGTTTGGAAGCGGCCTCAGGGTGTGAGCGAGGTGCGCAGTTTCCCAGAGCTTGCTGAGCATTATAGACGGTTCATGGAAGGATTTTTCTAAGATCACTCCACCTATGACCAGTCTGTTCCGCAAGGTCAACAAGAAGTTGTCTGGGATGACAAGTGCAAGACCAATTTTCAAGAATTTGAAACAGTGTCTGACTTATGCACCAGTTTTGGCGTTGTCGGAAAGAATGATGGCTATATGGTCTATAGTTAATGCTTCGAGAAATGGGTTGGGATGTGTCTTTGATGCAGAGGGGCAAGGTTATTGCATACGCATCTAGACAATTGAAAACCTATGAAGCAAACTAACCAACACATGACCTAGAACTAGCAGCAATAGTATTTGCATTGGAAACTGAGATTACTTGGGTGACCCAGCGGTCAGCAGAAGTTTTTCCCCAAAAGATTATCCATTTACATGGCATTCCTAAGACCATTGTATCGGATTGAGATGGCCGATTCATGTCAAGTTTATAGCAAGAACTTCACAAGGCCATGGGAACTGAATTGAGATTCAGCAGCGTTTCATCCTCAGACAAATGGTCAGTCTGAAAAGACCATCTAGACCCTGGAGGATATGCTAAGAAGCATACGTACTCGATCATCCGACTAGCTGGGAAGACAGCCTAAGTCTGATTGAGCTTACGTACGATAATAGCTGGCATGCTACGGTCAAGATGACTCAGTTCGAAGCTTTGTATGGTCACAGATGTAGATCTCAGATTTGTTGGGTTGAGTACGCCGACAAGATTCTACTTGGACCAGAGTTGGTCGAAAGGACAACTTCGAACATTGCTTGATTAGACATAGATGTTGACCGCTCAGGGTAGACAAAAGTCTTACACAGATCAGAAGCGTTAAAGTGTTGAGTTCGAGGTTGGTGGCAAGGTACTTGTCACAGTATCTCCACCCAAGGATGTTTTCAGGTTTGGTAAGCGTGGGAAGCTTAACCCTCGCTACATGGGACCGTTCAAGATTCTGGATAGAGTAAGATCTCTAACGTACCGTTTGGCATTGTCGCCATCGGCATACCCAGTGTATAATGTGTTCCACGTATCATTGCTAAGGATATTTGTGCCAAGATGAGTCTCGTAGGCTGAGCTATAAGGACCTCGAAATTCAGGCAAATGGTACTTGAGAGGAGATGCCAGTGTGCATTCTCGAACGCCGTGTGAAGCGACTGTGCAATAAGATCGTACTGTTGGTACGGATTCTGTGGTCCAAGTTTGGGAAAAAGGAAGTTACTTGGGAAACCGAAGCAAAGATGCTCAGACGTCTTTCCAAGTATTGGCGACCTAAGTTTCGAGGTCGAAACTTCTTTTAAGGGGGATGTGATGTGATACCCCGTAATTTTGTAAGGCTATTTTGGGAATTATGGATTTTTCCCGAGTGCCAGTTTGGTACGTCGGATTTAATTATGAAGGTTTGAGACATTCTGTAATGTGCTCTGTATCTGTAATATTTTTCTCAGTGAAGAATTATACAGTCGAGATGTTTTGGAAGTTCGTACTCGTTCGTGTATGACTTTTGTTAACGCGGGTTAAGATTGGTACAAGTTTATTGCCCAAGAGTTGTTATCTAATGGGCAATAGTACAAGATTCTTTATCCAAAAGTTATTGTCCAAGAGCTATTATCCAAGAGGCAAAGTGCAAGGTTATTACCCAAGGGACGGGAAGGAAGCTTCCTACCACCTTCCTCCTCCTTGGATTTGCCTATAAATAGAGAGCATTGGGTGAGAGTGAAAGGGGCTGAAAAACGCGGAAGCGCTGTCAAGATCTCATCTCTAAAAAATGCTCTCAAAACGCTCTCTCTCGGGAAGGCTCTAGTGGATCGTCGGAGCTCGTTTAGTGTCGTTTCCGATGGCCAAGAGGAGCATTGGAGGCTCTCGGACGCCTAGAAGCCAAGCAAGGCGAAAGACCAGCCAAATCGATCGTCGAGGGTGAGTTTTCTCCTCTCGTATTTCTGTTTTCGTTCGCGACGGCGACCGCCGCGAGGATCACGGCGACCGCCGGCTCGAAGGCGGCAACCGCCGGCATGAGACGGCGCCCGCCGTGAGGAACACGGCGACCGCCGACATGAGACGGCGCCCGCCG
Source organism: Rheum nobile (assembly GCA_027886185.1). Classification (NCBI taxonomy): domain Eukaryota; kingdom Viridiplantae; phylum Streptophyta; class Magnoliopsida; order Caryophyllales; family Polygonaceae; genus Rheum; species Rheum nobile. The sequence goes on from WOAB01000485.1 coordinate 10,642,835, forward strand.
TGAAGATCCCGGCGCCCGCCGTGAAGATCCCGGCGCCCGCCATGATGTTGTGGCCAGCCGCCGTGAAGAAGGGCCAAGGAGCGGCGCCCGCCGCAGTTGAGCGGCGCCCGCCGTGAATTGGGCGGCGCCCGCCGTGATTGTTGTGGCGCCCGCCGTGAAGTTGTTGTTGGCCGGGTTGATGTGTTGGCTTCCGTAGCCTTCGTTCGGGTTTCGTTTCCTTCGATTCCTTTCGTTCTTTCGTAGATCGGTATTGTTGTTTGTCGAATCTAACTTAGGATTTCTATATGGGTCGATCCGAAGGTACCAGAGTTGGCGGATTCGTCTCTGTGTCGAGCCCGGAATCCCGTCGTTAGACTTCGTTCAATCTCTGCGGACTCAGGCAAGTGGCGGTTCGCTCTTGCTCATCGTTCCATATTTACATTAATTATTAGTTGTTTATCTGAGTAATTAATTTGGAATGATTATTGTGTTTGTCTGGAAATGGTTTTATAAACTGTTTTGGAAAATCATATAATAGGTTGTATATCTGTTAGAACGACGCTATTATCTTTGATCGCCTTCCGAACATTTATGTGGATTTATCCTGTACTGTGGTTATGTTGTAACTGTAAGTTAGCACGAGTATTTGTAGGAACGCCTGGATCCTGAGAGTTCCATGCGCGTTCCTTTATAACTGTAAGGGCGATGAAGACCCAACGATTGTTGAAGTTTGAACTCAGTGAGGTTCATTCTTTTAAAGGGCGAGCAAGACCCTGCGATAGTAGAAGTTTGGACTCTGTGAGGTTCATTCTTTCGATGTAGATTCAGAGGTTTGGACTCGGTGAGGTTTATTCCTTAGATATGGGTCCTGCGTGACAGGGACATATATTAAAAGCTTTTAATGTGTTAATCGTTTTGGAATTAAATAAGATAAGGTGCCCGAGAGCACTTAATTAATATACCTTTGACGAGTAGTGCAGCTAAGTAAATAGTACAGCTAGGAAAGCTCGTCTTGACTTTTGATCAGAGTACGTTCTCTTTCCAATCTGGATTCGCTGTAAGCGATGAGGTTGGTCGTGAACCGAAATATCTTAGTCAGTTTTTAAATCATCGTTATGTGGTTCTGTAAGATCCAGACTTGAATGTAGTACGTTCTCCTTCCGATCTGGATTCGCTATAAGCGGTGAGGTTGGTTGTGAGCCGAAGCATCTCAGTCAGCTTTTAATCGCTGTTGTTTGATTCTGTAAACATTCCAGATTTGTCATATTTTCTTAAAGACTCATTTCCTTTGGAGTCTTCTTTCGGGTCGATTTCTGTGAAGATTAAGTCTTCCAGAATCTTCTATTGTGCATACCTCTTGTTGTTATTCCGTGAAAGTGCCGGGTTATGTATCGTCCCTTCGGTTATTATTCGAGGGACAATGATAGTAAACGGTTACGATCACTCGAACCACTCTGCTTTTTACCCTTGCTAGTCTATTCAAGTAGACTAACCCACGAACATTGTTCTCCGCATGTGGGCTGGTGTCATCCGTTCGATTCGGCACATCAGATAGAGCGAAGATATGAGGAGACTAGATTGACTATGAAGACGACGATTGTTTTTGGATGTTTTAATAATTTCTTTTAATCAGGTTGAGATCCTTGGACAGGTGATCATTACGATCACAACCCTTTTTGTAATATCTTTGTTTAAGACTTCCGTTGTACTTTGTTTAAACTCTGTATTTGTCCTATTCGGGATTGGGATGTAATCCTGTAACTCATGTTTCATTTGATTGATGTTTTGATTTGAATACTGATAGAATTTTTCAGTCGTGCGCGCTATCAAAATAATCCTAATATGCAACTAGAGTATAGCATGCAAGTAAGGAGTCGAACCCAAGGGAATTAACACGTCAATTTCTATGTAATTACTAATTTATCAACTTTAAAGAACAATTGGGGGGGTTGGTTTTTCTACTAAGACTACTCAAATAAAATAACACCAAAATCATGTTTAAGAAAATAAGATTAAAAGAAGTTTCACCTAGCAAGTTTCCACACAACAATTAACCAAGTTGATCATCGATTCTTCTCATGTTCATATTTATCCTATGGATTGTTCCAATTCTGATCTTGTTTATATTAACAAGCCAACCGGTCTTGCTAACACTTACCAATTGATAACCTAGAAGACCTTCTAAGTTGGTTCAATCAATAGCATAAAGCGTAAGATTAACGGATTGCAAACAAAGACTTAACACCGCAAGTATGTCATGCAAATCAATTTCCTTTTCACAATTGAACTCAATTTACCAATTTCATGCAATTGTGATTGCTATCTATGATTAGGGATTCCACCGTCTATCCCAAATCTAGCACCTAAATTACTATAGATTTAAACTAGGAGATCAATCTAGCCAAATAGATAGTAATAGAAATATGCTCAAGGAAATCAATACCAAATCCAAAGGGGTGAACAAGAGAGATGAACCTTACAACCAGATTAACTGTGTGCTTCCACGCTAGGCAAAACAAGGGTTTAGTTCTTGCTCATGTTCTTCACAAACTTTTAATCCAAAAGAAAGACAAAAGAAAACTAAAAATTCTTGAGAGGAAAGAAAAGGAAAAAAAATCAGGTAAGAGGCTAGGTCTGGATGTAGTCAAAACCCTCCTCCGAGCCCCTTAATTACCTATTAATTAAAACAAAACGAAACCGCCAAGCAGTTGAAGAAAACGGAGACTGTTCAGTCGCACAGCAAACCGCGGGCGGCCGCGAGCGCGGGAGGTCGCGGTTTTTTGCTCCCCAACATTCTGTTAAAATCTGATAACCGCGACCAGAAGCGATCGCGGGAGGTCGCGGTTATCGGCTCGCCAATGTTCTGCTGGAGTCTTATAACCGCGATCGCGGTAGGTCACTTGGGCTTGCGGTTTCCACTCCAGCAACTTCTGTCTTCTGATCACCAGCTTCCTTCATGGTTCCGGACACCGTCTTCAACTCGCAAGTGCTTCCAAAAACATCCACAATGCAGCTCCGCACCTCAAACACCAACTTACCTCCAAAACTCTGTAAATCCTATGATTTAACCACTTCTCACCTTTTCTCTGGATTACAGAAATATCCCATAAATCAAATCCAAATCTCCTCAATAATATGCTAATAACTACTAGTTGCGCTATGTAAAATACCGCTTATCAAATTCCCCCATACTTAAACCTTGCTCGTCCTCGAGTAAGCTAAAAGAAAACTCACTCCTCCAATCAGCACACAGGTTTCAGAAAGTATAAGAAAAAATGATACTAGCAATTACAAGACTAAACACTTCGCCTCCCAACAACCAAATATGAGTAATGCATTATAATCTAATCCTAGCTCCTATCTAGCTCCTTATCGCTCCATGAGTGATCCTACCCGATCTCCTTATAACACCACTTCTTATGACGCCAATGATCCTAAAAATTCACTCTTTTTTTTCTTTGCACTCATTCTGCCTAGGCGCCCTTTCGGGTTTTCACCTAGCCACTCATTTCATTTTGCTAGATATCTCACATATTGCTCACATCACTCAAGTCCATTTTTGCATCAACCTAGAGTCGGTCGGACTACCTGCTTTTTACCTGAACTGCCCTTTCGGGTTTTCAGCTCATCCCAGGATTTTGGTTGCCTTTTTCTCATATTTTTGGCTTTTTCTATTTCAAAATTTTCAAAAATTTATACAAATGCCATACACAAATATACAACACCCTAAAACATGTGAATACATTCTCTCCCCCATACTTAAACATTGCATTGTTCTCAATGTAATGAAAGACAAAGTAGAATCACGGGAAAAGAGAAAACAGAAGACTCACATACAAGACCGGATGGCCTCTCTCCAATGAAGCACAAGGTGCAGTAGAAGTGGGATGAGCAACAATGATGATCCAATAATGCACAGCTCATCCAAGACAAGGGGTAACATAGAAGAACTCCGAAATATAGATCCACAAAAGAAGAAAATGAATGACGAATACAGCAAATCGCCAACTCCCTAAAGGTTTCTGAGCACATACCTCTGATCGCAGTTTGCAACCTACAATCACAGGCTCTTCTTCTGGGAACCTATCGATAGAGGGCCTCAGATTTCTCTCTCTTTTTTTTTTTTTGAAAGGGAAGGAACTTACAGTTGAAAAACCGCGACCGGCCGCGATCGCGTGAGGTCGCGGTTTTGGCTGCAGATTGCAGCTGAACCTGCGCTTCAGGCATCCTTCCCTAACCACAAACACACTAAAATGGCAGTTAAAATGAACAAAAATATTCAAAAAGAATTAAAGCATCACAAACCTCGGGTTGCCTCCCGAGAAGCGCCTTTTTTTAACGTCGTGGCTCGACTCAATGGTGCTCAATTCAAACCTCGGTTTTGGGAACCTCCAAACATGCCTCCTCAACTATTCCATTGTCGAAGCCCTCATGATACGGCTTCAAACGATGTCCGTTCACCTTGAAAACCTTGTGCGTCTCCCCATCATATAAATCCACCGCTACCAACTTCTCCTCGTGTTCCTTCAAAAGACTATTCGAGATGATGACCGGCAACGATTCCGCTTTCCCAAGAAACATGTACTTGAGATGCTTGGGCAATTGCTTCAACTCAACTTCGGGTGCCTGCACAATAGAAGGTAGGAGCTTCTCGCTCGGCACTATTAGTTCCATGGGGCCACTGCCCAAATGAGTACGAGAATGCTTACCTTCAGCATTCAAATGAGCCAAGACTAGCTGCATGTTAGTGGACAACGACAATTTTGCATGTGGATCCACTACATCATTCTCTATAATAGATCGCAACTCATCACAGCAAGTAATATCAAACACATCTTGAGCTAAGGGCTCAATCACATCAATGGAACACAAGGAATGATCATCAATGGGATGTTTCATAGCATCATATATGTTGTATTGCACTTTCTCCCCATCAAATTTCATTGTAAGTGTTCCACTATTCACATCAATTTTTGTTTGTGCTGTTTTCATGAAAGGCCTTCCTAACAGTATAGGTGCCGCATGCTCGTCATGTTCCATATCCAACACAAAAAAATCAGCAGGAAATATCAAGTCACCTACCATGACAAGAACATCTTCAACTACTCCCTTTGGATACACATTGGACCTATCAGCTAGTTGAACAACAATTCCTGTCTCATGCAAGGGTCCTAGTCCTAGGGATTCATACAAGGAGAAAGGCAAAACATTGATAGATGCACCAAGATCAAGCATAGCTCTTTCAATTCTTATATCACCTATCACACATGGAATGCTAAACATGCCTGGATCACTACACTTTTTAGGCATTCGCCTTTGAAACACTGCAGACACATGCTCACTCACTTTGACCTTTTGTTTCCCTTTCAATTTTTGATTCCTTTTAATAGTGCAGATTTATTTCAAGAACTTAGCAAACCTAGGAATACTCTTAACCAGTTTAAGCAAAGGAATGTTTACCTCGCACTTACTGAAGGTCTCGAATATCTTCTTATCATTCTCCGGCCTTCTAGTCTCCTTCAATGCCTCAGGGAAAGGAGGGACCGGCTTCTGAGAGCATAGAGGTGGAAAGCTTGGACAGACATAATCATCAAGGTGGTCCTGGTCTAAACCGCGGGCGGACGCGGGTTCCGGCGATCGCGATTTTAGAGTTGAGGTTTCTGCAAAATTCTCTGGGGAATAACCGCGATCGGCAGCGATCGCTTCAGGTCGCGGTTTTGCTTGCAGACTTTCTTCTGCAGAATCCAGTGGGTCTTCATCGTCAAAACAGCGATCGCGGTAGGGCGCGATAGATCGCGGTTTTCTGTTTTCAGACTCTGCAGAACTGTCTTGCAATTCACCCTGTTCAGCAATAGGGCTTATGTTCAGCTGCTTTCCACTCCTCAAGGTAACTGCACTCACATTCTCCCTCGGGTTGACTACCGTTTGTGACGGTAATTTCCCCGAATCGCGAGCCTCTAGATTACTCACAGCTTGAGCAATTTGTTCCACTTGTTTCTCAAGATTCTGGATGGATGACTTTGTTTCAGCATCCTTCTGCATGACCGACTGAGCCAATGACTTGATCATGTCTTCAGCTGACATGGTTTGTCTAGGGTTGTATTATGGCCTCGGTTGTTGTTGTGGTTGCAGGAGGTGGGGATTCTGAACATTTTGCTGATTACTCCACCTGAGATTTGGATGATCTCTATATCCTGGGTTGTAGGTGTTAGAGAATGGATCATATTTTGGTCTTGGTTGCCATCCTCCTACAGCGTTCACCTCGGCATTTGACTCCTGAAGCGTTGGGCATAGATCATTTGGATGTCCCACTTCATTACAAATTCCACATGGTCTGGCTTGTGGTGGAGTGCCATTCAGCATAAAGAACTTCATCATTTCCTTCAACTCATTCACATCAGATTCAATCTTGGACGAAGAACCCACAACCTTGAGACTCTCTCTTTTGCTAAATTGCCTGGAGCCTTCAGATAGCTCCTGAAACATCTCAAAAGCTTGGGGATGAGTTTTGTTCAGAATGTTACCTCCACAAGCGGCATTCACCATTCTACGCTCCTCATCCGAGAGGCCATTGAACAAGTAGAGGATGAGATCTTGATCACTGTAACCATGGTATGGGCAACTTGCACATAACCACTTGAATCTCTCGTAATACTCATACAAGCTTTCAGACGCTTGTTGTTCAATAGTAGCAATGACTCTCTTTAGACTATTCAGCTTTGTGGCCGGGAAGTATTTCTCAAGAAAAGCTTTCTTCATTTTGGCCCATGTCGTGATGCTTCCCGGGGCTAGATAGTAGAGCCAATCATTTGCAGAATCCTTCAAAGTGAACCCAAACGCTCTCAACATGATGGTGTCAGCAGTAACACCCATTGGCTTCATGCTAGAACATACCGCATGAAATTGCGCTAAGTGCTTGTTTGGGTCTTCTCCAGCAAGTCCATGGAAATGAGGTAACTCATGGATCAATCCTGCCTTTAGCTCAAAGTTCACTCCTTCAGCTAACTCATGAATGGTTATAGCCAAAGGCTGTTGCTCCAAGTTCGGGGCGGTTAGCTGTCTCAACATCCTATCAGCCATCTCTGTTTGGTTCAGAAGTTCACGGGTTGCTCTTCGGTTCCTTAAAAATGTCCGCTCAATTTCTGGATCACAATCAAGAATGGGAGAATCAGTAGCACGGGTGTGAACCATACAGAAAGTTCACACCAAAAGTTGATAAACAAACAATTACAAAGAGAAAGAACAATTATTAATTCCCCGGCAACGGCGCCAAATTTGATAGAATTTTTCAGTCGTGTGCGCTATCAAAGTAATCCTAATATGCAACTAGAGTATAGCATGCAAGTAAGGAGTCGAACCCAAGGGAATTAACACGTCAATTTCTATGTAATTACTAATTTATCAACTTTAAAGAACAATTGGGGGGGTTGGTTTTTCTACTAAGACTACTCAAATAAAATAACACCAAAATCAAGTTTAAGAAAATAAGATTAAAAGAAGTTTCACCTAGCAAGTTTCCACACAACAATTAACCAAGTTGATCATCGATTCTTCTCATGTTCATATTTATCCTATGGATTGTTCCAATTCTGATCTTGTTTATATTAACAAGCCAACCGGTCTTGCTAACACTTACCAATTGATAACCTAGAAGACCTTCTAAGTTGGTTCAATCAATAGCATAAAGCGTAAGATTAACGGATTGCAAACAAAGACTTAACACCGCAAGTATGTCATGCAAATCAATTTCCTTTTCACAATTGAACTCAACTTACCAATTTCATGCAATTGTGATTGCTACCTATGATTAGGGATTCCACCGTCTATCCCAAATCTAGCACCTAAATTACTATAGATTTAAACTAGGAGATCAATCTAGCCAAATAGATAGTAATAGAAATATGCTCAAGGAAATCAATACCAAATCCAAAGGGGTGAACAAGAGAGATGAACCTTACAACCAGATTAACTGTGTGCTTCCACGCTAGGCAAAACAAGGGTTTAGTTCTTGCTCATGTTCTTCACAAACTTTTAATCCAAAAGAAAGACAAAAGAAAACTAAAAATTCTTGAGAGGAAAGAAAAGGAAAAAAAATCAGGTAAGAGGCTAGGTCTGGATGTAGTCAAAACCCTCCTCCGAGCCCCTTAATTACCTATTAATTAAAACAAAACGAAACCGCCAAGCAGTTGAAGAAAACGGAGACTGTTCAGTCGCACAGCAAACCGCGGGCGGCCGCGAGCGCGGGAGGTCGCGGTTTTTGGCTCCCCAACATTCTGTTAAAATCTGATAACCGCGACCAGAAGCGATCGCGGGAGGTCGCGGTTATCGGCTCGCCAATGTTCTGCTGGAGTCTTATAACCGCGATCGCGGTAGGTCGCTTGGGCTCGCGGTTTCCACTCCAGCAACTTCTGTCTTCTGATCACCAGCTTCCTTCATGGTTTCGGACACCGTCTTCAACTCGCAAGTGCTTCCAAAAATATCCACAATGTAGCTCCGCACCTCAAACACCAACTTACCTCCAAAACTCTGTAATTCCTATGATTTAACCACTTCTCACATTTTCTCCGGATTACATAAATATCCCATAAATCAAATCCAAATCTCCTCAATAATATGCTAATAACTACTAGTTGCGCTATGTAAAATACCGCTTATCAAATACTTTGATCATTATGTATCAATTGTATTCCATGAATTGTATTTAAACCGGTAAAGCCTTGGGTGATCTCGGTAAGGAACACTGGGGTCACTGGCGGTAATACCTTTCCAAATGGGTTAAGATTTGGGGGTGTTACAAATATTGCAAGTGCATATTGTGCATGCTTATGAGGGTTTACGTTTTAGACAATTGGCTTGAGCATGTGACCTTTGATTGAGATGTGTTAGGACCGACACTCTAGACATAAAGCCTGTGGGTTTTGGCCTTTTAGGATTATTTCTGTGCAAGTCCTCTCTTTTTCTCTATGTGTGTGACTCTCTCTTTGATTGCTAACTCTAGAACTTGCATTAATACCTATTTTAAGGCTACATCTATGATTTATGTACATGACATTAACATTATTGAGGCATTGTTGCATTTAAACCCTTGTTCCTTGGCCACCCTATATATGTTTTCCTCTGCTTGAAGCCCCTTTGTGCCTTAATTGCCTTTTCTTTGGAAGCTCCACAAAAGCATACCGAGCCTATATATTCTTCTTACCCATCTGGGGATTAGGATACTCTATTTGTCTTGCTAGTGTGGACTTGAGCCAAGCTTAGGGGAGGTTGCATATGGTAGTGGTTGGTTTTAATTAAGCTTTGTAATGCTCTCCTCTCTTTCTTCATTGTGTAAAAAAAAAAAGAGAAATAAGGCAAGGAAGAATGAGCAAAGAAAGGAGACAAATTATCATCAAAAGGGTTTTGTTGTATGGGTTTGAAGAATACAATTGGATTTGTGGGATCGTTTCAAGCTTGGTGTTGTCTTGGAAATTCTATTCCCCAAATTTAGCACCACATGGCCTAAAATTATCCTTACCTAATTCCTATACCCTGGCCCCATTACAACCCTGGAAAGTCCTCGTGATTTTTGTTATGTATATGTTCTTCCGTAGTGGAGATTTAGGACATTGTTGCAAGCCTATAGTAGTTTAGCATTCAAAGTGAAGAACTGAGCGAAACACGACCCTAGACACATGAGTGGAGTGACCTCATTTCGTTGTCCTTGTGAGGTCTAGAGTTCAAGAACTAACTACATTGATAACATTGGTTGCAAAGCATCCTATGATTGCACTTGTCTCATTGTTTGAACTTTCATGGTCATTGCTCACTTGTCTCTTGGGTAGAAACAACCTTGACATATTTTGTGGTTTTATAGACTATGTACTTACTTGAGGACAAGCAAGGGTTAAGCTTGGGGGAATTTGACGACATCCATTTTATACATATTTAGGACATGCATTTAGGCTATTGTTTAGGCATTTTCACGTTTTATATCTTGCATTTTTAGCTAGTTGCATCGTTTTCTCTAGTTTAGATGTCTACACGAGTTTCTGTGTGATTTCAGGTACATTGGTGGACTTCTGGGTGCAAAACGAGGCATGGACTTCATGGGCGAAGTGCACGAGCGAATTTGAAGGCGAACGAAGACAAAGAGGAGCATTCTGCAGCTTGGCACAGTTTGTGACAAACTGTGCCAGATGCTTCTAACTGTGCGGGCCTCCAGAACAAAGGAAAATGCATTATGTAAAGAGGCACAGTTTGTGACAAACTGTGCCATAAACCATGCCACCTTCCCCTCGCGTTCTGTAAACTTGCACGGTTTGTGACAAACCGTGCGGGTTTTGTCACAAATCGTGCGCTTCTTCCGTGGACCCGAAACATCATTTTTTCGACCCCTTTTATTTTAGGACAGTATAAATACTTTCTAGGGTTTTTTTTGGCACGTCTCTTCTGCCTCTTTTTGCCACTCTCTCTAGCCCTAGTTGTGTTTTGGAGTTTCTTTGAAGATTTCTGAAGATTGGAGATTGTTTCCCTGGATTGGATCAAGTATTTCTCTTTTTTCTAATTTAGTTGAATGATTTCTTTTATTCATATGATGTTTCTGATTGTTTCTCCAAGCATGTCTGGCTAAATCTCTTAATTCTAGGGTTGGGATGATCCCAACAATGGATTGGTAGACTTTTGTATGGTATTTGCCTGAATTGAAATCTGGAATATTGTCTGATTCAATCCTAGAGTTCTTAATGCAATTGATGAATGTTGATTAGGTTTCTATTAGGTTTGAGTCTGAAATGAGATAACCTTAATAGATAACTCAGATAGGGTATGAGTCTGAAAGGAGATTACTTTATCAGATTACTAGGTATTGAACCTGAGTGTTATTTGTGCGACAGCAACCTAACTAATCTTCTGGAATCCTAAGCTATCATAGAAACCCTGGGTTTGCCTGGACTTAGCGGAGCGCGACAACGAATATTAACCCAGTTTGATCCTAGATTCTAAGTGCCCAAAGGGTCTAGATTTGATTAGCTCTGTGCGACAACGATTGTTTGTTACAATTTAGGCACATCTATTATCGTATGAAAGGAGTTAGTAGAGACATTAGATAGATTACCTTCAGACAAGTTCATACTAATTTCAGGCAGATATCTGTAAGTTTACCAAGACATTGTTGTGGGGATTCCTAATCCTAGGATCTTCTCCCTAATTGTTTGAAACCATCTTTTGCAATTCTGTTTCTTGTTTTCTTATTTCCTTAGTTATTAGACAAACAAATCTTCCTTTCTTACGGCTTAGCTTACGAGTTTAAGTTTACAAAAGGTACTACATAGTCCTCATTGGGAACGACACTTGAAAAGCTACAACTGAACCCATATGCTTGTAGGTAAGTTTTTGTCCTATCATTATCCCATTCCAGCAGCCTCTAGTAGCGGTGGATCTCACTCGGCATAATCTACTTCTTATCAACAATTGCCTCTCCAAGCTCATGGATGCACGGCAGGCCTTGGCATTCTTTCATCCAGTAATCATCGCACTCCTCCATGAAATCATCTCTCTCTAGCTGCTTATACATATACGACAACTTCCTCAAGCCCCTTTCTGACACTTTGTAGAATAGCTTCGTAAACACCCTTCTCATTTCTAGCGGCACCTTGTTGAAATAATTTGGTTTTTTTTTATCCGTGACATCTCCATGCTCGCCCTCACCTGTCCGATTTGACCTTCGATTGCATGGTGGATCCTCACTGCCATCCTGTTAAAACCGCCAATACTAGAATCCATAATATCCTTCAACACCTTATGCATACCCTCAACCCTATCAAAACAAAAAATGAATCGTGCTAGTAAGAAAGTATGACACCGAGCCCTAGGCCCAATAAACAACCAAGAAAATGAAAAAGGGATACATACCTATTTGAAGTCCCCGTGAAGAAGTGAAGATGATGATCCCTGTCCACGCTCTGACTATGTTTTCCTTGTAAGGATTCAGCCATTGTTTCTCAAGGTATCCAACGAGGCCTCTCTTCCACGATTTCCTCAGTTTTTGGAGCCTCTCTTCGTAGCTTTCCTCTGTGGTTGAACACCAAAGTCCCCAGCACTGGCCGCAAAAGTCCCTGACTCTTTTCAAATCCTTCAAGATTGGATTAGCGTCTCGATGTTGTGTTTGATATGCACCCAACACAAAAGGTGTTTAACCCGATCTTTAAAAACTACCCGAATTGCATTGATGAGGGCCTTTTCTCGATCAGTCATTATGGCCGTCGGCATTACTCCCGCCTCTTGAAACAAATGCAGAAGCTTTCGCATTATGAATCCGTAATGCAAACCATCTTCCTCCCGCGTAAATGCATAGGCGATGTTGAACGTCTTGTTAGTACATGTAAAACCGACAATCTCCACCAGAGGCATGTTATACCTAAGGATGAATGTAAGAAAACAAAATAGTATCAGCAATTTTAGATCATGGATATTACGACTATATTAGATTGTAAAAAAATAGAAGGCCATTATATACCTATTTGTCTTGTATGTGGCGTCGATAACTACCACGTACGGGAACAACTTCAACATGTATTGATCCGAGATGTAGACAGCATCTTGAGAGGATGCACTTCGTACCTATTTTCTTTGAAGAAATTTAGGGTCCATTGGGTAATTGTCATTTCCCCACAATCCTCGTAGTGCATTTTTTGTAGATAATTGGAAACCTGTTTCGGTGATGTTACATTTCCGGGGAAGCAGCTTCTCAACTTCGTATCAGTAACACTCGACGGATTGAACCTCTCGCCGAACCTCCTGACAATGCGCTGCTCATTCGGGGTCATTCGGCCCATGTATGCATGCCCAAGGAAGGTAGTCAGAAGCATATGGTTGTGTTGTCTGCTCAACACATTCAAGATCAATTTCCGAGTCTCTACTCCCGGCTTCTTCTTCATTCGAACACTGTACAACGCAAATGTGCACCCGGACTTCTTCGATCTGGTTTCATGAAGTACCACATCAGCCTCATTCGGCTCTTCTTCACTAACTTTCTTCCTCCCCGATCTATATTCACCAAAGTTCTCGCACGTCAAACTAACATGTCTTTCATTACTTCGGTGAATGACTAGAACCATCATCAAATCTTTGCCCCTCTTTTGAGCCCAATCAACCAACTCCTCTCGGCTATCCCACTTTTGATTCATACGAAATTCAGATCCATAATCTTTACCCTATTAATGTAAATAATAATGTTATTCATTTGCATTTAAGGACATAGCAATATCTCAATCTCCAAACTTAAAGAACTACGATTTCTAACTACACATGCAATATCAAAATACCACTAAATATTTAATAAATGCTAGCAAAACTACAATAGTAGTACTAAAACAAAACCATATCTTCCCATTTCTAAACAAGTACTACTTCATAACATACAATATCTCCATACCCCTAAAATATACTAACAAAACTAAACTATAATATCTCCATTTAGAAACTTAAAGAACTATTACTTCATAACTACACATACAATATCTAGATCTCTTCTCCACTTTACTAATCTCTCAATACATACCATATGATTTATACGACAAGTAAAACTATATATATGCTTTTATGCCTCAATACCTAAACTAATTCATACAATATCGCATATAGTATTACCATACAATATCTCCATACACCTAAAATATACTAACAAAACTAAACTATAATATCTCCATTTACAAACTTATGATTTATACGATAAAAACTTGAGTAAAACTATATATACTTTTATTCCTCTATACCTGAACTAATTCCTAATATCGCATGCAATATTACCATAACATACATATCTATATAACGCAAATATCAAGCCTTTTACGAATTATGGAATACTAACCGCGAAATTGTTGGGGCTGAATTCTTCATCATTGCTCAAATATTCGTTTTCGCTACTCCAATAGTCGTTTTCGCTATTTTCCATTGTGGTAAGATTGTATTCGTGTGTGAAAAAAATGGATGAATGAGTTTGAGTATATATAGAGGGATAATTTGGCCGTTGGAATTATAGCCGTTGGGCTACGCAAGAAGTTGGCGTACGCAAGGATGCTGCATAGGAGCCAAATGGCAAAAAAAAAACCAATGGCCATATCTCCAACATCCATATTTGCTCTACGCAGGATTCTTGCATATGCAAGATTCCTGCGTAGAGCAATCTCCCCAATGGCCATATTTTCAATTCTCCAACGGCCTAATTTCTTGCTCTACGCAGGTATCTTGTATACGCTAGAATCCTGCGTAGAGCAATTTCCTCTTCTACGCAGGTATCTTACGTACGCAAGATTCCTGCGTAGAGGAATGTAGTGCGAAACGCCAAATATTGTAGTGTATATAGCGGCTTCGTTATTTTAGTCTAAATTTTAGTGTGTATTAAGTGAACTTTAGAGTGTGATTGGATGTTCACCCATCATACATTAAGGGTCCGTTTGGATAGCAAATTTAATGCATTATCTTGCATTAAATTATAATGCAAGATAATGCAATTTAATGCATTCTATGAGGGAATCCAAACAGACCCTAAATTATATTATATTATAGTTTTAATATATTTTAATACAATATAATTTAAGACATTATGGATGGACATCTAAACACACCATGTGTTACATTATGAAACATTATGGTTGTTAAAGGGTGTATGGCAAGATTGTAATGTACCTGCTGGTTGTTGGAGAAACAGATGGGAAATCCTTTGTAGGTTTAAATAAGTTATATATAACATGACTAATCAAACCCAACTTAACATTTTGTTATAAGGTAAGAATTCGATTTATCCAACATAGTAATGTTAGGTAAATCGAGAGGCAGATAAATCGGCTCAAGACAAGACCAAATAGAATAAATCAACAAATTAAGCAAATAAATTACAATAAAGCAAATGAAGAGCCTAAACGACCTAGGGAGAGAGGAGATCAAAGCACTATAGAAGGAAGGCGCCATAGGAAAACTAGGGTAATATAGGATCAATCGTGCAAAAGTGTTGAATGGGCCACCATGATGTTCCCCCCATCTAAATGAGGGATCTTCAAGAGTCTCGACCACCATGACGTTGCCCCCACAAATTGAGGGATCTTCAAGACCCTTGAACATGACTACGACCACGACCTGAATAACTCAATATCCACCCTAGGTTTCTATTAGCTTACTCGAGGATGAGCAAGGTTTAAGCATGGGGGAATTTGATACGTTCTACTTTGTAGTACATAACTAAGAGTTGTTACTAGTATTTGGGGTGCCATTTATGTGTGTTTAGGACACAATGTAGGAGAATGGAGAAGAAATGTTGATTTAGTGGTTTTGAGTGCTTAAATGAAGACTTAAGGAGATGAAGGTGAAGCCACAAGAGAAGACCGCAAGCGAGAAGTTGAAGAACGCGCAACAGAGGCATTTCCGTGGGCGCGGAAGGACGAGCCGCGGTCGTGGATCTACAACATAGGCGAAGGAGCAAGACAAAGGAAAACCGCGAGCGCGGAAGTTCCGCCGCGGTCGCGGATTCACGCCAGAAGACTACGAAGCATCAGAGACCAATCCGCGGGCGCAAAAATACTTCCGCGGTCGCGGTTACTGTTCACACGCGGAGCCGGGATTTTATTTTGTCCGAGACTTGTTTTTGTTTTATTCCTTTTTATTTTATTTTTTTATTTCGTTAATTTCCTTTTAGAAAGATTTTATTTCTTATCTTAGAAATTAGGGTTTGCTAGGTTTATACTATTTCATTAGTTAGCAGCCTTTTCATAATTGGTTATCACATTATCGTTCAGTTTTTCCCTTAGAGTTTTTATGCTTTGAAGACTATGAAGAAATAAGCAACCATTGCTTAGTTCGACGATTGAAGCCTTCGTTTGTATTTGGTTGTGAGATTATAACTCTATTTTCCTTTCCTTTGATTATATTGATTCTCTTTGTGCTTAATCCCATTGATTCTTGCTGATTTGACTAGTCTGATCATCTAGTTGATGTTAGTGATTATCTATTGCTAGGGTTTGAATATTTCTGGTTGAAATCCCTTATCTTGTGTAGCAACCACAATTTACAGGAACTGGTTGTGAATGTTTATTGTGAAGAGAATTGATTACATGTCGAGTACTGATGGGTTGTTAAGTATTGCATGTATCCTGGTTAATTCCTATGCTCACTGTTGCCGTTAGATTGAATCTTGATTGTTTACTGGTAAGTATTTTCAAGGCTGGTTGACCTGTCTATATACATAAGATCGGAATATGAATATTCATTGGTAGGAATTGAAGGGATCAACCAATCAAACTGAAGTGTGGATATTTGTCTGACTAAGTTACTTCTCACCCATTGATTACATCTTTTGCTTTGATTTACTTTGTTACTTGATACAAACCAAAATCCGCCCTTTTGTTACTATTGGCATACAACCTTTGCACTTAGGAAGATTGCTTACCTCCCTGTGAGATCGATCCTTTTTTACCCTACTACATTAGTTAGGTTTTTGAGGTTTACTTTGATAGGCATCACGACTTTAGCCTCATCAAATTTGGCATCGTTGTCGGGGATTGAACCCGGGTCACCCGCGTGACAGGCGGGAATACTTAACACTATCTTTACCGCATGACAGTGCTCTATACTTGCTGGTCGTCTGAATAGAAAAAAATGAAAAAGTAAAAAATAAGCGAAAAAAGACAAAAGAAGAAGTCCTGGGCTAAGTAAAAAACCCGAGAGGGCGGCTTAGGCAATAAGCAGGTGGCCCAGACTAGCATTAGACTGGGGTAATAAGAGGTCAAGAGTGATGTGAGTTTTGTGAGCCCATCTATAGAAAAATGAAATGAGTGGCTTGGTGAAAGCCCGAAAGGGCGCCTTGGCAAAATGAGTAAAAAGAAGAAGAGTGATTATTACGATTCCTCATCTTTCTTGGCGTGGTGACATAAGAAGAGGTGATATAAAGAGGATTCGGGTAGGTCACTCTGGGAGTTATAAGAAGTTAGAATGGAGGCTAGGATTAGATGGTCACTTTCACTCTATGGTGCTCAGGTTAAGCTTGGGGGAAGTACTCTGCTTTCCTTTAAGTTTGTGTGTTGTGTTGGTACTTGGAGATTCATGTTTAGGTGCAGTTCTTAGTGGAGATAGTTTTGTTGTGCTTCCTGAGACCTTGGGTATTTCATTGGAGGAGTAGGTTTCTATTAGCTTACTCGAGGACGAGCAAGGTTTAAGCATGGGGGAATTTGATACGCTCTACTTTGTAGTGCGTAACTAGGAGCTGTTACTAGTATTTGGGGTGCCATTTATGTTTGTTTAGGACACAATGTAGGAGAATGGAGTTTTGGAGAAAAAATGTTGATTTGGGTGTTTTGAGTGCTTAAATGAAAACTTAAGGAGATGAAGGTGAAGCCACAAGAGAAGACCGCAAGCGAGAAGTTGAAGAACGCGCAACAGAGGCATTTCTGCGGGCGCGGAAGGACGAGCCGCGGTCGCGGATCTACAACAGAGGCGAAGGAGCAAGACAAAGGAAAACCGCGGGCGCGGAAGTTCCGCCGCAGTTGCGGGTTCACGCCACAAGACTACGAAGCATCAGAGACCAATCCACGGGCGCGGAAATACTTCCGCGGTCGCGGTTACTGTTCACACGCGGAGCCGGGATTTTATTTCGTCCGAGACTTATTTATGTTTTATTCCTTTTTATTTTATTTCGTTAATTTCGTTTTAGAAAGATTTTATTTCTTATCTTAGAAATTAGGGTTTGCTAGGTTTATACTATTTCATTAGTTAGCAGCCTTTTCATAATTGGTTATCACATTATCGTTTAGTTTTTCCCTTAGAGTTTTTTAGGTTTGAAGACTATGAAGAACTAAACAACCATTGCTTAGTCCGACGATTGAAGTCTTCGTTTGTATTTGGTTGTGAGATTATAACTCTATTTCCTTTCCTTTGATTATATTGATTCTCTTTCTGCTTAATCCCTTTGATTCTTGTTGATTTGACTAGTTTGATCATCTAGTTGATCTTAGTGATTATCTATTGCTAGGGTTTGGATATTTCTGGTTGAAATCCCTTATCTTGTGTAGCAACCACAATTTACAGGAATTGGTTGTGAATGTTTATTGTGAAGAGAATTGATTACATGTCGAGTACTGACGGGTTGTTAAGTATTGCATGTATCCTGTTTAATTCCTATGCTCACTGTTGCCGTTAGATTGAATCTTGATTGTTTAATGGTAAGTATTTTCAAGGCTGGTTGACCTGTCTATATATATAAGATCGGAATAGGAATATTCATTGGTAGGAATTGAAGATAATCTTGGATCAACCACTCAAACTGAAGTGTGGATATTTGTCTGGCTAAGTTACTTCTCACCCATTGATTACATATTTTGCTTTGATTTACTTTGTTACTTGATATAAACCATAATCCCCCCCCCCCCCATTTTGTTACTATTGGCATACAACCTTTGCACTTAGGAAGATTGCTTATCTCCCTATGGGATCGATCCTTATTTACCCTACTATATTAGTTAGGTTTTTGAGGTTTACTTTGATAGGCATCACGACTTTAGCCTCATCAAAATTGGCGCCGTTGCCTGGGATCGAACCCGGGTCACCCGCGTGACAGGCGGGAATACTTACCACTATACTTACTGCGTGACAGTGCTCTATACTTGCTGGTGATCTGAATAGATAAAAAATTGAAAAAGTAAAAAATAAGCGAAAAAAGACAAAAGAAGAAATCCTGGGCTAAGTCGAAAACCCGAGAGGGTGGTGATCAGCGCTACTTTGTAGGGTTTAACTAGGAGTTGTTACCGGTGTTTTGGGTGCTATTTGGAGACGTTTAGTGCACAATTGTAGAGATTGGAGTTGAAGAGTAGAAGTGTCGTTATGGTGGTTTCAAGTGCTTAAACGAAGACTTATAGAAGATGGAAGGGAGCCACCATGAGAAGACCGCAACAAAAGCGAGAAGAAGCTGCAAAAAGTAATCCGCGGGCGCGGATGAACAGTGCCGCAATCGCGGAATTCCAAGCTTGGTTGCGGAAGCTGGTCACGGATAAGTCGAGAGAAAAGAGTCAGAAAAGGTATTTTCCGCGACCGCGGAAATTATTCCGCGATCGCGGAAATATGCTTCAGCGCGGCGTTCGAAGTTTTCCGAAGTTTTACTTTTATTTTATTTATTTCTTTATTCCGGTAGGTTTATTTTATTTCCTTTAGATTATGTTTGTGATCTTTGGTTTTAGGTTTAGATTATTTAAACCTAGTTCCATAGCCTTCAAGCATCATCATCGTTATTTTACATTCAGTATTGTTTTCCCTTTCAAGACTATGAAGAACTAAGCATCATTTGCTTAGTCCGACAATTGAAGCCTTCATTTGATTCATGATTGTGAGGTTATAACTCTAGTTCCTATTCCTTTGGATTATATCTTTTCTCTTGAGCTTCTTCCTATTGATTCTTATTGATTTGACTGGATTGATGACCTAGTTGATATTAGTAATTGTCTATTGCTAGGGTCTGGATATTTCGGGTTGAGATTCCTTATCTTGTGTATCATCCATGATATTCTAGGACTGGTAGGACTAGTTTATTATGAAAGAGAATTGATTATGTGTTAAATACTACGAAAAATCGATATTACATGTATCCTGGTTAATTCCTATGCTCTATGCTACTATTGTTCTAAATCTTGATGGTTTCTTGTGCATTCAATAGTAAGGGTTGCATGGACTGGTAGGACTGGTAACTATTTCAGAATAGGGACAAGAATAATCAAAGGAAGGAATAGAGATAACCTAGGACCAATCAATCGAATGAATGGTGGATATTTGTTTGGTTAAGTATTTTTCCCAAATTGATTCACAACCTTTGTTTTGTTTACTTTACTTTGTTTACTTGAAATTCAATCAACTAACCAAAACCCCCCTTTGTTACTTTTGCATGCGAATTTACATTAAGAAAGACAACTCCTCCCTATGGGATTCGACCCTTGCTTGCCTATTCTACAAGTTTAGGTTATTAAGAATTTTACTTTGATTGGGCACACGACTTTAGCCTTATCAAATTGGCGCCGTTGCCGGAAGGCAAGTTTTTGTTTTTGTTTTTTTGTGTGTGTTTGTGTGCCAATTTTTGTGCGGACCTATCTTATGGTCCACACCCGTGCTACTGACTCCCCTCTACTTGCTTGTGATACAGAGATTGAGAGGACCCTTTCTAGGAACCGCAAGATAAACAGTGTTCTGTGTTTTGACAATCCTTGTTTTGAGATGACTGACGAACAACAGACGCTGAGGCAGTTGACTGCCCCTAATCTGCAGCAACAACCGCTGGCTGTACAGTTCCCTGAGCTGGCAGATGGAGTTAATTTCGAGCTGAAGTCCGGGTTAATCCACTTACTCTCCCACTTCCATGGGATGAGTGGAGAAGACCCCAACAAACATCTGTCTGAATTTCATTCCGTCTGCACCAACATGAAGCCAAAGGGCGTGACTGAGGACCAGATCAAGCTGAGGGTCTTTCCTTTTTCGCTAAAGGATGCGGCCAATGATTGGTTCTACTATTTGCCTCCAGAAAGCATAGACACATGGGCTAAAATGACGAAAGCCTTCCTGGAGAAGTACTTCCCTGTGACAAAGCTCAACAGCCTGAAGAGGAGCATAAGCAACATTGAACAACAAGCTGCTGAGTCGTTGTACGAGTACTACGAGAGGTTCAAGAGGCTGACTTCTAGCTGCCCTTACCATGGGTATTCAGAACAAGACCTCGTACTTTATTTGTACGGTGGTCTTCTTGACGAGGAGCGTCGAATGGTGAATGCAGCCTGTGGAGGAAACATCTTGAACAAGACGCCAGCTGATGCGTATGAGGTTTTCTTTTAGCTATCGGAGGGCTCAAGACAGTTCAATAGGAGGGCGAGTGCCCAAACAGTCAGAGCTGCGGACTCTTATCCAAATTCTTCACTACTTTCTGACATGGTTGAGATGAAGGAGATGATGAGGAGGTACATGATGAAGGATGGCCAGCAGCAAGTCAAATCATGTCGGATATGCTATGACATGATGCATCCAACCGATGCATGTCCCACGCTGCACGAGCCCACTACTAAGGTGAATGCCATTGGGGGATACGACCCTTCAAGGCCCAGATATGACCCGTACTCCAACACGTACAATCCAGGGTGGAGAGATCACCCCAATCTGAGGTATGGAAATCAGTAGAGTACTCCTCAAGGCCAGGAGAATCAAGAGTATCAACAGAGGCCTCCACAATTCCTACAGCGCCCACAACCATATCAACAGCCTGGGGTCAACAACAGCAATATCGAGCTCCATATGACCACAGACCCCAAGGCCAAAGCTCAAGTTCACCCACGTCCATTGATGACATGATCAGGACCCTCACCCAGAGCGTATCAACAGTGGTCAAGAACCAGGAGTCACTAGTTCAGACTGTAGCAACGTTGGGCAATACTATGGTCCAACAAAATCAAGAGATGCGGTCGAGTATTCAGAACTTGGAGAAGCAAGTGGGGAAGATCTCCATAGCAGTGAGCAAGCTAAAGCTCGGGAATCGGGGAAACTACCATCTCAAACGGTAGTAAACCCGAGCGAGAATGTTTGTGCCATGACGCTAAGGAGCGGAGCAGAATTGGACGCCAGACGGGGCCAACAGAAGCTTTTCCGCGACCGCGGAGAAGGAAGCCGTGACCGCGGATTGGCTACTGGCGAAGAGGAGCAAGAAATCGACGCTTTTCCGCGACTGCGGACAAAATTCCGCGATTGCGGAAAAATCCACTCTGAAGAGGAGCTGTTCGAGAGCAATCCGTGACCGTGGACAGAAATCCGCAATTGCGGAAAACTCACTGGAGGCGAGGAATTTTTTGAAGACATTCCGCGACCGCGGACATCTATCCGCGATCGCGGAAACACCCCTGGAGCCCCAGTTCCCCTCGAAGACGCCCACGATGGATATGTGCGTCCCAATTTCCCTGCGCTCAGCACATTGAAGCCCCCCGCTCCCTTTCCCGAAGATCTAAAGGACACAAGGAGGCCGGCGAATAATAAGGAATTGTTCGAGACCTTCAACAATTGTGAGGTGAATGTTCCTTTACTCAAGCTGGTTAATAGCATCCCTTGTTATGCTAAATTCTTGAAGGAGCTATGCACGATAAAGATGAAGAAGGTGGTAAAGGAGAAGAGAAAGGTCCAGGTCAGCGAGAATGTTTCCGCTATGCTGCAAAAGCGGTTACCAAAGAAGGCCAGTGATCCAGGCATGTTCACTATTCCCTGCAAGATTGGGGGCACCTTGTTCGACAAGGCCATGTTAGATTTGGGTGCCTCCATTAATGTGTTGCCCCTCTCGCTGTACGAGTCTCTGGAGGTCGGACCATTAGAGAAGACGGGGATTGTGATCCAGCTGGCGGACAATTCCTATGTCTACCCCAAAGGAGTGGTGCAGGACGTGATGGTAGAGGTTGACAAATTGCTTTTCCCTGCGGACTTGTTTGTGATGGATACGGGGCAGGACAAGAATGCAGCCCCTGTGATGCTAGGAAGGCCGTTTATGAACACGGCAGGGACAAAAATTGATGTGAGCAGCGGTTCGCTCATAATGGAATTCGACGGGGTGAGGGTCGGATTCAGCATAGATGATGCAAAGCGACACCCTCCGGATGGAAGCCCCGAGTGCTCAATTGATGTGAGCAACCCAAGTTGATATGGAAGAGTACCAGGTCGAGCCACGACAATAACTAAGGCATTGTTCGGGAGACAACCCGAGGTATGTATTTCTTTCTTGTCTTTTCATCCCATGTTTTTAGTTGTTTGTGTGTTATTTTTGTTCTTGCTTTTGTTTTTGTTTCTGCATTCGACTAACCTGCAGGTTGGAGACCCGGAGCCAAATTGAAGAAGGTGAACTACGCACCAGAGTCTTTTCCGCGGGCGCGGAAATTTTTCCGCGATCGCGGAAAATTACTATAAGTCTCCTCATCCCTGCTCGATTAAAAAAAATTGTTTTACCAAAGGCCAGCTGTCCGATTTTACATTGAAAGATGGTGCGCATCATGCTGCCAAGGAGGAGACATTCGCCCCAAAATTTTATTTGGCAACGATGATGGCCCGACATTCGACAGCCGATGAGGAGGAACACCAGAGCCCACACCCCGTTTACATCTGGGCTCCATTATGTGTTCGTTGAAGGCCGTGCAACCCCGTTTCTTTGATGTACCACTACACCTTATAGTGGATTCCTTTTGGTTGCACGGTAGAGTTTGTTTGAAGACCAGCGCGACACCATAGACATGTGATTTCATTCATATACCGCTAGCAACATCTTCCGCGTCCAAGCCAACTCAACGACGTTTATGAGTTATTTTTTGCCCTTCCCTGTGCTTCATTCTTTTTTGTCTTTCATTACATTGAGGACAATGCAATGTTTAAGTATGGGGGAGTGTTCTATACTTGCTATTCGTTGAGGAGAAAGAAAAATAATGAAAAAGAAAAAGCCACAAATTTGAAAAAAGGCAAAAATAGAAATCCTGGGATAAGTCGAAAAGTCGAAAGGGCGGCTTAGGTAATAAGCAGGTGGCTTGGACCAGCATTAGGCGGGGGTAATAATTGGTCAAGAGTGATGTGAGTTTATGTGAGCCCATCTATTGAAAAATGAAATGAGTGGCTTGGTGAAAACCCGAAAGGGCGCCTTGGCAAAATGAGTGAAAAGAAGAAGAGTGATTATTAGGATTCCTCATTTTTTCTGGCATGGTGACATAAGAAGAGGTGATATAAGGAGGATTCAGGTAGGTCATCCTGGGAGGCATAAGAAGATAGATGGAGGCTAGGATTAGATTTTTATTCACTCTTTGGTGTTCGGGATAAGCTTGGGAGAAGTACTCTGCTTCCCTTTTAGCTTGGTTGGTGTTATGTGTTGTGTTGTGTTGTGTTGAGCATATTGTATTGGTGCCTTGGAGATTCATGTTATGTGCAATTCTTAGTGGAGAGAGTTTTTTGTGCTTCCTGAGACCTTGGGGATTTGATTGGAGGAGTAGGTTTCTTTTAGCTTACTCGAGGACGAGCAAGGTTTAAGCATGGGGGGAATTTGATCAGCACTACTTTGTAGGGTTTAACTAGGAGTTATTACCAGTGTTTTGGGTGCTATTTGGAGACGTTTAGTGCATAATTGTAGAGATTGGAGTTGAAGAGTAGAAGTGTCGTTATGGTGGTTTCAAGTGCTTAAAAGAAGACTTATAGAAGATGGAAGGGAGCCACCACGAGAAGACCGCAACAAAAGCGAGAAGAAGGTGCAGAAAGTAATCCGCGGGCGCGGATGAACAGTGTCGCGATCGCGGAATTCCAAGCTTGGTTGCGGAAGCTGGTCGCGGATAAGTCGAGAGCAAAGAGTCAGAAAAGGTATTTTCCGCGACCGCGGAAATTCTTCCGCGATCGCAGAAATATGCTTCAGCGCGGCGTCCGAAGTTTTACTTTTATTTTATTTATTTCTTTTTCTTTTATTTCTTTATTCCGGTAGGTTTTTTTTATTTCCTTTTAGATTATGTTTGTGATCTTTGGTTTTAGGTTTAGATTATTTAAACCTAGTTCCATATCCTCCAAGCATCATCATCGTTATTTTACATTCAGTATTGTTTTCTCTTTCAAGACTATGAAGAACTAAGCATCATTTGTTTAGTCCGACAATTGAAGCCTTCATTTGATTCATGATTGTGAGGTTATAACTCTATTTCCTATTCCTTTGGATTATATCTTTTCTCTTGAACTTATTCCTATTGATTCTTATTGATTTGACTGGATTGATGACCTAGTTGATATTAGTAATTGTCTATTGCTAGGGTCTGGATATTTCGGGTTGAGATTCCTTATCTTGTGTAGCATCCATGATATTCTATGACTGGTAGGACTAGTTTATTATGAAAGAGAATTGATTGTGTGTTAAATACTGCAAAAAATTGGTGTTACATGTATCCTGGTTAATTCCTATGCTCTATGCTACTATTGTTCTAAATCTTGATGGTTTCTTGTGCATTCAATAGTAAGGGTTGTCTGGACTGGTAGGACTGGTAACTATTTCAGAATAGGGACAAGAATAATCAAAGGAAGGAATAGAGATAACCTAGGACCAATCAATCGAATGAATGGTGGATATTTGTTTGGCTAAGTGTTTTTCCCAAATTGATTCACAACCTTTATTTTGTTTACTTTTCTTCGTTTACATGAAATTCAATCAACCAACCAAAACCCCCCTTTGTTACTTTTGCATGCGAATTTACATTAAGAAAGACAACTCCTTCCTGTGGGATTCGACCCTTGCTTGCCTATTCTAATAGTTTAGGTTGTTAAGGATTTTACTTTGATTAAGCACACGACTTTAGCCTTATCAGGCGGCTTAGGTAATAAGCAGGTGGTCCGGACCAACATTAGGCTGGGGTAATAAGAGGTCAAGAGTGATGTGAGTTTTGTGAGCCCATCTATAGAAAAATGAAATGAATGGCTTGGTGAAAACCCGAAAGGGCGCCTTGGCAAAATGAGTGAAAAGAAGAAGAGTGATTATTAGGATTCCTCATCTTTCCTGACGTGGTGACATAAGAAGAGGTGATATAAGGAGGATTCGGGTAGGTCAATCTGGGAGTTATAAGAAGTTAGAATGGAGGCTAGGATTAGATGGTCACTTTCACTCTATGGTGCTCGGGTTAAGCTTGGGGGAAGTACTCTGCTTTCCTTTAAGTTTGTGTGTTGTGTTGGTGTGTTGGTACTTGGAGATTCATGTTTAGGTGCAGTTCTTAGTGGAGATAGTTTTGCTGTTCTTCCTGAGACCTTGGGTATTTCATTGGAGGAGTAGGTTTCTATTGATGAGAAACAATCCTCCAAAGGTGAGGCTTTTCTCCTCTAGAAGCTAGATCTAGACCAAGGGGAGCCTTCTTCTCCTTCCTAGATGTGGGAACCTTGCAAATGGAGCTTGAATGGAGGTGGGCCGCCGGAAACCAAGAGGAACCAAGGGCTGGCTGCGCCGGAGAGTCCAAGGAAACCCTCCATTGGGGGTTCCTTGGCCGTGAAGAGCTAGAGCCGAGTTGTCTTGTGGATCGAATGGGGAGCGTGAGAGATTGAGAAGAGAAGAGTGTTTGAGAGAGTTTGAGTTGATAGAATTAATTGGATGCCTTAGGGGAGGATTCCTCTACCCAAGGTAATATTCCAATTCTATATCTTCAACTCAAACTCTCTCAAACACTCTTCTCTTCTCAATCTCTCACGCTCCCCATTCGATCCACAAGACAACTCGGCTCTAGCTCTTCACGGCCAAGGAACCCCCAAGGGAGGGTTTCCTTGGACTCTCCAGCGCAGCCAGCCCTTGGTTCCTCTTGGTTTCCGGCGGCCCACCTCCATTTTCAAGGTTCCCACATCTAGGAAGGAGAAGAAGGCTCCCCTTGGTCTAGATCTAGCTTCTAGAGGAGCAAAGCCTCACCTTTGGAGGGTTGTTTCTCATCAATTGGTATCAAGAGCCAAAAGCCCAAGATAAGTCATCTTCTCCCTTGCAAAATTCATTTTTTATGGTTCTTTTCCATAGCTAGCATGTTCTCCTTTGTTGCTTCCATGGTTCCTTTCGTTTTGCTCTTTGTCTTCCTTGCTAGCTAGAATTTTTTTTCTTGTTTCTTCTTTTCTTGTGTTGAACTTGCATGCTCAGTTTTTCTCTTGTTTCCATGTCTTTTTCCATGTTTCCATGCTATTTTCATGCTTAGCCTAGTTGTTTCTAGCTCCCCTCCCAAAAACAGCCCAAAAACACAAAAAATACCCCTCTCCGGCGACCTCCACCACCTCCGGACCTCCCTCTCTGCCACCGTAGCCCAGCCCACCACCACCCCACCTGCCGCCCCACACCCCCCAGCCGGCCTTTCTTGTGATTGCTCCATTTTTGAATTGTTGTTCTTGTATGTACCTTGTCCTTGATGTACTTTGTCCTTTTGGGGGAGAGGCCATTCCAACCTTCTCTTTGTCCTTTTTGTCCCCTTAGTCTATTTTAGGTAAAAAGCCAAATTGTACCTATAGATGATGGGTTAGTGGATGATGGGCATGAAGCTTCCTTAGTGGGTGCCACATAGGGCCGAATTTGCTAGTGGCAAGGGCACCTCTCTCTCACCTTCCTACAAGCCTTGTCACACCCCTCATTTGGTGACTTGGCACGTCTAATCCTCAAAAAAACTGAATACCCTTGTTGTCACTCTCTACAAAAAAAGTGTTATGGTCCACTCCTTCAATTCAAACACCATCACCTTAGGCTTGCTTCCCTTTGCACTAGAAAAAGCCAAGCTTATTACAAGAGGTCCAAACAAAAGGCAAAGGACCCAATCAAAAAAAAAAAAACAGAATACAAAAAAAAAAAAAAAAACAAAGCAAAGGGAAGGGAAGGTCAAGTTTCTTCTCTTCTTTCGGTTTGGACCACAACCCTTGGTGGGCTCTCTCACCCTCACTCGACAACTTGGGCCACTAAGCCCTTCTCTCCATGTTCGTCTAGCCTTTGCCATTGTCAATTCGTTCCTTTAGGGCCCATAGGGTGGTCATTTTGCCTTCACCTTGACCTTGTCTTCCTATGTTTCACTTTGGCCTTCTATCCACTTAGCCTAAGGAATACAAGTTGGCTTGGTTTGAAGGTGCATTGGTCACACTCCCAATTGGCAAGTTATATATCATGCTTTTCCTTGTCACCCCTTGCTTGAGCCATTGACTTTGTTTTTGCCTATGTCTTAGTCTCTTTTCCTTTGTTTGTCCTTTATAAGTTACTTTCATTATGCCTTGTGAATTGTTTACTTGGTTTGCTTGTGGCCCTCTTGTAGGTGAGTCTACAAATGGAGGACCCCATGGATGTCGACGGCCGCCACTTTGGGTATCTTTACCGCCGCTCCAACCATAGGCCCGCGGTCGGCTATGAGTTCAGCCGCCACCATGACAAGGACGCGGCTTGGGCGGATGTGGGCCACTGGGGTTATGATCGCCGTGACCCGGATTGGCTACCGCATCCCCGTGGCCGCGCCACCTGCCGCGCCGAAGGCCATGATGCAGGGTGGCTGCCGCCCACATATGACACCGAGTCGGTGACTGTGTGGCCTACCGAGGAGAACCGCGCCAAGGAGGCTGACGCTCGCCATAAGGCAGCCGCAATTGAGGCATTGCGCGCGAAAATGGTTGCACTCCGCCGCGACATGGAGACATTCGATGCGCGTGTGGACGCCGTCGCGCTTAGCTTGGACACCATTGCCGTCGGCCCCTTATTAGGCCCTCCCACGGCCAATCGCGCCATGCCACAGCCGCTCCCCACTCCAGTCGCAGGCACGGCCGCGCCCGCCGCTGCCACGAGCCTTGCTCAACTTCTTTTGGCCGTGTTTCACATTGACTCGGGCGCGCCACACATGGCCTCAGCCGCACCCCATGACGCCTCATCCGTGCCATGCCATGACACCCTACCCGAGCCCCAGCGCGCCTTGGTCGTGCCTCAAAGCGCCTCGGCTGCGCCCTGCAGTGCCCGGCTGTGCCTCAAGGCGCCATGACTGCGCTTGGGGGTGCCTTGGTTGCGCCTCAGTGGGTGCCTCGCCCTATCATCACTCGCAGCCCCATGAGCTATTTGGCCATGCCTTGGATGGATGCCACACCTCTTGTTCCTTCTTGCTTACCATTCTCACTCCAAGAGGAGGTCCATGCTATGGATGACGAGCCTTACAAGCTTCTAAGGCCAGCTCTTACCCTCTACAACGGAGACGCTGCAATGACCCCTATATTTAGGGAGGTACCTTCTTTTGTCTCTCCTTTTATGCCCTTGAGTAATACATTGCATGAGTGTACATTTACACATTTGGATAAAGCTTTATTTATGAAGACACACTGTTTTTCATCTAGGACTACACATTCTTGTTTGCATTATAGTTCCATGTCTCACTTCATGCCGGCGAAGTTTTACTTATTGCTTGTTATTTCCTACATGCCTAAGTATGACAATTGTTTGACTTGTTGCATCATGAAGCATGTACTTAGGCTTAGGAAGAGTGATGCCACTACTCTTTCATATGACCTTACACATCCTATGGCATATAC
The DNA here is from genome assembly GCA_027886185.1 of Rheum nobile. Taxonomy (NCBI): domain Eukaryota; kingdom Viridiplantae; phylum Streptophyta; class Magnoliopsida; order Caryophyllales; family Polygonaceae; genus Rheum; species Rheum nobile. The sequence goes on from WOAB01000485.1 coordinate 10,671,854, forward strand.
CTCTCATGTTATTGCTTTTAGTGCCTTAGGCAATACAAAAGGCTTGCTTGTTATACCTTTGGATTTGGCATACTGATATTTGCTTCATAGCTCCCCATCCTTGTTGCATGAGATGTATTCACTTCATTCATTTCCTCTCCTAGTTACGTATGTTGTGTGCTTTGCATATTCCATCTTTCAGCATACCCTTAGGACGCTTCATGTGTTGATTATGCGTACCCCATACCATGATAATGCCCTTATTATGCGTCTTTGCCATGTTGATTTTTGGGCCTATTATGGGGATACGAGCTGCACTAGTGGAAAAAATCCTTATAGAGGCGGGCCTTTGGACACTTATTGAGACGAACACCGTTCGCTTCAACTAAGGGGGCTGCAACAAGTAGGGACACTTTTTGAGGCGGGCATTTTACGCCTCTAAAAGGACCTTATTGAGGCGGGCCTCCGAAGCCTGCCTCAACAAGTCCCTCACTTTGGCGCCAAAATGAGGGACTTGTTGAGGCGGGCTTCAGAGGTCCGCCTCAACAAGTCAGTGCTATATACTTATAGAGGCGGGCGTATACAAGCCCGCCTCAATAAGTAGACGCTGACTCGGCCGAGAACTCGGCCGAGTTCTCGGCCGAGTCAGCGTCTATGTACTTATAGAGGCGGACATACAAGTCCGCCTATATAAGTCCCTTCTTTTGCGCTTCTTTTGGATGTTTTTTGGATTTATGATGCACCATACACACATTGCAGAATAGGTTCCTGATTTTATTCACAGAATAATATACAACAAACAACATATTTCATCAGAGTACAGTCAGGTTCTCAACAACAGTTTACATGACAAGTAAAAACAAGTTCAATCCGATAATAAATACTTCGATGTAAAATACTGTGCACATTGCTCACGAACAACATCCATTTCTTCATAAGTATACGATGTCTTCCTCTTAGGATATAGCTTCATAAAAAACACAAAAATTATTGACAAAAAACACAAATACTATCAATATATAGTTAGTTAAGTTACATACCTTATCTAGTCGGTCATTAGAGTCATAGAGTCCCGTGACTATATCTAACATGAACTTCATGACATAATAGCCACACTCGGTTCCGCTGCTTTATTGAGTGCACTAATTACACAACATATGGGGGTTGTCTTAGATACAAGGCCTTTGATTATAAATAAACAAACCTAAAGAGTATAAAATGCTATATGTACCTCTATATTGCAGACTCTCAACGTCTTACGTTTTCCTATTAATTTCTCGCACTTCCCACCTTAATACTTATACATTTGAAATGCCCTAGAAAATCAACATAATACACTCATGAAACTGATATTGTTAATATTCCAAAAAAAACTAATTCGTAAGCAAAATAACTTACAAATTCATGATTCCAGATGCATCAGTCGTTCTGTTGCCTTGACCTTTTAGAGAATCGAAAAGATAGACCTGTGCTCTAAATAGGTCTATCACGTACAGAATCCAATGATTGCTGCATCATTTAAAAGTAAATTGATAAATATTAATGATTGCTTAAAATACTAATTATATATGAAACTTATTGAAAACACTTACTCTTGATTATATGGGAGCAAAAACAATTTGGCACTGTTAGAATCTTTAATCGTATTCTTAACAGTTTCAGCATTGAACACACGTTGCAAGTAATCTGCTGGAACCGTTGGATCGGCCCTGATTCTAGTGCTTGACACCATCTCAGGACAAATGAACCCAATTCGAGAATTTTCAAATGCATATGTGTGATTGTCCAATAAATACCTGCACATTTAAAGGTATTTGATTAAACGATTATGAATGGTAATGTAAAAATGATTAAATAAAAAACGATTAAGAATGATAGTTGACAATTAAAAGATAAAGACTGATCAAAACATTTACATCATGTAGACTTGAATCACAAAAATGTTTAAGCACGCCCCCTTAAGGAACTCTTCTACATCGGATGCAGTGACGTATGTTTCTTGATCTCTCACATAATTCCAAACCGAGGCATCCAATGGGATGGGAGTACTATCATATATACCACCCGGCGCCGAAGACATAATAAAATGCAAGTATTTGCATGACTGGCCATGACCTTGAATTTCTTCGTTTTCTGCTTTCTTCCTTTTGGCGGATGATTCTTCCGTTTTACGATCACAGCTACCAACCGCCTCTTTGTTGGACTGAGACTTAAGATTTATTTGGACATGAAATTTCCAAAAAATAATAATGAAGTAACATTTGTATTATTGAGCACAAAGGTCTTACCTTTGTATTTTTGGCGCTGTCATCCACCTTTTTAGAGAGAAATGACTTGAACTTCTTTGTTGGGCGTGGAGTATAGTCCTATATATAGAATTATAGATGAGCAAGAGTGAGTAATGTGGTGTACATTATTATTGAGCACAAAGGTCTTACCTCGTCGTCTTCGAAAATCACTAAGCGGATCGGCCATTGCACGAAACTACCCTGAGCACCGCCTAAGTTAGTGAAACCATCACCCATAGGTACCGGAAGAATATCATCATTATGTCCATCATAAACAAAATCAACTTGGACTTTGTAGTGATCAGGCTTCATCGGTGTAAAGTGTTGGGACGATGCACCGTTTGAGGGTTGTACCATACCATCCGCTACGAGCACTTTGTTACCATAATCTTTATCCTCAAGGGCAAGATGGCATGGAGTCCTTTCCTACATATAAAGTAAAATGAAAAATGCAAGACTAAGGTTGCGGCATGGAATTTTAATTCATGTTATAAGAGGTCTTAGCATGAAGAGTTCATGACAATACTCAAACTCAATCATACTTTTAGCTCACGTGGTTGCGGTGTGGAATCAGGACGAGTGGTATAGGAAGCATTAACATTAAGTTCAAGAACGGGAGTAGAAGTGGAGTTTGGTGGATTTATATGTAACATGGAGCATAGTTGCTTTTGGAGGGTGACGGTGGCTAAAAGTGTGCAGTGCAAGTATCGTTGCTTAGCCTAGTCAAAGTAAAATATCCTAACAGACCCACTAAACAGAAGTATAGCAGACAAGTAAGGGTCGAACCCACAGGAAAGATCTGATGCAGTATGCAAGTGTGAATGACAAGTAACACGAACGGGGGGTTTAGTTATCAAGAGAACACAAAGCAAGCAAAGCAAACAAGTTTGATTTAGTTGAGGAAATATAATGAGGGAAAGTAGTTCTACTAGAGCGAGATCCACAGTACATAGATATAATTTGATCACAGAAATCTATTTAATCCAAGTTCTTTTACTATCCTTATAGTTGTTCCCACCCTGATCTTAAGTACTATTGATTCTCATAGTTGTCAATAGACTTATTACTATGCCAATGATAAAATACCACTGATTCTCACAGTTGTCAGTATACTTTACCACCAACACAGCAATAGCAATGCACACAAGGATATAGGATACATGCAAATAGAAGGACGTACTAATACTCGCATGCAACTCATTCTCACTCACGATTGTACGCTCGGAACCCCTATATGTACAATCGTGTTTGCCACTAGATATGCACTCGGAACCCCTATATGCAATCCTAGCAATTGATAAAAAGCATTCAACCTAGTTGATCAGGCTAAGAAGAATAACAAGGAATCAATAATCAATATAACCAAGAGAATCAAACCAACACTTATAAGGATAAGAACAAGGAATAGAAATCTCACAAACACATCAACTGTATTGCTTCACACGTCTAGTGGAACAAGGGAAAGTTAGTTCTCCATCAAAGGGGATGAAAAACTCTAATGTGAAATAACGTCTGAAAAATCGTGTGTAGGTAAAAAGTCTCTATATGTCTATATGCCTCTTAACCTAGAAAGAGGGCTTAAATAGTCTTAGGAAACTAGGTTAAACTAATGCAAACAATAAAGGAAACAGAATAATAATAAAATAAAATCTAAACGAAATAAAAGGAAAGTAACAGTCTTCTGACGCGAGGCATTAAACACGGCCATAGCGGGGCGGTGAGATCCACCGCGGGGCTTTAGGCTCTCCACCGCTGGGCGGTGGCTTCCTCTGGCGCGGGGCTTCAACCTTCTCTGGGAGTCACCGCCGGGCCGCGGTGAATCTGGCGCGGGGCGGTGAGCTCACTCCTTCAGCTTCTTCAGCTCCTCTTCTTCTCTTCTGCTGCTCTTCAATCCTACCAAGTGTTTGGTAGTCTTCTCCAAGTATGCTCCAGTAGCTCCATCTCCATCTAAGCTGTAAATCCTGGGATATCTTCACTTCTCTCCACAACTTCTGGATCACAGACTTAGCACCAAAACTCATCCAAAACTCCTCCAAATCATGCTAATAGTTGCTAGTAAAGGTGTATGAAATAACACCTATCAGAGGGCCTCAGCCACCCTTTTATCTAATTCACCTCCAAACTCCTTTCTAATTTCAGCTCTGATCGATTCGATTAGATCTGATGAAGCTTCACTAGAACATCTTCTTCGTCGTTCTCTTGGACCGAAAGCAACTCTATAACCAACATTTCCACCTATTGCCTTGACACGGCCACAATGATCTTTTTTCCCAATAGCTTTGGTGAGGGCATCCTCATCATCCTCGAAACTAAGGTTTCCTTTTTCTTCTTCTTCGATATACTCCTCCTATAATGCCAATTAGGAAAGTATAAATTAGTTCATATTTCCAAGTCAATTTAAGTAAATATTCATTAAAAAAGCACTACTTACAACTTTTCTTGCAATTTCTACGGCTTCCTTATCGCTCGGGTTAACTTCCCACTTTCCATCCTTACTTCGAACTTGATGAGCCAAAACCCACTCCTTTGATCTATATTTTCTAGCTCTAGGAACCGATGAGTTCACTGAGGAGCTACTTGACAGAGATAAAGCTGCTTCCGATGGGAGTCGTCCTTCTTTTATCCACTCGGGTCATTTTCTAATATAACCCGCATGGCCGGTGAGATGAGGATTCTTGTTTAATACTGCACTTGCCCTTGCTTTCTCACTACGAGCCTGTCAAAAGGCACATAGATTTATAACCAACGATTTCCGCTGACTAGAAATCTTTAATAGTAAAAAGAAATAGCATTATTACCAATGACTCCGACTTGTAATATTCTTTAAGAAAAACTGACCAATCAGCCTCTGTAATGTGGTGGTAGATTTCCCAAGGCATCTTGTTTGTAGGATATTTCGACGGCTTTTGCTTCTTAGTTATCCATCGACGCACCAACTTGCTCTTGAAATCTCTAAATCGTTTTGCCACACAAGAATGAAAGTATTTTTCCCTTGATTTATCTACATCCTCAATGATGTGGAACATAAGCTGTGGATTTTTACAATAAGTTAGATTAATTGTTAATATAGTATATATTTAAAACAATTTAAAATGTCATTATACCTTGGTCTCCTCCCAAAACCCTTGCCTCGTCTGCTCATCTATCTTTCGGTATTCTTTCTCGTTAATATTAATTCTTTGAGCACAACTCCCACTTGCTTTCCGTATTCTTTCGACCACTCGCCATCAGGGACATTAAACTCATTAAACTCAAGGTGCATAGGATTTTTTACTTGAACTCCTTTTGACGGACCACACCCTTTAGCGATCTGTGTAATCGCGCTAACACCTTGTGATTCATGATCACCTTGGGTAGGGAGAATAGCATTTCCACTTTCGTTAGACATAGTGGCTAGAATTCCTGCAACAAGCACACACAAAAATCTACCTAAATCTAAAAAAAATAACTTATTGTAAAAAAAAATTAACTTATTGTAAAAAAAAATTTAACTTATTGAAAAAAACAAAGGGAAAACAGAGGCTGACTCGGCCCAGAACTCGGCCGAGTTCTAGGCCGAGTCAGCCTCTGTATCATGAAAACAAACGCTGAAACCTAGGTATTGTCGGAAGATACCACATAACCTTAGCTGATGGGCCCCTCTTAGCCGAATTTACCCCTTTACGCTTGTAACGAGATGCACCGCACTTTGGACACTCATCCAAATTTTCATGTTCGTTTCTGTAAAGCATACAATCATTTGGGCAAACATCTATCTTGACGGCCTCTAAGCCTAAGGGACACATCAATTTCCTGGCATAATAAGTAGAGATAGGCATCTCATTGCCTTCTGGTAAAAATTCACCTAACCATTCCAATAAGGTGTTGAAACTTTCATCAGTCCAACCAGAAGCACATTTCAAGTTGTAAAGTATTGACACACCCTCTAACTTGCTAAATTTTGTACACCCGGGAAACAAGGGAGTCTCTGCAGCCTTTGATACCTGTTCGAACATCTGAGGTCGTTCGTTCAAGTGATCTCTCACCCCATCCATCATCCCATTTATTTCATCATCTTCTTGGTCATCATCATCATCCATCTCATTATTCTCAGCAATATCATCATCACTATCATCAGTGTCTACCCGAACATCAAACTCATTGACACTAGAACTTGGACGATCAAGTATTTTCTCACCATGCCAAAACCAAACATGGTAATCTTGTTTGAAACCACGACGAAATAAATGATCCTCAATCTCATCAATATCATCTAACCGCCTTATATTCTTACAATCAAGGCATGTACAATAGATTTTTTTCGGCTTTCGTACTCCGTTGGTGTGCTAAAGCATATCTAATGAACTCCTCAACCCCACTCAAGTATTGTGTCGTAGTATGGTCACCGTACATCCAAGGACGACTCATTTCTAGTAATAAATGCAAAATAACATGCAAGGAAGATTAAATACTCATTTCTAGTAACTATCCCGCCATGGGCCTAAATAGATAATAATACGCAACCAAGCAAGAAAAAATACAAACTCAACTATCCCGCCAAGGGCCTAAATTATGAATTCTATCCCGCTAAGGGCCTAAGGAATTAGGGTAGAAGTATTACCTTGACCCAATATCGATCCTTCAAGGCAATGCCCTTATCAGCCTGCAGAATGTCATTTCACCAATTAAATAAAGAATGTGATTCTTTTCACTTTTGCTTTATTTATATAGCTTTCCTTTTCACTTATTAAATTAATAAACCGTAAAAATGTGATCCTCTAGTATATTACATCCTCAATACATTATAATACATAGATTATGAGACTTTGTTTTTTTCTTGCTTGATAATGAATACGCATCTTCTACTGTTAAGTGATTTACCATGAAAAAGTCTCATAAGACTAGTAAGAAGTATTTCAATTAGTACAATGATAGGTGTCATTTCATACACCTTTACTAGCAATTATTAGCATGATTTGGAGGAGTTTATGAGTAGTTTTGAGACTAAGTCTGTAATCCGGAAGTTGTGGAGAGAATTGAAGATATCAAGGGTTTTACAGCTTAGATGGAGATGATGAGGATCTGTTGGAGTTTATTGGAGAAGACTACCAACACTTGATAGTAATAAAGAGCTGAAGAGAAGAGTGGGCAGAAATTGACGCCCCGCGCCAGAGCCACCGTGACCCGACGGTGGGTCTCAGAGAAGGATGCCGCCCCGCGGTGGGAGCTGGCGCCCCGCGGCCATCACGTGAGGCGAAGAGCTTAATTAAATAATTCACGTGATGTTTGGAATTGAAGAGATGGGCCCAGGAGGAAATTAGGCCCAAAAGGAAGATCTCGGCCCAATTGAGAAGCGCTGAAGCGGGAATTGAAGCCACGCGTGAAAGAGATGCCGCGTTGAAGCCGAAGAATTGAAAGCGTGTTGAATCGGGGGCGTGACGTCAGCAGCGACATCAGCGAAGCTGATGATATTGGAGATTTGGGCCGTGTCGAGAAGTGGGCCGACGCTGCTTTGGGTTGGGCCGAAGATCAGCTGGAATTGGAGATGGGCAGACGAGAGGCTTGCACGAGAATTCAGGATTAAGTTTCGCCGTTCGTTTGTTTTATTTTTGGTTATTATCTTTATTATTATTTCCTTTTATTATTTTTATTACTTTTAGGATTTAGGTTAAATACTCTTTGTTAACCTAGATTTCAGAATTCAGTTTTTACAGAAGTTTAGTTTTAGTTTTGCCCGTTCGTAGTTTTTCATCCCCTTGGATGGAGAACTAACTTTTCTTTGTTCTGCTAGACGATTGAAGCAGTGCAGTTGATGTGTTTGTGAGATTTCTATTCCTTGTTCTTATTCTTATGTATGTTGGTTTGATTCTCTGGGATATATTGATTATTGATTTATCGTTATTCTTCATAGTCTAGCCAGCTAGGTTGAATACTATTTATCAATTGCTAGGATTTGCATATAGGGGTTCCGAGTGCATATCTAGTGGCAAACACAATTGTGCGTATAGGGGTTACGAGCGTACAATTGTGAGTGAGAATCGTTTGCATGTTAAGTAGGGGAGTGAGTACTTGTACGTCTTTCTACTTGCATGTATCCTATATCCTTGTGTGCATTGCTATTGCTTTGTTGGTGGTAAAGTACCCCGGTCTGGTACCGCGTGACAGGCGTGACTGGTGGTATTTTGTCATTGGCATAGTAATAAGTCTATCGACAACTGTGAGAATCGGTAGTGCTTAAGATCAGGGTGGGAACAACTATAAGGATAATTAAAGAACTTGGATTGAATAGATTTCCGTGATCGAACTCTATCTATGTACTGTGGATTTCGCTCTAGTAGAACTACTTTCCCTCATTATATTTTCTCAACTCAACTTGTTTGCTTTGGTTTGCTTTGCTTCCTCTTGATAACTAAACCCCCCCGTTCGTGTCACTTGTCATTCACACTTTCACACTGCATCGATCTTCCCTGTGGGTTCAACCCTTACTTGTCTGCTATACTTCTGTTTAGTAGGTCTGTTAGGAATTTTTACTTTGATTGAGGCTAATCAATGATAATTGCTTGCGCATTTCTAGCCCCCGTCAAATTTGGCGCCGTTGCCGGGGAAGATTTCTGTTTTGTTGTGTGTTTTTGTGATTGACTGCGGTGTGGATCTATCTTACGGTCCGTACCTTTGCTACTGATTCGCTACTTGTTGAAGTTGATACAGAGGCAGGTACGAATGGCTCAGACACTCCGACAACTGACTGCGCCAGATTTGATACAGCAGCCATTGGCAGTAATTATTCCACCCCTTGCTGATGGTGTGACATTTGAACTCAGAACATGAGTGATACGGTTGCTCCCGAGATATTATGGATGAAGTGGAGAAAACCTCATTCTTCATTTGAGTAAATTCCACAACGTCATTATGAGCATCAAACCAGCAGACGTCACTGAGGATCAGATTAAAATGAGAGCCTTCGGGTTCACTCTTAAAGACGATGCTAAGGACTGGTACTATCATCTGCCTGGCGGAAGCATAGATTCCTGGGCTGAGCTACTTAAGGCTTTCCTCACACAATATTTCCTAACCAGGATGGTGAACGCTTTGAAAAGGGAAATTGCCAGTATTGAACAAGGAGAGGAGGAGATCCTTTATGAATATTGTGAGCGGTTCAAACGACTTTGCTCTAGTTGCCCGTTCTATGGTTTTGACAAGAAAGCTCTAGTACTCTATGTTTACAATGGGCTGCTGGATGATGAAAGAAGAATCATAGATGCTACTTGTGGTGGTAGTATCTTGAATATGACCCCTGATGCAGCCATGACTAGACTTCATGATATGGCTGAGAGCACAAGAGATTTTGATGAAGCCCCAAGGACCAGAGAAGTTAATGCTGTCAACTCCAATGATGCACATTTATTGTAAGAAATCGCTTCATTGAAAGACATTATTGCGAAGACGGGTAGACAAGAAGCACCTCAACCCCACTTTGATGAGCTACAAGTAGCTCCCCATACCAGTAACTCCGCTACCACTGAGGATATGCTCAGGACTCTGACTCAGCATTTCACCACGCATGTGCAGGCCACTGATAACAGGAATTTGTCGTTCTAATTCCTACTATGCAAAATATCCAAACAAACCCTAAACCGTAGTCCTAGGTAAGTAAAGGTCGAATCCACAGGGAGGCGAATTCTATCTAAATATGCAATTGGTATGTCAATCCAAAGTAACCAAAGGGGGGTTTTGTGAGTTTAAGTAATCTAAGCATGCAACAGTAAACAAGCGAAAGAGTTGTGAAATCAGTGATGGGAAAAGCACTTAGTCAAACAACATCCACTATTCGTATGACAAGTTGATCCTAGATACTCATTCAAAATCTCATGCAATGGAAATTCCAATTCCTTTTCAGATATAACTAATAGCACAACCAGATACTATTAGCACTAACTAATTAAACAACCCTGAAACTATCAAGATTCAGTTTAACAGCAGCTTTACGGATATGAATATAGTTGGATACAATTCTAGCATAAAACAACCAGCTTTTATCCTAGAATGTAAATCAGTTCTCTTATGCATAAGACTAGCACAACCAGATACTAGTACGATGCAGTTGCTACTCTGAAATAGATATGCTCAACCAGTAACAATCTAGATCTAGCAATCAATCAATAGAAACAAACCCTAGTTGCGCAGGCTAGAGATTATCAATATCAATCATAAGCAATCAAGCAAGAGAATAGATAAAAACCATGCAATAGATTAAGAACGAGAGTCTCACAACTGAATCAAAACGAAAGCTTCAGCGTCTGACTAAGCCAAGAGGACTTAGTTCTTCATAGCAAATACGTAGAAACGAAATTAGGGTTCGAGCGATGACGATAGGCAAACAAGCCTTTCTCTACCCTTAAATACTAAAGGAAATAAAGTCTAAGTTAACCTAAAACGAAATAATAAAAACGTAATAAAATAATGCAGATTAAACAAATAAGGAAACGGCTCAGCGGTGCTTCCAACAGCGGCGGCGGGCGCTGCAAGTGAGGCGGCGGGCGCCGGAAATGCGGCGGGCGCCGGGATTAAACGGCGGGCGCCGTTCCTATGTCGTAGCCGTGGTCGCTGGAGGGGAATTGGCGGCGGGCGCCGCAATGTGCACGGCGGGCGCCGTCGCTGTTCTTCGATTCAGCTCCTATGACACTTCCGTAGAAATGCCATAACTTTTGATTCCCAACTCGGATTGCGCTCATATTTTGAGGACTTGCAGTAGACTTCAAGATCTAACTCCTCGAATTGGAATCACTCCATTTGGACATCTGAGTAGAGAGAACGAACCAATTGAATTCAGCATACCGTTCTTCTACTCTTCATTGCACTCCCTTGGCATCTACTACTGGTGGCTTCCTCCTCAGTGTCTCATATGATCTCCAAAACCGCTCAAACACCTTCAAAAACACCAACTTTGCCCCCAAACACCATGCACATGAATGTGTCTAAATCTACCCGAATGGCACCAATAAATCCTCTAATGACTCTTAGTTAAGCCCTACAAAGTAGTGCTTATCAAACTCCCCCATGCTTAGACCTTTGCTCGTCCACGAGTAAACTAATAGAGAGTCTACTCCTCCAATTCAGCATCCAAGGTCTCAGGAAGCATATCCTCCAACTAAGAGTCACATAACCCATGCCAAGCTCCTGGCACCAATCTCATTTACAACACATCAACAACTCAACAGCTTAAGTGGCAAGCAGAGTACTTCCCCCAAGCTAAACCCGGACATCCAATAGTGTGAGTAACATCTAATCCTAGCCTCCATCTATTGCTCCTTATGTCTCCCAGAGTGACCTACCCGACAATCCTTCTTTGACTCCTCTTCTTATGACGCCTCGCCAAGAATAATGAGAAATCCTAAAATCACTCTTCTTCTTTTTCACTCGTTTTGCCAAGGCGCCCTTTCCGGGTTTTCACCAAGCCACTCATTTCATTTTCCAATAGATGTACTCACATAAGCTCATGTCACTCTTGACCTCATATTACCCCAGCCTAATGCTGGTCCAAGCCACCTGCTTATTACCTAGGCCGCCCTTTCGGGTTTTCGACCTATCCTAGGATTTCAATGATAGCCTTTTTTCAAATTTTTGGCTTTTTCTCTTTTTTCATTTTTCTCCTCAATGACATAGCAAGAATAGAACTCTCCCCCATGCTTAAACATTGCATTGTCCTCAATGTAATGAAAGACAAAAGAATAGAAGCACAGGGAAAAGCAAAAAATTAACTCACAACGTTGTCGAGCTGGCTTGGACACGGAAGATGTCATTCGCGGTCTTCTCAATAAACGTCCATGTCACGGGTGTCGGCATCAATGCCATAATCTTCATCTACCGTGCAACCATAGGGATCCACCGTGGGGTGTGGTGGTTATGTAGGAAAGCAGGGCTGCACGGCCTTCAACTCCATCAGCTCCTACCATGCAACCATAATGAACCACTGTGGTGAATGAGTGGTTGATCAAGGGAACGGGGTTGCATGGCCTTCAAAAATGGGCCCAGATGTCATCGTGGTTGGGCCCTGGTGTATCTCCTCTCCAGCTGTCGACTGTAGGGCCACCATCGTTGCCAAATGAATGTAGGGTGAATGTATTCCTCCGTTAGCAACATGATGCGCACCTCTCGTGGGAAATCTGGACAGCCCGGTAAAACTTTTTTTTTTGTTTTTTTTTTAATCAAACGAAAGAAAATGAACATGAAAATGGCGGCGATCGCCGTAATTAAACGGCGGTCGCCGTCATTTGCCGCAAGCGAAGTGTCGGAGGAGGTGAAAACGACGGGCGTCGTAAGGTCGGTGGCGGGTGCCGTGAACTCCTTCTTCACTTGGAACCGCTTCCTGCAGGTTAGTTCGACACAGAAAGGAAAAAAAACTAAAAGGAAAAACAAAAGAAAATGACTAAGGGAAGGAAAATAAACTACCTAACATCGGGTTGCCTCTCGATCAGCGCCTTAGTTAATGTCGTTGGCTTGACATACTACTCAAACGTCCTCAATCCATATCGTCAGGCTCTTTAGGAACCTTCTTAATCCATACCTCCTTCCTGAACCAATTATGGAAAGGTTTGAACCTTAGACCATTCTTCTTCTTCTTCAGCGGCCCCTCCATCTTGACCTTCTTAGTCGCGTCTCCCCCATACTTAGATCGATCAGGGGGGTGTTTAACCTCAACTTCAGGGACCTGCACCAAAGAAGGAACGAGCTTCTCGCTCGGGGTCAGCAGTAAAGGAGATTTGCCTGGTAGCTCTGGAGGAAGCTTATAGTAAGCGTCCGACTCATTGACACCTTCCTGCAACTTAGTAGATAGAGTAAAATCCAAGCTAGAATCAACAATGATAGATTGTATGTCATCTAGGTGCTCATCATCAGAAGCATCATGCACCACATGCTCAAGTACATCAATTGCACACAAAGAATGATCATCCAAAGGAGATTTCATGGCGTCATAGATATTGTAGTTCATAGTTTGGCCATCAAATTCCATGGTTAAAGAACCAATACTCACATTAATCTTAGTGTTGGCAGTTTTCAGGAAATGTCTCCCTAACAGAATAGGGGCTGCATGCATATCGTGTTCCATCTTAAGCACATAAAAATCAGCAGGAAAAGTAAGATCACTAATCCCAACCAAAACATCCTCCACAATCCCTATAGGATGCACACTAGATCTATCAGCTAACTGAATGGCAATATTAGTGGCATGCATGGGTCCTAATTATAAGGATTCACAAAGAGATGAAGGTAGAACATTTATGGAAGCACCCAAATCTAACATAGCTTTATTGAACTTGGTACCTCCAATAGTGATAGGGATGGTGAACATACCTGGGTCGCCACACTTCTTGGGTAAACGCTTCTGAAACACAGCAGAAACATGTTCGCTTACCTTTATCTTCTTGTTGTTGTTCCTATCCTGATTCCTCTTTGTGGTGCACATCTTCTTTAAGAACTTGGCATAACGAGGGACATACTTGATCAAATTTAGGAGAGGGATGTTGACCTCCACATTTCTGAACATCTCAAACATGTCCTTGTCCTGTGCCAGTGGCTTGGTACACTTCAAAGCAGATGGAAATGGCACAACAGGCTTCCATTCAGGAAAAATCGGAGTTTCATACTCCTTCTCAGCCTCGGGGTCAGTAACGGAGGGGCGGCGGTCGCCGCAAGAAGTGCGGCGGTCGCCGTGAACATCATCAGAAAGATCAAAGTTTGGCTCACCGTCACAGCGGGCGCCGTGGTCTTCACGGCGGTCGCCATGAATTGGGCGGCGGTCGCTGTCGATGTTCTGCTCCAGTTCCGCGTTCTCTTCCTTGTTGACCTCAGAATCATCCTCTTCGAGCCTCTTCCCACTCCTCAGGGTTATAGCACTGACATTCCTAATGTTCGGGTTTACTTCTGTTTGAGATGGAAGTTTACCAAAAACCTTTGCGTCGAGCTTGCTCACCACTTGAGAGATCTGGCCAAATTGCCTTTCCAGGTTCTGAATGCTAGCTTGTGTAGTCTCTTGGAATTGCAATTGGTTCTTAGTCAACTTAGCAACATTGTCATTGAGATTGGCGTTGCTCTGCATCAGCATCTTCATCATGTCATCCATAGACGGTGATGGATTCGAGTTCTGCCCTTGAGGATTTGGCACAAATGGCTGCCTAGGTTGTTGAGGATTACCCTGTTGTTAATTTTGCTCTGGGTCTCTCCATCTGAAGTTGGGATGATCCCTCCAACCAGGATTGTATGTATTGGAGTAGGGATCATGCCTGTGCCTCTGCTGATATCCTCCTACATGATTCACTTCCTCTTGTAGAGTAGGACATGAATCAGTAGGATGCAAGTCGTCATGACAGATCTCACATGCCTTAGCCTGCTGAGGCGTACCTTTCAGCTTCAGGCGTCTCACCTCCTCTCTCAACACATCAAAATCAGCCTGATCAATCTTTGACTGAGAACTAGCAACCACCAAGCTTTGGAAACCTCTCCCACTGTACTGTCTAGAGTCATCAGCCAAAGTAGCAAATATCTCTAGAGCTTCTTCGTAAGTCCTCTTCAGAATATTCCCACCACATGAGGAATTCACCATCCAACGATCATCTTCACGGAGTCCTCCATGTAAATAGAGAATTAGATCATGATTAGCATAACCATGGTAGGGGCAACTCTTCACCAACTTCTTGAAGCGTTCATAATAGTCATAGAGAGACTCATTGGACAATTGCTCTACGTTGCATATCTTCTTCTTGAGCTGATTGGACTTGATTGCCGGAAAGTATTTATCAAGAAACACCTTCTTCAAATTCACCCAAGTAGTGATGCTCCCAGTTGGTAAAGAATGATACCAGTCTTTAGCAGAATCTCTGGTGGTAAAGGATCTTCAGTAATCTTAGATGGCCTCATACTGGTGCAGACCTCAAGAAACTCATCCAGGTGCTGAATAGGATCCTCAAGCGGGGTTCTACTGAATTTCGGGAGTAAATGGACTACTCTTGTCTTGAGCTCAAATTTAACCCCATCACCAAGGGCAGGGAATTGCACAGTACGAGTTGGTTGCTCCAAGTTAGGAGCTGTCAAAGATTCCAGAGTAACACGGGCTGCCATTGTATCAGCTTCCTGAAGTAGCAAATTAATTCAAAAACACATCCACTTATATCCAAATGCACATCTAGTTATATACAAATGCTTATTCAGTTATATCCAATTGCACATCTAGTTATATATAAATGCGCATTTAGAAATGACTGATTGTGCAAATTCTGTACAAATGCATATACAATTCAAATGCATATATAGTTCACATCTTGTATAACTGAAATTCTCATACAACATATATTCAAATACACATCACATTATAACCAAATGCACATGCACAATAAATCCGAATGCACATATAGTTAAAAATGCACATCTAGTATATCCCAAATGCACGTATAACCCAAATGTGCTTTTGTGTTGTAAACTACGTGCATTTGGAGTGTACTGTAAGGGTATTTTGAATTTTTAAGACAAACACAAGTGGGTCGGAGTAAAAATTCTTGGTTGAACTATATGTGCTTTTATATTGTACATTATGTGCATTTGGAGTGTAATATGCATTTCTAAGATAAACACAAGTTGGCCGGGGCAAAAGTCTCGGTTGAACTATATGTGTTTTTTCTATTGTATACTATGTGCATTTGGAGTGTATATACTATTTGCATTTGGAGTGTACCGTATGTGCATCTCTAACACAAACACACATTGGTCGGGGTTAAAGTCTCGATTGAACTATATGTGCATTTGGCGTGTTCATTGTGTGCATTTGTGAGTGTATTGTAGGTGCATTTTGAATTTCTAAGACAAACACAAGTTGGTTGAGCATAAAAGTCTCGTTTGAACTTATGTGCATTTGTACTATACACTATGTTCATTTGGAATGTCCCATACGTGCTTTTGTCATGTACATTATGTGCATTTGGAGTGTACCGTATACGCATTTCTAAGACAAACACATGTTTGTAAAGTCTCGATAAACTATAAGTGCATTTGTATTGTATACTATATGTATTTGGATTGTACATTGTGTGTTATTGGAGTGTACTATATGTACATTTTGAATTTTTAAGACAAACACAAGTTGGACGGACGTAAAAGTCTTGGTTGAACTATATGTATTGGTGTATTGCACACTATTCGCATTTAAAATGTATTGTATGTGCATTTTGAATTTTTAAGACAAACACAAATCAATTGAAAGAGGAGGGAAAAATATTGACCGGTGAATGCCAAATAAATTACATATATTTCAAATTTACATATATTTCTAATTGTACATTAAATATATTTGGATTGTGACATAAGTATATTTCAAGATAATTTAAAGAGCTGCAGTAGCATGAATAACGCTAGACAAAAGTGACCCTTCTAGATTATACGCCATTTCATTTTTCTACTATCTTTTGATTAATTATTGAATTACTTTAGCGATTTATTATTGTATTGAATTACTAGTGCCTAGGAAAATAGAGGCATAGGATACTGGCACCCATATTAAATTGATTACCCATAAGTCACGGGAAGGATAAAGTGGGTGAAGATCTTCAGATTTCATGACAAGGGAAAGGTATGCTAAAATAAGGGTCGTACTATTCGACGCATATCCAAAATTGTCATTCAACGCATAGGCATTCCACGTTACGCAGGGAGTTGCTCCACACGTAACGCGGCTTCACCCTCCACACGTAACGTCGGATCTGTCTTCACTCGTAACGTGTTGAGCCGACCAGGTTTAAATACCTTCATCTCTTCCTTCCTTCCTCATTCCGCTGCACACATACCCTCAAACCTCGCGCGTTACGCACCTCCGACGACGCCCCTTTACGAATCAAAAAGCTTTGCGCGTTACGTAGATCCACGAATCAAGAAAGTTAGTATTCCATCGTTTGTTTTTAAAAATTATGAAGTTTTTTTTGTATATTAGATCCACAAGGTTTTGTAGTTAGATTTGTATGAAATAGTGGTGTTTTAGGGTTTTTTTGTAGTTAGATTTGAATTTTGTAGTTAGATTTGCATTTGTAAGATTTTTTTAAAGGGTAATCGGATTCTGCAGTCATCGGAATGTGCAGTCGTCGCCGGCGAATTGGCGAGGGCACTGCGCGTAACGTCCTCAGCGCTTTCCCACGTAATGCGATATGGGCCTCTGCACGTAACGAGTCGTCAGCGTTCACGCGTTACGTGCTGTGCCCTAGCCATTTTCCGTCGGCGACGAGTCTCCGGCCCTGGAATTTGCATGTATGTTTAATTTGGATATTTAGTTAATGGATTTTAGATATTTAGGAATTTGGACATTTGTATGAAATTTGGACATTTGTATGTAATTTTGATGGATTTGTATGAAATTTGGAATTTGTATGAAATTTGGATATTTAGGAATTTTGATGGATTTGTATGAAATTTGGACATTTGAAAGAAATTTGGATATTTAGGAATTTTGATGGATTTGTATGAAATTTGGACATTTGAAAGAAATTTGGATATTTAGGAATTTTGATGGATTTGTATGAGATTTGGACATTTGTATGAAATTTGGATATTTAGGAATTTTGATGGATTTGTATGAAAGGGATTAGGGTTTGATGGATATGTTTAATAACTTTATCGGATTTGTATTTTCGCTTAGCAAAATGATTTATTGTGGTAGATGGAGCATGGTGAGAGAACGAGGCGTAGAACCAGACGAGACCTCATCCGGGCTGCTTCGTATCGGACTGAGGGTGAGCTATCCCGTAGGTTTGCGGGTGCTGCACAAGATGCGGGAGGGCACGGTCAGGCGGGCCACGGGCAGGCGGGCAATGCTGACCCCCTTGTGTTCCTGTTTGCGCCATCTTATGTGGCGGGTGGCCCTGCAGATTTGGACCCGCAGTTGTACCCACAGTACAACGTGAGTCCACTCCATTGTTATTCTGATACGATCGATCAGAATAACTATTATGGTCCTGCATTGAGTCCGCCACCGCAGCAGAGGCTGACCCAAAGCCCTTACCGTCATGAGAGCCCAGTTGGCCATCAGAGCCCTCACGGGTCCACGTCCTATCACAACCCCTTATATTATGAAGGCGGCGCAAATGATGAGATGGGTTACAATCCGTGGGAGAGCTTGGGGGTCAACCCGAATGCACCGATGCATATGGTAAGTAGCCCTAATATGTGAAAATATGATTGTATGATAAAAATGTAATTGCTTATCATTTGTTTAAAAACATGTAGGACGAAGACAGTCAGGCCTGGGCTCCAAGAGCTCAACATGATGATGATGATGCAGACGAGGAACAACAAGAAGGCACCTCTTCGCAGGCAAGACCACCCCGAAGCAAAAAAAAGGGGAGATATGTACCGGAATTGCAGGTCAGAGTCTATGGAGGTCTGGAGAATCCCGAGCTACCGAAAGGTTTTGCCAATCACGTGGCGTACACCCTTTATCAGCGCATTTTAAGTTGCATGAAAAACCTTATTCTTGTCATTTCACGTTTTTATATAAATATGTCAAATCGATTGTTTACACTGGTTTAAAAATGCAAATGTTTATAGCCTGTGCCACCATTGAAGTTTCAGCAACGAGGCAAGCAGACACGCGCATGGCGTCTGGAGTTGTCAACGCCATGGGGTAATTTGGCTGCTAGTTCAGGCTTGTGTCATATTCCGCATGTGATACATGACCATGTGCACGAGACGCTGATAGGTGCGTTTGTTGAGCGCTGGCAACCTGAGACCAGCTCGTTCCATATGCCATGGGGAGAGATGACCATAACTCTCCATGACGTATTGTTGATCCTTGGGCTAAACATCAATGGAAGAGACTTAGCACCTCCACGAGGTTCTTTGACTGTGACTGATTTGAAGAAGGCGGTGGTGGATGAGGCAACGGGATTCTTTGAGTTGGCTGCTAAGGATGTGACACATGGTACTGTAGTTGCTGATATGTTGAAGAGGCATTGCAATGGGCTGAATGACGAGAAGTGTGCTTTTGGGTACTTGCTGTACTTGTTGGGCTCTTGCCTATTTCCGGACAAGTCCCAACACAGATTGCCACTCTACTATCACGTGTTTGTGGAGGATCACTCGTGCAATAATGAATATGCATGGGGTGTTGCCGTTCTTGCTCACGTGTACCGCAGCTTGGGCGAGTGCATAAGAAAGGAAGCGAGACTCATGTCCATGTGCTATACTCTGATTCAGGTATTTTTGTAAATTATAAAAACCATTGGTTTCACCTTATTTTATTGTTGTATCTGTATTTATTCAATAACAAGGATTGCTTACGTAAATTCTCTTTCAGGCGTGGATATATCAATATTTCCCCATGTTCAGACCTGCAGTGAGTAGAGATTGGAACTCTGATGATGCGGTTGCCTACGCTAGTCGATGGGACCTGACAACGAAACCCAACCCGATGAGAAACTACAGAGTGGAGCTCGATACGATGACTGCGGACATGGTATGTACATATATTTATGTTGATTGGATGTCGTTCGGGTTAACTGATAAGTATGTTTAGGTTGATTGGAGTCCGTACGGTACGATTGACTTTAGCGATGCGAGATTCGCTCCTACTCGCTTCCATGGAGTTATATCGTGTCTTTGGATAACCGAGCCGTACATGCCAGACCGTGTGGCGAGACAGTTTTGCCGTGTTCAGGAGATTCCACGAGCTCCTATAGAGCCTCTAAGGGCTTGGAGAGGAGTAAAGATCAGCAGCTACAAGGTTGAGTACGACAGAGCTCGATTTGCATGGGATGCGCAGACTGTACATTCCATGACCCTGGCTGCGATGGGCCCTCCAATCCAGCAAGGCCATGACTGCAGCGATGATTACATGGAATGGTACCTCCCACGTACACATCCATTCGTCAACCCCCCTACCATTGAAGACGCGACACGGGTATGAATTTGACTGATTTGTAGATTGTTTAATGTTCGGTTAACTCTTATCTATATTTTTTCATACATATCAACGTTTTTGTGTTGTGTGCAGGCATTCGAACAATGCTACAATGAGCTTGAGCAACATCGCAACCATGAATGTGAAGATGTAGCAGAGTCTTTACGCCGGTCATTTGAGCATATGATTCCCTTCCTTCCCAATTATTGAGGAAGCCGTGAAGACTTGTTTCAGGATTAAGCTTGTTTCATTTTATGTATTTCATTGAACCTTTGAGTATTGCAACAATGAATGTTATGACTACTATTTGAATGTTGTTTATGACTTGTTTGGATTATGACAACAATGAATGTTATGACTTCCATTTGAATGTGTTTTTATGAGTTGTTTGGATTTAGGGATGTTTGGAATAGAAACGTCGAACTTATTGCATCATAATTCATACATATCATTCATTACATAAATCGACTGTTTCAACCTTCTTCTTTCGTCTTGTCTTCTTTTCGGCCTTGGTTGCTTCGTACTCCAACAACCGATCACACGTCCTTTGATCTACGTAATCACCCGCAGACGGGTCATGATATACCACCCACGCCGGGTAAAGAGTAGGCAAGGGCGATGTCTCGGCAAGGCCAATCTACACAAAGTCAATGCATCATACATATGTTTTAGCACAAGATAGTATGAACATATGTGATTGTATTAACGTACTGCAATAAAATGTTGCTCTTCCTGGACATGGCAAATGCATATCGTCTTCAACTTCTCGCCAACTGATGCTTCGTTTGGCTTCCCCCTCATAGGCAGGTATGTCGTTCCCACACCACCACCGACGGTAACGAACAAACATGTGAATGCCGTTGCCACCAAACATCCCATATCCGGGAGGTCCAACCACGTCTCTGGTAGGGCCGGCCTGTTCGGGGAAGGAAACCATGCTAGCTTCGCCTCTATTGCCTCAAGTGTCATCGTAGACACCCAAAGTGGCGCGAGTAGCTCATACTCTTTTCTCAACATAGCGATCATGGTACGTCGAACAAAAGCCCACTGATCTTTCCCTAAACCCAGACCATGCGCAATTGCTCTGTACCCACAGTTTCCATCACCCACTATCTCATACCATCCTCCCACGTGTAGTCTCATACACATGTGAAACTAGGTACGATATCGCCACGGGTTCTTGATCAAAGATGTGTCACACGAAGGCTTTGCTGCAAGCGTCTTCGGTGGTCTTCCTTTTTGCTTTTTCGGAGGCGTTTCGTCCATCTGTTGGTCACTGTACTCCCATGATGACGGTTGTCTTTTGGTGGAAAAGTTTAGAGCTCCTTGAGGCCGACCCTTATGCTTGACTTTAGCTGGCTCTTGCAGAGCAATCCGCTCTGGATGCGCAATACTTGTTAGTGTTGAGAATGCTCTTTGTTGAACCTGCACTGGCAATGTGGGGAAGACGCTTTGGGCAAATTCTTCAAGCAACGATCTATTCACTCTGCGTTCTCTGGCTTCTTTCTCTTCTTCTGTCTTCACTTCTGACAAGGTCAATTGCCTCCAGAACGGATGCAATGAGCTAGGTTCAATTGGGGCCTGGCTCCTCACATTTAGCGCCATGTCATGCACGCAAGGCAATCCATCTCTGACCCTCATCTGGCATCTGCATATAGTGCTCCACAATGGAGCTTCTCCCTTCCTGTATTCCTCAATCAAACGAGCTAGTGCAATCACAGAGACCTTGAAGTGCAGCTTGCAGAAAAGATGTGCGTTCGTTAGCAGTGTATATCTCTTTCCAATGCTCTCATTCAATGCCCCATTTATCTCACCAATATGACTGTGCAATCGTGTATGATATTGATCGAACACAGTGCAAAGGTTGCCATCATTGCTTGTGAAGAAGCTTTTCAGACTGGAATGGGCCCCTTCAACCCTGTATTACAATCAAGAATCTGAAATTAGTATGTTGCTGTAAAGGTCTAACTAAGTTCAAATAAATAACTAAATTTAGAAAAAAACATAATGCACATACCTGTTAGTGGTGGTAGTACCGAGCGTGAACACTGTATCTGTTCATACGGATACGATTCTTTCCTTGTAGGGGTCAAGCCAGTTCTTTTGTAGGTACTGGAGACATTTTGGAGATTTCCTCCAATCACACTTCAGCTTCTTCAGTGTTGCTTCATACCCTTGTATGGTCGTTTCCTTGAAGAGTTTCATGCAGTCGTTGGAAAACGCTGTGCCCCTAAACTTGTCCATGTTCTTCTTCCCGAAGTCTCCAATATTCTTCCTCACATGCCGCCTACATAGAAGGGATTTTGCTTCTGGAAACTGCTTCTCTAAGGCGTTAATCAACGCCTTCTCCCGATCAATGACCAAACATGTGGGTGCTCGTTGCACCTTGACAAACATCTTTGCAAGTTGCTCTATGACCCACTTGTAACTGTCTTCGTCCTCCTTCTCCAGAAATGCCCCAGCAATATTGTAGTTTTTCCAAACAGATATGATGCCAACAATTTCAAGGAAGGGCAAATTATAACTGCACACATAATCATATATAAAATATGATGGCATCCTAACCTTGACATGAACAAATGAAGAGTATAATAGATATGTATGTTACTAACCGGTTAGTTGCATATGTAGAGTCCAGCAGCACAATGTACGGAAATGCCTTCAGCAACGACAACTGTTCCTGGCTTACGAAGAAGATATCCGTTATCTTGTTGGTCTCCTTGTTGAATCTATGCTCCATGAAGTATCCCTTCTCATTGCACTCATAGAAGAACTGTTGCACAACTGTTCTTCCTTCCATGCCCTTCTTTTGTATCTCATGCATGATGTTGTACACTTGCTTCATCTTGGTCAAATTGCCAGGGGACGAATGGATTGTAGTATGAATCTTTTGAGGCTTGCAATGATTGAATGTCATCACCCTAATAATCTCCTTCTCTTCAGCGCTTGGCCGTCCAGCTAATGCACTACCATACAAATAATCTGCTATGACATGATTGTGAGTTCCATGTTGTACAATGATCCTCCACAATCCCTTCAGCCCTTCTTTCAGCCTCAACATGAAGGGACACTCACACTTCTTCGACCTTGTGATGTCTCTCACTTGGTCAGCTTGTTTAGGCACGTTTTGTCCATGCCTATCACACGGTAACCAAGTCCCCCCAAGGGTCGAAGGGGTAGAAGGTTTATTCCTCCACTTTTTGATGCAGAAGTGTTTACACTTAGCCATATCCCGCGCCCACAAAAATGCTTCTTCTCTAGACTCCCAGCTTTGATTAGTTGTAAATAACCTTGAGTAATCAACAGAGACGTAAACATCCTCCTCCGGTGGTATACTAAACTGAGGCTGTGTGTAGGGATGGAAAGCAAAATTGTGGGGTAGCATGAGATGAAGATGCTTCTGGAGGAAACGGTATCCCAAGTGAGAAGGATGGTATCTCAATATCTGGTTGAGGCGTGTTCCAATCCTGCAACTTTTGAGGCGTTTCCCAAACCGCAAATGTCTTCTGTGGGGTGCTCCAGTCATTGAGGGAGATATTGTTTAACCCCCTCGTATAAATAATAGTTCGTCTACATACACATGAAATCATCTCATCAAGTAGTGCACAAATTATAAACCTAAATTCAAAATTTTCTTTGAAAGAGCAGATTCTGTAAAATGGCACGGTTAGTGACAAACCGTGCCATTTTACAGAATGAACCTACAACCGGTTTCTGGTGGTGATTCCACACGTAACGTGTGGGAGCGTTTTACACGTAACGTGGGTAACGCTCCCACACGTTACGTGTAGAAGCCTTCCACACGTTACGTGTTCACTATCTTACCACATAACGTGTGGAACTGTTCTTCAATGTAACAGCCATTTCGCAGCCATAAACACAAAACAATTCTAAATCTCTGTTTCTAATCCCCTAAATAATAAATGAGATCTTTAATATTAAACAACAAATATCATGTCTAGCTTGGTTAAACTCTAAATAACAAATATCATACCTTTCAAAACCCTAACCATCAAG
Source organism: Rheum nobile (assembly GCA_027886185.1). Lineage (NCBI taxonomy): Eukaryota > Viridiplantae > Streptophyta > Magnoliopsida > Caryophyllales > Polygonaceae > Rheum > Rheum nobile. The sequence continues at coordinate 10,696,049 of WOAB01000485.1, forward strand.
CTACAAACTTTAAACAAGTTCAAAACAACAACAAAAAGAGAACTTTAGGGTTACATAATAGAAATTACCTCGTTCGAAAGTGGAATATCTTCCCCACTGTTGCTCCAATACTCGTTGTTGTTCGGATTGTCCATTTTTTTAACAAAAAATTAGAGTGCAAAACAAGCATTTGTGAGTGTTTCAAATGAGGGTTTAGGCTCGAAATGGATCGTTAGCCGGGGAAGAAGACGGGTCATTATTACAGTTAGGTGGGGACAAGATGGTTAATTCAATGCGTTTTGCCACAGACTTAACCACACGTTACGTGTGAGCCCCATCCACACGTTACGTGTGGGCTGATTCCACACGTTACGTGTGGATCAAGGTTTAGGCGTATGAGGCTTTTTGTTAGGGTTTGGGATAGGGGTAGGGTTAGGGTTTAGGGTTTAGGGATATGGTATTGGAGTAGGGTTTAGGGTAATATGGCTTAGGGTTTAGGGTTAGGGTTAAAGTTAGGGTTAACTATTTATCTTTAATTAATAAGGGTGAATCGGGTATTTTAGTTACCCTGTTTGTGAGATTGAGGAGATGAACTTTTAATTAGGGTTTAGGGTGGTAAGTGATTGTTGAGAAGTTATTAATGCTAGTGGTTGAGTTCATTAATGCCAGTGGTTGAGGTCATTATATACTACAGTTATATACAGATGTATATTAGCTGTCAAACACATTGCTTTTCACTATATAAGAGGCATTAGGGTTGTTTGTTCTCTACAACAAGTCCAACACAAGCAACGCTTGAAGATTCAATTGTGGGTAAACTTCTTCTTCCAGTTTTGATTTTTGAAAGGGTCTGCTCTCACACGTAAGTGGGGAGACACTCCACACGTTACGTGTGGACCCTATGCGCTGAAAAGCAATTTTGGGTATGCGCCGAAAAGTAATCGTGTAAAATAAACGAATGCGGAAGATCGATGTCTCGTGCGCACTGCGCAATCTTTTGCAATACATTTATACCCTATCTACTATCTAGGCATAAGTAACTTAGTTTTCGACTTTCCGGCAGTATACAGGATTTAACTAAGATTTTATATTTGAATTATTAAAAACATATCTATTTTATATATTTAAATAATATTTAAAAATAAAAATCATATCTAATTATTAGAAATATAAATAAAATTTAAATAAGTATGATAATATACAGAAATCTTTACTAATAATCAATTATTAAAGATCTATGTGATCTCGTAGATATATAATATTTTCATTAATTAAAAATATTTTGAATAAAATGTGACTAATTAAATGGGAAAATTAAAAGAGAATATTCCAAAAATGTATAATATATTCTATCTAATATGAAAATCATGATCAATTGTAAATAATCTATATGTTGAAAAGGAAATCGGGATCATGTCTAATCTTTTATAAGATAATAATGATAACAATAGAAAAATGATAATTTAGTGATGTCACACGATGTAGAGTAGACATGTGAAAATAAATGACCATACGCTAAAATGGAGAATTGCGAAATTGAAAGAAAAGATCAATCATAAATTTGATAACCTAAATTAGTTTCATCGAATATCTTTTTATTATTTTTCTAAAAAAATAGTTATAACCAAAACTCGTGATCTTTGATTTTCAATAACTTTTTTTAATTTGCAATCATATATCCACAAACATGTGTCAATTAGTTACCTCGATGCTTACCTCGATTATCTATAACTTCTATTAAATTTTCAAATGACCATTTCTCTTTGTTGGTAAGATTTTTCAATATATAATCTTCAATTAGTCGCACTTTTTGAAAATGCACAAGTACTTAAACTATTGTATTCCAGCTAATGGCTAGTACTACAACTTTTAAGGGATTTTTTGGCAATTAAAAAGTCCAAAGCCTTTACCGAGACAAACGTTGTGACGAACTAGGAATTCCAAGCCAATGACATGGCAAGGGATGTGCAGATCGACGCTCACCCGTAATGGCGTGACAATGGCGATAAAGGGAGATCGACCATGGAGGGAAAAAAGATCGACACTCACTAACGATAACGTAGTGATGACAATTGAGTTTTGAAAGAGGCAAAGACATGGGTAGCAGCGAGCCCGATATTCTGTATAGTGTTTTTGAGCAAGACTCACATGGAGATCAGTCTAATTCTTTGTTTTTGGGCGAGATGAGATCAGTCCAATTCCGAGTTGATCAGTGTTGTGGAAGTTTAGGATTTGTAAACTTCGTTATTGATATGTATTTTTTGTAATTGATTTGTAATTAAATTAGATTAAGAGAAGTGCTAGATTTAAGATAAAATCTTTGATATATAATTAAATTTATTTTAAAAAAGTGAAAAAAGAAGAGAAAATAACATGTGATAGTTTTAATAAAGGAGTTGGTGTGACATAGTTATGCTTTCATTTAGTATATATCGTACATTCTATATCCTTTTTCTCTCTTCTCTGGGAAATGGATAAACTTAAATATTATGGAATACAATACTCGTTTAGTTTGACCTAGCTTAATATTCGTGATTTGCAGGATTCGTGTAAAATTTAAACAAAATATACACTAATGCTATAAAAAGTATATCGACCTCACATTTAGAATAAAAAATTAAGAAAAATTTATATTTAATTAGGTAATAATTTAAGTTAATTTTTTAATTGGATGAGCATTACTTTTTAAAATAATTGGGTGTGATAATTTTATCATTTTTTTTATTTGATTGTTGAAAGTTTATAAAAAACACGATTTCTATTTCACGCACGGGTGAAATTGCTATTCCACGTACCGTTTCGTCTGTGACGAACCATTGACATCCGTCCGTGACGGACCAAAGTAATTCGTACGTGACGGATGGATCACTTTGGTCTGTCACGGACGGATGCCAATGGTTAATGGTTCGTCACGGACGAAGTAAACAACCAGAAAATTGAATGTTACTTGTCCCCACCTAACAACATTAACTACCCCGTCATATCTCATCAATATTACGGCCAAAATTAAACCTTAAACCTCTCAATCACTCTTCCCTTTCCCTCCGACAACACTTCTTTCATTCTCTTCCATTACTTTGGTTCTTTTCCATGGCAAATGAAGATGATTTTTCCAACTTCAATGGTGGAGAAGATGTTTCAAGGGGTTATCATTACAATGAGATATGTTTTCTAAGCTTTTACTTTACATGTTAGTAAAAGTTAAGAATTTTATGGTTCTTTCTTGTGAATGTATATGTTTGAGTTGTTCTTTGGGAAAAACAAACACTTTCTTAAGGTAATTTCAATAGTTGTTACTATATGTTCATAAAAACTTCATCTTTGATTAAGTTGTACTAAAAAGTTGTAGATTTTGTGTGCAAAACTGCATGTTTGATTGTTTGGACTTGTTATATTGAAATTTGACTAGATCATTGCAAGTGCAAGAACTTTGTTCGGCGACTGTTTTTTAAAAGAAAATTGTCCGTGACGGATGGATGTCATTCATACGTCACGTATGGAAAGTGTTCATACGTGACGAATGGGGTGCGTTCCATCTGTGACGGATGAAACAAGTCCATCCGTCACGGACAATTTTCTTTTAAAAAACATTAAGAAAAATTAAGAAAAATAAATAAACACTAATGCTATAAAAAGTATATCGACCTCACATTTAGAAAAAAAATTAAGAATTTTTTTTATTTAATTAGGTAATAATTTAAGTTAATTTTTTAATTGGATGAACATTACTTTTTAAAATAATTGGGAGTGATAATTTTATCATATTTTTTTATTTGATTGTTGAAAGTTTATAAAAAAACAAGATTTCTATTTCACGCACGGGTGAAATTGCTATTCCACGTACCATTTCGTCCGTGACGAACCATTGGCATCCGTCCGTGACGGACCAAAGTAATTCGTACGTGACGGATGGATCACTTTGGTCTGTCACGGACGGATGCCAATGGTTAATGGTTCGTCACGGACGAAGTAAACAACCAGAAAATTGAATGTTACTTGTCCCAACCTAACAACATTAACTACCCCATCATATCTCATCAATATTACAGCCAAAATTAAACCCTAAACCTCTCAATCACTCTTCCTTTTCCCGCCCACAACACTTCTTTCATTCTCTTTCATTACTTTGGTTCTTTTCCATGGCAAATGAAGATGATTTTTCCAACTTCAATAGTAGAGAAGATGTTTCAAGGGGTTATCATTACAATGAGGTATGTTTTCTAAGCTTTTACTTTACATGTTAATAAAAGTTAAGAATTTTATGGTTCTTTCTTGTGAATGTATATGTTTGAGTTGTTCTTTGGGAAAAACAAACACTTTCTTAAGGTAATTTCAATAGTTGTTACTATATGTTCATAAAAACTTCATCTTTGATTAAGTTGTACTAAAAAGTTGTAGATTTTGTGTGCAAAACAGCATGTTTGATTGTTTGGACTTGTTATATTAAAATTTGACTAGATCATTACAAGTGCAAGAACTTTGTTCGGCGACTGTTTTTTAAAAGAAAATTGTATGTGACGGATGGACTTGTTTCATCCGTGACGGATGGATATCATTCATCCGTCACGTATGGAAAGTGTTCATACGTGACGAATGGGGTGTGTTCCATCTGTGACGGATGGAACAAGTCCATCTGTCACGGACAATTTTCTTTTAAAAAACATTAAGAAAAAAAAAATACACTAAGGCTATAAAAAGTATATCGACCTCACATTTAGAAAAAAAAATTAAGAATTTTTTTTTATTTAATTAGGTAATAATTTAAGTTAATTTTTTAATTGGATGAACATTACTTTTTAAAAGAATTGGGTGTGATAATTTTATCATATTTTTTTATTTGATTGTTGAAAGTTTATAAAAAAATACGATTTCTATTTCACGCACGGGTAAAATTGCTATTCCACGTACCATTTCGCCGTGAGGAACCATTGGCATCCGTCCGTGACGGACCAAAGTAATTCGTACGTGACGTATGGATCACTTTGGTCTGTCACGGACGGATGCCAATGGTTAATGGTTCGTCACGGACGAATTAAACAACCAGAAAATTGAATGTTACTTGTCCTCACCTAACAACATTAACTGCCCCGTCATATCTCATCAATATTACGGCCAAAATTAAACCCTAAACCTCTCAATCACTCTTATTTTTCCCTCCCACAACACTTCTTTCATTCTCTTCCATTACTTTGGTTCTTTTCCATGGCAAATGAAGATGATTTTTCCAACTTTAATGGTGGAGAAGATGTTTCAAGGGGTTATCATTACAATGAGGTATGTTTTCTAAGCTTTTACTTTATATGTTAGTAAAAGTTAAGAATTTTATGGTTCTTTCTTGTGAATGTATATGTTTGAGTTGTTCTTTGGGAAAAACAAACACGTTCATAAGGTAATTTCAATAGTTGTTACTATATGTTCATAAAAACTTCATCTTTGATTAAGTTGTACTAAAAAGTTGTAGATTTTGTGTGCAAAACTGCATGTTTGATTGTTTGGACTTGTTATATTGAAATTTGACTAGATCATTGCAAGTGCAAGAACTTTGTTCGACGACTGTTTTTTAAAAGAAAATTGTCCGTGACGGATGGATGTCATTCATCCGTCACGTATGGAAAGTGTTCATACGTGACGAATGGGGTGAGTTCCATCCGTGACGGATGGAACAAGTCCATCCGTCACGGACAATTTTCTTTTAAAAAACATTAAGAAAAATTAAGAAAAATAAATAAACACTAATGCTATAAAAAGTATATCGACCTCACATTTAGAAAAAAAATTAAGAATTTTTTTTTATTTAATTAGGTAATAATTTAAGTTAATTTTTTAATTGGATGAACATTACTTTTTAAAATAATTGGGTGTGATAATTTGATCATATTTTTTTATTTGATTGTTGAAAGTTTATAAAAAAAAACACGATTTCTATTTCACGCACGGGTGAAATAGCTATTCCACGTACCATTTCGTCTGTGACGAAACATTGGCATCCGTCCGTGACGGACCAAAGTAATTTGTACGTGACGGATGAATCACTTTGGTCTGTCACGGACGGATGCCAATGGTTAATGGTTCGTCACGGACGAAGTAAACAACCAGAAAATTGAATGTTACTTGTCCCCACCTAACAACATTAACTACCCCGTCATATCTCATCAATATTACGGCCAAAATTAAACCCTAAACCTCTCAATCACTCTTCCTTTTCCCTCCCACAACACTTCTTTCATTCTCTTCCATTACTTCGGTTCTTTTCCATGGCAAATGAAGATGATTTTTCCAACTTCAATGGTGGAGAAGATTTTTCAAGGGGTTATCATTACAATGAGGTATGTTTTCTAAGCTTTTACTTTACATGTTAGTAAAAATTAAGAATTTTATGGTTCTTTCTTGTGATTGTATATGTTTGAGTTGTTCTTTGGGAAAAACAAACACTTTCTTAAGGTAATTTCAATAGTTGTTACTATATGTTCATAAAAACTTCATCTTTGATTAAGTTGTACTAAAAAGTTGTAGATTTTGTGTGCAAAACTGCATGTTTGATTGTTTGGACTTGTTATATTGAAATTTGACTAGATCATTACAAGTGCAAGAACTTTGTTCGGCGACTGTTTTTTAAAAGAAAATTGTCTGTGACGGATGGACTTGTTCCATCCGTGACGGATGGATGTCATTCATCTGTCACATATGGAAAGTGTTCATACGTGACGAATGGGGTAAGTTCCATCCGTGACGGATGGAACAAGTCCATCCGTCACGGACAGTTTACTTTTAAAAAACATTAAGAAAACAAAAATATACACTAATGCTATAAAAAGTATATCGACCTCACATTTAGAAAAAAAAATTAAGAATTTTTTTTATTTAATTAGGTAATAATTTAAGTTAATTTTTTGATTGGATGAACATTACTTTTTAAAATAATTGGGTGTGATAATTTTATCATATTTTTTTATTTGATTGTTGAAAGTTTATAAAAAAAACACGATTTCTAATTCACGCATGGGTGAAATTGCTATTCCACGTACCATTTCGTCCGTGATGAACCATTGGCATCCGTCCGTGACGGACCAAAGTAATTCGTACATGACGGATGGATCACTTTGGTCTGTCACGGACGGATGCCAATGGTTAATGGTTCGTCACGGACGAAGTAAACAACCACAAAATTGAATGTTACTTGTCCCCACCTAACAACATTAACTACCCCGTCATATCTCATCAATATACTGCCCAAATTATACCCTAAACCTCTCAATCACTCTTCCTTTTCCCTCCCACAACACTTCTTTCATTCTCTTCCATTACTTTGGTTCTTTTCCATGGAAAATGAAGATGATTTTTCCAACTTCAATGGTGGAGAAGATGTTTCAAGGGGTTATCATTACAATGAGGTATATTTTCTAAGCTTTTACTTTACATGTTAGTAAAAATTAAGAATTTTATGGTTCTTTCTTGTGAATGTATATGTTTAAGTTGTTCTTTGGAAAAAAGAAACACTTTCTTAAGGTAATTTCAATAGTTGTTACTATATGTTCATAAAAACTTCATCTTTGATTAAGTTGTACTAAAAAGTTGTAGATTTTGTGTGCAAAACTGCATGTTTGATTGTTTGGACTTGTTATATTGAAATTTGACTAGATCATTGCAAGTGCAAGAACTTTGTTCAGCGACTGTTTTTTAAAAGAAAATTGTCCGTGACATTTGGACTTGTTCCCTCCGTGACGGATGGATGTCATTCATCCGTCACGTATGGAAAGTGTTCATACGTGACGAATGGGGTGCATTCCATCCGTGACGGATGGAACAAGTCCATCCCTCACGGACAATTTTCTTTTAAAAAACATTAAGAAAAAAAATTATACACTAATGCTATAAAAAGTATATCGACCTCACATTTAGAAAAAAAAATTATGAATTTTTTTATATTTAATTAGGTAATAATTTAAGTTAATTTTAGAATTGGAGGAACATTACTTTTTAAAATAATTGGGTGTGATAATTTTATCATATTTTTTTATTTGATTGTTGAAAGTTTATAAAAAAACACGATTTCTATTTCACGCACGGGTGAAATTGCTATTCCACGTACCATTTCGTTCGTGAAGAACCATTGGCATCCGTCTGTGACGGACCAAAGTAATTCGTACGTGACGGATGGATCACTTTGGTCGGTCACGGACGGATGCCAATGGTTAATGGTTCGTCACGATCGAAGTAAACAACCAGAAAATTGAATGTTACTTGTCCCCACCTAACAACATTAACTACCCCATCATATCTCATCAATATTACAGCCAAAATTAAACCCTAAACCTCTCAATCACTCTTCCTTTTCCCTCCCACAACACTTCTTTCATTCTTTTCCATTACTTTGGTTCTTTTTCATGGCAAATGAAGATGATTTTTCCAACTTCAATGCTGGAGAAGATGTTTCAAGGGTTATCATTACAATGAGGTATGTTTTCTAAGCTTTTACTTTACATGTTAGTAAAAGTTAAGAATTTTATGGTTCTTTCTTGTGAATGTATATGTTTGAGTTGTTCTTTGGGAAAAACAAACATTTTCTTAAGGTAATTTCAATAGTTGTTACTATATGTTCATAAAAACTTCATCTTTGATTAAGTTGTACTAAAAAGTTGTAGATTCTGTGTGCAAAACTGCATGTTTGATTGTTTGGACTTGTTATATTGAAATTTGACTAGATCATTGCAAGTGCAAGAACTTTGTTCGGCGACTGTTTTTTAAAAGAAAATTGTCTGTGACGGATGGACTTGTTCCATCCGTGACGGATGGATGTCATTCATCCGTCACGTATGGAAAGTGTTCATACGTGACGAATGGGGTGCGTTCCATCCGTGACAGATGGAATAAGTCCATCCGTCATGGACAATTTTCTTTTAAAAAACATTAAGAAAAAAAAAATATACACTAATGCTATAAAAAGTATATCGACCTCACATTTAGAAAAAAAAATTAAGAATTTTTTTTATTTAACTAGGTAATAATTTAAGTTAATTTTTTAATTGGATGAACATTACTTTTTAAAATTATTGGGTGTGATAATTTTATCATATTTTTTTATTTGATTGTTGAAAGTTTATAAAAAAACACGATTTCTATTTCACGCACGGGTGAAATTGCTATTCCACGTACCATTTCGTCTGTGACGAACCATTGGCATCCGTCCCTGACGGACCAAAGTAATTCGTACGTGACGGATGGATCACTTTGGTCTGTCACGGACGGATGCCAATGGTTAATGGTTCGTCACGGACGAAGTAAACAACCAGAAAATTGAATGTTACTTGTCCCCACCTAACAACATTAATTACCCCGTCATATCTCATCAATATTACGGCCAAAATTAAACCCTAAACCTCTCAATCACTCTTCCTTTTCCCTCCCACAACACTTCTTTCATTCTCTTCCATTACTTTGGTTCTTTTTCATGGCAAATGAAGATGATTTTTCCAACTTCAATGGCGGAGAAGATGGTTCAAGGGATTATCATTACAATGAGGTATGTTTTCTAAGCTTTTACTTTACATGTTAGTAAAAGTTAAGAATTATATGGTTCTTTCTTGTGAATGTATATGTTTGAGTTGTTCTTTGGGAAAAAACAAACACTTTCTTAAGGTAATTTCAATAGTTGTTACTATATGTTCATAAAAACTTCATCTTTGATTAAGTTGTACTAAAAAGTTGTAGATTTTGTGTGCAAAACTGCATGTTTGATTGTTTGGACTTGTTATATTGAAATTTGACTAGATCATTGCAAGTGCAAAAACTTTGTTCGGCGACTGTTTTTTAAAAGAAAATTGTCTGTGACGGATGGACTTGTTCCATCCGTGACGGATGGATGTCATTCATCCGTCACGTATGGAAAGTGTTCATATGTGACGAATGGGGTGCGTTCCATCCCTGACGGATGGAACAAGTCCATCTGTCACGGACAATATTCTTTTAAAAAACATTAAGAAAAAAAAAATGTACACTAATGCTATAAAAAGTATATCGACCTCACATTGAGAAAAAAAAAGTAAGATTTTTTTTTTAATTAGGTAATAATTTAAGTTATTTTTTAATTGGATGAACATTACTTTTTAAAATAATTGGGTGTGATAATTTTATCATATTTTTTTATTTGATTGTTGAAAGTTTATAAAAAAAACACGATTTATATTTCACGCATGGGTGAAATTGCTATTCCACGTACCATTTCGTCCGTGATGAACCATTGGCATACGTCCGTGACGGACCAAAGTAATTCGTACATGACGGATGGATCACTTTGGTCTTTCACGGACGGATGCCAATGGTTAATGGTTCGTCACGGACGAAGTAAACAACCACAAAATTGAATGTTACTTGTCCCCACCTAACAACATTAACTACCCCGTCATATCTCATCAATATACGGCCAAAATTATACCCTAATCCTCTCAATCACTCTTCCTTTTCCCTCCCACAACACTTATTTCATTCTCTTCCATTACTTTGGTTCTTTTCCATGGAAAATGAAGATGATTTTTCCAACTTCAATGGTGGAGAAGATGTTTCAAGGGGTTATCATTACAATGAGGTATATTTTCTAAGCTTTTACTTTACATATTAGTAAAAGTTAAGAATTTTATGGTTCTTTCTTGTGAATGTATATGTTTGAGTTGTTCTTTGGAAAAAACAAACACTTTCTTAAGGTAATTTCAATAGTTGTTACTATATGTTCATAAAAACTTCATCTTTGATTAAGTTGTACTAAAAAGTTGTAGATTTTGTGTGCAAAACTGCATGTTTGATTGTTTGGACTTGTTATATTGAAATTTGACTAGATCATTGCAAGTGCAAGAACTTTGTTCGGCGACTGTTTTTTAAAAGAAAATTGTCCGTGACATTTGGACTTGTTCCATCCGTGACGGATGGATGTCATTCATCCGTCACGTATGGAAAGTGTTCATACGTGACGAATGGGGTTCGTTCCATCCGTGACGGATGGAACAAGTCCATCCCTCACGGACAATTTTCTTTTAAAAAACATTAAGAAAAAAAAATATACACTACTGCTATAAAAAGTATATCGACCTCACATTTAGAAAAAAAAATTATGAATTTTTTTATATTTAATTAGGTAATAATTTAAGTTAATTTTTTAATTGGAGGAACGTTACTTTTTAAAATAATTGGGTGTGATAATTTTATCATATTTTTTTATTTGATTGTTGAAAGTTTATAAAAAAACACGATTTTTATTTCACGCACGGGTGAAATTGTTATTCCACGTTCCGTTTCGTCTGTGAGGAACCATTGGCATCCGTCCGTGACGGACCAAAGTAATTCGTATGTGACGGATGGATCACTTTGGTCTGTCACGGACGGATGCCAATGGTTAATGGTTCGTCACGATCGAAGTAAACAACTAGAAAATTGAATGTTACTTGTCCCCACCTAACAACATTAACTACCCCATCATATCTCATCAATATTACAGCCAAAATTAAACCCTAAACCTCTCAATCACTCTTCCTTTTCCCTCCCACAACACTTCTTTCATTCTCTTCCATTACTTTGGTTCTTTTTCATGGCAAATGAAGATGATTTTTCCAACTTCAATGCTGGAGAAGATGTTTCAAGGGTTATCATTACAATGAGGTATATTTTCTAAGCTTTTACTTTACATGTTAGTAAAAGTTAAGAATTTTATGGTTCTTTCTTGTGAATGTATATGTTTGAGTTGTTCTTTGGGAAAAACAAACACTTTCTTAAGGTAATTTCAATAGTTGTTACTATATGTTCATAAAAACTTCATCTTTGATTAAGTTGTACTAAAAAGTTATAGATTTTGTGTGCAAAACTGCATGTTTGATTGTTTGGACTTGTTATATTGAAAATTGACTAGATCATTGCAAGTGCAAGAACTTTGTTCGGCGACTGTTTTTTAAAAGAAAATTGTTCGTGACGGACCGACTTGTTCCATCCGTGACGGATGGATGTCATTCATCCGTCACGTATGGAAAGTGTTCATACATGACGAATGGGGTGCGTTCCATCCGTGACGGATGGAACAAGTCCATCCGTCACGGACAATTTTCTTTTAAAAAACATTAAGAAAAATTAACAAAAAAATATATACACTAATGCTATAAAAAGTATATCGACCTCACATTTAGAAAAAAAAAATGATTTTTTTTTTATTTAATTGGGTAATAATTTAAGTTAATTTATTAATTGGAGGAACATTACTTTTTAAAATAATTGGGTTTGATAATTTTATCATATTTTATTATTTGATTGTTGAAAGTTTATAAAAAAACACGATTTCTATTCCACGCACGGGTGAAATTGCTATTCCATGTACCATTTCCTCCGTGACGAACCATTAGCATCCGTACGTGACGGACCAAAGTAATTTGTACGTGACGGATGGATCACTTTGGTCTGTCACGGACGGATGCCAATGGTTAATGGTTCGTCACGGACGAAGTAAACAACCAGAAAATTGAATGTTACTTGTCCCCACCTAACAACATTAACTGCCCCGTCATATCTCATCAATATTACGGCCAAAATTAAACCCTAAACCTCTCAATCACTCTTCCTTTTCCCTCCCACAACACTTCTTTCATTCTCTTCCATTACTTTGGTTCTTTTCCATGGCAAATAAAGATGATTTTTCCAACTTCAATGGTGGAGAAGATGTTTCAAGGGGTTATCATTACAATGAGGTATGTTTTCTAAGCTTTTACTTTACATGTTAGTAAAAGTTAAGAATTTTATGGTTCTTTCTTGTGAATGTATATGTTTGAGTTGTTCTTTGGGAAAAACAAACACTTTCTTAAGGTAATTTCAATAGTTGTTACTATATGTTCATAAAAACTTCATCTTTGATTAAGTTGTACTAAAAAGTTGTAGATTTTGTGAGCAAAACTGCATGTTTGATTGTTTGGACTTGTTATATTGAAATTTGACTAGATCATTACAAGTGCAAGAACTTTGTTCGGCGACTGTTTTTTAAAAGAAAATTGTCTGTGACGGATGGACTTGTTCCATCCGTGACGGATGGATGTCATTCATCTGTCACGTATGGAAAGTGTTCATACATGACGAATGGGGTGCGTTCCATCCGTGACGGATGGAACAAGTCCATCCGTCACGGACAATTTTCTTTTAAAAAACATTAAGAAAAATTAAGAAAAAAAATATATACACTAATGCTATAAAAAGTATATCGACCCCACATTTAGAAAAAAAAATTATGAATTTTTTTTATTTAATTTGGTAATAATTTAAGTTAATTTTTTAATTGGAGGAACATTACTTTTTAAATTAATTGGGTGTGATAATTTTATCATATTTTTTTATTTGATTGTTGAAAGTTTATAAAAAAACACAATTTCTATTCCACACACGGGTGAAATTGCTATTCCACGTACCATTTCGTCCGTGACGAACCATTGGCATCCGTCCTTGACGGACCAAAGTAATCCGTACGTGACGGATGGATCACTTTGGTCTGTCACTGACGGATGTCAATGGTTAATGGTTCATCACGGACGAAGTAAACAACCAGAAAATTGAATGTTACTTGTCCCCACCAAACAACATTAATTGCCCCGTCATATCTCATCAATATTACGGCCAAAATTAAACCCTAAACCTCTCAATCACTCTTCATTTTCCCTCCCACAACACTTCTTTCATTCTCTTCCATTACTTTGGTTCTTTTCCATGGCAAATGAAGATGATTTTTCCAACTTCAATGGTGGAGAAGATGTTTCAAGGGGTTATCATTACAATGAGGTATGTTTTCTAAGCTTTTACTTTACATGTTAGTAAAAGTTAAGAATTTTATGGTTCTTTCTTGTGAATGTATATGTTTGAGTTGTTCTTTGGGAAAAACAAACACTTTCTTAAGGTAATTTCAATAGTTGTTATTATATGTTCATAAAAACTTCATCTTTGATTAAGTTGTACTAAAAAGTTGTAGATTTTGTGTGCAAAACTGCATGTTTGATTGTTTGGACTTGTTATATTGAAAATTGACTAGATCATTGCAAGTGCAAGAACTTTGTTCGGCGACTGATTTTTAAAAGAAAATGGTCCGTGACGGACGGACTTGTTCCATCCGTGACGGATGGATGTCATTCATCCGTCACGTATGGAAAGTGTTCATACATGACGAATGGGGTGCGTTCCATCCGTGACGGATGGAACAAGTCCATCCGTCACGGACAATTTTCTTTTAAAAAACATTAAGAAAAATTAAGAAAAAAAAATATACACTAATGCTATAAAAAGTATATCGACCTCACATTTAGAGAAAAAAAATTATGAATTTTATTTATTTATTTAGGTAATAATTTAAGTTAATTTTTTAATTGGAGGAACATTACTTTTTAAATTAATTGGGTGTGATAATTTTATCATATTTTTTTATTTGATCGTTGAAAGTTTATAAAAAAAACACGACTTCTATTCCACGCACGGGTGAAATTGCTATTCCACGTACCATTTCGTCCGTGAGGAACCATTGGCATCCGTCCGTGACGGACCAAAGTAATTCGTACGTGACGGATGGATCACTTTGGTCTGTCACGGACGGATGCCAATGGTTAATGGTTCGTCACGGACGAAGTAAACAACCAGAAAATTGAATGTTACTTGTCCCCACCTAACAACATTAATTGCCTCGTCATATCTCATCAATATTACGGCCAAAATTAAACCATAAACCTCTCAATCACTCTTCCTTTTCCCTCCCACAACACTTCTTTCATTCTCTTCCATTACTTTGGTTCTTTTCCATGGCAAATGAAGATGATTTTTCCAACTTCAATGGTGGAGAAGATGTTGAAGGGGTTATCATTACAATGAGGTATGTTTTCTAAGCTTTTACTTTACATGTTAGTAAAAGTTAAGAATTTTATGGTTCTTTCTTGTGAATGTATATGTTTGAGTTGTTCTTTGGGAAAAACAAACACTTTCTTAAGGTAATTTCAATAGTTGTTACTATATGTTCATAAAAACTTCATCTTTGATTAAGTTGTACCAAAAAGTTGTAGATTTTGTGTGCAAAACTGCATGTTTGATTGTTTGGACTTGTTATATTGAAAATTGACTAGATCATTACAAGTGCAAGAACTTTGTTCAGCGACTGTTTTTTAAAAGAAAATTGTCCGTGACGGATGGACTTGTTCCATCCGTGACGGATGGATGTCATTCATCCGTCACGTATGGAAAGTGTTCATACATGACGAATGGGGTGCGTTCCATCCGTGACGGATGGAACAAGTCCATCCGTCACGGATAATTTTCTTTTAAAAAACATTAAGAAAAAAAAAATATACACTAATGCTATAAAAAGTATATCGACCTCACATTTAGAAAAAAAAAATTATGAATTTTTTTTATTTAATTAGGTAATAATTTAGGTTAATTTTTTAATTGGAGGAA
Organism: Rheum nobile; assembly: GCA_027886185.1. Lineage (NCBI taxonomy): Eukaryota > Viridiplantae > Streptophyta > Magnoliopsida > Caryophyllales > Polygonaceae > Rheum > Rheum nobile. The sequence continues at coordinate 10,711,475 of WOAB01000485.1, forward strand.
CATTACTTTTTAAAATAATTGGGTGTGATAATTTTATCATATTTGTTTATTAGATTGTTGAAAGTTTATAAAAAACACGATTTCTATTTCACGCACGGGTGAAATTGCTATTCCACGTACGATTTCGTCTGTGACGAACCATTGGCATCCGTCCGTGACGGACCAAAGTAATTCGTACGTGACGGATGGATCACTTTGGTCTGTCACAGACGGATGCCAATGGTTAATGGTTCGTCACGGACGAAGTAAATAACCAGAAAATTGAATGTTACTTGTCCCCACCTAACAACATTAACTGCCCCGTCATATCTCATCAATATTACGGCCAAAATTAAACCCTAAACCTCTCAATCACTCTTCATTTTCCCTTCCACAACACTTCTTTCATTCTCTTCCATTACTTTGGTTCTTTTCCATGGCAAATAAAGATGATTTTTCCAACTTCAATGGTGGAGAAGATGTTTCAAGGGGTTATCATTACAATGAGGTATGTTTTCTAAGCTATTACTTTACATGTTAGTAAAAGTTAAGAATTTTATGGTTCTTTCTTGTGAATGTATATGTTTGAGTTGTTCTTTGGGAAAAACAAACACTTTCTTAAGGTAATTTCAATAGTTGTTACTATATGTTCATAAAAACTTCATCTTTGATTAAGTTGTACTAAAGAGTTGTAGATTTTGTGTGCAAAACTGCATGTTTGATTGTTTGGACTTGTTATATTGAAAATTGACTAGATCATTGCAAGTGCAAGAACTTTGTTCGGCGACTGTTTTTTAAAAGAAAATTGTTCGTGACGGACGGACTTGTTCCATCCGTGACGGATGGATGTCATTCATCCGTCACGTATGGAAAGTGTTCATACATCACGAATGGGGTGCGTTCCATCCGTGACGGATGGAACAAGTCCATCCGTCACGGACAATTTTCTTTTAAAAAACATTAAGAAAAATTAAGAAAAAAATATATACACTAATGCTATAAAAAGTATATCGACCTCACATTTAGAAAAAAAAATTTGAATTTTTT